>OX243895.1:12789082-15217207 GCA_945859665.1 Anorthoa munda
TTAGGATGATACTCTTCACGCGGGTTAAGCCGTGGGCAGAAGCTAGTTGCCTATAAATCACATTTTTTGAAAATTCAGAGCAGAAAGTTGAAACAAAAAATACAAATAAAACAAAAAAGCTCTTCATTATATAACGCCGTGTGTCACCCCATATAAGTCTCATTGGGGGTTTTAATCGGCTTACTGCTTCGTCGTAGCAGCATTCACTCGAAAAAGCTTCCTACTTAAGTATTATTACTAACTCTCACTTGAAAAATGTTTGAAGCTAAAATGATTAATTCACTCCTTTCGTGAAGTGTGTATTCTTCAATTTGTCTGTCCATTTTCTGATGGAAATTGTATTTAATTAGGATTATTTATAAGAGATAAATCGTTAAATGATAGCTGAAGCTTTATTTATTTCAAACGTAAGTCTTCTGGGTTTTCTATATAGCATTTCTCCATTGATGGCAAAAGGTTCACCCGTTTTACATGGCACTTAAGGCGGGCCGCATACGTACGTTTTCTGCGTTCGATTTCCGAATACGGAAAACAGACTGATTCGGAATTCCGTAAACCTAGCGCAGACGTTAGTTTTTTCTTGTTTGGCTGGCATTTGATACGTACGTACGGAAAGTGTTCCGTTAGAAAAAAACGGACGTGTGCGGCAGTCAATGTATTTTATTAGCGTACGGTGCATTCGGGATTCCGAATACGGAAAACGAATTCGGAAATCGAATGCGGAAAACGTACGTACGCGGCCCGCCTAAGGTGCAGATACCCCTGAGTAGCTGCTTTTAAAGTGAGAATCACGTGTAAACGGCTAGTCGTATTTTTTTTGAAAAAATATATTTTTCATAAGACCATTTTATTAAGTAAACGGTTAGTAGTAATTTATTATAGGTACACCCCTGCCCAGCCCTTTGGCGAATATAGGCGTGATTCAATGCTGAAGCTATATTTAACTTAATTCTTCCATCAAAGAAAAAAATGATTTTATACAAACAGTCTCAAAGTATTCTAGATTAAACTATACAATGTACTCCACTTTATTTTTTGAGTCTTCTTCTTAGTCGTAACGCTCTTGACAGAGCGGTCGTGGTCGTCATGAAGTATCGGTAGTATATGCGGCAGATGTAATGCGTCTCACAATGTCTCGCCACTTTTCCCGATTCGAAGTCATCCGGGTACATTCGTGCACGGGACCGCCTACAGCAGACTTGATCTGGTCGGTCCAACGCATGGGTGACCTACCACGTGGTCTAGTGCCTTCCACTTTTCCTTGGACGACTAACCGCTCTATGGACTGACTGTCTCGCCTTGAAACGTGCCCGAAGAAAGGGAAATTTTTTTGAGTACTGGAGATTAAAATATGTTAGATGGGATTAGTATTTCTTCAGAACATACTCGTGGCTGAAACAGGATAAAATCAATACATATAGATTAAAGAAGTTTTAGAAATCAATATGATCTTCATCATAATTATCATACTCTAACCATTTTTGTTACTTTTTGGTTCAATCTTTGTTGTCCCACTGCTGGGCAAAGAGCTCAGAAGATAGGTCAGATTCGCTTTAAGACAGAATATGTACAGATCGCAACATAAAGTTCTTTCCTTGAAAACTACTTTTCAAAATGTCAAAGATGGTTATGGTTGAAAATTTAGTTTTATTTAATGAAGGTGAAGAGGAAAAAATAAATTTTATTGGGATCCCCTTTAGCCAAACAAAATTTAAAAGTTCATACAAGATACTATAGCGATGATAGGTACATTTAAGCGACGCCGAAACCATTTTACCAAATTTATTCATTGCATGTTAATACAACAACAAATGAAGGAGAATTTGTTAATTCCGAGCCATAAATTTACTGTTTGCTACCAAACAAGTCTCAACAAACAATTTTTCATTAGACATTGCTGAATATAAGTGTGATTTTGCAATGGCAACATGCCGTTAAGATTATATATCCAAATGTCCAAATGAAGGGCTGTTATTACCATTATTTAAATGCAATATAGAAAATGAGTAAGAAAATTGGCCTGCATAAGACAAACGAGAGCAAAAATATAACAAGGATGGTTACTCAATTAGCACTGTTACCTGCAAATTGAATCCCTGAGGCATATTTATCTTTACTAGAAGCTGGCTTTGCTAACAGGGGCATTTGTTAAGTTTCAAAACTCCTTTTCGGCAAAGAAAAAAAAAACCAGTTGCTAAAGAAAGTCACTTCCAAACAATTTTCTTATTACGGAGAAAAGATCAGGTCAACAAATGGGGTGAAGGTCTACCATCGTAGACTGAATTCAAAAATACCGCCCAAACTAGCCTTATATTATTTTCATCAGTTGCTAAAAACAGAAATAGAAATACAAGAAAGAAAATTAAGTTTAAGTCTTTACAGACAAGGGAAAAGACGAAGGCTTACCAAGACTTAAAAAAGGATAACATACATACATAAACTCACGCCATTTTTCCCATGGGGGTAAGCAGAAACTACAGAACGCCACCTGCTACGATCCTTACATACATCTTTTGCTTCACTCACTTTCATACATCTAGTCATACACACACGCCGGTTATGAGTACTGAGCACCTGGCCTTTCTGAAGAATATCACCTATAAGATCTATGTATGTCTTTCAAAAAAGGATAAAAATATTAAAATAAATTGTTAACAACAAACACCCTAAAGTTGTAATTTGTCCTTGTAATTACAACTTTAGAGTGTTTAAAACATTTAGGAAATTTGGTTAATATAGAAAAAAAATAGGATTAAAAAATTGTACAGGGTATTTATTTTTGGTTATTAATGATGCCTGCAAGGTTTTTTAAATTTTATATAATGTTTCGTATTAATTAATAAATATACTCTTTCGACTTTACTTCTGTCTTAAAGCGAATTTGTCTTAACGCGAATCTGACTTAACGCGAATCTGGCGTAAAGCGAATCTGTCCTTACGCTTACAAATGATCTCAACCTTAACTTTCCACTCTACCAGACTTGCCATCTCCTGCCAATCCCCCGTAAAAACCTCTGATTCGTCACGCCAGCGTTTCCTAGGCCTCCCACGGCGACGCCCGTCTGCCGGCTCTTACACTTATCTAAATTTATTTGGGTTCATCTCCTTCCATACTTCTGCATTATTTATCATTTCAATAGACACCTTATTTTTAGACATAATTATCATCTGTCACACAGTCCATCTAAAATAATAAAATAATAATAATTAATAAAAATAAATGAAACCGCATATTATTTGCATATTTTTATTTTCACATAGCACACCCTCCACTACTTGTGACAACTCGCGATGAATCAACAACGCACTTATCATTCTGCCAGTGCTCCAACAATAATTACTACGATTGTTGCCGTACAGACAGACAGGGAGACTTGTAAGGGTGTCTGAGGGGTTGGAAGACAAAATGGTGGTAAACTGTACTGGATATATTTGTGTAGATGGTATTTATGTTTTTAGGAGTTGTTTTGGACATTCTTTTTCATTGAATTTTTTTAAGTCTTCCGTTTTTGTGCTCACCAGTTGGTCTTAGTGGTATCTGCCCGCCAGATACTTATATATTGGGATCCGTCATAAAAACAATTTCTGGTCTTTCACATGTTTAATTTATTTGTAAGGACAAATATTATTTTCTTTAAAATATCACATAACACTAAAAATTATAACACACTTATAAAATAAAACCATCTCTACTCAATACCATTTTATAAACGACTAACGTGAAAATTTTCTTCATAAGAATTGTCAAAACAATAAAGCTCCAAATTTGAATACACCTTGCTTTTAAAACATAAACTAAACTTATAGACAATTAAAAATCACCTACAACATCCCCTCTGAATTTTATATTGTCTCAAATAAAATTAAAACCAACCTGTATTTAACTTTAACATATTTTCCTAAAACACCCCATATACAACTTCAACATTGAACACATAATTAATACAAAATAAAAACCCATAATAGTATTCCCTACCTATCATAACATTCTACATACTATATTAAACCTCCCCCTTAAATATAAATTTCAAATTAACAATAAAGACAACCATAATACTATAACTAATACCTAAATTTCAAATTAATTCCAAAACCTTATCTCTACAAGATATAACATCTAACACCTATCATAATTAACTAATTATCCACTAAATTCACTTCATTAAAGTCCACATCAAATTCACAAATCACTCAAAATGTGCCTTCTTAAACGTAAAAACTTAGTTCTGTCTAATTCTTTTGTCAAAATATCTGCAATATTGGAATTGGTTGGATAATAGAAAATTTCAAAATGATATTTCACATCAATATATTTGCTTCTCCGATTTAAAATTCCGTTTTTAATTAATATTTCCAGCTTCTATTTTGTCAACTACTTCACAAGTTTTATTTTTCTCCAAAGAATCCATCTCTTCTTTAATAGATTTCTCCCATAAACTTCTTTCATCACTCTTCAACACTTCGCTGTAAGTTAAAAATGACGTTTCTAAATCATAATCTTTAAACCTTATCGGTAATCTTCTATCTCTTTTTGGCAAAATCCTTTTACTACTAATTCAACGGACTCCTCCACATCCACAAACAACTCATTTCCATCCACCGTCAATCTACTATTATCTTCAATTTCATTTCCATCATTCATTTCTTGATAACTATCTTCCAAATTAACTTCTCTTCTACTATTATCATCTAATAATTATTCAGCAATACTATCTTCAAAAACATCAATTCCCTCATTTTCTATAACATCATTTCGTTCTTCTCCTAAAATATTTTCTATGACATCATTTCGTTCTTCTTCTAAAATAGAAAACTCCTCCTCCCTCGTTGCTTCAACATCTGTCTTCTTCTTCTGATTTTCTCCATAAAAAACTTCCCCTCTCAACTTTACAACCATTATCAGCTGTGATGACATTTCTTCTCTCATTTTGTTCTTCCAACTCCTCTTCATCTTTAAATAATTTATATAAATCTGTAACTTTCGCACTCCTATTACATTGCTTTAAAAATTCCAAAACATCCTTCGCATTATTATTAAAAGTCACATCTCTTGAATAAAATATCTTCAAACCCTTTTATTACATCTGGAATTTAATTTATTTAGTTTTGTATTTATTTTGTAATAAGCCAAAGAACCGAAAATATTCAAATGTTATAAATTTGGAATTATATTGAACCACATTTCTGCAGGCGATTTCTTATTAATTGTATTTGAACACCTATTAGTTATTTATGTTGCTGTTAACACCGCTTTGCCCCATAAAGGTTTATCCACACATATCAGGGCCGTGCCAGGAACGTGGACGGACCGTGCCCCGTCAGGGGCTCAAAAAATATCGTTGGGTACATTTTACATGAACTCGTTCACACACGTCCGTGCAAGGGCCCGGGCACGTCCCGTGCCTATTCTTTTGGTAAGTGCATGTCAAACTAAATAGCACGGGTTCGCTCCATAATTGTTCAATTTAATCTTTCTGCCTTACCGTTATGTTGGGGAGTATACGGTATTGTATAATCTATTGTATTTAAGCAATATTCTATAAAATTATTTGCGGTATATTCACCACCATTATCGCACCTAAATGTTTAAAGTTTTAAATTGAAATGATTTTCAGCTAAATTAATATAATTCATAATTTTCGAAAAAGCTTCACATAAATTTTTGCAAAATAAGTATAGTCATCTAGAAAAGTGAAAAAATATTTATAACCATCATACGTGTCTGTACCTATTGGACCACAGATGTCACTATGAACTATTTCTAATGGCTAGTAGCTCTATACCTTTCGGTATTGAACGGTCTTCTACAAAGTTTTGCACGTGTACAGACTTCGCAGGTGTCAACATTGTTATCACTATGTTTTGTATTTATACCATTTACAATTTTTTGAGTTTTTGAAATAGAAGTATGTGCCAAAGCTCGATGCCAAAAATTTATATTATGACTAGGAGTAATGAAGTTTACTGACTTTGTACTTGATCGAGTTGCTGACAGCTCTGCATAATACAGTCCGTCACTCCTTGACTCACCAGTCAGTAAGCAGGTACCATCTGTCTCGTATACTTTACATTCGTTTCTGAAAAACACAATTTTATAATTATTATAAGCTATTTAAGAAATTGAAATCAAGTTCTTCTTCAACTTCGTGACTAGTAATACATCATTGAATGTAATGTTATGCGAACTTGTGTTTGACTTGCATAACAATTTGCCCACAGTTTCTATAATGTTTGTATTACCTGTTGAAATCTTTTGCACTTTTCTTTCAAATTTAAATATACTTCAGAATTAACTATATGACTGCTTGGTCCGGAATCTAGTATGAATTCAATTGTTTCCATCTCATCACTGTCTAATTTAGTCCAGTAGCCAGAAGAATATGCCCTTTGATAATTCAAAAGTTTTTTATTTTCGCTGGGTGGATACCTTATGTGAATTCAACGCTATGTACAAAAATGCTAACAGTTTAGAGTGATGCAATAGGCATAAAATAGGTATTTCCTATAATTTCGTGTTATAACAATAATATAAAATTTAAATTTAAATAATTTAATGTTCCTTTATTAGTACTATCTAAACTTTATATTAGTTAAAATGCTAACAGATACGTACTGTGGAACAATGGAAAACTGAAAATGGTTCGTAACTCTTTCAATAAAAGATTTAAGTTTTCAAATCATTTCCTATATGCGTAGAGGGATTAGTTATACCTTACAACAAAAGTTCTAACAACTAAGTATAATGCTGCACAGGTTATTGTATTTTTACATTGTGATTTGCGAAATATTGAATTTAAGTTTATAAATTTGCGCCTACATATTCGAAATAATAAACTCTGCCACCATACAAAAGTTTAAACACTTATGTGCTATGCTAGTTTAATAAATCAAATACAATTGGGTATTGCGTGGCGCGGTGACACTCCACTCTGAATGTATTGAATGAGGCGCGAAACCATTTCATTACTGTCACATCAGTATTTAAACCTCGTTCATAAAATCTAATTTTATGGCAATTTGTTATTTTTAATGTTGAGGTCGAATACGATATCTAACTTCTTTGTTCCTATAAAAAGAATAAGAAAGAAATATTCACAGAACACGGAATAGTCGTACCTGCTGTGCTGACAGTATATCGAGATGACAGAATAATAAAATTCTCCGTATCGTGAATCTTTGACAGTCGTTACGGGTCGTCAGAAACCCGAAAGTCTGCGGCCACCCTTACAAAAGGGTACCGTATTATCCAGTAGGATTACCGTATAATCTGGGTTGGCAGGGTAGGCAGTCACTTCATATAAAACACTGGTATTCGTCAGGTTCGACTGAAAACAGTGGAAGTCAACCCCAACATATTAGGGAAAAGTCCAAGCAAATGCCTTTACCAAACAGATGTGACTGTAGAAATATCAAACATCTTATAACCGGTGCAACTGTCACAACTAAATTGACTACATCGCTGGTCCTAAGACCTAATACAATAAAGGCAGTGTTACCCATTAAGCCTTAGTAGATGACACTGTAAGCATGATATGATGTATGCTTATACAAATTGATGTATTTATGTTTGTAAAATATTACCTACTCATTTTTTTTATTCAGAATCAATATAGTAGCAACCCTAGTGAGTCCGGCAAGTTTAGGTGTCAATTTTGTGATACGCTTACCAAGATTTAGAATTTTTTTTATTTTAAAGTTAGATACATTTTACATGATCGTGTCTATTGCGCCCTATCTATTAGTTTTTAAACTCTATTATAACGAAAAATCGGCACCACGTGACCTTACCACACGATTGCTGTACATCAAAACCTAGAAAATGCCATAAAATATTATATTCCAGGAAAGCGCAAAAATATTATTTGAATTAGCCTATGGAATGTCATCTTGTGTTAGGTAACTAAACGAAAAAATAATAATAAGCGAGTACTAAACAAGGCTTACGGGTGAACTGTACGTAATAACACAAATGATATTAATGGTTAGGACACCATAAATATCATTTAAATATTTCATAATCTAATCTCTCTAATCTAATCTATTAAATATTTTACATATCTCTAAACAAGATAATTCAATACCTATTAAGTACCGGACATTTGCTAATTTAAGGTGTTTTTACAATTTGAAGTGACTTTCCTATTGTAAATTATGCTAAAATGTATTAATTAAAGCACCAAATCTCAATTCAAATTATAAATTTCCTGGTTAAAATTACACAGTCCATCGCAGCATATTAAAACTCATTAAAATAATATAAATAAGATTATCAGGGTATAAAACCATTATAAAAATATGTCACCTACTGCGTTCTTATATGGGGCAGTCGTACAGTACCAGACATAATTTTAATATTTATTCGATTTGCACGGGGAAGGCTTGTATAACACATGCCAGATTACCTATTTTAGTGATCTTTATTATCGTAGCAATAAGGTTGCATTCATAGGCAAAATAACAGTGAACGATATGTCAGATACTAGACGCCAGTTTGAAATAAGAATTTGCGCGGTAATGTTTTTCTAAAAATCATCAGAAGAGTCCGTTTATGATGTGGGCCTCTGTGGTCTGTATGGTTCGAAGAATTTATACTGATCGTACATACCTACACCGCGCCCCGCAATACCCAAATTGTATTTGATTTATTAAACTAGCATAGCACATAAGTGTTTAAACTTTTGTATGGTGGCAGAGTTTATTATTTCGAATATGTAGGCGCAAATTTATAAACTTAAATTCAATATTTCGCAAATCACAATGTAAAAATACAATAACCTGTGCAGCATTATACTTAGTTGTTAGAACTTTTGTTGTAAGGTATAACTAATCCCTCTACGCATATAGGAAATGATTTGAAAACTTAAATCTTTTATTGAAAGAGTTACGAACCATTTTCAGTTTTCCATTGTTCCACAGTACGTATCTGTTAGCATTTTCACTAATATAAAGTTTAGATAGTACTAATAAAGAAACATTAAATTATTTAAATTTAAATTTTATATTATTGTTATAACACGAAATAATAGGAAATACCTAATTTATGCCTATTGCATCACTCTAAACTGTTAGCATTTTTGTACATAGCGTTGAATTCACATAAGGTATCCCCCAGCGAAAATAACAAACTTTTGAATTATCAAAGGTTATGTGGAAAATAATTGTATCCCTACTGGACTAATTGTGTAAAATGACTTACCAAAAATTGTGGTTTCTCTAAACAAAATTTTGAATAGTGTGTGTTTATCTTACAAAACACACAATTAAATTTTTCTTTGTAATCAGTACTTTTATTACCATTTTTAAGACATTTTAAGCATGTAATAAAGCTGTTCTTCTTCAAGCTCTTGGTCCAACTTGTCCATTTCTGCAGAATTTTGCAATGTATCCTTTTCTGCCACAATTATTAGAAACTTTTATTGTTAAAATGTATCACAAAATTCTGTATTTTCAAAAATTTTATTCTATTGTAAGATGTAAGTTCTAATTGTATTCTTGAAATTAGATTTACAAAAGTTTTCTCTTCTTTAACAGTAGATTCCCATGCTGTTCTAAAACTTTTTAATTCCTTAGGTAAAATGCATAATATTTTTGATACAATTTCCGTATCAGTTAAATTCATTCCAGTACTCTTGATTGAAGTAACGATGTTCATTAGTTCGCCGATATTTTCAAATAAATCATTTATCTCGAATTTATAATTGTAAAATCTTGAAGTAAATGACATCTTTGTGTCTCAATTTGTCCTAAAAATATTTTATCCAATATGTCTAAAATTTATTTTGCATTTTCACGGTTAATTATTCGCCCAACATAGTTAGAGTTCACAGAATTAATTATTGTAAATCTGGCTATTGCATCTTTGCTAATAAATTCTTCTTTTATTTTTTGTTCATCATTTAAACCTTGTACTGCTGAATTTAGTCATTTCGATAAAAATAATAAATTTAATTTATATTTCCAAATAATGTAGTTCGTATCTTTATCTAATTTTGATAGTTCCTCTGTCATTTTTTTCTATAGAATTATTTCCTGGTAATAGAATTATAAATCGCTTACCAGATGGTTTCCAGCGTAGGTAGCTGATCCATCTTCTTCCAATCCTGGAGTGCAAGGGGCCCATGACCTCTTAGTAGTATCTGCCCTCCAGTTACTTATATTTATTGGGATCCGACTTAAAAACAACTTCTGGTCTTTCACATGTTTAATTTATTTTTAAGTTCAAATATTCTTTTCATCAAAAGATCACATAACACTAAAAATTATAAGACACTTATAAAATAAAACCATCTCTACTCAATACTATTTTATAAACGACTGACGTGAAAATTTTCTTCATAAGAATTGTCAAAACAATAAAGCTCCAAATTTGAATACACCTTACTTTTAAAACATAGACTAAACTTATAGACAATTAAAAATCACCTACAACAGTTGGCGCCACTGGCGAGTAAAGTACTTAAATATAGTTAACCGTTGTTATTACGCGCACGTGAGCTAAATTTGAAATAAAATCATTTCTAATACCGTAGAAGTGCGATTGAATATAAAATCGAGTATGCCGCAGTTTTGCGCAGCTCTTTAAAAAAAAAGGAGTATACAATTTTCCGTGACACAAGACGCTAACTGTCGCAGACTCAATAGCATATGCTGATTACGATAACATATAGCGGCTGAAACTGTTGTTACCTAGGCTTAGGGCCGATTTTTCAATAGTCAGATAACTTTTATCTAAAGAATTAAAATTGTGGTATGACATAATATTTTCAAAATTAAAGCAGTCGCCTTATTCCTCTGTTAAAATTATCTGTCCATTCAAATCGGGGTATAGTACATTTTAAAAGATCTATTCTTAAGTTGTATATATTTAATCTGATCAAAATAGACCAAAAAATAGGGTTAGGTTTACAGTAATTCGCATAGGGCTGAAAATTGGTACGAATGTTTGGAACACCATTATAAATGAAATGTAAAAAGTCCCCATCGATCCCACACTTGCAAAAAAATTTATTCAATGTCAAAGGTCACAAATATGGGCCATTTGCGTTTTTTAGCCGAAAAGTAAGTTTTATGATAAAAATGGGCTAGACTTTTTCTCCTAAACGTCACCGTTTCTGAGATATTATGGTTGAAAATTTGATAAAATTGTATTCTACATAATATACACACGCTTCCATGCCACCTGGCAGGTAGTGTACTTGGCGCGTCTTTTTTAACGTGGTTTTCCCCGATAGGCCTATTCAACAATCTATTGTGATCCTGTTTAATTCAATACTATTCAAAATTATGTAAAAACTGGTACTATTGCACATGGTAGGTGGTATAGTGTGTAGTGCTATTCTGGGTGCATTGTCCTCACATATGTGAACTAATAACTATATATGTACCTATGTTCCTAAATTTTGTAAGAAAACATTATTTTTTTAAAGAGTAAGTATGGAGTTTCTTGTGCATTCTTCTCCATAACAAGCTACTTTCCGAATGCACGGTAGAATCATTTTTATGTACGTTCAAAAGTGCCGCTTGGTGGCCTAGTTGAAATAAAATATCTTTGTCTTTGTCTTTGTCTTTGATAAAAGCCGTGTGAATTCTAAAAAAATTGATAAAATTATCCTTCTCATTCATAATCATCTGATAATTCTGCTTCCTATTCTTCCTGTTTTTGTTCGTCTTCTTGTACTTCTTCTTCTCCTTGTTCTTCTTCTTCCTGCTGGGTGTATGATGTTCCTCTGATGGCGATTCAAAATTAGAGTATGACTGATCTTGACAATTGATACATGCTAAAGAACAAAACAATCCAACTTTTTTGCAGCCGCATTTAGCATTACGAGTACATCCTGTTTTTACATTACGAGTACATCCTGTTTTTACATTGCAAAAAATTGTGTTGACTAGTAACAACGCCTCGGCCACGGCTTTCATCATGTCATACCAGATTTTACATAATTTTGAATAGTATTGAATTAAACACTCTTTTGCTTGCAAAATATTTTTTTGATCTACATAGCCTATGTTAAGAAGAAATTCTAACCTTAAATTTTTCTGTGTTAATATATTTTAAAACATCGTATGTCGTTTTGGAGGAGTATGCATTAATATCGTGTTGTTAATTTTTTTTAAAGCATAACTAAAACCATGATTTGCAAATAATGTACATGAAACAATTTTTTTTGTAACCGTTTATCTTAGCCGTTACTATGGAGTAAGCTCCGTTTTACGGCACTAAGGGCTCTTTCAATTTAGACGTTTGGTTGGACTGCTGCGGCGCCGCAGCGGTGCGTTTATCGTACAACGCACGACCGGTTGATTTTTTCAGGATACGGATGTTAAAAAGTCTTTTAAAATGATGGATTAACTTCATGACTTTTCGGTTGTGCTTTTCAATTCCATACATTTGGGACTGCTTTTAACCGACTTACCAAAAAGGAGGAGATTCTATGTTCGACATTATGTGTTTTTTTTTTTCTGTTATCACCGATATCGCCGGCAATTGTGGACCGATTTTGAAAATTCTTTTATTGTTTGAAGGAGTATTTTGCGAAATTGGTCCCATTTTAATTTAGTGTTGAACTGATGAAGAACTTCAGAGGTATACAACAGAACTCTTCAATAAATAACGGCAAATCTCTCGAGATTGCTGTTATGTTCAGTTTCATGATATTCGGGTAATCTATTCTAGCATTATGGGTCCCTTACTAAACTACGTTCCTATTAGGTAGGTACAACTAAAAAGTGAAAAATAAAAACTTTTTTCCAAAAAATATCTACCGGCTTCCAATTTCCGATTTTGTGTGTTGTGCTGTGTCTTTTGAGCGCACTGAATAAAGACTTTATCTATCTCTATCTATCAATTAAGAAAAATAAAAAGTGAAAAATAACTTTATTTTTGGAAGTCGGTGTCCATAACGCAAAAAAACGGTACCTACCAAAGACACCGACTTCCAAAAATAAAGTTATTTTTGCTTTGTAATTTTCGTAATTAGAAGTCGGTAGTATTTTTTTGTAAAAAAGTTTTTTTATTATAGTCTTTATCGCTGACAAAATATCACTTTGTCTAAAATCTCTTGATAAGAAGTAACCAGTAGCGTTTCCACTGTCATATTGCATTCGTGGAAGTTTTCTCACCGTATTATAATGCTGTTGTGAACTCTGATGCGAATAGATCATTATTGTCATTTGTCATTACTAAATATTTACACATTTGACTTTTTATCCTTGTTTTCCAGTAGATAGGTGCTACGAGTATTATGTAAAGCATACTATTATTTTATTGCCTTATTTAAAATCGCCACGCGTCATATAGGCTCACTTCACAAAAGTTACGGTGAGATTTTTAGAGAATAGACCATCTGTTGTGATCATATTGTATTGATGTTAGACCGTCGTCAGTCTGCAGCTGATTTTCAAACGTAAAACAGAAGAAAAGCCTCGGGAAACGCCATTCGCAAACTTCAATGTAACTATATCTAGCTTTAATTAACACAACCATCCCAGAATCCAACTACACTCCACAATAGGGTATCCTACACCCGTCAATAGACCGCAAATCAAAATGAACAATGAACAAAAACGGGCCTTAAATTGTGAACAATAACTGATCGCGTTTCCAACATTTCACAATGACGTGTACGTACGTTCAGATGGGCGGTGGTTTTAATTTCACGTCGGCAATTGTGCTCTAACGAGGCAGATGAACTAGAAACGCTGACAGTCGCGAGCAGCAATTCTGTATGAGTCTGTGACTTGGAGTTGAGCGGAGCGGGTGAGGTTTAATTTACACTACTTTCTGCCAGCAGATTCGCCCGCGTAAAAAGTGTTTATCTTCCCAAGGGAACCTTATACCGTGATAAAAAATAGCCTATGTGCTAATCCAGACTATAATCTATGTTTTTGTCAATTTCATCCAGATCCGTTCAGCCTTTCTGGCGTGCTTGAGTAACAAACATACATCCATCCAAGGGAACATTATACGGGCATAAAAAGTAGTCTATGTGCTATTCCAGATTATAATCTACCTTTGTGTCTAATTTCATCCAGATCCGTTCAGCTGTTCTGTCGTGATTGAGTAACAAACAAACATCCATCCAAACTTTCGCATTTATAATATTATTAGTAAGAAGTAACATGGATATGGAAAAGCTTAATGAAACAAGAGGTTTTCTTCAATACCTTAAACCTGTATTCTTTGAATGGTTAGGCCAGTTGTGAATTTCAAGATAATCAAAAATATGGATATTGGAAATCTTTACATAGTATAAAACAAAGTCGCTGTTCACCAGTTGTAAATTTCAAGATAATCATAAATATGGATATTGGAAATGTTTACATAGTATAAAACAAAGACACTGCCGCTGTTTGTACGCTTAGATCTTTTAAACTCCGCAAAGGATTTTTATGCAGTTTTCAGCAATAAATGGAATTATTCAAGAGGAAGGCTTATATGTAATATACGTGCATGTTATAGTAGAGAAAAGCCGACATATTCAAAGATTTATAATGTGATGTAGTAAAGACATATTTTTGTTCGCGCTTACATTGGCAACGCTGACTACGAAATAGAAAAAATAATGTATTACGGAATTGTACATTTTACAAAGGTCGATAAAAGTTGGTATATGCTTATCTCCTAAGGATGGGTTATCCTTAGGAGATAAACATATTAAGGGCCGATTTTTCAACACTCTGATAACTTTTAACTGAAGAATAAAATGGCCGTTTGACATATTTTCTATACAAAAGCTGTCAAACCGCCATTATTATTCCTCTGTTAAAAGTTATCAGACTATTGAAAAATCGGGCCTTGTAGAGTAACCATTTTTATCTTTTACATGTTACAAAAAATATGGGTTATTTAACCAAGCTATTTTAAAAAATTCAGTATTATTCCATATGAAAATATGCGGATGTTTCTAACTATTCTCAATCTCATATTTCTTTTTTTTTCCTTCTTTTAATTAGACTTTTTACAATGATTTCAATAATCTTTATAGCCCTTTGCTATGAATAGTTACAGCACTGATAAAAACATTTGTGCCACATGTTAAATTTAGTCTTGTTATATTTATTTTTTATTTTTGTATAGATTCTTTTACCAATTGTTTTGTGAATGTGTGAACATTGTAGGCCTTCTAGATTTATAGAAGCTTGTTAACATTTGTTAACTGTTTGTTTGTTACTCTTTTGTTTCGGTTTATCCTTATATTTTTCAATTTCTTAAATATTTCTCAAAAATGTCATAGTTGTATCTTGTGCTCGACTAAATCATACTTATATATTTACTAGGCGTCTACAAGAGTGAGTCAGACAATTTATAGAATTTTTCATCGTTGCTCGATGTTAGGAAATAAGAAAAATCTACAATTTCTTCAAGTTTTCTCAAAAATGTTATAGTTGTATCTTCTGCTCCGAAGGAAACAGGACAACCACATCCCCACACACACGTACACACTCACACAGGCGCGCGTAAGGCAAATTTCATAAAAATATCTGATCCACTAATAATTTAATATTCGAAAATCGGACTAAAAGTCAATTGCCTAACATTCAAGTAAATAATGGAAGAAATTAAAATTAAAAAATAATGCACAGAGCCCCTTGCTATTTACGGCCCTGGGTACTTTGGCTGCTACGTTTTGGCTGCCAGTTTCAGCTTCACCCCGAACCGTGCACCTTTTGTCGACGTTTTATAAGTGCCCATGTAGGCCTATGTGAAATATAAAACATTTGATTTTGACTTTATCCAATTAAATACATTCGATACGTTGTGCATTTTATGTAAATCAAAATTGCTCTGTACAGCATATCATTAAAACGAATATCTTAGGAGTTATCGCAAAATAAAAACTAACGCGCGCGAAAATAAATTCAAGCGGGCGGGCTTCACACCGATGACGGGATCCTACGAAAGAAAGTGTGGTAGATATAATACCTATGCTATACTATCAGTGAGAAGCCGGGTCGGCTCGCTTTTTATATATAAAATCATAATCACAGGATATAATATTAAACAGCACGCACTTAGGAGTAACATCATAAATGGTATTGCTTTTTATTATTTATTTGGTATTTGAAGCTCTATACTGGTAGAATCAATTAAACAGGAAATTTTTATACTCTGTTATCGCTAAAATCGCTTTCCCGCGCCACTAAGACCACTCCCCAAAAAGAGTGAAATGTGCGGTTCGGAGCGTATCAGCCAAACTCAACTTTTCTCGTTAGCACGGGGGTGAAAACCGCCTTAGTCTTGCGTTTTATTCATTATTTGATCTCCACTGAGCATCTGTCATCGCTTTTCACCGTCTCGCTACAATATGGCGGCGAGGTGATAATAATTGCGAATGCTCCGAGCGACATGTATTTGACGCGTTGACAGGTGACAGATTGTTAAATTAAAATTTTGGTTGTAATTATGCGTACAAGCGTGGAAATTAAATGTTGTTTGGGTTGTGTGTTTTGATTTGATTTTACGATTAAACGTTAAAATAACTGCTGATAGTTTTCAGCATTCGACTTAAAATACTAGACAAGTTTCAGTGATAGTTAATTAGAAATAACTTAAGGAATGCATAACCTCCATTTTTTATTCAGTTTGTTAAAAATGTGAAAAAAATAATGCACATTTAGACCCTACCTACTCTATGAGAGATACATATTTATCAAAGGTTTTCTCTATTTTTCAGGTTTTTAAAGTCGGCAAGCTGGCGCACATAAGTAAGTCTATTATCATGTACTACTATAAAAGCTCACTTCCGAGCAGAGCGGCTCCGGTGACTGATGCAGCGACACGACAGAGCGATAGTATTGCGCAGCGACAGTCGCCGCGTCAATGACGCTGCACTCGAATGGTGCATACATTTCAATAGTGCACTGTGAGAAATGATATATGAAAGAAAATAAGTGAGTCAGTGATAGCGTGACGCGACAGAACGGTATGGAAAAAAAAAACGTATTGCGCCGACCCCAAGTAACATGGGATAAGGGCAGAAAGACGATGATAATACTATCGCTCTGTTGTCGCGTAAGGCGCAGGACACATAGAAATGGCGTCGGGCGCCATTTAGGCCACACGGTATGTCGTCATAACCACGTCCGAGCAACGCCATACCTTGTGTCCTAAATTGCGCTTTATTTCCATGCATTTTGTATGAAATTTGAATAGAATAGGAAGCCACCCGTGCCTTGTCCGCGCCCGACGCCATTTCTGTGTTGCTTGCGCCTAATGTTTCACAGCGTCAGTGACGCTGAAACTGCTTTGCTCGGCAGTCTACCTTAATATATTAACTAATTTGACAGTACCATTGAGCGAAGTTTTATATATAATCACAGGGATTTTGAGTATAACAAGATTATTACCAACTAAAAAATTATTTTGAGGAACGTCCTCACTGAGACCATTCACGTGTAATGAGCATTCGACGTCGAATATTCGAGTGGTATGGACGTTGAGCCGAGCGTTACAAAGCTTAAACGCGAGGGAACTTCGGCCGGTGTGGACATCGCAACGATTTTCGCGGAAACGGCTCGCATTCGAATGTTCACGCAAATAAAACGCTGGAAAGCGAGTACTCAGATAATGAAATGAATGAGTATGTAGGTAGGAATATTACTGGCCACTTGTAAAGCAAGGAACAGTTCCTTGATCTTAAGTGTTTGTGACCTTCTTAGTCAATCGTATTATCATGTTTTTATTAACCCCCGACGGAAAAAGAGGGGTGTTATAAGTTTGATGTGTGTTGCTGTGTATCTGTGTATGTGTGTCTGTCTATGACATCGTAGCGTGCAAACGGGTTAACCGATTTTGATTTAGTTTTGTTTGTTTGAAAGGTGATTTTATCGAGAGTGTTCTTAGCTATGTTTGAATAAAATCGGTTTAGCCGTTCAAAAGTTATGGGCGTTTCACTGTTTGAATCGGGGTGTTTACGCAAGATATCGTATCATAATTACGTGTTAAATAGATTGCCGATCGAAGCGTATCTACTATGTACTAGATAAATTATGTAGCATGAAATAAAAGTGTACCGAGGGTTCTTTAAATTTTGACATTTTATTTGTTAACATTTTGAAATGAATGACATTTAACGAGATCGTATTCGAATGCTCTAAGCTCGCAAGGGAATGTTCGACTCAAACGTTCATAGTTTTGCTCGAAAGTAAATGCTGGGCTCGCTGGGGGAAAGCTTTTGTTGCTCGCCTACGATTGCTTGTTTACTCTCACGTCTACACTCACGAAATACTGCTCCCAGTGAGGACGTTCCTTTACATAAACACAAACAGCATCATCGAAACAGTTTCACCAATATTAGCATACACTTATAATACCATCTATTCGATCGTATGCCTACAGGGAAAGTTTTAATTCATTTGAATAAAAATTCCCAGACGAACCGAAAACTTTGTTTTGGGCCACGTCGCGAAGTAATTTATAAAACGTAATACCTTCCACGAGATATTAAAGTTGAATACTATTTTGCATAAAGTTGTGAAAAAGGGGAACCACCTGTGTATAAGTAGCAGTTATGGGCGGCCGAACGAAATCAAACCCGGATTTTAAGTTTAGATCTGCAGTGCTCAAACTTTTTATCGGGAGAGAAACGATGATTTTGGCCGAACAACCCCTCACCGTCCGGTCTAAACGAAGCTCTTAGTGTCATGTATGCTCGATGGTGTAAATGATAATTAAATAAACCTCTCTTTTTCTGTACATACAGCTGCTATAAAAACATCATAGGATTGCCCAGCCCAAGCCTATAAACCACTTAAAATCATTCATAAACTCACGCCTTTTTCCCATGAGGTAGAAACTGCATAAGGCCACCTGCTGAGATCCTAAAAGACTCCTTTGTCTCTTTTACGTTCACAAATCTGATTGAAAAAATACTTATGAGTTCTACTCACCGTGCATGTTCTTCTATGGCGTCCCTTCACAGCGTTACACATATCATATATTTAGTCCCAAGAAAACCTCAACCCGCTACATCACAGGTTGAGTATCTCAGGCTCACGCGATCCTGCCGCGAATGAAAAAACTTCGAGACGCACCCCACGCCAAGAAATTCTCGCGACACTCTGAAAAAACACGCGGATTGCGTTATTCTAAGCCTCTTATATTCTTACGCGGACGTGCTGCGGAAATACCGAAATATACCTTTTTTTACTGGCACGACGAAATGTAATTTTGCTTCTAACTTTTCACTTAGGTGGCGAACTCGGCAGATGGGAATGTAAGTTCGGTTATTTTGGTAACTTTTTTGGAGTACATCCAAATAAAAGGAGCTGTATAGCCAAGCTTGTCCCGTTTATAAGCTTGTTCTACAGCTTCGTCTCTCTTGCATCGCCCTCTTCCCGTTTTGGTTGGTATTTCATAAAAATGCTCACTACCCCTGCCTGCTTTGTAAAAATTTACGACGAGTTATGCAATACTGCTTTAAAATTATAATATTTTCTTAATAAAACCCGGCTAGTTATTTATACGTTTTAATAAAGTTGAGTTATAAATATTGGATTAATCTCATTAAAAACTGTAACGTCTGTTGATTTTATAGGGTGGTTCACACGCAAGAACCCTGACTTCTTAAGATGACGACTAACGCCAACGACCTTGAGGGAACAAAACGCGCACTCGTTTCACACCCGCGTGACCCAAAATTTAGTAGTTTTTATGTACTTTCCTTATTATTCCATGACTTAAAAAAAAAGCCTCTAATCAAAATGTAGATAATTAAATTGTCTTGGAGATGGTGTCGATTTAATTAAAATGCACCCAACGGTTTTGGTGCGATTGTCGTGTTTTTGCCCGTTTAAGATATAATTTTACAAATTAATTAATACGAATAAAACTCAAAATTTTTTGAGATCGAATTATTAAGAAAATGGTCTAATATAACATATATTTATTCCAAAAAACACGACTAGCCGTTTAGACGTGATTCTAATTTTAAAACCAGCTACTCAAGGGAATCTGCGCCTTAACTATCTGTAGGATTACACTCAGTTTCTGAAATGAGAAATTGGTTTTAAGTACGTGCCAGACCCTAATTTAATACCAAACTTTGGTGGTGGAGGTGTTCCTAGTCAAATAGAGCACATTTGAATTGAAATTTATTTAGAGAAGATTTACAGCCAACAGTTCTGTTAATGACTAACGCACGTAAAATAACTTTCATAATTACAACGCAACGCAATAGATAAATACATTATTGAAATTATTGCACTGGTCCCCGACGTCAACGTGTAGTCGTGACGTTGATTGACGACACATGCGTTTCAGATGCGGCATGAGGGTGTCACCTAGTTTAAGGCCGCGTTTAGTGCAAGCAACACGCACGCAAGTTTAATTATATTGCGGAGCATTCACGATCGAGCGATGGATCACATTCTGCCTCGGTAGCCCGCAATGTAATGCAAACTAGTTGCTGGTGGACACGTAGTTTCACAAGAATGCTAGCAGAAGCCTAGTAATGTGGACTATTTTGAGAATTGGACATATTTTTATTTATTTATATAGTGGCTTTACCCGCGTTCATGCCGAAAAGTATCCCACTATCTTCTTCTGCCATATAACGTAAATTGTCCCGGGATGAAAGGATATTAAAACGTACGTCCTAATCCAAGGTCCAGTCGATCTCTGTACCAAAGGTTTTCAAAATTAGGCGTCACAGTCATCTGTATTCTCCGTAGGGTTATGCAAAAGTGCACCAACATTTCACCAGTTAAGAATAGAATAGAATACTCTTTATTATGTACACCATATAAGTTACAGAAAGTATAGACGAAGAAAACATTACACTGGGTGATACAATGGGCGGCCTTATCGCTAAAAGCGATATTTTCAAGACAACCTTTGGATGGATAAAAGTTTCAGTTTAAGTTTCGTTACCACATAATAGTAAGCGAGCTTATTACTAAAAATATCATAGAAACTAGCTTCTGCCAGCGGCTTCGCCCGTGTGAAAGTATCCTATGTGCTATTCGCGACTAAAATCTATATCTGTGCCAAAATCCGAAATTTCATCTAGATCCGTCCAGCCGTTTAGCGTGAAGAAGTAACAAACATATAATATTAGTCTGAATGAAGTGTGATAGTATAGTACAGGTTTGGCGAACCTACGGCACGTGTGCTAGAGGTGGCACACGACAGAATTTTACGGGCACGCCGATATAAGGTTATTTTTTATAATCGATAAAAAATTAATCTGTAAATAATATTATTGCTGTACAAATTTCGGGTTGCAAATAAAGAGTTAATAAGTAGCATTGTTTTTATTGGGTCACCAATTCAAGATTATTTGGCAGCAAGGCATTTTCACATTTATAAAAATATATAATTGAATGGCACGTTTTTTAATAAAGGTTCGCCGCCATCACCCCCAGGCTATTTTAAAAGTTTTTAAAGATCTTAAAATTAAATCAACAGAAGATCTTTGGGGACTATCTGAAAAAGTATGTTTATCAATCATTGAAACTATTGCGCCCTATTTAGCACTATTGTCGATCAAGGAGTTTTTCCGGACCTTATGAAACACAGTAAAGTAGTTCCATTGTTTAAATCCGGGGATAGCAAAGAAGCCAATAATTGTATATAAGTGTCAATTTTGCCGGTTCTTAGTAAAGTCTTCGAAAAGTTATAGCTCAACCAATTGTTGCGTCATTTTAACAAACATTCCATCTTGCATGACCAACAGTACGTTTTCACCAAAAGGCGTTGCACAACTGACGCTGGCGTGACCCTAATAAAGAACATCTTTAACGCCTGGGAAGAAGCACAAGACGCCATTGGAATCTTTTGCGACCTCTCGAAAGCGTTCGATTGCGTTAACCATGAGACACTATTTTGTTGAAACTCGAGCACTATGGGGTTAGACATACGGCCCTTGAATTACTTAAACCTTATTTGAAAGCCAGACAATTTAAAGTTCAGGTAAACGGCGTAAACTCTCTGGGATCTGAAATGACAATGGGCGTTCCTCAAGGCTCTATATTGGGTCCATTCCTCTTTTTAGTTTACATAAACGATTTGCCCCAATTATTACAAAATCAACCGAAAATCGTGTTATTTGCTGATGACACATCTTTGATATTTAAAATAGATCGGCGGTCACAAAATCTTGATGATGTGAATAAGTCTATTCATCAGGCCCAAACTTGGTTCACGGCAAACAATTTGGTACTAAATGAAAAAAAAAACAAATGTATTAGATTCACATTTCCGAATGTCAATAGTAGCGAATGCGACATCATATTGAATGGGGAAAAGCTGGTCTATGCAAATCAAACAGTTTTCCTGGGAATCACTCTGGACGATAAATTGCAATGGGGGCCTCACATAACATCTCTTGCGGGTCGGCTGAGCTCGGCCGCGTATGCTGTTAGAGACCGCGCTTTTGGTCTATTTTAATTACTTTCAGAGCATTATGTCATACGATATTTTACTGTGGGGTCGGGCGGCTGACATTGAATCAATATTTATATTGCAAAAGAGAGCTGTGAGAGCCATTTATAAGTTAAGTCATCGAGAATCTCTTAAGGAGCTATTTAAAAAGATTAATATTATGACAGTTTCTTGCCAATTCATTTATGAAAATATTATGTATGTAAGGAAAAATTTAAATCTCTTTAGTAAGGTTAGTGATAGACACAATTGTAATACTAGAAATAAAGATAAGTGAGATCAGCCATCTTATAGATTAGCGAAAGTACACACATCTTTCATGGGGTACTGTGTTAAATTCTATAACAAAATATCTTGTGAGATATTAAAACTTAATGAAAGAAAATTTAAAACAATAATTAAAAGCACACTTTGTAAACAAGCATATTACAAATTAGATGATTATATTCAAGATAAGAATGGTTGGAAACATGCTGGTCCTGCTGCGTAGGGCAATCTTTAGTGTAGAAAAAATCAAAATAGTTAATTTGTATACTACCGTATTTGTATATTCATAATTATTATAGTAACGCTTTATTTTTATTTATTTTCTTCTCTATTTGTTTAAAAAAATTGACTTGCACACTGTTCCGTTGTTGTTGAATTGTCCCTATTTATCAAGTGAAGGTATTAACCTGTTAGTGCTTGTAATACTTTATATCTATATTTAGTATAATAGTGCTGGGTGCATCGTTCTCACGTATAAGAATTTATTAATGTATGTACTTATGTTAATATTGTAAAAGGCCTATATTTTTTTAAAAGAGTAAGTATGGAGTTTCTTGTGCATTCTTCTCCATATCAACTTACTTTTCCGAATGCACGGTAGAATAAATTTTTTATTACATGTAAATTTTAACGTTCAAAAGTGCCGCATAATGACCTAGTTTAAATAAATACATTTGACTTTGACTTGGGTATAGTATGAAGTATGGTGATAAAAAGGCTGAAACCATCGATTAATTTAATTTTAAAATACGAGTAACGTAAACTCACAAGTCCTTGGCTCAAATAATTACTAAAACGCTTGAAACGGTTAAAAAGAAACTATTAAACGATTCCGACGGAACTTTGGCGAATGTTTCAGACGTTGGTTTTCAGGAATTCATAATAAAATTTCAGTAGCAAAGTGAAAATTTTGTGATTTCATTACGGGGGACGATGAATTCATTATTCGCTTCTTGGTTGGTCAAAATCCGAGAAGAGAAGAATATGCAATCAGAAATGAAACTTTGTTTAACTTTGGACTCGGAAGTTAATGGTGGTATCTCTTTGAAGGAATGGAGTAGGAAGAAAAGGAAAACGTAATCTAAAGTATAGCAGTCAGGAAGCTTATTTAATAATTTTTCTTTACTAAAAGCAATTGAAAGCCAATTACAATAATTTACTTTGGATATACAAAAAAGAGTACAAAAGCAAATTGAAGTTAAAAGCACTTTCATGAATCCTTCATACTACATCCCGAGGGAACATATTCCCGGGATAAAATTTATTTTTCCCGAAACGTGAATCCACACGAGACACAATGGCTTTTATATTGTTTCGATAATTAAGGACATTCAGTCGGTTAAACTTGTTTCTCACATCAACAGATCTATTGACTCTACTGTACAAATCCACGCGTACGGTCAACAAAAATGTCGTAAAGTACAGCCACGTCTATAAATGCCAGATGAAATTCTGCACCTTTGTTTATTTGCAGGCAACATTTGCCCGACTTTGTGAGCTTACCACGAGTGCTACAGTATTATCCTTTAAATTGTATTAAGCTCAGTACTTTAGTATTTTATTTTTAGGAAACTGCCTAAGAATTTTTTTTTTCGGTAATCTTTGGTACCGTTAATTATATAAGTGGTTTTCGTTTATTTTTCAGTACCGAAATGTAGCATGTTTACAACTTTCCCATTCTTTAAAGGCCGAAACTTCGGTGGAAACTTAAACATTTTTAATTGTAGAAGTTAAAATAAAACTAGCATATACAAATAAATCCTTTTCAACACAAGAACAAACTTCCAAAGCAAAGGCTTTGAGAGATGATCATCTCAAAAAAACATGCAGAAACAAACTCGATCCATGTTTCTTAGTAAGGCCAACAGAGGTTGCAATAAAATTGCAAGTTGCAATCGCAATCTCAAGGGATTGCCGAGTACAATCAATCGCAAGCTGGAACGTAATTTACTTTTGCCGCCTTGTAAATAAGAATCAAACATGGAAGGAGTATTTAACTTAGAGCCGGGGGCACGAACGAAATGAATGAAACGATTTTTTTTAAATTTATAATGCATGGTAGTGAATTTTGCGTTGAATATTCTTTCTTATTCTTTAATGCACACAAAAATATATAAATGCAGACACAATATGGATGCCTTATGTACAAAACCGATCACACCTGGGTTATTGGTTGGTTTTGGGTTGGTTAGGTTAGGATTTAATCTTGGATAAAAAAATAACATATTTTTTACTTTATCAAGACATTAAATAACACCCCTCTTTTTCCCTCAGGAATGCTTATGACGTCACTTCTAAGTTAAAATTATACTAGGCGTGACGTCACGCGAGATTTCAACGCACTCTATCGTCGTCATTTTTTGTTTGCGTGGCCAAAGAAAAAATACGTCTGAAAGATTTTCTTTGATTTTGGCGGTTAAAAGAAAATTACTGTATACAAAAAATTTATCGTTTTCTTCTAAAATTTTAACTCTCTGAGTAAACATAGCGTGTTCATATCAATTTATTTTTGCTAGGTTTCAGCGTCTTTGTAAACATTGCTTCACTTTCGAATCGGCGTGTTCGTTAATAGAAAGTTTATTCCAGTGCATTTGGAAAGATTTGTCACGTTTTTCTGTTACTCGCCGACGAAAAGAAAAATGAAATCTATAAATATCCTCCGACTGCACAGCAGTCGGGTTTTTTGGTTATATAATCTTTTTTTATTTACAACTTTTCAGTTATATTTTTGTTTTGGAATTCCTTTTTTTTTTTTTTTTTTTTGTAGAACATTCAACATCACGTTTTTTGTATGGTACCTGTAAAAATATAATAAAATAAATATTTAAGTGGGGCACTTAAACATTTATTTTATTATATTTTTAGTGTTTGTTGTTATAGCGGCAACAGAAATACATCATCTATGAAAATTTCAACTGTCTAGCTATCACGGTCCATGAGATATAGCCTGGTGACAGACAGACAGAGAGACAGACGGACCGCGAAGTCATAGTAATAGGGTCCCGTTTATACCATTTGGGTACGGAACACTAAAAACGGGTGCCAAATATACGCGCTTCAAAGTGCAACTTTGGTGCGAACATTAGGAAAAATAACTAGCCAAGTGTGAGTCGGACTAGCGCACGAAGGGTTCCGTACTATTATCGCAAAAAACGGCAAAAAATTCGCTTTTTGTATGGGAGCCGCCACACTTAAATATTTATTTTATTCTGTTTTTTGTATTTGTTGTTATAGCGGCAATAGAAATAGATCATCTGTGAAAATTTCAACTGTCTAGCTATCACGGTTCATGAGATACAGCCTGGTGACAGACGAACAGATAGACGGACCGCGGAGTCTCAGTAATAGGGTCTCGTTTTTACCCTTTGGGTACGGAACCCAAAAAAAGCAAATATTTCAGAATCAATAAAAAACCGTTATCTCAATTTATGTCAAAGTTATTTGAAAGTCCAGAACATTTTGTAGTTCAGTTGATTCAAAACGCGTTAATAAAGATAATAACCATATCTGTTTCTTTAATTCACTGTTCTGGAATGACTGAAATATAATGTATAATATATAATGTATGTTTGTTCCTATGTGGCGTTCTAGAGACCAAACGCGTTGGCTGATTTTGATGATTCTTACGTCAATGGATTCGTCTTAATTCTACATTAAAATGAGAAAAAACTAAAATGGCGGATTTTGGGCGCCATTTTGTGGGGAAATATTTTTTTTATCTTCCAGACCCATCGTGTGGGGTATCAAAATAAAGGATTTTAAAAGGCGATTTCAAAAATATATAACAATTATATGTTTAAATGTACCTAATTCTAAAATAAAGTAACTAAAAAGTTGTAAATAAAAAAAGTTAATTAAAAAAAAACAAAAAACCCGACTGCTTAAAAAACAAACTAAAAAGACGTAAACAAGAAGAAAATCATGCTGTGCAGTCGGAGGATAAATCTGGTTTTGGTCCGCCAGTTTGCGAATATGTATCCTCCGACTGCACAGCATGATTTTCTTCTTGTTTACGTCTTTTTAGTTTGCTTTTTAAGCAGTCGGGTTTTTTGGTTTGTTTAACTTTTTTTTTTAATACAAAATAACAATATTGTTTGAAGAACTGTCAATTTAGCCTCGTGTTGGCAAATTAACTGTGAGTTAAGTTTTTCGTGCAAGTGGGCCTTAATACCTATTTTTTTATGTTTGGATCAGAAATTAATTTTCACTACAATACGACATATGTTTAGGATAACGACTTTTATTTTGCTCGAGCGATTTTTACCCCAAGTCACCACAGAACTCTCCGCTTTTATTTTAAGGCAAAAATAAATTAACCCCGCTGCAGTACGCGACTGTACCATAAACAAGCGGCTGCTTCATTACTTACCTCGAAGCCTTAGGAAGTACAGTCGGGCGCAACGGGGTGAAGCCATACTAGCTAGAGCGCGGTAATGGCTAATAGTCGTTGTGGTGCGGTCAATGTTTTTGCAAAATTGTTTTTATTCGTCGGAATTGCGGTTCTCTGAGTTTTCATTCGTTACGTTTCTTGTAGGGGTTGTGATTGTAACGTGCGCGGGTGTGAAGTAAGATTTTCTGGGTTATTTATAAAAAGTTGCCGTTTCAAAAAGTTTTTGTTAGAGAACCTATTATTGTCATTTCCCTATCGATGTAAGAGGGTTGAAATTATACGAAAAACATAGTTACCATCGCATTGTAATAAAATAGCTGTTACCCGCGGCTTCGCTTCCTTGGACCACCCAGCAGGACCCGATTTCGGGAATTCAAAAAATAATGATCGGGCGCACGGTTGGCGCAGTGGTTGAGCGATTGACTGCTGCGCTGCGTGTCGCGGGTTCGATTCCCGCACGGAACAAATATTTGTATGACCTACAGATAGTTGTTTCGGCTCTTGTGTCGGTGTTTGTGTATGTGAGTTTATATGTTTGTAAACGCACCCACGATACAGGATGAAATTCCTAGTGTGGGGCAAAGTTTAAAAAAAAAAAATTTAGCTTTCTACTGGTGAAAGAATTTTTTAAATCGGTTCAGTAGTTTCGGAGCCTATTCGGTACAAACAAATAAACAAAAATATCTTTCCTTTTTATAATATTAGTATAGATTACGAGTTAGATTAACTAGGAAGTAATGAAGACATCACATTCAAACATATTGAATACAATTACATAATATCCAGTTATTAAAATCAATCAAAATAGAATAAAACACGCAATTCAAATCTGTAAAATCAAATATCAAAATATTGGAGATTTTGTAGTATTCAACAGTAATTGAGCAGAGGAGCCTGAGCAGTGGTGGCCCAGTGGTATCGGCCGCGACTTACAAGTTGTAGGTCGTGGGTTCGAGTTCAGGCAGGCGCTTTACTTTGTGTAAATTATTTCATCACCACTGCTCTCAAAACGGTGAAGGAAAACATCGTGAGGAAACCGGCATGTCCTAGAACCAAAAATTCGAAGACATATGACATCCACCAACCCGCACTGGGCCCGCGTGGTGGATTACGGCCCATTCCCTCTCACAGAGTGGAGGCCTGTGTCCCAGCAGTGGGAACATTAATAGGCTGATGATGATGATGCCAACAGTAATTAATGTTAGTGACATTAATGAAGAAGGTGTTCGGAGACTTGATAATAAACTACCTGCAGTCAGGTTTCATTCCTCTGAGAAGTATGTAGTGATACTTTAGCTGTAACAGTTCATGTAAGTGCGGCGACTGTCCGGTTTCAAAAATCATACTGCATAACAAAAGTTAGAGACGCTGCGTGTGTAGTCCTTCCACTAGGTGAACCGATGACCGAGTTATGGTTGCGGGTAGTGATGGGCGATTACTACTAAAACTAATCGAGTCAGTCGATTGTTCAGCTTAGTCGATAAAAGTAGTGATGTCAGTCGATTGTTATCGACTAACGGCGTGCGGCGAGCGACAATGACTGATACGGTTACCGCGTCAACTTTAACTACTAATTTGTTGCGCAGCGCACCCATCACTATACACGTGCGTAGTGCGTACTACTAAATAAGTAATTACAAAAGATAGTGCGGAATTGCGGATGGCGTGCGCTGTGCTACAAATCAATAGTTAAAAGTCTGTGCGCCACTACTTACGTACGACTGCGATTGTAGCTAATATATTATTCAATCTATCTGTTACCAGATTCCTCCAGTTCTCCATCAGTTGACTGAGGGAACATTGATTACGAAATTGCGAATAGATGAGTAAAATAAGAATTAAACTAAAAATGTATTTTTATTAAAATTGTTTTTCCACAAGACCAACTAAAATAAACGAATTGAAGTACTAATACTTATAAACGCAATTGACGCAATACTGTCCCGCAAGCACCGCTCCGCACGGCCTTATGCATTTCAACGCACGTTAGTAGTTAGTATGTCGATTGTTATTCGAATAATAATTGTGAGGAACTCCTAAATTGACAATCGAATAAGCAATAGCACAATTTTCGATTCAGTTGATTGTTTTTTTTTGCAACAATCGCCCATCGCTAGTTGCGGGTATCCGCTGGATGTGAAATTCGTGCGATCGGTAATGACCGATCAGCAGGTGAAACTGAAACGATTATGATGGTGATGAAGAACGAAGATTAAAATAATATTATACGGGATTTATTGTATTTTATTTATTTATTTATTTATTTATTTAAACTTCATGTACAATAGTGGTACATAGGCGGACTTAATGCCACAAGGCATTCTCTACCAGTCAACCTTTGGGTTAAAAAGGACAACATTGTGAACGGGTACAAAATAATGTCGAAAAATAACAACTTGTATGCGAAAATGTATAAACTTACTTATATATTAATGAAACTTACATATACATAAATATTAATGATACACATATACAAATAAAATAGACTAATAAATACTTCAACATATAACAAATGGAAAAAAAAAATATATATATATTTATATATATATATATATAAAAAACGAGAAACCTATTAATAATCACTATGACTAGACTCCTGTCTCTAGATGAGAGCTATTTATTCTGACTTAAATAGTGGTCACGAACTCTTCTTTTGAAAGTGAATTTGCTTTCAGCCTTTTTAATGCCAAAGGGTAGCGCGTTCCAGAGCTTTATTGTTGAGACAGCGTATGAATTGGACATAAAACCGGTGCGGTGTGAAGGAATTTGGAGAAGTAGATTTTTGAAAGCTCGAAGGTTACGACTGTGAGAACTGCCCAACACTTTGAAATAAGTTTTTAGATAATCGGGAGCACAAGGATCGTTCATAATAGTGAAGAGCAAGCAGAGAGATCTGAGGGACCTCCTTAGGCGGATTGGCAGCCATTTAAGCTGAGAACGGCAGGAAGAAATGTGATCGTATTTACGAAGGCCAAATACAAAGCGAATACAATTGTTGAGAAGTCGATCCAATTTATTTAGAAGTTCTTGGGATAGATCAGGATAACAAACATCAGCATAGTCGATAATGGGAAGCACAAGTGACTGGACCAAAGTGATTTTGGTGCTGGATGGGAGGAAATGCTTGAATCTATAGAGAGACCGCAGTGAGAACGCGACTTTCTGGCTCACCTGGGCCACGTGTTTATTCCAACTAAAACTGTCGTCAATGTACAGACCTAAATCTTTTACATGAGGTGAAAGAGAAATGACGGAGTTCTCGTACATCAGTGGCATAAGTTGGCCACTGTTCACATTTCTCAAATAGTACGAACTACCAATGAGGATGGCCTGACATTTCCCGACGTTTACAGAAACCCCAAATTTGGCAGACCACTCACTGATAGCTCGAAGATCAGCATTAAGTAATGAAATGCAATTGTCAAGGTTGGCAATATCTGATTGAGCGTAAAGTTGCAAGTCATCAGCATACAGATGGTAAGAACATTTGAGGATAACAGTAATGGAGTTTATAAATAAAGAGAATAAAAGAGGAGAGAGTATACCGCCTTGTGGAACACCAGTTACCAAGTCGCACCAGTCAGAGCAATCCCGATCAGCACGCACAGCCTGCTGGCGACCACGAAGATATGATGAAAACCAATCACGTGACAACGAAGAGACCCCAATTTGAGACAGTATGGCCAGGAGAATGTCGTGATCAACAGTGTTAAAAGCATTGGAAAAATCTATTAAAACCAGCACCGTTAACCTCGAATTCCCCAAGCCGTCCCTAATGTCTTCAGTAACTTTAAGCAGAGCTGTGGCCGTGCTGTGGCCAGGCCGAAAACCAGATTGGCAATTGGACAACAGGTTATTCTTGAAGACGTAGGAGGATATTTGTTTAAGAGCAACAGCTTCTAGGATCTTAGAAAGGAAAGGGAGAATGGAGATCGGTCTGAAGTGAATAGCCAAACTGGGGTTGGGAATTTTAGGAAGAGGGATAATGTAAGCCTTACGCCACACTGCAGGAAACTCACCAGTCTGCAGCGATGAATTGATGATGTGAGTAATAATTGGAGTTAAGTTCTCAATCATAAAAGATATCATAGTTCGACTGACCCCATCACAGCCCACAGCCCTAGACTTAATTGAAGTAAAATATTTGTGGATCTCAAGGTTAGTCACGGAGGAGAAAGAAAATGAGTCAGGAGGAAGCATTGGCTTGGAAGTAATATCAGCGATAGTTTTATTTTTGACGTCAGCCGCAAGCGTAGCGGACGTTGAAAAATGTTTATTAAGTACATCTAAAGGCAGATTAAGTGAAACAATACTAGAAGGGGACTTTGCTATGCCAAGTGATTTTAAAAACTTCCAAATATCAGCCGGTGACGAGTTGAGGACATTTTCACAAATGTATCGGCGTTTAGATGCTCTTACCATCTGGTTGCAGCGGTTTCTTGCCAACTTATACAGGATCCAGTTCTCCTCACTGCGGTCCCGCCTATATTTTCTAAAAGCCCGGTCCCGTCGTCTCATTGCCATCCGAACTCCAGGGGTTATCCATGAAGCTGGGGGGCGCTTGACACGAACAGCCCTCAGCGGCGCATGCGTATCAATGAGCTGGAGTACATACCTGTTAAATATTTCAACCTTCTGATCCACTGAAGATGACTGAGCAATATCAACCCAATCAATGGCTTGTGCATCACTATTGAGCTTTTCTTTATTTAATTTTACGAAATTCCGGATATGAACAATAGCAGGCCGCTGCTTAGGGGGTTTAATTTTATAGGACATGTAAATGAGATCGTGTCTGGATAAACCAGGCGCAGCCACTTGACCGTGGTTGGCTACGAGATCCACAGAAGATGCAATCATGAGATCAATCCAGGAATCGCTTGAGTCAAAGTTATGATGAGTTGGATTAAGTTTAAGGAGTGACAGACTCGACGACTCCAGGATCGCTCTCAGTCTACGTGATCGAGGGTTATCCTTCAAAAGGTCAGTGTTAAAATCACCCATGACTATGAGATGTTTGTATTCTGAGGAAACAGATTCAAAAAGAGATTCAAGAATGGAGAAGTAATCTATAGCAGGAGGGCAGTAAACAACTCCTAGAACGGCCTTAACCCCTTTAACAACAATTTCAAGAAATAAGTACTCAGGGTTGCCATTATAAATTGGGGATGAAGAAGATAAGATTTTGTAAGGGATGTCACTACGCAGGTAAATGGCAACACCCCCGGCTCTTTTCCCAGTACGATCGTTGCGAATTAAAAAATAGCCAGGTAAACAGTAAAAAGTCGAGGGAAGTTCAGGTTTTAGCCAACTCTCGGACACTAAAACAGCATGCAAAGTGACATCAGAAAATAAATCCAATATATCAGAATGGTGCTGAGGAATGCTCTGAGCGTTGACATGACATACGTTAAAGCATTTGTCAAATCGCTGGCACTCACTACTCAGAAAACCATTCACGGACAGGGAGTCGTCAAAAGTTGAAAAAGACGTGGACGAACAAGAATAAAATGAGTCGTCATCAGACATAATTATTACGCAGGTAATTAAATAAATATAATATTAACTTAAAATAATAATAGGTAATATAATAAATATAATAAATGTTAAATGTGAAATAAAAATTCACGAATTAGTTGCAAAAACCTGCCGGCAGACTGTTCACAAAACAAATCTAATACTAATGCGCGTTTCCGAACGTAACTGAATGCAATACGCCGTAGACAGTGACAGACAAGTGACAGCGACATTTCATTTTCATAACAAAATTGACTCTAAAGAACAAAGTCGGTACACGATACGAATTCAATTAAGAAAAAAGTCACTGTGACGTGCTCCCACCGCCCAAAAACGGCGAACAAAAACAACTAGCTTTATGGATGTCAACTATCAGGCAAAAAGGACATGACAAAATTATGAGTGTAAACAAAACAAGTTACTTCTTCCTCGCCAACCTCCTTGACCGAGTGTGTGCCTGCGCCGGTGCCGGGCTAGTATTATTCGAGCCAGGGTTAAGATCCGGAAGAACCACTTGATCCAGCGACCTGCCATGCTCCGCACCCAGCGCGATGACTTCATCAACAGTGAAAACCCGCCGACGTTTGCCATTAGGGAGCTTGATGTTAATGTTTCCATCCATAGTCCACACGTTAGTCACACCGAACAACTTGCGAGCTGTTGTAAAAGCATACTGCCGACGACGAGTGAGGTACTCAGACAATACATAAGAGGTACCCTTCAGCTTGGTCTTGGTTTTCCAGACTTGGCCCCTAATAGCAGACTCCATGAACTGAAGCAGTATAGGTCTAGAGTGACCTTCTGAAGCTGCACCCAGCCTGTGGCATACTGTTAATGAAGACGGTGCCAGATCAGTAATGCCCAGCTTATCCTGCAGAAGGGATGCCACACTCTCTTGGAGCCTCTCACCAGTCTTCTCAGGCACACCGCCAAGCAGCAAGAACTTTTTCCTGTGACGCATCTCAATGACGTCGACACTCCTGCTCACCTCAGCAATCTGCAGCTGCAATGCACTGAGGACACTCCACACATGCTCTTTGAAGACAGTGAAATCTTTGTGAAGCCCGCTCAAGTCTGTTCCAGCTGAAGAAATTTTCAGATGTTCTTCAAAATCAGCCATCCGCTGGTTGAGGGATGTTATTGCCAAGCGCTGTGTCTCCGCAATGTCAGCTATTGAGCTCATGATAGTGGCTTAGCGTTCAAGTGCAACAGTGAGGTCAAAGTTCAAGTGACAGCTCAAGCCAGCAAGTAAATGCAATAACCACTGTTTAGGGCATGTGTATGTTACTGCCCACACGGTATGTACTTAAGGATATATTAGAATAAAATATTAGGTAAGAATTTTAATTAAAATATTGAAAATTCTATTAAAATTAAAATTATTGACTTGGGAACATGTGTTTACTTTTTTGCACCTACCCACCAAAAAAAAAGGGACGACTAAGGTTGACGTTTTGTTGCGGTGGCTAACGAGGATAGTTATAGTATCATTAAAATCTGCATCAGTTTCGCATCGGGTACCCTCGTAACCTTCAATACATTCACAGGTAGGCTCATCCTCTTCGTTCAGAAAACAGTTGCCGTTATTTAAACAATATTCATAACACGCGTTGAATTGACACCTCTCTCCAGAATAACCAGCGTTACAACTGAAATAACAAAATGTGAAATAATGTCATTTAATTAAGCAAGGAAACCTATAAAACAAGCTTTAATATTTTGAATAATCAAGTTTTTATATAAAAAATGCATTGTCAAGAAAAACTAGTGTGTGTATATTTTCAGCTCAATCTGACACTGGGAAGTCAGTCAAATTTAAATAGCAAGATTTAATTACAGACACCGGGACTTGTATGAAAAAGAATATGTTTTACCTGCACTCAGGGAGCCCTTCATCATTGGAGCTACAGTTGCCTTGCAAACAATAGTTCTTACACAACGAAACATCGCATCTCTCTCCGAAATAACCAGCGTTGCACCTGTAATAATGAAAACGTAAAATAATATACTTCAATTCAAACAAACGAATTGACAAGGAGTCGATCAGTTTAAAATTTGCCAATTGCAAAATTAGCGTAAAACTCACTGGCAAAATTAGCGGAACATGTAAAAATGGTCGTAATTTTTTTTTCACCTTTGCTTGGCAGTTTTTATTTTGTTTGATAATAAAACCAATTATTACTTATTGATAAAACAATTAAACGTCATCTCTCATGCGATTTTTAATTTTATTCGAACTTGCATCATTTTGAGTGAATTTCTCTTATGGTTCTTTCTCTTACTTTATGGTTCTGTTTTAAAATTTAGATTTTTTTCCACTAACATACTGAGTTAAATGTTTTATTTTTAGCTTTTAGATCTTTTTTGAATTTAAGGAGTTCATTGTGCCCACCTGAATCCAAGCTGAGAGGGTCATGGCACTTGAAATTAAGAGAAATTATTAAACCTACAGTATAAGCTAAGTCATTTGGTTTGCAAATAAACCCTAGCAAATCTCAGGCCATGGTCATAGGCAGCAAATTTGTTCGCAATGCAGCTGACGTCACTTCCCTGATGCCTTTATACCTCGACGGTGTTCGAATTGATAATCATAGACTCTAATCTTTCGTGGCGTGCTCAGGTCAATGAGGTCAGTCGTAAGGTACATTTCTCTTTCCATTCGCTGAAGTGCCTTCAGAGTATCTTGCCCTTAACGACAAAAATATCTTTAGCGCAAACACTTATTCAGCCGATTATAGATTATGCCGACGCCTGCTACCTGGATGCCACAGAGGAGCTATTAAACAAGCTTGAGCGCTTGCAAAACTTGTGTATTCGCTTTGTTTTTGGTCTACGTAAGTATGATCATGTTTCTCATCTTCGCAAGGAACTCAAGTGGCTCCCAATCCGTCTTCGTAGGAACACTCGGATTTTATGTCTCCTGTTCAACATCTTGCATAACCCCTCTTATCCTTCCTACCTGCGTGAGCGATTCTCTTACGCTCGCCCTAGAGACGCACTATGCAGATCACATCTCAAATCTCTCCTTAAATCCCTTCCACATAAGACCAGTTATTATTCCTATTACTTCTCTGTCCATGCTGTAAGGTTGTGGAACTCACTTCCGCCTAGCATCAGAGATTTAAATACTATCTCACTATTCAAACAACGTTTAAAAGAGCATTACCTATCCTCTCAAGTCTGACCTTTATTTATATATGTGTATGTATATATATATATATATATATAATACACATAAGTATCAATATATTTTACAATTATGTATTTATATTTGTATATATCCACCATTACACTATTTGTGTAGGTGCGCTAATTTTGAATCTTAGTTTAAGTCGTTCAATTTTCTTATTTTCCTATTCTCACACACTATTGTCTACATTTATTTTTCATGTTTCCTTTTCGCGTGTCTGCTGGCAGAAATTTCTTAAGAAATAAGCAGTGCCCTTGTACTCTATTGTCTTGATGTGTTGTCTTTATGTATTTTACTGTGTGTGTACATTAATTATTAAATAAATAAATAAATATAATGTGCTGATTCATCGTTTGCCTGTTCCAACCATTTATAGCAGATTCGTCAATTTATATCGTTTCATTCAGTTTCGCGTTTGCAAAAACCCGCATTTAAAGGTCGTACAAGCCAAAAATTACCCTGGAGGAAATTCGAGGTGCCAGAGAGTAAGTAAGCTTATGGTACAAGGAGGTTGAAAGACGCTGGTTTTAGCTTTTAAGTACTCGCCAAAGTTCCAAAACTTGAGGTACACACCATAGAAAAAGAATAACTTTTATACTACACCTGCTCGGAAAGTACCTTGATACTTTATCAAATTTACGGTAGAAAGTACGTCATTGCAGATCGAACAAATATACGGCGAGAAAACGCATCTGAGCGGGAGAGAAAAGTTTATGAAAATCCATTTCTTACGTGGTTTTTCTTTTTTAATTTTGGGTAAGACTATGCGCTGGTAACCTAAATATCAAAAGCCAAAAAGTTTTTACAGTGAGTTTAGTTAGGGGAGATAATCCAAGTTCGCAAAATGACATTGGCCACTAGCTGTGTGTTGGATGGTGTCAAACAATTTGAAAAAAGAACATGTGAAAATTGCAGACGCCATTGGCGCCATTTTCAATTTTCAATATAAATTTCAATTAGTAAAGATTTAGTTTTTTATTTTCCTCGTAGGTGTAGTATAAAGCACTATGTATCACTCGAGAGAAAGTGCGATTCCCGATCTCGGGTGTTTTAAAGCCCTCGCCTACGGCTCGGGCTTCAAACAACACCCTCGACGGTAATCGGTCACTTTCTCCTCTCGGTGAACAATGTACTATTGCTCGGAAACATCGACTTTGGTCCATGGAATAGTGCAGTAAAATTTTGTTTATTGATGAGTATGGAATTAATTTAAATCAAGTTGACGAGACAGTAGCAAATATGTTAGAAGACTAATATTGGATTTAGGTTGGATATGTTTGGGAGCTCGTACGGACTTGGTCGTGATAGATGGAAAGAAATTTATTACATAATGCTATAGAAAACTTATTTAAGATTAAAATGTGGTGCCATTTGCCCGTTTATCTATGGTCACTTGTATTGATCCAGGTTAATGCTCGACCGAATAACACTTTTTTTAACTCCAGCCCCTCTTAATAATGTCAATATTGCAGTTTTGGAATCGTCAGCGAGGTTACCAGATATGCATCCGATGATTTATTTTCGATGGATCCCACTTTTGAATCCCACTTTAATATTTCTGGCGTTGGATCCCACAAAACATTATTATGTATTTCCGTTGGAACCCAAATTAAAAAAATGCAAGAGAAATACGTCTTATTGTCGTTGAATCCCAAAAACTATTTCTGTTGGATCTCAAATGCTTAACAAAAACTGAATATGGGTACTTTCAACGACAATTTTTTTTAAATAAAATGAGGTTTAAAAGAAGATTTAGTGACTAAAATTTAAAAGAGTATGTTAAGATGGTTTGGTCATGTTAAGAGAATGAATGAAAGGCGACTAACGAAAGGTATTTATATGGCAGACGTGAAAGAAAACGCCGGGAAGGGACGCCCTAGAAAGACATACATAGACCTTATTATATAGGTGATGTTCTTCAGAAAGGCCAGGTGCGCAGTACTCATAACCGGCGTGTGTGTATGACTAGATGTATGAATGTGAGTGAAGCAAAAGAAGTATGTAAGGATCGTAGCAGGTGGCGTTCTGTAGTTTCTGCCTTCTTTCCCATGGGGGTGAAAAAGGCGTGAGTTTATGTATGTATGTATGTAAAATGAGATTATATTTTATTAACCGATTTCAAAAAAGGAGGAGGTTCTCAATTTGTCGGAAACTTTTTTAAAAATGTATATAGCACTCGCCTAGTACCTGCTTAAACAAAGATAGAATTTCATAAATCATACACCTGTCAATGCGGGTGAACTGCAAAGCGTCATTGTAGGAAACAATGAATAAAATTATTATCAACATGTCAAGCCGGATGAAAACTTTAATAAGAGCACGAAGAGGAAACACCCAGTCTTGTACGATATTATTTTTATTGTTAAATTGTTTTTTTTAATAACTTGCCTTGATAAACTTCAAAAATCAACAATGTGCATTTTTCCCATAATATCATATTATTACTCACAAAAATTGTACTAAATGCGATCTCGTATTTATTTTAAAAGGTGTATTTTTAAGAAATAAAAGGTGACTAGATATAAGTTTTTAAAATAAAACCTTCATCATCATCATATCAGCCGAAAGACGTCCACTGCTGGACATAGGCCTCCCCCAAGCGTCGACACATTGACCGGTCCCAAATAAAACCTTACTTAAAAAAATAACTACATTTTTATTTTGTTCCGCTAATTTTGCCGGCATGCAAAAAACTTTATACACTCTTTAAAATAAATTTGTTACAAAATTCTACTTTACTACTAACCAAGGGAATCTATCAAAGAAGTAGAATATGTTTTACCTGCACACAGGAAGCCCTATATCATTTAAGCTACAGTTGCCTTGCGAACAATAGTCTGCACACATCGAAACATCGCATCTGTCTCCGAAATAACCAGCATTACATCTGAAATAATGAAAATGTGAAATTAGAACTTTTGAATTGACAAGGAGTCTGTCTGTAAGAAAATTTAAGCAATTTGTACTTTCTAAAAGGTTAGAAGAAAAACATGCAAAAAATTCCATAGACACTATTTAAAATAAATTTGTAACAAAATTCTACTTTACTATGCCAGGGAAGATAATTAAACTAGAAGGAAAATATGCTTTACCTGCAGTCAGGGAGACCCTCATCGTTTAAGCTACAGTTGCCTTGCGAACAATAGTTCTCACACAACGAAACATCACATCTCTCACCGGTGTACCCACGTGTGCATTTGCAAACGGAATCTTCATTAAGTTTTGTTCCGTAAACACAAAAAGGCCCCTCATTAGCAATTTTGACCCGACTTAGGCTCTCGCAATTTTTAATTTGATCTTTAATTTTATAGTTGGCAACCATACTGATCGGCATATTTTTTTTTGAATAATGACTTGTTTTACCGATTCAAAAAAGGAGGAGGTTCTCAATTTGTCGGAAACTTTTTTAAAAATGTATATAGCACTCGCCTAGTACCTGCTTAAACAAAGATAGAATTTCATAAATCATACACCTGTCAATGCGGGTGAACTGCAAAGCGTCATTGTAGGAAACAATGAATAAAATTATTATCAACATGTCAAGCCGGATGAAAACTTTAATAAGAGCACGAAGAGGAAACACCCAGTCTTGTACGATATTATTTTTATTGTTAAATTGTTTTTTTTAATAACTTGCCTTGATAAACTTCAAAAATCAACAATGTGCATTTTTCCCATAATATCATATTATTACTCACAAAAATTGTACTAAATGCGATCTCGTATTTATTTTAAAAGGTGTATTTTTAAGAAATAAAAGGTGACTAGATATAAGTTTTTAAAATAATCTTTAATTTTATAGTTGGCAACCATACTGATCGGCATATTTTTTTTTGAATAATGACTTGTTTTAAATTTAGCGTACGGTGCTTTTGTAATTGTATGAACACTCTTTGTATGAAAGGCATATTTCAAAACTATGATGGAATTTTTGGAGACTAGTAATGTATTTGTTGGAGCATTGATAAAATTTGGATCATAGATAAGAAAGATAAACATTTTATTTGTCTTATTCAATGCGCTAGTAAAAAGTCGGTATTCATTTTTATTTGTAGTCGGTATTGCAGGCTCTAGCCAATAAATCGACCGTGCCGGTTGGTCAATAGCCAAACCATATGGTTCTAATTTAAAAGTTTCGTTGACAGGTAATGTAGTAAGAGTCTCAAAAACTTCTCTCTTGATGTCACTAAGTCGCGCTCTCTCAATTGTGGGTTTCGTTATGTTCGTGTTGAGCCAATAGATATATCTGTAAAAAGAAAACATGTTGCTATTATCATGAAATTATAGTAGTTTATGCAATGGTCATATAATAGGGGTTATTAAAACACGAGTTATTAAACACATTGAACACATTACGCGAGTGTTTTAATACCTAATTATATGCTATTGCATACACTACTTTATCTACACTCACAACGTAATGTTCCAATAACGAATTCAAAAAATATTGTATAAACACGTACTTTATACTCGTGGATAGGTAAAATTAAAAAAAAAAAACCATTACAGTTCAACATTTTCCTTCGATTTTCAAACAACTGCATCATAAAATAACTTTTTAATTTTTATAGCACACTTTTACTTTTTAATTTTCTGGCGCGTATGGGCTGTAGCTTTGTAGTAAAGAAGTTTCATTGTCTGTTGATGCGCGCGCTGCGCAATGAGAATCTAAATTGCCCGCTATACCATTTTTTTTTCCCTTGCCACTTTTGTTTTATTTCAACTGTATGAGTGAAGATAAAGTAGTGTATGCAACGGCATATAATTAGGTATTAAAACACTCACGTAATATTATTATCAAATTCGGCTTCGCCTCATTTGATAAACCTACGCTCGTGTTTTAATAACCCCTATTATATGGCCATTGCATAAACTACTATTATCTTCATTCATACAGTTGCAATAAAACAAAAGTGGAAACGGAAAAATATTTGGTATGGCGGGCAATTTAGATTTTCATTGCGCAGCGCGCACCTCCTTAGACAATGACAGTACTTCAATGATCCCATAAGCGCCAATAAATTAAAAAGTAAAAGTGTGCTATAAAAATTAAAAAGTTATTTTATGATACAGTTGTTTAAAAATCGAAGGAAAATGTTGCATAGTAATGTTTTTTTTTATTTTACCTATCCACGAATAAAGTGCGTGTTTATACAATATTTTTTTAATACATATTTGGAACATTACGTTGTGAGTGTAGATAAAATAGATTTTTTTGAAAAAATATGTTTAAACTATCATTGGTACGTACCCTTCACAACTATCTACGGCAATATCACGAGGGATCCCGTCATCAACTTTTACTAAAAGATTTCCATATATGGTATCCTTAGCTCCAGGTATTAATGAAATCCAATTGACGCTTCTCTCATTAGTATCGGTAAAGAAGACCAGCTCTGTGATTGGGTCGAAGGCAAGACCATGAATGTTTCTACCGCGTTCACGGTTAAAACATATGTTTTCCATAGAGTTTAAGTCATAACCACATATAGTATCGTTATTGGTCTTTTTGTCGACGTACAGCATCATGTTATGGACTTCATCGTATGTTAACGCACTGATGTTTCGGGACTTAATTTTTATAGTGCTTGTTAATATTCCGTTTGTATAAAAATTTAATTCATCGTTTCCTGTGGTTGAGGCGATGTCTGAAACAGGATAACAACACTTAAGTTCTACAATTAGTGGTATATATATTTTATAGGTCTTGTACATTGTCTGATAAATCCTATAGAAAATAAATCACTGGGTCAAGAAGCATAAAATTTTGTGCAACGGGAGAAATATCCTACTCTTTTAAGCGATCTGTATTAACTCCTTTTTAGGGTTCCGTACCCAAAGGGTAAAAACGGGACCCTATTACTGAGACTTCGCTGTCCGTCTGTCTGTCTGTCTGTCTGTCACCAGGCTGTATCTCATGAACCATGATAGCTACACAGTTGAAATTTTCACAGATGATATATTTCTGTTGTATAACAACAAATACTAAAAACAGAATAAAATAAATATTTAAGTAGGGCTCCCATACAACAAACGTGATTTTTATGCCGTTTTTTGCGATAATGGTACGGAACCCTTCGTGCGCGAGTCTGACTCGCACTTGGCCGGTTTTATTAAACAGGTGGGCACGCAAACGATGTCAATAATTACAAACTTATTTATGATGGCTATTTTATTACAAGTACACTAGGTACAGAGTAGCTTGTACAAACAAACAAGCTAAACAATCTTTCCTCTTTACAATATTGGTATACTTCATTTAAATTAGTTTTTAAATTAATTTGATAAGTGTGTGGAACGAGTGAACGAGTTTGTATATTTCAGTCCGGGGCAGTGGTCCAACTGTTCTGTCCAACTAGTTGGACCATGGGTCTTTACTAGGGGCAGTTGTCGACTTTAATTTTGTTATTTTACTGCAAAGAGGTTCAATATAACCGTTAACCAGTAGGTACCATAAACACATAAAGATGCAGTTGTGGTTTTTAGAGTTGGCAAATTATTTTTTAAATGAGTTGGACCACGGAACTCTTAAAAGGTGCTGTGGTACAACTATTTTTAAAGTTGGACAACTGCCCCTAGTAAAGACCCATGGTCCAACTAGTTGGACAGAGCAGTTGGACCACTGCCCCGGACTCGTATATTTGGGAAGTATACGTTCTCAATAGATAGATATATTGAAGAGGGTGTAGAAAGGGGAGTGTATGCAGAGTATAAAATGAATGGTGCTATACATGCGGTTGTGAACAGCCAGCCAATGTCTCCGGATGCTCGACTCGCCGTTCACAACAGCCTGCTGGTGCCTATACTCATGTATGGAAGTGAAAGCTGGGTATGGCAAAAAAAAAGGCTTATGTTTAACTTACCACCAGATATAGTAACATATAACAGACAAAAATAGTAAATGATCACCAAAATTAAACCCGCATCTTATTGTAAAATTATAACCAAAGTTTTAACATCTCGCTATCCTGTTTAGGCAAAATGACTCCAAATAAATCATTGTTAACCCAAAAGTAGTAAATGATCACCAAAAGTAGTAAATGATCACCAAAATTAAACCAATGACCAAAAAGATTATAAAATTTCTGGGAGCAACTTGGAAGTAGCGCTCGCCGGCCGCTGCCGCGGCACCGCTCGCTTTGCTCGCTCGGCTCGCGCGCGGTTGGTCACAGTTCTAACCTAACCTAACCTATTTTACAACATTAAATAGCGCAATAATTTGCTATTAAAATTTGGTGATCAATTTACTAAATTTGGTGATCATTTACTATTTTTGTCAGTATATTACTAGATTTGGTGGTTAGGGGTTATCGTCACAAAGTTTTTTTTGGTGGTCATTATATTTATTCCCAAAAAAAAACATGAAAGCAGGAATAATGCAGTAGAAATATGTGTATAATGAAGTATGTGTGGTGTAACTTTAAATGATAGATTGAGGAATGATGTAATAAGACAACGTTGTGGTTTAAAAGAAGATGTAGTGTCTAAAATTGAATAGAGTATGCTAAGATAGTTAGGCCATGTTGAGAGGATGAATGAAAGGCGACTAACGAAAGGTATTTAAAAGGCAGACGTGAGTGGAAACGCCGGTAGGGGACGCCCTAGAAAAACATACATAGACCTTGTTGGTGATGTTCTTCAGAAAGGCCAGATTCGCAGTAATCATAACTGGAGTGCGTGTATGACTAGATGTATGAACGTTAGTGAAGCAAAAGAAGTATGTAAGGATCGTAGTAGGTGGCGTTCTGTAGTTTTTGCATACCCCCTGGGAAAAAGGCGTGAGACTAAGTATGAATGCATGTAGTTGTATAAAAAAACCTAATTCCTATAGATTATTGTAGTCGATTTCGGATAACAACGCAGCACGCAACATTCTCGTACTTACCCCAAGAATGCACCAACCCTACGTACAGGGCTGCTACTAACACCAACTCGCAATGCATACTTCACAATTATAATTGTAGGTAAACAAAGTACTATGAACTGAAGTGAATAGAACGTCTTACCCTTCTGATCGCTCTTCGAACTGTAAAGCAAGCGCAACATAAATATGGCTCTTATACTGATGATAAGAATGACTAGCTGTGATAAGAATTCCCGGGGATACAAGCGGTTGTATGTAACCAGTTATCACACTGATAACTTGGTGACCCATAGGAAGTTGGTATCTATACTCGCTGCCAATTTTTCATCCTACTGTTTTGTACTGTTGTGTTGTTGTTGTTTGTTTTGTTTTTGTTGTTTACTGTTTTGTACAAAACAGTAGCCTCTAGGCGCGATTAGTTCAATTCGCGAATGGTCCAATACACCTTATTCGTGATTCGTCCAATTCGCGGTTGGTCCAAGTCGCGTTTGGTCCAATTCAGGGTTGGTCTAATATAAAGTATTTCCATAATTAAACAAAATATCATATTTTTATGTAGGTACATATTGTACTATATTTATTCATAACTAATCACATTACTAATAATATTTTGTTACTAGCTCCTACCGATATTTAGTAGTAATACTAACAAAAATAAATAATAGTTTAAAAAAACACGCTTTAATAGAAAACCAAACTAAAAGGTAGAAAATAATTTTCAATAAATTTTAATTAAGAACAGCGTGGGGTGCTTTTTAAGATATTTTCAAAATGACTTCACTCAGTCAATAAAATATTATAACAATTGACATCAGGCCGCTCCACGGCCGGTCCTCCGGCCCACGCTTTTTATACCGGTGACATAAATAACCATTAAGGAGTTCCAGTGGCCATACGAGGCCTTCTATTAGTTTGGAAAATAATTCTTCTTTCAGTTCCACTTTACAAAATGATACATTCTGAGTGCAAATACTCGCATTGTTGATGCAAATACCAACATTGCTATATGTATGCCTATAATATTTAAGGAATTCCCACGATTTCTCCAGGATCCCATCATCAGATCCTGACCAGATGGCCATGAGATCACTAGGGAAGAAGAGAAACCTTTCAAACAAAATAAGATATTCCAAATCGGTCCAAGCGTCTTTGAGTAACAGGAAAAAATACGCTTAATTGAGAACCTCCGTTAAATTGCGTGGCGCTATCAGCAAGGTCCCCTAAGGCGCACTCAGTATTAATAGACCCATGGCTATACCATAATAGTTTCAGCGTAATGCTTCGGGCTGTCGTTGCAATGCATCTCGGCATTCCGTAGCTTAAGGCCATTGTTAGGGTCGGAACACAAGAAACAGTGCAACAAAAAGAATGAACCATAGACCTAATGGTTTTGACTATCCAAGGTTAGAAAAAAAGGGGAATAAATATAATGACCACCAAAAAAAACTTTGTGACGATAACCCCTAACCACCAAATCTAGTAATATACTGACAAAAATAGTAAATGATCACCAAATTTAGTAAATTGATCACCAAATTTTAATAGCAAATTATTGCGCTATTTAATGTTGTAAAATAGGTTAGGTTAGGTTAGAACTGTGACCAACCGCGCGCGAGCCGAGCGAGCAAAGCGAGCGGTGCCGCGGCAGCGGCCGGCGAGCGCTACTTCCAAGTTGCTCCCAGAAATTTTATAATCTTTTTGGTCATTGGTTTAATTTTGGTGATCATTTACTACTTTTGGTGATCATTTACTACTTTTGGGTTAACAATGATTTATTTGGAGTCATTTTGCCTAAACAGGATAGCGAGATGTTAAAACTTTGGTTATAATTTTACAATAAGATGCGGGTTTAATTTTGGTGATCATTTACTATTTTTGTCTGTTATATGTTACTATATCTGGTGGTAAGTTAAACATAAGCCGAAAAAAAGTGATAACATAAGCATTAGATAACATATTTACGGAAAAATCCGTTACGAAAACATTTGATATGTCATAGGTTATCAAATATCAATAATTTTTAAGATTTGAACAATTTTTGTTATTCTCTAAGAATAACACAATGTTATTCTCCTAAGCTCGTGGCTAAATAATAACAGCCGCATGGGTCGATCTTCAAGGTTAAGCAAAGCTTGCCGATGTCAGTCCGTGGATGGGTGACCATCTTTACATAGTGACTTTCTGCCGTGCCTCGGAAAGCACGTTAAGCCGTTGGTCCCGGCTGTCATTTGAAGATCTTCGACAGTCGTTATGGGTAGTCAGAAGCCTGTAATCTGACACCAGTCTAGCCAAGAGGTATCGTTTCACCCAGTTACTGGGAGGTCAGATAGTCAGTCGCTCCAGGTAAAATACTGGTACTCAGCTAAATCCGGTTAGACTGGAAGCCGACTCCATCATACTTGGGAAAAGAATAGGCATATTGATATTGATTGTGTTATTATATTATTCTAAGATATGGCGTATTTTTTTTGTTAAATTTACTCAAAGTAGTATTGTGTATAATTAAACAATTCAATGTAAATTATCTGCTTATCTCAGAGGACACAGTAGGTTAAAATATTATCTAAATGTAATAAATTTCAAGGCTGTAGTGTGTTCCTAGGCTAACATTTATATTACAAAGCTATAATATGTGCGATAATCCTAATATTGCACTTAGCTGTGTATGTTTGCTTACCTTAGTAGTAGCTTAATGGTAGTTATAAATTGATAATCAAGTCTACTGATATTACGGCTGAATATTACTTCCTGGGTTCGATTTCCGGATGAGCAATGAGATAGTGTGTAATTCCATAGTGAATTTCTCAGTAGCAGGCCGGAGTCTGGACTTGTACCCCGAGTTGATGAAAATAAGCTCAGACTTAATATAACTGAAAAAATGTCGGTGTACTTTGGTGCATCATTGTCTTTCCATTCGGGGAACACAAGCGTGGTGTTATCTATACTCATCATCATCATCATATCAGCCGAAAGACGTCCACTGCTGGACATAGGTCTCCCCCATGCGTCGCTACATTGACCGTTCTCGTGCGTCTCGCAACCAGCGGATCCCCGCAACCTTCACCAGGTCATTGGTCTACCTGGTGGGACGCCTTCCAACGCAACGTCTTCCGGTTCGCGGTCGCCACTCCAGAACCTTTCTGCCCCATCGGCCATCCGTTCTGCGAGTAATGTGCCCTCCCTACCCACTGCCACTTAAGTTTGGCAATTCTTCGGGCTATGTCAGTAGCCCTGGTTCTCTTAGGGGTCTATAATACTAGCATACAGATGCCTTATCCCATACAAAGAAACCGTGCCGACGTAAATATACTTTGATTTTTAATTTCGTAGACTAAACTGATATTTGGGTGGTCACTTTATCGTTCAATAAAAATAGTGTCGTATACTTACTATCCTGAGTGATCAAAAATTGATCGAAAATCGAAGTCGATTGAAAATGGAACTACATCAAGGCAAAAAAAAAATTGTTAAGAAACTAGCGAGCCTTATTTAGTTTCTACTCATTTATGATTGATCGAAAATCAAAGTAGATTGAAAATGAATCTATATCACGGCAAAAAAATTCAATTTGTTAAGAAACTAGCGGGCCTTATTTAGTTTCTACTCATTTATAATTAATCGAAAATCGAACTAGATTGAAAATGAATCTATATCACGGCAAAAAACTTCAATTTGTTAAGAAACTAGCGGGCCTTATTTAGTTTCTACTCATTTATGATTGATCGAAAATCGAAGTAGATTGAAAATGAATCTATATCACGGCAAAAAAATTCAATTTGTTAAGAAACTAGCGGGCCTTATTTAGTTTCTACTCATTTATAATTAATCGAAAATCGAACTAGATTGAAAATGAATCTATATCACAGCAAAAAACTTCAATTTGTTAAGAAACTAGCGGGCCTTATTTAGTTTCTACTCATTTATGTCAGACTTCATTTTATCGATCGCATTTATTTTATTCTTGATTTCATATTTGTCACAATAAAAAGCTTTTGTACTATTTGTATGAATACTGTTATATTTAAATATATTGCATTTATATTAATTAAACAGATATTTATACCAATTAGTAAAATTAAATTAAGTAGTCATGTCACATCGATTCGATGAATCACTTATGATTGAGACTTACCTACAACACCATGCTCCGCGCTTGTAACATTAAAAAAAATAAGATCAAAATATTTCCTCCGTCCGTCAAAAAAATGACACGAGGGTTATTGCACCCATCGACAAATTTATAGGTAATATCTCTATACAAACAAATGATGCAACCCCAAAAAATAATAATAAACGATGCGTTGCCCCATTGGTCGGCAACATAGACATGAAGAATAGACTGAGTGTTCTCTACCCGAGAAACATGACTGTGAGAGAGAAAGCAATCATGCGGCCAGTACAAGCTTTTATTTAGTTTCGCCTGTACCAGTGTTTTTGTGTATGTAATCAGCTTTCAAGTTAAATTTGACATACTTTCCGGTGTTCGATTGAACTGAAATGCTGTACACACATTTGTTTCTCGTGACAATGCAATGTTTAATATTAAAACTTGTTATTAGGGTTCCGGACCTCGAAAGGAAAAAACGGAATCCTTATCATTATCATTTTGTTGTCCGTCCGTCCGTCTGTCCTTTTTCTCAGGAACGCGTGAAAGTATCAAGCTGAAATTTATATCAAATACTCAAATCTAGTTTCCCTTAAAGCTGTGAAAAAATCAATTTCCGCAAATTTTCGACACTCGCATGGGAATCAAAACCTACAGGGTACTTTCCGTGAACTCAGAATCTTGAAATTTGGTACGAAGCAACGTCTTATAGCACAGATAAAGGAAAAATTGCGAAATCCTTAATTTTTTGTTACATCATATAATATTTTTTTTTTGATAATTTTAAACTTACTACTCCTTTCCTCATGAACGCGTAGAGGTATTAAATTGAAATTCATATCAAATACTCAGGTCTATTATACCTTTAAGCTGAGGTTTGTACGGAACCCTCGGTGCGCGAGTCCGACTCGCACTTGGCCGGTTTGTTTTTTGTTTTTATTTTGATTGGTTCAATGACGTATTGAACAGAGATTTGCTACACTCGTCAGTGATGTCTGTCTTTAGTCAGTAGTCAATTTTATGACGGTATTGCTCAGTCGATTCCTCTATGTCGTTGCTTGGCCACCCCAAAACGCGACGTCTAAATGACGGGTCGTATGATTGATTGCGTCATTTTTTGTCTCACTCCAGTGTTTTATTGAAATTGATGGCTTGTTCACCAAGAACGGACTATAGACATTCGTTCAGTAATCGTTCAATTTTTGAGTGTTATTAATGATTACATTTTTGTTTTATATTATTACTTGATCGGTAATATTGAAGAGAGGTTTCATATTGATTATGTTTTGCGTACGTACTTAGCTTTTTATTTGAGCAAGGCGTTATAAAATATACAGAAATTACTGGACAATATAATTATTAAATCTACCTATAAATGCGGATACAGACATTGCGATGCATGCGCAGCGCACGGCGTCCATCGCATGCCTCGCAATGTACGTTCATATTCGTGGTGTGGTATGTGCAAAGACAACTTAAATCAAAGCAAAATGCGTGCGTTGCGAGGCGTGCGCGGCACATGCCTTGTAATGTATATATCGGCCTTAACCAGTACCACAAAATAGAAAGTATGCAGAAGGGCCACTCCCGGTATTTCGAAAATTGACAGCTTAACTTGACAGATTCAATAGGGTTGCTACTATATTGATTCCGAATTAAAAAAAGAGTAGGTTGTATAAGTTACAAACATAAATTCATCGGTTCGTCTAAACATAAGTTTCCTTTTTAGGGTTCCGTACCCAAAGGGTAAAAACGGGACCCTATTACTAAGACTTCGCGATCCGGTCTGTCTGTCTGTCTGTCTGTCTGTCTGTCTGTCTGTCTGTCTGTCTGTCTGTCTGTCTGTCTGTCTGTCTGTCTGTCTGTCTGTCTGTCTGTCCGTCTGTCTCCAGGCTGTATCTCATGAACCGTGATAGCTAGACAGTTAAAATTTTCACAGATGATGTATTTCTGTTGCCGCTATAACAACAAATACTAAAAACAGTATAAAATAAATATTTAAGGGGGGCTCCCATACAACAAACGTGATATTTTTGCCGTTTTTTGCTCGATATTAATAACGGCAACAGGTAGACGCTTGAAATATTCACAGAATGTTTAGTTGTATATTTACTTCAAAAAGTAATAATTAATAAATTAAAATAAAATAAATTAAGGGGGGCTCCCATACAACAAACGTGATTTTTATGCAGTGTTTTTCGATAATGGTACGGAACCCTTCTTGTGCGAGTCCGACTCGCACTTGGCCGGTTTTTTTTCTTATTTTTAAATCATGCTTACATGCCTTAGAGGGTAGACAGAGCATCAAATATCCATTAAATATCACGACGCCTCATACGACGAAGGTTGAAGGGTAACAAGACGTAAAAATTGTGTAATAATGATCTCACTAAAAACATGAAATTGTGAAAAGCACCAAGCTTGACAAAAATAAAAATGTGAAAAAAAGTAATAAAAACAAAAAACCCGACTACTTAAGAAGCGAACTAAAAAGGTGTACAAAAACTAGATGAAATTATGCTGTGCAATCGGAGGAAACATATTTGTGAGCTGGATGACCCACTCTGCTCGACAAGATTTTGACACATGACACACCAGCTGAGTCGGCAGGTTGTTGCAAATTACGTCATGAAATTCAGGAATTTACTTGAACTTTCAACATTCGAATTTTTTCAGAAAAATAAGTTTACACGGCTATTTTACACAGTAAATTTGTAAAAAAATATCTTTATTTACATGTTTCGGTCGGTTAAACCGCGTCAGTCTACTGCAAAATGTGTACAAAATACGAATTACTACACCTTTCCAAACGGTAGACAATTTAGATTTGCTCAAAATATGTACATAAACAACCTTTTCCCTTGCTGAAAAGATGCAAAAGGACAACACAAAGATATACTCATTTTATTTGCGTCCTTATTTTCCTAATTTGTCATACAAAAATTCATAAAAAAACAACCCAAAATCTGGAAAAAAATTGCTTAAAATTTTGATGCAACCTTGCAACATGACATTTCTTTGGTGTTGTTTTTTTTTTTTGCTGTCTATTCACGCGTCTCATAATCGATTAAAATTGCATTCAGCCTAATCGATTAAGTGTATTTCGATTATTTAAAATTATTTATTTAAATAAATGAGTGATTTTCAAAAATGTATTGTTTCAAAATAAAATTAGTACACAAAATAAAATAACAACTTATAGTAATAATATATAGTAATAACTATACATAAATGCTTTCATAATGTTATCAGAACAGTAAATTGAAAAACAAATAGGATTCGTGGCTAATTTCGCGCCGAATTCGCCGAACGTAAAAGAATTCAAAATTCAAATTTGGAATGCAGTCGGTATTCAAAATATTTTATCGGGCACATTTTAATATAAAAGAGAGTTTTACATTGATCATTTCAGACGGTTTTATACAGAATGACCAGTATAAATATGAGTATGTTTATGTATGACTAGCACTCCGCCCGCGACTTCGTTCGCGTGATTTCGTTTATCCTATAAATGATTTTCTTATATGCAGTTAGTAAAGGCAACCAAAAATAAGATATTATTAAAACTATTAAAAACTGGGTATCGTGGATTTGGGTTTGGGGTTGGTGGGTTTATTGGATTGGGACGATTCGTTATTTGACTTAAACAATAATACATTTTAGGTTATTGCCACAAAGTAAAATCCTCCCCTAAAAACTTATCAACCCTTTTTGCCCCGTTGAGGATCGAGTTTTGAACAACCTAAATATGCTATTCACTCCTTTCTTCTCTTTTTTATTTATCATTTTATGTTAGTCAGATTGCGCAGTGAGTTGCCTCAAAAAAAAACTTTAATACCCCTAAACCCAATCTGGGAGGGAGTTTTCAAAATGTTTTATGTAAATTTTGATCATCAACTTTAACCCCTAGGAATTTGATTTTACATACAAACTAATTTTGACCCTTTTCACTTCATTAAAGGTTGAATTGCCGCAAAATCGTGCCTTAGTGCTCCCCTAGAAACCCACGTCAAAAACGAAACCCTGTCCAGTAAGATTCTTAGCTTGAGTTAGTTTTTAAAAATGTATAATGACCACCTTTATTGTTTCCTTAGGTTGGTATTTGTGCCAAATTTCAATTTTATTAACCCGGGAAATAAAATTCTTCAAAGCATTTTAACGCCCCAAAAATCGTATTTTGGGACTAGATAAGTAAAACTAATAATGAAAACCTTTATGGTTCACTTAGGATGGGTATTTATGTCAATTTTCAAATTTATTAACCATAGAAATATTTAATATGTGATTTACGGGGTGTTAAAATATTTTTTAAATATACGATATTTCAAAAATAATTTAACACCCCTAAACCATCTTTTGGGGGTAGTTTCGAAAAACTAATAATGAAAACCTTGATTGTTTATTTAGGTTGGTATTTGTGCCAAGTTTCATGTTGATTGACCCAAGAAGATTCTTCCATACAAACTTCAACATCCCCTAAATCGTCATTTGGGGGTTTCGAAAAACTAATAATGGCAACCTATATTGTTTACTTAGAATAATATTTGTGCTAAGTTTCAAGAATTATGGCCGAAGGAATTAGATTTGGCTTATGTTTAACTTACCACCAGATATAGTAACATATAACAGACAAAAATAGTAAATGATCACCAAAATTAAACCCGCATCTTATTGTAAAATTATAACCAAAGTTTTAACATCTCGCTATCCTGTTTAGGCAAAATGACTCCAAATAAATCATTGTTAACCCAAAAGTAGTAAATGATCACCAAAAGTAGTAAATGATCACCAAAATTAAACCAATGACCAAAAAGATTATAAAATTTCTGGGAGCAACTTGGAAGTAGCGCTCGCCGGCCGCTGCCGCGGCACCGCTCGCTTTGCTCGCTCGGCTCGCGCGCGGTTGGTCACAGTTCTAACCTAACCTAACCTATTTTACAACATTAAATAGCGCAATAATTTGCTATTAAAATTTGGTGATCAATTTACTAAATTTGGTGATCATTTACTATTTTTGTCAGTATATTACTAGATTTGGTGGTTAGGGGTTATCGTCACAAAGTTTTTTTTGGTGGTCATTATATTTATTCCCATTAGATTTTTCATACAAACTTTCAAACCCCTTTTTACCCCCTTAGGGATGCAATTTCCAAAAATCCTTTCTTACTGCACACTTACGTCACTTGAGGAACCTTTCTGCCAAATTTAATGCTTCTAGATGATTTTCAGCTTAGTTGGTTGACAACCATGCCATAACTCGCTTGGAAAGGAACCGCACAAGAAGAAACGCACAAGGTTATTGACATTAACAGTTTTCGGGGAATGCAGATGTAAATACAAACCAAACTTATGTTCTTAAAATGAATAAAAATAAACTTTTAAAAGTATGTATAGAATAACCAATTTTCATAACATTACAACAAACTCGACCGAATTCAAAACCTAACCATACCATACTTAAAATTAGGACAAAAAAAAAAATGACCAATTAGGAACATAAGGACGCAAATAAAATGAGTATATCTTTGTGTTGTCCTTTTGCATCTTTTCAGCAAGGGAAAAGGTTGTTTATATACATATTTTGAGCAAATCTAAATTGTCTACCGTTTGGAAAGGTGTAGTAATTCGTATTTTGTACACATTTTGCAATAGACTGACGCGGTTTAACCGACCGCAACATGTAAATAAAGATATTTTTTACAAATTTTCTGTGTAAAATAGCTGCGTAAACTTATTTTTCTGAATAAATTCGAATGTTGAAAGTTCAAGTAAATTCCTGAATTTCATGACGTAATTTGCAACAACCTGTCGACTCAGCTGGTGTGTCATGTGTCAAAATCTTGTCGAGCAGAGTGGTTAAAAATGTTATGAATTAAAAAGAAAAAAGAGTATATTCGGTCTGTAACAATTAAGAAAGGTAACCCAGCCAATGCAACCTCGTTACAGTACTTTATGTATAAATGACGTGACAATGCCCGCACTAAGCATTCATGACAGCCGCGACTGAGCTCGGTCCAATATTGTCCATTATTCTCTGTAAAATCACAATGTCAATGTGTGTGTGCAAAATGACGCTTTGTTCAGAGTGGCCTCTCTGTCTGCGGCGCGCCGCCGCTTACGTACTTTGTGCCAGTACTTATGACCCACCAATCGATTACCCTACATAAAATGTATATAAACGTATGCATTTAAATGCGTATCTGTACATACGTTACCTACATGTTTCATTAAATGTAATAAAGAGAGCAGCATCTGTCGGAATTACGAGTACATATTGGAGCCCAATTTTTTCAGTTCAGATCAATACATACAATGTTTTTGCATCTTTAATCTAAAACGGACAAGGGATTTTTGAGTAACAATAGGAATGTAAAATACATGGGTAAAAAATGATAATTCTATTTACATAAATAGATTTATCATTTTTAGGGTTCCGTACCCAAAGGGTAAAAACGGGACCCTATTACTGAGACTTCGCTGTCCGTCTGTCTGTCTGTCTGTCTGTCTGTCTGTCTGTCTGTCTGTCACCAGGCTGTATCTCATGAACCGTGATAGCTAGACAGTTGAAATTTTCACAGATGATGTATTCCTGTTGCCGCTATAACAACAAATACTAAAAACAGTATAAAATTAATATTTAAGGGGCCCATACAACAAACGTGATATTTTTGCCGTTTTTTGCTCGATATTAATAACGGCAACAGGTAGACGCTTGAAATATTCACAGAATGTTTAGTTGTATATTCTCTTCAAAAAATAATAATTATTAAATTAAAATAAAATAAATTAAGGGGGGCTCCCATACAACAAACGTGATTTTTTTTTGCAGTGTTTTGCGATATTGGTACGGAACCCTTCGTGTGCGAGTCCGACTCGCACTTTGCCGGTTTTTTATACATATACTACGTCAATTGTGAAAAAGTGTACTAAAACTTGACTTCACGTGATATTTCAACGCGCTATTACACTCTTTAAACTCGCTAAAAGGTTGTTGTAGGTCTCCAACTTCGATATCTCAATTTGGAAACTGGGTATATAAGGATCAGTTTCTAAATTGAGTACGTGAAGTTAGGATTGCTAATTTAATGATTGCCATTAAATATGACGGATATACAGTAGCATTTGACAAATATCTACTCAAATTCAAAATCTTAATTCAGAAATCGCGTGTAAATATCGTATGATTTAAGGGTTTTAGACCTTTACTTTATTTGAGCAACTATCTTCAAGGAAGCCAGTATAATAGGCAATAACAAAAAAAAATAAAAAACCAAACAAAGTTGTCGTCACATGACCAAAGTTTGTTTGGGAATTTTTTTTTGGGTTTGTATGACTATCTTTGAGAAAGTTGCTCATAACCTTATTTACTTTTTTGGAATGTATTTATGGTTCAAATTCAGAACTAAAGATTTACAAACATACAACTGAATCACCAGGTACATGAGTCAGGAGTCGCAAGACAAATCCCGGCACCCCGTAGGCGCGGGCTTGTGGACGACGAGTAATTAGTAGCTCGCCGTCCGATAAGGACTAGGTCCGAGTCGATGGCGCATAGTGTTCCACACGCGCCTCAAAGAGATGTCAGCAAAAACTGACGGAGCCCGCTAGGGCCGGTTCCTGTCTGTGTCGCAGATAAATTTGAAAGAGAGTTACCGCGGCTCTGGCACAAGCTACTGAAGAAACACGAGTGGGTTTTAGTCAGTAAAAGTCTGACACGCCCTCCCGCTTCACACAGCGCGGGAGAATTCATTAGATGATTTCCAACCCCAAAAAAGATACATGATTCAGGACAGCCCTAATCTTCAGTACACATTTATTTTCAAAGCAAATCTATTTCAAATTCAGCACGAGACGGCAGCGTAACATAAACAGAAGTTTTTTATTTATAAAATAGCTAAGGGCCGCTAATTAGCCTAATAAATAAACACTAATTAAAAGTATAAGTAAAATACAGCCTCTTGATACGCTCTTTGCAATGTAATTTTTATTTTGTCGATAGAGAGAGAGAACAATTTTATAAAGGACAGTTTTAAGATCTTTTCCACCAGAGACGAGCGAAGAAGCTAGGCGATGCAAGGATGTGCAGCGGTGCTGTGAAAATGTGTGCTTGTTTCCACTAAAACTGTGCGAGAAGCTTACGCGAAACGAGGGAAGCGATAGCGAACACCTTTCAACTGTCTAGCTAGTTGACTAGCTGTCGCCTTACCTTTTTCGACAAGCTACCAACGTGCTTCAAGCGAGCAGTCTGCGTGCTGGGCCACCCGCTTGAAGCGCATGGTAAGCACGTGGTAAGCGAGACGTCAGCTGCCGAGTGGTACGATAGCGGTAAGCTCGCTTATAGCGAGCTGTCTGCTAATTTGTGTTGCCAATGTAAAGTATGTCTAAAGAGAACGCCCTGAAGCTCACATTTCAATGAGCATTCTTTTACCGGGTGGGAGCGGTGTAGTAAAAGTCGGCTACGACCTTTAACAAAACCTTTAAAAAAACAGCTGTTATGTTAAAACTATAACTACGATCTTTACACAATGTTACTGTAACTAACTTGCTTTCCCTATATCAGCAAGCACCAAAAAGGGCCCACACAAAACAATATAGCATAGGGTCACGCTTGAAACCATTTCGGAACGTAACTCACTTACGGCGATTCAATTTGACGGTATATTTTTGAATCAATTTGCCGCCTGAGTAACCATGTTTGGTCCATAGAGTGATGTATTCGTGCGTATAGTTTTTTTATATCAAGGTTAGGGGTTTCACTTGCCCGGAGTCATTTAGATTTGGCCTTTTTGAGTTGAAAAGGTAGTCGTGCTTATATTTCTGTGGTGAAAGAGGGTATTTAATCGAGTGTAAGGTCTGGTGGTGAAGGATTGGTAATCGAAATTGAAGTTGTTGTAAAAAAAAAACTGAGTAGATGTTCCTTTTTGTAATTGTACTAGCTGCAAGTGCCATTAGGGGTTCCCGACATTTTTTTCATTTGACTTTGACTTTGACTTTGACTATCACTTCTCATTGCACAATGTATGTTACGAGTAATGAGAAGAAAAAAATTGACTGCATAATTTAAATGTGCTCCCTCGCTAGGAGCCTGTAATGTAACGTTATAGAGTCGAGCATTACAGTGCGCAAATTAATGATACAATCTATACTAATATACTAATAATATACTAATATACTAATCTATACTTAATATTATAAAGAGGAAAGATTTTTTGTTTGTTTGTTTGTTTGTACCGAATAGGCTCTGAAACTACTGGACCGATTTAAAAAATTCTTTCACCAATAGAAAGCTGAATTATTCCTGAGTGACATAGGCTAATTTTTTTATCCCGAAAACGGGTCCTGTGGGGTGGTCCACGGGAGCGAAGCCGCGGGCAACAGCTAGTGTGTAATATTTTGATACAATTTGTAACATCAAATCGCACAACTTGTAAATATGTGGCATCAACTAAATGCTCAAAATCGAATCTAATATTACATTACAGGCGAATACTCGTCTGTCTGGGAGAGGTAGCATTATAATGTAATGCTCAAAATCGAATCTGAAGTGTGACATTATAGACGAATGCTCCAGGAGAGAGAATAACTTAAAAAAAAAATGAACTATAAAATAAACACCTTACAAGCACGTGTTACAGATAATGTTTTATACTTATACTTAGATTATCCCTGCAGATATTCGTCCCCAAGCCAATACCATATTGACTATTGACAACGCACCCTTATTTTCAACCCTCACAAACCATCAGAGGGTCGGTAGAAATCAATACACCTTTGGAAATTTTAAACGGCCGTTACCAAGGATTTTTGGAGGGTAGATCACACAATATAATAGATAGGGTGTACGAACTGGCATTAACTGGTTTGAACTGCTTTAAACTTGATTAAGGAGGACATTTTGATGTTACACTCGTTTGTATCGTTCAAGTCAAGATGGCGATAAGATTGGCGCTATTGAAAAGGGGTAGAAATAAAGGTTGGAAAGCGTGTTTTTTTCTTTTCTGGTTTAAAATAAAGTGATAAGCAAGACAGATGTTTTGTTGATACTGTTTGTTGAACAATTATACTGTTTTTAACGGGCCAGAAATGAGAAAGCAGGATCTTCAGGATAAAACTTTTATTCTCTTCAAATGTACAATGTAGATAAATATCAACCTTCCTCGACGAGTCTTTCAAAAAGAATCCCCCTTGGCGCATTGACCGTTAAGTCCATGCGCCATCTTTCCCGCCAAAAACTCACATCCGTTAGTGTATTGACCATTTATCCAATACACCATTTTAAATTAACCGAGTGCAGATATTTGGCGGTATATTCATCAAAATCTAAATAACACTAATACAGACATCCGTCGGTGTATTGACCGTTGAGTCAATACACCATCTATTTATATAAATAATTAATCTAACTAAATAGGTACAAGTAGTATTTAATTACAATAAAATGCTAACAGTCGGCCTTTCCTGACACTTACACGTCCCGTGGAAGGACAATGAATTTTACAACACAAAATATAATTTTATTACTTATTAAATTATATAAAAATGAAGAATAAAAAAATTTGAGACAAAGTATGTAAAACGGGAATAAATATAATGACCACCAAAAAAAACTTTGTGACGATAACCCCTAACCACCAAATCTAGTAATATACTGACAAAAATAGTAAATGATCACCAAATTTAGTAAATTGATCACCAAATTTTAATAGCAAATTATTGCGCTATTTAATGTTGTAAAATAGGTTAGGTTAGGTTAGAACTGTGACCAACCGCGCGCGAGCCGAGCGAGCAAAGCGAGCGGTGCCGCGGCAGCGGCCGGCGAGCGCTACTTCCAAGTTGCTCCCAGAAATTTTATAATCTTTTTGGTCATTGGTTTAATTTTGGTGATCATTTACTACTTTTGGTGATCATTTACTACTTTTGGTGATCATTTACTACTTTTGGTGATCATTTACTACTTTTGGGTTAACAATGATTTATTTGGAGTCATTTTGCCTAAACAGGATAGCGAGATGTTAAAACTTTGGTTATAATTTTACAATAAGATGCGGGTTTAATTTTGGTGATCATTTACTATTTTTGTCTGTTATATGTTACTATATCTGGTGGTAAGTTAAACATAAGCCATGTAAAACTAACTATTATCTACTATTTATTACTTATTTTAAATTGGCTTGTTTCAGAATGCAGTACCTTAGGTATTTACACATTATTATTATTATTATATTGATTCATTGAAAACACATTTTGTAACTTGCGTCGTATATTATATTATTAAATACCGATCTGATTACACACGCACAACAAGCATTGCAGGAATTACAGTGGCCTCAACTTATCCACCGCAATTCGAACATGCTGTGGCCCCTTTACGTCCACAGCACGCCAACAATACTATAGGCATTGAGGAAACTACGGTGGCCTCAAATTATCCACCGCAATTCGAGCATGCTCTGGCTCCTTCATGTCCACAACACGCCAACAATACCGTGGGCATTGAAGGAACTACGGTGGCCGCAAATTAGCCACCGCAATTCGAGCATGCTGTGGCCCCTTCATGTCCACAACACGCCAACAATACCATAGGCATTGAAGGAACTACAATGGCCTCAACTTATCCACCGCAATTTGATCATGCTCTGGCCCCTTCACGTCCACAACACGCCACAATACCCTAGTTGAGAGTGCAATCTATTTATTTATTATTACAATTCTAAAATAATTACATCTGCACAACTAGCATTGAAGGAACTACAGTGACCTCAACTTATCCACCGCAATTCAAGCATGCTCTGGAACCTTAATGTCCACAACACGTCAACAATGCTATAGGCATTGAAGGAACTACGGTGGCCTCAACTTATCCACCGCAATTCAAACATGATGTGGTCCCTTCATGTCCACAACACGCCAACAAAACCCTAGTTGAGAGCGTAATCTATTCATCTATAATTATAATTTAATATAAGTACATCTACATAACCAGCATTGAAGGAACTACGGTGACCTCAACTTATCCACCGCAATTCGAGCATGCTGTGGCCCCTTCATGTCCACAACACGCCAACAATACTATACACTGAGAAAAATTTCCTTTGCCGCGCTACGTAAAATAAGGACAAAAATCGACCACAATGACGTGTGTAACCCGGTCCATTACGCGTAAGTAGTCAGTCATACGTAGTCGGCATACTGACGCTCATCATGGAGCGGGTTACGTAATTTACTCGTGGTCGATTTTTGTACGTACGTACGTAGCCCGACGTCCGGTTACGTAATACGTAGTGCGCAAGTCGCACTGAATACTCCTGAAACTACGACTGCAACACCCGTATACTATTGTTGCGAGCACAGTAGAACACGGTGAACCTTACGTGTGTACCATGGCGGCTTACGTACGATACTGTAGCGGGCTAAGTAAATAATGATGAGCCATATGTGTGCACCGCGATGGCATACGTACAATACTGTGGCGGACACAGTAAATCACGATGAGCCGTACGTGTGTACCACGGCGGCATACGTACGATACTGTAGCGGGCATAGTAAATAATGATGAGCTATATGTGTGCACCGCGGTGGCATACGTACAATACTGTGGCGGACACAGTAAATCACGATGAGCCGTACGTGTGTACCACGGCGGCATACGTACGATACTGTAGCGGGCATAGTAAATAATGATGAGCTATATGTGTGCACCGCGGTGGCATACGTACAATACTGTGGCGGACACAGTAAATCACGATGAGCCGTACGTGTGTACCACGGCGGCATACGTACGATACTGTAGCGGGCATAGTAAATAATGATGAGCTATATGTGTGCACCGCGGTGGCATACGTACAATACTGTGGCGGACACAGTAAATCACGATGAGCCGTACGTGTGTACCACGGCGTCATACGTACGACACTGTAGTGGACACAGTAAATAATGGTGAGCCATATGTGTGCACCGCGGTGGCATACGTACAATACTGTGGCGGACACAGTAAATCACGATGAGCCGTACGTGTGTACCACGGCGGCATACGTACGACACTGTAGTGGGCACAGTAAATAATGGTGAGCCATATGTGTGCACCGCGGTGGTATACTTACAATACTGTGGCGGACACAGTAAATCACGATGAGCCGTACGTGTGTACCACGGCGGCATGGGTACGATACTGTGGCGGACACAGTAAATCACGATGAGCCGTACGTGTGTACTACGGCGGCATACGTAAGATACTGTAGCGGGCATAGTAAATAATGATGAGCCATATGTGTGCACCGCGGTGGCATACGTACAATACTGTGGCGGACACAGTTAATCACGATGAGCCGTACGTGTGTACCACGGCGGCATACGTACGATACTGTAGCGGGCATAGTAAATAATGATGAGCCATATGTGTGCACCGCGGTGGCATACGTACAATACTGTGGCGGACACAGTTAATCACGATGAGCTGTACGTGTGTACCACGGCGGCATACGTACGATACTGTAGCGAGCATAGTAAATAATGATGAGCCATATGTGTGTACCGCGGTGGCATACTTACGATACTATGGCGGACACGGTGAATCATGGTGAGACACACGTGTACACCACGGCGGCATACTTACGATACTATGGCGGACACGGTGAATCATGGTGCGTCATACGTGTGCAGCATGGCGGCATACGTAGGATACTGTGGCAGACACAGTAAAGCATGATGTACCAGACGTATTAACTGTCGTAGTAGAGGTAAGGTACCGTTGCCGGTACAGTAAGGCATGATGAACCGTGCGTATGTACCACGGCAGTGGACGTACGATACTGGTGCGGGACCAGTAAAGCACGGTGAACCATACTTATGTACCACGCTAGCGTACGTACGATACTGCTGCGGGTATAGTAAGGCATACCTTACTATACCCGCAGCAGTATCGTACGTACGCTAGCATGGTACATAAGTATGGTTCGAAGGAACTCCTCAAATATTATAGGCAAACGGCTCGCGTGCTACATCGCCCGGTTATTGAGCAGGCGGTCGAGCGATGCGGGGCAGAGGGGATGGGACGGGGCAAGGAAAGAACGCTTGCTGACTTGCCAAGCTTTAAATTCGCTGCTAATTACTTTTAACGACGATATCTCAAAAACTATTCATCTGATTGATATAGTGTAAAAGGCAATTTTAAGTGAATAGACCATAAAAGATTCATATAATTTATTTTCAAAAATTTCAAAAAAAAAAACACAAGCTTAATTATTGTCAGTCACATAATTAGTTATCAGTCTCAATGCTGTTTAGCAATTCAGGGGAGGAACGAGACAACCCCAACACAAGTGTTATTGACTACTTACTGGAGCTTTTTCAATCACATTTGTTATGTAAATCTAATGCCGGCCATACACGGTACAAGTATACTTGCGCAAATCAAGACTTGCGCAAGTATACTGTAACGTGTGTGGCTCAATAAACAATTTATTATTAATTAATCATACTATTCTAGAATTACATGGTAGTATAAACAATATCTTAGATCTCGTTTGATCAAGATTTTGTTGAAACTATACAATGTGTCATTTATTACCACATATGCTACTTTTACCTCAGTAACGGTAGGGCCAACAAAAATTACGTAGGGTTGAACTGTGCGGCCTAGCCTCTGCAGGTTCTCCTTTTTTTGAATGATCTTGTTGGTAACGTCGGCTTCAGAAGCAGCTTGCGATATATAGCCGTCGCATACCTCTGCTCTGGATGGCTTCCACGCTGGCTTTCCTTTCATTTTCCGTGCAGGTGAAATGTTGATGACATAAGCCAGTAACATCAAAGCAACATTGCTAAATGTCTCTGGTTCATCTTCTGTATTCAAAGAAAAAAAAGATTCGGTTATTTTTGAGACTTAATTTTATGAAGGTTTAACCTTCAACTAAAATAAAAAAAAAACACTATGGACGTCATTTTTCAATACACTAACTGAGCGGCTCAGTGCTGAGGGGAAGGGGGAAGTCACAAATCTGTGCGATTTCTAGAATGGGCGGGGACTGAGACTTCACTCCATAGTTAAAGGTTAATAATAAGAAACTTCTTACCGTCAATCAGTGCAACTATATTTGCTATTTTTGTTCTCGTGTCTTGGTCTCTAATTTTTCGTAATTTTAATGAAGCATATTTTATAATTTCTTCTTTTTTGAGGGTGATGGAGGAAAATAATTTGTTTTCCTTTCCCGGATACAGACGACTGAAATCGTTCATTAGCTGAAAAAAAGAATACAATAAATGTACAGTATGTTATTTCCACTGGTGAGAAAGGTCCGGATCGCTACCACAGAGACCAGAGAGATAGTTATTGGGTTGTTGAGCGAGAACTAGAATAGCTTGTCTCTTTTAGTGCCTGCACAATATCTCGTTCTGCTATGTCGGCAGCGCGCGAGTGTTGCAAGTGACTTAGAGTCTGTGCGAAAAGAGAAGAATCGTGGCAGATACGGGAACTAACATTATGAATTTTACATGGCAATCGAAATTCAGACAATTGTCTTATAAGCCCTTGTTTTCACCAAGATATAATACATATATTTTACAAATTGAATGCAATGTTTTCGTTTTGGCATGTATTAAATATGTTGTATACAAAACATGTTATGGAACTATATTTCATATATAAAACTTGTTGTAAGTATACAAAACTTGTATGAAACTTGTTGGTTGAAAACTTCTAGTCGCCTACATGTTTATGATCTTATGTACAGAAATTGCAATAAAATAAACAATAATTGTCTAAACCACGTTTGTATTTTGTAGGTGAGAACGCTGTCAATGTATCAGACGAGTTAATACATGTCACAGACTTCAGTGTAAACGCAAATGTGTTTTATACTTGTAAAAATACTTGTTGGCTACACTGTTGAACGAAGTAATGTTTGAGACAGTTTTGACAAGTATTCTACAAGTCTTTTTTTTTACATAAAAACCACAAGGATTATGTAAAAAATAAGCGGCTGCGGTATATGCTTACCAAGGTATAGCCTTGCGATTGTTTTAAGGCTGGGAAATCCTTGAAGTAATCCGCTATATCACCTTTTCCACATTGGATGCGATTTAGGCGGTGATCTGCAGTTTCTGCCCACTTTTCTTCAACAGATTTCCATGGATCAACATTGTTTTTCAGCCATAGTAATGTTTCTTCATAGACAACACCTGTAATTTATATGTGTATGGTGGGTTGAGTCAACAAGAGGAAGGGCACCATAGTACAGTCGCCCGTGGTACATTTAAATCACGAAAAAGGTGACTAGCGATTATTTGCTTACCACTTTCCAGAAATTCCAGGCTATAAATGTCATCATCTGTGATAGTTGGCGTGGATCTGAGCGATGATCTGGACGACTTCGAGGATGAACGGCTAGTTCCCGGCAACTGTCCACTTTCTCGCAACTTTCTTCTTCGAGCTATATAGCTCTCGTAGAGCTTTCCGCTAGCATTTTTTTTAGCTACTTTATTTGTAGCTGATAAATATGCAGAATAATACACCACAACGCGTTCCTTGTGGAATACTTCCACAATTTCGGTAGCTAGTTTATAAAATTCTTCACTGGAAATTTTCTTTGCACAATTGTTTTCAAGTTGGTGGTGTATTAGCAGCTGGCTCAATTTCCTTCGGGAACCCTCCGTGAGTAAGCCTCCTTTTCCCTCTTTGAGTATTGCTCTGCCGTCTAAACTTTCCTGTATGTAAAACACAAACACAATAAGTTGTTGAACAAATTGATAAATGAATGAGTAAATGGTCCAGTTGGAGTATAGCCTTCGGGGCTCTTGGGAGTTGTAATAATACGGGTTTTAATAACATTTTTGCTGGTTAAACAATATACCTAAACTACGTATCTACTAGCACACTAACTTTGACTAGTGCCTTCTAAATACTCATAAATTCTACTAAAGAAAATAACATTACATTTAATAGTTTCAATACCTGAAACAAAAAAAACGTAATCTTAGAATTATTACACCCGGTCATATCTTAATCATATCTTAAGCAAGGTTTACACTGGTCGCGGGACTTATCACCGTGACCTCGGAACGTAAAGGGCCATCGAAGGACACCGTGGATTTTAGTAAGTACCAGTCTGACAATCCTTCCCGCCCTGCCCTGGGTGGGAGGACTCATTCGATGATTTTACCACGAAAAAAAAAGCAAGGTTTACATAAGGCCATCGCTGGCTGCCAGTCACAGCGATGGCTTGGTATTGGCCTTGTCTAAACAGTTTTTATGGTACCGTACCTCAAAAGGAAAAACGGAAACCCTTATAGGATCACTCGAGTGTCAGTCTGTCTGTCCGTCTGTCACAGCCATTTACTCTGAAACTACTGGACCGATCGAGTTGAAATTGATCATACTGTACAAGGCCTAAACTTTTCAAAAAAATTGAATAAATAGTTCTTTGCCTAATAGATTACAGGAAAACCTATAAGAAAGCCATAACAACAACCAATAAATTAAAAAAAAAAGGATCGCCTACTACGATTGTCTACGATGGTGCGGAACCCTTCATGCACGAGTCCGACTCGCACTTGGCCGGTTTTTCAAGCCAAGCCACAACGCTGGCGAGAATAGAGCGCCCGTCTATTTTTTAAGCCAGTGAGACTGGCAGCCAGCGATGGCCTTGTGTAAACAATGCTTTTGGTCCATATCACAAACATAAAGTACCTACCAAATTAAGCTACAAAATGAAAAATTAAGTGAGCACCAAAAAAGGGTAGGGCCGCCTGTCAGTATTGTATTACAATTACTGTAAACTATGCAAAAATGGACTTAGCAGGTTAACGAATTAATGTTAGTATAATGAGTAACTCACAGTGTTATTATCTGCAATAGTACAATCTGTAGAGATTTTTGCATTATCACTGACATCAGTGTCCCGTATAGCGTTTTGAGTTGAGTCGTTTAGCTCAGCATTCTTAATTTCAAGATTCTAGAAAAATAATTTAAAAGCTTTATTACAATGCATTACAAAAGTATGCGGCATGGCATCGGTCCAAGAGAAAAAAACAAAGAAAACATTTTTATTTGTAAAATGTTAAAATGTTAAAATACAAGTAAACAGTTTAGGTACGTACATTGACACCGGTCGTTTTTTGATGTTGTTGAAGCCAATTTTTAAATTTTATTCTGGGGCCAATCTTTGGAATCAGTTCTTTCAAATCTCCATCGTTTAACAGAATGGCAGTTTCAAGCGTTGTTATATGATTGTCTGAAAAATACAAATACAAACATGTACAAAACTTGTTACGTAGGTAGGTACTACTTGTAATTGCATACATGTTCAGTCAGGTTCGGGGCGGTCTCCTGGTTTTCAACAAAAAAAAAACCTTTTTAACAAAAAATTGAACCGACGAAAAAGTAACAAAAACGCAAAAAATAAAATCTAATGATGGAGACGCCATTATCAGATCCGTGAGTTGTGGTGTCATCATACATCATGTTTGGTTAATTTCAACAGAATCGGTTCACATTTGAAAATTTAGTAGGAGAATTATCAATAATCAATAAAAACAAAACTTATTAAAACTAAAACAATAGAAGTACCTACCTACTTGTCAAAAATAGGTCTGTCTGTTGTTTGTGGGTGAAAAAGCTATCAAACAAGTTCAAACATGCCACACCAGAGAAAAAGAAATCTTGACTAAATAAAATCGAGAAACTGGCTTACATACCTTCAAGGAATGGTATTATTTCATCTAAACCTGCGTTTAATATCTCTTCCATAAATTCCATGATGGCTACGCTCCAACGCGTTTTAGCACAAAAACACTCCAACTTCAGAAGACTGCAGGATCAGACTAACGACTGACTTACGTACGCGGGCGAATTAACCCAAGCCGCGCCCGCGGGGCGGGCGGGGCTGATGCAACACATTACCATATTTGGTCACGTTTCGTGAGCTTCGCGATGCTTCTTTTTTTTTTCTTACCCTTGCGGGAAGGCAATGGGATCTAGCCCATGCAGCCTGATCTTATGTTATTGATTAAAATATTTTGTAATCAAAGGCAAAATGAAAAGTCTTTTTTTTACATAAACATTCGTCTCAGAAACGAACTTTTAAAGATATCGTTATTTATGATTTTGTCAATAAAAGAAAAATAATAAATTATTTTATTGTTTAACTTCGAGCTATTTAAAACTCATGAGATAAAACAAAAAAATATTCATTCTGATCATTCCAGACACATCAGGCCACGGTGGTCCATACCACGGGCGTAGCCAGGTTTTAGATTCGGGGGGGAGGGGGGGGGGGTTGTTCGGGAAAATAAAACGACTAAAAGTGCCTGCAGTGCCGTAAATAGCCTTTTCTGCGCCCTGTGCTAGTTGGTTGAACAATTAATTATCTAATATTTTGGAAGAAAAGTAGAACTGATGTGAGCCATACACAGGGGCGGTCCCAGCCTACGATTTGAGGGGGAGGGGTCACAAAGAGCCGAACTTATGAAAACCAAAAGTTTACTCGTTAGAATGCTAATAAAAGATGATGCTTCTTCCATTAATTTTATTTTCAACTAGCTGAGCTCGCGGCTGCGCTCCCGTCTAATGGCTACCAACCCAACCTTTTTTTTTTTTATTTCGCTGGGAAAAATGCGTTACGCATGGCCCTCCCTCGGGGGAGGGAGGGGTATGTGGGACTCCCTGGTCAGAGCCGGTATACCCACTAAACAACCCAGCGGCGCTCCCGCATCGTCTGAGTGGCGAAGGACTGGGCAGCCAGCAGAGCCTTTACTTACGTTCAATCCTCCGCCGACGATCTTGCTATTCATTTTTATATTATAATTGATTGTTTGTTTACAAATCATTTTACAGTCCGTTCAACCGGTTTTGAGTTCCATCACGTAAACATAAGGATGACAAAAAAAGCATAAAAATGTCACCAAAACCTACTTTTTACTACAGCTACCATTTGTCGTATCACCCATAGATTTAGAATTTTTTTGCTAACATACTATATCTATGGTATCACCAAGGCAATAGAAGTCAAATTCGGTTAAACGGGCTGTAAAATGGCCTTATTTAAATGTCTAATGTTATCGCAAATGGAGTTTAGGTTCATTTAATTTTTGCAAGGCACGCTCAAGAGGCATCTGGTCTATCTGTAATGGGTACATGGAAAGCATTTATCATGGCCCCTGCTATTCGAAAATCAGTTATTAGATGGGTAGCGGCATTGTTGCTGAAATCATTTCTTATTAGTTTATAACCTCTCTTAAATACAATACAATTTACAACCTCCACTACCCAACTACACATTGTTACACGTCTCGACTTATTTGCTCTTAATGTAGGCAACTGTGTCTCACCAGATTGCAGGGATTCAGGTTTACAAACATTATAATTTAGAGATGTTAACAATGGAATAATTGTAACATTTTAACAGAATCTGACACAGTTGCCGCATAGGAGCCATAAATATCAAGTATGTGACCGTCTGTTGTTACCATTAAGAAAGGCTTAACCAAGTTTCTGAATTTATGTAAACTCTAAGATTGTTTTTTAATAAATCATTCGATGTTTTTTTATATTATTTTGTTTACGTTATGTCAAAATAACATGATTAAATTATTGGCCCTGGAGCACTGTCTTTTAGCTACTTGATAACCAAACGCAAAAAATAATCTGAAATGTGAAATAAATGATTTTTTATGTTGGATTGAACCAAACATGTCTTGCTGCGGCATTACTTAATGAGACGGATTCAGTACAATGATTTGGCAACCAGTTACTGTTTTAAAGAGCCTGGATACTGAAATAAGGCGGCTGTATAACGTCGTACGTATAGCGCATACATATTTCATGCTACGGGTTAAGTAAATTACGTATGCTGCTCTGTGCGGAATCAATGAACCGCGTACGTAAATGTTAAGAGTGCGCCACAGTAATTTCATGATGCGGCTGACGTCATAAAGATTATACGCACCGAACACAGTCAGTAAGTAAACCGAGTTCGTAAAATGAGCCAGGATACGTAATAACTGATGATGTAGGCGGAGACATTATTAATTATCCAGTGTGCGTAAAATGTATCGGCATATCCCCTACTCTGCTTGTACATTATGAGTACGTAACCGGGACCATTACCTATGAGACGGATTCAGTACAATGATTTGGCAACCAGTTACTGTTTTAAAGAGCCTGGATACTGAAATAAGCAGGCTGTATAACGTCGTACGTATAGCGCATACATATTTCATGTTACGGGTTAAGTAAATTACGTATGCTGCTCTGTGCGGAATCAATGAACCGCATACGTAAATGTTAAGAGTGCGCCACAGTAATTTCATGATGCGGCTGACGTCATAAAGATTATACGCACCGAACACAGTCAGTAAGTAAACGGAGTTCGTAAAATGAGCCAGGATACGTAATAACTGATGATGTAGGCGGAGACATTATTAATTATCCAGTGTGCGTAACATGTATCGGCATATCCCCTACTCTGCTTGTACATTATGAGTACGTAATCGGGACCATTACCTATGAGACGGATTCAGTACAATGATTTGGCAACCAGTTACTGTTTTAAAGAGCCTGGATACTGAAATAAGGCGGCTGTATAACGTCGTACGTATAGCGCATACATATTTTATGTTACGGGTTAAGTAAATTACGTATGCTGCTCTGTGCGGAATCAATGAACCGCATACGTAAATGTTAAGAGTGCGCCACAGTAATTTCATGATGCGGCTGACGTCATAAAGATTATACGCACCGAACACAGTCAGTAAGTAAACGGAGTTCGTAAAATGAGCCAGGATACGTAAATGATTATGTAGGTGGAGACATTATTAATTATCCAGTGTGCGTAAAATGTATCGGCATATCCCCTACTCTGCTTGTACATTATGAGTACGTAACCGGGACCATTACCTAGTGAGACGGATTCAGTACAATGATTTGGCAAGCAGTTACTGTTTTAAAGAGCCTGGATACTGAAATAAGGCGGCTGTATAACGTCGTACGTATAGCGCATACATATTTTATGTTACGGGTTAAGTAAATTACGTATGCTGCTCTGTGCGGAATCATTAAACCGCATACGTAAGTGTTAAGAGTGCGGCACAGTAATTTCATGATGCGGCTGACGTCGTAAAGATTATACGCACCGAACACAGTCAGTAAGTAAACGGAGTTCGTAAAATGAGCCAGGATACGTAAATGATTATGTAGGCGGAGACATTATTAATTATCCAGTGTGCGTAAAATGTATCGGCATATCCCCGACGCATGCTCGTACATTATGTACGTAACCGGGACCATTACTTAATGAGTCGGAGTCAGTACAATGATTTGGCAACCAGTTACTGTTGTAAAGAGCCTGGATACTGAAATAATGCGGCTGTATAACTTCGTTCGTATAGCGCATACATTTTTCCCGGTTCCGGGTAAGTAAATTACGTATGCTGCTCTGTTAATACATATGCGGCATAATTAAACCGCATACGTAAACGTTAATAATGCGGGCACAGTAATTTCATGATGCGGCCTCATTACAAGTAACTTGTTTACATTGTCTTTACAGAGCATTATGCCGCATACTTACTTAACATGGTGTCGTTTCATTATAAGTATGGCTCTTATAATTTTCATGTGAAAAGCACATTATACGTATCTGGCAGCCGGTACATTACAAATTTGCCAATTTTAAGTAGCCCGTTTTTCTCAGTGTAGACATTGTAGGAACTACGGTGGCCTCAAAATAACCACCGCAATTCAAGCATGCTGTGACCCCTGTATGTCCACGGCACGCCAACAATACCCTAGTTGAGAGTAATCTGTTCTAAATTCATTATAAAATTCTGGCATGCTGTTGTTATGCCCCTTTTATGTTCATAACAAACAGCAGTTAGTAAAGAGCAATTTAGTGCCTCTCATTTCTACTGTTTGTCATAAGAATAATATTTTTCTTATTACATATTATATATTTTAAAATACAAAATTAATCTTGTAATTTTTATTGATTGTAATAATACATATTTACGATACTTTGAGATTCTTATGTTATGTAATTAGTTGTTATTGTACATATTAGGTTTTCTTATTTTAGGTCTAATATTAGTTTGTAAATAATGTACATAATTAAATAAATGAAAATCTTGTAATTAGAATGATTAAAGTTTTTGGTATAGGCTGTGCACAATTTTATGATTTTATCGCTGTTTAGTTGAAATTATAGATATGTAATGTACATATTTACAAATGTTTCATTATAAGGAATCAATAAAAGATTTATTATCATTATTAATCATTCTATTCAAATCAAACTTATAACTATTTCATTTTGAGCAATACCTTATTTAAGATTTTACTAGTATCTAAATTATTTTGTGTTTTTCTACCATCACCCAATTAAAAGAGCAATTTTCTAATCTTCATCATTTTCCGAAATTGAGCTACTATCGCTGTCAATATTCCTATTAAAGACTAACCATGGATGAATTTTATCAACGGAAAACACCCCAGTAAAGTTTCTATTTCCCTTACGGGACAGTGGGGTATCCTCTATTTTATACCGGTCATTGTCAAAGACCTCTACAACGCGATAAGGGCCACGAAGTTTAGGGACTAATTTTCTACTTTGCCCAGTTGATGGGATTTCTCTTTCAACCCTAACTAAATCGCCGATTTTGAAAGTAACTTTCTTTCTCCCTTTATCAAACCGTTTCTTTTGTTCTAATTGATTATTTTCTACGTGTTGTGATATTTCTTCTCTTATACTTTCTACGTTATTTCCGACTTCCATAGAATCATTACTAATATTTAGATTTAACAAAGAATTAGGCGTACCAACTAGATCGATACCGAATAACGCTTGAGCCGGTGTCTTTCCTATACCCTTATTTAGGGTATTATTTAGGCCCCATTGTATTTGGGAGACACATTCATCCCATAAATGCTCTGGTTTGTTATAATTAGCAGCAGTTAGGGCAGATAGGACCGTACGATTGTAGCGTTCCACTTGCCCGTTAGCACGTGGCGTCGCTACTGCATTCAACACGTGTTTAATACCTAATGTACTTAAATACTCTTCAAAACGCTTAGATGTAAATGAGCTACCTCTGTCCGAAATTATTCGTGTGGGAACGCCAAAGATGTGAAAATAGTTTTTTAGAGTAGATATAGAATTTATCGACTTTGTATTTCTAACTGGGGCTAATATGGTATATTTTGTGAATGCATCAACAATTAAAAGCAGATAAGCGTTTTTCTTTTTGCTTCGCACAAACGGACCCAAATGGTCTATGTGTAAGGTATGAAAGGGGCAATCAATTTTGGGTATCGGGTGTAGTTCACCCGCCTTTCTACCAGCTGGTATTTTTGAGTGCGCACATTGCAGACAAGAATCGACATACTTTTTAATAAACCGTCTCATCTTGGCAAACCAGAAATTACTTTTAATTTTATCGTACGTTTTATCGAAACAGTAGTGACCTATGTCATCATGATTAGCCTTTAAGACCTGCCATCTAACCCCCTTTGGCACAACCCAGCGGTCTCCGGCCTCAGTTTTCCTATACAATAATCCCCTTTTATTCAAAAAATTATTATTATATATTATTAATTAAAATTATTATATAATTATAATGTTCCACCATCTCGCCACTCTGGGTAAAATATCTCTTTTCTCAAATGTAGCCCTCAAAGAATTGCAATCCGTAACAATGGTAAAAGGTATGCCTAAAAGGTATGTTCTAAATCGTTGTAACGAATTCGCGACTGCCAAGGTTTCCAGATCGTATGAAGTGAAACGAGACTCCTCCGGAGAGGTTTTTCTGCTATAATATGCTACAGCATTAAAAGATGCATCTTTATTAGGTCTTTGTAATAAGATACCAGCAATACCCACTTTGGAAGCGTCTGTATGGAGTTGAGTTTCGGACGCAGGGTTGTAGAATGCTAGAATGGGACGTTTGACTAATGCCATTTTTAAAGTTGTAAAAGCATTCTCCTCAGAGTCCAACCATTGCCATTTTGTATCTTTCTTTAAAAGTTGGGTAAGTGGCCGGGCTATTGATGAGAATCCTTTTATGAAACGGCGAAAGAAACTAAAAAGTCCTATAAACTGTCTTACTCTATGTTGGTCCGTAGGGCGTGGAAATATTTCTACGGCATTTATTTTAGCCTGACCCGGCCTTATGCCGTCGGCACATACTTCAAACCCAAGGTAGTCTATAGATTCCTTCAAAAAATTACACTTTGACAACTTTAGCGTAATGCCAGCGGTACGAAATAATTCTAGAGTCGATTTTAACTTCTGGAAGCCCTCCTCTATTGTTTTAGCCGGTATTATTACGTCATCCATATATGCAAATGCCTCTTTAAATCGCGCATTCCCAAGTATATTATTAATTGCCCTTTGAAAATTTGACGGTGCGTTGACAAGTCCGAAAGGCAACCTGTTAAACTCATAATGCCCGTCAGGTGTTATGAAAGCTGTCAGGTGTTTTGAGGCTTCCGACATACATAATTGGTAATAACCAGACATAAGGTCTAAAGTTGTATAGTACTTGTAACCGGACAAATTATCTAGCTGATCGTCAATTCTAGGGATTGGATAATGCTCCTTAATGGTTTTTTTATTAAGAGCCCTATAGTCAATGCAAAGTCTATACTCGCCCGACTTTTTCTTCACAAGAAGAACAGGAGATGCATAGTTTGAAGTCGATGGTCTAACTATGTCAGAGTCCTCAAGTTCCTGTACTATATCACGAACTACTTTTCGTTCCGTAAAAGGCATGCGATACGGTCTATAAACCACCGGTGTAGTATCACTCAACTTTATATCCATCTCAATGTTAGAAATACATCCTAACTCTTTAGTGGTAAAAGCAAAACAGTCTCTGAACTCATTTAAAAGACAAGTTAACTGGATTAGATCGCTTTGACTAATTTGATCGCTAACGGATAACATTTCAATGTCAATAACCCTACTAGAAGTCACTTTCGTTATATTTTTCAACGTTGTTGATGGTATGAAAATTAATTTGGGTTAAACGAAGAGCTCGAGACAAAAGGGTGTCTTTATTTATAACAAATGCAGTTTCCATTAAACCGATCAACTGAAGAGTGCCCTTACCACGAACTAATTCTAAAATACAAGGTACAATGTCATACATCTTTTGAGGCCGAGAGCATAGGCCAGGTTCGATCAAAACCTCACCGTCATATGATGGGTTCGAGTATACGGCTACATCGGTGCGACCTGCTATAGTAACAGTCTCACAAATATAAAGTTCTATGCATTGGGAATCATTAATCTTTCTTTGTTTTATAATTAACTCTTCTCTTGTTTTATAAACCACTACATGGTTTTGCTCCGTAAATGTTTGACCAACCAGTAATGATACTTTCAAAAACTGATCTGGGACTATAAGTACTTCCACGCGTGCTTTAACCAAATCTATTTCTATTTCAATGTCACATTTTCCTATACAGTGAACCAAAGAATTGCCGAACCCTCTTAAAATTGGTAAACTACCGTAAGACAACGATATATTCAGTATTTTAGCATCAGATTCTCTAAGCATAGTAATTTGACTACCAAAATCAATGAAACACTTCAAGGTCTGTCCATTAACTATTGCATCTTTAAAATATTTCGTATCATTGTCCTGTTCTTTTGAAATATTTAAAACAGTCTTATTGCTTTCGGACTCTTGTTTAGTGGAACAATCGGTAAACAAATGCCCTACTTTAAAACAGTTTTTGCATCTTTTAATTGGGTGTTTACAGCTAGTATATGGGTGTCCTTTCTCTCCGCAATTATAACACTTTACTAACATTTCCCTACTGTTCCTATTATCTTTGACTGTATTCGATCGTTTGCTGTCAGAAGGGCCCACAGGCAAAGTCGCGTTCAATTTCATTTTATCATTTCTTTTAATGGTTCTTGTGTTACGAAGATAAACCAACAATTTATCTGGCTCACTAAATTGAACAGCCTCAGCACTAGTTCTAACCGATCTGTCATCAATACCGAATAATAAACAATCAATGGCCCTTTTCCCGGTAATGTTACATCTATTTATTAAAACCATCTTTTCATAGTAGTATTCTTCTAAATTATCACCAAAACGTGCTTTACATGCGAGCATGTCTGACAGCAATTGCCCATAGTTATCATCACAGGGAAATGCTAAACGCAATTTTTGTTGCCACTCTGCCCATGTAAATAACAAACTCGGTAAGCCTTGGTACCAATTTTGAGCCAACCCAGCTAATTTCGGTAACGCGTAGTGAATTATTTGGCGTTCTGTCCAATTATAAATAGTTGCACATTCGTTAACTTTAGTAATCCAAATATCAATACTCTGGTTTCGCTTGGTTGGGTCAAATTCAGGCACAACATTTAAAGTCGGATAACGTTCGATATTTGCATCCGTGCGGGTAGATTTAACCAATTCCCTAAATACATCTATAAAATTATTATCTAAAAGCAAATGGTTACTTGGCAATTGTGATGCGGCGGGAGCAGCTGGTGTGCTTGGTAGACTCTCGCCGCGCAGACTCTCGCCGCGCAGACACTCGCCGCGCAGACTCTCGCCACGCCGACTGCTGGTCCCAGCACGCGGTAGCTCTGCCGCTGCCTGCTGCTGGTCTTCAGGTAATTCCGGAGTTCGGGAACGACGCCTCTTGCTCTCTTTTTGCCGAGATCTCTTGCGCCGGGAATACTTGCGCCGAGATCTGCGACTACGCCGCCTCTCTGGAGATGACTCTGACTCAGGGCTGGAGTCCTTAGAGCCTCTGTTGCGTTTTCGTGAACGACGACTTGGCATGTTGGTGAAGTGGCTTCTTAGTGGGCGTAAAGTTTTCACCGAAAACCTTTACAATTTTCAGGTGGAATCCCACTTGCTGACCTTTTAACGGGCCAGAAATGAGAAAGCAGGATCTTCAGGATAAAACTTTTATTCTCTTCAAATGTACAATGTAGATAAATATCAACCTTCCTCGACGAGTCTTTCAAAAGAATCCCCCTTGGCGCATTGACCGTTAAGTCCATGCGCCATCTTTCCCGCCAAAAACTCACATCCGTTAGTGTATTGACCATTTATCCAATACACCATTTTAAATTAACCGAGTGCAGATATTTGGCGGTATATTCATCAAAATCTAAATAACACTAATACAGACATCCGTCGGTGTATTGACCGTTGAGTCAATACACCATCTATTTATATAAATAATTAATCTAACTAAATAGGTACAAGTAGTATTTAATTACAATAAAATTCTAACACTGTTTTGGCATAAGCTCTACTGCTCAGCATGAGATAGGTACTGAGTTCGATGCCCGGGTGGGTCAAAGTTTATAATCTTAATGGTGCTCCCACACTGCTGTTAAAAAGGTTTACAAACATTTAAACATAACACTAATACGTTTGGTAACAAATGTTAGGTATTGTTACATTATGTTAGGAATTGGTACATGTTTTGAGTGCTGATAGAAAATGTTTACCGGCTCGCAGTTTGAATTTAAGTTCTGAGACGTCTATTTATTTGTTTGTTACAATTTGTTAACTAATAATTTTGTGTTTATTAACATTACTTAACATGAAAACTTTTTCATAACATTATGATCAAATGTGTGTTTAGAAAATGTTTACGAATGATTGTAAACATTTTTTGACACTAGTGTGGGAGCACCATTAACTAGGAATAGTCTCGCCTTAAATTACACTTAAGGTTACCCTAGTCGACGGAACGAACTATTTTTTGCGCGAGGTTAATATGCATGCTATATATCATACGACAACACGTGCGAAAGAGATAGATGCTGTGATGAGCATTAAGAAGGTAGTTTGCGTACGAATTAGCACTTCTGCAAATTTGTATCGAAATGGATGTTGATTTAGGACGAAAACGAGCGCGCGAAATTTAATAAATAGACCTTTGGGAGTCTAGATAACATGAAAAAACTACTAAATGTGTACTTTCAAAATAAAAATATTTTCATTGTTGAATTACTAATATATCCTTGTATGGAGGCCGTTTTGCAATTTTCCTTCTTCTTATGGTATTTATTTCCGCCCAAAGATGCGTTAAAATTAGTGTTGAAATATGGAAATTTCGACGCTCATAACTTTCAAATATATATTTTTTTGTTGCCGTACAAGGCTAGATAATGATAAGACAAATTGATATTATTTTTTATTTTGAACGTACATCGTAAAACAGTGGAGTAATCGCTAGACTACGTTTGTATGGAAGAATTTTCGACTAGTGTAACCTTAAACATAACTGGCGAAATGTGGGTTGTTACAAAACTAGTATTTTCGTAGTTGGCTCAGCGCTGCACTCAAAGCTGTATCCTTAGAGCATAGCACTACTATAGTGCTGTAACAGTAGTGCAAAACAGTACAAAACAGCAGCAGCGATGAAACTAGTACAAAGCTAGTATTTTCGTAGTTGGCGCAGCGCTGCGCTCAAGGCAAGAATACAGCTCTGCATAACCCTTTATCGAATAAAATGATTTTTGTCGAAGTGATTTTTCTAAGTAAGAGCCCTTACATAACAAAATACTTAAGTTCTAAGCAGTGCAACGTAATTTATGATGTACTGCGTAGCGTGCACCGTAATCTCATTATGACGTGTAACGTACCCAGCTTAACATTCCATGTAGAACTAATGTAAATTACCTACATGAAAAACAAGAATCTTGACTTTTAAATCTAGTAGCATGGTGTAATAATGAGAAGGTGTATTTGATCGAGCACCTAGCCTTAATACAAAGCAACTTTATTTTTCCTGTACGGTTTATTTGTTATAAAAACACCTGTCACCTTATTACTGTTTTTAATTGTGGTAAAATCGGGGAAATTAATAGTTAGAACTTTTGACGAGAATACTTGTCAAAAGTTCTAACTATTAATTTCTAGGTAATTTAAAGTAAATTTAAAACTTAGTCCCAGTACTTAGTCAAATTAGACATATCAAATTGCATTAATTCGCATAGAGCTGAAAATTGGTAAACTTGCAAAAAAAAATACTCAAGGTCAAAGTTCACAAATATGGGTTTTTTGCGTTTTTAAGCCGAACAGTAAGTTTTATGACAAAATAGGACAAACAAAAATTGTAGATTATGCAATAATCTATAAAAATAAACTCCACAATTTTTCTCCTAAACGTCACCGTTTCTAAGATATAATGGTTTAAAAAGTTGAAAAAGTTGTATTCTTCATAATATGCACACGTTGCCACGCCACCTGGGAGGTAGTTGGAGCGTTGTTTTAATGTGGTTTCCCCGATAGGCCTATTTTTTCACAATCTATTGTGATCCTGTTGAATTCAATACTATTTAAAATTATGTAAAAACTGGTACTATTGGAAATTATGAAAAAGCCATGTGAATACAAACGTAGTCTAGCGATTACTCCACTGTTTGACGATGTACGTTCAAAATAATAAAAATATATCAATTTGTCTCATCATTATCTAGCCTGCATGGAAACAAGAAAGTAAAAAAAAATATATTTGTAAGTTCCATATTTCAACACTAATTTTAACGGATTTTTGGTCGAAAATAAATACCATAAAAAAAAAATTGCAAAACAGCCACCATACAGGGTTAGATTATTAGTTCAACAATGCAAATAATTTTATTTTGAACAGATACATTTAGTAATTTTTTCATGATATTTAGACTCCCAAAGGTCTGTTTATAAAATTTTGCGCGCTCGTTTTCGTTCTAAATCATCCATTTCGCTACAAATTTGCAAATGAGCTAATTCGTACGCGAACTAGCTTCTTACTGCTCATCACAGCATCTATCTCTTTTCCACGTGTTGTCGGATGAGATAGCATGCATTTTACCCCGCGCACAAAATAGTTCGTGCCGTCGACTAGGGCAACCTTAACAAAATATGGTCGAAAAAATAACTCTCAAACATATTTGACCATTTGTGATGCTAAAAATTGATGAATAAATGCGGTTTACCGAAATTTTAAACCATTGCATATTTAACCATTAGTTGAGTTAACTGTACCTTAATGGTTTTAATAAAATTCTTCAATACAGTCTGTATGTACCTACAACTAAACTTAGTAAGTCAATGCACGGTAGAATCATTTTAATGTAACGTTCAAAAGTGCCGCTTGGTGGCCTAGTTGAAATAAAATATCTTTGTCTTTGTCTTTGAATCAATTTTCACTACACCTTAAGATGAAAAGAGGAAAGGGAGCTGGAGAAGCTTTTTAAGGTTCCGTACCCAAAGGGTAAAAACGGGACCCTATTACTGAGACTTCGCTGTCCGTCTGTCTGTCTGTCTGTCACCAGGCTGTATCTCATAAACCGTGATAGTTAGACAGTTGAAATTTTCACAGATGATGTATTCCTGTTGCATTCCGCTATAACAACAAATACTAAAAATAGTATAAAATTAATATTTAAGGGGGGCTCCCATACAACAAACGTGATATTTTTGCCGTTTTTTGCTCGATATTAATAACGGCAACAGGTAGACGCTTGAAATATTCACAGAATATTTAGTTGTATATTCTCTTCAAAATAATAATTATTAAATTAAAATAAAATAAATTAAGGGGGGCTCCCATACAACAAACGTGATTTTTTTGTAGGGTTTTGCGATAATGGTACGGAACCCTTCGTGTGCGAGTCCGACTCGCACTTGGCCGGTTTTTAACCATATTCTGTCCCTACTGTTTTCATGTACTTTGCGCTGACAAAAAAAACAGCAGTAAAAGCCATACAATCTGCTTACCCCCGCAAAAGACCAACATTCTCAAGAGAAACGTCACCCTCTAAGAATTTTCTGAACAACAATAATAATTCATCCGAAGCCAAAGAGCAGATACCAATTAATAACGAATAATGTATTATGGTTGACAAATTAATAATAATCATCCTATGGAGGGCTTCACAATGCCATGGGTCAGATTCTTTTACTATAAGTACCGTTAGCATAGAAATATGGATAGTATTTAAATGGGCGAAAATAAATTCAAATTAAAGGTGTAAAAATACTGAATATGGCTTACTTTACTAAGTGGGCGACAAACAGTGAGCGAATAGAAACGTTAAAATATCGACTTAAAAAAAAAATTGTCGACGGAGCTCCACTGCGGGGCTCCTTTTTCTGTCTGCAGAGCTCGCTTCGCTCGATCTTGGACTAATTCGTTGAGAACACGAATATACCTGAACTCCCGCGCTGCACAGCGAAATCGCCTCGTCAGTTTTCTGCTATTTTCAAAAGAATAATATGCTAAAATAGAACCCCAAATATAATCACAGTAGTAAACAATATTATTATCGCAGCTCACAACAACCTCCTAAAGGGACTCATACCGGATAAATAGTTACTTACTTTGTATAATAGTCGCCCATTCAGTATATTTTACACCCTATTAATAATTTCCTAAAAATATAAGATATGTCTATCATCCAAAAATAGTAATATAATAGCAGATTGTTACTGGCCCACTGCAGAGCAGAGGCCTCTTCTCATACAGAGAAGACACGAGCATTGATCAGCACGCTTGCTCAAGGCGGGTTGGTGATTTCAGACATATATTTATGTAAGTCCAGGTTTCCTCGCAATGACTTTGCTCCGCAGTTACAGCGATGTCTAAGCTAAACTTAGATTATTTATTTATATTTCAATTGGGCGCACGGTTGGCGCAGTGGTTGAGCGATTGACTGCTGCGCATCGTGTCGCGGGTTCGATTCCCGCACGGAACAAATATTTGTATGACCTACAGATAGTTGTTTCGGCTCTGGGTGTTAGTGTATGTGAGCTTATATGTTTGTAAACGCACCCACGATACAGGAAGAAATTCCTAGTGTGGGGCAAAGTACATTTATAAAAAAAAAATCCTCTCTGAACTAACAGTGTGACGCACGTGTAGAGAGGCAATACTTATATAATTACTATATTAAATTTACAACAGACAAACAATACAAGTAATTTGCGACTCACACTTACCTACATTGAAACAACACAAAATTTCAATTCTCAGTTAACCAAATTAATTAAATTACATTCTAGATAAATTTACATAAACAAAAATCATAAGTCAATAATAATAGTTCAACAATAACAATTCAACAATTAATCTAATAATAGTAATAATTTAATAAAGATAATATTCAATAGGTGCTAAAACAGTTTTTTACAGCCTTTTTTAAGTAGCTATCTAGATAGTACCTACATTAAAATGAAAAAAAAGCCACACAGCTACTTATCCGGATTTGAACTCACGATCGCAAGCACGAGAGGTGAGGTCTGCCACAGGGCTACCATGACATTTTACCATCAAAAGATTATCCAAAAACATAGGTATTTATTTTCATTTGATTTGCGTAATATAAAGAGCGTCTACTGCAACAAAGACGAAAAATACTTTTACTTAGAATTGAGTAACGACTTACTTACTTAGTAAGTCCTATCTACATTTCAAAAAGGTTGAATGCTACATTAGTGAATTATTAAAATAAAGCAAAAAGCAGAATATAATAGTTTATATCAAAATAATTTTGTCATTTTTCGTATGAATACAGAGGTCAAGTTTCTGATAGAGTTTTTGGCGACAGTTGCAGAATGTGGCATCACACTATAAATCACATCACACTAACATTATAAATGTGAAAGTTTGTGAGTGTGTGTTTGTTACTTCTTCACGCTCAAACGGCTGGACGTATCTGGATGAAATTTGGCACAGAGATAGATTATAGTCAGGAATAGCACATGAGATTACATTTTTATCCCGGGAATATGTTCCCTCGGGATAATTTTCAACAATCACGCGGGCGAAGCCGCTGGCAGATGCTAATAATATATAAAAAAAACCGGCCAAGTGCGAGTCGGACTCGCGCACGAAGGGTTCCGTACCATTATCGCAAAAAACGGCAAAAAAAACACGTTTGTTGTATGGGAGGCCCCCCTTAAATATTAATTTTATACTGTTTTTAGTATTTGTTGTTATAGCGGCAACAGGAATACATCATCTGTGAAAATTTCAACTGTCTAACTTTCACGGTTCATGAGATACAGCCTGGTGACAGACAGACAGACAGACAGACAGACAGACAGACAGACAGACAGACGGACAGCGAAGTCTCAGTAATAGGGTCCCGTTTTTACCCTTTGGGTACGGAACCCTAAAAATCGTCTTTACTGCGCTATGATGCCTTAACCTACACAAAGCATTATAAACCTAAAAGTAAAGTACCTACCTAGTTATGTTTCAAATAAACAATTCCATGTTAATAACATTACCACTTGATTTAGGTTATATTTTAATAATACATAATAATATAATGTTTTAAATATTTTGATTTAATTTTATGTTTTAATGTATTTATAACTTAACGTTTTGAAGATTTTGTTTTAAAATCAAAATCAAAATATTTTATTTTTATTTTACATAGGCCTACATGGGCACTTATAAAACGTCGACAAAAGGCGCACGGTTCGGGTTGGTCGTTTCCTATGGAGAGGAACCGGCAAGAAACTCCATGTTCCATGTCCAAAATAATAATTATGGCATCGTCTAATTATCTTATTAATTGGAGTTTGTGAAATTGTATAATTTTAATGATAATTTTGCATGCCTGTATTGGTGCAACACAGTGGTCTGCGCATTCACTTGACATCTGGAAATGTATGAAAAATGTACTGTGTTGAACAATAAATATTTGAATTTGAATTTTTGAATTTGAAATAAATGATTCTGCAAAAAAACCTAATCTGTGCAGTGCCTATTACATTAACTATTTCCTAATTTTATCATCCCAATTTTTCGCTGTCAACCGTACCCGCAGTACGGAGCATGAATAGGCCATCCCCTATAGAACTGAATTCTATACATTCATCCGATATTGGAATTCTACTACAAAGGATTGGTCAACCTTTTTAGGGGTATCTACCCCCTAATATCTATGACTGAGTTTCTATAAAACTATTGTGTATAACGAATGATAAGGGCTGAGTAGATTTTGTATTATGAGTAAAAAATTTATGGGACGAATCATTTCTTTTTCGGAATATAAAGGTATTATGCTAAAAGGTTGTTAGGTTGAGACATGTATTTTTCTTTATTCTTTGGGTCGAAATTGGGTAGAATAGTAGCAGGGATATTAGTTCGACTCGATCATTTGTTCGTGTTGCCATACTCGAATTAGATAATAGTTTTCTGCAAGCGTACCTAAATTAAATAATCGCAGGATAAATGCATAGAAAACTTTCCCCGCCGCACAATAAAGGCTATATAAATAATTATAATTTGTATATTAATTAAAAATATAAAAACGAATGTTTTTTTTGTGTCTAACACTTTAACGGCTAAACAGATTTGGATGAAACTAGGCATATAGATAAATCTGAACCTAGAATTAGGAAATAGGATTCGAAAAGCTTTTCATCCCGGTATAATGTTCCCTTCGGATAACACACTTAACGCGGGTGAGACCGCTGGCAGAAGCCAGTTTTATTATTAATTCTCATACAAAAATTACATTATTTCTAAAAGGTTTCCCACCCAAATTCACCCAACACACAAACTCACGTTAAATCTTCACCTCTAATGCGACACGATAATACCTGTCAGTCTGTACGTCACTCCACATCACCAGGATTGCAAGGCTTAAACCACGACACAACCAATTAGAAGATATTTATTAGGGCTTACTGCCTACCCCTCGAATACTAATTACCATCGAACGATGCTTTTCAATTCACGTGAATTATTGCCGGTTTAACGAACCAATCGAAATTGCCGAATTTTGCTTAAACTTTCCGAATTGTTTTGTCTGGGTGTTGGTTGGAGCCGTTAATTTGGAGTTTTTACTTTGTTTTGTGGTTTCTTTTTCGCGTAATAGCTCTGCTGGCAATGGAAAACAATATTACTCATGTCACGCAGAGTTAAAGGCGAGGCCTATAATACCCAGCAGTGGGTAGTTATGGTCTAAAATGCTATTGATGAGAATCTTACTGTGGGTAAAAAAGGAACTAAGGCAAAAACACGAAAAGAGATTGGGCACTATAAACAGGAACAGCCAATAAGTAAACTGCTATACATATGCCAGTTTTAACAGCAGTTTCAACTTGTTGCTGCTATAATAGTAATCTCCTAAAACCATTCATAAAACCGCATTTTTATTTAAATATTTTATAGGCTCGCGCTTGACCACTATCCCACCTATCCAAATCCAATCTTATCTACTTTTCGGAAAAAGTGTGCTAGGTATGGCCCCAAAAATATATAATATTATACCTGCAGCTACATAGTGTTAGTGTCTGGGACCCTTAAAGGGTTTTTTTTTATTTCTTGTAAATAGATGTAACACTACTCCATCACTGAGTTTACTACTGATATACTGATTCCAACATGCCAATTAAACACTTATGATTATCGTTGCCTCACATTAGGAATTTCTATCAAAGTATGTTTTTTTTTATTTATCTAAAGTTGTAATGACCTGTGTACCTATTTTTTTTTTTATTGTGTCATTTGGCAGGCATGCCACCTTAATTATAATTGCTTGTTTATGTTAATTTTGTACGCCAGATATTGGCAAAACATAGAGCACATATTTTAACAATATACTATCTGTAACCATACCTATGTTTTATAAAATAAATAATTCATTGATTAATGTTTTCATTAATATTATGGTTGTTGGTTTGGCTACACCAATTTATTTATTTTTTATTTTATTTATTTATTTATTTGTGTAATGAACCAATGTACCTTCTCTGCTGGTCAACTAATCCATTCCTATTGATACAATATAATCATTTGATAGTTATTTCGGATACGAATTTTGTAAGTGCCCCAAGTGAAGCCACATGCGACACCTAGTCCACAGATCCGGTCGCGGTGTGACATAGGTACGACAGTTTCATTTGTAAAGATTCAATGCAATCGATTGCCTTTATATGGGAACGTTTATGGGGCATTCCTATTGAATTATTGTACCTTATTCACCCTTTAAATTATTTTTGTTACAGACGAAATGTACTTGATGCCTGGAACCCAATTAGGTATTTGAGATTGTTTCTTTTTGTAAACATTGTGTAGTCTTACAACTTCTACTTTTTTGAAAAGTTGTTACTGTTGTTGTTGTTGTTGTGTACTCAATTGTTGACTATGATAAAATACCAGTGACATTTGGCGTTTAAGAACGATCCTTGTAGTGGTATTCGAGAAGCCTATTTGCAGTTGTTGGGCTGAAATTGAGATGATACATGTAAAATATAGTGTCGATAGTATTCTGAAAAATTAGTTTGATAAAATAGAAATAGTATTATATAGTGCTTAGAGTAGAATTTTCTTTATAAAAATTACTGATATTAGCATCCATCTCTCAACAACTATCTCTCAAAAGCAACATCTTCTACGCCATCAAAGACAGGTCAGCCGACACTTGATGATTATATACGAACTAAGCCGGATGGAACCGAACGTCTCGAGATATTGACGTTACGTGACGATTTCTACCAGGCGGCTCCTACCGCATGCCACTTTAGGGAACTTCGTTCCAAAAAATCAAAGAAGTATTTGAAACGGAGAAAAATAAACTCAATTCTGTAAAGTGATGCAGTTGTCTAGTTTTGTTTTTTTTACTGGTGTTATTCGTCCAGTCAGCGCCAAAATAGACATCTATGACGTTTTTACGTTTAATCTCCGCACTTGTTACGTCTTATTGTTGACATAAACATTTTATATCTCAACCTTTCAAGCTTCGTAAACAAAGCTATCAAAATTTCCACCATTTTATAAAACTACAGAGTCGTAAGAAATTTATTTTGTCTAAACTAACTTTTATGTTTTCGATATAAAATGCGCCAGTGTTACTAAGACGGAACTTGAACTAAAATTGTAGTTTTCAAAGCTTGGTCGTTGCGAAGTTTCTTAAATAACCTGGAGTATTTTTGTTTAAAGGTACACTTACACACACACACACACACACCACACACACACACACACACACACACACACACACTTACACACACTTACACACACATACACACTAAGGTACACTTTTATGCTGTAAAACGTTCGTGCAGTATGGAAATTGAAACAAAATAAAGTATTGAAAAATTGTCAACTCAGTTCAAACATGATCAGTGATCAGTGATCTAGTAAATATATGTTTATAGTAAATGCTTTGCGCGTTTGTATTTGAGTAAATTGGGTGTCCAGAAAATTCACTAAGATTTGCACGTGCTACAAACCCAAAATTTTAATACCCTATTACAAAACAAAGCAAAACCACTATCGACATATAAACCTCTAAGAACAATCAAAAGAATCTTAAAAAAAAAACCGGCCAAGTGCGAGTCGGACTCGCGCACGAAGGGTTCCGTACTTAATAAATTGCGGTTTACGATTTATGACGTATTAAAAAAAACTACTTACTAGATCTCATTCAAACCAATTTTCGGTAGAAGTTTACATAGTAATATACATCATATATTTTTTTTAGTTATTATTTTATTTTAGAAATTACAGGGGGAGGAGGGAACATCATATATTTTTTTTAGTTTTATCATTCTCTTATTTTAGAAATTACAGGGGGAGGGACACACATTTTACCGCTTTGGAATTGTCTCTTGCGCAAACTATTCAGTATAGAAAAAAAATATATTAGAAACCTTAATATCATTTTTGAAGACCTATCCATAGACACCCCACACGTAAGTACACACGTATGGGATTGATGAAAAAAAAATTGAGTTTCAGTTCTAAGTATGGGGAACCCCCAAAATTTATTGTTTTTTTTTCTATTTTTGTGTGAAAATCTTAATGCGGTTCACAGAATACATCTACTTACCAAGTTTCAACAGCATAATTCTTGAAAAAAGTGGCTGTGACATATGGACGGACAGACAGACAGACAGACATGACGAATCCATAAGGATTCCGTTTTTTGCCATTTGGCTACGGAACCCTAAAAAACATTAATCAAAGAAAGTTAATCGAAATACAGTCCCTCTGTACTCTACTCTAAGCCGTCCGAAACTCTGAATGTCTGCTAATACGCGCTGAAATACAAGAAACAAGGCATTTTAAATGTCTGGCGCACATGATCGCTCGCAAAGATAGCCGACTGCTTAGTGAGTTTGCGTCCGTCTATGATCCTGTGTATGATCAAATTATGGCATCCTTTAAAGCACAGTCCGTTATAGACAAAAGACAAATATTCTTTATTTCAATTAGGCCAATAAACGGCACTTTCGAACGTTAAATTTTTTAATTTAAAAGTAATAATCATTTAGAACGTCAAAAATTATAATTTAAAAGTACCTAATAATAATTCATCCTACCGTCGATTCGGAAAAGTAGCTCCATACAAGAAACTCCATAATTACTCTTGTAAAAAAAAGTGTTTTACATCATTTACATACACAAGACATACATTAATATCCATATACGTGAGAACGGACGGAACGGAACGGAACGGTGGACCGATGACCTGGTTAAGGTTGTGGGAAGGCGCTGGATGCGAGACGCACGGGACCGGTCAATGTGGCGACGCCTGGGGGAGGCCTATGTCCAGCAGTGGACGTCTTTCGGCTGAAATGATGATGATGATGATGACGTGAGAACGATGCTCCTAGACTAACACTACTAGAACTTGTGTGCTTGTGATACTATATACCTACGTAATAGATATATAGTATCACAAGCACACAAGTTCTGTTTTACATAAGTCAATTCGATACCTCGTATCTAGGCCAAGCACTTTGATTCTCAATAAACATCAATTTCGATACCTCGTATCTAGGCCAAGCACTTTGATTCTCAATAAACATCAATCTCCCCCTAATCTCAACAGAAAACTGTCATTTACCACCAATCCCCAGAAAATTATCAAATGAATTACTAAAGAAATGACGGCCTCCCATCTTAGACAGACAGTTGTACGTCCTCGCTCATTTGATATTCGAGTCACGATGCGCCGGGGCAATGATTACAGTTCGCGCCGTCTTTATGCTAATCTAACTGTCGGAAATTCACTTTTGCGTTGATTTTTTTCTTCGCACTTGTGAGTTTTGACTGTTTGGGGGGGAATTGTGTGACGGACTGACAGGATAGTGGGGTTCATTATTTTTTTCTGAAAACATCGTTCCTTGTTTTGTTTAGCCCAAGATGTAATTACAAGTTTTTCGAATAAATCTGCACGCCTATTCCTATACTATCCAATTTGGCATTACGCCAAATAATAGTGGAAACAAATCGTATTAATATTACTCGCATTAATGCGAAAGTTTGGATGGATGGGATATTTGTTACTCATTCACACTAGAACGGCTGAAAGGATCTGGATGAAATTTGATTCAGAGATAGATGATAGTCTGAAGTAGCACACAAGCTACTTTTCATTCCGGTATAATGTTCCCTTGGGATGATAAAACACTTTCCACGCGGGCGAATCCGCTGGCAGAAGCTAGTCGTCATACACACCTGATAATTGTCCCCCTTAGCTGTCATTGCCATCAGAACCCAGATTCATAGGTCCAAATGTCAAAAAGCCTGCCCACATTAGGTATTTCGCAAAAATAAATTACTTTTGTGTCTTCGACGTACCTTTGGTGAAATAAAACTATACCTACCACTAAAGTTTTTTAATAAATTCTTTTTTTTTCACCAAAAATACGGCTGTGTTCGTCCTAAAAAGTCGATCGCGGTAAATTGTCGAGGGTTCGTGATTGCGGTGGCAGTAGAATTTAAAAATTTTGGGACACGTAGAGGGGTGTGTATTGAATACGAATTGGAAGGGCGCTTGCACTTTCTTTTGAACGGTAGTGTATAAACCCGAGGTTGGTGCTGTAAACTGGCAGGAAACGAAAGTTTAATCTTGTCTATGGGTAAACAGTGTGCATTCTAATTTAATTTTGTACAACTGTTAAGTCGGTATCTTTTTTCGTGCTTCCATTTTTTTCTTGCACAGTCATGTTAAAAAGACAGTTAATAATGAAAATATTAATCAGACTATAATTTGTGTGCAGTACACGAGTACTATAATTTTTACTAGGAAGGATATTTTTGAAGACATTATTGATTCTATTCTTATCGAAAAATACGAGTAATAGGCAGACAATTAAGATGATAGGATAGTATAGATTGTCCCCCTTAAGACTCCAATTTGGTCCGTTGTGCGTGCAGGGTCTGTGAGAGGGAATGAGCCGTAATCCACCATGCGGGTCCAGTGCGGGTTGGTGGATGTCACATGTCTTCGACTTTTTGGTTCTAGGACATGCCGGTTTCCTCAAGATGTTTGCCTTTTCTGTTTTGACAGAAGTGGTGATGAAATAATTTTCACAAAGTAAAGCGCGCCTGCCTAGGTTCGTTTCGACAACCTACAACTTGTAAGTCATGACCGTTACCACTTGGCCACCACTGCTCTAATTAATACGATTCGAAAAACATAACCTTTCTTCGGCACCCGGGTAAAAGAATAGGGATGGCACATAGCGAAAGTTTATAACCGCGACGTTCGTCGTTGCGAAAGTTCTTTACTGCGATGTGCGTTACTGCGAAAGTTTACCATTGCGAAGTACGTCGTTGCGAAAGTTCTTTACTGCGATGTACGTTACTGCGAAAGTTTAACATTGCAACGTACTTTGTCGCGAAAGTTCTTTACTGCGATGTATGTAATTGCAAAAGTTTACCATTGCGAAGTTCGTTGTCCCGGCAGTTCTTTACTGTGATATTGCAGTTCCGGTAACACGATATTACGATGTAGGTCATGTAGGAGGGTTGCTGATACTGGTGATAGTGGAGATATTATATTGTTGAACATGACTAATAAATGAGCAAAAACTGTAAGCAAATTTAATTATAATTGGACCAAAAGATAATAAACATTAAAATCAACATCCCTAAACAAAATTCATGTACTTGAAATTGAAAAAATGTCCACCTCTATCTGCCTGACGTTTTATCCTTCTCAGGCTGTATAATTTTAAACATACCTACCACTCAAAATGCAATCTAAAGTTGCCATAAAAAATGGGACAATCTTATGAACCGAAAAAATGTAACATAATATGTAAATAACATTCGAAGAATTGACCAAGGAATACGATGCTGAAAGAGTAAGAGCTAAAATTAAAAAAAGAAAAAGAAGCACTACAAATAATGTAAATAAACTGAAAAGTCGTCAGGAAATAATGACATGAATATTGAAGATTATTTTTGGGTGGACTTGCGTACCTATGTTACATAAAAAAATAATTACTCGTAACATTGATGCAGTTTTTTATATGTTATTTATGTAGACAAAGTATCTATACTCCATTTATTATAACATTAGACAAAAGAGGCTCGCAGAAGCAGGAGTACGAAACCTTTTATTTTCAAGTCAAGTTCAAACAATTTTAATAAATAATGTATGTGATTTTTTTTGTAAGTAACAATGTATGGCATACAATAAAGCGTATTCTATCTACTCTTCACGATGCTTGGATAGGTACATGAAATCAAAAAAAAATAATAACAATCAGTTTATTAAAAACAACTTTATCACAATATGTCCGTATTATGTTTTCAATAAACCAAATAAATACGATACAAAACACCACTTAACAATTTAGTTACTGCTACCATCAGTCATCATAAATTATAATAATTAATTGACATGGGTGGTAACAAAAGTCATAATTTTAACTATAATAATAAAGTGGCCCTAAGATCTTTTTCCTCAAAAGGAATATTTTTGTTTTTTAGCCACTCCTGAATATCTGCCTTTCATGTGGCTGTAGTTGGCAGCTTCTCCAATTTCCTCGAATGATATGGCGCATTATCCATAACAATAACTGCACCATTCTTGACTTTTTGATAATATTTATTAGAACCACTTTTCAAAATTGTGTGTATCCATTTCAGAATGGTAGTCTCCATCACCCTTTTTGGCTTCAAATATTAATTCACCATCCATCAAAAACCCATCCGTTGATCCTGTGAAATGAAATAAAAGCAAATCAATAATTGTGTACCGGTGGCGAAGATTACTTGATCGCTGGAAATAGATTTTAACCTTTTACACAGACCTTTTAACCTTTTAACAGGTTAATCTACAACCATAAACATCTTTCTCTTCTCCGAGGGGAGGCATTAAGACTTAACCAGTTTTCAGTGACGGAGAACGAAGAGATAATTTTATTAATGATTTGGTAATGTCACATTCATCAATAAAATGACTGTCACAATCATTAATAAAATGATCACTTGTTGATCAATTCTTGATTTAAATGTATTTCTTTTGAAATTATCAAAAGAAATACATTTTAATCAAGTTTTACCAATATGGCCTATGATAAGCCGTCTTCCAATTTGTTCTTGATTAATTTGTATAAAGTGCTTCTTTAAATCAGGTAGAGACTCACATCGCTATTAACGGCTTCCAGAATCTTGTCCAACGTTGGTAACTCATTATCAAAGAAAAAAGAATGAATTTTTCTTCATATTCCACTTAACGTTATATCATCATAATCGTCAGATTTTGAGTATTTTCGTTTAGCGAGGAGGGGGTGATTGTAGGCGACCTTCTGTATTGTACTATTTCAGTACATTATAGACACGACACGAGATATGCCTATAAAATAAGATTAATAATGTATGTTATTACCTCACCAAGCATGTAACTTTCAAATACATTTATTTATAATCATAATTTTATGATCCTTACCTGATTTTTCTGCAGTTTTGTTAATTAAGTCCTATAAGCAGGAGTACCTTCGGGCCTGGACCCCGTAACATCTTTATAAATATTTATGGCTGTTTTTTTTCTGCAGCACAAAGCGGTGTTTGCTTTGTTCTTTTTCTTGGGAGACAATATTTTAACATCGTGATCAACGTTGGGCACGTATTTTTAGCTGTTGACACTGATCAGCGTTACCAGCAGTTACAGAGCGTACATGTTGCGCTTGCAAGCCACTCGGGCCTGCACCGGGATCAACCCTGTCCGGGTAAGCGGTACGTTTTGTTGAACTATTCAACAAAACGTACCGCTTTGTACGAACAACACAAAACTAACACTAATAACGATAACAAAACAATAACAACAGAAAAACAGTAACAAGTAACATAGCATTCACAAATATCCACAAGCGAATGACAGTATGACAATTGACAACTGCAGATTATTTACGACATTTGACGGATAGATGACATCATAAACCGACAAAATAAAAAAACACATGCAGCCACAACTTATGAACGGAACAGGTAACATTTTAGATTTGGTTGAGTTATAGTGACATGAAAAACGTTTCCGGTACTGTCCGCCCCTGCTTCTTTTAGATTTTAAACATTGACACGACATTATTTTATGTAAAAACTAAATAATATTAAATAAAAGCCTTGTTATTTCGGCAGGTAGATAGGATAAATAGATGCTATTAAGTGTGACAGCTGTTATTTAAATTGATTATATTTAACTCCACATCAATCTTGACTGTAATAGTGTTTGTTGTAGTTTTATTACAAAGTGTGCACCTAAAAGAGCCTTTTTTAACTTCTGTCTAATGCTATAGTAAATGGAGTATAGTGTGCCATATATATAGAAAGTCAACAAAAAAAAACGAACAAAAACAAAATTCATGTGGGGCACCCCACATGAATTTTGTTTTTGTTGCTTTTTTTGTTCCAATAACAAATTTTCTTAGATAGGTACCTGAATTTTGTTTATATTGATTTTAATATTGTTCATTTATTAGTCATGTCCAAAAATATCTCTACTATCTATCACCAGTATCAGCAACCCTCCTCAGAATTCCCTGCCGGAGTCTTTGTTTCCTGATAGTTACAACCTTGGGGTCTTTAAGTCAAGAGTGAATAGGTTACTTCTAGGCAAGCGTCCTTCACCGTCGACCACATCGTCGCTTAGCATTTGGCGAGATAGTGGTCAAACGCGAGCCTAAAGATAAATAAAAAAAAAATCAACGCAGTAAAGAACTTTCGCGACAACGAACGTCGAAATGGTAAACTTTCGCAGTAACATACATCGCAGTAAAGAACTTTCGCGACAACTTACTTCGCAATGGTAAATTTTCGCAGTACTTAACGTACATCGAAGTAAAGAAATTTCGCAGGTAATCTTTCGCAGTAAATAATGTACATCGCATTAAACAACTTTCGCAATGACGAACGTCGCGACAGTAAACTTTCGCTATAACGTACATCGCGGTAATGAACTTCGCAACAATGATTTACACTAATCAAATTTTTAGTTATCAATTTACCATCTATGCTGGGGTCAGCTTCCAGTTTGACTGAATGCAGCTGAATATCAGTATTTTACATGAAGCTACTGCCTAACTGACCTCTACAGCACAGTATAAATACGGAAACTACCTACCAACGCTCAAAACGGCACACTCACACAAGCATGCTCATCGACGAGACTCCTAAGCGGTTGTCGCGATGCTGTCAGTAGTGCGAGCCACTTAGGGGCCACTTTTTTGTGTACTCGTCGCACTGCCGACGATCAGCGAGAAGCGAGCAGAGCTAGAACCTAGATACGAGTTGGCGAGAGGCGAGTGTCTAGTTCCGATAGTTTACTCGCACCACTCGGTCGGGGCGGCCAGTCCTGAGCAATCGTGCATGCGCTAGAAATAAACTCTGGTTGGTGTCTCGGCATTGATTGCCATCTGCTGTCAGTGTGAACAGCTAACGATCAACTATTAATACATGTATTTCTTTTATAAAGCGAGAAAATAGCCGCTGGCTAATCGCTTCCTCGTTGGCTGTGGGACAAATGTGTTAGACTGACAAGGATCTTCAGAATGATAGCCGGGACCATCGGCTCAACATGCTTTCTGAGGCACGGAGGAGTTATGTAGTGGTTGATCACCCGGGACTGTCCTTGATTAGTGTTCCTTAACATTGACAATCGACTTATACGGCTGGTATTACGTCTAAACCAAGAGCTCTTCATATTATTATCACGGTAATAATGCATATCAATCGTAGCATGTAACGCTTACTTTGCCTTGTACACAAGGCTGAATGCCGCTCCCCTCGATGGCTGCTGATTGACACATCTGTCAGTAACATTATTCCGCTTATCAAACCGTGTCAGCAGTACTTATTTACTTGAAACGACTTGTCAGTTGTCAGCAACTTAACCATAATGGAGTTGAAATTTTGTAAATAAAAATTCCCTGTTTTTAGAGTTCCGTACCCAAAGGGTCCAAATGGAACCCTATTGTCTTTCTGTCTGTTACACAGGTTTTACAGTCAAACGGTTGGAGCTACAGTCTTCAGGTCTATTTTTTTTTCAGTATACGTATCTTGTACACAGGTTTTACAGTCAAACGGTTGGAGCTACAGTCTTCAGGTCTATTTTTTTTCAGTATACGTATCTTGTTGACCCAAAGCCATACAAATTGGCAAAAGATATTTTTAAAGGTTTTTAAGAGGGGCTGGAAAAAAAAATCGACCTTTCACATCGAGTATCGTTGTTTAGAACTTGAGTATATAAATACTATATTTTTGTTTTATTTTTGTTTTTGGTGGGCTCGCGTTTGACCACTATCTTACCTGGAAGGTAAGCTATGATGTGGTTGACGGTTCAAATATTGGAAATCAAATATGAAAAGCCAACAAAGTCAGCATTTTTTACATAATTTTGTGCCGATGAATATTTTAACTTCCCATGGACCTCGAATTTGGTGATATTGTAATTTTATTTATAATTTTAATAAATAATTAAATTTCATTTCATTTCGCGCTGTCCACATCATGATATGGTCTGGCCAGATCAATGAATAATCAGCGTTTGAAGATATGAACAGCTAAACGGCTACTTCATGATATATGATCAAACGTTGGTGATCATATCGTAAAACAGTTACATTATCCACTAAATAAAATTACAAGTTTTTATGTTTGTTTTATTTACTTAATCTTACTAAATAACACTTTGGTATAACAATGGGTAAACATTATCTTTCCATAAAGATACTAAAACTTTCATAAACTCTGAAACATATTTATCATCATAAGCGACACTTAGTATGTCTACTTTTTTATTAACACTATAGTTACAATCAGCAACACAGAAGTAGCCTTTGTGAAGACCTGACAAACTCATTTGTAGTTGCATCTGCCCATAGTACTTCTTAGTTGATTTCTCATTTATAATATAGTTTCTATAGGTCTTTGCACTTATTGGACACTTAATTTCTATGATGCTGTCCCCACAGATTCCATCTTTGCATTTGCCCATAGTAGTTCTTAGTTGATTTCTCATTTATAATATAGTTTTTATAGGTCTTTGCACTTATTGGACACTTAATTTCTATGATGCTGTCCCCACAGATTCCATCTGGTGATGCTGCTATCATAGGATATTTTTGACATCAAAATAGGTCACATTTTTTATTCTTTTTCCCAATTTGGTACTGACAGTTTCCCTAACTTCATCCTCCAATAATCTACCACGTTTCATAGCCGATGTATCTGGAATTTTTCCTCCCATTATCAACGAGAACAATGTTCCATCACTGGTCTTGCACCTACTAAATTCATATGCTCGTGAAGCCGTCACCCTGCCATATCTTAATTCGTGCCAAAAGCAACTTTGATGCTGATTTCTTGTTTCTTCTTCAACTTTTTTTACATCTTTATCAGTTAAAATAAGTTTCTGCAAGAAAGTGTCAAAGGAATTTTCCTTGTATTTCAACACCAATTTGTGCATAGAGAAGGATTCTATTGTATCACTGACATAATCATTCTGATATTTCATTAATTCACAGTCAGGCAGTTTCCTTTTCTTGCCTTCCTCTATAAATTTTTCAAATACGCTAGAATTTGATGGCAAAGTAGGCTTGCCATTAGATAAATCTTTTGAAGTTAAATATTTTAAGGTAGTTCCAACCCTGTATAGTTTAGACTTCATCCAGTAGCATTCGATGGATGTAGTGGAACGATCCTCACTCCTACGATGGACCCACACGAGAAATGCTATGGCATGTTTGCAGCCTCCTTGTGGTGCAACACATTTATGGCATTGTACTGATATGACTGCTTCATTAACTTCATCAACTACTAAGGTCACTCCATATAACTTCGCGTGAACTTTGTGTTCTGGACAGATTTTAGATTTTACAGTGCACAGATTTCCATCCCGTTTTAATTGAACATAACTCACAACGTCATAAGATAGTCTGGACGATCTAAAACAAAGAAGTCGAAATTTAATAACATAACCTCTTCTAACACTAAACATATCAAGTGGTGCTTTTTGAAATAGAATTGGGATTTTTAAATTGTTGTTTTTTTTAGATTATTAATAAATATTATACTTACATTGCAGTTTTCACATTTCGAAATTCTGCTGAACAGAAGTCTTGGTTCGATGCTAGGAACTCTTCTAGCATTAACAAATGAACTCTAGGTAAATTAGAGCTGTTTGCCTTGGTAAATCCTTGTTCCATGACTTTATTGGGTTATAATAACACAAAACTAAGCAACAGATGGATAGAAATCACGAAACAGCAGGATTAAACAGTTTAGAAGAACAGAGGTCGTCGAAATTCATACGAAATTTATGTGACAGTGTGAAACGAAGAACGAAAGGCGGAAACCATTTAACAAAAATATTTATTTATAAGAACCAGTCAAGCCGGAGGGGCAACAAGGTGGTGTTCGGGCCGTTGTACAAGTAGGTGCTGAATTCTATTATCCCTCAGTGGTCCAGTACTGTCCTGAGTCAAGCCGCAGGTGGAAGCAGGTGCTCGACGAGTAGTCTGGAGTAGAGCGTAGGCTACATGTTTACATAGGTGTGACGTAGTCGACTCTGATTGGCGTTCAACTGGACATGGCGGACTGCTGAATTTTGTTGTTTTATTTTATTAAATAAATAAATAATCTCGTGTTAGAAATAAAAATGTATTTCAGAATATGTTACTTATATTTCAGTAAATTAACACATTATTTTAATTATTCTTGTCTACTGTCATCATGCCTATTATTCTGATAAAAAAGCTAATAATAATGCTCAAATAAAATAAAATAAATTAATAAAAGTGTAGAGTGAAGAGAATGTCGTTACGACTCAAAACTACTTAAATTTTACGTAAAGTCACTCAAACGAGCGCAACGTAAAAAACCTTGGAGTTAAGAAAATTTATGTTATGTCCAAACATGGATGGACATATCATCAAACGTGTCGTTTAAACGATATGGTTGGTTTTAGCTGTCCATATCATGAAATAATATATGGCCACGACTGATACACCACTCAACGTTCTTGTATCCGACTCTCTTTTCAAAAATATGGTTGCACGACCCACATCAAAGTTATGAATATCCGTTAAACCTATTTATATTCCCCCTCTCCTCTCTCCCAAGCACTTATAAATCCCAAAATATACATCACCCAATTTACTTAAACCTCCATACACTAGCGTTAACCTTTTATCCTTAGGAAAAATCCAACAGGATTCTACCTAAGCACCTTAAATAAAGTAGTGAACCCACGTAAAATAATGCAGTCGACATAAAAAGATTAACAGCACACCCATATTGTGCTTCGGACAGGGGATCAAGAAATATAGCCGTGAAGGGAACTTAGGTACGATTCGAAAGAATCGTTGCGTGGGATGGAATATTTCTTAGGTTTGGAGAATCGCGTGTTTTGTGTAATTGGATTAGCTGGAGTCCGCGTTTTTAATACTTTTCTTTTTACGTATAATTTCGTAGAAATTACATAGTCAATACTTACGTTTATAATAGTCACATATTTAGCACTTGATCTAGAATTTTAATTTCATGGTGTTATAAAGTTCAAAATAGTACACATTAATTAAATAGTGGTTATATTTACTCGTACTTCATCAATCGTATTATCATCATCATTTCAGCCAAAAGACTTGCACTGCTAGACATAGGCCTCCCTCAAGTGTCTTCACATCAACCTGTCCTTTGCGTCTCGTATCCAGCGGATTCCCTTAGTCTAACCAGGTCATCATCGGTTCACCTTGTGAAAGGCCAATCGTATACTCAAAATTAAATTGGACTGTACATTTATTATACTCATACTAAAGGGCTCTTAAAACGTGAGTAAATATTCCAAATACCCCAAAACTGCGACACCATTTACATCTTATTATTCTCTATCCAAAACACCCCCATCCTTCACTTTAATAACGATATATGAATCTATTCCAACACCCCAATAAAAATCATTTTCGTCGTAATCTCGGCGAACCTTCGCTCCCAAACAAATAATCTTCATATGTCCTAATGTCACTATAATACGTTGTAGGGGAACCCATTTCGTTCCATAATAAACATGACTTAGGATGCAGACAGACGGGCAGGATTTCCTGAGACTGATGAGTTTAAAAATGCTTTGCAAGGTTTTCCGTGCAAAATTTATCCGCCGTGTTGCGGATAAATTTAAGCAACTTGAAGGAACATGGGTGCGTTTTAGTCAGTAAACGTCTGACACGCCCTCCCGCTTCACCCAGAGTGGGAGAAGTCATTGGATGATTTCCCACCACAAAATAACCTCCCCGGTGGGTCCCTACACTCCCTACATTGTCGAGGCTGGGAGGCTCAGTAGCCTTGGCTTGGTCACCCACGGTGAAGCGAAGAGGAACCCAAGGACGGGCCGGTCGTCAGGGCTTTTGGCCGCGATGTCGTATGGGAGGCATCTGGACACGGGGTCGCCACCGTCTGATGGCGGGAGTGGTAGCGCCGCAGGAGAAGAGGAGTGTAGGTAAAGCGTTGGCCGCTCTTCCTATCCCCTGCGGCTGAAAAGTGCAGGTGGCGAGGCCACTGACCTAATCCATCCCAGGGGGTACCAAGGACCAGGTCGTCTGGCGCCTATGTGCTGGTTTGGACCCGGTGGTGGTCACGGCGAGCCTTGTGTTATGGTGTGCCAGTGATGGGAGGGTACACCCCAGAGAAGGGTCCGGTGTCGGATAGCCGCAGCGGGTTCACGGATAAGTATTAACGCGTGTCCGTGTTCCCCCCGCCATAAGCGGCACAGGAGGACACCGTGGAGTTTTAGTGGGTTGGAGTCCCACATAACTGCGCTTTCTCCCCGTGATAGCGCAGTCAGCATAAGTATTAAACCAGGCAAAAAAAAAGCCTTGTTGTTTTATTAATTTCTGAATGTTTACATAATTGAAAACAGTATTCATAAAATTTACATCTTAAATAAAAAAAGTTTCAAGTTATTTGTCTAACCTTTATATTATCAATCATGGGTGCCTTAACAGGATTATTATTAGATTTATAGGCATTTTGTAGCAAGACGATAACGCTATCTTCAATATCCGCAAGCCAAGCATAGTTATACTGGACTAACGGTTAACAATCTGAGCAAACGGTATACCGTTTACGTACGCAACGGTCCTATAGGACCGCCCAATATGTTTCTGAACTGATCCGGGGGCACTGCCAGTACCCCCAACAAGTCGAGCAAACAAAGACACAGCCTTACCATCATTTCTCGAAGCCATTCAGGGCATTTTCGATCCCCCTTTTACTTAGGCAAACATAAAATAAAATAATAATTATAAGTAGGCATAATAGTTAACAACATTCAATTTGAGCTTGTGGTTTAGGAATTATTGCAACTGAGTTCCTTAATTGGTCACTGCCTAACTCCAATCACTCACTCTCCGATCATCAAAATTCTTCTAGTAGACTCAAAAGCTTCAAATTTCGAACACAATTTGTGTTTAGCCAAGTTTGAAACATCCTACAATTTCCATGCCATTTCCTAAATATAGAAACTGCATAACTAACTTTGTAATCCTATATAGCCACCCAATATATGTGATTACAAAGTCATTTTTACAGTTCATACAATGTCTCGTTACCTACACTGCTTATCTAGGTAGGTAAATAATAAATATAGGTAGGTACAGTAAGCCATAGACGATGACTCCTTTAATATACTTATACTATATTTATGAGTCAGCGCAGTATGTCGAAGGCAAGCGATGAGATTCTGATCTTAACGATCTTATAGCAGAGTAAATTTAGTTTTATCAAACTTAGTTTTACATTCGATATCACTACTTTTTGTGATACGAGAGGAGAACTGCGCCGCGAGACTTGTGTTTTTTACCCTGGCAATTTAAAAAAAAATATATTTTCGATGTACCAAAACGACTTTTTTACAGATTTAATAGATGTATTGATTTTGTCGTCGAGCTTGGTTAAAGATGTTGATAAGCTGTGATCTGTTAACCATCTCAGTGTTGTAGGTTTTTAAAGAAATCGATTCTTTCAAAGTATTTAAATAAAGAAAATATATAAAAGCACTTGACTCCCGTTATCTACTCCGCTACTTCCTTATTAACAACGCAAACACCACTCTCTTTGTTAACCCCACAACGAGAGTTACAATGTTCGCTACGTTGGAGCCTACAAATTATTATTTTCTTTCACGAATTATCCCCTAAATTGTCAATTGCCAATTTTTCGAGTTGACGCGAACATCGTTACAAAAGTTATCCGTGCCGCTGTTTTGCAATTTATAAAGGGGCACATTTCACTTGAGAGAAATTTCTTCGGCGCGGTGTGAAAAAAAAAACAATTTCAGAAAAAAACGTAGGGGAATTTGGAAAGTTTTCGGCGCCACAGATCCAAGACTGCCGCAATTTCGCGGGTATCTATACTCCATTTACTATAGCATTAGACAGAAGTTAAAAAAGGCTCTTTTAGGTGCACACTTTGTAATAAAAATACAACAAACACTATTACAGTCAAGATTGATGTGGAGTTAAATATAATCAATTTAAATAACAGCTGTTACACTTAATAGCATCTATTTAACCTATCTACCTTCCGAAATTACAAGGCTTTCATTTAATATTATTTAGTTTTTACATAAAATAATGTCGTGTCAATGTTTAAAATCTAAAAGAAGCAGGGGCGGACAGTACCGGAAACGTTTTTCATGTCACTATAACTCAACCAAATCTAAAATGTTACCTGTTCCGTTCATAAGTTGTGGCTGCACGTGTTTTTTTATTTTGTCGGTTTATGATGTCATCTATCCGTCAAATGGCGTAAATAATCTGCAGTTGTCAATTGTCATACTGTCATTCGCTTGTGGATATTTGTGAATGCTATGTTACTTGTTACTGTTTTTCTGTTGTTATTGTTTTGTTATCGTTATTAGTGTTAGTTTTGTGTTGTTCGTACAAAGCGGTACGTTTTGTTGAACAACACAAAACAAAGGGACGATCCCGGTGCAGGCCCGAGTGGCTTGCATGCGCAACATATACGCTCTGTAACTGCTGGTAACGCTGATCAGTGTCAACAGCGAAAAATACGTGCCCAACGTTGATCACGATGTTAAAATATTGTCTCCCAAGAAAAAGAGAACAAAGCAAACACCGCTTTGTGCTGCAGAAAAAAAACAGCCATAAATATTTATAAAGATGTTATGGGGTCCAGGCCCGAAGGTACTCCTGCTTATAGGACGCAGTTAATTAACAAAACTGCAGAAAAATCAGGTAAGGATCATAATGATCATATGATTATAAATAAATGTATTTGAAAGTTACATGCTTGGTGAGGTAATAACATACATTATTAATATTATTTTATAGGCATATCTCGTGTCGTGTCTATAATGTACTGAAATAGTACAATACAGAAGGTCGCCTACAATCACCCCCTCCTCGCTAACGAAAATACTCAAAATCTGACGATTATGATGATATAACGTTAAGTGGAATACGAAGAAAAATTCATTCTTTTTTCTTTGATAATGAGTTACCAACGTTGGACAAGATTCTGGAAGCCGTTAATAGCGATGTGAGTCTCTACCTGATACCTGATTAAAAGAAGCACTTTATACAAATTAATCAAGAACAAATTGGAAGACGGCTTATCATAGGCCATATTGGAAAAACTTGATTTAAATGTATTTCTTTTGGTAATTTCAAAAGAAATACATTTAAATCAAGAATTGATCAACAAGTGATCATTTTATTAATGATTGTGACAGTCATTTTATTGATGAATGTGACATTACCAAATCATTAATAAAATGATCTCTTCGTTCTCCATCACTGAAAACTGGTAAGTGGAAAAGTCTTAATGCCTCCCCTCGGAGAAGAGAAAGATGTTTATGGTTGTAGGGTTAATCTACAACCATAAACATCTTTCTCTTCTCCGAGGGGTTAAAAGGTTAAAAGGTCTGTGTAAAAGTTTAAAATCTATTTCCAGCGATCAAGCAATCTACGCCACCGGTACACAATTATTGATTTGCTTTTATTTCATTTCACAGGATCAACGGATGGGTTTTTGATGGATGGTGAATTAATATTTGAAGCCAAAAAGGGTGATGGAGACTACCATACTGAAATGGATGCACACAATTTTGAAAAGTGGTTCTAATTAATATTATCAAAAGTCAAGAATGGTGCAATTATTGTTATGGATAATGCGCCATATCATTCGAGGAAATTGGAGAAGCTGCCAACTACAGCCACATGAAAGGCAGATATTCAGGAGTGGCTAAAAAACAAAAATATTCCTTTTGAGGAAAAAGATCTTAGGGCCACTTTATTATTATAGTTAAAATTATGACTTTTGTTACCACCCATGTCAATTAATTATTATAATTTATGATGACTGATGGTAGCAGTAACTAAATTGTTAAGTGGTGTTTTGTATCGTATTTATTTGGTTTATTGAAAACATAATATGGACATATTGTGATAAAGTTGTTTTTAATAAACTGATAGTTACTATTTTTTTTTCATTTCATGTACCTATCCAAGCATCATGAAGAGTAGATAGATAGAATACGCTTTATTGTATGCCATACATTGTTACTTACAAAAAAAATCACATACATTATTTATTAAAATTGTTTGAACTTGACTTGAAAATAAAAGGTTTCGTACTCCTGCTTCTGCGAGCCTCTTTTGTCTAATGTTATAATAAATGGAGTATAAAAAGGTAGACTTGATAATTCGATTTTTGAATTCAAACTAGATATGAAAGAAACGTGCGATAAAATATGACGATGCGAAAATGGAAGCTTTATTGTCAATAAAATAAAAATACAATTGATTGCTCCAAGTCTTTTGTAAAGTGATTGATAAAGCGTCGCGGCGTCGCTTCAAATATAATAAATGGAGTTAAATTGATTGAGTATAAGGCTGACATTAAATAAATAATGTAAAAAAATAACCTAAGTTAAATAAAATTTAATGCGGCTTAGTAATATCTAACAAATGGCTTTTTAATATTTTGATAAGTTGACCCAACTGTTTAGCAAGTTGCAAAGAAAAAATTTTGACAAATTACATTCAGCAGTCTGATAATCTTCAATTATTTTGGGCAAACCGAAAATGAAACCAAATCAAAAACTCAAACATAATACATTTTACAATAACGCTGTCTTTAATAAGCAGTACCTGGGCAACCGAGCTCTGCTCGGGTGAAAATAGAAAAAAATATGTTTTCCAAAATGAAACCTAGCTAGATCGATTTATTGCCCCCAAAACCTCCTGCATACAAAATTTCATGAAAACTGTTGGAGCCGTTTCCGAGATTCAGATAATATATATACAAGAATTGCTCGTTTAAAGGTATTAGATTTGAAAAATAAGAAACAAATTACTTGTCCTTAATAATTTTGCCATTTTGTAATAATGACTTTGAAACAGAAACTTTATTTTATTTAACTCCAGAATATTGCCTATTACCTTGCCAGCCTGTACTTAAACAGGTTTGCAGCAAATTTTGTATATCTTACGGTTGACTTACGCGCAAACCGGATCCGGCGTTACAAACACAGTAAAAGTATGGGGCACCATTCGAGCTGAGACACTGTCGAGGTGACAGTATCTTACAGTGGTTTGACTCGAAAGCATAAACGACGCGTACTACAAGGCGCTTACAATCTTCTTGCCGCGAATTTCCAGTGTCACTGCGTTGGTGACGCCGGAGCTGCTTTGCTTGGAAATCTACTATTAGTTACAAAGTACAGAGACAAATAGTCTAAGAGATTTATTAAACAGGCTCTGTTCTCTCCAACGCTTAAGTAATAACTTGATGTCAAAATGAAGAGAAAATAAATTTCGGCTAGGTCATTATTCATCGACAGTGTATATTATAGGTGAATAGATGGGGCCATTAAATGGAAATTCGAAGAAGCGTTTAAATGTTTTCTGACGGATAATATTTGGAGCTTTTGTAAGAGACTATTTATTAACCCCCGACGGAAAAAGAGAGGTGATATAAGTTTCACGTGTGTTGCTGTGTATCTGTGTGTCTGTCTGTCGCATCATAGCGCCTAAATGGATGAACCGATTTTGTTTCAGTATTTTTTGTTTGAAAGGTGACTTTTTCGAGAGTGTTCCTAATTATGTTTGAATAAAATCGATTGAGCCGTTCAAAAGTTATTTGCATTCCACTCTTTGAATCTGGATTTTTTCGCAAGATATTGTGTCATTATTACGTGTTTCGATAGATCGTCGATTGAAGTGTGTCTGCTACTAAGTATATTATATGTAGTTTAAAAAGCATGAAATTAAAATTAAAATCAGGGGTTTTTAAATTTGTAATTTTATCTTGTTTAGGTGAGAGTTACATTAATTTAGTATCGGGTCGTAAAAATTGGAGTAAACCTGCCTATCGTTTTCTCAACGTTATTGGAGTCGGTTTCGTTTCTAATCCGGTTTAATCCGGTTAGGACCCAGCCAATACCAGTAATTAACATGAAGCAACTATCTATATGACCTCCCTTGGCAAGAATTACTGCTAGACTTTCAAACTTAAGAGTACCCGACACAACTGACAAATAACAGCTGGGATAAATACTTACTAGTAATGTAATCATATACTATCACACGAACAATATTTGAATATACCTATATTATGTAATCACGTTTTCGAAAACGGCTCTAACGAATTCGATAAAATTTTGAATATTGGGATTTTCGAGGGCAAAAAATCTAACTAGGTATTTATTTTTTATTATTGATAGGCTCCCGCTTGACCACTGTCTCACCTGATGGTAAGCGATGATGTGGTCGACGATGTAGCACGCTTACCTAGAAGACCAGACTCTTGACTTATAGATTCCCAGGTTGTAGCCATCAGGAAAGTTTTCTCGAATAAATTGGTTTTCTCTATTTTCACCCGAGCAGAGCTCCGTCGCCCAGGTACTATTTGGGTATTTTAGGTAGGTATGTGATTTAAACTGTTATTATCACAGTTATCAAGGTTACCAAGCCATAAAATATGCGTGGGATAGTATTAGTTTCAATGCTTAGATATTAGAATCTAGGTCTCTAATTAGTTACGACAGATAACCTCATTACAAGGACGTATTATACTAGGCCTTGCTATTAGTAGAAATTTTATAAGATTATTTTGCAATTATATTGATGTGTACTAATTATGTGACCACAATAAATTACTCCTTACTTCTTATAAAATTAAGTACAGTCTTCTTGAAATATTTGTATTGTGGTAAGTTACTCATTTTGTTTCGTTTGCATGTCATGAATCAAGTGATTAATCAGGGCACTATGTATAATGCCCGGGTATTATGAATCTAGTCGAGTGAAATCGGGCAATGTTATCAATACTGATTTAAACTTCTATATTTATCATATTATCTGGTCATTATGAATATTCCTACGTAAAGGTTGGGCAATTTGACAATTTTGGTCAATGAATAAAAGAGCGAGCGAAGCGAGCTCGGAAGATTAGGCACCCCGACACGGATAGGTTAGGTTCGAAGGAGGTGACGACTCATGTTAGGTTACTTTAGAGCAGGGTCAGTAACCTAACATGTAGGAGACAGAAATAGGAGCCCCGCGCGACGGGGCTCTGTCGTCTTTGTTGTTTAAATACTAAGAATATAAATTTCCACTCCCATTTTTATCAAGAACATCTTTATCAGGGGACAAAAAGGAGGTAGGCCAATAGGCACAGAGGAACGACATAGAATACATACTGAAGGTGTGCACACAACTTTAAAAAGACGACACACTGAAGTCAAAATACGACCCATTCACACGAGTAGTCGAGTACCACTCAAATAATAAACCACATTACCTAAACGAATAAAAATGTGCTCCTTTTTAAAAGCTCAGCCTCATAACAGCCCATAAACAGGCCATACAACCCACTTACATAACATACTTCCCATAAATAAAGCACTTTTTCAGGCAAAACTTTCAGTAGGCCATTTCCCATGGGCTTTGGTCGAACAAGAGAAACGTCTGTGCTCCATTTAGCTCTGCAAAAGTGTGTTGCGAGTAGCTATCTCCCAGTGGAACGAATTAGAAGCAACTGTCGTTGAAAATTGAGGATTGTCATAAAATTCGAGGCTTGAGTTTCGTGCTTGGCTTTAGATTTAAGTTACTGTATTTAGGGTATTCTTTGAGCTTCTAGGTTTTTGTGTTCTGTGTAGTGATTTTGGAGTCATCGTGAAAGGGCTGGGCAAATTATATAGTTAGGTTGGCAGTACAGAAGTACTTTTCTGGCAACAGCTTTACAAGATTGAAAAGCAATTTCAGTGTTTGCAGTAATTATTTTGCAATATGGCTGTAGGCTCGCCCTATATAATATGGAGTTAAAATATATCGGACAAAATGTGAATTAACTCTGCCTGACTCTTCGAGTAATACAGGTGTGTATGTTAAGTAGGTATATTATATGCCCATCGGATAATGGAAAACCAAAAATACTACTAACTTTTTGGTTCTGTCCATTTCGCTTGAGATTTCTCTCTCAAAATATGGCGAAAATTTCCACAACAAGACTTAATAGGCAAAAGCTGAAACAACCATCTGTTTGCCTGAGTCGAAATCTATAAGGGCTTCCAAATATGAAAATAAAAAGGTGTATAAACTTTACACGCTCAGTAAAGGTACTTACTTATAATAACAAAATACCTGTATACTTACTGAGAGGGAACTTTTCGCGTAAGTTGGTTATTGGCTTAACTTTGTTTACATAAAGTCTCAAGTTAAGCTGTCTTTTAACAGCAACAACAAAAATCTTTGTCGTTTCTTCGTGAAAAAGTTTTTTTTTCGCAACTAATTATATTGGGTTATTTCGTAATATAAGTCTTACCTGTTGTTATGCTTTTAAGTTAATAGGGATCATTTTGACACCTTTTATAATGTGTCATAAGGTCAGTATACACTAGAGCATTTTTCCGAGCGTTACAATTTAATGTAACGTTCATACAAGTGATAAAATACTTACAAATGCTCAGTTTAATACAGCATTTCCATGTAATGTAATGTTCTTGCGAATGTTCGACGCTGGTGAATAAATGCTCAAGGCGAGTGAGTATTTACCTGTAACTTTTCTTTTTACCTTGCGTTAATTATTGATCTCACTCCAAGTTACCCGCGCTCGTGCCTTTGCTCGATAATATGTTACACCAAAACGTTGGTTTGTTTTTAAAATCAGGTTGTAACAAAACATCGAGCGTCATGTTTGAAGTGTGGTTCGAGTATATTTAAAAACAGCGAATGCACGTTGTTCTTTTACATGTAAATGCTGTAGTCTGTATACTCAGCTTTAAAGATGTGCATGTGTTTTAAAAGGAGAGACCTTAAGACCTTTTTGATGCGACCATTTTAACAATAGAAGTAGTATCAGGGTTAAGCCTATTGTAAATTGCAATAGTTTGTGAATGTTACTTTAGGACAAACTACTATTGCTTGAAGCAAATCTTAACTGGTGAGATAATACAATTCCTATCATCAGGTTCTCAGACAATCTCTCAGTTTGACTTTATCCTGATAGGCTCAGTTTGACTTTTTCATGAGAACTTCCTAGTATGTATCTTGCTAATATTTTACTTATAAATATGAATGTTTATGAGGATGTTTGATACTCTATCACGCAAAAAGTACTGATCAGATTTCTATGAAACTCTACAGTAATATAGCTTATATATCAGAGTAACAAATATGCTATAATTTATACAGAGATACAAATACAAATAAAAAATAATAAATAATAATAATTATAATATTATATATAATATTATAATTATTATTATTTTTATAAAGAGGAAAGATTTTTTTGTTTGTTTGTTTGTTTGTTTGTACCGAATAGGCTCCGAAACTACTGGACCGATTTAAAAAATTCTTTCACCAATAGAAAGCTACATTATTCCTGAGTGACATATGCTATATTTTAATCCCGAAAACGGGTCCTGTGGGGTGGTCCACGGGAGCGAAGTCGCGGGGAACTGCTAGTATTATATAATTTTATACAAATTCCACGAGGGTGAAGCCACGCTCTGCACCTACAAACATAAACCAAACATAAACAAAGACTCCGCATCTTCTTTTTACCCACAACAACGGACGGCCTTTCTTCACTTTAGACCGTCCATTAAACATTTTTCAAAAGTATTTTACGCCTGCCACGAAATTCTTAAAGACGTCGCAATATTACGATACGGAGTCGAACCGTCGCTTGTCAACGATGCCATTACTCATAGAAATAAGCAATCATCTGGAGCACCCCTTTTTAATTATGCAAAATCTGTGCCATTCATTAACCCCCCCCTCTTGTTCTCCCCCCCACTTCAACCCCTCCATTATCTCTGAAGAATGGACAAAATTATTTACTTGGAAATTATGAAAAATATATAAGATAGATTGCGCAATCTGTTTCAATTTTTGCCGAGTGGTGAACGCTTGCCATTGTTCCGTTGCGTTGCGGATTTTAAATTGGATAGGTGAGGGTAGGCGAAGATTTTTTTCTTATATTTATCATGTTTAAGTTTTTGCTAGGAAAAGTTTTTTCAGTGGTGAGAGTGGACAGGCCCCGTGTTATTGTTGTCACATAAAAAAATAAGTAAATAAATATCCATGACCATTTGTCATCATTTTGAAGTAGTTAACTTAGATTTACATTTATTTTTCTTGACTTGTAAAAAAACCGGCCAAGTGCGAGTCGGACTCGCGCACAAAGGGTTCCGTGCCATTATCGCAAAAAGCGGCAAAAAATATGCTTTTTGTTTAGGAACCCTACTTAGATTTTATTCTGTATTTGTTGTTATAGCGGAAACAGAAATTCATCATATGTGAAAATTTGAACTGTCTAGCTATCACGGTTCATGAGATACAGCCTGGTGACAGATGGACAGATAGACAGACATACAGGCAGACAGACAGACGGATCGCGAAATCTCAGTAATAGGGTCTCTTTTTTTACCCTTTGGATACGGAACCCTAAAAAATCACGTTAATTGTATTCTGTTTTTAGTGTTTCTTGTTATAGCGGCAATAGACATTCATCATCTGTGAATATTTCAACTGTCTAGCTATCACGGGTTCATGAGATACAGCCTGGTGACAGACAGACAGACGGACCGCGGAGTCTTAGTAATAGGGTCCCGTTTTTACCCTTTGGGTACGGAACTCTAAAAAGCAGTAATACTCCGCAACATGTAGGCTCTTATCGGATCGAGGACTCATTAGTGCGTTGCGTTGCGTTGTCGCAGCGTTTACTCTGCCTCGTTTTACATAATATTTATTAGTGACATGCCATATTATGCGTTGCGTCGTTGCACGTGATTTTTCAACGGATCGACGGACGAGAAACATAGTGGTGGGAGCCTGATGCGCTACACTGTCGGAGCTCCAGTGCGACGACGGACAGTGTTTGTGCCGATCCATTGTCAAATCTGAAATCCACACTAAGACGCAGCGCTGCGATGCTTGCGGTATTATTCTCAGGTGTGGCTTACAATGCATTGATCCGTTGCGACGACGCAAGGAAACGCACTAATGAGGCCTCGATCTAATAGATACTTATAATTGCCTTTTTAAACCATCATAATTTTTTTCAGATTACTCAAGCTTGCCAGTAGCGAATTGATAAAATGAGCAATTTTCCCCAGGTGGCGCTAATCCGATGCAAATACTGACAATATTTAAAACAAGTATCTTAGCAGGTAGTATTCTCCTGTATGGATAAGCAGCATTTGTGTCGAAGTTCACTCATACGTTACTCATTAGTAAAATCTTTATGTAATTCATAAGAATTGTCACTTTCAAAATACTTGTCAGAACCTGGTTTTCCCGATAGCTGTATCCTGAGTCTTCTTAGTCACTGGGCAATAGGAAACATATCCAAAGTAAACGTAGTTCACAATTCGTCTTGAGGATCGTCCCTCAAAACCTGATCTGACGAAGTTCAAGTGCAAGCCTATACCCATAAATTCAACTGTGCTTAAATCCTATGCAGTAACCAGTTAGCTGCACTGGTCATAAAACATAGATCACAAAATTAACTTCACACCAACAAAATACTCTATCACCAGCCGATTATCAATTCAACCCGTTAGCTAGTGGGATGTCAATATTCATTTAGTGGCCTAGCCACAGTGTGCGCGTGATTTGTCGCCCCCCCCACCCCGCCGACGACGCGCCGAAGGGTGGGCCCACGTGGTCCGAATACAAAATCGCGACAAATTTCGCCCGGGGCCGTCAATTGATGTCGAAAATCATTTGCGTTATTAATAATTCGGCATTCGTCTCGTAGATTTTGCTTTGATTTGTATGGTGATGCGTTTGTTTTGTTTTTGTATTACAAATTATTACGGGTCTAGTCAGAAACTAGATTATTCATTTTTGGATGAACATAAAACAGCGCCGTTTACTACAGAGATTTGTTTAATTCCGATAAGAAATTATTGATGTCAGTTGATTTAAAAAGTCGTGTTCATTTATTTAGTATACAATGATATAAATTGGGATCGAATAGTTCAGTATTATATTTTTTTTCCAACAATTTTATGTCTCTCTTAATGCTTACAACCAATTTAAAAGCTGTCTAACGATAAAATTGTATCTGTTTTCAGATTTCTCTCAGTACATGGGCGACATGGATATACAAGACTACAAGGCAATGGCTGGTGGAACTGACAGGTAAGTGCATAATTTACAAAAAGAGACGAATTACGATGTTATTTTATAAGTTTCGACTGATGCCGTTTCAATGATAGTCTTTTACCCACGCGATTTGGGACGATGCAGCCGTAGCACTTCAAATAATCGCGCGTGGTTTTATTTTATTTACTTGGGCTATGCACATTTTATGAAGAACTTTCCCATCGGACAAATATTCTTTTTTTATTCCTACTTTATTTTTGTTTGAAAAACACATTTTGATTTTACAAGATGTTGATGACTAAATTTCCAAACAAGAAAAAAGCGAAAGTCTACTTTATAAAAATAATCTCGTTAAAATACAACACAGAATAAGTATTTTATTTTGAATGCTCAATATACAAAATAATCATCAATCACAAGCGAACAACTCTAAAGAATGCAGTACGAAAAAAATATCAAACGTAGTAAAAGTAACAATGGAACTGTCAACAATAAACATTTTTAATCATCAAGAAAGCTTGTAAAAAATATCAAAAACTCTTCAACATATGCTTTGTAAGGTCTCAAGGACCCTCCAATCTGCTTCCATTCATTCGCAGGAGTCATCCATCTTGTTTTTCTTTTTTTTTTGCTTGTGTATCCTCGCGCAGGGTGTTCGTCAAAGTGCAATATCATCAAATCACTGTAAAAGAAGTTTCATGATTTGAGGGGCGCGGGGGGATGAAATATTACAACGGGAAAGGTTCGTTTCCGAAAGGACGAGTTGGTGGAGTATGTGACGTAGAGGGAGATAGGATAGCGTGGGCGTGTCTGTAGCTGGAGCAATGCAGGTTTTATAATGAAAAGTTAAGGTTTACCTTTTTTTTGGACTTGATACAATTTGCTAAAAGATACTTAATAAGGTTATTAAAATTTTCTATGTTTATTGAATGTTTACTGTACTGATATTGCAAGATTATAGCAATTGACTTAAACATGGCGTTTGCAGCAGTGCCAATCACAGTCGAAAAGTCGAAAGTACTGCGTTGTTGTTGGCAAGTGATTTGCTCTCGTAGTGAACAAAAATCTTTTAATGGTTTTACCTTATCAACGCAAATTTTCAAGTAAGAAACTAGTGTAGAGGACATTGGTTTTTCATTTTTTAATTTTTATTTAAATCCCATAGCATTCTTTGACATCTCCCAAAATATAGCATAGCTTTCACTACAGCACAAACCCATCGTTTTTAGTGTCGGCGTCTTGTGCCGAGTCACTCAGGGCGTATTTCATGCTACGTCGACTCACGAAATGATATTGTCGAGAATATGATTCGTGTGTAACAAATGTATTATGTACTCCAACCTTTGAGAAAGTCGGTTCGATTCTCGGACGTTGAATGCAATGTGTTTATTTATTCAATCGTTGCTATAAACAGTTTTCTTGCTTGTTCGTGGAACTGTGAGTTTTGAGTGTTATTGGTTCTGAGTATTTTGGGTTTTGGGTAGTATTTATAGCGCGGATAGAGGTTGACCTGACGTCGGCAATAGTTCAAATCTGCGTAACATACAGGTTCTGGTATTTTAAGACGTTGTATTCTGGTCATACTATCAAGTACTGTATACCTAATAAATCAAGTCTGCATAGTACAAAGGACATAAAATATTGGGCCGAAATAAACCACAATAATGGTTGTAAGTATTATTGGATTTTTTCTTCTGGGCTTTTTCAGTAGCAACCCGGCTAAACTAGGCCCATATTCCAAGGAACTTAAACATATCTGGTGAAAGGTGTTTTAAAGATATAACCTCTGCCTAAATCCGTCAGGAAATACAGGAGTGATGTTACATTATATCTGATGTTGAGAATAGAATAGAATAGAATATTTATTTGCTAGAAACATGGTGTTTACAGAGGTGTTCATTTCATAACATTGCATAGTGCTACATGTCTCACCGTTTTAACGGCATGCAAAATCAAATTCCAATTTAATGAAATTCTTACATAAATTTTCAATTACATTACATAATTTAGAAAAAAAATAATCATCATTATATATCTAATATACTACACACACTTCCATTTTTACTATATCATTAAATAAAAAAATACATTTAACATAATATCACTTAACCTAAATAATTATTTATGCCTGTATTTAGATGCCTAATCAAGAGAATAAAATTTACACGTACATTTTTACATAAAATTCGTGAACCACTTTCGTAGTGCCGAACAAAATTTTTTGAAGGGTAATTGACTTCGGCAAAGCATTATAAATTAGGGGAGCCATGTAGATACAACTCTTTCGGATGAGTTGCAACTTAGGAACAGGTATCTCGAAATCCAAATGTGCAGCTTTCCTCTTATTTGTATTATCCCTTCGTTCAAATAATGCAAGATTGGATTTCAGAAACTAGGCAATACAGAAATCAATCAATTCAGAAATTGAGGCGGTTTTAAAATAGAATGCCAACGTGTCATAATACTAATAAAACACAATAACATCCTTATCAAAGCATAAACCGAGACTCACATTATGTGTGACTTATAAAATACTAAAACCATTTCAAGATGTTATAAAAGTTTTAGTGATCGTAGCAACTCGTAGCCGCGTAGCTGACGGCCGCCATTAGGGCTACGGCGTAGCACGTTCGTAGCCTTCGCTGAACATAAAGTAGTCAGACACTGAGTGAAGATTTTAAGCGTTAATGTTGAAACGAGTGATTTTTTACGTTGATGTTTTAAAAATGTTTTAATAAAATGAAAATATAAAGGTTTTTAGTCACAGCCTAGAGTCTCGACCTAGAAGGCTGTGACTAAAAATGTCTAGACATTTCTGAAAGCATGGTCAGGGCACGTCATCTAGCGACTTGAGTAAAATTCCTTATTTCTTCAAAGCATTTTTTCTTTTGTCTGTAAATGTTATATCTAAAAAGGATGGTTAAAATTTTTGCTTTTATCTTTTACATGTTACAGATCCAATATAATTGCCTCAACATAATCTCAAAGTGGTAAAAACTTCTTCTAAGCTTATTTTTTGCTTAAAAACAAAAACACTAGACTTATGTATATATTACTTAAAAGCTTTGAGTGGGCCAAAACTGTTTTAAATCAACTTTTTAGCTACCGTAGCAACAACAACTTTTTTTAGGTGAAGCCCATGTCCAGCAGTGTCTGATAATAGGCTAAGTCACACCATGGTTGAAGGAACTCACGAGCGCACCCGTGTGTTAACGCGCGGCCTGTGTCACACATCTGCGCTGGGCTTAGAATATTATGCTGGTATATTGTTTATACGGCATTCAAGTTAGTAGCGGAACATCAGGTTTTTTAGTTGGAAAAATCTTTCATTAAAACAAGCTTTTTTCGTGTTCTTTTCAGCAAACCCTTTCATTTGATACCCATATCATGGCAGTGCACAAAAAATAACTAGTTCGCCATCTTGGACTGTCCACCATATTGGATTTAGATTGACGCCACTTAGCTAACCATGCATTGTCATACAAACTAAACGTATTTGCAAAATTTCATCTTAATTGGTGGAGGATAACTGCTTTAAAATTCAGTTGCAAAATTTGACATACATACATACATACATTGCAAGTTAAATAAAAGCTTGTAAAAATTATTTAGCTAATGATCATGGTTAGGTTAAGAATAAGGATACTATGATCTGATACTTGTATCTTGATCTAGCTCGCGAGGTTGTCGACATGTGGGATGTGAATACAGCGATCATTGTGCCGCGATAGTCGGTACGGCCAATGGCATATTAGCCAAGAGCCTCGACGAACATCTGAGGAGGCTCTCATTGGGCAGTTGGATCTAGGGCTTGATCCAGAAAGCGGTACTCCTGGACACGGCGCGTATCGTTAGGTTCCTCACTCAGGAGCCCTGACCACCGGTAGCTTGGACCCTGTTCCCGATACCGGTGGGCTACTATTTTTTATATTTTCAAATGTTTTTCTTTTTGTATGTGTTTTATAAAAATATTTAAAAATGTAATTAATAAGAAAAGAGATAAATACAACACCGATCTAATACAATATTTATTTATAGTATCCTTTTACTATAAATAAATATTGTATTAGATCGGTGTTCTTCTTGTATTACGTAGTGATAAAATAAAATAAAATATCTCCTGAACATTGCCATTTAATTCCAGTTCTTCACACAATTACATAAAGGCTAAATAAATTAGGAACTAAGTATTTTGTAACCGATTGCAGAACAGAAAGAGATTATGAACATTTAACCTATAAGATGAGTAAACTTTATTTCGTTTCCGACTCGTGACTGCTTGTGTCTTACGCCAGATATTAATACTCCGCTCCAATGTAGGTAACTTCATGCGTAAGATCATTGTTCGTCGGCCTATTAATCAGAACGTCCGCTTCAACAGTATTTTGTATAAATAGCCATTTTATCCATGTAAACAATATTACATGCTACGTATCTAGCATTTTTTTGTGGCATCATTATGTAACGATAATTTTGATAACTCGCTTTTACAGCATAAAATGGGCAGTCATTAAATGTTTCAACTAGCATCTTAGAGGTATACTTACTTTTCTAATTGGCAGTCAGAGGATTATTCTATATTTGAATACTCCTCTGATATTATCACGATCTTGGTTGTTTTTCATATTTGGATTGGACTTGAATTCAATATAGGACTCCTATTGTTGCAGTCTTTGGACTTGAATTCAGAGTAGGACTCCTGTTGTTGCAGTCTCTGAATGTCAACCAAAACTTATTATTTATTTCCAGCATGTTCTATCCCACTTCAGCGCAAAAGCCTGCCTTTCTTCCGTGCAAACCAAAACTTTACTGTCATAATAAAACATCAATAACAATTTAAAAGCCAAGACACAAACTTCGAACAAAAATCAAACACCAGCCTTCAAACGACTCAGACAACTTTCAAGACTTCAACACTCTTAACTTTAGAGTACCTACAACCATAAGATTGCAAAAGTCTGTACCAGTCTACAAGACGTTCATCAATAACAGAAACTAACTTTAGCCAAGGTAAGGCTGCAGGATCGATAACCAATCACCTGCTTCCTACGGCCGCTAGAATTACCTGGGCCCTGATTAGGTGCCCGCGATCTCTGTACTACGCAGCCGGCAGACGGTCAATAAACTGAAGATGACGCTTTTGCTCTTTAATATTTTCCCTCGATAACTATTAGGTGTTAACTTTGACGGTGTTTTGTCGAGTAATTGTGTTATGACGGGGATTTTCTATAGTGGAGATTGTTTTCTGTTGTGACGGTGTCTACGGTTGAGTACCTACGCGTGATTAGTAAATTATTAGTTCAATTGAAAAGATATCGCCTGTAAATGGTTTACTATTATGTAAATCTGAAACTTTATTTTCGTTTTCATGAATGTATTTTTATATTTGAATTATTGATCATTACACTGTGCCATGTTGTTTATATTGTATTTGATTTGCTTAATATTTGTCATTCCGCCGTTTTTAATCGTTTTAATTAACTATAAATAAATAAATGAGTTAAGTTACCAAATCATATCTAAAAAACTTACTTTTTTTTTCTGTTGCATATAATCCTATCAATTTTGTCAAATAAATGGATCGAATGGGATGGTACAGTTTCGGTAATAGTTGATATAAAATATCGTCACTAACTGAGCGGTCGCGAAGCGTCTCCGTTTCAGCTTGGCCAAAAATGCTTTCGTATATACGGATGTCCGGCTATTCTCCTCTACAGGACGCATTTCTCAACCGATTCTCGTGCTCAAACATAATGACAAACTCGCGGAGTCTACAGTTCACAGAGCCACCAGTATTTAGTTATATGTACCTTGAAGCCAGAACACACTTGTCTACGTCTATTACCACTCAAAGACACTTGTGAAGAAAATCCCCCCGATCATTATCGGAACCATTCGGGACACTCGAATAGAATGTCTATCTCACTTGTGTATTAAATAGTCAAGACACTCACACATTCATTGGTGTGTCCTTGTGATTGAGATTAGAGGGGTGACATTTGCTGGTCAATAAATGAAGGGTGTGCGTTGAACAACTTTCGTAAGATTTCTGCTAATTAGCGCATTAATGCGACAACGGTTGTATTAAACTCACGTAGGCAGGGCTCTTAAACTGTGATCAGAGGGTGTAAAAGTACCTACGAGTAAAAACTACAAATTAACTAAAAGATGATTTGTCGTACGTCTGTCTGTGCTGTGTAGTATACCATTGAAGGAGTCTAGTTCACTCTTTTACTCTCATTTTTACAGTTGTTGAGGGCTCTTGGTAGACCTCTGATGGGGCTGCCTTAAGATCTTGTGAGAGCATCTCTTAAAAGAGTCTGAGAATATATTATAAAAGCTTTCCAAAAGATGACTGTTGTAACAAATAAGATAGTGTTCATAGTGCTCGAATTCATATTACATGGTAAAAGGGCATTCTTAATTAGAATGAAATAAAACATAACTGTACACCCCAGAGCAGTTGCTCAACTTGTATCAAGCGCAAGTTAGATCATGCATGGAGTACTGCTCTCATCTCTGGGACGGATCTGCCAAATACCAGCTGGATGCACTCGAGTCGATCGAAAAACGGTCCAAAAGGCTTATCGGCATAATACTGATACCGATACTGATCGAGTCTAGGCTCCAGAGCCTTGAACATAGGCGCCGAGTTGCCAGCCTGTCGGTATTTTACCGGTTACATTTCGGGGAGTGTGCGTTGGAATTGCATAAACTGATTCCTCCTAGCCCGTTCCATCATCGGACTACAAGACGTACGGCGATGGGTCATCGATACACGGTGGACATCCCACCCATACGCACCAAACGTTTTGGGAATACTTTTATTATACGCACAGCAAAAGAGTGGAATTCCCTGCCGGAGTCTGTATTTCCCGTAAATACTTCGCTCACAACCGCCCAAAAATGTCATATGTCTAAGTAACAAAATAAATACATCATCACTTTCACCACTGAATAAACAACAAAAATAATTCGATCCTACCAGGCTGCCAGAGATACAAAAAGTTGTCAGAAACTGTTCTGTCGTCCGTAGTACCAGGCGCCCAACAACGCAGACTATTGTTATTCGTTATCGTGACATTTCAATTGAAACTTTCCGCCAACATTCGAGAAGATGGTTTTATTTGTGGCGGAACAAACTGTCTTTGCTGCATGAGGTTTTAATAAAACATGAGATGAAGATCATTAGTTCGGTAGCGTTATGGTAAAGAAGGGGGCTGAGACGTTTTGTTTTTTAGGGGATTGGAAATTGTGGTCGTCCGGTCAGTTTAAATATTTACCAAATTAAAGGTAAAAGTGCAATTCTAAGTTCGGTAGCGTTATGGTAAAGAAGGGGGCTGAGACGTTTTGTTTTTTAGGGGATTGGAAATTGTGGTCGTCCGGTCAGTTTAAATATTTACCACATTAAAGGTAAAAGTGCAATTCTAAGTGCTTTCCATTCTATCTTACTTGTATTATGGTGTCCGACTGATATTTAAACGTATTAAATCTATTGTTGTGTCATTTTTAAAAGTTCTTACAGATACCGGTAAGATGGCGCGGCAGGACTTAGAGACGTCATTATTTATATTTTATATTGCTATGTAGTTAGAATGGTTACAGGCTATTATTCTATATGACACCTAGTTTCTTCTAATAGTATCTTGTCCAGAAGGTAGGTAAGGTAGGTACTGAATGCCAGCTTATTGTGGAAACGAATGAAAAAGCATGTCAATGTCAATTAATTACCTACTCTAAGGGCTCTTTTAATTTAGAGGTTTGGTGTCGGACTACTGCGGCAGCACAGCGGCGGCGGTTATGCACACTCAAACTCGTCCTGCTGACGTGCATGCGCGGCACTAGGCGCCGCACTGCGCTCTTGGTGTATAAATTGTATGGAAAAAAAACTTTTTAGCAAAAAAATAAACCGACTACCAAAAAAACACTGCAAAACGTCGGTGTCTTTGGTACCTATTGTTTTCCGTGTCGAAACTTCGGAAAAGAAAGTTATTTTTCGTTTTGCAGTGTTTTTTTGGAAGTCGGTTTGTTTTTTTGTTAAAAAGTTTTTTATTTATCTCTTTTTAGTTTTGATAGGTACTTCCAATTGCCAATAAATTCATATATAGCCAAAGTACATCTCTTGACGATTCCAATAAGCCCATAGACTAGGATACATTACTTTATTTCACACATACATTGTTTTATTTCGGAGTAACAGTGCCTACCTGCCGGCTTCATCATCAGATCAGTTCGATGGTACCATTTTCATCAGCACTATGTATTTATAAGTATTTGCTTCATCATAGTCCGATGAACTATTCGAGATATCTTATATCCCATGACATACTTAGCATTAAGGAAATCTATTGTCCATCTGTGGTCTTCTTCACCAGTTCCTCTTCAGCAAATGTTACTTTCTGAGTGCAGATGATTGCATTGTTGATAAAAATACCAAAATCACTATATGTATGCATATAACATTTGAGGAGTTCCGTCGATTTCTCCAAGAGCCCATCATCAGATCCTGACCTGATGACTATGGGACCAACTGGAAAGTATACCCTTTCAAACAAAAGAAGAATTTTCCAAATCGGTCCAGGCGTCTTACAATAATCGGGGAAAAAAAAATTAAAAAAAAAACAAAAGTTTCCGACGAATTGAGAACCTCCTTCTTTTTTTGAAGTCAGTAAAAAATTCAACTGGGCGTTAAACGAACAAACATAGACTTTACTACAAAAACTGTCTTTAAATTTTAAACTGAGTTCTCAGTTTGACTCTTAAACCCTACCCCCCAGGATCCCAGGCGATTTGAAAATAACATTTTCATTAATAATTTTGGATTTCTTTTTTTTTTAGGCAACGTTGTAAGTCGACTCCGGCCAGCTGTTCGTCAGTTGTGCGCATGCACTGTTGAAGCAAAATCGACTTTACAGCAACTTTTGGGTAGTAATAGTGTACTATTTTGAGTTTATTTGTTAGGCTTGCGTTGTGAATGTTATCAGGTGTTTCCGCGGAATATTTTTGACGGGTAAATTCGGAAACTTGCTAAGAATTATTATAACAGTGTTGGTTAATTTTTCAAAAGAGAACAATTTTTTTTTTTTACAATATATTATTCAACCAGCTTCTGCCTGCGGCTCCGCCCGCGTGTTAGTCGAAAATTATCCCGAGGGAACATATTTCCGCGATAAAAAAGTATGCTATGTGCTATGCCTGAATATAATCTATCTCTGTGCCAAATTTCATCCAGATCTGTCAGGCCGTTTGAACGTGAAGAAGTAACTAACACACTCACAGACTTTTGCCTTTATAATATTAGTGTGATATTGAGTTTTTTTGTTGTTTGCGTGTCAAATATTTTTGGAATATGGATGAACAGATCTCCAGTTCGTTGCATGAAGACGATAATGAAGTTAAAGAAGCACGTGACGTCATGGTTCTGAAAATGGCAACCATTAAAACATCAACGACATCTCCAACCTGGAGATGGGTGGCAAATTTACTTGAAAAAAAGGCCATTGATAGAACAGAACCCTATTCTACTCATAATATCATTTCTAAAATATATTGGGGTTTGAGAAACTGCGGTAAGTTGAACGAGAATATACCGCGCAACTTCCCGAACGCTGCACAGCCGAGTCGGATTCGATGCTTGACCTCTTTCTCGAAGTTAGACCTACCTAACTGGACAGTTTGTCCCAGGCAGTCATCATAATCGTCTACAACTTCGAATGTGGAGTCTTCGATCTTGATAGAAGTGGATATTACATGAGCATTCAACATCAGCTTGGTTTTGTCCATGTTCATTTTAAGATCCACTCTTTCGGAAGCTCTACTGAGGTCATCGAGCATTGTACTGAGGTCCTCCATCTTTTCAGCAATGACCACTATATCGTCGTCAAACCGAAGTTGAGTGATGTACTCGCCATTGACGTTGATGCCAAGCCCTCTCCAGTCCAGAACCTTGAAGACATCCTCCAGTGCAGCGGTGAACAGTTTCGGAGATATGACGTCTGTAACTCGACAGTGTCTCAAGACAAAAATCTAAGACCAGTGTGTATAGCCAGTGATTACCTACGGGACAGAGACGTGGTCGCTCACAATGGGCCTCGTCAGAAGGCTTAAAGTCACACAAATAGCAATAGAGTGGGCTATGCTCGGCGTTTTCTGGCTTGATTGAATCAGAAATTAAGCAAGAGAAGCAGGGTTAAGAATTGCCAAACTTGAGTAACAGTGGGCAGGGCACATTGCAGAAGCACGGATGGTCGATGGTGCCGAAAAGTTCTGGAGATGTGACCGCGTACCGGAAGACGTAATGTTGTAAGGCCTTCCTCTAGGTGGAGAGATGACCTGGTCAAGGCTGTGGTAATCCAGTGATGCGAAACGCGCAGGACCGATCAGTGTGGCGACGCTTGGGGGAGGCCTATCTCCAGCAGTAGACATCTTTCGGCTGAAATAATGATGATAGTATTGGCGTCCTCTCAGTCCCCAGGGTCGTATTAGTGTTTATCCAGGGATGGGTAGAGTTTAAGGGTTAAATAACCATGAAGGTAACAAGCATGCACTCCTTTAAACATATATTATTTACTTTCCAGCAGACCCGTACCCAAAACCTTCACTAATCGAGTATAAAGCCATCGGTCGAAGACTATGTGACGACAATGTTATCTATTATTAAAATCGAGGCATAACCTAAAGCCGGTGTAGGGACAGTTTTCAATTAAGCTCGGTTTGCAGCCCAACGTATAGACAATGTGTTAGATAAATATGTGTTTTTGTTTATTGGATATAAATGTGTCACAAATGCTGGTTAGGTGTTCTGAGAGTGCACGCCATGATGACACTACGGTTTGCTAGTTATGGTGAATTTCATAGTGTAATTTTGGAGAAGCTTTGGGGTTAAGCAAAGCTTGTCGAGGTTGATTCGTGAATGGGTCTATTTCATACCGGGACTCGGCCATGCCTCGAAAAGCACGAAAAACCGTTGATTCCACCTGTCATTCGACTGGGAGTCGACCTTAATATGTTTGGGAAAAAGTAACTCAGATTGATTGACAGACAAATAGCGTATACATACCTTTACAGTATTTCCTATTAGAGATTCTTCTAATAAAAAAAAGTTAATTCATTAAATCATAAAACCTAAGAAATGAACTAAAAAGACGTAGAAAAGAAGAAAATCATGCTGTGTGATGTTGTGTTTTGCGTAGTTGTGACGCATACTTTGTAATGACTGTATTTAAGTTTTTTTTAGGTATTTAAAAAAAAAATACCGTCGCAAGTAAACAAGTTTTCTTTCTTTCTGTGCGGTTGGAGGATACACATTTGCGACCTACTGAGCAAAACCACGTCTATGTTTTTTTAGTTCGCTTCTTAAGCAGACGCGTTTTTTTTTAAATTTACTTTCTTATTTTTAGCTTTTTTTTTTTTTCGAATTAGCTTCATTTAAACATATAACTGAAATTATCTCTTAAAACCCTTTATTTTGATACCCCACACGATGAGTTCCGGTATCTTTTTTTAAGAATCCGGTTTCTTTTTAATTATTTTTTTATTCCAGTTTTTATATAGCCAGTGACACTCGCAAGGTTAAGAAGAATCGATTGACGTAAGAATCATCAAAATCGGACAACGCGTTTGGTCTCTAGAACGCCACATAGGAACAAGCATACAACAATATATACATACATATATATACACATACATACACACATAGACTGATAAAAACATTACCCTCCTTCGGCAGTCGGGTAAAAATAAAGAGCGAGACATTTTCAAATAACACCGTTACGCTTTCTAGAAATATGTCGTTGAATAATTGTGTATTAAAGTCTCCCTTAATTGTAAAATGGTATTTATAGAGCCTTTATCAATGTCAAGTCTAAACGAAAATAGAGGTCAAAACTTATAAGTGGCGGCAAATAACGAGGTCCTATTATTCCCCAATCATCATCAGCCCCTCGATTCAACTCTGAACAAAAAGGTTCGTACTTCCATTATTAAATGTACAAAATGCCTCAACTTATTTTTAGCGCTGGCAACCCGGAAAGTGATTTGTATTATGACGGTCAAAAGGTTAAAAAGGAGACGATGTTGTTAGGAATTTTTCTTCTACGTAATACGCTTAGCATGTGGGTAGGTGAATTATTTGTAGCTGTGCATATGGCAAAGATTTTCTTTGTTATTTTTTGTATTCTACGTTGTTTGGGTTATGGTATGCGGTTTCTTATGACATTAAAATGATTGTGAAAGATGCCAAAATATCAGTCCTCGTTATTTTTAATTTTTGTTATATGTTCTTTCTTCTTCTTTTCAAATTTAAGGGCCTTCTACCGCTTTCGTGCCGTAAAACGGTTACTTTCTAAAGAATACTTCTTGGTGACAGCTAGGTTAAAAGATTTGAAAAATTTATACATTTATTATTGATTCATGTACATTATTTTTGAAACAAGGTTTTTTCGTGTAACTAATAGTTTTGCTTTAAAAAAATAATTAACAACGCGATATTTTTTCGCAACTTTTGGACTCCTCCAAAACGACTTGGATGTTTAAAAATATTTTTACACAGAAAAATTGATGGCTGGCATTTCATCATAACTGAAATAGAATAATTATGTAAATCAAATAATATTTTGCAAACAAAACTGTTCAATAGGAGGTTCAATATTGATATTTTGGCATCGAGCGGGAGGGAGCACGGCCAGTACTGCGTTAACATTGGGGCGTATATATCGCCTTAATGTTGATACGTAACAGGTTTTCATGCTAAAAGACTAAAAAGACAACAGTTTGAACTTTAAATTCTCATTCAGTTCAATGCAGAATCCGGATATAAGGGTACATACACACTGAAAATCAGTATATCCAGGATCGTGTACCACCAACTTTCAAACGAAACGGATCCATATTTTAATACTGTTGTGTGTGTGAACTCGCTCATACAACTACCTACGCACTTGCCGAATAAAAACGTCTACGATAAAGCGGACCTGTAAAACGGACCTCTGTGTGATCAAGCACTAAGTTGAAAATGTCTATGAAATTATAGTTATTTTAAACAGTTTTAATGAGTAAAAAAAGAGATCTTAATTTTGGCGATTTGGGCGATTTGGAACAGAGCTATAAATGATAAAATGATAAATGATAAATGATTTAATGATAAATGATTTATTTTCTGTAAGTTGGTTTGTACAAACACTTTCACATGTCGATCATATTTTTTAAAACTAGATGAGGTCGGCGTTTCCTGTCTGACTACTCTGAGAAGAAAGGCCGAAACAAACTCAGAGGTCACAGTCTCTTTTAAAGTCCAGACAAAAACTTGGTTAGATCATGTGAAGACCATGTAGACTGATGTCTGAAATGGTCTTTTGAGAAAAGAACCAGCCAGAATGAGTGGACTTGTCCAGTCAGTGCACGCATTTGTCAATAACCGTGCAGCTCAACTTAGAATTTAAGGAGCTCAACGAATTGACGAACAATACCAAAGAAAGGACATTCGGGTAGGCCGCATAAATACTCAAACTGCCAGACCATGATTAAAAACTAACTAAGATAAATTAAAATTAAAAAAAAAGAATAATCCACATAGTCTTCACATTCACAATAATTAAAATAAAATAATATAATACTTTAAAAAGTAAATATTCTTGTCATTGCAAGAAAAATTAAAAAAATTAAAATATAATTAAAAACTAAATCCACGAAGCAAAATAAAAAAAAATAAAAAAACGAAATTAATTGGAGCAGCTCAATCCCAAGCCTTTTTGTCCTCAACGTAATCTTTAATGTTATAAAACGCTTTCTGGCACAACTTACGTTTAATGAAAGATTTGAATTTATTAACACTTAAACCTTGTACGTCGCTTGGAAGCTTATTATAAAAGCGTACACATTGACATCTAAACGAGCCACCTATTTTCTTGAGCCTTGTTGTAGGTACTACAAATTTGTGTTTGTTCCTAGTATTTATGTATAGATACAATTCCATGAAAATAAATAAATCTTTTAGAAGTATAAATAATATTTGTATTATGTTTTTAAACTAAAAGCAGACATTTATCAGTGCAGGCTTAATTACTAGTTACAATGTAGGGTCGCTCAAAGGTAACACATTATGTAGAAAATTTTAATTAAACTGGAAAACGTGCGCTATTGATTCACTACTCGCGACGCGTTCAGGGTTGCTACGCTTTCTAAAATTGCGCTCTTTTTATACAAAACGTGCCGTTTTAAGAAAATTTTGAATTGAGCAGAAAAAAAGTACTAACTTAAGATGCGATTACAAGGGTTTAGAGATTACAAAATAATTTCCCAATTTTAGTTGTTTCCAAGGTCACAGTTGCGCAATTTCACGAAAATGACCGCGACGGTCGACTGGATAATTATATGTGCTGCTAAAAAAATTAAGACAAACTCGTACAGCTGGACAAATCTGTTATGACATCTATTAAAAAGTTGCTAGTAAAATTTTTGTAGTCGACCAAAGACACTATACAGAAACGCAAATAAGCAGGCAATTCATAGGTGAAAAAAAAAAAATCATCCGAAATTTTCATTGTTTTATTTTAAGATACTCCATGGGAAAAAAATTAAAAAATTCACCGACAAATCAAAATTTCTTTATTATTCGCCACTGGCTACCTACAAGTTTGCTCTAAAACTTGAAACTATCAACCCTACGATTGTTTGATGTTGACAGCTTGTAATACATTAATTAAAATGTTGTCGGCTGCGCTTCGATTTTATATAGTTTTCTATAACATAATATAGACTCACTTCAATTTTACATTTTCCTTTGTACATAACTAATACATTTGATTGGACATTTATTGGTTCCCGTAGACGGGACGTTTGGTGAATTGTGCATAAAATATTGTTAAATAATTCTACATTTATTATTTACACACACAAAGATTGGACAAATCATAATCAGTATGCCAATACTGATTATGATTTGTTTATAAAAACTGATTTGTATTTATGTACATCAGTTTTAACAAACATTCAGGTCATTCAAGAATTTAATTTGATAGCATGACATTTCTGTTTTCCTGACTGACTGAAATTTCTTTATTTTATTTTATTTTTTATTTGACTGTATTCATTGGAACTTGACGAATTTATAATCCCATTTTATTATAATTGACATTGTGTATTGTATTCCCTACTTCAAATTATTTACTGAATTTGATCTTGACATGGTAAATTTGTATTGATTTAATTGAATGTTGTAATAATTTATATTAAATGGGTCTTTATTATTATAATTAAAACTGTTTGCATGCCTTAGTTAAGGTAGTTAGTATAAGGATCATTACATTAAAACTCAACATCTGTAACTTGTACCTACTTTCTGTGCAAATAAAGAACTATTCTATTCAAACCAAATAAAAACTAGATGCAATCGTTATATCATGCTACTTAGAGATGATGCACCAAAACAAACTCAAATATGTTGTAAAATTAATGGCAAGTATTGTAGACTGAATGATTTTGATACTGCGCTACGAATTAGTCTAATTGATCGTGCGTTTGATTTGTGTTTTATTTTGATTTTTTGGACGTCTCGTAGTTAAATCGAGTGATTGGCTACTGATTAACCGGGCGTTCCTGTGGAGACTAAACTAGAACCTCCAGCCAGGCACAAAAAACGTAACCTAAGCGACTATGCTGAGAGAACGGGTATGGGTTGTGTGGTATTAATGCCACATCTTTTAGTCTACTTACGTTTTATAACACTATACAAACCTCACCTTCATATCTTTTGATATTGTATCAACTCATGTGACTCACTTTTATGTATTCTTTGAAACTGTTAACACCTGAAAAGCATACTTTTAGTTATATCTCATTGTATTAATATCCAAAACTTATTTTTACTACTAATTTGTAAAATCGTAGAATATTTAATACTCTGACATTTTCATCTGATTGGACATTGTTCTGTCTATTTTATTTTCTTAAGCCATAGACATAACATACCATAATATAAAATAATAATAATAAGTTTTTTATTTACTTCAATTGTACAAAAAACACTTATCTAAACACGTTGCGTTACAACTAGAGAAAAAAAGTGTTTACGATGAACTCTGGCACCCAATGTAAGATTTTACTTTTGTTAAGGGGCCCATGAACTATACCTTCTTTAAGCTCGTTTTACATTATAATTTTCATAATAAAGGCAGCGGCAGACTGCCCCATCTGTAAAACCATTTTGTATTCGTTCTGGTCATGATTTCTTAATTGAGATTTGATTTTGAATTTGAAAAGAGATGACACAGGAAAAAGAAAAACGGGCGTCAGGTTTTTAGTTTTGATTCTGGTAGTGAACGATAAAAGTCGGTTTTTCTACTTGGTATTACGAAAGTGTACTATTTTATCTGAAAAGCTCTCTAAACCATATTATTATATTATTATCCAGCTTGAGTATAAGTAATAATATCTGAAGTGTACTAGTTAAAATATATATCGTGAGTGTTATACTGTGTATGATTTACCTACGTATCTGGTTACCAGCCTTTTCACTCCTTGCCAGCCGTTCCACTCCTTGCTGCCTGCCTTCCTGCCTACCGTATGCCTACATAACTGCATACCAACTGGTACGGTGTGCATGAGCTGCAGCAGTGTAGTCTAAAGCGGTGTGCGCGGCCACAGTGCGCCTGCCAGCAGCACGCGTAGGTTGCGCACTCTGAACACGAGGGCCCACTTCTCACGGTAGCGCTCCACCAGCCGACCCATTGCACCGTACCACGCCGCCCTGATCTGCGGTTGCCCTTTCGCCAACTTGGGAAGAGACTTGCATCAACGGCCATAGCGGAATCATAGTTGGACGTTTCGCATGGGTGATACGTCGTACGAAGCCGGCCCCTAAGTTTTATACCAAATTTTATATAGCTTTAAGTTTTAATAAAATTAACGTGGCTTACGTTTTGCTCGTCTAAGCCTAACGTAACGTTACAGTTGCTGGGGGAACAACAAGGTCTAGATTATGATTAAGTGATTCTACCATCCGTTCGGAAAGTACCTACGTGGAGAATAACGGTCGACGACGATGAACGGTTGTGTGTCTACACAACATTATAAAAGAAACTCTCAAAATCTGAATGTCTAACGGACAGTAAAACTCCACTCCCAAATATAACAAAAAAGGACGGATCTGCCAAATACCAGCTTGATGCACTAGAATCGATTGAAAAGCGGGCAAGAGACTCATCGGCAATGAGGCGCTGGTCCAATCAAAGCTCCAGAGTCTTGAGCATCGTCGCCGAGTTGCCAGCTTGTCGGTTTTTTTTCGGTTGCATTTAGGGAAGTGTGCGATGGAATTGCATGATTTAATTCCACCCAGCCCGTTCCATCATCGGACTACCAGACGTACGGCGATGCGTCATCGATACGTGGTGGACTTCCCACCTATATGCACAAAACATTTTGGGGACACTTTTATTATGCGTACAGCTAAGGAGTGGAATTCTCTGCCGGAGTCTGTGTTTCCCGATAGCTACAATCTAGGGGTCTTTAAGTCAAGAGTGAATGGGTTTTTTCTAGGCAAGCTGCTTCACCGTCGACCACATCATCGCTTACCATCAGGTGAGATAGAGGTCAAGCGCAAGCCTATAGAAAATTAAAAAAAAGGGGACAAATATTCCCACTTAGGTTTACATTACCGGAATAAATAAAAACGGTACTACAGCATTTTGCATTCTTTCGTATTTCGTATTAATGAATCGGATCCCGACTGCATAGTTTTTAATATCTGTAATGAAAGCTGCAAATATGATGAGAGAGGTGCGCGCTTCGCTCAGGGTGGTGAGGAGTTCGGGTCAGGACACAGATAGGGGAGAAGCGTTTTTCTGTTAGGCGGGCATAAAAAAGTTGATGAGATATTAGGAAGTTGAAGTGAAGGCACATTTTTTATTTTTACCCGATTTTTGAATTCAAAAGATCAAAAAACCTGACTGCTTAAAAAGCGAACTAAAAAGACGTAAACAGGAAGAAAATCATGCTGTGCTGTCGGAGGATACACCTGGCAGCCAGCTCGCGAATATGTATCCTCCGAATGCACCGCATGATTTTCTTTTTTAACTTTTTTTATTATGTTTCTATAAAAATCGAGATACTTTATAATATGATTGTTTATACGTAGGTATACTCATCTTAGCTTTACACAGTGTGAGGTAAACACAAAATTCAAGGTTACCTATCATAAGATCGAAAAACATTTGACCGAATTTCATTTCACCTAAAACTTTTCAACTATTATCGTTCAATTCGATTTTTTTTGTTACTCCGACGTTTCACTTGGTCTGGTGGAAAAACTTTTTACCGAAGTTACATTTAGCCGAAATAACATTTGTTCGAAATATTTATTTTTTAACGCATATCAAAATACTAAGTGAGGGGGAAACAGTAGGCGAATACAAATGTTTAAAACAGAGAATTGTAAAAAATTGTCGACGGAGCCCCGCGGAGCAGGGCTGCTTTTTCTGTCTGCCGTGTCTAAAGTAACCTAACACGAAGGGGATGACGGGAGCTGAGTTCGAGATCCCCTTCGAACCTAACCTATCCGTGTCGGGGTGCCCTAAATTCCCGAGCTCGCTTCGCTCGCTCTTTTCAACAAATTCTTCGAAATAATTATAAAAATGTCTAATGCATGACAGCTATTAATAAATAATTTGCATGAAGTTTTGAAATAAATACGAAAATGCAAACAAGACTGCGTGAAGTCGATTTTGCAGCGATTCATTTCTGTCACTACATTTTGTAGCACAACGTATTGACTTTTTATGACACTATTTAAATTTTAAAATGAAAATGCTACCAAGTTACCGGCTATATATTTGTGACTAAATAATATTCCCTAAAATGTTGTTTCGGTTTGGTGAAAATATGGCATATTAAAAAAGTTCAAAAGAGGCTTCGGCCAAAAGCAAAAAGTTATTTTGTAAATCGGCGAAATGTAGTTCGGTAAAATAATAGGTACCTATGGCAATTGATACTTCGATGATCTGAAATTATGTCAAATAATACATATAGCAAAAAAGACATCGGTCAATAGTTTTCGGTAAAATGAAATTCGAACAAAATAGATTCGGCAAAGTGATCGGTTCCCAAAATTCAAAGCTATGTGAGCCAGATTAAACTAATTTATCTTTTGGTACGTAACGGGCTTAGCAACTTAGACTGATACTGACTTAACTGTGCATATTTATATACCAAAATAATTATTGTTCAACCCAGAGACATCACCATACGGTAGTGATTGTAGCCTCGTTTAGGAAAAGAAAAGGGGTGACAAACCGGCCAACCGCTATAAATCTTTCCCATTAATCGCTATCGCGCACTCTCCGCCACCCTCAATCGCAGTCCACCACATTTCATTCCCGCTGCGATACGAAAGTGCGACGTCGGTGCATTAGTAAATTACTCACGTACCTACGTAAAGTCCGTAGTACTTTTCAAAACTCGGAATTTGTCGCCAGATCGTACAACACTCTGGTAACTAATTTGTTTAATTAGAATTCGGCTGGCTGTTAGATTAGACTGTTGTTTTGCAAATTTTCCCTAATTAAATTTTGTAGGAGATATTTTTGTCTGCGTTTGGGGTGTGATGATGTTTCGCAGTTATTGGCGCTTGGGGCGTGTAGATTAGTTGCTTTGGTGACGGAGTTTTTGTAAAGCGTTTATAGGTGTTAAACTTGTAGTGTATATTGCGAAAAAAAATACAGCAATTCAACAAGCTAGGTGATTACAAAATTGGTAATAGTTGAAACTTCAGGATAAGTACAATGTTTTTTGCACATTGTCAAGTGTTCGAAGTTAATTTAATCAAGCTTTATGGACAGAAATAGGACTTAATGCAACTATACATTCCCTAGCATTCAACGGTTAGACCAGTCCAGTCAGTCAGTTATTTAATCTGGCTATTGTTGTATAGTTTTTTAAGTTAAACTCGCAACTCAGTTCAAAAAACAGCAAGTAAGTCCTTCATCACACACAAATGCATCGTCACGTTCTACCTACACAACGAGTAGATACACTGTAGTGCAAGTAAATTCTAAAAAAGTTAACGGAGTGCAATAAAGGTGCAAATTAATATATCACTTTAGTAACAGGTGGCTTAAATAAATAAACTCGCTCGCCCTGTTGACTCTTGCAATTTGCGAGGGCTGATAAGCTACTGAGATACACTCGGTGTATTTTTGGATCGGATCGCGAAAAATTGTGTTGGCAAGTCGTTGAACTTATGTAAGATTTGATGGATTCTGTGATATATTATTTTTTTAAAGACTGATAGACGACTTTGTTTTGTATGTATAATACATTTAATCTAAGAGCTGCTCGGCAAAAATTTGCTATGCCTGATGAAGAAATAGATTCACTTCAAGATAAAAAAAAATATAGGTTATTCCGTACAAACAAAACGCACATTACTAAAAATTTAACATGAAATTTTTGAAAGCTATGGGGAAGATATTTGCTTGGGCAAATATCTTCGCCATAGCTTTCAAAAGTCTCCCAAAGCTTTCTTCTCTTTCTAGTATGTTGCCCAAAATGACAATACTATAGTCGTCACAATCTAAGACAGTGATGGGCAAAGTACGGCCCGCGGGCCAGCTCCGGCCCGCGATAGCATTTAATCCGGCCCGCCGAGCGATGGTCCTTCGACATGAATAGTATATGGCCCGCGATAATTATATTTTTACCCGACTGCCGAAGGAGGGTAATGTGTTTATCAGTCTATGTATGTATGTATGTATATATGTATGTATGTATGTATGTATGTATGTATGTATGTATGTTTGTTCCTATGTGGCGTTCTGAAACCAAACGCTTTGGCCGATTTTGATAATTCTTACGTAAATCGATTCGTCTTAATCCTGAAAGTGTCACTGGCTACATTAAAATTGGAAAAAATAAAAATGGAGGATTTTGGGCGCCATTTTGTGGGGATTTTTTTTTTTTTCTACCAAGCCCATCGTGTGGGGTATCAAAATAAAGGGTTTGAAAAGGCGATTTCATAAATACATAACACTTATATGTTTAAATGTTACTTATACTAAAAAAAAAAAAAAAAAAGTTGTAAATAAAAAAAGTTTATTAAAAAAATCAAAAAACCCGACTGCTTGAAAAGCAAACTAAAAAGACGTAAACAAGAAGAAAATCATGTTGTGCAGACGGAGGATACATCTGGGTTTGGGTTCGCGAATAAGTATCCTCAGACTGCACAGCATGATTTTCTTCTTGTTTACGTCTTTTTAGTTTGCTTTTCAAGCAGTCGGGTTTTTTGATTTTTTTAATTAACTTTTTTTATGATGGTTCAGAATCGATTAAAAGTTTCAACACAAAATGAATAAAAATTTAAAATAGAAATTTAAAATTTCTGGCCCCCCATTAAAAAAGTTTGCCCACCACTGATCTAAAAAGTCTGTTGAAGTTTCTCATTTTACATGCCGCGATAACTTTCTACGTGAAAAAAATTAAAATCAAATTCATAATCCTAATTAAATATTATATTACCGATACACTATGACAACGAGTATCATTCGCAAGCATCAAGTTTAATTATTATTAAGTGTTTTTATAGCTGTCAAAACGGGCCTTTTATTTTTTGACGACTTTAAGACAATAATGACATGAAACATAACAATAAACACTAAGTTCAAAAGCCTAGAATAAAAAGACGGGAGGTGATAACAAAGGCCGTGATAGTCAATAGGGATTAGAATTGACTACTGACTACCAGCACTATTTAAAGGTATAGGTAAATTATTGGCAGCTACTAAGGAAAAACCATCAACCTCCGCCAAACCGATATTAGAAAGAAATAAAATCCCCAAGACCATACCCAACAAAACGTATTGTAAGTACCAATTTGCCATTGTTTTACTTACAGAAAATACATTTGCGTGTTAAAATAAGCAACGCTGGTAAAAGGCATTACCTATAGCAATACGTTACCTTAACGACAGCCGCAGGGAACGTAAACCTGCGGGTACATTCGCGGTGTGGCCTAAAGTAATGGAATAAAAACATAAAGAGCATTAGAGTGAGCCGTGCGAAGGACGCAAGATAATACAGTGGGTACCCACCCGACCTTATCGACCGCGGTAAGCGCCCAAGTGATGTTTGATAGGGTAAAAAACCTCAGTTGAAATATTACACAACCCTTTTTTTTTGTTTCAGCTTTAGGTACGACGAAGTTAACTGACAATATTTTATTCGCGTTTTTAAAGGGTTTGCGAGAGTGATTTAGTGATGTTTAAGATAGGGATTCATTTTAAGTAGTCTCGTCATTTACTTTTAACAATAGCTAATTTTCTGGAATTAACCTTACAAAGTTTAAACGTTTCTTTATTATTTGCGTGTTTGTAATTGCAATTACACTGAAAAAGGTGGGCGATTAAACGGTTCTTTAGGGATAAATAAATAACAGTTTATTGCCTTCAATCACGCGGATGACGTCATTAACACACGGCGAATAGGAAAAAATCTCCTTTGTTTATTTCAATTACTGTCTGCACTAACAGTGTGACCGAATACGTGCAGAGAGTCAATAATTATATGATTGACAACAGACAAACAATACACAAATAATTTACGCTTTACACATCCCAACATTAAAACAACACAGAACAACAACACTTTAATTTTTATGCCTACGTTGTAGTAATTAATGTTTTTTTTTTTCGTAATCGGTATTTCTTGTACAATTATTCAATGTATTTACAATAAATGCTATACGCTTGATTTCTGAATTAAAATATTGTGTATTTGTCAGACTTTGGTGGTGGCACCTATCAAATTTTGGCATTAAAATAGAGGACGTGTCCATTGTTCTTAATTCTAAATACTTTTGTCACGGTTTAAAATTAAATTCTCAGCAAATTTAAAACACACACTCATTCTCAGTTTAAATAAAAGGAAAAAAAATAAATAACCCGCGACACATTTTTATCTACTTATTTTGTCTAGTAGTAGACTTGTATCGACCGATAATTATGAACATGTAATTATGACACAATATCCTGCAAAAACACCCCGATTGAAACAGTAAAACGCCCATAACTTCAGAACGGCTGAACCGATTTTCATCAAACATAGCTTAATTCTCGATAAAGTCAAACAAAAAATAAATTATAGGTTTATCCGTTTAGTAGCTATGATGCCACAGACTAATGCACAAATACACAAATTCACAAGCACACGTCAAACCCCTCTTTTGCCGTCGTGGGTTAAAAATAAACACGCCTGCTTCAAGTCGATCCCTGCAATTAAAAGGTCCATAATATGTTATTGATGAGAGAGCTTCATTCCAAAGATTAGTGCCAGACAAAAGTTTCCCCATCGAACCCTGTTGGTTTTTCAACCTATTTGGTTTTTCAACTCGGTCGGTTTTTAATCAGCTGACGTTGGAAAATGTCCAGTTTGCCAGTTATTGGAGAGTTTTTAATCAGAACTTTGGCGTGTGTGTGCCCCTGGAATTAATTCGATGGGTATTTTGAATAAAACGTACGGATTAACTGTTATGTCTGTAGGTATTTTGTGTGTACATGATTTAACTATAGCCGATATTTCATAATATTTGAACGAATCTTAAACTCCGACGTGAATTTATAAAGTTCATTTTCTGAATTGTGAATTTTTAACATAACGAGTGGGTAACTCAAGCTGAAGTAGAGAAAATATTCAGCTTCAAATTCTTGATTCAGAAATTAAAGTTTAGCCCATATTAATTCATAAATAATAATCCGAATCCGAAACCTATTTTTGACTGTTTAGAAGGGCTACGAGAGCTGAAAATAATTACAGTAATTTGATTCTCAAAGTACCATACACAAAGATAGAAGAGACCAGTTCAGGTCGGTTACCTGTCGAAATTAAATAACAGTACATCTAAATATCAAATTCAGACAATTGATCCTTGAACTGACAATAAAACAAGTTTACACGAAGTTCGGCAGTTCCTTACAATACCTAATTTACTTGAGTAAAGGCTTCACCACACTTAAAGTTATTCGTGAGATATCTATGCATTTAGTAGAGTGCTAAAATTGCCTTCACGAGTCGTGATACTTAAATGAACCAACCCCGGAACCATCTGCCTGAATGGCTAATATTTTTAGTGTTTGTCCGAAAGTTCGGTTTCGGTTTCGGTTAAGATTCGGCAAAAATACGAGTTTCGGTTTCGGCGGCGAACCTGCCGAAACTACAACCGAAACCGAAACTGCATTCGGCAGTTCTCGAGCTGTGATCGGTCGTATTCGGTACGTTAAATTCTATCCAAGCGAGTAAGCGACGAATACATTTTGCCGCGTCCACGTGTTTAATCCTGTCGTGACTGGCTTGTGTTTGCAGTTCGTTTTGTTCAGTTTTCGTGTGATTTATTTTGAACTCGATAAGTTTTTACGCGATATAGCTTATGAGTAGGGGTAATAAACATAAAAAAATAATTCATTCTATTAAACGAATACATAGATTCGTAGAATCAAGTTCCATCTAAATATTTTAATGCTGCTTCTGTTCTGCTGATTCTATCAAAAAAAAAATATTCAGATAGAAGAAGCAATTTGCGAGAAAAAATGCTGATAAACTATTGTTTCTTACCTATAATATAAGTTTGTAAAATTATGTTTACTAATAAGAAATAACGATTACAGATACCTACTTGGAATTATTAGTATTTAGTCGTCGCGTTTTGCATTATTATGATTACGATTAGTTTTTTATAATTTAGTAGTTTAGCTTTTGTGTTTTTTTCTTACCAAACTTTCAAAGAAAATGACGAATAAGTTTAGAAGAAGTTAATTTGTTCTTAAGATAAACGTGATTTATTTTGTTTTGTTTATTACTTAAATAATAAGTACCCATATCTATTGTAATATTAGGTAACAACTTAAATAGTTAATTTTATGTTTAATATTTAAAAAAACCATGAATAATATTCAAAAGAAGAATCTAACGACTCAAATAAACACCTTACCTATTTTAAGTATTTTTAAGGCGCAATTAATACTTTTTTCTTAAATGAGGGGTCATTATGTTGATTATCATACCAATTAAAATATAAAGTAACGAAGGCAGGTCTTCTTCTTAGCGATGTGATTTAAAGATAAAAAAATAAAGACTGACTGATTATAATAATGGTTCCCTCAAAACATGATCCTTGTAAGGTAGTTTCGGTTTCGGCCGAAACTGAGACTGTTGCTGAAATTCGGTTTCGGTCGGACACTTAATATTTTTTCCCGCTGCATGAACTGGCCTTATTTCGTATTAATACGACAGAAGCAAAAATATATTAATTTCTATACATCGTATTTTTAATAGACTATTTACCGATTTCACGAAACTACACCATGAAACATCTACCTAAATTAACGGAGCCGAGCGTCGAAAATCCGATTTATTTGAGAATTATGACGCAGATACCCTTGAGTAGCTCATTTTAAAATGAGAATCACGTCTAAACGGCTAGTCGTAATTTTTTGGAAAAAATATATGTTACATTAGACCATTTTCTTAATAATGTAATCTGAGAAAATTTTTAGTTTTATTCGTATAACATAGTGTAATTAATTTGTAAAGTTATGTCCAAAACGGACAAAAACACGACAATCGCACAAAAACCGCTGGGCATATTTGAATGAAATTAACACCATCTCAAAGACAATTTAATTATCTGTATATTGATCTGAGGCTTTTTTTTTAAAGTCATAGAATAATAAGGAAAGTACAAAAAACTACAAAATTTTAGGTCGCGCGGGTGTGAAACTAGTGCGCGTTTTGTTCTCCCTTAAGGTCGTTGGCGTTAGTCGTCGTCTTAATGTTTGATTTTATTTATGGACCTAGTGTTATTTTTTTTATTGGGACAATCCCACCGCACTATTCCCAAACCACTGCAACTCCTGAAAGCCAGAATCAACAGTGGCTACCACCGCGCCGAGCGCCGAGGTAATGAAGCTCGACGAAGTCCCGGAGAATGAATTTAACTGTCTTGGATCCCGCAATGAAATTAATCAGAAATGAATAACGGAGGAGTAGGAAAAAATAAACTAGTGTTAGTGTAAAGGAGCATTACTATTGCCGAATTTAGGCTTACATACTGATTTAGGCTTGATGTTTGGGCCCTAGGTGTTGGCCCTTCCCTAGGGGGTAGTACTTTATTATAAATCCCGCGCCTCGATTCCAGTGTGCCAAGAGCCTAAAGGACTTCGACAATTCCATTAAACAATAGGAAAGACTGATCACCGCTACCGTGAGCCATTTGTTACTGTCGTGAAGATATTGAGTTTTCAATAACATAAATAGGTGCATTAGCCATTATGTCCGTCTTGGGGACACCTGGGGTAGGACTTAATGATCGGCGGGTGGTTCAATTTGTTGCGAGTCCATTGCGTAGTTGGTTTGAAGACAGGTTCAGTCTTTTCAGTGTGGCCTTTCGATGGATGGAGAATTTTATAGTGAAGGAAGCGTTGGTTTGTAAGACAGTGTTTAATATTGGTAATGGTGTTGCTATTAAGTCACAAACAACATTAAAAAAATAGCTCTCCAATTTTCTTCTACAATAATAAACTCCAGAATATCATAAACTATATCCCACGATTGCAGCTTTTCTTTCCAGTCACGAAGCTCAGAACTCAAGGGGCAATGTACATCAAGCTTACAGTAATCACCATAATGTCTCATTGCTCGGGGTCTATATTGAAATATGATAGGGTCCCATAGAATTCATTAGAATAATTTTCGATAATTGACCAAAACCAGACTGGAAGAAGAAAACATGGTGCGCCAGCCCCAAGTAACATGGGACTAGGGCAGGAAGAATATATTCCAAGAAGGAAAGCAGAGCTCAAGCTTTAGTTTGCACAATTTATTCATGTAAAACGAACAAATGCTTTAGAAATACATTTTATGAATCTCCTCTTCAAAACTCGTAATAAGAAACCTATACACTTAATTAAGTCCCAAACAATATATTCAAAAATTATTCATTAAAAAATCTTTTTTTTTTAACTTTTTTCGTATTCTTAGCAAACCCTTTCATTTAATACCCATATCATGGCAGTGCACAAAAAATAACTAGTCCGCCATCTGGGCCGTCCGCCATATTGGATTTAAAATAGTAATAGTAAGTAATAGTAATAATTTATTGACAAAAAGTACAGAGTTACAAATGACACTTAACTTAGGATGCAATTGGTGAAGTACAAAATACACGATCTATGACCCCCATGCTAGGAAATTCCTGTGTTACAGGGGCCATCTATCCGTCCATTACATTAGCGATAAAATATAAAAAATTACAATGCAGAGTATATTATATAAAAATAAATCAATAAAATACCAATAAAATAATTAATTTAGCATAGTACAATTCGGGGCTTTGGAAAGGGGGGTAAAGGGAAAAGGAATGTCTTATTTGTGTCGGGTGTGTTGTGTATGTGAGTTGTATGTGTTACGAATGTATGTGTATTGTATGTCTGTGTTGTGAGTGTATGTGAGTGAAGTAAAATGACGTCACTTAGCACGTTAAGCCGTCGGTCCCGACTGAATTTGTGAATCTTTGACTATTCTTGCGGGTGGTCTGAAGCCCAAAATCTGACACCAGTCTAGCACAGCTAAGGAATGGAATACCCTGCCGGAGTCTGTGTTGCCCGACAGCTACAACCTCGGGGTCTGTTGTCTGGGGTTAACTAAACATGTGTGCAAAATTTCATCTTAACCGAAGCAGAGTTTTAAAATTCAGTTCAAGATGTCATCTGAACACACGTAAATACAAACATACAGACATACATTGCAAGTTAAATAAAAGCTTGTAAAAAAGAACTACGTACCTATCCAATTTTCCTCCACAATAATAAACTCGAGAAAATCATAAAGCATATCCCACGAACGCAGCTTTAGCATTCTGGTCACGAAGCTCAGTACTCAAGGGGCAATGTACATCAAGCTAGCAGTAATCACCGTAATGTCTCATTACTCGGGGGGTTCTATATTGAAATATGATAGGGTCCCAGCTGTGGAGTCCCTGCGCACTAATTCAAGCGTTTAATCGACCGGCGAATGTCGGGGAGTCTCCAGGGTTTGACGCGTGAAGTGTGATGGAGTGGCAAGGTGATTTTTTTTATGATTTTGTTGATAATTATTTAGTTGATACAGTTAAATAAGTAGAAAATACAAATTATTGCATAATAAGAGTGAGTAAATTAAATAAAAAAGTTGATATTTGACCAAAGGTATACATTTTAGCTAGTAGGCTGCTGCAAAAAAGTACTAAATAGCCCTGCTGCATGCTTGCAGCAGGGCTATTTAGTACTTTTTTTTCTAAAGAGAATAGCCAGTATTATACTGTGAAATTAGTCGAATGTTGCAGTCAAAATTTGTACGTGTAAAAGGCATAATATTAATATTATAAGTACATAGTATAGTTATTTATGCTACAAGTGCGGAAGGTAGGTGATTGGATAAATCGACACGAGTCGGAAATCATCTTACGTACGTGTATCATACAAAATTTTACTATGCACTGTGCGAGGAAATAAAAAAAAATATCTGAACCAAGCAAGAAATTATTAAATTAGCGGGCTTATTCAATCGCGCTCAGCATAACCACAGATTAACTAATAGTTCCTCGGGCATATCTACTGCGCATGTTCAAATAGCTGTCACGTCGTAACGCAAAAAGGCACGAGCAAAATATACGTTCTGCCAGACATATTTAAAGAATATTTAAAATTAATGTATTGATAAAAATCTAAATTTAGAATAATTAAAAACGCCTTTAATGAAGTATTAGTTTTATTTTACCTTTTATATGAATGATAATCTGTACTTAACTAAATTGTAAAACTTTTCTCAAATAATAAAAACTCTATGCATCGGGCTGACGTTGGAGTTAAAAATTAAAAAAAAATACAGAAAAGTCAAAAGCACTAGTTAAAAAAAGTGTCACTTGCCGCACAGTTGGAAAACGCTCTTTTCGAGGACATGCATTGTAAAATTTGTTTTCAGTTTTAGAAATATATTTTTAGTTGAAAGATCATGAAAGTATCACAGATCAAAATTATGTTTTCTTTCTTCACCCAAAATTTTCCTTCAATTTCAAAATCATTTGTTGATCAACTTTGTGTCTGTTGCAAAATTCATAAGACCTGTTTCACAGTTTGATTCGACGAAGTCTATCAGAGGTACACTGTCAGCAGTATAGTCAGCAGCAAAAATATGTGAACATGGACAAGGATTCGTTTACAATCTTTGTTCTATAATGGTGTACTAGTGTGAAGCTTGATGTTGGGTATTTTTTAAGTTGACTGTACCCACCGGATCTCTGTCAAAACAAACCTCAATCAGGGCCGTGATCGTATAAATTTTGATTACAACCTCCGTCACTAGAATACAAAATGGCGGAACACGGGATCAAAGTGTTTCGCGTTATTTTTCACCGAGAAAGGTGTGTACATTATCAATATTCCATCAATTTAGCAATAATAAGTTTCGTCAAAGAGATTTTTTTTTGGATTCGGGGCAGGAACGGACTGGGTGGGTATTTTATATTTATAAGGTGTTCTTTCTTACTTATAAAGTTAATTTGGGTTCGGTTGATTTTATAAACCGGCTACAAGAGTCGTAACTTGAATGAATAAGTACGCTTTATACTCGTATTACAAGCTTCGTAAGTTTGTAAAAATAGCGCTATTGTGATATAATTGTTGCGTGCTTCGTTTTATGGCATTTTCCATCATCAACCATATGATCAGCAATAGCTTGCAATATTTTTACGCATTATAAAATACACTACGGGGATACGGGAGCGAAGACACCGGCAAAAGTTCGAAACAATATACATATTTTTCATTCTATCAGATTCTTTATGAGATCTGTTACTGTCATACCACAGAACTAATCCTTGTAGGATTCCCATCAAACGCTGACTCATGATTATAATGTACTGAAGCTCTCAAGAGATGTTTACTGACACATTTCACGTCACGAAATTTATGTGTCATGGTGGAAAAATATGCCTTCTCTTTATTATTTTTTTATGTTATCCTTATGAGCAACATTTGGGTGTTACGTAATTTTTATATGACGCTGTTTTTCCCTGATGGGCTGAGTAGTATATGAGCTTACTGACATAACTGTGCTTTTCATATGAAAATATATGTTTTCTTAGAATATTAGTATAAATAATGAAGACATCAAAATTCATTTTCTTTGACTTGTTTTGTCTGTTCTTAGGTTACAGATCTTTTTCTTAGTACACCCACATTTTTAAAGTCAGCAGCACACACCCAAACATGGTCAAAAATGTTTCTTCTTCTTGTTCGCTTCGCTCTAGACAGAGCGGTCGTGGTTACGATACATTAACTCGCCTCAAGAGCTTACTCCATCTAGTCCATAAAATGAAAATCTGACGCATTCCTTATCAGGATCTCCAGATTTAATCTGATCAGCTCACCTCATCGGTGAACTACCGCGATGATGGTTAAACAACCTTCCACAGCCGTCAACTCTGCCCTGTGCCACCAGATGTTCTCCAGAGTTGCTATTCTAGCTCAAAACATAGCCAAAGCATTTCAAAATTTGCATCGTATTTTAAAACACTATTATTTCTACCACTGACAAATTGAACAAACATACATCACAGTAACTATTGGAGCTCGAAAAAGTCACAAGTTTTCTTTTCCTCAACAATATTTCACTTGAAACTTAAAACTAAATCTGTTCGTTTTAATGATCTGCACGTCGAGCGACGGGGCGGACGCGTCTTCTCCACAAAATTTACATAAATCAATTTCAATACAAACACCTCTTAGTGAACTCTGTCCGCGGTCTTCATAAAAGTGTGGTGCCACTTGTCACAGAAAATTATGAACACAGAATACACTGAACTTATTAATGGACTGATAAAATTCGGGCTTTTCACGAGATGTTTCTTATTTTTTTAGTTAATATCATTGTTTCGTGTTATCTGCTTAATTTTTGTTTGAGTAAACAATTAAATTAATAATTAACTCTTTCAAAAACCAATTAGCAATTCAGCAATTGCGTAAGTAATAAAATAGTTCCGTTAAAATACACTTCCAATAATTAGTTTTTGCTGAATAGCCTAGATGTCAGAATCCGTGATATTTGAAATGTAGGAAGCTTCTGGTTTTCCAGTACTCAAATGCAGTCAGCAATTTTATTTTTGACAGCTCTGACAGTTCTTTTAGCGATTCTAAAGATAGCTTTGTAGCTATTTATGACTGGTTAGTAAAACATTTTTTTTATTTATCTACTCCGCCGTCACACAAACCGCACCCAATTCCGTGACTTGGATGGCGAACGGGCTGCGGTTACTGGGCGACAGTTGGAACGCAGTTATACTGATCAAATTGAGTCAGTTGCTGCTGAAGTAACGTCGATGTGGGGTGCGACGCGATTTATATCGTAGACATTCGCAGATGCTGGTGGGTTCTGCTTGCCTGGTACGTTTGGTTGTGACAAGTGCGTTGTGGTCGTTATTTGTAAATAGGTATGGTTTTAATAATAAAATAGGAAGTTTAGGGCTTTGTTGTTAGAAAAGTTTACGGGGAGTTTTATTTTTTATTTGATTAACAGAATTAATATGATGACTAAAACTTAACGTTCGATACGTGATTTGTCGTAGACATTCGTAGATTCTGGCGGGTTATGCTTGCCTGGTACTTGTTTAGTCGAAAGTTGGTTGTGACAGGTGCGTTTGAGATCGTTGTTATTTGTAAAAAAAAAACGTTTTTTTGTTTCCAAAATAGACAGACATACTTTTTTTGGGAAGGGTCTTCATTATATTGTATGAAAAGTTAAAAAGGTTTTGTTAATTTGATTACAGAATGAACATAATATTCTTTCGATACGTTATATTAAATTTTATTGCAGTCATTCGCAGATGCTGGCGGGATATGCTTGCCTGGTACTTGGGGTTATGCGCACTTCGTCCCATTCGCACTTCGTCCCATTCGCACTTCGTCCCACGTTCGCAGTAGGTCCCATTCGCGGTTAGTCCCATTCGCAGTTGGTCCTATTCGCGGCAGGTCCCATTCGCAGTTAGTCCCATTAGCAGTTCGTCCCATGTGTTTTTTTTAAGGGAAGAGGTATGTTTATGGACCAAAAGAATTCGGTGCTCGGTGGTGCATATTTGTTGCGGAAACTCCATGTTGCCCAATTACCTGAAGAAATTAAAGGCAGAGTTTGTGCTACGTAATTATTATTATTATATTATTATTTATTTATTATAATATAGAGCAGTGGTGGCCCAGTGGTATCGGCTGCGACTTACAAGTTGTAGGTCGGGGGTTCGAGCCCAGGCAGGCGCTTTACTTTGTGTAAATTATTTCATCACCACTGCTCTCAAACCGGTGAAGGAAAACATCGTGAGGAAACCGGCATGTCCTAGAACCAAAAAATCCAAGACATGTGACATCCACCAACCCGCACTGGGCCCGAGTGGTGAATTACGGCCCATTCCCTCTCACAGAGAAGAGGCCTGTATCCCAGCAGTGGGTACATTAATAGGCTGATGATGATGTTTATTATAATAATATTATAATATTATTATTATAATCCTAACTTGTTTTTGTTTCTGTTCAAAAAAAGCCAAGAAGGGAAATGCTGGGACAAGATTATATAATAAAACCTCTTTTATAACGAAAAAAGGAAAAACAGAAAGGCTGTGGATAACAATTTTGATCGAAATATAATAAACACTTAGAGAAACTACAGCGGGTTACTGTGGGTGACTTCATGAAAAAAGTAATATTTTTACAGTTAGCTACGTAACTTTTACGTGTGGCTTGTAGCCTAATGACATACTCATTGCACTGATTGAATAACTTCTTACTGTTATTAGTCGATTGAGAAGTGTGTTTATTATTTTACTTATTACATTGCTAACTTATCGAATTTTGATGTTTCATTGCTATATTTGTTGATTTTTTATAAATTCAACCCAGTTTGGTCCATAAATCTACCTCTTTTCTTACAAACTACTTGCATGGGACGAACTGCGAATAGGACTAACTGCGACTGGGACCAGCCGCGAATGTGACCAACTGCGAATGGGACTAACCGCGAATGGGACCTACTGCGAACGCGGAACGAAGTGCGAATGGGACATAGTGCGAATGGGACGAAGTGCGAATGGGACGAAATGCGCATAACCCGTACTTGTTTAGTTGATTGATGGTTGTGATAGGTGCGTTTGTGTTCGATATTTGGCAATTGGCATGGCTTTATTGAACAGGAAGTTAATTATTTTGTTACAATTTTTTATTTGATATTTATTTTATTTTATTATAAAAAATACATATCGAATTGAGAACTACCTGTTTTTTTTTCGTTGGTTGATTCGAATTATGTTTTCACAAAGGTTTGGCTAGAGAAAATAACAAGGGTTATCAAAGCATATAATGCAATTTAAAAGCCTTGCGATTGCGATGGGGTAAAAGGTGTTGAACACTAAAATAATAAAAAAAATACATATTGAATTGAGAACTTCCTGTTTTTTTTTCGTCCGTTGATTCGTATTATGTTTTCACAAAGGATTGGCTAGAGAAAATAACTCAATAAGGGTTATCAAAGCATAGAATGCAATTTAAAAGCCTTGCGATCGCGATGGCGTAAAAGGTGTTGAACACTAAAATATACTAAAATGAAAATTCCTACATCATTTAGATATTGTACCTCATCATCCAAAGCCCGACTTTATCCATGATAAGGTCCTGGTTTTTATTGTCCCACTCCCCCACGTTCCTTTGTCTCTGACAACTCACGATGAAAACAGTTTCATTTATTAATCTTGCCTACGAACACTTAATATTGTTCACAGTTGTGGATTCAGATTCAAAATAAAACACACTTGTCGTATATTTTCCACACACAATCCACTCAAATGTTCTGGCAGATATTTTGAATACAAATGATAGTTTGTGCCATTGACATACAAAAACAGTCAATCATCCGCAGCGACCAGTTTTATCTAGTTTGAATAAAAATCTATTTGGTTACTGGAAATGAACAGGAGACTAAAAATGTAACGGGCTATTTCAATGGTTATTAATACTTTCAATAGTTATAAAATGGAGCTTCAAATACTTAAAAAAACAACTCCTTTTTAAACTTTTGAAATATTAAATTAAGTTTTTTTTTGCGTATTGGCTTCTGTCATGTATTTCTTGTGTTTGAATAGTTTAAGTCATAAATCATGCCATTTTATTTTAGTGTGATGTTAAGAGTACATTATTTTTTGCGTTGTGAGTGGCGTATTCTGAATCGAAAAACCTTCTTGAGCTACACGTCAAAGCAAAATGAGTTAAATATTTCATTTCAGTTTAATAACATAAGTTTGGCCTCATACTTAGGAGTACCAATATTCGCAGAACCAAGTTTTGTAACTAAAAAAAGAACACTATTTATAATGCTCTATTAAGATACTCACTGTCAGTAAAACTAGGTTCGCGTGGTAAATTAATTTATAAAATTTTATTTCTGAAAGTAGGTACTAGCCGAACGAGTGCACTTGACTGACCCTGAGCATTTTTCTCACATTTAGCAACAAAGGAGACGACAGGAAACTTGTCAAGAACAGGTGAGTTGACTACCGTATTCGTAATTTGAACAAAACTTTACTTCACAAAAAATATTTCACTTTGATTTATTTGTCGCAACGAGAGGTTCACTGGTTCGTTTATGTACTTTGCCTTGCTTGAAGACTATTTTTATTTTTTTGGTTTGCTTGGTGAAATATTGTTTTGTAACAAATACATTAAAGTCACTACTTTCAACTACATAGCGCCACAACAATAGTAGTTTATGGAATGATCATATAATAGAGATTATTAAAACACGAGCGTGGGTTTATCACATGAGGCGAAGCCGAATGTGATAATAATAACACGCGAGTGTTTTAATACCTAATTATATGCCGTTGCATACACTATTTTATCTTCACTCATACAGTTGTAATAAAACAAAAGTGAAAACGGAAAAATATGTGGTATGGCAGGCAATTTAGATTCTCATTGCGCATGACTGCGCAGCGCGCGCCTCCTTAGGCAATGACACTACTTAATGAGCCGCCCTTAAGCGCCAATAAATTAATAAGTAAAAGTGTGCTATAATAGTACATTATGGTACTGTTAATGTTGGTGATTACCGCTGAGGCGCCATTGAGACCCGAGCCATTAGGTGAGGGTCTTAAGAGAGCTGAGGACGGTAATCATCAATATACACGTGTATCAAACGACGTTTTTCAACACACTTGTGAAGGAAATAATACTAAAAAAACACACTTTATTTAGTAGATAATAGATATTTTTCCTTGGAGTTTTCAGGTAGTAAACTTTCCATAACGTTAAGGGCTTCACATCCTTATATCTGGCGGTGTACAACATAAATCATTTTCTTCATAATATACAAGTACTAGTAGACATTTTAATTAATAAATAACTGTAATTTCAATAGTGAAAACGAGTTATGAAAAATTTAACGCAATTGTGGAAAAAAAAAAGTCAGTATTCCTATGCGCTGGCATCTAACAATGGCGATTGACCATAGACTAAAAGAATGAGGTTTCTTTTTTTTTGGCTTTTCGCGGATACCGTTTTAGCCACGTACAAAATGGGGAATTTCAAGTATTTTTTAGTACAGAGAAAACTTGAAAGAAAGAGTGAAACTTGCGTGAAAGTTTTATTTATTAAACACGAACAAGTTGAAATTATCTATTTAAATACGAAGTTGCATGAAATGTGCAAGCAATAGGTACTTTCATTTATTTGTACTATTGAGCACGATCTTTTTTGTATGTAAACTTTTATAGGAACAAAGCAACTCAACCGATAAAAAAAAAAAACTTTAACTCACTTGTGAATAATAGCAATGAAAATTCACAGTTTGATTCCAGATATCATTATGTGCCTAATTGCGGTGAAATTAGAGCCTCTTTATGAGCAAGTGTGTTGAAAAAATTAAAAAGTTATCTTATGATGCAGTTGTTTAAAAATCGAAGGAAAATGTTGCACTGTAATGGTTTTTTTATAATTTTACCTATCCACGAATATAAAGTACGTGTTTATACAATAATTTTTGAATTAATATTACGTTGTGAGTGTAGATAAAACTTATTACGTATCCTAGCTCACAATATAACAGTTATCCTCGCGATTAACATAATAAGTGACAGTGGGCAGGGCACGTTACTTGCAGAACGGATGGCCGATGGGGCAGAAACTGGAGTGGCGACCATGAGTGTAGGTTTATAAAGGAGTGTTTTATCATCCCAAGGGAATATAAACTATCCTATGTCATTTCCATGACTAAAAACTATCTCCATGTCAAATTTCATCTAAATCGGTTCAGTAGATCCAGAGATGCAGAAACCCGACAACAATCGTCCATCTGACATCACATCCCTCTGGTCTGTTGATCCTCCTTTTTCTATTAAGAAAGAAAGAAAAAGTGTTTATTTGTCACAAAACGACATACAATATAAGAACTTACTTAAGCTAAACCCTTAAAATAGTATTAGTAGTACTTAAATTAATTTAGTAAAGACGAGAAATAAATCAAACAATAATAACATATACTACCCACATTTTGTTTATAACAAAAGAAATAGGGTGAAAAATATGTGGGCAGATGCATGTCGTGATTGTGGCAAGAAGGCTTCCACTCAGCATAATGCTGTACCGTGGGGGACCCACAGCACGGCGCTGATTTTCAGTGGTCGCCTAGGATGTGACGTACGGAAACCAAATCTGTTGTGTATGTTAAAATAGATACAAAGAATATAAAATAAATACAGTAAGATAAAAATAAACTACCCAAAATTATAATGTGACCTAAACCAAAAGAACATTCATCAAAAATCAAGGTTTGGACTTTCTTATCTGCAAACCTTGATGCCTCTAATTTTCATAAAAATAATTATTCTCTATAACTTTCCGAAGTAGTAGAATCAACAATGAACAAAGCATAAAAACTAAAAATGACGAGTTAAACGTAAATATTTCATAGAATAAATTAAATGTCACTGTGTTTTTCCATGCATTTTCAATTTACGTTATAGACCGCAATCTGTAACCCACTTTTGGACTGACTGACATAAAATAAAAAACCGGCCAAGTGCGAGTCGGACTCGCGCACGAAGGGTTCCGTACCATTATCGCAAAAAACGGCAAAAAAACACGTTCATTGTATGGGAGCCCCACTTAAATATTTATTTTATTCTGTTTTTAGTATTTGTTGTTATAGCGGCAACAGAAATACATCATCTGTGAAAATTTCAACTGTCTAACTATCACGGTTCATGAGATACAGCCTGGTGACAGACAGACAGACAGACAGACGGACCGCGCAGTCTCAGTAATAGGGTCCCGTTTTTACCCTTTGGGTACGGAACCCTAAAAATGAGAGAAATCTAGTTTTGAGGCTAAACTAGATTTCTTACATTTTTTACTTTATTTCTTCATTGGTTTACCGGCTGACTGCATTAAGGCAGAGGTAGAGCAAATAATGATTAGATTTATGATGTAGAATTTTTTGAAGTATAAGTGCAAAGGCAAATTATATATTTTCAATAATTTGGCCATTAAGGTTACACTAGTCGACGGCACGAACTATTTTGTGCGCGGGGTTAAAATGCGTGCTATATCAACCGACAACACGTGCGGAACAGATAGATGCTCTTATGATCAGTAAGAAGCTAGTACGCGTACGAATACACACTTTTGCAAATTTGTAGCGAAATGGATGATGATTTAGAACGAAAACGAGCGCGCGAAATTTTATAAACAGACCTTTGGGAGTCTGGATATCATGAAAAAACGACTGAATGTATCTGTTCAAAATAAAATTATTTCCATTGTTGAACTACTAATCTATCCCTATATGGAAGCTGTTTTTAAATTTTCCTTCTTCTTATGGTACTTATTTGCACCCAAAGATGCGTTAAAATGAGTGTTAAAATTGGAACTTTCGAAGCTCATAACTTTCAAGTAAATTAAGTTTTTACTTTTTTTGCTTCCATACAAGGCTAGATAATAATGAGACAAATTGATATCATTTTTTATTTTGAACGTACATCGTCAAACAGTCCAGTAAAAGCCAGACTACGTTTGTATGGAAGAATTTTCGACTAGTGTACACTTAAGCGACACTTTTGAACGTCAAAAATCTAAATTGAAAAGTGATAATAATTGTTCCTACCGTCCCTTTGGACGGTAGGAACAATTTGGAAGTTACTTGTTATGGAGAAGAACGGACAAGAATCTCTAAACGTACTCTTTAAAAATAAATTGGTTTACAGTATTTGCATACATACATTAATTTATATACGTGAGGACGATGCACCTAGAATAACACTACTATACTACGTATAGGTTTAAAGTATTACAAGCCACGTATAGGTTTAAAGTATTACAAGCCCTAACAGGTAAATTAATTCATTTGACAATAGGAACATGGTTCTCACATACTTACAAATATTGCAAACTTAGGTAAATTACCTAATCCTACAACCAACAGAATAGTGTCAATTACTTAAAACACGAAAAAACAAATGCAATACGAAATTAATATGAATATTTATATTAACCAGTTTGATTTTAACTACACTAAAGATATATTGTGCAGGACCAGCATGTTTCCAAGCATTTTTCTCTTAAATATACCTAATCATCTAATTTGTAACATGCTTAAAGTTTTAAATTTTCTTTTATTTAGTAGTAGTTTTAGTATGTTGTTATAGAACTTAAATAGATGTGAGTACTTTAGCTAATCCATAAGATGGTTGATCTAACTTATATTTATTTCTAGAATTACAAACTTGTTCTTTAAATATCTGTATAAAATAAATAAACAGATGAAATCAAAGGCAATATAAAGGCTCCTGAGACAAACCCGACGCATAAACCGGAACCGTGGAACAATTTCCATACCAGGACTGTCGCATCGTCCCATCGCACCAGTCTTTTGGAGCCTTTAAAGAAAAGTCGTTTCTACCACAAAAAAAAATTAATTCAATAACTGATCATGAAATAGATATTAATAATACAATAGAAAATCTTATAAATTGGCTTAATAATAAAAATTTATCTATTAACCTCAATATATAATATGCACAATTTAATAAATCTTATAATAACAAATTAAATTTTAAATTGAATATATCAAAACTTCAACAAGTAGCACAGACTAAGTTTTTGGGAACGATCATAGAGAACATGAACAACTACACTGGAAAGCTCAAATCGATAGTGTATGTAACAAAATCAATAAATTTGTATACGCTCTTAGACAGATTAAAAATGTCACAAACATTAAAACAGCTGTAATTTCCTATCGTGCATATGTAGAGTACTTGCTGCGATATGGACTAATTGTATGGGGAAATAATACCAATCATAACAGAGCATTTATCGCTCAAAAGAAATGTGTTCGAGCTATTCAGGGCATTCCACCGGACGTATCTTGTCGACCAATATTTAAAAAACTCTGTTTGCTACCACTAACCTCACTATATCTATATGAAACATGTAAGTTAATACAGAAACACAAAGATCTTTCCAGAATAGCAGCAGACGTATGCTCTAGGAATCGGAGTGATAAATTTGTACTTGTTTTAGATGAAACCGAGGGATCAACTCGGACTTGTTTTAGATGAAATCGAGGGATTAACAAAATATAATAAAAGCTGTTTAGCTATGGCTGTACACATATATTATAAATTACTAAGTAAACTTAGGTCAAATTTTTCAATAGTCTGATAACTTATAAGTGAGGAACAATAATGGCCGTTTGACATATTTTCTATACAAAAGCTGTCAAATCGCCATTTTTATTCCTCTGTTAAAACTTATCGGACTGTTGAAAAATCAGGCCTTAAAATACTAAATACTGTTTAAAATTCACATGTTTAAATGGCTAAATGATAATAATTTTTATAGCATTAAGGAATGCTTTGAACATAAGTTGTGTTAATCATTTTGCATGCTTTTGTCTTAAGCAAAACATGTATGATCTCACTCTTAACTCATGTAACACTTTTTTATACCATACTTATACTAAATAAAGAAAAAATCTCTACAAGAAGAGAATTTTCATTTTCAGTAAAAGAATTTAGAGCACATTCTCAGCCTCATATTACTACTACACTTTCAAATATAACCTAAAAGGTATTATAGCCCTTACACTTACTATAACCACAAAAACAAGATTTTTGTTTTTCATAAAAATATTTACTCTACTTTTTCAGCGGAGTGTTTTATCATATTTTCTTAAAGCCTTGGTATATTTCAAGAGAACTTGTTGCCTGTAAAGCGGCGCTTTCATAGGACCTTGGGTACAGGTAAAGCCCAAAGCATCGTGTCCCGAATGACTTGACATTTTACTAGAGCGGATTTTTTTACTTCTAGGTATGGTTATGAATGTTTTAGGGTTCTTGTTGAAGTTAACTTTGTTTGTGAAACATAAAATTTTTACAAATTGGATTCACAACGCTTCCATTTTTAGGGTTTTTCACAGCTGCCAGGGAGACCCAAACGGGCCGACCGTAGACGGGAGGCCCGTACGGATAGCGCCCGCAGTGCTCTGATACGATAATTCAGTACGATACGCTGTACGGGCTCAACTTGGAGCGGGCCGCGTGCGGACCAATTCGCGTCGCTGTGAAACAATGTTCTAGTGCCTCACGTGTGTCTCCGTTCCGGGAACCCATATGGTCGGCCCGTACGGGTTCTCTCGGACAGCTGTGAAATCAGATTTAATAGTTAAAGCATCACATCTAATTAAAATCAAGGCCGAATATTGAAGCTACAACTAAACATTTAGTTTTGTAGTAATTGTAGCCCGTCTTCCCTATTGCACCTTCCTTTCTAGCCTTAATATGGTTCCGTACCTAAATGGTAAAAATGGGACCCTATTACTAAGACTCCACGGTCCGTCTGTCACCAGGCTGTATCTCATGAACCGTGATAGCTAGACAGTTGAAATGTTTACAGATGATGTATTTCTTTGGCCACTATAACAACAAATACTAAAAACAATAAAATAAATATTTGAGTGGGGCTCCCATACAACAAACGTAATTTCTTTGCAGATTTTTGCGATAATGGTACGGAACCCTTCGTGCGCGAGTCCGACTCTCTCTTGGCTGGCTTTTATTTTAGGCTCGATTACGCTACCCTGAGTTTTATTACTAACTCTGAGTTAGTAGTTAACACGGGCCCAGTGTAATTTAAGGCATATTTTAATTTAACCTCGTTTTAGTAACTAACTCTGAGTTAAGTTTTTGTCGCAAGTTTGCCTTAGTTTTGGAGTTTGCAATATTTATCTTCAAATCAAATTATTTTTCAATCTTTCTCTTCAGTGTATAGTGAAATAACTTTAATTGAAATACCTTAACACCCGTTATAATTGAATTTCAAACTTTATTGTTTTATATAATTCAAATCCAATTCGCAGTCCTAACTACGAATATATTAATCCAAACCCACGTTAGAACATAAATTGATACCTATTTCAATGTCAAAAGCAGGCCCACAATCTCGGCTGTCCATCCCACTGATGGGCATAAACCAAGTCTGATAAACAAAATCCAGGGGTATCCAATCGAAAAGTTTTGTGAAATAAATTTTGGTTTCGCATGAAGTTTAATAGACGAAGCCCTATTGTTTTATATTTATGTATTGCCTTCCAAGATTAAAGGGCTCCGTAATTTAGCCCACCCTAAGGGACGGAACAAAACATTCAGGTTGAGAGTGAACGGAATTTACCTGGCGTTCTTACGTATAGGTATGGTTGGGATCAAAAGTGCTGGACTGTGCCTTTTGAGACACGGATATATGAAATAATGAAAAGATTTGACGCTAAAATTAATTAGGATTACGTATAATCTTAGTTGCGTTGAAGTCTCTATTTGAGTGACATTTAGCACACCTTACAATTTTTTTTTCCTAACGGTAGAGTTGCGTTTGACCATTTTCCCACCTGATGATAAGCGATGATGTGGTTGACGCTGAAAGAAATATGATTAAACATCGAAGGGATGAGAGACCATTTTACAACATTAATGACATTCTCGTACTCGACTCGTTTCGTTTCTCGTTCTCGTATTCTCGTACCATTATTTTTTGTTTGCGGGGGAAACCTTCAAAAGGCGCCTGAACTTTTGAGGAAAAGACCAGGGTGTGCGGGATTTTTACTTTACTAAAACCACCCCGGTGATCTCCATCAGCACGTAGAAAAAGCCCCGTGACCTCTTAAAAGACCACCGAGTCACTTGGTGGGTGGAATGGGAATCCCCAATCTGAGCGCTCGTGACGCCGGAGTCCTGCCTGCTTATGTTGCAGACGGGGTTTTGGGCATCGAGGCGGTTGCCTCCCCGACGCCTTCTTCTCCGAGCGGGATCGATTCTCCCGCGATCCCGCTCGGCGGCCTCCTTCTGGACCTTCACAGTCTCACAGAAGGCCATTTCCCTCCAGGTTTTGTCTCTGCCAGCCTCACAACTGCTGTACTAATTACCTACTGATATAAAACACATTCAAATGAACTAAATCAAGTAAAATCCAATGTTTAATTTAATTACGCAACGGCGCAAATAATCAATTTCAATTACCAACTCTGTAACACATTTAGTTTTTTGTCTCTCTTACTTATCTTAAAATAAAGGGAGACGATGTTATCTCACATCTTGAGAGTACAAAAACAAGAATAGAAATGCCCTCAGATTCCAATTCCGATAATAGCCTTCTAAAGAACTTGGACATTAATCAAGATGGAATTGTTATTAATTACGTTAAACTTACATCTTTCTCGTAATTAGTATTGCTTAATTGGATTGAGTTTGTTCCTTATAAAATAATAACATTAAATAACAAAATTGGAGTTTGCAAACTCCCATTTTAGAAGTAGAATTTTCATCATTTAAATTGAAGTCTGAAATGTATTTTGTTTGCGTTTGTACAAAATCAACCCGTTGTTTGCGACCTCATACCGATTTACATACACGCACGTAAATTTCAGGACGAGGTCCGGTATCTAACATATGTGGTCCCAAAGAGGTCCATAACTCGGTCGATAAAGCAATTTATTGATAACGAGATTCCTTTTGCTAGAGTGATGCCCGAAATGAAGCGGATTTTTGCAAACTCATGATATTGTTTTTGATTAGGTCGGAGAGAACAGAGTTAGTAAATTTTTCGAGTTTATTTTTGCAATAATAAAACACGATTTAGTAAGCCAAGGTTTATTCCGTTACTTCTTTAATGTCAAAGTTTCATAACATTGTATTGGAAATCCTATCCTATCTATCCTACCAATTTTATGTTATGTGAAAGTCTGTCATCATCATCATCGTCATCATCATCATCGTCATCATCATCCTCCTGCCCTTGTCCTATGTTACTTGGGGTTGATGCAATACGTTTTCTTCTTCCATACCGTCCTGTCCCCCGTCACGCCATAATTTTTTCATATCACTCCTCAGACAGTCCATCCATCTTTTCTATAGCCGTCCTCTTTTTCTCCATCCATCCACAATGATATAAATAATATATATCCATAACTCTTTTTGTAACATGCGTTTCATCACATTACCATACCAGGACAAACGGTTTTCTGTCACTGGCGCCACTTTCAGAATTCCTCTAATATACTGATTTCTCAATTTATCCATTCTCGTCACTCCGCATATCCATCTCAAAATTCTCATCTCTGCTACATGCAATCTATTTTCATCCATCTTTCGTGAAAGTCTGCATGTTTGGATATGTTTTAATTAGTAATTAGTACTGTATATTTGATTGTATTGCTTAAACGGCTAAACTGACTTGGAACATGAGGAAAACCAAGGCTTGGAATGTCCTAATTAGGATACTTTTATCACGATAGTACGTTTCCGTGGGATATACTCGTATAGTTCTAGACTCTCACACGATGTGAGGCGTTTGCCAAAAGCTTGTAAACCTATAAATTATTACAACAATTCCCCGAATTTGTTCCAATCCACCTAGCCCTACGGTATTTAACCGTGGGGCTAGCAAAAAGATTTATCAGTCAGCCAAAGCTACCACCAACTGATTGATTGAAAAAAGTATCATACCAAAAGTCCAGTGACACTATCTGGCATTTGGCCGATTTTGAGTTATTAATGCCAACATAATCAGAAAAATATCAAAATTTTTCTGTCTAAGCAACATAATATTTACCTAATTCTACCATTTAAAGAGCCCGAGATAAATAATAAATTGTTATGTCTACAAACCTATTTTAATAAGATTAAGTCATTGATTTAAACACTTTGATTTAGTCACTTACCTACAAGCTACTGTAGGTGTGAAAAATAATGAACAAGATAAGGCTGATGGTAAGTACGTACCCCTTGATAACAACACACAAACACCGAAAGTGAACAAATGTGCCTATTTGAAAGTAAATAATCAGATATATTTTTGACACCGGAAACTTTTGCATTTGATTTATAGTTTATAAACAGCATCGATTTTTAATCTTTCATGTTATTTGTCTACTATATCTTAAAATATGGTTTTGTCAGATAGCGGCACTCTAGCAGGCAGCAATACTAATATTTACGAAAGAGGGTACCTAGATTACCCTTGATTGATTAAACCACCAACAGGTTGCAAAGGGTTCTTTTACAAGTTCTATTTTTCGCCCTGGAAAATTATCTACTTTGAAAAGTAAATTTTGAAATGTTTAATGAGTTTTTTGTTTGAAGTTTTGATTGGGACTTAGCTAAATAAATTGAAATGGGAATTTGTAATTGAATTCACTGGCTTTGGGATTGTTACATTAGTTTGTTTCGCTAAATTTAATTGTATTTTACATGCGAAATCGGTCGCAGTCTTTTTAAAAACGACCTTCACTACATTGTGATTTTTGTAGGCTTGCTTTCTGCGCTCGTCTTTGAACACAATCTGAACTGATGATAGGTTAGCGACGAATTCGACGTCACTCTGATTAATTTCGCCGTTTCTTCTGATGTATAATCAGATAGGAAATATCAACTCAGTCACTCATCGATATTATATATTATTTATAGAATAAACTATTTAATTCATTGTCCACCCTATTTACATTCAAATTTAAAACACAAACGATCTTTGCACAATTGATCAGCACTTCCACCTCAATCCATCGATTTCTTAAACTTGTTTATTACAACTACTCGACTGAAGGCAATATTGATTTTCACTTTAAAAAATAAAGTTCCCTCCCTGATAAACCAGCTGTCTAAAAAATAGAATTCTGTCAACAATTTACCGTTGCAGCAACAGGGTTACGATAAAAATAAAAAGGTTTTGCGCTCCTCACTATTGCAAGTGACGAAGCCATAGCAAGATTCCCCAAACTAATTATTGGACGCCGGGGAAAACCGTAGACAAGTATTTTATATACTGTGAGGTACAACGATACATCTGCGAGCTCATCTGCCTACCTCGGGCATTCCACGCCATCGTGTCCGTCCAGCTGCCTAGCCTGCCTGCCTGCCTGCTAAGAATTTCTGCCCACGTCGTGTCAAGCGGGATCTTCCTAGCTGCCCACGTCGTGCGAAGCCGGACCTTAATTTGTTATTTATATCCTTTTATTAGTTTTAATTTATATTTACCTTTAATTTTATTAACGTGGCTTACGTATAGTTCATTTGAACTATACGTAACGCTACAGTTTCCCTACGAAATTCGAGGTTTTTTAAATTAGGGTGAGGGGTGAGGGGGGAAGGGGGAAGGGCAGGAGGGGTTTGTTGCGCGATTTTATAGAAGTTTGATATATTTACGCAAAAAAAAATTTGCGGTGGGGAAGGTAAAGAGTTAACGGGAGGGGGGGGGGTTATGCTATCTTGTTCCCCAGCCTGAAGGGACGGCGGGCAGGGGGCAAATTTTTTCTTAGAATTGAGCTAGCTCCAGCCATTTCCAAGATATGGGACTTTTAGTTTTTATGATTTGGTCGCCGGTTCGTTCTTGGTGGCGGCTCGAGGTCGGTTCTAGAAAAAATTTTGGCTCGGCTCATCCTGTGATGGAGGATTTTGTACTTCTGTTGTTTAATAGTATTGATATACACAGAAAACGACCTTATGCTCGTAAGAATACGGGTCACTTTTGCGTGGCAATTAAAAGTGGCCTTATGCCAGTGGTAATATTTTTATTCTTGCTGACTGTATGATAATGTAGAATAGAATAGAATAGAAGAGGGACTCCCTTTTCCGCACTTAGACTCTCATTTGGTCCGTTGTGCGTGGGGTTTCCGGCTAAAGTAGCCAGCCTAGCTCCGTCCAAAAGCGCAGAAGCTTCCTGGGGGCTTCACAGGCTTCGCGGAGCGACCTCACCGTTCCGAGGATTTCTTCACGTTGGGAATTCACGGCCTCGCAGTCCAGGATGACGTGGGCAGCTGATTCCTCGGCGTCAAAACAGCCCCTGCAAAGTGGGCTGTCTGTGGCGCCTATGTTAAAAAGATGTTTGTTAAGAGGGCTATGACCCGTAATTGTCCCTATGATTATTCTGAGGTTATTTCTACTTAGGCTAAGAAGTTTTTTGGTTAATCGCGGGTTTACATCCGGTAAGGCCGTTCTTGACTGTCTACAGTCTGTAGCCCGTGACCATCTGTTGTTATGCAGTTCGGTTGATCTTTGGCGGATCCATGCACGAATTTGTGAGAAAGACTGAGGCTGAAAAGTATGATAATGTATAATTATGCTCGAATTAAAATTAAATGGGGGGATCTGGAGGAGGTATCCTGGGGCCTCGGCACATATACTAGTTTACTATATATGTAGGTCAGCCTCAAAATCGGGCTATCTCGCACCGTTTCCGAGATATTTGTGTTTTTGTAATTTGGAGGTTGAATTTCGCGTGGCAAAAGAAGTTTTTACAACTGATGGATGAACATTTTTTAATTGAGATTAAGCATAAATAAAAAAAATAAAAATAAATTATAATTGCATAAATTGATAAAAAATGCTATACAATAGCTTTACCGCGGCAGTCCCCGAGTGCCACACGTCTTTTTTAATTTTTTTCTTTTGGCTCGCGATTGACCACCATCTCGCCTGATGGTAAGCGATAATGTAATCGACGGTGAAGCACGCTTGCCTAGACCTATTCACTCTTGACTTAAAGACCCCTAGATTGTAGCTATCAGGAAACAAAGACTCCGGCAGGGAATTCCATTCCTTAGCTGTGCGCACAATGAAAGTATTCGGGAACCGCTTTGTACGTATGGGTGGGATGTCTACCATGTACCGGTGGCGCATTGCCATACGTATTTTTGTCCGATGATGGAAAGGGCTAGGCGGAATCAAATTGGGCAGTTCTATCGCACACTCCCCGAAATGTAACCGATAAAAATCTGACTGGCCACTCGGCGTCGATGTTCAAGGCTTTGAGGCAACCGAACGGGCCAAGAGGTTTATCGGCATCGTTGCCGATAAACCTCTTGGCCCGTTTGTCAATCGACTCAAGTGCATCAAGTTGATATTAGGCAGACCCGTCCCAGAGGTGAGAGCAGTACTTCATGCATGACCGAACTTGCGCTTTATACGCCATCCATCCATTTTACACCATTGCCATACGTTATGCTTTTTTTCTAGCCTATTCTGAACCAATCCTGGGGCCGTTGTTATCCACGCTATCATGATTTGACAAAAAATTAAACCAACTTCCAAAACAAAACACTACAAAAAGAAGACTTACTACACTACTTACTTGAGAAGGTTGACTGGTAGAGAATGCCTTGCTGCATTAAGTCCGCCTATGTATGACCATTGTACATGAAGTTTAAATAAATAAATAATAAATAAATAAAAAGTCTGTGGTTCCTATTTTATTTTCGTTTTTGACACAGACTTCCGAAAAGAAAGTTATTTTACGCTTTGTAATGTTTTGTTTTGGAAGACGGTTTATTTTTTTTTGTAAAAAGATTATTATTTTTCTCTCTTTAGTTTTGTTACCTTTCTTTTTCTCTTTACCATGAAAATGCGCATTATTAAAGACACCATGGCATAGTTTTAACACGTCAGAGTCAGGCCCCTTGACAAAGACCTTCCTCCACCTGTCTCGGTGCCACGCTTACTCCAGTCTTGGTGAAATCTATCCAGTTCAGTCCGATACCTTCTTCGACGCCTCACTGTTTCGGGGCATCAACTCTGCGCTATTTCAGCCCAATGTTTGTTGGGCATGCGGTAGACAATATATTATATCCTTATCCTTATACATAAATAATTCTTCTAACCCTTGTACTAATAGTATCGAAGTGCGAGTACCAGTTGAGTCTGCTATCAAGATGGTTTACCTCACGAAGAAAAAAAAATGAGCAGGGTATGAGGTCATTGCATGTATGGGCGGGCGTTAATGACAAAGTCTGTAGGAGGTTAAGTACAGGGGTGTAGCTCGAACGGGATGAAGTAGATCTTGTCCAGGTTAAGAGTAAAGAGATTTAGCTTCAACCAACTGATAACAGATTTAAGTGACGTTTCGGCAGTAGTTCTCAGATGCTCCCAATCAGTTCCATGAACATTGATTGCAGTGTGTCATCAGCATAGGTAAATATTTTGGATTTTGTGAGAGGTATGCAGCAAACCCCATTGATTTAAACCTGGATTAATGTAAACGAGTCGAGCCAATCGCACTTCCCTGCAGTATTACTATTATCCTTTACAATATTTAAACCCCTTTCTCATCAATTGTAGATATTTAATTAATATCTAACTAAACAGTAAAATAATAATATATTTCAACAATACAATAACACTGCAATATTTTCCACACAGAGATCAGAAACGATTAAACGCAGAAAATCGAAACAACATGTCACGTACAATCGAGCACAGCATAGTTGTAGATAGCAAACTATCGGGGCACAGCTGAGCGTATATTACCTACTGTCATGCCGCGTTATTTACGACTGTGCTCAACTGTATCGCACGGCTTCCTTTGTGACGGTAGAGGAGAGCACAGGGGAAGACACGTGCTTTTATATGTGTGATATGTGACGTAATTGTGGGGTTTTATTAATTTTTTCGTTCTTTGTTGCGTTGGATTATAAATTACCCTCCGTCCAGCTGTTATTTTACATTTGACCCTGCATATGCACGCTTAAAAAGTTTCATAATTATGAATAGGCAACCATCTATACATACAAATAAATATAATTGAAGTGTCTGTATGTAATATCAAAATAACAACGTTTTACTGAATGCACGTGAAAGTACGGTACTAACAACAAATAAGCAATTTTTAAGATTTTTTTCTATCTGTCTGTCTGTTTGTTCCGGGTAATCCCCGAAACGGCTTGACCGATTTTGACGGGACTTTCACTGGTAACATAGGCTACGTTTGATCACGAGAAAATTCAAAGTTCCGGCGGGAAACTAAAAAAATAAAAATATATTTTTTAACGCGAGTTTAACGCGGACGAAGTCGCGGGCAACATCTAGTAGACGTCATTCATTGGTCGAGTCTGACGGCCGTCAGCGCTGAGCCGAGCGACTCGACCAATGACGAGCTCGCGGCGACCGTCAACGCCGACGGTCGGCGTAGGAGGAAATCAAGCCTAATATACACATCACACTAACAATCACGACTTTATTACTTGAAGGGTTATGCAGAGGTACACCTACAGTACACCCACATTTTGCCAGTTTTATTGCTATCAAGAGTTAAAAAAATGACTTAAATAATAGTGTGACAGAATGGAATTATTTTTAACAAAGAGGATTATTCACTTTTGCATTCTAAAATTGAGTTAAGGATTTATATATTAATGTTATTAAATAATAAACAGACTTAGTATATGACATGTTTAATTGTTGCTAAACATGAGAAGCTGTGTTAACATCAAAAAAGCCTCCAAAATATTTACCGTAGACACGTTTTAAAACAAACTTTTTGACAATGAACTACTAAAAATAATCACAAAAGTGAATCGTTAATCCTTTGGCCTCGTCTCTGTAATAAAAACTGTTAATAAAAAAGCTGTTAACCGCTTTAATATCTCACAAACAGTTGCTATAAATAACTTATTCAAATATCCCACACAGATTTTACTTAAAAAATACAACCAACTTCCAAAAAAGTTTTTTATTTTTCACTTTGTAGGTTGTGGTAACTAATAGGCAAGTTCTTTAGTAAGGTACCTATAATGCCAGAATAGATTACCCGAATATGGGATACTCGATGATAGTGATAAGATATACCAAGGTGTACACACCTGCGTAACCTTTAAAGCGTACAGGCGTGATGTTATGTTATGATATATATATCTCCGAATTTCTTTATCAGATCTTCATCAAATTCCAAACCGTAAACTAAATGAGACCAATTTTGGAACATACTCGTATTCTTTGAAACAAAACAAGAATTTTCAAATGCGGTCCACAATTGACGGAGAAATCGGTGAACATACACAAAAAAAAGTACAAACGTTAAGTCGAACATAGCACCTCCACCTTTTTTGCAAGTCGGTTAAAAACTTGCTCTAGCCCACAGATTCGCCCTCATGAAAAGTGTTTTAGAATCCCCAAGGAACTTAATACCGGAATGAAGATCCATTTCATGATCTTGTATTATGAGAAGGTTTAGATAATAAGATATCATAAGATATTATTATTTACGAAATATGTAACTTTTTTGGTGTAGAATAAAGTATATTCTATTCTATTTTTAACCCCCGACGGAAAAAGAGGGGTGTTATAACTTTGACGTGTGTTGCTGTGTATCTGTGTGTCTGTCTGTGGCTTCATAGCTCCTAAACGGATAAACTGGTTTTGGTTAAAAAAATTTTTTTTTGAAATTTTGTTAGAAAACTGTTTAGCGGTTTATACGTGAAAACATACAGACATACTTTCTTATATGAAAAACTAGCTAATTCCAGCGGTACATGCTACCAGAATTATTCTAAGTCCAAAGTTCAATCGATCTTTATAGGTACCAAAAGTTAAAATTGGATCAGCGGCAGCGTTACAACCTTGAAATCTTTACAGACACGTTCGCATATATCACGCATATTGAAAATGACAACGTTACATGCATTGTATATTCCCTACAATAGCTCTTTGACAGCTACAAAGCATTTTGAGTTCTTCTCGTCCCTTTGTCAAGGCGTGTGTCTGTCTGTTGAAGCACCTGATCCATTGGACTGGGCCAGACATATCAAACGTGGAATACTCGTGATATTACGTATCGCGTGGTATCACGTTCAAGTTCTGAGAATAGTTGTCACAATGTAGCGAGAGTTTGATGTTATGTAGCGATATTTATTATTGTCTGCTGGGTTGCGTTTGTCCTGGCCTTTGTTGGGATACTGGTACTTGTGGCTAATTGCGAGTGAGCTGTGTCTCTTTGATGCAAGTGTACAGAGATGATGAGCTTACGAATATTATGGTTTATGATCTTCAGGAGAGACAATATTTTTGTGGAATAATGATGTATCTGTCCAGTTATATCTTGGAATGGGCATATTGTACGGTTGTTGGTTCTTAAGGTAAGATAGGCAGTCGGTTCATGTGAAGTACTGATAATCAGTTGCATTATTAGAAAAAAGCTAGGCAGATTGATTGGTAATTTTAAACTAGCTTTTATTCACTTAATTTTTAAACAAATTCAAAAAAGGAGGCGGTTCTCCATACAACGGAATTATGTATGTCCCCCTATTATTCAAAGTCACCTGAACCAATTTGGAAAATTCTTCTTTTGTTTGAAAGGACATACTTCCCTGGTGGTCTCATGGTCATCAAGTCAGGATCTGATGGCGGGATCCTAGAGAAATCAAGGGAACTCCTCAAATATTATAGGCATACATATAGCCATTTTGGTAGTTTGATCAACAATGCAATCATTTTCACTCAGAAAATATTATTTGATGAAGTGCAACTGATGAAGGAGAACTTTGATGGCCTCTGGAACTCCTTAATGCCAAGTATATCACGAATAGTTAACCGACTACGATGAAGCAAATACTTATAAAAAATGGTACCTACTGATGAAAATGGTACCATCTGATGTGATGATGAAGCCGAAAGATAGACACTATAACTCCGAAATAAAACATTGTATCCTAGTCGTGTTTGGGCTTATTGGAATCATCATGAGATATACTTTGGCTACAAATAATTGTCATGGTAATTGGGCGTACCTACCAAAATAAAAAGAGATGAATAAAAAGCTTTTTAATAACGACTTCGGCAAAGAAAGTTATTTACCGCTTTGTTGTGTATTGTTTTGGAAGTCGGTCTGATTTTTGTGTTAAACAGATTTTTTACTATTTTTATTCAGTTGTCTTAAAGAAATGATTTAACACAGCTAAAAATTCTTGTAATTTAAAAACCTCGTCCTATCTGTGTCCTCAAGACTTAGTGTCTCTAAGATTATGCAAATACGAACCATCTTCTTTCACTTAATCTATGGCCATCCACTAAATGACGGAGACACCTGTGTTGGCGTTTATTCCAACCCGCAGCGCATTGCAGAGCTGTTCAAAAAACACGCTTCAAAGACGCGATTCTTTTATACTTAGAGCTTTGAGCTTTGCATATGGCACCGTTCTCAAAAAGCAGGGTCGTGTTGAAATATTTGGTAATACAGCCACTCAAATCCATGTAATTTTCTAAGTAGCTCAAACAAGTGGCAGAATTGTATGAAAATTGTCTTGGTACTGAAAAGTGTTTTCTAGTTTTTATTTTACTTACATGCGTAAAAGAACTTTCTAAATGTAACCGTAACGGAAAAAGTTGATAAGGTTTTTTGTTATCTTATATCGCTGTTACTACGGCAAAACAATGTATAGTTATAGTTCCGAAATAAAATCAAAAACAACTATTGCTTTGCAGCTTTCGAAAAGGTAAAATCTTCGTACGTGTTATTTAGTATATTGACGGCACCAACCAAATCAGTTATCACAACAATGCATCCTTTCAGTCCACCTTACAGATTGACCCAGTCAAAGTGACTTGACATTGTTCAAGCGCAAAGGCCGAAACACAATGCAAATATCAAGTCGCATCTGTTCCTATTCTACACTACCTGCGTCCGCCATTTTGTGTGCTCTCACAAAGGTGGCGACGCATCGAACAATTAGATCGGACACACAGAGCACGGAAGGTTGCACTGAGAGTGCCTAGAAACGCAATTGCAGAGTTATATTCTTGGCTTGGTAATTGTGTTGAGCTCAAGTTTACATTGCCAAAAAAGATTGACTTGTAAAAATGTTATTCAATTCTAACCTAATTGCAAAATAATTAATCCAATTCAATCCATTGAATTCAATCTGCCTAGCCTTTTCCAAACTATGTTGGTATGTTCTAATCAAACCGAAAGCTGTGTATCAGTATTTTACATGGAGCGTTTGTCTATCTGACCACCACAAACCAGTAATTGGGTAACACGCCTGAACCACTCCTCAACTTGTATAAAGCACAAGTTAGGACATACATGGAGTACTGCTCTTACCTCTGGGACAGATCTGCAAAATATCAATTTTATGCATTTGAGTCGATTGACAAACGAGCCAGGAGGCTTATCGGCAACGATTCACTGGTCACCTCAAAGCTCCAGAACCTTGAACATCGACGCCGAGTTGCCAGTCTGTCGGTTTTTTATCGGTTAAATTTCGGGGAATGTGCGATAGAACTGCTCAATTTCATTCCGCCTAGCTCTTTCCATCATCGGACAACAAGACGTACGGCAATGCGCCACCAGTACATGGTAGACATCCCACCCTTGAGCTGGGTACTCACTTAGCAGTGTAGCATGTAATGCATCAGATACGGTATCAAGTGAGTAGAGTAAGCTCGCAGTGACCTGCCGAGTGGTGCCTGCCGCTTGTGTAGTGAGTACGTAGGTGCAAGCTACGCTAGACGCGCGTCGCGAGCACTGCGGATCCGGCAGCTCGTAGCTAGATAGGCGGTGTACCGAGAATGAGCCCTGCCCCCCTGCAGGCTGAAACAGTATCTGATACGTTACATGCAACACCGCTAAGTGAGTACCCAGCTATACGTACAAAGCGTTTTGCGAATACTTTCATTGTGCGCACAGCTAAGGAGTGGAATTCCCTACCGGAGTCTTTGTTTCCTGATAGCTACAACCTTGGGGTCTTTAAGTCAAGAGTGAATAGGTTACTTCTAGGCAATCCTGATTCAATGTTTACCACATCATCGCTTACCATCAGGAGAGATAGTGGTAAAACGCGAGCCTATCGTTAGATAAAAAAACACGGTTTCCGTTGTCAAGACTGGTGTCTGCTGAACCTCGAAAATCGAACCGTGTGGATCTTACTATTTAGCCACGAGCTTCTGTCACCTGTCATAACCAAGGTCAAAATTTTCAAAGGGCGTATATTTATATAAGTACACAGTTGCACTGACTAACACGCTTGGTGTAAGATGCGCATATTCACCGCGGTCATCCGTCCCACTATGGCTTATGCTTGCGTTGTCTTCGCACACGCAAAGCCTCGCTACCTCCACAGGGCGCTGACGTTCCAAAACTAATTGCTCCATAACGGGACCCCCCTGGTTCACCCGAAATCAAGAACTTCATGTTGACCTCAGAATCCCTAGGATTCAGCAGTTCATGAAGCGCCTTTCAAAGCAATTCTTTGACACTGCAGTCAAACAGTAATCCGCTAATTAAAGCGGCCTCCCGCTACGTACCCTCCCAAATCTCCCGAATTCGCCGACCAAAGCATACTCTCATCGCTGCCGACTATGCCGCCACCCTGCTCCAAGAGAACTGCTGGGAGACCAGCACACTTAGAAGACATAAACCACCTTGGTTCTGTCCTCGCCGCCGAGGCCCACCGCGACGTCCCCGTCAAGATATTCAACCCAGCCCGCGCAATGATAAGCCGTAGTTAAATAATTAGTAATAAATATGAGTTTCTTGTCCGTTTTTCTACACGTAGGTATTTGCGAAACGGGTGGTAGAATCACTTAATTATGATCCAGCCCTAGTGAGACGTCCATCAAAAGAAAAACCTAACACGCTTGGTTTTGGTATGGAAAGTTTTGACACTGGCGCCGCTTTGTGCTCATCTTGCACGTTCTTTTCCAGAAGTATACCTATATACATATGCTTTAGAACTTGCAAATTGTTTCATATTTTTGACTGTCCGACCTTGACAATTCAAATGCGTGCCTTTAAATGGTTTAAAAAATTTAATTATTTTTTTTTGTTTTCCTAAAAGAAACGTTTGCCCCACACTAGGAATTTCTTCCTGTATCGTGGGTGCGTTTACAAACATATAATCTCACATACCTACACAACAACCAGAGCCGGAACAACAATCTGTAGATCATACAAATATTTGTTCCGTGCGAGAATCGAACCCGCGACACGCAGTGCAGCAGTCAATCGCTCAACCACTGCACGCCAACCATGCGCCGGTTCTTTCACCATTCTTTGAGTTGTAGTTCTGTTAGTGGCCACCGAGTCGCCTTTGTGCTCTATGGGTCGCACTACATTGTAACTAGTGCTGCACGCACGACAGACGGTCCATTCATGTGATCGTAACAAGGCTTTGAAGCTTAGCGTGGAGTAGGTGACTGTGCAACCCGATCGCGATGCACCACTTGAAATAAATACGAAGGTATGTCGGATAGAGTGGAGGTTTCAAAGGGAGTGTTTGGTAGAAGCATACTCAAATATGACAGGGCGTTTGTCATGTAGCTGAGTGTTGAAGTGTTTATTTCACTTACTCTGTCACGGACCGAAAATTTGTCAATTTTATAATTAATAAAACCGTGCTGAGAAAAATTCTAATAAGGGTAATTGAATAACAGGATCATTGGCATCAATGATATTCTATTACAGATATGTTATGAGCGCGCGAATTGTGAAGACTCGAATACGTCCTAATTGGGACGTATTGTCTTTAGTCTATGTCACGCATGGCGACGAGCGTTACGCTTTGTTAAAACAAAAACAGAATTTAAAATATGAAATCGTGTGTATTTAGAAAGTGTACCAATTGTGAAGTGTAACTTATGGAAAAACACAAAAATCTCATGCCTCAATTCCTCAATAATTCAATTTCTCTTTTTTCCTTATATTCTGATATTTGGCGGTTAGAAAAAAGAAAGAGATGGTAAATAATTTTTTTGCCGCGCGGATGACAAGGACGCATGCAGTCCGGACATAGATTATAAGAACAGATGCGGATATCTTAGGCAGTAAAGTCATAGCTACACCACAGTTCTGTTTTCCTTTTTTCTAGCCTTGTATTACTTAATCATTTTGTATTATGTAATCTTACTAACATTATAAATGCAAAAGTGAAATGTAATATTTGAAAAGCTTTTTTAAATGCTCATATATTGACTCACTTTTTGAACATTCTAAACAACAGTCACCTGCTTTTAATCATCGCAGACATTTAATTAAAACCATAATATTGATAAATACATAACAGTTCGCCTCCATTCCACTCATAAAAATAATCAAGACCTAAAAACCTACAGAAAATAAATAAAATGAATATTTTCGAAGCTGTATGATTGTTTTGATTACAAGATAAATATTTTTATCCTTTTAAATCGTGTTTTATTTTTCATCTTTAGTACCATTGATTAGGATATGATAAGTTTGTATAGAAACCACGCAGTTTGTACCTTCTGTCTTGTTAAATTTGTTAGTCTTTGGTGCCAACATGCCGTGATTGGTGGCTAGAATAATGTTTATACCATTCCCCCTCTAAAAAGCTTATTTTATTCACTGAAAACAGTGAATAAAAAACACTTTTAATCACCGTTTTGGTGTTTGAATTTAGAACACACCAATATATATTCGACGTCCATCTCAATGCTATAAAACCTCCTTGCGCATAAAATACTCGATACAAACTTCATGTGCAGAGAATATTCGAATTTCAAAATCTTTGTTCGATTTTAATTTTGAGTTTGTTTTTATTTAGGATTTTAATAATGATCTTGATTTTAGTCTAGGAAATTTATTGAATACTTATTTGGATTATAATTCTAATATTAATTGCAATGGTGTTTAATTAATTATAATAATGTAACGTAACGGAGGTGGTCACTGACCCTGAAACACAGATGCTGTTACCTAGCTCAGGCGTCAGGGTTTCACATTTTTTGTAAATTTTAAAGGTAATAAACCATTTATTTATTTATTACTCGAAATATTCCTTGTGCTTTTCGCTTAAATCTCTCTTTTTCTCGTAATCATGGTATAAAATATAGTATGCAACTCTTTAATAAAACTGATTTATATCGAGGGCCATGAATCACTCGCGTCGCTCAGGATTCTAAAACTTGAATCACTCGCTATGCTCGTGAGAATCACTCCCTACAGTCGTGATTCAGTTTTAAGAATCCTTCACTTGCTCGTGTTTCATTTATGGCCCTCGCTTTAAATCAGTCCTCTATTCACTAGTTGCATAATATATTATTGTTTACATTCACGCGCAAGTGACAAACACTAGCTGTCTCTTTTTTCTTGTTGGTTTTATCAAGCCATCCCTTTTTCATTATTTCGACTTGTAGTGAAATGCCTGATGAATGTAAAGTATGTATGCGTGAGTAGAGATGTGTCCCTCACTCATTAGCTGCCTCATTTGAGGTACTCGTGATCGCAAATTGAAAGAGTTACTCGAATTTCAACATTGAACCACCTCACTCGTTCACGCGTCCTCACTTAAAAATTTTCATTGACTTTATATTGAGTTGAGGCGAGTACTCGCGAGTGAGTATTGAGTGGTTGGGTGAGTGAGCGAATGAACCGACTTATTTATTGTGCAAATTTAATGGAAAATATTTTTGTTACTGCTATTACTATGAACTCATACGTTACTCTTACGTCATTTCCTCATTTTTTCCCAAAAGCTAACGACCAGGCGCTGGCTGAGGTACCCGGGTAGCATGGAGAACTTTAACTATAAACTCTAAAAACATTGGCATTAGATTGGTATTCAAGTGTCATTGATTCGTTTAGTTTGGACCGACGGCCAATATACAGGTATCAGGTGCTAAGGGTACGCAAAATCATTATTCACTTTTCTGTTCGTAATCGTATATAAAAATCAGCGCTCAGACTTCAAAAAAAAAAAGTCTGGGATCGTGGACCGACATTGTTATATTCTTCTCAATGTCAAACACAACTGACGGCCCGTCAGATTGTTACTGATATGTGTTACTTTTGTTTGTTGGATGTCGACATCTTTAAGGAAATATTGAGGGTGGAAAACGAAGAGTGAGACCAAGGCACGTGCACTATCTCGTGGGAATAAGAAGACCCATACCTAATATTTATAAGTTTTATCATTCGTCAAAGCTTTACCAACATATTACTATGCTTTCAAACTTACTCACTTGTTGATCTAGGGCTGCAACGCTGCTGCTGAGTTTGGCCTGGATTATATTCTTGGATCTGGAAAAGTATTATTGACTGTTTCGATGAAGAATTTCTCAGTAGAAGCTTGGAGTCTCGATTTTTGACTGGTTGACAGCTATAGGCTCGTCTCATATTACTTGGAACTTAAACAATTTGACGTAATGTGGATGTATTTATTATAAACTAGCTTCTGCCAGCGGCTTCGCCCGCATGAAAGGCGAAAATTATTATACTCTTTATTCAATTTCTTTTCTTATTGTCTACATTTTTAAATATTTTTATAAAACATACAAAATAAAAGACATTTAAAAAGATAGAAAATAGAGGCCCACCGGTATCGGGAACAGGGTCCAAGCTACCGGTGGTCAGGGCTCCTGAGAGGGTAACCTCCTGACTATACGCGCCGTGTCCAGTAGTACCGCTTTCTGGATCAAGCCCTTGATCCAGCTGCCCAACGAGAGCCTCCTCAGATGTTCGTCGAGGCTCTTGGCTATTATGCCATTGGCCACAATCTAAGAAGTCCGTTGACGTTTCTCATTTTACATGCCGCGATAACTTTCTACGTAAGAAATTTAAAAATCAATCTCATAATCCTGATTAATTACAATGTTCCCATACACTATAACAGCGAGTATCATTCGCAAGCATCAAGATTACTTATTATTATTTTTATAGCTGTCAAAACGGGCCTTTTATTTTTTGACAACTATAATCCCACTATATGACTCATAATTTTCATGCAAATTATTAAAATGACAGAAACTCGAGCTTAAAAGTTCGACTCAACAGATTTGAACACATGACCTTATTCTTGATGCAACGTCACAGCAATAATTAAATTAGCATCATAAGCCACCTTCCCCCCACTTTACCCTTCCCCCCACTTTACCCTTGCCCCCTTCTAAGATTTAGTTCCCCGGAATTTGAATAATTTTCCCGTGAGCTCTTTCTGTGCTATCCGAAACAACAAAGCCGCAGAAATGAAGTTGATTCCTCTTTAATTGCGTTTTAGTGTTTTAAGTCTGATTTCACCTTGTGAGGTAAATGTTGAATTTTAGGTCTTATTAAAAAAAAATCTAAGGTTCAATTTCATCAATGAAACTAATCGCGATTAGTTCAACTAAACTCAGTTTATGCAAATACAGCGTTGCGATTGGTAGTGTCTCAGCGGTCTCAACCAATCAGGACGCCGTATAATCGGCCCTAAATCTCTTCTTTTCTCTAAGTAGACTAAAAAAAATTGCAGTCGTTTACCTCTTTCACTATTTTGATTGATACCATTTTCACTAACAGTAAGAACGATACACGAGGAAAGTTTGTGTGTAATTGGTCGAATGCGGGGCACGTTTCTAGTATTTTTCAATTATTCTCCGGGATTCAAATGGGCAAATTGGTATCAAAGCTAGTTTTGTTGTGTTTTTGTTGTTCAAATAAAACTCATTTTGCATCCTAATGATTGACATAGAATGGATGGGCGGTGTTTCTGATTTACTGCTATATTGTATAAATAAATCCTGACTTAGGATTTTTTTACTTTATTCAATCTAGAGAAAAGCAATTTTATTTTATTTATGTTCAACAGTGTGCCCAATTGACCCAATCCTGACTACCCTCCATTTATTCCACTTTTAGTGGCTCTTTATTTAAAAGCAGATACAGCTTTTAGTTACAGACTTTTTCAGTCGCAAAATCTCGCTTTCAAACCGCTCTACATTTTACATTTGCATTACTTTTTATAATGAATGAATAAAGCGACTGTGTGGACTGTAAATTGGCGTATAAGTGTGCCGGCCCATGTCGGTGCCTGTCTTGAATATTTTAAGCTCATTCTACCCGCAATTTGAGCATATTATAACCGGAACGTCCGAAATTAGGCAGGACCACAACCTCGGCTTGAAAAAATGTGTTCTTGAGCAGGATACTTAAAATTGCGGCTTTGATTGTTTAACAAGAGAAAGGTAGACAAAAAATCTGCGCAATTACCTTACCTTACCTTAATTCTACATAGGATATAGCAGAGAGAGCCCTTCTCTGAATGTCTTCAAGAGGAAAATCAAGGATAATTTTCTTTAGGCATTCCTAAAGAATTATTCCATAGTATTAGTATATGTATATACATATATTTATTTTTGTACTTATGTATGTATGTATATTTATGATTTATTTTTGTAAACTCTCTCTATCACTCTAAGGTTTGCTGGTAGAAAACTCTTCTTTGAGTTAAGCTCGTCTTTGTACGTCAACTTTATAATCACTCATGTTGTATATTGTATAATGTGATTTTTTATTTCGTGGACTAAACTGACATTTGGGGGGTTGTCACTTTATCGTTACATTAAAATAGTGTCGTACCCTAACTATCCTGAGTGATCGAAAGTTAATCGAAAATCGAAGTAGATCGAAAATTAAACTATTTCACGGCATAAAAATATAATTTGTTTAGAAACTAGCGGCCTTATTTAGTTTCTACTCATTTATATCAGACTTAATTTTATCGATTGCATTTATTTTATTGTTGATTTCACATTTAACACAATAAAAGTTCATGTACTATGTGTATGAATACTGTTATATTTAAATATATTACGTTTATATTCATAAAACATTTATTTACACCAATTAGTAAAAATAAATTCAGAAGTCATGTCACATCGATTCGATGAATCACTTATGATTGAGCCTTACCTACAACACTATGCTCGGCGCTTGCAACATTAAAAAAAAATAAGGTCCATAGCAGCTGTCAGTTTAGTCCACGAAATTAAAAATCACAGTATAGTGTATGTAGATCAATAAATCACGCTACAAGCAGATAACAGTATTGTAAAGCTGCCTCGTGCGCATACGTCGCTCCGTTATAAATACCGGTCCGAGTGGTGGGGCAATCAGTATCATAATCATAATCAAGATCCAGCTTGTCCCCTTGCTGTCCCTTCCAGCGACGCCCTGAGCCGAGGTTCGACCCCACCTGGGGTAGCCCTCAGCGTAGTCGCTTAGGTTTAGAACTTTGTGCCTGGCTGGAGGCTTAGTTTAGTCTCCACAGGATAGCCCGGTTAAGCAGTAACCAATCACTTGGATTGAAAACTGAGAGACGTCAATTAAAAAAAAAAAAAAAAAAAATGGGGCAATCAGTCGTTATTGGACTGTCGGCCTGTGCGGTGGTGCGTTGGCTAGTCAACTATTAATATTGATAAATTTGCATATTTTAGATATATGTATTATTTTGTGTACAATACAGAATTAATAGAGTTCGAATTTAAAATATTTGTACAAAATCATCATGGAATTCACAGTATTTATCTCTAATATCCACCTTACCCTATAACAAACCAATTGATTAAAACCCTAACATCATGATTATTACATCTAGCCCTGTCTTTTCCATTTACATTATATAATGTAAGTGTAGGCACCTATGTACAATTTATACCTAGGTATCGGTCCACAACAATGTCCACGGCAGAGTATTTTATTATAGATCGCAGATCATTAATCATTTATTTCAATATCAATAAGTTGCCACAGCTCACAGCGGCTCGAATTTATTTGTAAATATCATTTTACGTTGCGTTTTATTTACCTTTTACTATTTTCAGAACATTAAACATCCTGTGTTATTGTTTAATAAAACATAAATTATGGTCAAGACTGCAGCTGAAAGTTGCAGGTAGAACTTGTGTCAGAATAATGCTTTCTAGTCAAAATGCACTCTTAATAACTTTTTAGGTCTCATTTTACAATGATGTAGTGAATAGTTGATCTAATTACCAAAAAATGGTAGAGAGACCTCGAGGCCTCGGATGCTTTGAAGTACCCCGCGTACTTAAAAATCGTTGCACATGGAGGCTGTTTATAAACGAGTCACATTTCAGTAAGCAAAAAAAGCCTGTTAAAAGATAATTTTATGGAACATTCTCTGGTACTATTAAATTACCTGGGGCAGTGGTGGCCCAGTGGGCAAAGTCGCTGGCAGAAAATAGTCCTACTACTCTTATAAACGTGAAAGTTTGTGAGGATGGATGGATGAATGTTCGTTAATCTTTCATGCAAGAACTACACACAGGATTTTGATGAAATTTTACAAAAATATAGCTTATAGATCAGAATAACACATAGGCTTGGTCCCGCTATAACTTGAAAACAGCTTTACCGATTTCGCTAATTCTATTTTTGTTGTTTCTTATTGTTAGGAGAAGATTCTTAGAAAGAAGAAATTAAGAAAAAAAATAGTAGGTAGATAACCTACCCTAGGTATGTAGTTAGGTTAGGGAGTGTAGGGTAGGTAGGTAGGTAGGGTAAGGTAGATAAGGCAGGGTAGGGTAAGTAGGTTAGGGTAGGTAGTATAGGATCCCCCCCCGGTGGGATTGTCGAGGCGGGGGGGCTCAGTCTCCTTGGCTTGGACAACCACAGTGAAGCGAAGAGAAACCCGAGGAGAGGCCGCTCGTCAGGGCTTTTGCCGACGAGCCGACGACATAGTGGCCAATAAGTAGTTTAGTAGTTTTCTGGTGCGCTGGTGATGGGGGTAACTCCCCAGAGGAGGGTCCGGTGACGGAGAGCCTATCTGATCAGCGCTATCTACCTGTGGTAGCGCAGTATGCATGAGCAGTTCATGAGCGGTTGGGTAGGGTAGATAGAATTGGGTAGATAGCAGGGTAGGGTAGGCAGTTGACGGGAGCGAAGCCGCGAGCACAGCTAGTAATTTATAAAGATAATAGCTTCTGCCAGCGGCTTTGCCCACTGTAAAATTGTTTTATCATCACAAGGGCACATTATACCCGGACAAAAAGTAGCCTATGTGCTATTTCAGATTATAATATATCCCTGTGACTAATTTTATCCAGATCCGTTCAGCTGTTCTGGCGTGATTGAGTAACAAACATACCCACATCAACACACATATCCATCCAAACTTTTATATTTATATTATTTTAGTCAGATTGGCCACGGCCATAGTTTTTAATCATGTATAACTTCGTCCGATTTGCATAAGTACATACAAAGTACTAGGACAACAGAAAAATGAAGCACCAACAACTAATAATATTCAATTTATTTATAATAATCACGAGCTTGAGTTGCCCGCGGCTTCGCTCCCGTGGGCCACCCCACAGGACCCGTTTTCGGGATTAAAAAATAGCCTATGTTACTCAGGAATAACGTAGCTAACGTTCTATTGGTGAAAGAATTTTTTAAATCGGTCCAGTAGTTTTGGAGCCTATTCGGTACAAACAAACAAACAAACAAAAAAATCTTTCCTCTTTATAATATTAAGTATAAAGTATAGATAAAAAGATTCAGTACTAATTCCATTCCAGTACTCAATCATGATTAAGTACATTTCCAACGGTCAAGGTAAGGGAATATTATGCACAGAACTAAGCTCGGCGAAAGTCGGAACGTATGCAATGCCCAAGGGCATCCTAAGGAGCTTGGGCCCTTGTTTCGGGTAAGTCCAAAATGGATGGAAATGCCCTATAAGGCTTACCGTAAAAGCATCGTTTCGACTACCTGAGGGATTGATGTCCGTTTGGTAAATGGTCAGTTTTGAAAGATATTTATCAAAAGAGATTTGGTTTTAGTTTTGTTTGTCGTCTGAAAATTTAAGGCTTTACGACTGGTATTGATGTTGGTCTGATAAAATATTCTCTAAGAAATATGCAACAGATTATTATTCTTTTGATGAAATGAATGACTCGGTAAACATTTATTTTTCCAATAAAAAGTTACATTGCTTAAAAGATCAGTTTGAAAACGGCGAAGTTACGTTAGTTTCAACAGATCACATCCAGTCGGGAACAATACCTTTGAATAATCATAAGCAGCATTTTAGCCTCTCTCACGCATCGCCAAACCAATTGATTATCTGCTTCTCATACCCAGTGGTCCGTAACCTTCACCAGGTCATCTGTCCACGTTGTGGGAGACCTACCCATTTTTTTCGGAAACCATTATGCTCTAGATACTCTACATAGAAACCTTTTACCTATCCATAGGTTCCATTAAGGCCACCAACACATCCGCGATGACATAAGGCCGTCTACACATTTGCGTATACAGTGACAGCGAGTCGTCCGCGGCTCGGCGGTAATCGATCGCGCGTCATCAATCACCCGTGTCGCGTCGCACTGTTGCCAGAGACGGTTTTGTGCGTTTTATTAGCCGCTGTCCATCGACTATGAATATTAGTATAGAATATGGATGTGTAGAAGCGATAGTCCTAGTTTAAACACGCTAAAAATGCTTAAAATTGTGTGCTTTATTATAATTACGTTTGAGAGTGCTTTTTCCACCACACATGCACGAGGAAAATATCCACCAATGGGATAACTTGATTTTCTTAATCAGGCTCAGTGCAGCTCTAGTTTAAAAGGGCTAACATTCAAGACAGTTTGTTTCTCTGGGACTCATCCAGCTTCATCACTGCGACATTTTTATTTTTTCTGGCTGTCACCTCTGTTGATTCTGCTATTCGGAAATTGCAGGATTTGAGGAAAGTGTGGCGGGCTTGAGCCATAAAAAAGTCCTGTGTGTAACCGGCTCATACTTGGATTGTTTATTTAATTGCTTAGGCGATAATTTTGGTGAAATCGGTCCTCATCTAAAGTCTTAATAAATTAGTTTCGTGTCTGTAAAGTATTCTTATTCTATGACATCATATGAATATTAGTCATCGTGTGTGGACGGCCGAGTGGGTGGCGATTATGTGGTGGTAATTTAAGTGTTATTGATTGTGTTATGTGCTTATGTGACTACTCTCTGTTAAAAGTTCCTAAAATAGAGCTTAAAAATACTTAAATCCTTTTTGTTGAACGCTGAAATAAGTGTTGAGGTTTATTTGGATTCCATGAAATTAAATTGAGATATTCTGTTGCACAATATATTCTCCATATTACATATATTTGCACGCAACAATTAACCATAGAGAGTAGTAACATAGATAAAATAAATTCTTACAATTTTTTCTGCTCTTTGGCAGAATGTGTAAGTGTACCATGTAGGCTGTGTCGGTAAATCGATACAGCCTACATGGTAATTAATACTTTACTATTAAAATACAACAAAATATTTAAATAATAAGTCGCCCAAAATGCCTTAAAGAATGTAAACCCGAGTTTTTCTTTAAGTGTTAGTCGTGGGTTTGCTTCTCGCTGGTTGCACGGTATTTCCCATTATAAACGGCGATTATACAAAAGGCAAACTACGTCACCTAATATCTGTTAGAAAAGTACAAAGAGGACGATGAAAGAAACCTTTACCTACAACTATATATATAAAACCGGCCAAGTGCGAGTCGGACTCGCACACGAAGGGTTCCGTACCATTATCGCAAAACACTGCAAAAAAATCAGGTTTTTGTATGGGAGCCCCCCTTAATTTATTTTATTTTAATTTAATATTAATTATTTTTTGAAGAAAATATACAACTAAATATTCTGTGAATATTTCAAGCGTCTACCTGTTGCCGTTATTAATATCGAGCAAAAAACGGCAAAAAAATCACGTTTGTTGTATGGGAGCCACCCTTAAATATTAATGTTATACTGTTTTTAGTATTTGTTGTTATAGCGGCAATAGGAATATATCATCTGTGAAATTTTCAACTGTCTAACTATCACGGTTCATGAGATACAGCCTGGTGACAGACAGACAGACAGACAGACAGACAGACAGACAGACAGACGGACAGCGAAGTCTCAGTAATAGGGTCCCGTTTTTACCCTTTGGGTACGGAACCCTAAAAACAAAGTCGTGTTAGTTACACCACTTATAACTCAAGAACGGCTGAGCCAATTTTTATGATTTTTGTGTTTTTGGATTAATCTTCGTCCGGAATAGGATAATAAGTAATAAATTCTAATATATAAAACACAATAAATGTTTCTACCTATGTCCGTTATAGACTTTGAAACCATCCACCCGAAATGGCCCAAACCGGTTTCATTAGAAAGGCAATGCAAAAATATTTTAAGACCAAAAAAAAAATATTGGTATGTAGGTAGGGTAGTAGGTATGTAGGGTAGGGTAGGGTAGGTTGGTATGTAGGGTAGGGTAGAGTAGGTAGGTATGTATGTATGGTAGGGTAGAGTAGGGCAGGTAGGTTGGTAGGTAGAGGGTAGGTAGGGTAGGTGGGTATGTAGGTAGGGTAGGTGGGTAGATAGGTAGGGTAAGGTAGGTAGGTTGAGAAGGGTAGGTTGGTAGGCAGGGTAGGGTAGGTAGGTATGTACGGTAGGGTAGAGTAGGGTAGGGAGGTATGTACGGTAGGGTAGAGTAGGGTAGGGCGGTATGTACGGTAGGGTAGGGTAGGGTAGGATAGGGTAGGGTAGGATAGTGTAGGGCAGGTAGGTGCCATTTTGCTCAAGACAGTTCTCACGTACAGTTAATTAAGTGATCTCATATAAATCAATAGTATTCATCACGTGTCACGAGCTTCCGCCAACAACGACCATTGTGTTACCTGTACAAACCATTCCATTATTAAACAAAAAAAAAATACAAAAATATTTATTTCATCTCAAACATTGTGTCATACATAAACTGAGGCAGCCCCAGTAAGTTACAATAGTACTTGTGTTGGAGCTGTCTCCCTCTTCCTTTAAATGGTACCTTAACAATGAAATTAATGAAGCTAATGAATAGAAGGAAAAATGAAAATAAAATATATATTATCTTTTAATAATTAAATAGCTCTCGGTGAATGAGGAGTGCATGTATTTGTATGTGCGTAGGTGTGTGTTTTGTGCATGCGTTTTTAATTGTGTGTGTGTTTGTGAGTGCGCGTGTTTGTGTGTGTATGTGCGTGCGCATTTGTTTGTGTGTGTATATGTATGTGTTGGGTATCCAGCATGTTAGCTTACCCTGACCAGAATGTTTTCTGTTTCTTCATATGTTATAGATTTTAACCAATCACATATTGTTTTTTTACAATCATATAACAGCATGGGATATATTTGACACTTAAGATTTAATTTATTATAGATGTAGGTGGATTGTGTAACATATTGACGTTGAGCAAAAGCTGAACGAACCCCTGGAGAGTGCGCCACAATATCTCTGCGCCTTCTGCTCTGAGAAGCTGGGTCAAAAGGAAGACGTTTATGCATGGTTAAGGTTACATTTAGAATATAAAGTTTTCTAATTGAAAGCAAGTTGCTAATTTTATAGAGGTCTGTTGTGGGGAACCTAAATGGTTTAAAATACATCACTTTGATAAGTGATCTCTGTGCTCATTCCAGATCGAGGAATTTCATTTTCGAAGCTCCTCCCCATATCGGAATGCAGTAAGATATTACGGATTGTGCCAGAGCTATATAGATCTTGTTTATAAGTTGGGCGGACATAACATGACGTAAAGTTTTGAAGACCCAAATGAGCTTCCTGATCCTTTTCATGAGGATCTCAATGTGAGGGTGCCACGACAGTCTTTGGTCAACAATTATGCCTAAATATTTTGTGGATCTGACTTGTTGTATATTCTGGCAGCCACAGTTACTTGTATAGAGGGAATAATTTGGACAAACATGAATAGCAATGCCAAAGTCAGTTCCAGGCTGTGATCTTTGGTTTGGGGAAAAACAGATAAAAGTAGTTTTATTAGTATTTAGGGTTAAAAGGTTTGCTCTAAGCCAGCCAGCTATCTTAATCAGACCCTGTTCAGCGACAGTTTTCACAAGGTTCCATGAGGTTCCCGAAAAAACAACCGCAGTATCGTCTGCGTACGAAAAGATTTTCCCTCCATTGATCTGCATATTGCAAAGGCTGTTAATATAAATTAAAAACATTGTCGGACCCAAAACGCTTCCCTGCGGCACACCGTAATAGACGTCCCCCTCGACACTATACATGTTACCAATCTTTACCATTTGCTGTCTACCCTTGAGATAGCTCTCAAAAAGGGAGAGAGCCGTGCCTCTAATACCTATGTTTTCTAACCTGCGCAGAAGGATCGGAACGGAAACGGTGTCAAAAGCTTTTTTCAGATCTAAGAAGACTGTTAAGCATTTATGACCCCTATCCACTCTATCAACAATATCAGATGTCAAAGCTGAAATAGCATCTTGAGTTGAACGTCCTCGTCTAAACCCATATTGTGTGTTTGCTAGAATATTGTATTTCTGTAAATAGTTAATAAGTCTCTTGTTTATAATTTTTTCTAAGATTTTAGAAATTGCTGACAGAACAGATATGGGACGATAGTTGTTGACATCGCTTACCTCCCCACCCTTGTGCACAGGAGTGACCACTGATCGCTTTAAATCTTTCGGGAAAACACCAGTTTTGAAGCATAAGTTAGCTAGCTGGCTTATAAGTGGAACCACAAAATCCCTGGATTGTTTTAAATATTTTGTAGGAATACCGTCCCAACCTGGTGCACTCTCAGAATCAAGACTCATTAGAATATTATCCACTTCCTGCGGGTCAGTCTCTAACAACACAAACGAGGAAGCCCTAGAATCAATGCAGCAGCTTGTCACAACTGGCATACCAGTTTGAGCTACGATGTATTCTGCTAAGGATTTGCCTATAGTGATAAAGAACAAGTTGACTCTATTTAGTGAGTTTAGAGGCTGCGTGGTTATATTTAGGAGATGAGTATTTGAAGTTTTGGGTGGTTTAAACTGTGTGATATCATTTATTGTAGACCAAAGATGTCTCGGACTTTTAGCTGAATCCTCTATTTGTTTTTTATAATATTGTCTCTTTGCCTTTTTTATCAAATTGGAGCAAAAGTTGCGGAAGCGTTTGAAGGTTATTATTAAAATTAAGTTGAAAGGGTCTGATCTTGATTGATGCTGCATTTTGTTTCTAAGTCTTATGCACCGTAGAGCTCCCGCAGTGATCCAGGGCTTCAGTGTTCTTTTGCCACATGAAACGGATTTAGTTTTTGAATTGTTTATGAGGGACGATCGAATCACCTCCACCAGTTTAGTTGCAAAGGTATCTGGGACCGTGAAAGTATCAAAAATTGATATATCTATATTTATAAGGTACTTATATGCATTTTCAAAATCTATAATGGTTGTGGTTTTTGAACAAGTTCTTTGTCTTTTACCTGAGCTAGTTAATTTTAAGAGAACCATAGCATGATCCGTGATTGTTGTATTAAGCACTGCCACAAATGCTGAAATTTTAGTTTTATCAAGCTTCAGGACTGTATGGTCAAGGCAATTCTGTTCTCTAGTGGGAAGGCAGTGTCCCGGAAGGAGGCCGTGCACCGATAGCATATTTAGGTAATTTAGCCTATTTGATCTTTGTTTTGTTATTTCTGTGGCTTTTTCAATTATATTAATATTAATATCACCCATGACAATAATATTTTTGTGTGTACTACAAGTTTCAAGAGTGTTTAAAGAGTTAATGAAATTGTCAGCACAGGCATTAGACGGAGAACGGTATATACGTATAATAGTAAAATCAGACACGATGACTTGGAGAGCAGACGCATGTGTTAGGGTTAGTTCTGTAACGAGAGGCATATGCTTGTTGCTTACATAGACAACCACACCATCGTTTTGATTCAGATGAATTGAGGTACAATAAGAGGTATAGTTATTAAGTAGAACGATAATTAAAAATACTATAATACTCAGTGCGTGCAAAATCTTTGGGAATCTTTGAAAGAATTTGTACGGCATAACAACATTTGCAGGGTCACCTAGTAAGTTATAAAAGTACAAAATATTACAGCCGTGTTACTACAAAAACGACAGATATATTCCACCACGGATGTATTCCGGGCTTTGTAGATATTATTTCACATAACTAAACAGTCAACCAGTCAGAACAAGTATTTCGCAGCCGTATACTCATATAATTTTGAGGAGCAACATGCAAATCATTTGTCAAATTATTTGTAACTTCACAAAAACTTCAGAGTGGATGCACCAATAGTAAAGTAAATAGAAACAGCTATACAAAATTTCACAACCGTACGTAACCCTTCAAAAACCACGGATGTATCCGAATTCCGAACCGTTTCAGATATTATTTCACATAACTACACGGTCGTGTCCAGTCGCAACAAGTATTTCGCAGCCGTATACTCGTATATTTTGCTTTCTGCGTTGTTGCTTGTGGCGGAAATAGAACCCGCTATTTTAAGCACGGGAAGCTAGGCGACATTTGTTTTGCTTGCACATGATTTTCTCATAATTGAGTAGGTGCTAAATATGGCTTTAAGTGTGGTGTGGTGTGTGAATCTGTGAAAGATATCAAATTAATAGACGAAATTCCAGCAGAGGTGATATATACCTACTGAGATAAAAAGATGATAAATATTACGTAGATTCTCTATATTTTTCCGTAAAGCGTACAAATATGATCAGTATATTTTCAATATAGAGGAGCTCGTGGCTAAATAATAACAGCCGCACGGGTCGATCTTCAAGGTAAAGCAACCATGACGAGGTCGGTCCGTGGATGGGTGACCATTTCAACATACCGAGTTTCCTCCGTGCCTCGGAAAGCACGTTAAGCCGTTGGTCCCGGCTGTCATTTGAAGATCTTTGACGGTCGTTACGGGTAGTCAGAAGCCTGAGATCTGACACCAGTCTTGCCAAGGGGTACCGTGTTACCCAGTTACTGGGTTGTGGAGGTCTGACAGGCAGTCGCTACATGTAAAACACTGGTACTCAGCTGAATCCGGTAAGAGTGGAAGCCGACCCCAACAATAATTGGGAAAAAGGCTAGGCAGATGATGATATTTTCAATATAAATTAACAATTACGAGTAGATATCGATACGTATTACGTTATTGAAGTTTCACTTGGTAATTTAATATGACCTTGTAGTTTAATGCAATCCTTAACAGAAAAACAGAAGGTTCTAGTTTACAATGTGTCGCATTTCATGTGCCAAATAAATGTTCTCTTTCTGTCTAGTTTTTAAATAACACCACCGGTCGAAGGGAAATAACATATCATCACTATAAGGTAGCTTGAATTATTAAAGAAATAACAGCCGGTATTATACTAACCTACTAAGGGAGACATTATTTTAATAATGATAATTTCTGGGAACGAAGCATAAGGTTTCGAGGGCTTCGGTACCTGTATCAGTGAAGTGCGACGCTACTTTCTATAATACCGAAATTTATTAGAAGGTGGAATTGTTATGGAAGTTGTTAAAAGTAAAGGGTCTTTCAACAAGGACGGGTCGATGTTAAAATTGAATAAAACAAGATGTGTGTGAGATATTAACGAAATTTATTTTTTATTTAAAAGGCCCATTTATGCCATTAAGGATGGAATATGACATCGTTCAAATGTCCGCCGTGGCTTCGTATGGTGGCACGAATCCGAGAGGTCCAATTTTTAATGACTGCTGCATAGATCGAGCGAGCGCTACAGATCAATGATAAACATTTCTTTTGGCTTGAATTGAACACACATCTTGTTTTATTCAATTTTAACATCAACCCGTCCTTGTTGAAAGACCCTTTATTATTTCTAGGTAACTAGCAAGCAAGGCTAGAGTGCAAGGCAAGGGCTAGGCAAGCTAGGGTGCTTCACCGTCAACCACATGATTGCTTACCATCAGATGAGATAGTAGTCAAACGTGAGCCTGTCAATCACATCACACTAATCTCACTAATATTATAAAGGCGAAAGTTTGTGTGTGTGTGTGTTTGTATTTATGTTACTTCTTCACGCTCAAACAGCTGTACGGATCTGGACGAAATTTGACACAGAGATAGATTATAGTCAAGAATAGCACATAGGATACTTTTTATCCCGGGAATATGTTCCCTCAGGATAATATTCGATTTACACGCGGGCGAAGCCGGTAGCAGATGCTAGTAATAATATAAAAGCCAATTCAATGAGAATTTTTGAAATCTCATGCACTAGGAGGTAGCACTGAGACGTCAGGTCCAGGCACCTGTCAAAACGTTGTTTTTGAACTTTTTTTAAAATTTACATCTATATCATCGGTTTCGTTTTCAAAGGAAAGGACCTCCTGCCAAAGTGGCGCCAACTGGTGGCATAAATTTTCCTGAAAAGCCTTATTTGCCTACTTTTCATCTCATGTTCCTTTCATGTTACTAGATACAAGGGCAACTTTTTATAATACTTCCATTTATACGAGTACATCAATCAACTTACTTACTCATGCAAGAATATAATTGGAAGGTAAGTATTTACAACAATAATTTCACTTCATAAGTAAACACGATTTCATCCCAATATATCGCCAGCGTAGGCGTCAGCAGCGGGGGGGTTAATTAGAACCGTCGCATTGCACGGTTGACACGCGACGCGGTATGTCGTCCCGTTGCTTAGCAACCGAACGCTTTGAAGTGCACGCTAGTGCCACCAAATAGAGAAGTATAGAAGGCCTGTTAAATACAACGAGGAAAAATGCTCGCTCACATAGACATGGGTCAGGTACAGCGATTTCAAGTGTAATCGCGACTGGTATTGGAAAGACACTGAAGCCAAGAATAGGATTGCCAGTATATAAAACTTGCACATCAGACATGCAAGAACTTACATGACAATGTGGCACGACAGTTCTGATTGGTGAATATCATGAAATGTCAAGCAAGTTTTCATAATTTTGTCCAAGTTAATGTATTGTGTATAGTAAAAAAAGAAACTTTTTCAGAAAAACACTACCGACTGCCAAATGAAAGCACTACAAAGTGAAAAATAACTCTCTTTTTGGAAGTCGATGCCTTTGGTAGGTATAATTTTTTTTCGTTATGGACACTGAAGGCGGTTGAAAATAGACTATAGTACATAGCGATAGTGTTGCTTAATATTTTCGAAATCGTATCGAAGTACAACACAAATGCCAGTCGAGAATGCCCTTGCATTCTCGGAACATAGCCGAATATATTATGCATGCGTTCATTTTCATTTCTTGTATCAAGCTGGCCTTCTGCATCCTGTCTATACCCTGGCAACACCCACTCTCACTCACTCTGATCCTCACACGGAAGCGTTTTGGAGTTATTTTTCACGTGTTTAGTTTAATCAAGTGTGTTTTTGAGTTTATAAAGACATAGGGGTGGGGGAGTTGATTAAATAGGGTATGTCATGTTTTTAGATTGAAGAGCTCTTTGCGTCAAGGTGGATAAGCTCTTTCAAACGTGATTGTGCTCCAATACTATGTGAGATCAAAAGATATAGTTTTGTATGTTTTAGAAGAAATTGCTTTTGCGTCAGTCGCCGATTGGAAAGTTTACTTTCAATCAATATATTATCTCACATTAATGGGTAATTCCAGAACTGTGCTTTTTATGTGCATTATTTTCCATAACTGTTACAGTTTTCATTCAGGCAAGTTTTCTTTTACTGCATAGAGAATTACCATCCTGAAACTTTTAGCACAGCATAATACTGTATTCTATTAATTGTGTCTTCAAATGAAACCTACTACTTATCTTACCAACTCCGAGTTAGTAACTAACCCGGACTCCATTATTAAACTTCTGCCAGCGGCTTCGCCCGCGTAAAAAGTGTTTTATCATCCCAAGGGAACATTATACCGGGATAAAAAGTAGCCTATGTGCTATTCCAGACTATAATCTGTCTCTGTGCCAAATTTCATCCAGATTCGTTCAGCCGTTCTGGCGTAATTGAATAACAAACATACATCCACACATATATCCATCCAAATTTTCACATTTATAATATCACTAGCTTCTGGCAGCGGCTTAGTGTCGAAAACTATCCCAAGGAAACATATTCCCGGGATAAAAAATATTTCGCCTTTATAATATTAGGTTACTAATACTAGTAAGATTGTCAATTTAACATCGTGTTGGCAACTAACTGTGAGTTAATTTTATAGCACAAGTGCAAGTGGGCCTTAAAGAACCTAAATAGTTATTAAAGATGAATAGCTTCTTCCATTACACTCAGAAAGGTCTACATCGTCTTCACCTCGATTTTCTATCAAAGGGTGTACCTTTAATGTGACCTAATTTCCAATAGACGAGCAACATCTTAACAAAACAGATTGTGTCGACGTTCGACGCTCGTAGTTAATACATTATGCATTGACTGGAGGCTACCGTTTCCACGGCAGCTGGGATAGGGGCCACCTGCGAGAGGGCAATGTACGTTGAAATGTGAGAGATTCTCGTCCATGATGCGATAAAATGGGGCGGAGAATGATAGGGTCCAGAAGAATTGCTTGGATGGACTTTCTTTAGTCTTTGTCCAGAATATAGATTTGGTATGATCATCTCGGCTGCCAGAACTGGTGTTCTTGAAATTTTTAAAAAAGCTTCATAGCTACCTCGAGCTATGAAGCCAGAAAACTTGTCAACTAATCTAGGATTAGCTTCATTAGACACTAGACGTGATAGGTCTAATCTAGAGAGTGAACAAACTGAAAAGCAAGAAATTAAAATAAAGCATTTTGAGTTGGCGCCAAACAAACAATCAACGAAGATCATCCTAACTCTTTTCAATAAACCAAGGATTTTTGAATCGGACCACTCTATAAAAAAATTATGTGCGGTCGGTCATACATAAAAAAAATATATATACCTGTCGAATTTAGAATCACCTCCTTTTTTTGTCGGTTAAAAGAAAGCAATTAAATAACATAAATTAATAATTTTAAATATGGTGCTAATCTATACTTCTATACTAATATTATAAAGAGGAAAGATTTTTTTGTTTGTTTGTTTGTACCGAATAGGCTCCGAAACTACTGGACCGATTTAAAAAATTCTTTCACCAATAGAAAGCTACGTTATTCCTGAGTAACATAGGCTATTTTTTGATCTCGAAAACGGGTCCGGGGGGTGGCCCACGGGAGCGAAGCCGCGGGCAACTGCTCGTGTTTTAATAATGGTAAGTAAGACAGAACGGGTGTTGAATGTATAAACTAATCAAGTAATTTAGGTTACTTAATTCTAAATATTCAAACAGTCGTAATCAGTTCTTACTGAAAATCTCAAAGTATTAACGTTAAGTGAACCGCTTTACCTTATCGTGTCGTGCGATCTGGATTTGTTTAATCGTCTGTATGTACGGAGCTTTTCTCATTACACCAAGGTTATCTGATTTGAAACTTCTCACCCATTTGTGCATTAGATTCCAATGCAATGTATGGTTTGTATATACTAAGTATTAGTATTAGTAGAGTAGTAGTAGTAGTAGTAGTACTGGTTTGTATACTATAAGTTTTGTTGTAGTTTTAATAATCTTCGGTATACCATTTACGGATTTTATCGTGAGATCTGTTTCACCGCTTTCCATACGCCGTGATAACTCCGCACGTTGATACTTCATGTATTTTATTTGCATCGGTGTTTGGTCGGATAGTATGCGGACATTGTCATTTGCAAGACTGGATCTGTTAAATAACTCTTAGAACCGTTTATTTCAAGGATTACCAGGTATTATATTAAGCAGATGACTGAAAATATTAACTACTGAGATCATTAGCCTTTTGGTCTCGCACGGAGCTTCTTTTTAGGGTGCCGTACCCAGGGTAAAAACGGGACCCTATTACTAAGACTCCGCGATCCGTCTGTCTGTCTGTCTGTCCGTCTGTCACCAGGCTGTATCTCATGAACCGTGCTAGCTAGACAGTTGAAATTTTCACAGATGATGTATTTCTGTTGCCGCTATAACAACAAATACTAAAAACAGAATAAAATAAATATTTAAGTGGGGCTCCCATACAACAAACGTGATTTTTTGCAATAATGTTACGGAACCCTTCGTGTGCGAGTCCGACTCGCACTTGGCCGGTTTTTTATTTATTTTTTTGTTGCTTATTTCTCATGTCTCCTGTGCGGGTCACAAATAAATATATATTCTTTCTTTCTTTGTACTGTCACTTTCACAAGCAATTTTGTAGAAATCTATGAAATTTAAATACAGCAACAGGAAAATGTATTACAAACACCGCTTCCCATTTCCGACTAAATTAAACTGCCGAGTACTTGCGATACGTTCAATCATAATTTTACGTAAAATGGGTACTGCCCACATTACTATGGACCGACGAAGTTCTGTGTAACAATATTATAATTAATTAAACTGATACCGCATGAGTGATGTCCTGTGAACGCGAAATTAAAACATATTTAATTCGTATTGACACTGGCCGTCGGCAAATATACGCTTTTTAATTAATAAAGTTGCTATTTAAATATTAATAATGAAATGCCAGTCACAGATCGGCTCGTTGAGAGATTGGAAAAGGAACAAGGATTGTTTCATTATTGTATTTCATTTACGGATAATTATTTACTCTGTAATTTGGGTCTTTGAAATGTCAATCAACTTGTACTACCACAAAATTATCGTCTAGGCATATGCTTCTATGCTAGTTTTGATTAAAGGCTCTCGTAATAAGGTCATCATCTTCATCATCAGCCTACAGCAGTCCACTGCTAGACATAGGACTCCCCAATCACACGCTATTTATCTTGATACTTAGCAACTCTCATCCAGGTGCTACCAGCCACAATGCAAAATTTGTCGCTCAACCTAGCCTGGACGTCTCATCTGACGATTTCGCGTTTTGTAGAAAGGTGCAACGGCTTTCAACAACGGTAGCCACCGATCGTCGCTCCATTTAACCTGAGGGCCTTCCTTCTAACAATTCACCATTTCGAGTTTCGCAGACAGGTGCAATGCGACTGTGTGACAACGCATTTAATTTCATTTGTAGAGCAGTTTTAGAACAATGTGTTACCAGGGAAGCATAGCACAATAGGATACTTATTACTCAGCGATAGGTGGTAAGCTAGCAATAATAACGATGGTCCAAATTGACGACAAACAAATTAAATATTGCTAGTACCAACAAAGGCATACGACATCGTTCATCAATTAACCGAATTTAATATAAAATAACATCGATACGGCTCGGCTAATGATATTAGGTAATTACGAAACGAGGGTTGGCCCGCATCGTAATACTGCTTTCAGGGTTTTGTACAAGACTGAGAACTCTGATTCGGCCACTTGAAACTGACATGGATCTGCCCGATTAGATGGTCGTAAAAGATAGCTTTGAGCTTTTAAAAGATTAGTTTAGTTGCTGTAGGAAATTAGACCGTTTACAAGCACTTTGATGTGTCATGAAGATAGTTTTTCCGATGAAACAGGGTGGAATTTAGCTTTAGTAATTTAAAACTGATCTTAATTTGAACGTAGTGATCCCTAGGAGCATGGGGATTGACACGAGAAGAGAGAGGCCTATGCTCAGCAGAGAGCCAAGTCGGGCTGTTGTTGATGATTACCCAGCTTTTACTTCGCTTTGAGTTTTGAAGAATTATGGGTCCTATTGTATCCGATAACTTGCCCTAGTTTAGGAGTTTAAAGGTATCACTTAATTCATGCAACCCAGTAACTGGTTAGATCTGATAGGCTCTATGTAAAATAGGTAAAGATACAGCAGCATCCGGTTTGACAGATTTATTTATTTATTATTTTTTTTTTTTTTTTATTTTTTTTTTTTTTTTTTATTTTTTTTTTTATTTTTTTTTTTTTTTTTATTTATTTATTTTTTTTTTTTTTTTTTTTATTTTTTTTTTTTTTTTTTTTTTATTTTTTTTTTTACAGATTTATTTTAAGTATTGATTTGCCGAAGGTTGGTGAAAACTATATACTTGATGATGTTGGTGAATACTTGGTGCAAAAGTAGATCAAAGCCTAGGCAGATTATGATGATTGGATCACCTTAACCTAAACTTTAGATTCATTCTCAGGCACGAGATTAATAAAAAAATATCATCGTAAATTACAATTTCACGTTTCATTGATGACATTTGCCAATTACGTTCAGAATGATTGAGGGATCTGTAATCATTGGATGTCGGAATTTTTACGATATAATTTGTTACTTACGTAATAAAAATTCCTTATTAATTTCTTATCGTAACATCGGGTGGGCTAAATGATACTCAATTTTTATAGCTTGATCTTGACAGCTTATGTTTTTGTCACCAAAACTTTGTTGGCGACGAAATTCTGTTAATTACAAGTGTGAACATACATACAGGATATTGTAACTTAAAATTCAGTCTGTATTTCTTAAAGAAATAGGCAGAGATTAGTTAATATAATAAATATGCAAGATATGGGATAATTAAACAATAATGAAAGTATTTTCAGTAACGTGCAAAATTATTTACTCCCTAGCTTTCTATAGCCAGCGGCTTCACTCACGTAAAAGTCGTAAAATATCCCAGGAGAATGTGCTCCCGGTGTAAAAAGTATCCTGTCCCATTCCAGGTGACGGTCTATCCGTATGCGTAGTTTCATCCAAACTATTTTAGCCGCTTAACAGACGGACAGGCAGAGTTACTTTCGCGTTAGTACTTATTGATAGTATGAATTAATATGGATACAGAGATTATACGCATATTCAGACATTAATATTTAAAACACAAGGCATTATAAAAACCTGTTACAGTTTCCAATCACGAAAGCATTTTAATCCGGGATCATATTCCATTTAAAGCTTCAAACATAAAATATTAACAACGTACGTTTCACATAAATACATTGCAATAAATATCGATAAAATCAAAAGGCCTATAAGAATGCGTTGATGAGTTTTTCATGACAAAATGCTTGTTATATTATTAAAAGTGTACCTATTTACCTGATTACCTATTTCCAATATGGGTGTAACGGAAATAATCGTATTTAAAAACTGCTTTTACCCATGGTAATGAACGACATTTTTCAAAGAAGCATAAGGAATTCTCAAACATATCTGCGAGCTGGCTGACCATAACCAGATGTATCCTCCGACTGCTCAGCATGATTTTCTTCTTGTTTACGTCTTTTTAGTTCGCTTCTTAAGCAGTCTGGATTTTAATTTTTTGAATTAACTTTTTTTATTTATAACTATTTAGTTAATATTTCTTTTTTCACATTAGGTACATCTAAAAATATAAGTGTTATATGTTTTTCAAATCACCTCTTCATAACCCTTTTTTTTGATACCCTATACGATAGGGAAGTAAGAAAAAAAATTGGGTCTGAACAATAACAATTATGGTGCCCAAAATCCGCCATTTTTCAATTGTCCAATTGGAATGTAGCCTGTGACGCTTGCATGGTTAAGGTAAATCGATTGACGTAAGAATCATCAAAATCGGCCAACGCGTTTAGTCTCTACAACGCCACATAGGAACAAACATATATACATAGACTGATAAATACATTACCCTCCTTCGGCTGTCGTGTAAAAAAAAATGTGCCTCCCATACTAATTTGGATCAGTTGATGATAAATTTGTTTGGAAAGTCCAAAAAGTCAAACTACATTTTATAGTTGGGATTAACATTTCCGTTCACTCTTTAGAGTTATACTGTGAATTAATAATTATATCTGGAATAATACATACATCGGATTATTGTATGATCGAGTTTATTAAATGTGTATAACAAAATATAATTCTCCCGATGATATTGTAAAGAGACCATTTGATTCAAATTTAAGCTTATTAAATACTAACATGGTTTTGTGTGTGTAATAGGCGAATTAATTTTATATGCAGGTCGAAATCGTATCAAAAATAATAGCAGAGTCAGCGTTTAATGTTCCTCGTGATATTTATCTTCAGAGGTTTCTAAGCAGCTGGTGATGAAATAATTTAAACAAAATAAATCGCCTGCTTAGGTTTGTGATGAAATAATTTAAACAAAATAAATCGCCTGCTTAGGTTTGTGATGAAATAATTTAAACAAAATAAATCGCCTGCTTAGGTTTGAATCCACGATCTTTATCTAGTTAGTAGGGCTCGTAATCCCTGGGCCACCTCTGCTGATTTATTTATATGCTACCACTGCTTAATATGGCCTACCTCCAAAGCATAAGTTTAAAACTCTTCTGCTTCGCAATTTTGATGGCATGGACATTGGTCGTCTTCAGGAGGATGCCAGTAATATTGACTGGACGCCGCTGAGTACATCATCGTCCGTCGACGAACAAGTTGAAATCTTGTCTTCTACCCTCATTCAGCTTTACGATACACATGCACCTATTCGAGCCGTGAGAGTTAAACATCTACCAGCGCCATGGCTGTCTGACGAAATTAAAGTTTTAATAAGCAAAAAAGCAGCTGCGAAATTTAGATTCAAAATTCGGCCCAACAATGTTACCAGGGAAAAATAAATCTCAATTAGAAATCATTGCAGCAAGGTGTGTAGGAACGCACAACGCCAACATATTCATAATTCAGTTCAAAACGGTGATCCAGCTAAGGTCTGGAAATTTCTTAAATCATTAGGTATCGGAAAAAAGTCTCATGACACGATTCCTAAAGACATGGACTTCAACTTACTTAACAGTCATTTTTCTACTTCGCCCGTACTGGATGGGGCCACCAAAGCTACTACGCTTAGTTATCTTTCAAATCTTCCGATACCTGATTATTCCCCTTTTGTCTTAAGTCAATTCACTGCTTGTGATGTTAAAAAGAGTATTGTTTCGATTACATCCAACGCTGTTGGTAGTGACTGTGTCACTCGTAAAATGATCATACCCATCCTTGATAACATTCTTCCTGTCATTCTTTACATCCTCAACTCCTCTATTTCCAGTGGTATCTTCCCACAAGCCTGGAAAGATGCCCAAATTATTCCTTTACCCAAAAAATCACATCCTGCATCATTCTCTGACTATCGTCCCATTTCTATTCTTCCTTTCCTATCCAAAGTTCTTGAAAAGCTTGTTCATCATCAGCTCAACACGTTCCTCTCCAAACACAATCTTTTAAATCCATTCCAATCTGGTTTTCGACGTGGCCACAGCACTACCTCAGCACTTGTGCACATCACGGACGATATCAGGTCAGGCATGGATGTGGGGAAGTTAACAGTACTTGCTCTGCTCGACTTTAGCAATGCCTTCAATACTGTTGACTTCGACATTTTGCTTGGCGTCCTACGCTCTTTTAACATATCTCCTCCGGTAATTGACTGGTTTCATAGTTACCTGTTTGGCCGTCGGCAGCGTATTTGCACTGACGAATCTTTCTCCTCTTGGTGTCATACCTCTGCCGGTTTGCCGCAGGGTGGCGTTTTATCTCCTCTTCTCTTCTCACTCTTTATTAATGCTATCACTCAACGAATTTCTTCTTTCTACCACCTATATGCTGATGATCTACAAATTTATACCCAAGCCCCTCTCGGAGAGTTATCTAATGCCATTGAGACAATTAATACAGACCTGGCTCGAATAGGTGACTGGAGCACTGAGTTCGGATTGAAGATCAATCCAACGAAGACTCAACTAACGGTTGTTGGCAGTTCCCGGACTGTCTCTAGGATCGATTGGTCGATACTTCCCCAGGTTACTTTCAATAATACTATTATTCCTATGAATCATATTGTGAAGAACTTGGGGATTTATATTGACAGCAACCTTTCCTGGACCAAACAACTGCAGGAAGTCAGTCGAAAACTGTTTGCGTCTGCGGGTTCCCTGAGACGTCTTCGTAATTTTCTTCCCATTACCACTAAAATTGCGATTGCACAATCTCTTCTTCTACCTATTCTAGGCTATGCTGATGCCAGCTATCTTGATCTTACCCAAGACCAATTGGACAAGCTTGAGCGACTTCAAAATCTCTGTATCAGGTTCATATTTGGCTTGCGCAAGTATGATCACGTTTCCGAATTTCGTACTAAGCTCAAATGGCTTCCTATTCGCCTTCGCCGGAATGCCCATATACTTTCTTTGCTCTATAATGTGTTATTTAATCCTTTTACTCCTTTTTATCTCAAAGAACGCTTTCAGTTCCTCTGTGACACCCATTCTAGGTCCTTGAGATCATCGGAAAATCTAAAATTAAGTATTCGTATGCATTCCACTTCCTTCTTTGACAAATCTTTTACGATTCAAGCAGCTCGGTTGTGGAATGTATTACTTATTGAAGTGAGACGTGCTCAAACACTACCAACGTTCAAGAAAATGGTAAAGGAGCATTACCTTTCACTGTAATTTTTATTATTCTCCTTTCTCTATTATATATTTGATATGTATTAGTATATTATGTAATATTATATGTATGTATTGTATGTTATTAAGTCTAAGTAATATTATTTTTGGTTTTTTGTACACTGACAGCCCTAAATTCTTCTCCTATATTTCAGTCCATCCAAAGGTTGTCTGTAAGAGATTGCCTAGTGCGATAAGACCGCCCATTGTACACTTGTGTATTTGAACATTTGTCCTGTATGTTTTTTTGTGGTGTACAATAAAGTATATAATAATAATAATAATGGAAGGAAAATGAAAAGCTGAATAAGTAGGAAATGGCAACTTTTCTCTTAATTCAAAGATGTCTTTATTGTAACATTATCTCCACTGTACTAGGACAAAAACCTTTATGTCACCCAAAAGTTCTTTAACAGTATTAAAATCACCCTAAAGCCGCCCAAAGCATAAAACACTCGCTAATTCCTTCTAAAACAATTATCACAGCGAAATTATTTCGTTACAAATCAATTGACGAAGAAGATCACGGCACACGGAGATTTGTTTAACATGGCGCGGGGGTGATGAGGGAAACAAAGAAAGGCCCGTAAAGGGCGGGCGGGGGCGAAGCTTCAGCCGGCAGTGCTTGCCGAGCATTCGGCAGAAACGGACGCGTCCCAACGCCCCGACGCTCCCCGCCATACGCTCGCGATAACAAGTGCTTGTGTTTTGTTTTTTTTAATAAAACCTATTTGAAAAAAGATTTCGAAATAGTGACGTCATTGTTGCGATGTTTTGTTCTCCAATCAGGAGTTTGCTTGTTGTGTTGCACGCGAAAGCGGCCGGCTTGTCAGTTACATTAAACGGTAAGAAGATCTTTCTTTTATTTAATCATTGCTTTATTAAAACGTTGTCATACTATGTCGATATCTTCCTAAGCGACCCCTAATTTGGTTGTCTAGCAGAATATCTGAAAAGACACCGTTTACAGGCTAACGGGAACGCTGATATCGGGCTTACATCAGCTTGATATTAGATTTCTATAGCCATCCTGACGCAAATACATCAGGAAAATGTATTTCCCAGAAATAATTTACTGATAGTGGTGTAACTTTTTCCATGAAAACAAATATTTTGGTACATGTAAACATAAAGCGGTATTCAATAACTATTTTCGTCTGAACTTCGCCATGTGTACACATTTGCATTATATTCACATGACTGTACTTGTTTTGTATTTAACTTGGAGGGTAAACCATAGTTTATGTGTGTTTGTAAGGTAAAGTCATGCCCTAAAACAAAGACGAGACTCGACACAAATTGGTGGACCATGTAAAATGGAAAATCGTCCGGAAAATTCACATGGAAATATGTCGCAAATATTTATAATGCCGAAATTGAAATTTTTCATATTTCCATTGATAAAATAAATTATGCCACAATGAGCCACCACAGTAGGTACTAAATTAAAAGAGTAGGTACGCCCTAATTTCTGAATTAAGAATTTTAAGTTCAGGATTTGTCAAATTTTAATTTAGCCTGACGTAAGTCAAACATAATGCATTAAAGCAGGTTTTGTAACATTATTAAATCCGAAAAACTGGTCCTAACGTACATAACAACAAACCTTTTTTTATTTAAAAATTAAATTTTATTTAATATTTTCTTTTTTGTGCCTGTTAGTAGAGATAAAGAGAGAACATTTTCCTTAAAATCATTAAATTTTATTCGTTACAAGTCAAATATTGAATAGCTTTTGATTTCAGTTTCAGGATTAGGGATATTAGGTTAAAGATGAATACGGACTGTTTCACGGAATTACTGTTTATTTGAGTTTCTGAAATAGACGTAGTTTTTCAACGAATAAATATTTATTTGGTTACTGAAAGTTTTCAAAGCCTTAGATAAATAGTTGTTTTGAAACTTTTATATTCATTACTATCTGTTGCTCTTGTTTTCTGGCTCATACTTTGGAATCTGGGTACTACGTAAGTACGTACGAGTATAAGTACTTTGTGTATTATTTTGACGTCATGAGCTCCTAAGGATATGAGAAAATTCGAGTGTTCAAATAGATACTTAGATGTATCACACTCGTTAGTGGCGAAATGGATAGACGTGATATTATTGTAAAGTAAGATTTTTTTACTAATTTCACAAAAGGGAAATATCATAGGTAAGAAAGGACACCTTATATAGTCTTACTACAACATTGAAAATGCTAATGTAACAGGTTGAAAATGAACTCAAAAACTAGAAAAAAATTACAATAGGAAAATATCATAGGTAAGAATCTCAATCGAACACCTTACATAGTCTTAGTACAAAATTTAAAATGCTAATGGTTGAATATGATCTCGAAAACTTGAAAAAATTACAATAAGGAAATATCATACTTAGGTAAAAAAGGACACCTTATACAGTCTTACTACAACATTGAAAATGCTAATGTAACAGGTTGAAAATGAACTCGAAAACTTGAAAAATAATTGACAATAGGAAAATATCATAGATAAGAAAGGACACCTTATATAGCCTTACTACAACATTGAAAATGCTAATCCTGTTACGGTTTAAAATGAACTCTAAAACTTAAAAAATATTTTTACGATCCATGAATCATTTCATTTACCCTAATATTAATGTAATGGTTAACAAATATTATGATAGAAAAACTAAAGACTTAATTTAGGTAAATAAACGCCTAGGACTCTAGCTCTTTGAACACGTATTTGTTTTCAATAAACGTAGCAAATACACTATGTTTGCTCTGATATTAAATTTGATTGACCACTCTGTTTGCATTTATATAAATCGGTTTATTGAAACGTTTCACATACATTTGCTACCTTAGTTTACATAGTTAAACACTGAAATTAATGAATGAAATATGTTTGCAATCAAATGGCAGTCGCATTGATTAATGTGTCTTTGAAAAGGCTGAACTGCGGTGTGGAGTAAATGTGTATTAAACAAATGAGAATTTGGTTTAGAAACTATTATGTACGAGTCTATTTTACGTACATATTACGTACGAGTCTAATTTTGTCTCTTTGAAGGTAAAAGGGTATTTAGAACAGGAAAGTTTAAAGGTAGTTCAGGTAAAGAAGCTATTTTGCAATTTAAGTAAAATAGGGACCATGATAAAAAGTGTCTTTTGCCACGTAAACAATTAATTATGACGCTATATTGCGTTGAAATATCGTGTGACGTCACGGTGTGCTAAACTTTACACTGACAAAGTGACGTCACAAGCCCACTCCTGAACTTTGAACTGAACTTTGTCAATTTTATTTATTTGACAAAGTAACAAGATACGGGTCCAATACTATTTGATAATCTCACTGACGGACTAAATAGAATTATATTTTTTTCTATCCAGGAAACATCCCTATTACCTTAAATTCATTTAAGTAAATTTATTCAGTTTGAGACATTCAAAGGGACTTATTTCAGGCTTGACTAAAGATAAAAAAATACAATTGAAAGTAAATAAAACATTTCTGAACTAACTTTTGAAACCGGCTTCAGAATTTATACACGGGAACGTATTACCGGAAAAACACGTACCTATTCTATGTCCTAATTCAGATGGTGCCTATGCCAAAGGACGTTTCATAAATTTTTGGTCCAAATGTGAAATTGCCGGTCAAAAAAAGTACTTTATTCTGTCTAACTTGTAGAACTTGTCCACCTAAGCATTTCTTATTAGGGCACCAAAACTAGCACCGCTGTGCTTGATTCTATTAGAGTTAAAAAATCTGCGTGTCGACCTTCACATTTGGACCAAAATAGATGATGGCCTTTTATCCCAATCCGTTCAGCCGTTGACAAATCAAATACAAAATAAAATTAAAATCACAATTATCAAATTAGTCAGATTACAAATATACCGTCTTGATTCAGGTTTCAATTAAGCCATAATTAGTAACCAACCACACGACACTACTCAATTAAGTATGTCTGACTGTTCTAACAAGATATACAATTATCTACTACTGTCCGCCAATTAGCAGGTGTAGATGAACACATCTTCCAATTATTACGATGAATAGGATTAACCGGACACTCCAAAGGGATGTCGCATGTGCGCTGGAGAAAAACAACAGGAATCCGATGCCCGACATCCCCTCTATCATCACACTACAGCTCCGGGTAGACTAAAGAGCCGGAAGAGATTTCTCCGCTATACGCAGGCCATTCAAGACCAACCACCTACACTAAGAAGCAAGTTGTGGGAACCTCGCCACCACCCAGCTTCTTAAAACCCCAGGAACGCCTACCACCTGGCCGTGATCTGCAGTGGCCTGTATGGAAAGCTTTCAATATATTGCGTACCCAGGTAGGCTGTTGCAAATTTGGCGAAATGGGGTTTTATAGACTCGTCTGACACACAATGTGAGTGCGGTGCACCTGTGCAGAATATGACACACATTGTCCCAAGTGCCCACACACTGGAGGACCTAATGAACGCCCCTGGCGCTGCTATTCGCGCACTGCTACTGGCGTTGTTACTCGCTGTTATTTGTTTGTTTATTATTGTTTGCAATTTTCTGGTGGTCACCACTGTTGCTTCTGGCTTTCAGGAGTTGCAGTGGTTTGGGAATAGTGCGGTGGATTGACTGATGCTGCTATCGGTGTGGTTGCCTACTGGTCACAAAATATCTAAAGAGTTTTCCATCGACTCGAAATGAAGAAGAAAACCACTACGATTAGATTCCCAACATACTGGTTAAAGAGCTTTGGATAATTTGTAGTCTAATTTCGTTTTATGGAAGGAAGAATTCCGTTTCCGATCTACGTTGGCCTTCGACATAGCTAGATGTATCTGAATATGAATATGACTTATTAATGCATTTACCTATTGTTACTTGTCATGCACACATTGCACATAATGCAAATTACTTTAGATAAGCTTCTGATTTCATCGACATATAGCAGTGTCTATATGACGACACAAAAAATAATACTTTGTTAAATAGTCTTTTTTTATAGGAGTAAGTGTGGAATTTCTTGTCCGTTCTTCTCCATAACAAGCTACTTTTCCGATAGGACGGTAGAATCAATGGTGTTACTACTGTTAAATTAATGTGTTTTACTTTCAAAAGTGCCGCTTAATGGCCTAATTGAAATAAAGAATTTTGTCTTTGATTTTGAGTTTGACACTTGGGGGAAGCATATGTACAGCAGTGGACGTCTTATAGTATATAATAGCAGTCCCTACAAAAAAAGCATAAGAAGTTTGATTTTTGGCTTCTGGAAGATTGATTAAGAAAAGATTTTTTGAATAAAGAATTCATAAAAAAACTAGAGTTAAGCGTTTTGATATTATCATAACTTTTTTTGCTTCTATCTCAGCAGTTACTCACACTGAATGAAAAACTGTTCTAGCGCGTATCTACATTCTTATAAACAACAAAATATTCATGCAACAATTTTGACTCAGTCCATCCGCTCACTTGGTACAATGCATAACTTAGCTCAGAACTAGGCAACCTAAGATCCGCCTGTAAAAATCTTTGGGTATTCTTTTGTTTTTATTAAACTTAGTAATTTTCATGAATGATGATATTTTTTTTGGGTCGTACGGTTGGCGCAGTGGTTGAGCGATTGAATGCTGCGCTGCGTGTCGCCGGTTCGATTCCCACACGGAACAAATATTTGTACGACCTACAGATAGTTGTTCCGGGTCTGGGTTTTGCTGTATGTGAGTTTATATGTTTGTAAACGCACCCACATTACAGGCGAAATTCCTAGTGCGCGGACAAAGTTTAAAAAAATATATCCCCACTTTAAGCCTATGGGAGGTACCGGTTGAGCGATTGAATGCTGCGCTGCGTGTCGCCGGTTCGATTCCCACACGGAACAAATATTTGTACGACCTACAGATAGTTGTTCCGGGTCTGGGTTTTGCTGTATGTGAGTTTATATGTTTGTAAACGCACCCACATTACAGGCGAAATTCCTAGTGCGCGGACAAAGTTTAAAAAAATATATCCCCACTTTAAGTCTATGGGAGGTACCGGAAAAAAAAATATTTTTCATGATTTTATGTTACCACTTTGTCGGAATTATTAATATGTATATACATGCCAAATTATAGCTTTCTAGTACTTAGATTCTCTGAGCTAAGCTGCGGACGGACAGACGGACAGAGCGAAACTATATGGGTTCCTTGTTGACTTCGGAACCCTAAAAAAAGCGTAGTAGGTTGCTGGCAGGGTTGCCTGGAAATATCTAGCCACAGCTTTTTTCTTTAACTTTGCCCTAAACCATGTTTTTTTCTGTATCGTAAGAGTGTTTGCAACATTATCTAGCTCTCGGCTAGCCGCTGCTGCAGTAATGTATTCTACTTTCAAGAATCATTAATAAAATATTTACCTGCAGATTTTTGCAGTGGGATCTTATACTGTACTGTAAGTACTTGCTTCAGGTAAATGCATGCAATCAAAAGACTAAGATAGAAGCGTACAGTGTTCTTCTCCTTTACAGGCATCTTAGATAAATATCTTAATGTCATACCGGTTCGTCTCGTTAAAATGTATATTGTTCTTGTTGTCTCCATAGTGCTTGCAACATTGTCTTTATATTAAATGTGGTGTATACTGTTTTGTAGTAGACAATATAAATATATTATAGTGAATGGATATTTTGTATTATACTATGTTGTAGGGTCATAAGGAAAGAGCCTGAGGATCTGAATAAGGAACTGGAATTTTACGAAATGGTTTTGAAATGGGCACAAGTTTATGAAACGTACGTAAATAAAATAATGGAATCCAGAGATATCTCCTTACCAAACATTAAATCCAGCCACCCCACTATTTTTTTAATGATAGTTTGTACCTTAATGGGTTGGACCCAAGTCAAATTCAACGATCTTTAATGAAAAATATACTATGGCTGCTCAATTTGATACACAAACTGGAAGATTTGATCAGCATCTATAATTCACAAAAGGGTCTTGCTACAATTGACTTACTATTACCCCCAGTTTCTGCATTCAGAATGACTAACAGACTAACAGTCTGTAAAATTTTAATTTTGCCAGAAAGCTTATCAAACTCTGCCATTTAACGATGATGATACGTTCTTAACTCCAAGTTCTAAATTTAAAAACTGGCCTTGAGATAGCAACTATGTACCTACTCAAATCAAAATATTCCACTGTTACGTGCGGTATACTTCCAGAAATGGTTCCTGAACTATCTAAGAGGCACATTTCCATAATCACACGCTCAGCTCAGTGGATTTGTGCTTGCAGTTTAATGCTAGCATGCTGGAGTGTAACAACAAGAAGTTCATCAAAGTTTGTAATCCATTGATGAATTTTGATGTAGATGCATAGTGTATAGTATTGTGCTTACATAATTTCTATGAGAGCCGCCTTAGCCGGGTTATTTGGCTTCAGAGAAAATGTGTTATTATAACTGTTTTTTACCAAGATTTGTGTAAATTTATGGGTATCAGAGACTTTCCTGTTCGAAAATACTATTTAAAATATCTTAAAACTGCTTTACCTACATAAGTAAAGAAAAATATCAGCTTGTAACTGTTCCACTGCAGGGCAAAAGCCTCTTCTTATATAGAGAAGGCACGAGCACCGATCGCTTGCTCAAGACGGGTTTATCGATTTCAAACTTGTAATGAGTCCAGGAAAAAAACCGGCCAAGTGCGATTCGGACTCGCACACGAAGGGTTCCGTACCATAATCGCAAAACACTGCATAAAAATCACGTTTGTTGTATGGGAGCCCCCCTTAATTTATTTTATTTTAATTTATTAATTATTATTTTTTGAAGTAAATATACAACTAAACATTCTGTGAATATTTCAAGCGTCTACCTATTGCCGTTATTAATATCGAGCAAAAAACGGCAAAAATATCACGTTTGTTGTATGGGAGCCCCCCTTTAATATTTACTTTATACTTTTTTTTAGTATTTGTTGTTATAGCGGCAACAGAAATACATCATTTGTGAAAATTTCAACTGTCTAGCTATCACGGTTCATGAGATACAGCCTGGAGACAGACGGACAGACAGACAGACAGACAGACGGATCGCGAAGTCTTAGTAATAGGGTCCCGTTTTTACCCTTTGGGTACGGAACCCTAAAAAACAATATTTGACAGGGTTTTATTTGATGCCTGATGAATCGCAAGTATATATTATAACTCTAAATCAAATCAATTTTTTTTATTTTACATAGGCCTACATGGGCACTTATAAAACGTCGACAAAAGGCGCACGGTTCGGCTTGGTCGTTTCCTATGGAGAGGAACCGGCAAGAAACTACATGGTTACTCTTTTAAAAATATGGTTTGTTTTTACAATATTTCCATGTTACAGCATTATTTAGATATGGGGGGACAACGTAGGCCCGACAATAAGACGTTAGAAACTAAAATAAAAGTAAAACGAGATAAAAAGTATCAGATGTTATCAAGCATCTAGAAATCTCGAAGGCCTACAAAAGGTAAAAAAAAAAAATGTATAACAAGATTAAATTTAACATGTGGCACAAATGTAGTTATCAGAATCTGAATCGCTAAATCTTGAACTCTTCTACAGCTACAACAAAAAATATGTGGAAAATTGCACGAAAACTTGATGAAATTGCTTAAATACCTAATGATCCTCGTCTATCCCTTTAAAATCGAGCTGTATCGGAAAGGTTCCACCATGAATCCTCTTGGGTGCTGACCTGGCAGAGACTTTGTTTCCTATACAGAGATTACGTGGTTTTCCAGACAAGGGAAATACCCTACTTAATGTTGTTAACAATCGATAAACGATAACATATGTATATGGGTTATCGATGTAGTAAACTTTCATAAGTAATACCTACATGTCTTTTTTACGCTAAATAAGATAATGTTTACCGATATTTTGTAAAAAAAATAACAATAATTATGCTGCGTCGTTGGTCTAGGGGGGTCACAAGCGGTCCAGCTGAGTCTTAGGATTTTTTTTCCACTCTACTAAAAATAAGCTTGCCCCTTATAATACGGAACTTAAACATATCCGACGATATATTGTGTATGTTTTTACACCTCTTTCCTTCGGCAAAATAAAGTTATGTCCTTATATAAATGCTGGCTCCTTGGTTTTTATTCGCGCCTTTCCATGAAACGTGAGTGATTGCGTGGGGAGCATTTTGCCGCCCATACTTATTTTTTTTTACAACTAATGGTTAAAAGCATTTGAAAAGGATACAATAAAGCATAATCTATCAGAACAGGTAACATTAATCAAAGTTTTAAATAATGGTTTCAACTTAGTAACGAAATTAAACGAATTTTCATCATCTATAACATACCAACAAAACAGTCGTGATACATGTCCACACAATGTTTCACAGTAACTTTATGTATCTATTGTATCCTTTTTTGGTCCCTCTATTTTTCTTGGACGAGGCATAATTATATTTCTTGCCAATTAATGGAAATAAATCGTGTTAAAGCTGGCAGCAAAATGCTCATAGCGCGAGCACTCTAGGGTTAAGGCCAAGATGTAGATGGTGGATTGAGCTGGACTCCTTTATTAAAGATTTGTCAGAGGTGGATGAAGAGTACCCCCTTATAAATCCATGGATAAAATTAATTTAAATTCCGTAATTGTTTAACATAATCATCATTTTGACAAAGCGTAGGTACTGTGCATAATTACTCCAAAGCGCGTCTTGACCGCAGCAAGCAGCCTCTCATCAAAGAACAATTAATGAGGGTAAAACAAAACAAAATACCGCGTACCTAGCCCTACGCGCGCTGCCTTAATGAATGTAGTCATGCGTTTTACAGAAAGAGGTCAAGTTTTTTCGACACTGTGACACTTTTATTTTTCTTTAGTGGCACAAGAGTGAACTTCTGGCAAATGACGAGATATCCAGGCATTGTATTCGTGCCTACTACTACTACTCGTACAAAAACTTGAGAAATAATTTACAAGACAAGAATAAGAGTTGGCTCAGGAATCGTGCTGTTGTGCTGTCTTAATATATTCCTATCTATACATACAAATAAATAAAATTGAAGTGTCTGTATGTAATATCAAAATAACAACGTTTTATTGAATGCACGTGAAAGTATATACGGTACTAACAACAAATAAGCAATTTTTAAGATTTTTTTCTGTCTGTCTGTCTGTTTCTTCCGGGTAATCTCTGAAAAGGCTGGACCGATTTTGACGGGACTTTCACTGGTAGATCTATGATGTAATAACGAGTACTATAGGCTACGTTTGATTACGAGAATACTCATAGTTCCGGCGGGAAACTAAAAAAATAAAAATATATTTTTACGAGTTTGACGCGGACGAAGTCGCGGGCAACAGGTAGTCTATAGTAAATTTTATAGTAAAAATCCTATTTATAATATATGTATGTGATGTATTTTTGGTACTCAAGGTATAATTTTTGACTGTCATGTGGGTGAAGCCGGTGTTAAGCTTTTATAAAATCAGGACAAAAATTAAAAAAAATTCATCAACATCATAAATTTATACTTTTGTGGTAGAATTTGCGTAGAAATAACGAAACAATAATAAAAAAAGAAGCTTAGGAATACGGCTCAATACGTTTTCCTTATCAAAAAGTCATTAACATCGGAAGCCAAAGTCATACCAATTCTTTTCATCTTAACGTTCAACAAATCGTTTAAACCGTCTCATTTTACTCTCAATAGACTTGATCCCCGAATGAAGGAGTGCAAACTGCCTTTTTCCCTCCACAATCCGCTAATCTGCAACACAGTACCAATGTAAAACATTTTAACAACATCAAAGCCTTTAAATTGTACGTCAAATTCGCTACGAATATTCCCACCAATAATTGGAATCAAATACGTTTTTTCCTTGTATTTCTTTTTTTTTAGAATTTAATTTGCCTTCTTGGTAGGGGTTCCTTTTTTTAATTTAAATATTGAGCTTGAGCTATTTAGTTTTATCGGTGATGTGAATTCTTAATTTGAAATTGGGTCGTATTTTTTTTTTAGTCAGTATTTTATGGGCTTTTATGCAATGATTGAGATTGAGATTTAAGGTAAAACAATAAAATAAAAGCATTTAGATTGTTCAATATGATGAGTTTCAATAAAATATTGAAAAGTTAAAACAATTATACTAAATAAAAGCATTGAAGATTGTTCAATATGAGTTGTTTTATTAAAATGTGTTTCCATTTCATTTATACCAATAAAATAGGTGAAAAATGTTTATGTACCGTAGTATTTTTGTCCTTTTTCTAAACTAACGATTCATGGTCCACCAGTACTCGTAACACAAAGATATCATGCTAGTTAACCCTAAAACAGTACCCACATTAAAGTTCAACCCCGTGAGGTAACAAAACATAATCTAAGTCGTAAACCATAAAATATTTTTAATCGCCAGTTTACATTACGTAGATAACCATTAACGGCGTATCGAGCCACATTCAAAACATTTTAGTTCAGTTCTTTGTTTATTAAATAATCATTGCGTCGCGGCACGAAACGGTTACCTAACAAAGAAAACTGTCAAGCACGGCTGTTACTTGTGCTTGGGGTTCGGGGATAATGAAGTCGTTCTTACTCGAATTTCGAAAAAAAAAATAAGTAGGTTTCAAGCATAGAACGAATTACTATTATATAGTTTACCGAGACAACTGTACCGCGCCTTAGGTATGTGCGCGGTGAGACCAACACAGGCCAACAACAACGGGGGGTGCAACGCAGGCCGCTCCGCTGTCAGTCCACCGTAAACGCTCACGGCGATAGCTAGTGTCATTTGTGCCAGACTGTCTATGTCAGACGCACATGAGATAAATATCTAGAGATGGTCGGGCGTTATGTCGTGATGTCAAGACGGTCAGTTTTAAAGTAGCCGAATATTTCAAGAAAAGAAAAGCATGGCTGGGTTCGCGACAGTAGGTTTGATAATCTTATCGAACCTTTAATAATAATTTTTCAGAACGACTCTGATGTTCCGATGGCGAAACGGAAGATTTAGTTGAAGCAAAATCTATGTCAGAATAATTAGTTAATTTTGGCTGGTCATTCAAAATTTTATCTGATATAACGGCTGCATATCAGACATGCATTGAGAAAATGTGGTGTATAATGCACGACACTTTTCTGAATGAAACGATGGTTAAATCTTGCAGTGACAGAATAACTTAACCGTCAGCATGAGACTTTATTTTTAACCGACTGCCCAAAAAGCAGGAGGTTATATATTGGGCATATTTTTTTTATGTGTGTTCGCGGATAACTTCGTCGTTTATAAACCGATTTCGATGGAAAGGAGATATCTCAAGGGTGGTACCATGATAAGGAATGGTGATGGGATCCTTGAGAAATCAAGGGAACTCCTCAAATATTATAGGCATACATATACCAATTTTGGTATTTTCATCAATAATGCAATCATTTGCACTCTGAAAGTATCATTTGGTGAAGTGGAACTGATGAAGAAGACCACAATGGCCACTGGAACGCCGAAATAAAACAATGTATCCTAGTCGTGTTTGGACGTATTGGAATCGTCATAAGATGTACTTTGGCTATAAATGAATTTCATGTTAATTGGAGGTACCTACCAAAACTAAAAAGAGGAAAATAAAAAACTTTATAACAAAAAATCAAACCGACTTCCAAAACAAAACACTTCAAAACGAAAAAAATTTTTTTTTTCGAAGTCGGTGTCAAATAACAGAAAACAAGGGGTACAAAAGACAACTTTTCAGAATTAGCATCTTATTCTTTTTTCAATGAGTGCACACATTAGCCACCAGCCATTGCCCAGGAAGCAAAACACAAGCCTATCACTACACTACAGAAAACCAATAACTTTAACCCAGTAGAGCACTACCCCTATTCCCAGACAGGTAGTCGATAATCTAGCTGGAGATTTATGAACCCAACACTACAGCTTCCCTTAAACTCGTAGTTACTCGATGAACGGGCGGAGTGGGTAGCCTAAGATTATACAATCAAGGAGTGCCTTGAGGAGCCAGAGACACGTGTCTTGTCTTATGTGTTTGTGATATGCAAGACGTCTTGGAATGTGGAAACGAATTGGATGGAGTTTGTGTAGAGGGTTATATTTAATACGTGTTTTGGGTTTTCTATCTAGATTTCTGAGTAGACCATGGAATCTTAAATTGTACCTCTGTTACATAGGTTTAAAATGGTACCCGGTAACTATAAAATCCTATGTTGTCGTTAAATAAAAATTCATTTAGCTTTTTCCTACGATTCTTAATTTGCAGAAACTGGTTCCGTTCCAATCGCGGTTTACCGATAGTCTTGGTTTATAAAAGAGGGTTTTTTCGCAAATATATTCAGCGTGAAAAATATAACTTTCCACGCTTCGCAAGTATATTCAGCATGAAAAATATAACTTTTCACGCTGAATATACTTGCGAAAAGGTTCTCTCAGAAAGAACCTCTCCTCTCTCTTTCTATTAAGCCCAAAAGTATCATCAACAATTTTTATTGACATTCTGTATATTTTTCTTAAAATGAATCTCTCAATTGATCGTAGTACCTAAACTAAATCTAGAAGTACTCTCGACCACAGAACACATCACTTGCCAGTAAGTTAGACAATATCCACTGAAGCGAGTGCAGTTATACTTAGCGGAAGTTAGTAAACGTGTAAATTTGCGTGAGTTTGTCGTACTGTCTTGTCCAGTAATAGAACTGTGTTACGTGCCAGAGTGCAAACGTTGTAGCCATACCAACAAATTATAATTAAAAAAGAGGTTTGGGATTGAAAGTTTTGGTATGTAATCAAGCGTTAAAAAATGTGTCATTATATTTGGTATCCGGATCTGCATGATCCTTCAAGACCTTCTGTTAAAAATATCCAATACTAGCTTCTGTCAGCGGTATCGCCCGCGTGGAAAGTATGTTCTTATCCCAAGGGACCTTTACACCGGGAAGAAAAGTATCCTATGTACTATTCCAAACTATAATCTATCTCTGTGCGTATTCTCATCCGTTCAGCCGTTCTGGCGTGATTGAGTAACAAACATACATCCATCCATCTAAACTTTCGCATTTGTAATATTATTGCTAGCTTCTGCCAGTGGCTTCGCCTGCGTGAAAATAAAAAGTAGCCTAAGGAAACATTTGCCCGGGATAAAAAGTAGCCCATGTGTTATTCCAGACTATAATCTATCTCTGTGCCAAATTTCATCCAGATCTATTCAGCTGTTCTGGTGTGATTGTGTAACAAACATACATCCATCCAAACTATCGCATTTATAATATTAGTAAGATAAGATGTATCATCCTCTTCATGATCAAAATGATCAACGGTACCTACTGTAACTTCTTAAATCACGCTACGAATTAGTTATGTGTTTCTTCTCGAGTTTAAGAAGATTCTTGTAGTTGTACCCTTTATCTTACGTTTTCGCCAGCAGGTGTTTGAGTTTTAATTGGCGATACTGTACCCAAAATGGCACGTGGTTCAGCCTGCTGCTCTAATTTGTTTAAATGGCTGAATTATGTTCATACCGCTTTGAAGATAAGAGATTAATGTTAATGTCTTGAACTTAACGTAAATTAAGTTTTGAACTGCAATCATTAACTTTAAAGTTTTATCTCTGAAAGCAATATTAATCTGAAAATTTTTGCTGTATTTTAATACTTAATTTGTATCTACAAAAAATGAGAAATTGGGAACTTGGTTTGCGCGATGCGGATATTATTCTAAATTCGTTTTTCGCGATGAGGTTAATTTATTAGTTATCTTCGTTGAAATGTTAATTGAGAATTGTTTTTGAAATTGCATACTGAAATTAAGAAAAAAACCGGCCAAGTGCGAGTCGGACTCGCACACGAAGGGTTCCGTACCATTATCGCAAAACACTACAAGAAAATCACGTTTGTCGTATGGGAGCCCCCTTAATTTATTTTAATAATTATTATTTTTTGAAATGAATATACAATTAAACATTCTGTGAATATTTCAAGCGTCTACCTGTTGCCGTTATTAATATCGAGCAAAAAACGGCCAAAAAATCACGTTTGTTGTATGGGAGCCCCCATTAATTTATTTTATTTTTATTTAATAATTATTATTTTTTGAAGTAAATATACAACTAAATATTCTGTAAATATTTCAAGCGTTTACCTGTTGCCGTTATTAATATCGAGCAAAAAACGGCAAAAATATCACGTTTGTTGTATGGGAGCCCCCCTTAAATATTTATTTTATGCTGTTTTTAGTATTTTTTGTTATAGCGGCAATAGAAATACATCATCTGTGAAAATTTCAACAATCTGGCTATCACGGTTAATGAGATACAGCCTGGAGACAGACGGACAGACAGACAGACAGACGGATCGCGAAGTCTTAGTAATAGGGTCCCGTTTTTACCCTTTGGGTACGGAACCCTAAAAAACAATAAATATAGCCAAACTGTTTCTTCTAAGTAAGAAGATGAAATGCTAAACGGTGAAAAACACATACATAAAATGTCTGTTCATAATGAAAATAAAAACCCAAATTTAAATATCAAACAAGAAATAAGAACCCTTATCCAAGGACTCCTAGAAACCATTTTATCATAACTCGCGGAGTAATTACAAAAATAACTTGAATATTCCGCATAGCGATGTCGCTATTTATTTTCGATGGCTTCGCATCTAGCCAGTTGACAGTTTTAATAATATACGTACGCCCGTCCAATTAGGGTTGGCGCGATGCGGAATTGCGAATATTATCCGAATTGCGTTTTTCGCGGTGCAGTTATTTTATTAGTTCTCTACGTTGAAATGTTGAATGAGAATTGCTTTTGACGTTGCGTGTGTGTGAAAAGGAAAATGAATTTGGGCCTTTGATTCTTAAAGTTTTGTTGGGTTATTTGTTTTGGTAGTCGGAAATGAGCTTTGTTTGTGTCTTGAATGATAGTTTTTTTTGTGGATAAGGTAAGTTATTTGATAGTGCTTTGATCAAAAGGACAGACAAAAAATATTGTGATTTTAATGTAGTCGTTTTCACGACGTTGTTTACATTGAAAGTCACAGTGATGTTTTAAATACTTAAAAAGGGATGCATTTTTCTCCGCCGACTCGCCGTTCACAACAGCGTGCTGGTGCCTACACTTATGTATGGAAGTGAAGGTTGGGTATGGCAAAAAAGACATGAAAGTAGGATTAATGCAGTAGAAATGCGTTCCTTGCGAAGTATGTGTGGTGTAACTTTAAATGATAGATTGAGGAATGAGGTAATAAGACAACGTTGTTGTTTAAAAGAAGATGTAGTGACTAAAATTGAAAAGACTACGAGTGTAGCGTTGTGTTGCATGTTACTCCCGCGTCGCCGCGTCATGGATAGGTACTTCCCTTGTTTCCGCCCCCGTCACCGCCCGCTCGCGTGGCCAGTCGGCTCCCCGCTACGTACCGAGAGAGACCGCGCCGCGCACGCTGCGTTCGTGCGACGGCCTCTATACTTAATATTTCTGTTATAACGTTGGTTATCCTTCGGAGACTACACCTAAAACCTTATAATACATTACATAATAAAGATATATTGTGTTATACGAGTATGTTAAGATAGTTTGACCATGTTGAGATAATGAATGAAAGGCGACTAACGAAAGGTATTTACAGGGCAGACGTGAATGGAAACACCGGGAGGGGACGGCCTAGAAAGACATACATAGACCTTATAGGTGACGTTATTCAGAAAGGCCAGGTGCGCAGTACTCATAACCGGCGTGTGATGATGTATGAATGTGAGTGAAGCAAAAGAAGTATGTAAGGATCGTAGCAGGTGGCGTTCCGTAGTTTCTGCCTACCCCCATGGGAAAAAGGCGTGAGTTTATGTATGTATGTATGTTTTCTCCTTACGACCCTCTCATAAATAACAAGTAAACACTCAACAATACGATTCCATGAAACTCTCCACCCCTACACATTCAAACTGTTTAAAATTTACGAAGAATGCAAAAAAATGCTCTAAACGTCCCAACTCTACATCGACAGTCACGCGGCTAGCCGCCCCGAGGCGACGTGCGGCGCGGATGTATTATGATATCGCGAAATAATAACACGTCAGCGCGCACCCTTACTTATGTGCCCAGTAGTAATTATAATAAGGAAATTCGACGACGCTCGTTGTTTGGTGCGTCACTACTGTTAAATTTGGTTAAACATTTGCTTTTTTTTACAAATGCAGATCAGAAAGAAAGAAAATAAATATTATTTGCGCCACGTATGGTGGTGGTGGTACAATAAAAGAAAAAACAAAAGGAAATACTTGTAATCCAAACAGGGGCAGAATGCGCCACAACAGTGCAAAAAGCCCTTTCCGCAAATAATTCCTCTTACACATAATTTATCTTTAATTTATACCTTAATGATGATTTTTAGTAAGATGACGTTTGTGGTATATTTTGGTATTATTATGTCGGATTCTAGATATTCTGCCATTGCTACCAATAAATAATCGAAGACTGCATTTCTGGCAAGCCAGCATTCAAACCTGATGTTTTTACTTACTCTTCCGAGGCGAAATTTTAATATCCAAGGCTATACCACATTTTTCAGTCTTCAAATAATCCCCAATATAACAGAATCCATCATTATTCTACACACTACTGCACTTTCCCAATCAATACAAAAACAATTTATAAATATGGAAAACCACCCTTCATAATCCAGGGACATCAATTTGACATAAAACTAATGGCTACAAGCCGGGCTTGTGTTCCCACATTAATATTGAAAATCCACTATGCAGTCGATTATTCATCAGTAGTATGAGAAGGGACGCATTGGTTATATTAAAAGTAGAAATAAGGCGGTGTTTTATTTATCAGTAGAAAATAAAAAACTGGCCAAGTGCGAAAGGGTTCCGTACCATTATCGCAAATAACAACAACAATAATCACGTTTGTTGTATGGGAGCCCCATTTAATTCTGTTTTTAGTATTTGTTGTTAAAGCGGCGATAGGTTAATAGGTTATTTAATGGTTAAAGTTGAACCTGATCCGAACTACATTTATATTACAGCTAAGGAGTGGATTCCCTGCCGGAGTATGTATTTCCCGATAGCTACAATCTAGGGGTATTTAAGTCAAGAGTGAATGGGTTACTTCCAGGCAAGCGTGCTTCACCGTCGACCTCATAAACGCTTACCATAAGGTGAGAAAGTGGTCAAGCGCGAGCCTACACTAAATAAAAAAAAACCAGCCAAGTGCGAGTTGGACTCGCGCACGAAGGGAGTTGTTGGGAGCCCCAGTTAAATATTTATTTTATTCTGTTTTAGTATTTGTTGTTATAGCGGCAATAGAAATACATCATCAGTGAAATTTTCAACTGTCTAGCTATCACGATTCACGAGATACAGCCTGGTGACAGACAGACAGACGGACCGTGGAGTCTTATGGGTCCCGTTTTTACCCTTTGGGTACGGAACCCTAAAAAGGCTAGAAAGGAAGGTGCAATAAGGAAGACAGGCTACAATTACTACAAAACTAAATGTTTAGTTGTAGCTTCAATATTCGGCCTTGATTTACATTACATGTGATGCTTTAACTATTAAATCTGATTTCACAGCTGTCCGAGAGAACCCGTACGGGCCGACCATATGGGTTCCCGGAACGGAGACACACGTGAGGCACTAGAACATTGTTTCACAGCGACGCGAATTGGTCCGTACGCGACCCGCTCCGAGTTGAGCCCGTACAGCGTATCGTACTGAATTATCGTATCAGAGCACTGCGGGCGCTATCCGTACGGGCCTCCAGTCTACGGTCGGCCCGTTCGGGTCTCCCTGGCAGCTGTGAAATCAGCCTAGGTATCATAGTATGAACATAAATCGGACACAAAACCAACATGCTCTTCGTGAAAATAGATTTTGCATTTTTATATTATATCCTTTATTCAATTTCTTTTTTTATTGTCTACATTTTTAAATATTTTTAAAAAACATAAAATAAAAAACATTTCAAATATATATTATATTGTTTTTTCTTTTTTTTGTATTTTAAATAATTACTCAATTTAGACGTGATATAAAACTATAAAATATAAATAATAAAATTGGAAAATGCGTTGTTTTTCTCAATTTTGTAAGGCGAGGTAAAAATGACACCGCGATTATGCGTAGATTGGCTTTTGCTTTATTGTCACAGTTAATTTTTATTTTCCTACCCTTAACTTGTACTATTATTTATTCTGTGCCTTAACCTTAGTAACATTTGAATACCAGTTTTGTAATGAATACGCATATTTTTCTATCAATAGCTACCACTTATTACAAGTTAGGCGAAAATATTACCAACATAGAACTTTTATATTTGAAGAACTTGTCCGTCTATAGTTCTTTATAATAATGCAAGAAATACTTATTGAATAAATTCTGAATTTAAAGCAAACCAATTTCCTCGAAGCATAATATGAACTCGCATCTTGTTCGTCTCAGCCTTATACACTGACCACGAGACCCGATCTACTTGAATATAAAATTTAAAATAAGCTTATATTAGTAGTTTATATTAGTATATTAGTAGTTTTAGTTGATATTAAATATTATATCGAATGTGAAGATATATTTCACTGTAGCCTGATGAAGTTCACAAGAGTAGCACTGAAGTGCATTGAAAACTGTTTTGATTGAATTTTCTGTTCTGTTGGTATTTTAATTGTATTTTATTGTTTATTTGTATGATAATTGGATTTTAATTGTATTTATAATAGTATAATTGATTATATTTTAATTGATATTTTTATTGTATTTTAAATTATATTTAATGGTATTTTAAATTGTATTTCTATAAGTCCTAATATATTTGTGGTAGTGGCATCGCATTGGCGTTGTAGCTGTTAAGGTGTTACTTACAAAATTTTAAATAAATAAATAAATAATATTACAATACTCTGATAAACTTTTAGTCTTACACCTTAAAATTCAAAATCGCATAACAAGTAGTTATACACGCTAACTAACGTATTAAGTTCGAATTCACGTATCTTTATTATTATTGTATTTGTTCATCGAGCAGCGCTAGTCTGATAAACTCATACAAAATGAATAACCCTTAATGTTACAGGCAGTGGGTTCAAATTCATTCGCGTTTAGTGTGGGTGAGGTAACTGCTATTACCCCATTGTACTAAAATACCTATAAACTTACCTCTTTATAACTATAGTTCAGAAGGACTTGAAAAATAAATTAAATTACAACAAAAAAGTAAATAAAAAAACTTTACTGCCTAAAAATATTAATATCCCCAAAATAATTTAAAAAGCTTTATAATCTGCCGAAACTTATCCGTTGGTGAAGAATAAGGGTCTGTCCCTTACTCTTTCAATTTATCTACAGATTCTACACACAAAGTCCACAAACAATCACATAGAAGTGGGTCACCTATTATTATATTCTGAGATAAAATTAACAACAGGAACATGAAATATTCTCGTCCATAAAATAGATGATCAATATCCTAACCTAACTAGGCTAGGTATTACAATAGCGTCCAGTTCGCCTCTAAGATCGTTTTACTAATTGCAAGCCTACCTAACCGATATAGGAGGATATAGAAGGTCTACAATCTGATTATGATAAGTAACAAGAATAAATAACTTCTTTAAGAAAATATCGATATAGTCGTCACAATCTAAGAAATCCGTTATCCGTTCTAACGCCTGTCTTCGGGCACACTGTTTGACGACCCTGGCACTGGAACTCAGTAGTGAGGACAGAGTTCTCACTATCGAGATAGCCAATTACTAGGAATGCCTAATACTGTTGACGACACGGAGTAGAACTTCTGCATTATTTTGTACCGTGTAAACTATTATTAGAAGTAGTAAGGTCAGTATTATTATGATTGCTGTTAAGAGAATTATTTTGTTTTCTATTTAATAATGTAGAGTGGAAGAGACTTTCCTTGTTTCATGAAAGTTTTACAGAAACCTTTTCTCTGTGAAGGCTGTAAGATGTAGATTACATCAATATCTAGCACAAATAGATATATTTCGCAGAATGTTTTTCGCAGCATTATCTTCGTGGTTTTTGTGAAACGCGAGCCTGTCGATAAATAAAAAAGAAAAAAAAACTAGGCAAATATCTTTAATGGTAATTTCATGAAAATAAGCATTGCTGTAGTCTAGTTTTAAAAGTACAGGATATAACTCACAGGTACAAGACTTTTTTTCAGCGTACGTTGTACCACTGCAGGGCAAAAGTCTTCCCCATGCCCTCCACTATTTCCGTTGTTTTGCTTTCTCTGACCGAGACATAAACCTCATTTAACTTTATTCCAGGAGTTGGCTGTGCCTTGGCCTTTTACCGTCCTTTCGGCAAAGTTGCTTGTTTTGGAGAAGAAAAGACAAGAAACTTAGTCTTTTAAAAAAGAGTTTTACAACATTTACATAAATACATTAAATTCATATACTTACGTGAGAATTATGCATCCAGGCTAACACTACTATACTACGTAAAGGCTTAAAGTATTACAAGCACTAACAGTAAATTCATTATTTTGATAATTAGGAACATGGTTCTCACATACTTACAAATATTGCAAACATAGGTAAATTATATTTTTTTTTAGCGTTCAGAAATGCTCATGCATACTGCGCTACCACGGGGAGATAGCGCATTGTGCGCCGTGACCACCCCAAGGACCTGGGGTACATGGGTGCGCCAGACGACCCCGTGTATGGCACCCTTGGTCCCTTTGTGACGGGTCAAGGTCAATGGCCCCGCCACCTACCATGTTTCGGCCGCAGGGGATAGGGAGAACGGCCAACGCTATACCAACATTCCTCCTCCCCTGCGGCCTCACCGCCTCCGCCATCACACGGTGGCGGCCCTGTCCAGGCCGCGGAAGGTAGGAGAGCGGCGCACCGCAATACCGGCACTCCTCTCCCCCCGCGGCCTCCAACCCTCAACCGTGATATCGTATGGGTTTGGGAGACCCCATACGACATCACGGGCCCGCCTCAGTTGCGATGTTGCCCAGGCAGCACCGCAACCTACATGTTGGCCGCTACGTCGTCGGCTTATCGGCAAAAGCCCCTAACGAGCGGCCCCTACTTGGGTTCCTCTTCGCTTCACCGTGGGTGACCAAGCCACGGTTACTGAGCCCCCCGCCGCCTCGACAATGCGGGAACCTACCGGAAGGGATAGGTAAATTACCTAATTCAACAACAACGGAACAGTGTCTTGAGTCAATTTATTAAACCAAAAAAGGAAGGAAAAAAAAAGGAGTAGATACCTTACTAGGCATTTAGATTTTCCCGCGGCTGCGCTCCTGTGGAGGTGAATTTGCTCTGGACTGGATTGGATTGGATCAGCATTAGCTAAAGTGATACAATCCAAACCCCCGGTCTGTAAAAGCCTCACCGTGAAAACTGCAGTAAAAATGAAGTTAGCTGTTATTCTATCCAATTGTGAAGAAGTGAAGTGAAGAAGCTCACTCCACCAAAGTTTCCTCTGCGGGGTTTTTACAGAATATACCGGCTATAGTTCCAGAGATTACCTGCTACAAACAAAATTTCATTATTACATTATTAATTTGACCTTGACCAAAAGCTGCCAGTAGTTTCCCTACAACCTGTGTTACTGGAACTAATAAAATATGTACATTATACATCTGTTTATCCCCGAACACACCTCAGAAACTCATTACTATTGATCACAATAGAATCACGGCTTGTCCCGGGACAAGTTGGGTAGTATGAATAAATTACTACCCTCACCCGAAAGGGAAGGTCACTTCTACCCGCTAATGGCTTAGTTTTACTAATCATTTGTTTACGGAAGTATTATGCTTTGGGTTTACTTGTTTTTCGGTTGATTATTTTATAATGGGTTTTAATATTTGTTATGGATAATTTGTTGGTTTAATTTTAATGATGGGTGGTATGAAGCCAAACATAATTATAATTTTGTGAGATGTTTATGGTTCTTATTACATTGGTTATATAAATACACTAACGAGCAATGAAAAAGTTCCAGTGACATAGCACCAAATCACTCCTAAACGGGAAAGGCTAGCTTAATGACGCCGTCTGCAATATTGAAGTATATTTAACAGCGCATCAGAATGTTACCAACTAAAAACGTAAATATTGTGTTAAAATTTTAAATTAAATGTGAAAAAATTAAATTAAGGTGTTTGTCGGCATTTTGTGGGTGGAACTTTTTCATTGCTCGGCAGTTTATTACCTTCATTTATTTATTGAAAGCACCAAACTGTAAATCACCCACCATGTCCGCAAGATTAAATAAAAATGGTCCATTAGAACCTTGAATGTCACTAAATTGGACGAGGAAGACATGCCATAATTTTTGTTAATAAAGATAAAAATCATGCCCGTATGTAACATATTTTATTCAAGTCTTAAAATATAATTATAATGTCGATATGTGTAGACCCGCTACGCGCCCTCTACGGCGTAGTGTGTGCTACGGCGCTACGGTGCTACGCCAGCCCGCGGGAAGCCAAATTAAAAAAGTTTGTAATCGTCTGATACGTACCTACTTGTATGCAAATTAAAAAAAAGAAGTATGGTTTTTTAATCGCAAGCTTCATTAGGTCTGGCAACTATTCAATGTCTTGGTAGGGTTTAATTGAATTTTTATTTTATTTTATCCGTTGGATATTGGCTCTGTTTGGGAATTTTGTGTAAAGCCAACTGGTTTAATTAAGCCTATGTATAGAAATTCAAAATACAGTACAATGTTAATAATAATTTAATTTGAAAAAAGAATTAATTAACAATCGATTATACTATTTCATGCTGATTGTAATTATAAAGGTACTTAATTCCAACAGTAAACTTAATTATTTGATCGACAAAAATAGACAATAGTAAATAATCCATTATCAATCAAATTGATAATCAATATAAAATTAAATTTTAAATTAAATTATAAAAATACTATCTAAAATTTAAGTTAATTAAATTATAAAAATACTATCTATACTATTATTATAAAGAGGAAAGATTTTTTTGTTTGTTTGTTTGTTTGTACCGGATATGCTCCGAAACTACTCGACCGATTTAAAAAATACTTTCACCAATAGAAAGCTACGTTATTCCTGAGTAACATAGGATATTTTTTAATCCCGAAAACGGGTCCTGTGGGGTGGCCCACGGGAGCGAAGCCGCGGGGAACAGCTAGTATTTTATAAAGCCTCTTTTGACTTGGTAATTTAACATTGAAATCAAGTGTTATTTTCCACCTGTCATTACACAACATAGCTCTGTCTTGCCCATACAAAATGTAGAACAAATCGATTAAATAAACGAATGTAGTCGATTCACCGGCGTATCACGTCGACTTCAAAGCGATAATCTTTCAATCTATCATTACTACTGACATGGCAATGTTGACACACATATTTTATGTTGCTGTATTGCTGTTAGGGCTTGTACTCACGATCTAAAAGGAAAACATAGGGGCATAGTATACAATATATATCTTTCTTTTTCAGTTTTTGGAATATCTTTTGAATTGGTCCAAATATTCAGTCGCATGTCTGCGACAACATTTCCTCTTAAATTTTTGTTTTTGTTTGTTTTGTTTTTGAAAAAACGTTGCCCCACACTAGGAATTTCTTCCTGTATCGTGGGTGCGTTTACAAACATATAAACTCACATACACAAACACCCAGAGCCGGAACAACTACCTGTAGGTCATACAAATATTTGTTCCGTGCGGGAATCGAACCCGCGACACGCAGCGCAGCAGTCAATTGCTGAACCACTGCGCCAACCGTGCGCCCAAAGCTTATCAACAACAATTTCATTTTTCCTTTCACCAACATTGAGTGCTAGTCAAAATAGAACCCTTGTTGCCAAGCTAAAAATTTAAACAATCTAAAATAAATTGTCGAACAACAACAATTGCCGTGCAAGCCCTACAAAACATCAATCGGCGCGTGCGTCGATTCTTGGCGCGCCACACTCAACATCATACCGATGGCATGAGACTGTCTATGATGTGGCGCGCCCATGCTGAGTATGTGATGATTGATGACCTGACGTATTTAGATTAATTCGTTGTTTATTTTGTTAGACAGGTGAGAGGAGCTCGTGGCTAATTAATAACAGCCGCACGGGTCGATCTTCAAGGTTAAGCAACGCTTGACGAGGTTGGTCCGTGGATGGGTGACCATTTCACGAGTTGCCTTCGTGCCTCGGAAAGCACGTTAAGCCGTTGGTCCCGGCTGTCATTTGAAGATCTTTGACAGTCGTTACGGGTAGTCAGAAGCCTGAGATCTGACACCAGTCTTGCCAAGGGGTATCGTGTTACCCAGTTACTGGGTTGTGGAGGTCAGATAGGCAGTCGCTCCATGTAGAACACTGGTACCCAGCTAAATCCGGTAAGACTGCAAGCCGACCCCAACAATAATTGGGAAAAAGGCTAGGCAGATGATTATGTTAGACAGGTTGAATTTTTTAATGATTTTTAACAAACGTGGTGGGCCTTGACGGAGATAGTGGGATGAGTTATATACCTGAGCTGTCATCATCATCCCCTTTTTAATGTTTACATTGCTGGGACACAGGCCTCCTCTCGGTGCGAGAGGGGATGGTAGTCCTTAATCGACCACGCGGGTCCAGTGTGGGTTGGTAGATGTCACATATCTTCGAAGTTTTGGTTCAAGGACGTGCCGGTTTCCTGACGATGTTTTCTTCACCATTTTAGAGCAGTGGTGATAAAATAACTAATACAAAGTAACGCGCCTGCCTGAGTTTGTACCCACAACCTACGAGGTCGGGGCCGTTACCACTTGGTCACCACTGCTCCTGAGCTGCACTGAAAGATAAATAACTCTTTAGCAGGTCCAGCCGAGAGAAGTGGAAAGAGATTAAGAAGATCTTTTTTACAGCTGTGGGACAATATGGACCGCTAAAAACCAGACTAATAAAAATATTAGACATTTAGTTCATATTGCGTATCCTGTTAAACCCAAATAATAAATACAAGAACATGGGAATTGAATGAACATATGAAAGTTGGGATTGGCAGTTTCATTTACTATGCCTTTATGTAAAATACAAGTTGCTCCTTTTTTAGGGTTCCATACCCAAAGGGTAAAAACGGGACCCTTTTACTGAGACTTCGTGGTCCGTCTGTCTGTCTGTCTGTCACCAGGCTGTATCTCATGAACCGTGGTAGCTACACAGTTGAAATTTTCACAGATGATGTATTTCTGTTGCCGCCATAACAACAAATACTAAAAACAGAATAAAATAAATATTTAAATGGGGCTCCCATACAACAAACGTAATTTTTGTTGTTGTTATTTGCGATAATGGTACGAAACCCTTCGTGCGCAAGTCCGACTCGCACTTGGCTGGTTTTTACAGACTTTTTTTTGACAGAAAAGCTACCTACAGCCTACTACGATCCAGACATTGTCTTACCTCTCATACTTCCACTTCAAATAGTACTTGTTGACACACATTATATTTACCCTTACAGCAGTAACGTGTCGTGTTTAAAAGCCCACGATCATTTACCCCACATTCAAGCCTTAATAACACACTATTATTTCGAAATTATGCAAAATGCTGCAAATCATATTCAAATATCGCCCGCTTGGCTATAAAACACTGATCAATCGGTGATAGGGAACACGAAAACACATGTTTTTGTGGTTATTATCAGGTATAGGATAGACAATCGCTTGTCGGCTAATATTACTCTTTTGAATGGGAACTTACTTTGAAAGACTAAAGGCATTTTGTATCTTTTAAAAGGCTTTTCTTAGTTTTATTAACCCTCTGTTGCTTAAATAGTAATCGTAAGTACCTATTCTATATTAAAATCGAATGTCAACATTTTTTTTTTTTTTTTAAAGACATCATTTTATTAACCGGCTCAATAAATGATGGGCATTATTCAGAAAGCCCGGTCAATTTAATTATTTCAATAGTATTTATCATAGTGTCTACTCATATTGCTCATTTTTCAAATTGCCCGGATATTATGAAAAATGCCGTATTAATCACGTGGTCCATAACATATACAAGAGCAGAAAATTTCTTTATTATTGTTAAATAGTCTATAAGTAAGACTATGGACCCACATGTACATGTAACACAGGAACACAGATTAAAAAAACGCTGATTTAAACTAATAAGCATCTTCCTGCCCCCGCCCCATGTTACTTGGGATCGGCGCAACACGCTTTTTTCTTCCATATCTATACCGAATTCAGAATATTACTATGTAAAAACATTTTAAGAGGCTTTCGGTCCATCGGCCTTTAGGTCAAGAAGCAATGAACTCAAGAATAACAATAGTTAGTCGGTCTATTGTTTGCTTTAGTAACTGTTCGTCTTGATGTTGATGATTTAGGCTCATTGTGAGTGAAGTCCTATTTTCTAGCTAAATATTGATACTGGGAATGAAGAGGATGTTCTATCTAGCTCTTATTATATTCTGATCGTGTTTATTTAAGTTTAGCAGATATTTGCAGAACTTCAGAATGATCTTATCTAAATCCTATCTAAAATATACTGTAAAATTGTTTGCTTGTTTATATATATATATATCTTATTTCTAATTTCTGAATAAATATTTATTATTATTATATTATACTAGCTGATCCCCGCGGCTTCCCTCTCGTCAAAATTAAAGCCTATGTTACTCGGGAATAATGTAGCTTTCCATAAGTAAAATATTTTTTTAAATCGGTCCAGTAGTTTCGGAGCCTATTCGGTACAAACAAACAAACAAACAAAAAAATCTTTCCTCTTTATAACATTGGTATAGACATAAAACTAGCTGTTGCTTGTGACTTCGTCAGCGTAATATTAGTACTTCGCCCAATATCTTTAAAATTTATAGCAAATGTATTATTCTGATGTATAAAGCTATATTTCTGTAAAGTCTCATCAAAGTATGGGCGCACGGTTGGCGCAGTGGTTGGACGATTGACTGCTGCGCTGCGTGTCGCGGGTTCGATTCCCGCACGGAACTAATATTTTTATGACCTACAGATAGTTGTTTCGGCTCTGGGTGTTTGTGAATGTGAGTTTATATGTTTGTAAACGCACCCACGATACAGGAAGAAATTCCTAGTGTGGGGCAAAGTATTTTTTTTTTTTAGCATGAAAGAAACAAACATCCATCGATCCAACCTCACAAACCTTCACGTTTATAATTGTAGTAGGAAATAATCTCTGGAAGTACTAATCTGATTTTGAAATTGTTGTACTGGTAGAAAGCTACATAGCTACTATTGCCAAATCCTATGGGCTACTTTGCTACTTTTTGTCCCGGATATTTATGCATAGTTTCTGTCGTAAATACTACAGGAGTGAAATTGACAAAATATAACAAAAGCCAATAAGAAAAAAATACTATAGGTACCTACAGTCTGGCAGTTAAAGTACCTAACTACATATCTATCAACAGCAACATGAAAACCACTAAAATGGACGTCGTAATTGCTCTCTTAAATCACCGAACTACAATCTCTGCCTACCCTGTATGAAAAAACGAGCAGACCGATACGTGCTCGCACCCATGGCAATTAGAGAGGATAAGCGCCAATAAAAGTGCTCGCTTTAGTTATAAATTGATCAAATTGCGGGATCCCGGCCAATGTATGGCTTGGTTGAGTTTTTTGGACCTTTCATAAAACATAAGTATACATGTGCTGTGTTTTAACTTTCAAAGATAGGTATGTATAAAATTACGTCATTATGTTTAGGATCATTCAGCCGTTTTTGAGATTGATCTAAACATACAGACAAGATAGAGGCTTCTCTTGAAATCTTTTAGGGTTCCGTACCCAAAGGGTAAAAAACGGGACCCTATTACTAAGGACCCTATTATTAGTCTGTCTGTCTGTCTGTCCGTCTGTCACCAGGCTGTTTCTCATGAACCGTGATAGCTAGACAGCTGAAATTTTCACAGATGATGTATTTCTATTGCCGCTACAACAACAAATACTAAAAACAGAATAAAATAAATATTTAAGTGGGGCTCCCATACAACAAACGTCATATTTTTGCCTTTTTTGCAATAATGGTACGGAACCCTTCTTGCACGAGTCCGACTCGCACTTGGCCGGTTTTTTCATACTTTGTTCGTGACTTGATTTGAACTTATGTGACAAAACTTACTGTGTGATGACTGACCTCTGATTAATATGAGTAGGTGCATCATTTTTAGGGTTCCGTACCCACTCAAGTCACACAAGTGTCTGTCTGTCCGTCGTCTGTCACACAATTTTGTTCCGAAGATATTTTTAACTTTCCATTGACCTACGAACTTGAAATTTGGTGATAATGTTTATTATTTCTAAAAATACCAATGTATTGATAAATCAGAGATTTCCTTCAGTACGAAACCCTAAACGTTCGAAGTCCGACACACACTTGGCCGGTTTTTGTTTAGATGCCAATTTATGACAGAATGTAGCATTGCGGATATTGTAGAATTAATTATTAATTGTTTATTTGTTTTATATCCTTTGCTCAAAACTAAGATTCAATATGTATGATGTGGATGTGAACAGTGTGAGTTTCACATTTTTATCATGTACCTATTTTATTAGTTATTAGAATATAATGTGTAACTGTTGGTTGTTCCTAAATAAATTAATTATTAAATTGCGTTAATAATGCGTTTATTCCTTCTTTTGTACTAAATTTAGCGCAAATAAATAACTTTGACTTTGACATTTCTCTGAAAATTCATCCAATTATATGTATAGAAAACTACATCCACAAAATAGCCATCAAAAGAAACGTAAGCAATATCTTCATACAACTCACTTACAGATAAATAATACCATTTATATCTGCTCAAAGACCAAACTCTCAGAGTTCAATCGTCTGGAGTGTTACACGATCTGCCACTGTCTATCCGTTGGTCACTTTATCCTCTGCACCACGATCCTGATTTAGCACTGAAAGGGGGAGGCAGATATAGGGTTGTCAGACATAGAACCTGTTTGAGGTTGTCATGGCAACGGGAAGTTTCATATGCAAAGTTACTGAGGAAGTTTTATGGGGGGTATATTTTTACGGGTAGTGATGTTATTTTTGGCTCGGTTTCCACTTAGTATGTTTTATGGTATCTTGAATTTGTGATGTTTTATTTAAATTTTGTTTAACTTGGCCACCTTTTTTAGTAAGTTGCTCCTGAGGATATTATTGCGAAAATAATAACAAAGGATAATTAAAAGGTTTTGCTTCTTCAAAAAGACAGACGCGCAGTAATTATATACAACCGGTGTGAGTGTTTGATAAGATGTAAGAACTGAAGTATGTAAGGATATTCTGTAATTTCAGCCTACCCTCATGAAAAAAATGCGTGTGTTTATGTATGTGTGTAAAATAACAAAGGGGATAATATACCTGGATTTAAATTATGCAAGTCTGGCATCCCTAACAAGGATGCTTCTAAAAGTGCATCGGTCCCCCACCACCCCTCACGGCCCATTAGATGCGTCCGCGGGAAATCGTCATTTGCATAAGCGGCTTGGCTCTCTGCACATAGTAATTGGGATCACATGAACGCGACCAATTCAGTTAGACACTTGTCCCCTCCCTGACACCTACAATATTTAGGATTACGAGGGACCATCGCTTTAGGGATCAGAGCTCCTGGTAATCCGGACTGTCCAGCGTAGGTTTAAGTTAGCCTGTGACAATGTTTGTTCAACACTTACGCGCTGCTCTTGGAGCTTTTAATCGAAGTGCAAAATTTGAATGTGATTTAAATTCGTTGGTTCTTGTTCTTAAATGAGGGGGGTAAATGACTGCTCAGAAATGCCGTTTCGTGAGAATGCTACTTGAAATTTGCATTAACTTTGCAGCGAGTACGCGGTGTATTATTTCTTGAGCGTCAACAGCTGGTTTAGTTTAGATTTGGGTATCAAATAGTAATGTATAGGAGCACGACAAATACAAGTCATTGGTGCCTCTGGTGCTACTTGGATAATCAAGTATGGATGTAAGCCCGAAACTGGGTACACAGTATATTTATTTGTTGTCATTGTTGTTTACTAATAATGTCGAACATAGAACCTCCTCCTTTTTGGTAAGTCGGTTAAAAATACTTGCAGTTTTGTTCTTGTAACTTAATCGGTTTTGGATTAAAGATCTGCGATTTTCATACTACCTGATTCTTTTAGATTGTTTATTTTAATTCGTAATCTATCTAATATGAAACATTCAATCCTATATCCTACTAATCCAACTTTCTACTAATATTATAAATGCGAAAGTTTGTGACGCAAAAACTACTGAACGGATCTGGATGAAATTTGGCACAGAGATAGATTATAGTCAGGAATAGCACATAGGATATACATTTTTATCCCGGGAATATGTTCCCTAGGGACAATTTTCGATATTTACGCGGGCGAAGCCGCTGGCAGAAGCTAGTATAAATATAAATGAACCCTGCGTCTGAATGGTTACAATGTAGTTCCTACAATATAGCTGTATACTTATGTAAATACTGACGAAAACATAACGTTAGGTTCTTTTCCTGATGGCGCGACGCAATTTAAATTGCGTCAATAGACGATATCGCGCAACTATTTTCTAAGAAAAATTCAAACGCGTATCAGTCGAATTGCATCGTATTGCATCCATGTAAACCTACTTGCAATGCTGCTTAGTAAAAATCGCTTATTGCAATTTCACTTATATTTCTAACATCTGCCATGTTCAGCTCATGCTACCTCTCTCTCTTTAATAACAACACTGTTCTTGAAAACACTGCTATTATACGACTATAACACATTCCACATCGTTAAAAAGACACTACACAGATTCACGACCATCAAGCCAGATTCCCCATTACTTGTCAAACGCCGATTACAACAAGCCTTACACACTTGCCGAGCAATCGCGAAATTTAATAAAGCCCGGAGAGGTTGGCGTGTGTAGTCATTTACATTTAAAGCACCAATTATTTGACGTCATTAGCGCCCTCTGGTGGTCATAAAACGCACCCAACACGCGCTCAAGCGCCCCTCTTTCGCGTTTATAAATTAGAAGTAAAATAGCGATTTTTAATCTGTGAGTCCCGTTGAGCCGGCCGTTTATCGGTGTCGGTGCGTTCCTTGAATTAATTTAATCAATTCTGTTGAAGTGTGTATATGGGTTTTTATGGTCTTTATGTTAGGGCTGCGTGTATAGGAAAGTAGCTCATTATAGTATATATTATCTGAGGGGAAAAGTTTAGTTAATGTTGCACTTTTTAACCTAAATAATATTATAATAGTTTAGTGTAAGCACTTGAGTAAGGCCAACGACAGAGCTATCCAGGTGGCCACATTTTGGTCGGTTAAAAATGATCGGATTGACACATCGTACCTAATCAATGGCTATTGCGTGTGAAATGTAATTAGGTAATCATAATCATCTTTAAAAACTTCAGGATAATTCATAACCTAGTTACAGAATTAAATGCAAAGCCTTGAATCCACCGATACAGATTAATATTAATTAAAATGACTAGTAAACGCACTAACCCGTGGGCCACGAAACGAACGCTCGTAGCGTTTTAGGAGAAATGATACAACTATCTGGAATCCCGCAATGATACATTATTTACACCAGGTGTTAGCCAGTTGTCTTTTATACTCCATTTGAAATAACATTAGAAATTTTTACAACTCCTTTTTGCAGTTCGTTCAACCGATTTTGAGTTCTATCCCGTAAATATAAGGATGGCGTAAAAGCATAAACCTGTTATCGAAACTGTTTAATATAGCTGCTATTTGTCATATTAACAACGCAATAGAAGTCAAAATCGATTGAACGGGCTGTAAAATGGGATTATTTAAATGTATAATAGTATAGTCCCATGTAATAGCGGGCAAGCCTGTTTTAACCAACCAGGCACATAACCAGACTCCAGTCTACTATTGAAATATTCCTGATGGAAAATCCCAATAAACCTTAGCTCGACGACCCGGGAATCGAACCTGTGACCTCACACTTAACAGTAGCGTTTGCGACCATTAGTCCAACGAGACAGTAATTTAATACTTTTAATTGGTGCTTTTAGTGTGATCTGCCTAGCCTTTCGGCTGGGTACCAGTATTTTACATGGAGCGACTGCCTATCTGACCTCCACAACCCGGTAACTGGGTAACACGGTACCCCTTGGCAAGACGGTGTCAGATCTCAAGCTTCTGACTACCCGTAACGACTGTCAAAGAATTTCAAATGACATTCGGGACCAAAGGCTTAACGTGCTTGCCGAGGCACGGAGGAAACTCGGTATGTTGGAATGATCACCCATCCACGGACCGACCTCGTCAAGCGTTGCTTAACCTTGATGATCGACCAGTGTGGCTGTTTTTACTTAGCCACCATGTAGTTTATTAGAAACAAAATAATATCTTACGGCACTTGCCCCACCGCCGGTGACGAAGCGATTAGCTATCGAAACTATAGCATCGTAATATATTAAAATAATACTCGCTCAACGATACTATAGCATCACCGAGCGAGTATTATTTTTGATAGCTCTTGTCGCTGCGACAAACTTGTGGTGACAGAGTACTCGCCGGCAGTGTGAACAGCCAGCAATCAACTATTACTATATGTGTCACTTTTATTGACACGGGATCTTATATATTTATTACTTTTCTTCAGCGAGAAAATAGTCGATAGCTAATCGTTTCGTCGCCGGCGGTGGGACAAGTGCCTTACACTGACTTTCAACCGACTTACTTGACTGGCTCTTTCTGACGCTTGTAGCATCAAAACGCGCTAGGCGATAATTTCATGGCCCAGCCATAATGCAAACCTGCACCAAGTGGCTGGCTACATTGATGAATGGCCCTTCTCATTAGTCGACTCAGTGTTTAACTAAAATAGTTTTAGCTATTTTCGTTTAATCGCTGTAAATGAGGGTAAATTATTGTGAACTAGCTTTGCGATGCCAATCGGCTTTGCTCATGGATGTTTGTGTTTTGTGTTGTCGTTATTAGGACTACCTAATAGAGTATAAATATTTGGCGCGCCGTGGCCTGGCGGTTGAGTGTTTCGGGTACCATGGCACCCAGCGACGTTTCAGTGGAGCGCTTTTTGTTTGTTGTTGACAGATTACAATTATTTTGGTGACTGAATTAATGGCATAGCTTGCATGCAATGGCAATGCATAATTAACCTTTAATGTGCCCACTGCTGAGACACAGGTCTCCTCTCTGTGAGACAGAATTTAACCAGGCGAGTCGCGAACCAGTGCGGATTGGTAGATATCACATGCCTTCCAAGTTTTTTTGTTCTAGGGCATGCTGGTTTCCTCACGAGGTTTTCCTTCACCGTTTTAAGAGCATGTGACGGGCTAGCTGTAAATAGTAACGATTTTTTTTGTAAAATGTATTTAAAAAATATACGATTGTACAATTTTTACCGTAAACTAATTTAAAGTTTTAATAATCTTTCATCAAAGTCCAACTAATATTTTGTCAGTAACGTCTGAAATTATTTCCTTTAATTATTTTTCAACAAGCATCGCGAGCCCCTTTCATTACCAAATCGCAAACTAAATAATCGCATAACAATTGAATTTTTAAATCGAGCTACAAAAAGCTGACGTAGACAAGACTGTTCCCTTTTTATGTACATATTTGGAGATGGGGGGTTATGCGCACTTCGTCCCATTCGCACTTCGTCGCATTCGCACTTTGTCCCATTCGCACTTCGTCCCGTTCGCACTTCGTCCCGCGTTCTCAGTTGGTCCCATTCGCGGTTAGACCCATTCGCAGTTGGTCCCATTCGCGGCTGGTCCCAGTCGCAGTTAGTCCTATTCGCAGTTCGTCCCATGCAAGTAGTTTGTAAGGAAAGAGGTAGATTTATGGACGAAACTGGGTTGGATTTATAAAAAATCAACAAATATAGCAATAAAACATCAAAATTCGATAAGTTAGCAATGTAATAAGTAAAATAATAAACACACTTCTCAATCGAATAATAACAATAAGTAGGTATAAAACCAGTGCAATGAGTATGTCATTAGGCTACAAGTCACACGTTAAAATTACGTAGCTAACTGTAAAAATATTACTTTCTTCATGAAGTCACCCACAGATAATGAAACCCGCTGTAGTTTCTCTAAGTATTTATTATATTTCGATCAAAATTGTTATCTACAGCCTTTCTGATTTTTCTTTTTTCGTTATAAAAGAGGTTTTATTATATAATCTTGTCCCAGCATTTCCCTTCTTGGCTTTTTTTTGAACAGAAACAAAAACAAGATGGGATTTTGAGGTATCCCACTATTCATGCGACGGTGACAACCTTCGAGAGCATTTGTTGTTCTATGTTTCTGACCCGCACAACTAAGACTGACAGAGATATTGTGGGAGACCATTGTTTTTGGTAATATTGTACAAAAAGTTTCATTTTAGGTGTAACTGTATGATGTTTAGGAATGAAATCAGCTGGTATCTGTTAAGAATTAGTTAACGCAACCCATATTAGTAGTTTATTTTTAATCTGTTTACTTTATATATTAAGGGGCTGTAGCGAGTGTTCTCTCTCTATGGTTGACTAGAAAATTGTGCACTTTATTTTTTTGTTCCTTCCTTGAGATATTTATATAATAATCATCATCAGCCTATTGCTGGGACACAGGCCTCTTCTCTGTGAGAGGGAATGGGCCGTAATTCACCACGCGGGCCCAGTGCGGGTTGGTGGATGTCACATGATTTTTTGGTTCTAGGATATGCCGGTTTCCTCACGATGTTTTCCTTCACCGGTTTGAGAGCAGTGGTGATGAAATAATTTACACAAAGTAAAGCGCCTGCCTGGGCTCGAACCCACGACCTACAACTTGTAAGTCGCGGCCGATACCCCTAGGGGACCACTGCTCTATATTATAATAAATAAATAATAATATAATAATAATAATTACGTAGCACAAACTCTGCCTTTAATTTCTTCAGTTAATTGGGCAACATGGAGGTTTCGTAACAAATATGCACCACCGAGCACCGAATTCTTTTGGTCCATATCACATACCTCTTTTCTTAAAGAAAACTTACATGGGACGAACTGCTAATGGGACTAACTGCGAATGGGACCAACCGCGAATAGGACCAACTACGAATGGGACTAACCGCGAATGGGACCAAGTGCGAATGGGACCTACTGCGAACGTGGGACGAAGTGTGAATGGGACGAAGTGCGAATGGGACGAAGTGCGCATAACCCGAGATGGGAAGCCCCTTGTCTGTAATGGGCCATTGTGGGCTCGAATATGATACTCATAATATCGCGAAGACTTGTCTAAATTTTAAGGTAGTCATTCCGATTGTTTGCACACGTTATTTAATTTATAACGAGGTTAATTGCAGAAATAAGGGCTTGGTTTCATTGAAAGATATTAGCTCGTTTACTCTATTTTCGAATTAGCTCGTTTACTCTATTTTCGAACTAGTGAACTTTTATATTACCACTATACCACTACCACTTCTGCTAGCGGCTTCGCCGGCGTGACAAGGGTGGTATTTATCCCAAGGGAACATTATATCGGGATTAAAAGATAAAGGATAAAGGCGTGAGTTTATGTATGTGTATGTTAAAAGTAGCATGTATTATTCCAGACTAAAATCTATGTCTGTGCCAAATTTCATCCAGATCCGTTTAGCCCTTCTTGCGTGATTGTAAGATTTCTGTCTATCCTTGTAGATCTAATTGTAGTGTAACTCTTCTTGAACTACAATCTACGCCTTCAACCCGAATCTCTTCAAAGTTAGAGTGAACAGGCTTCTTCTGGGTAAACTCACTCCATCGTCGACTCTGTCTCTGTCACCTCTGACCTAGACTAGAGTCAAGAGCAAACCCATCTCAAATAAAAAAAAAAAAAAAAAAAAAAACTCTCAATAGGACCTTGCCCTTAGTGAGGTATCTGACGGTTGCATTTGCCAATGCTTGACGATGCCAATGAGTAGTAATTTGATTCCAATACAGTCTTTTTGGGTAAGTTGAACAATACAATTCCTTGGTTTTCATTAAAAACATTTCCTATAGAATATATAGTTTACATTGGTTTTAAGTATTTAATCAGAATATTATTGTTCTGGGTTCTAAGAAACCGAATTTCTGTTCCGCTTCAGTAATAAACAAAATAATCATTATGAAACATTACTCCGAAATGGCTAATAAAATACAATAGATTGTAATATAAATTAACCAAGCCCAATAAAGGCGGGCTTATTTTTAATTTAATTACACAGATTTGTCAAAAGGGGGAAAATTCTTGGCGAAAATACTTGCTTTGTTTGTTTCTAATCTGCTTACGGCCGATTTCGGAAGGCTAATTAAGACGATTTAACACAAAAAGGAAGTATCTGAGTACTCAAAGTAACTGCAACCGTTTGATTGAAGTGTTTTACTTTGATACCCTAAAGGCTGTGTTACACGGTTCAACCAAATCGATTCACTTTGGTTTAAGAAACTGATATAGATCAAAAGACAGGGTAGTGTGGGGCTTTGGGGACCGGGACCGCGGTCCCAGATTCCATCTTCAGGTACAATATTATTTTTGAGTAGTATATTGGGACCAGAAATAAAATAAATAAAGTAATGTATTGGGAAAGTACGGTCAACCAAAAATGACACCATCAAAAGATTCACTTGTTATTTTCACCCGATTTATTTGTCAAACTTAATCGTATACTTCAGGCGATATCTTTACCCTTGTTTGTTGCGGTGTTAGCAAGCGATGAGTTGTTTAACGTTCACTTATCGTCGTAAACTTTAATACGATGTAATGAAGGTGAGAAGACAGCGGTCGAAAGTTTCAAAGTATTTATTGTTCTTCTTCGTGATGATATCGTGTGCTAAATAGAAAAGTAACCTTATTTTATAGATTAATTATCTTAAAAAAATTATATTACTTATGTGTTAACTCTATTATTTGTACTACTAGTCTCTGTTCTCTGTTCTCAGGTGTCAGTGAGAAAATACCGGCCTAATCTAGTCTAAATTGACAAAAAAGAAAAACTTGACTGACTTGTAAAATTATTATTTTAACCTACTTTTTCAAAATAAATTTCATTTATCATGCCTCCCCCCAGTTAGAACAAACTAGGCTGTTCTTTTGCTAAAAAAAGTCTCCTGAAACAAAATATTAATTAAAATTCCATAACGATACCTAGTGAAGCTAGGCCTTTTTCTAGTCAGTTGTGGTTTCTTCATTACGAAGAATCCACAACTGACTAGAAAAAGCCAACAAAAATATTTATTTTATTGCATAATATGTAGGTAACGATTGTTTACCGCAAATAAAAATGCTCTCATGTGTTGATATCGGTAAGGAGGAGGAGCTTGTGAAGTTGATGAGCAACGCTAGACGAGGTCGGTCCGTGGATGGGTGACCATTTTAACATACCAAGTTTCCTCCGTGCCTCGGAAAGCACGTTAAGCCGTTGGTCCCGGCTGTCAATTGAAGATCTTTGACATTCGTTACGGGTAGTCAAAAACTTGAGACCTGACAGCAGTCTTGCCAAGGGGTACCGTGTCACCCAGTTACTGGGTTGTGGAGGTCAGATAGGCAGTCGCTCCACGTAAAATACTGGTACCCAGCTGAATCCGGTAAGACTGGAAGCCGACCCCAATATAGTTGGGAAAAGGCTAGGCAGATTGATATATTGTGTTGATATCGGTAAATAACAACAAGTATCTAACATGATATAATGTTCCGGGAAGTTTTCCTGATTCCGTGTTCCAAGAAAATTCCTGTAGAATTATTTTGATTTACGCGTGTCCCGGTTTGATTCGAAGAAGTGTTTCTTTGAGTGAAAACGTGGCTGATCAGACGACTGACACACGTGAAGAAATAATGGTACCAGGAATCATTAAAGCAACGTTTAATATTCATTTTGATTTCTATGCCATTGATGAAAAGCAAGAAATCCAAGTAAGAACTTACATGGAATTTGTGGTTTTGATACACCTTGTACAAATATTAAAAGATCAGTTTCATCATCTATCAATACATAATCTTTAGATGGTTAAAGTGAAGCCTGCCAATAGAACTTAAATAAAAATTCAGTTATAAGGAAAAATATTGCATCGATTTTACCTTAAAAAACACCATTGCGTGTTGGTACTTCTTCTTTTACTGTTTAGCAGCCGGCATCAACATCTACGCGCTACGCGCGCGGACACACAACTACCGTTGTGTAACGACGCGCGGTATTTATAGTTCGTGCAAAATCGACCCGCTCATCTATAACTTCGATAAGTGGGTAGCATAATATAATTGTGGATCACCTACCCTACATCTACACAATAAACGAAACGAATTGTATATAAATACCTGCTACTAAAATATATGCCATTCAACCCGAATACTCTTTTACTTAACCATCTCCTGACAACTGGTAAAGTGGTGACCCCGACGAACACTGAAAATGGCCGACAAGCAAGAGCAAACCCGAGAAGTCCATTCGGTTTGTGCATGCAAGCAGCCGCCAATGCTTGCGTCGCGATACGGAAGCAGTCACTCGCAGCCAGAGCCAGATCTTCGAGAAGCTATTATGCAGCTCACGCGGGAAATTGCGGCAATGAACATGGACAGAACAAAACAAAGAAGATCATCATTCAAGATCACGTACACAATCCCGAGGCCGAACGAAATATTACCAGCTAACGTCAAGCGATATTTGTTTTTACCACACTCGTTACGGTAAACAAGCGCGCAACTGCAGCTCTCCGTGCAAGTACAAGCAGCAGGAAAACTAGCCGCGACCTTGGCTACGACGGGACCCGAGGTTAACGAAGTATCACCATACCGTCTACACGTTTGCGATTACCAAAATCACTTGCGATTTCTTGTGGACACCGGAGCCAACGTGTCGGTCATTTCCCAACACAAAAGGAATGAAGCGGGTAGAAGAAGTTTTGTACGCAGCGAATGGCACACCAATACACACATATGGCGAGAAGAAGCTGGAACTCGACCTTGGTCTACGCCGCCCCTTACCATGGCAGTTTATTGTCGCTGCCGTGAAACGACCGATATTGGGCGCCGATTTTTTGCGTCATCACGACCTTCTCGTCGACCTACGTGCTAGAAAACTCGTCGATAAGAAAACAGGATTGACAATCGACGGTTGCATTGCAAACAGTGCCACTACCCCCACCGTGCTAACTATCAACCTACCAACAACCTACCTACAACTGTATTTCACCTTTTTTATAGTCTCGCGCTTGACCACAATTCATCTGATGCTAAGCGATGATGTGGTTGACGGTGAAGCACGCTTGCCTAGAAAAAACCTATTCACTCTAGACTTAAAGACCCCTAGATTGTAGCTATTGGGAAACAAAGACTCCGGTATGGAAATCCACTCCTTAGTTGTACGCATAATAAAAGTGTTCCCTAAACGTATTGTGCGTATGGGTGGGATGTCCACCATGTACTGCTTTCCTGAAATAGGTAATGTTGTAAACATCACGTTTGTCTTCTTTTATATTGTGTTTATCTCGATAATCTTCTTGCTCTTCTTCTAGCACATGTCCCAAGTTATCTTTATCGTAAATACCCTGAAACAACTGATTAACATAATAAATGATATTATTTCTGTAAGTTGGTTTGTACAAACACTTTTACATGTCGATCATATGTTTTAAAACTAGATGAGGTCGGCGTTTCCTGTTTGACTACTCTGAGAAGAAAGGCTGAAACAAACTCAGAGGTCACAGTCTCTTTTAAAGTCCAGACAAAATCTTGGTTAGATCATGTGAAGATCATGTAGACTGATGTCTGAAATGGTCTTTTGAGGAAAGAACCAGTCAGATTGAGTGGACCTGTCCAGTCAGTGCACGCATTTATCAATAACCGTGCAGTTCAACTTTGAATTTAAGGAGCTCAACGAATTGACGAACATTACCAAAGAAAGGACATTCGGGTAGGCCGCATAAATACTCAAACTGCCAGACCATGATTAAAAATTAAGATAAATTTAAAAAAAAGTCTTCACATTCACAATAATTAAAATAAAATAATATAATAATTATTCAAACCAATACCTATTTACAACAATCTCCAGCAAACAACACCACACATTATACAAGGTGGTTCCCACTACACGCATATCGATCTGCGATATGATTTATCACAATCAGCACTAAACGCTCCAGCAGATATAATCCGGAGCGTATAATTGCACACACTCGACTGGATATTCATAGGTGATTAGTATAATCACTGTGCTATTAGGTATTGGTTCGACGATAGGGCTGCTGGGAATTGAAGCGGTTGTATTGAATTTGTATGAGAGTGTAATAGTAATTGAATAACATGGAAAGATAAAGGAAGTATGTAATGTGATTAGGTCGGTATACGAGGTTTAATGATGATAAATTGAATTATAATTAAGGCCGGTTTCTGAATTCAGAATTTTGTTTAAAGAGCATGCTACTTCTACTACTTTCATACCTAGAATAGCGCCGTTTTCTGAAATAAGAAGCTGGTTTTCGGAATATATCAAACCTTTAATACCTATGTTAGACCAAGTTTTTTAAGTTTTAAACATACTTAACTTTATATTTTCAATTCAGAATCGGGGCTATGTGAATCTTTAAACTTACTAAAAACTCACTCACTCACTTAGTAAAAATCAGGTACATATTTAATTTCAAAGACATTGCGATCTTATATCTAAATAATGTAGATGCCAGATCAACAAGAAATTCTTAGCACTGGAATACTTTTAATATTATTTTTGTAATCTATATGGGTTTCATCAATATTGGTAATTCAAATATATATGAGTTTTATTTCACTACTAGAACACTTGATCCATTTAAAGCTTGGAAATTGTTGCCACGCCATAAACATAAAAACCCCATTAACAAACTCAGAACATCTGATACAACGCGAAACTTAACGCCCTGAGGCAGCCCTACGCCTGTTTTACTTGAAGCAGTATTACCTGCGCTCATCACTATTGAGTTACATACAATATCTGCTAAATTGGTTAAGGCTGTAGCAGCAACTTTATATGCCAGTGTCGGGTTTAACTCTGTGTTTACTGAGTCAGCAGTTATGGAGGATAAATTGAATATGGAAGATGATAATATTGATAATTTGGTGTTAGATATTGGTTAGATAAGGTAAACAGTAGTAAGGATTTTTCTTAGACACGATGACAAAAAAAACTCGTGAATTTCTAGTTAATGTAAGTCTGATATTACCTTGAGCAAGAGTGGTGATAAATGCTAGTTCCTTCTCTATATTAGAAGAAATCTCATCCCTGCATTAAGACTATTACAGGCTGGTATTATCAAAAAGTTTTTGTTTGGTAACCTCATGTATTCTACTAAAATAACAAGATATATTGAGCCGAAGAGTTCTGCTGTTAATAAAATAAGAATATATACTTCAGCCTTTTAACGTTCCTTGCTGCTGCTGGGACACAGGCTTCCTCTCTGTGAGAGGAATTGGACCATAAGCCACTACGCGGGCCCAGTGTGGGTTACTGGATGTTCACTTACAATATCTTCTAAATTGGTTAAGACTGTAGCGCCAACTTTATACACGGTGTCCGATATAACTATTTATAGATTAGGCTGTACTGTGAAACGTACCCAGTGGTATCTTTTTGAGCTGATCTGATAGTGTCAATGTGTTTACTGAGGCAGCAGTTGTGCTGGATAAATTGAATATGGAGATGATAATTTGGGGTTAGATATTGGTATAAATTAAACAGCAAAAAATATTTATCTGGATCAGGCTGGCACAGGAACGTGGGGATCGGTACAAGAATAGTACATTACTGCAGCGGCCAGCAAAAGAGGCATTGATGGATGAACGTGTAAATGTGGGCCGAGGCGAAGCCGAGGCACACATACGTAAGTCCATCAATGCCTAGTTGTGGCCAAGGCTTGTATAGTACTTTTCTCAAATAATGCGCGGAAATTAAAACTAAGTAGTAAATAGCACTCGTTTTGTCAAAATCAATGACGAACAACAATAATTGTGCCCGCGTTTATCTTTTACTCCGAAGCATGGCAACCAAGGAGGTAACTTATCAAAGGTTTTATTTAAATTTCGAACTGGCTTGCAAATAGAAAGCTGTTTATTGAAAAAAAAACAAATGAACATTTTAACACGGGCAAAATTATTGTTACTCGTTGTTCGTCATTGATTTTGAAAAGTAATAATTGTATTTGACAAAATAAGTTCTAGGTAATACTTAGTTTTAATTTCCGCGCATTATTTGAGAAAAGTACTGTACAAGCCTTGGCCACAACTAGGCATTGATGGATATCTATGCCTATTTTGCTGGCCACTGCAGTAATGTACTATATCAGTAGGCGAAGTCGGTCTGTGAATGATTAAGTGTTTATCGTAGACTTCACTGACGTCGGTGAATCGACAAGAGACCTGGAGGTTTCGTTAATATAAGTCTGAGATTTCTAGCTCGCTCTGAGAAAGCACTGTGATGAATGGTCTTGTGATATCTGTACATAATATTGAATAATTCAGCCTAAAAATTATTTATCTATATGCAACAGTCTAGCAGACAAAGTCATCCAACTCGTTCTTGATAAAATCTTGTTTGTAAGAGTCACCTTGCTCAAAATAAACAGCTATGGCTAAACTAACTCATAAAGGCATCTAAACATAGACACACAAATAAATAAGCGTCTGTGACATTTTGCCCCCAGTCACGCCAGAGGTTAAACAAATTACGTCTCCATGTGAAACAACATTAATTACTTTGCAATTTTCAACATAACTCTTGACATTTTCAAAGAAAACTGTCGAAAATCATCCAATTTGTGCTACAATAGGCATACTAAAAGCCGCGTGCCATTTAACCCGGGCCGACGCATCCCAACGCGTGACGCAGCACTCTCACCCGACCGTAAAAAAGCGAAATCAATTATACCGAAATGGCAAGCGAACAACCCAACATAACATGACCCACCCTGCCATCTTTAGAGTGGTATCGCACAGAGGATATACCAGCGTGTTTCTAGCGAGGCAATTTGTTGCGTGGTTTCTGTTGGTTCGAAACGATTGAGTTGCAACTACGTGACGTGTTTTCTGCGTTTACGCTATATCGTAGCAAGTGACGTTCTGTAGTATCTCCTTATACCCATGGAAAAATGGTGTGAGCTTATGTAGGCATGTACATTTGCTGGTCCTACTCTCTCTAGCACGCTCACAACAAACCATTCTCGTCACGTAAACGTGGCGAACACGTTGTACATACGAGGCGTGCACGCTACGACCACGCAGCGAGCTCGTTAAATAATCGCCTTATAGAGCCTCAAACCTCGACCCGCTGAAAAACACTCGCAAATAGCCAGTGTTACAACACCCTTTCTGTTATAAAAACCGAACAATGAACGCCCATATCACCCACGTGATGGGCCAGCTTACAGTGGACGGTTGTTAGACCTTTAGAAAGAACACAATATGTTGTCTGGTTCCTTTCAAATTGATTCCTAATTAGTGTGATACGCAAATAATTTGTTGCGACATTGAAAAATCTTTTGTTAGTTTTTTCTTTGGGATTTTTTTGTGATGTTGGGTAGACAACGGGATGGTGTGGGATACAATACAAAGTGTTATGCCTACCGTAAAGGCCTGTTCAGTGATTAAGGCTAAGCTTATAATTTGTCTTGTCTTTCATTACTGTTTTCAATGTTAGGAGTCCCTAAACTGTGACTAAATTAAATTAAAATAATGACAAGGATTAGCGGGTAAAAAATTTAATTAACTAGGATTGACATATCGCTGGCCCTGGGTAATATAGTGGTAAGCGTCGGTTACGCCCATTTTAATGTTATTTGATTTTTAGCTTCTCTGAGTATCAATCTACCACTCCTATCTTATTAGTTTATTTTTTTAAATATTTCTTTAGAATAAATGACAATAACGGCTTTATGGCATGGGAATAGGCTAAGCTTATAATTTGTCTTATCTTTCATTGTTGTTTTCGATGGTAGGAGTTTCTAAATGGTGAGTAAATTAAATTAAAATAATGACAAGGATTAGCGGGTAACAAATATAATCAACTAGCAATCGATATATGACAGGCCATCATTTATTGCGTTGTTAATTTTGAGACAAGAAGCATCGAAATGGTGATACCTGGGGGAGGCCTATGTTCAGCAGTGGATATCTTCCGGCTGATAAATATGATGATGATGATGATTTTCATAAATATCATTCTAAATATACCAGCTTTACTGAATTCAATATGATATGTACAGTCATAATATTTATCTTCCATGTACTAGACCGTATGTAATATGCATGAGTTTCAGTTCTTCAAGTTGTTGTAAGTTTATTGCTATTTGAAACACACGCATAAGCTTACCAAAAACAACATAAACACTTAATCAATACTGGAATAACAAACCTCGGCCTATCGATAACAGTAAACTAACCCGTACTAAACTATAGCAAAACAAAATTAACATATCCATAGGTTTATCAATATATCTTAGCAGGAATCTAAATATAGATGCTTTGTTTTTTGTATACGGTAGGTTTGGATCTTTAGACCAAACGAAAATAAAACCAGACAAGCGCAGGAGCATTTTTTTACTGTTGACATTTTTAGTATAGATATAATGATAAAATGTTTTGTTCTTGATTACTTGAAAAGAGTTTGGGCCTAGAATGTGCATGCTTTAGTAATTTTGGTGGTATCAGTATCAGCACAAAGTACGTAAGTGGGTATTAGTGTGTAATGGTGTGGGTGTGTAAATGTATAGTCGTCTCTCTTGAGTATTATAAATTGTAATTTAATTTAATTAATAAATTTAATTTTCTATAATTTAATGATTAGTAATTATCTGGAAGTAATTTTCTGGAGTTCTTTTCGATCTGCCTTATATGCACCTACACAATATATCGTAGAGCGGTTTTAGAGCTTCTTTGGTTTGAAGCTGCTGAGAATCAAATTATTATTTAAAAAAATACCATAACAAAGAATGTTGTTTCAGAAGAAAATAGCTGTCTTGGTAAATAATTTCTTTGACACGTTCCATTTTAAACTACCACTATTCAACTTTTTCACCCGACATAACATGGACTTGTCTGACGTTTGACCAAATGAAATTTCGAAGCCAAACTTAATCGGGGCACGGCGAGTGCCGAACTGCTCCGAAACGATCCGCACTAGACTGTGTACTTTTTCTCGGCCTCATGTGCACAAACAGTGTTTAGTTACTGGAGGGTGTATTTTATCTTGTTGTGCTTGTTTTGTTGGGTAGACGGGGGGGAGGTAGTGCGGTGCGCGGGGTGGCACCTGTTGCCCAGAGTTTGGATGTCGGAAAGCCTAATCCTGTCTGAGATGAAATAAATACAACATTGGCTCAACAGAAACGTTCTCAAGATGTCTTTTGATGGTATTCAGTAAAGCCGTGTGAGCGTACGTATCGTACGATATTCGGGAGTTTAAAGGAATTGCCATTTTTATTTTATATCTTGTGTCGTGTCGTGTTGAATTTTTGATGCAACAAGTGGTATTATTGGGCTGGAAGTGTTAACGAAGCTTTTGTTAGGATTTCGTGTTATAGGGTAGCGGTTTGTGCTTCGGTTTATGTGTCATTTTCTAAACAAGAAGGTTACAAGATTTTCTTTGAGTAAAACATAACATACTGACGTCATAATATGATTTACGATTATATTTTCATAATACTAGACTGATGAATGAAAATTATAAGATAGTATATTTTACTGGTGAATCTTTAATAATAAATTTAAAATATCTCATTGATATTTACATAACTATAGTCCATTGATCTCGATTGTAATCATAAATCTCTGCTTACCCTGAAACAGATAAAAGGTACGGTGACACTTTAATTTGTTTTCCTAACCCGCCTTTTATTCACACTTCTCCTATAACGATTACAAACAGTGTGGGAGGAACATTATTCTTGAATGGGCGTTTGTATGTTTTGTAACCTTAGAAACAGCTGGACAATTTAGGTTTACAAAGCTATTAATTCATAATAGACACGCAAGAACAGAACATAGAAGGGCAGCCTCTACAACATCTTTTATAAAAAAAAATGGTACAATTACTAATTATCTTTTTCTTTTCGTTTCAGGTAATGGCTGTTTTGAAATTATTAATCTGTGTTTAACTAAATATGATGTTTGAAGTATCAGCAAAAAGTAAGTGTTAGCATAGTGCAATTTTCTGAATATTTATCTACATTACTCAATGTTTTGTATAGTCTAATAATTAAATTTTGCTATTGCAAGTGGTTTCATAGATGAAGCTTTCGTGCTTCAAGATTCCACATATCTAAGTACTCTGCATCGGAAAAACGTTTGAGATTAGAAAGTGTTAGCATAGTTCAATTTTCAGAATATTTATCTACATTATGTTTTGTACCATATCTATACCTAATAATTGCATTTTTTATTGCAAGTGGTTTCATAGATGAAGCTTTCGTGCCTCAAGCAAGATTCAACTGGTTATTGGACGACTCGCCCGAATTTAACTCGCCCGAATAGGGTGAATCGACCACTATAAAAAATATTATTTTTTCTGTGTCCATTCGCCCGTAGTTAATTTATCGGTGGGCGAATCGACCACTCCAAAATTATTTAGTGGGCGAGACCAGAATCATGAAGAAGTATTTGCAGACCTAGAATCATTAGTGGTAGAGACTAACGAAGTATTAGGGCTTCAGAATCAAAAATCGCCCGGTAATTTTTTTTTTTTTTTCGGTGTCTCTTTTTTTTGTAGCATATAATAATAATTTATATTATTTTAATACTAGTAGTATTAAAATAATATTCACTAGTCTAGCTCTAGCTCTGCAAGTAATTCTTCATGATTTTGGCCTCCTGGTAGTTTGGGTATAAATATCTCTCCACGTTTTAAGTGGTAATTACTTATTTAATGAATTGCTTTCCTAGTTTCTAGTACAATATCTATTAACTTCGATTAGTTCTTTATATTATTACCGAGACGGGTGAGCACGACTGTACTTTTATATTGTTTTTTCTCTAAAATAAAATTCGGGCGATTCGCCCACTAAATGATTTTGGAGTGGTCGATTCGCCCACCGATAAATTAGCTTCGGGCGAATCGACAAAGAAAAATTAATATTTTTAATAGTGGTCGATTCGCCCTATTCGGGCGATTTAAATTCGGGCGAGTCGTCCAATAACCAGTTGAATCTTGCTTGAGGCACGAAAGCTTCATCTATGAAACCACTTGCAATAAAAAATGCAATTATATAGGTATAGATATGGTACAAAACATAATGTAGATAAATATTCGGGCGAGTTAAATTCGGGCGAATCGTCCAATAACCCGATTCAACTTATCTAAGTACTCTGCATCGGAAAAACCTTTGCGACTTGCCTAGTAATTTAGAAAGTGTTAGCATAGTTCAATTTACAGAATATTTATCTACATTACTCAATGTTTTGTACCATATCTATACTTAATAATTGCATTTTTTATTGCAAGTGGTTTCATAGATGAAGCTTTCGTGCCTCAAGATGCAACTTATCTAAGTACTCTGCATCGGAAAAACGTTTGCGACTTACCTAGTAATTTAGAAAGTGTTAGCATAGTTCAATTTTCTGAATATTTATCTACATTACTCAATGTTTTGTACCATATCTATACCTAATAATTGCATTTTTTATTGCAAGTAGTTTCATAGATGAAACTTTCGTGCCTCAAGATGCATCTTATCTAAGTACTCTCATCGGAAAAACGTTTGAGACTTACCTAGTAATTTAGAAAGTGTTAGCATAGTTCAATTTTCTGAATATCTATCTACATTACTCAATGTTTTGTACCCTATCTATACCTAATAATTGCATTTTTTATTGCAAGTGGTTTCATAGATGAAGCTTTCGTGCCTCAAGATGCAACTTATCTAAGTACTCTGCATCGGAAAAACGTTTGAGACTTACCTAGTAATTTAAAAATGTCCTTATCAGCAAAAAAACGTCACTGAAACTAACAACCCTATGCAATTGACAAGTTAATTGAATAACCTTCACTGCCATACTTAGTATGCCAATACTTGCGCTCTGTGTAAAAGCGTGTATATTTTTAGAAATGCAACTATTTCCACAGAGACGTCCCACATTTCTATTTCCGTTGGCAGACATTGACATGAATATGTTTTCTCAAACCGGATTATTTTGACATCGCGAAGTATTTGATATGCGCCCACGTTTGCTTGGTTTATTAGGTCTCGCTGATGTATCTATTAGCAGTTTAGGGTTATGGCGACCGTATGGTCGACATGTGGAGGTTTAGTGTTAATATGTCATCTGGATTACTGAGTTGATGTTATTGGAGAGTGTTAATTTGTTTATTTTGTGCTGTTTCGGGAGTTGCTGAGCCGGTTGTGAAAAGTATTTTTTTTTTTCTTATGGGCTATTAACGTTGTTAACAAATTCAAATACATTATTAAAATGAATGTATCATGCCAGAGCGTATGCCTCAGAGCTGCCTCCTTTTGCTAGAAAAGGCAACTGCCTGGGGGGTGACCATAAGCTTTTAGAGTAAGGTTATTTTGAGATCGCGTAAGTGACAGATGTATACAAGTCATATACATCCGTCCCTTACACACACTCAAAATAACCTTACTCTAAGAGCGTATGGTCACCCCCCAGGTCTTTTGTTTGTAAAATATAATAATATTGTTTGCTGTACCTATTGTCTATTTCAGTCAGCTAGTCTAAATGGTTTAAACACTAGCACGGATGTTCTTTTCTCCTGGGATAAAAAATATTCAATGTCTTAATCCAAGATACGATCTACCCGTGTGCTAAGTTTCATACAAATCCGTTAACTCATTGAGACGTAAAAATGTAACAAATAGACAGACAGACAGGCAAGCATACAGACGGACGCGGTTACTTCGTATTTACAATAATAGAGTAGATTTGCATGTTACAAAAATAGTTAAACTCCATCCGTAACTTCTTTCATAACCTTTCATCTCGACGCCATATTTTTCAATGACAAAAAACCGTTGTAAGAAATAACTGACATTTCAACTAATAAACTCGTAAGCCCGTAAAATCGCACCATAACTCATAAAGCGGAATAATATTTAGTTCAGCAGGAAATAATATAAAAGAAACATATCTTGCGAGTCGCTTGCTGATTGAATAAGGAATGGAATTCTTTATAAATGGCGTGTTTTTTTTACTATTACAAGATTCTTCTTCTATTTTTTTTTTCTTATTTGTTACATTTTTAAATATTTTTGTAAAACACATACAAAAAAGAAAAACATTTAAATATATAAAATAGTAGACCACCAGGGTCAGGGCTCCTGAGAGAGTAATCTCCTAACGATACGCGCCGCGTCCAGGAGTACCGCTTTCTGGATCAAGCCCTCGATTCAGCTGCCCAACGAGAGCCTCCTCAGATATTCGTCGAAGCTCTTGGCTATTATGCCATTGGCCGTCACGACTATCGGCACAATGATCGCTGTATTCACATCCCATATGTCGACAACCTCGCGAGTAAGATCAAGATTGTAATTTTTTATCTCTCTCAGCCTTCACGAGGTTGTGGATGAGCTCGTGGCTAAATAATAACAGCCGCACGGGTCGATCTTCAGTGGAACCCATCATGGACCATTTCATTCAACATACCGAGTTTCCTCCGTGCCTTTGAAAGCACGTTAACCGTTGTTCCCTGCTATCATTTGAAGATCTTTGACAGTCGTTGCGGGTAATCAGAAGCCTGAGATCCGACACCAGTCTAGCCAAGAGGTATCGTGTTACCCAGTTACTGGGTTGTGGAGGTCAGATAGGCAGTCACTTCATGTAAAACTGGTACTTAGCTGAATCCGGTATGACTGGAAGCCGACCCCAATAATAATTGGGAAAAAGGCTTGGCAAATGAGGTTCTCATCATGGGGGACCGCTATATCAACAATCATTGCGCGACGCTCTTATAGATTACATTCTTCTTCTTATTTTTTTTAATTATTACAAACATTTATTTACTGATTGCTTTATTAGTCTCTAGACAAAATGTAATTACATAAGGGATGGTGATGGTCGAAATGCCAAAATGTACCGATCAACGTTGCGCTTGGCATTCCCATTTTTTCTCTGGGTCTGAATTTAAACAATAATATTATGTTATTTTACCAAATTCAATTAGAAAATCTTATAAAAAAACAGTTATACCAAAAGTCTACAATTTAAAAAGTAATCGTAAATATATTCTTTTGTCTTATATTTCTAATGAAAAGTTAGGCAATATTTTCCCCTGCAGTTAACAGGAAATTAAATTCTTTCATGCAAAAAAGGTGATGGTCGAAATGCCAAAATATACCGATCAATGTTGCGCTTGGAATTTCTATTTTTTCTCTGGGTCTGAATTTAGGTCTAAATTTAAACAATATGTTATTTTACCAAATTCAATTAGAAAATCTTATAAAAAAACAGTTATACTAAAAGTCTACAATTAAAAAGTAATCGTAAACGTATTCTTTTGTCTTATATTTCTAATGAAAAGTTAGGCAATATTTCCCCCTGCAGTTAACAGGAAATTAAATTCCTTCATGCAAAAAAGGTGACAAAGCGTGCCTTTGTATTTTAAAATCCTATAAAGTCCCGGCTTGAAGTATAAATCATTGCACTCACAAAATAATAACCTGACAGGGCAGGAAACGATAAAAAGGAACGTATCTCTTGAAGTTTTTTGGCACGAAAACTGACTGGTAGAGCGCTGTACTTATGAGTATGAATGGATGGGATCTTTGAGATGCTTGCAAGTTCTATTTTTGATTTTTCAGTCTGTTATTTTATTTATCTTTCGGATATTTTGTATTATTTCTTCAAATTTAAAATAGTTGGAGATAAGTTTTATTGCGGTAAATGAAATCATTTTACTCGACAACGGGGGGAGTTCTGAGTTTGACAGACTAACTAATTTCATTTGATTTTTCGTACCTCCTAAACTACTATCAGATTTATAAATAATATATTTACATTAATTATTCCATGTTCAAAATTACGTTTCTTTTTCTACATCGTGAGTGTAAGTAACAGTATTGATGTTCAATTTCTAAGCAACTACATTTTTAGGGTTCCGTACCCAAAGGGTAAAAACGGGACTCTATTTACTAAGACTCCACGATCCGTCTGTATGTCTGTCTGTTCGTCTGTCACCAGGCTGTATCTCATGAACCTTGATAGCTAGACAGTTGATTTTTTCACAGTTGATAATACATCTGTTGCCGCTATAACAACAAATACTAAAAATAGAATAAAATAAATATTTAACTGAAAAAAGAACAAACGTGTTTTTTTTTCAGTTTTTTGCGATAATGGTACGGAACCCTTAGTGCGCGAGTTCGACTCACACTTGGCCAGTTTTTATTTTTCATGATGTTTCTAACGTATTTTCTCATCACACAAATTCCCAATAAATAAACCCACATCTCGCTTCTAACTCACGTTAGTTCACTTCAGACTCCAAACGGAAATATTGCCGGTGGCGCCCTCTCGCGATGGATGCTCCATGGGCGCCAGCAAGCCGCTTCCGGCCCGCCCTCGTTATGTCCGCTTTGTATGACGACCGGCACGGAATGCCAGCATCATCGGACCGAATGAACCATTGTCAACGATATTACACTCTGCTTTGATTTATTCAGAGTGCTTGCTGTGAATAGGGGTAGTTTTAGAATGGAAGAAATATGGGTGGATGATGCTATGCTGGCCATGGGTTTGGTCTTGATAAGAAATAAAGGCCAGTTTCCGTACCTAACTGTGAATAGAGCAATTTTGGGGATAAAAACAATCAGGGTGACTTTTACCAGTGGCTTGTTGTGAATAGTGCAATTTTGGGGATGAAAACAATCAGGGTGACTTTTACCAGTGCTTGCTGTGAATAGTGCAATTTTGGGGATGAAAACAATCAGGGTGACTTTTACCAGTGGCTTGTTGTGAATAGTGCAATTTTGGGGATGAAAACAATCAGGATGACTTTTACCAGTGGCTTGCTGTGAATACTGCAATTTTGGGGATGAAAACAATCAGGGTGACTTTTACCAGTGGCTTGTTGTGAATAGTGTCTTGCGGTGTCTTTCCATTATCATGGAAAGATGCACAGATAATTCCTTTACCAAAAAAGTCCAATCCCACATCCTTTTCTGAATACCGTCCAATATCTGTCTTACCATTCCTGTCCAAAGTCCTAGAACGGTTAATCCATAATCAAATGAGCACTTTCCTGACCAAAAATAATCTCCTCAATCCCTTCCAGTCCGGCTTCCGTCCTGGTCACAGCACCTCCACAGCTCTTCTCAACATTACGGATGATATTCGGTCAGCCATGGAAAGCAGTAATCTCACGGTCTTGGCATTGCTGGATTTCAGTAATGCTTTTAATACTGTTGATTTCGAAAAAAGAACAAACGTGTTTTTTTTTCAGTTTTTTGCGATAATGGTACGGAACCCTTAGTGCGCGAGTTCGACTCGCACTTGGCCAGTTTTTATTTTTCATGATGTTTCTAACGTATTTTCTCATCACACAAATTCCCAATAAATAAACCCACATCTCGCTTCTAACTCACGTTAGTTCACTTCAGACTCCAAACGGAAATATTGCCGGTGGCGCCCTCTCGCGATGGATGCTCCATGGGCGCCAGCAAGCCGCTTCCGGCCCGCCCTCGTTATGTCCGCTTTGTATGACGACCGGCACGGAATGCCAGCATCATCGGACCGAATAAACCATTGTCAACGATATTACACTCTGCTTTGATTTATTCAGAGTGCTTGCTGTGAATAGGGGTAGTTTTAGAATGGAAGAAATATGGGTGGATGATGCTATGCTGGCCATGGGTTTGGTCTTGATAAGAAATAAAGGCCAGTTTCCGTACCTAACTGTGAATAGAGCAATTTTGGGGATGAAAACAATCAGGGTGACTTTTACCAGTGGCTTGTTGTGAATAGTGCAATTTTGGGGATGAAAACAATCAGGGTGACTTTTACCAGTGCTTGCTGTGAATAGTGCAATTTTGGGGATGAAAACAATCAGGGTGACTTTTACCAGTGGCTTGTTGTGAATAGTGCAATTTTGGGGATGAAAACAATCAGGATGACTTTTACCAGTGGCTTGCTGTGAATACTGCAATTTTGGGGATGAAAACAATCAGGGTGACTTTTACCAGTGGCTTGTTGTGAATAGTGTCTTGCGGTGTCTTTCCATTATCATGGAAAGATGCACAGATAATTCCTTTACCAAAAAAGTCCAATCCCACATCCTTTTCTGAATACCGTCCAATATCTGTCTTACCATTCCTGTCCAAAGTCCTAGAACGGTTAATCCATAATCAAATGAGCACTTTCCTGACCAAAAATAATCTCCTCAATCCCTTCCAGTCCGGCTTCCGTCCTGGTCACAGCACCTCCACAGCTCTTCTCAACATTACGGATGATATTCGGTCAGCCATGGAAAGCAGTAATCTCACGGTCTTGGCATTGCTGGATTTCAGTAATGCTTTTAATACTGTTGATTTCGATGTTTTGCTTGGCATTCTATGCTCTCTTAATATATCTCCATCGGTGGTTGACTGGTTTCGTAGTTACCTGTCAGGGCGCCGGCAACGTATTAACATCGGAGAGAAGTTGTCGTCCTGGTGTAGTACTTCTGCCGGGGTACCACAGGGTGGCGTTTTATCCCCATTACTTTTCGCAGTTTTTATAAACTCAATCTCCAATGAACTAATTTCTTCCTACCATCTTTATGCAGACAATCTGCAATTATACTCGCGAGCTCCTCTCGGAAAGCTGTCTGAGGCTATAGCTACCATCAATACTGATCTGGCTCGCATTTGCGATTGGAGCAGGAGGTATGGGTTTATGGTCAACCCTGTAAAGACGCAGGTAATTGTAGTGGGCAGTTCTAGATTGGTTTCTAGGATTGACTGGACGTATCTTCCCCAAGTTCTTTTTGACAATTCAGTAATTCCCTTCAGTGAGAAAGTTAAAAACTTGGGGATACTCATCGACAAGAGCTTCTCTTGGACTGCTCAACTGCAAGACGTTAGCCGCAAGTTGTTTTCATCTGCTGCAACTTTGAGGAGACTGCGTAATTTTCTTCCAACTGCCACTAAGATTGCGCTTGCACAATCTCTTCTTCTTCCCATCCTTGATTATGCTGATGCCAGCTATCTTGACCTTACTCAAGAACAACTCGATAAACTTGAGCGGCTTCAAAATTTTTGTATAAGGTTCATATTTGGTTTGCGCAAATATGACCATGTTTCCGAATTTCGTGTAAATCTCAAGTGGTTGCCAATTCGCCTTCGCCGGAATGCTCATATTCTTTCTCTTTTGTTTAAAGTGCTCTTTACTCCTTATACCCCTCTTTACCTCAAGGATCGTTTTCAGTTTATCTGCGATTCTCACACGAAATCTCTAAGGTCATCAGATAACTTGCGACTTAAAATGCCAATGCATTCCACAACTTTCATGGATAAATCTTTTACTGTCCAGGCTGCTCGTCTGTGGAATGCATTGCCTGACTCAATAAAACGTGCTCAGTCGTTGCCTGTATTTAAAAAACTCATCAAAGAACATTACCTATCGCTGTGATTGTGCTCTTGGTTTTTGACATAATGTGCTTATATATTAAGTATGTATGTATTTATGTATCTATTATTTAACATATGTATGTATTTTTGTTTCTAGTGAGTATCTATTTTATGTTTATTGTTGCTATTGTCGCACCACTGACAACCCCATGTCATGTCCAGGTATTTCTGTCCATTCCAGGTTTCCTGGAAGAGATCGCGGAATGCGATAAGGCCGCCCATTGTATATTATAGTATTAAGTTTCTTTTTTTCTTGTTTATTAAGGTGTACAATAAAGTGTATATAAATAAATAAATAAATAAATAGTGCAATTTTGGGGATGAAAACAACCATGGTGACTGTTTTCCAGTGGCATGCTTGAACGAATGAAATCATCCTAAGAGAATGTAAGTACCACCGGGCTAAAGATATCCTATGTCCAAATCTGGATCATGGTCCATGCAAATCCATTCAGCCGCTGAGACGTGTTTGAATAACCAACATACAAATGTTTGAAAACCCAAACATACAGATTTTTCTATGAGAATGGAAGAAATATGGGTTCTGGTCTCGTGTTAGGTGAGGAGTTCTTTTGGGTCTTGTATTTTGGCACGAAATGGGAGGCCGTTTCCGTACCGTAGGTACTTTGAATAGGGGCATTTTAGGGACGGCAAAATATGGTTGACTAGCTTAGTAAGGCGCGCGTGAATGTCAGAAAATAATAATGCCAAAAGATCATGCTACCAGGATAAAATAAACCTTAGTATGTATGTTCTTATCAAACTAATAGTCTATCAATGTGGTGAGCAAAACTTTATCCAAATCCAGTAAGCTCTTGAGTCGTGATTGATTAAAAACATAGACTTTCTCATTTATAATATTTCTAGAATGGAAGCAATCCTCTGGATGCGTGCAGCACAGACAGCATCGAAAGGTGTGCCGAAACTTGGGGAGGCCTATATCCATAGCAGTGGTCAATTTTGTCAAGTTGGGTAGTACAAATGCTGACCTTAAAATGTAGTTTCCCAACTTTATACAGAACCTCATTACGAACGCCTCCTAGAAAAATGTGGGCGTGGGTACTTAAGTGGGAGTAGAAAATAAATAAACAATGTTACAGGCCAACACCGAATGGGACGAAAATTAATTAGAAGTACTTAGTCTTATTTACTTTTGTCTACAAATGAAAGATAAGAGCATATGATATAATTAGTAACATATGACATCAAAGAGGAACCACGATTTTTGTTACGTTGGGGCTAAATTTGGCATTAACATTGCTATGAATCTGTGAAGGAAAACATGGTGAAGTAACCGGCGTATCCTAGAACAAAAAATTAGAAGACATGTGACATCGACCAACGGCACTGGGCCCGCGTGGTAGTCTATGGCTCGACCAGACTCGCCCCCCTCTCTCTGTATACCAGCAGTGAAGGTCTATTTGAAAACAAATCTCCTACAAACAGGCGCAAGCAGACAACAACAATGCGACAGTCATAGAAAATGTTCAACGGATTACTTCAATTTCATTTTTATTGTGTTACGTAGTGCATATTATCTGAGGAAGGCTTGAAAAGCACTTTTAGTCATTCTGAAAAATGCCCTTCTTCACTTTAACAGAATTGTTGGTAAACTCTACAACAACAACTAACTTCACAAAACTTCTCAAACAGACTTAATTTATTCGGACTCATCAGTAAAAGTCCAAGACTAATTGTTTAGCAAGCTAGTTATTAGTCCAATGTCCCTACATTAATTCCTTGGCTTGTTCGAAGAAAATTTGCTTGAGATAGCTCGGGTTTTATTTCATTGCTTGAAAAGGTGTTATCTTCGTTTTGTTTTCGACTGCCTGTTGAAGGTATTTGTGGTTGAAAGGAGGTTCTGGCTTTAGTTTGAAAGCTTCTTCAGTTAAAGTTAGTAGGTACTTTGCTTTTAAATACGGTGACTCGGTAATTAAACGCCTGTTTAAAGAAATCTTGACGGCAATTTAATATTTTTTTCATGCAAAGCAAATAGTGACAATAGTGAGTGAGTGATAATAGTGTTGTGTATTTGAAATAATAAAAGTCATCCTTTTGATTTTGATGATATGAAAGAAAAGGGAGACAGATATACATTATATCTTTTATTTTTTATTTTACATAGGCCTACATGGGCACTTATAAAACGTCGACAAAAGGCGCACGGTTCGGGTTAGTCGTTTCCTATAGAGAAGAACCGGCAAGAAACTCCATGGTTACTCTTTTAAAAATATGGTTTGTTTTTACAATATTTCCATGTTACAGCATTACTTAGATATGGGAGGACAACGTAGGCCCGATCATAAAACGTTAGAAACTAAAAATAAAAAGTGAAACGAGATAAAAAGTTATCAAATGTTATCAAGCATCTAGAAATCTAGAAGGCCTTGTAAGCATCTATACAAAGGTAAAAAAAATAAAAATAAATGTATAACAAGACTGAATTGACATGTGGCACAAATGTAATTATCAGTGCTGTAACTATTCTTAGCAAAAGGTTATTAAGATGATTGAAAACCATTGTAAAAAGTCCAATTTAAAGAAGTAATTTTAAGTATTTTTTTTTTATTGAGAATAGTTAGAGACATCCACATATTTGTACCGTTTATGAGTTACCAGGGAAGCCGCATGCGCAGGAGCGAAATTTTTTTTATCTTCAACGTAGTCCATATAGCGTGATTATCGACAGGACAGGATGATAATGATCCCTATGACTCAATTTATAAGGGGTCAACGCAACATGTTTCCTTCTTCCAAACATCTCTATTTGACCTCATCTTAATTGTCATCCCCTTTCTAGCCTAACCTTCTTCTGTGGAACTATCCCTTGCATCACTATTCACGTAACTTATGATTTAAATGTATCCAATTAACTTTTATTCTCTCCTATTAAATTTAAAACTCAAATCAAGTTGAATCAAAAATTTAAACAATAGTCGTATTGTTAAAAGGGAATAAATATAATGACCACCAAAAAAAACTTTGTGACGATAACCCCTAACCACCAAATCTAGTAATATACTGACAAAAATAGTAAATGATCACCAAATTTAGTAAATTGATCACCAAATTTTAATAGCAAATTATTGCGCTATTTAATGTTGTAAAATAGGTTAGGTTAGAACTGTGACCAACCGCGCGCGAGCCGAGCGAGCAAAGCGAGCGGTGCCGCGGCAGCGGCCGGCGAGCGCTACTTCCAAGTTGCTCCCAGAAATTTTATAATCTTTTTGGTCATTGGTTTAATTTTGGTGATCATTTACTACTTTTGGTGATCATTTACTACTTTTGGGTTAACAATGATTTATTTGGAGTCATTTTGCCTAAACAGGATAGCGAGATGTTAAAACTTTGGTTATAATTTTACAATAAGATGCGGGTTTAATTTTGGTGATCATTTACTATTTTTGTCTGTTATATGTTACTATATCTGGTGGTAAGTTAAACATAAGCCTTGTTAAAATTGTAACCTTGATAAATGGCTGGCCGTTATGAAATGTAATCAAAAACTTTGTTAGAATATATTGTTCGATTAAAAACTGTCATAAATTGTGAATACAATTAGCAGGTTCCATTGTCTCTTGTTTTATGATTTTAGGCTATTTGTTTTATGATTTGATTTGACTTTGGGTGACAGTTATTGCTTTACATTGAGAACATGATGTTTGGAGCTGTGATGGATGTGCTACAATAATGCGAACAAAATAATACCATGGATATGGAATATCTTCAAATAATTCTGGTATAAAATGCAAAGCTCTGGTTAGTTGTCTAACCAGAGCTTTGCATCGATATCTGATTTAAGAACTCGAAGTTGAAGTTGTTTATTTGTTCTCTAGCCTGAAAATCTTCAAATCAAATCAAATTCAATTCAATATAATTCAATCATTATTTTTTTTTAATTATTTATTATTCAAATATTATAATTAATCATAATTCATTTGACATTAATGTAGAGTTTGACAACGTTCTTAAGTCTGAATAATCAGTTCATAAACCGGCCTACAGGTTCAGTTTTTGCAACAAATTTTTTCCCAAGATGCCCTAGGCAAATTAAAACGCGTGCCAGCTGCAATGATTGGTTAAATAAATTCTCAATGGGATCTCATCAAATCAGTTACGTTTAATTTGTGATACGTCGATTTTTTCCAGAAACTGAGCTGAACGTAGTCCAAATCCTACATAATATAATTTCATACTATAACCTTATTATTATGATAAAGCTCTCTATGCTCTCCTTACATCAATCTCATCAAAATCTTCTGCCTTCTACGCACCCTGTTGGGGTCTCATATTTTCATAAAACGCTTCATCTACCCGAGTAATACCCAGTTTTCATGATGCATGCACATTTTGCGGTCATGGGTAGTGATTTATATCTGTCGTTGTACTTAATTTTGTCTCCCCTAGTACCCATGATGTGGGGTCGCGTTTTGTATGGACTGAAGATATTTTGCCTGTGCTTTCAATTTCCCTTCGATTGAAAGGTCCTTTTCTAATACCCTCTTCACTATTTTTTATGTAGATACGTAGTAGGTATATGGGTTTTGTGCTGTGTTGTCACATTCAATAAATAAGATGGGAGGACATGCTATTGTATTCAGAAAATAGTTTAGGTTAGTTACACCTGTTTCTCAATCTAAAGTACAAAAACTATAATTCTGAATATTTTTTCCTAAGATCCAAAATGCACCAATTTCACCTTCATTTTTCTGAAACAACATATTGTTTTACTTGTATATCTCTCATTGCATCATAATCATTTGCTGTAGGCGACATTGTCATCTTATGCCCAATATATATCCCAGTTTTCTTCAAACTAGTCAGCCTTAGCTAAACCATAAACCAACAGCACAAAACCACCTGAAAATCCCCTCACATCACTATACACACTTCAACATCCAACACCCAATCCTTTTACTACCTCCACAACTTTATTTAATAAAAAATAATGTAGACACAACACAAAAGCGTACAGACAGACATTCAAATTTACAACGCTCACATCGGCTTCATATTTCATTGTTAGTTACGAACCTTTGTTTTTGATCACTCCTGGTTGGTCTGGCAAGGCTTTTGTTGATGCCAAATAAATATATCTATAATTGGCTCAGCTACCGGTCCAGATGGAAACGGGAATATGAATTGTTCGAGCTTTTGAATATTTTTTCGCATTCTGTTTCGAATATTTTTGTGATTTTTATTCCCTTAGCGGTGATATTTCTTGGTTTTTATCGTTTTTAGTTTGATTGCTTTATTGGTCTTCATTTTTAAAATTGTATTGTGATCCTTCTATATATTTTTTACGTCCCAAGTTTAAAACGATCGATCCAATATAACAGCTCTCTTACTGATTAAGAAAATAATAAACGTTCTCTGCCGGTTCAGAAAGCAGCAATTTATCCTTGATTCCCAAAAACAACGTTAGATTCAACAAATCTCTTAAAAATATACACAGACAATTCAAAATTGGAACAGATAAACTATCTAAATATCACGGGCTTCCACAACAAAAACCTCCTTTCAAAAATCGGCTAAAAAGCCAATACAGAATGTTTTTTTTTTCAATCTATGACACGACACGTCCTCGTGTCTACCCAATGTTCGGCATCTAACATTCTTGATTCTATTGCTGTATTTTTTACTTTTTTTCGACCGTCGACGCCGGTAACCCGCGCCAGTCAATTCGTTTCGCGATACGCATCTGCAACGAATTTGTGTGTTCCACGGCCTATCGTGGTCCGTTTTTACGATTTTTTAAATTTGGAACGAAAAAAAGAAAATGGTCGGTGCATGTGGGAAAAATATTATGGAGTTTTCGTTGCTTCGTGCTGTTAAGTATGTTGTAGTTTCTTTTTGTAGCTTCATACCGATTCTCAAACGTTGAGTACTCTTTTTGTATAGTTTCCTGCTCTGGATCATCAAAAAAAGTAACAGTATTGCTGTTCTTTGCATAGCCTATTTGTCTTTCATCGAGGGTTCTTTCCAAATTCAGCTTAATGAATTAGTCAAACAAGTACAGCTTTTTCATTTCATCTTTTGATGCGTTTACTTAGCGGCCGTGTTGCTACCGTTTGCCGTTCAATTTCAATTGATCAATTACTCAGTACAGTCAACATCGACTCATATCCATCACTTCAGGTATGAAACTTCGAAAAAATATTGTAATCCAAACATATATTTTCACATATTCCCCGCGTTATGTACGGGCGTGTCATAAATTAAACATGGCGCTCGAATCACCACGGCAAACAGCCGAAACCCTTTGAGAATTTCACATTTTTATCGTTTTACAAGGAAAGTATCTCAGTGGAAACCAGTAAATGTAGGCGGGTCGTATATTACACATATAATTTGCAAGAGGAAAGTAATAAAACTTAACGCGTTTGTTGCCGACGATGTTTGTCGAAATCCTTAAACACGGCCAGTTTGTTTGACCTTTGAGTTGCTCATCTCTTCGACAGTTTTGTTTGAAGTTCCGGGTGTGAAGGAGGTCTTGTTTCCTGGTGGTTGGATTCTTGCATGAGATGGTGTAAACACATTAGTTGGAACAGCGTGAGATGCGGTTTCCTTGGATGAGTCACAACACCTGTAGAAGATGTACTTGATTTTGTTTTCTTGTGACTTTAATTAAAGACGCTAAGTTATGTTTCTCGAGTTCGTTGAGCTGATGAATTGAAGTCATTTATGAGGATTGCCTACAAACTTTTAATTAGCTTTATGACGTTTTTGTCGTGAATAAATGTAAGTGCCTCAACATGGTACCCGAACTTGGTATGATGTCTTCTTTCCGTTGATTTTTATTTTTATACTTACATACACCTACGCCTTTTCTCCTTGGGGGTAAGCAGAAACTACAGAGTGCCACCTGTTACGATATTAGTAACAGTTATTTGCAAATACGGAGACGTTCCAGTAAAACTTTGCTAAGATGCATCAATTTAGTTAAGCTCTAAAACGTCCCACCGCAACGGGCAGGACAAAGCCCTTACACCTGCTTCCATAAAATACAATAAATCCATATTATCCCGAGTCATTAAAACCAAAATGGCGATACGACACTGTATCAAATCTATACGGCTAACGATTCCACCCTTGTCGATATGATGGGGGTCCAAAAATAATTGTTTCCGGTATTCCTGATGCGAGAATCGAGGGGGGTTTGATTTAAAAGCCTGAGTTAGGGTGGGTTTGGAGTATCCTCACGGTGACATAACTCTAAAGGGTATGCAGCGTCCCTTATTTATCGTGAGCGTGAAGTGGACACTGGAGTCTCATTTTTTTATTTACTGCAGTTCATTACCCTGCAAGCGTGTATCGCCATCATTTGCTGATATTGCAATATAAGCGGAATAATTGCGCGACACACAGTCAGTGGCAATGTTTTTATGTTGTCAATTCAACAATATTCATTGAAGCATTATTTCCCTTGCAGAGCAGACAAACTTTTCAGACATTAAAGCAGGAATTTTATTAAAAATGTTTTATAAAATTGCGTTTAAATCCTGGTGAATCCTCATCACTCACAATGATGATTTTAACTGGTTACATTTGCAATATCAAAAACATGCTGATCCGGATCACTATCGCGTTTAACCGATACCCGATATAATCTGTCCTCAAGATAAACATTGTACGCGACCTACCTTCAAACAAATGAGTCGGCAATCCAGCTAATTATTAAAATTGTAATCGGAATCCGAATGTTTTCCATGCCCGACGTAAATTGAGCACAGTATACGCAATAATTACAGATAATTGTACTTTACTATGTTTCGTTTTTTCGATTCTGTTTAATTATTTCGTACTAGCTTTTATATACGACTTCACCCGCTTTTTATTATCCCAATCGAATTCACTACCATGATAAAAAGTAACCTTTGTCAGGTATGGTCTACCTATGCGCCAAGGGTCCGCGCCCACTCGACCCGCTTAGACTCGGCCCGATGAATAAATACCGGGCTATTTCTCTTTTGATTGATAGGCGTAAAATCTTCGATGTATAGTCAGACAGAAAAGTGTCGATTTAACGCTTGCACCACAGAGAGTGTAAAAAATTAAATAATGTTTGGATAAATAAATCAGTAATTAAACAAGTACTTATTCTTTATTAAAGTGGTATATGCTTCGTACTTTGTAGTAAACATTACAGATTATTGTTAATTATCAATACAACATTATAGCTAGTGGCACGTTGGTATTTATTGAATCAGTATTTTTTACGTGAATATTAATTATATTAGGCTAACAAATATAAAAAAAATATGTAAAACATCTGGTATTATTCTTCGGGTCGAGTCTAAGCCGGTTGAGTGGGCGCGGGCCCTGCGCCAAGGTTATAATCTATCCGTGTGTCAAAAGTATGGTCTGCCCATGTGCTAAGGTCATGGTCTACTGTAAGTGCTAAGTTAAGAATTCAATTAAGATTCGAAATCGTTAAGGGATGAAAAAGTAACAAACAAACAGATATACTCCCGCATTTATAATATTAGTACGTATACCCCGTATTTTTAATGAAGACCGTTGTTATTGGTATTGTGTTTCGGTCGAAAAAACCTTTTGTTGCTAATGAGAATGTGATACGATTTGCTTTGCCTCTGCGTCTATAATTACAATTTGCAATACTTTTTGCACGGATTACTCTTTGATTAAAATATGAGATTATTTTTGAAATTTTCTTAGTGTTGGCATATCACCACAGACAAGATAAAAAAAGTTAATTAAAAAAAAAAAACTCGACTGCTTAAAAAGCGAACTAAAAAGACGTAAACAAGGAGAAAATCATGCTGTGCAGGCGGAGGATACATATTCGCAAGCTGGCTGACCAAAACTTAATGTACCTAATTCGAAAAAAAAAATTACAAAAACATTTTTTTTTTCGTATTATGTACATTTAAACATACAGGTGTTATATATTTTTGAAATCACCTCTTAAAGTCCTTTATTTTAATATCCAACACGATGGGTGTGGACGAAAAAAAAAATTTGGGCCCCCACAATATGGCGCCCAAAATCCGCCATTTTTCTATTTTCCAATTATAATGTAGCCAGTGGTTGACACTCGCAGGGTTAATACGAATCGATTGATCTAAGAACCATCAAAATCGGCCAACGCGTTAACGCCACATAGGAACAAACATACATACATACATAGACTGATAAACACATTACCCTCCTTCGGCAGTCGGGTAAAAAGGGCCTCGATGGTCTAGCGATCGCAAGCACTACTACTGAGCGTGAATTCCGGATCTATTCCCCGGTCAGGCAAATTGTTACAGGGGTTCTTCCATCTAGAATTTCTCAGTAACAGCCTGGCGTTTTACGACTTGACTTGGTTGATGGTAATGGCCTCCCCCTCTATGGTATTCCTTTGCCTATCACTTTAGATATAGGCGTGATGTTAAGTTATATATATATGTCTTTGATTTAAATTGGATTTTCGATCAAATAAATTAAATGCAAATAAATAAATAAATTATAAAAAAAAATAAAAAAAAAATGAAAAAAATTATTTGATTAGTAAGTTGTTTTAAATAATATTTTCAAACGATACACTGTATTATAACATAATGGTGTGCAAATTAATAAAAGTTTAGACTCACAGTAGGTACTAATTAATAGTAGTAATAGTAGTGTTACAATAAATTTAATTTCAAACACTGCATCATATAAATTAAAATGTTAGATTCATTATTAATGTCATATTAAATTATCATAGAATGTCATTATGTCAGATTAATTAAATACTGGTCATATTAAGTTGTGAAATGTCAAAATGTCAGATTTATTAAATACAGTTCATATTTAATTGTTATAAGATTTTTAACCGACTTACCAAAAAGGAGGAGGTTCTATATTCGACGTAATGTACTGTTTATTTTATGTATGTTTACCGATATCTCTGTCAATTGTTGACCGATTTTGAAAATACTTTTTTGTTTGAAAGAGTATGTTCCGAAATTGGTCCCATTTTAATTTGTAGAAGATCTGATGAAGAACTTTGGAGATATACAACAGAACTCTTCAATAAATAACGGTAAATCTCTCGGGATTGCTGCAATCACATGTATGTTTATTGTTTATACCATTTCTTTACAAAACATAACGCCAGTATGCTCTGAAGGGGTACGCAGATATGTACAGTTCACCTTGGTACACCCTCATTTCACCGGTTATGTTCAGTTTCATGATATTCGGGTAATCTATTCTGGCATTATAGGTACCTTACGTAACTGCTTGCCTATTAGGTAGGTACAACTTAAAAGTGAAAAATATTTATTTTTACTTTGTAGTTTTCTTATTTGGAAGTCGGTAGTATTTTTTAGTAAAATAGTTTTCTTATGTTTTAGAAATATTCTCTGCAATGGCATAACATCTACTTTGACTGATTTCTATCAAAGACTAGTTGACATAGCATTACACTTCTTACTTCTGATTTGCAAATTCTTTTGTTACAAATAATGAACCAAAGAAACGGCCATAACTTGAGACGCTTTCAACAAAGCGTGTGACTGTAATAAAAGTAAAATTATGCAAATCGACCACCCCCTCTGCTTACCCCCGCATGGTGGTAGTTTTATTGTAATCATTTACGGAGGGACGAATCTCTTTATGCGTCACCACGCTTCCCTTAGGGGCAGCATTTTTGACATTTTGCTTTATTTATAATAATAATGTTCACTTTTCAACCCCCTTGGTTTAGGGTGATTTTTTTTTCCTTAATTGGAAGACGGCTCGTTTAAAAATGGTGTGTGATGTAGTAAGGATCTAAATATCAAGTTACGCAACGTTGTTAAACATAATAATATAAACCGTCTAAAAGTCTCTACAGTATACAGGGTGGGCATAAAGTCGTGGATCAAACGAAACAGCGCGAGAGTTGGGGTTATCAGAAGAAAAAAAAATATAATAAAAAAATTTTGGTACTTTATGACCTACTAGCCCAAAATATAAGCTAAGGAAAACAAACCCGACAATTCATAGCTTGCTCACGATTTGATGCCCATGCGACATCTTTCTACTCATCAAAAAAATTATAGGCATGACGTGTCACAAATGTCTCCTGAAACAAGCCATAATACTCCACATTCATAGGCTTGAATACGTCTCAATTACTTACGTAATTTCGTCTTACATAAATTGCCTACAGAATACGAGGTAATTTTACTATGTTATTTGAGGCACACGCTTATTCTAATTAAAATAATATTATGCATCTCTAACTAGGCGTTTGATATTTGATGCTCAAATGTTTGATATAATTAATGTTGAGGTTGAATATTCCCTATATTGCTTTTTGCTATTACTTTTTTACTATAATTTTTAATGCCCATTTATGTGTTCTATTGCTGGTAATAATCGGAGTCCCGGAGACCAGTAAAATTCTCCGTCGGTATATCTATTTTTGTTCTACTGCTGGTAATAATCGGAGTCCCGGAGACCAGTAAAATTCTCCGTCGGTATATCTATTTTTGTTCTACTGCTGGTAATAATCGGAGTCCCGGAGACCAGTAAAATTCTCCGTCGGTATATCTATTTTTGTTCTACTGCTGGTAATAATCGGAGTCCCGGAGACCAGTAAAATTCTCCGTCGGTATATCTATTTTTGTTCTACTGCTGGTAATAATCGAAGTCCCAGAGACCAGTAAAATTCTCCGTCGGTATATCTATTTTCGATATTTCCATCGCCATCGCCATCATCATTATTCCCTTTCTCGGAGACAACTTGTCAACATTTTTATATCTTACCAGAACTGTCTCGTTAATCTAGTGGTCTGCTCATAGACTAAAACCATAAATACTTTACAAATGTCGATGTACAGCGACAAACAATTTGGTTTCACGCGGCGCACCTCTATTGTTCGAAGTTAAATTGCTCTCGTCTTCAACTCTCGGCGTCACGGTGGTAACGTAACTACACTTGAACGAAATCAATGCTACGATGTGTTTTAAACTGTGGTTTTGGTGTAGAAATATCGGTTTGATACTGTTTTTTTTTATTTATCGATGAAGGATTTAGCCAGCTGCAGACCAAGAGCTAAGCTAAACAGCTTAGCTTGCATGGCTGAGGTCTTTTTAGGGTTCCGTACCCAAAGGGTAAAAACGGGACCCTATTACTGAGACTTCGCTGTCGGTCTGTCTGTCTGTCTGTCTGTCACCAGGCTGTATCTCATGAACCGTGATAGTTAGACAGTTGAAATTTTCACAGATGATGTATTTCTGTTGCCGCTGTAACAACAAATACTAATAACAGAATAATATAAATATTTAAGGGGGTTTTTTTTTGCAGTTTTTTTACGATAATGGTACGGAACCCTTCGTGCGCGAGTCCGACTCGCACTTGGCCGGTTTTTTAATGATTGTGTGCAGACCGCAAACTATAGCATACTAACCTAGGTATAATTACCAACCCGCAAGTGTCCACGTGGCAGATAACAGCTTAACTCAGATAGGAGGCTTGTGTCCCATCAGCGGAGAGGTCTTATATGGCTGATTATGCTGCTGCGAGCTAAGCTAAACTGTGCTAGTATTATATTATCTGTGGCTAAACTAAATCAGTTTAGCTCTTGATCAGCAGCCAGGTGTTATTTGAAATGTGGTTAGAATAACTTTGCAGTTTTTCCACAGATATTTTTTTCTATTTTGCAATACTGACATCAGTTTTTACCTGCTGATTTATGAAAAAATATTGCAGCATTTTATTTTCTAAAAAATAGTGTTGGCTGGAATTGTAAACTTTTGCAATAACTCCGTGTTCGAAAAATATAACTAAAACATTGTGTCATAAAACTGCGGACATATATTTTTTATAGTGTTAACTGTATACGATGTAAACTGCGTATATTACATCAAAAACTTCATAGCTTTTTTTTGGTATGTGGGTAAGTAATCGAGTTGAAATAAGTCGGGTAGCTCCAAGATATAGAATTATTTGTTTTTTTTTTACATTCTGCCCAAATCCTTAATGAGGTAACTTTGGAAGGCGTATATCATTGGTTAATTGATCCACACACATCACATCATCAGCCTATTAAAGTTCTCACTGCTGGGACACAGGCCTCCTCTCTGTGAGAGGGAAATTGATCCATTAGCTTATGGTATTCCCTAAACAAAATAGAAAGCAGAAAGAAAAAAAACGCTCTATTTTCTATCTCGATAGAATTTAAAACAAATGGATATGTTATAATTATAATGTTTATGATCAAGTGATTCATAATGCCAATTAGAAAAATTCCTAATATGATAAAAACTATTGAAATAATTAAACTAACCGGGCTTTCTGAACAATGCCCATCACTTATTGGGCCGCGTAATAAAAAGATGTGATTTTTTTATTATTTGGTTTTAATAAAGACGCTGCACGTGGCTTCTATTTCTGTCTGCAGAATCTAAAGTAACCTAACAAGAAGGAGATGACGGGAGCTGAGTTCGCTCACTTCAGCTCCTTCGAACCTAACCTATCAGTGTCGGGGTGCCCTAAGCTCCCGAGCTCGCTTCACTCGATTTTGGACTAATTCATTGACCATAATTATCGAATTGCCCAACCGTTACGTAGCAATATTTATAATGACCAGACAAATATTCATACTGACCAGACAATGTGATAAATATAGAAGTTTAAATCAGTATTCATTACATTGCCCGATTAGACTTGACTAGATTCATAGTGGCCGGGCATTATACATAGTGCCCTGATTAATCACTTGGTCTATGACACATATATCCAAAACAAGTAGCTACAATACATTTTTATTTCCTCATATTTTTGCAACCAACTTCATCTCGCCGCGACAAATTTAAATTTGGCTTCCATATTTCAACCACATTTTCATCAGCAGCGACCTTATTATTCAGGTAATAGGATTCAAAATTACTTGTGTTGAGGTTGTCACGTGTATGGGAAAGTTTTAAATGGTCACCGTTGTGAGAGTGACGAGGTGTCGTGGCTAGTGACGGGACTATTATTGTATGGTTACAGTTTGATTCGAGGGCTAGCGTCCGTGTGAAGTTGTGGCTGTCCTGCGTTGAGCTACTCCGGTCTATGTGGGTTTTCAGTGGCGTACGTGGGTAGCCGTGAGAAAATCGAGCAGATTGTTGTTGAAGATTTTAGGGTTCGTCGAATTGTTCTACGAATAAGAATTGATTGCTCATGGGTAACATGGATGAAACTTGTCTATCGAAATATGACATGCCAGTCGTATGTATATTATTAAGTGGAGTAAGATGAACCAGTGATAAGAAAACTTATTTCCGCTCGACTAAGAAAAATGTGGATATGACAATTTTTTTTCTAACGTCTAAAATATTCGGGTAACTTAACTTAATGCCACTTTAAATCACATTAGAGCGTAACGAAATCGAGCGTAATAAACAGAATCCAAGACGAATGATTATACACAAACGAAATAAAAAACGTAAAAAAATACACAACCCAGCATTTGGACTGTGTAAGCTGATAAAATTCGCGCACGGCACAGTTTTCAAAGCAAAAACGGGCGACACAGTCGGCTGATTACCTTCATTTTCTTGGGGCACGCGTATACCCCGGGGGTTAGGAGGTGCCCCCCTCTATCCCGCACAATTTATTTCGCCTCATCAAAACGTCAACACGTTGACGTGTATTTTAGGGATTTTAATCGGGCGGTCCCGCGCCTCGGGCGACATCGCCCCTCTATGTAAATTTCTCGGCCCGTTTGCAAGCGTAATTGTTTTCGTTGCGAATTGACACGTACCCCGTTTTAGTTTTGACGCGTGTAACAAGGTGTTGGTGGAGCTTGCGGCTGATGGAGCTGGTGTTACAGATTTGAGCCTAGTGATCTATTTTCTGCAGGCGTTGGGACCTACTTCCACTCTTGTGCCTGATACTGTGGTGCCTCATTATAATGAGTAATGACACATTGTTCTTATTTGTTTTAATTTTCGCTTGTTATGATACTTACTTATACTTATACTAAAGCCTTTCAAAAATGTTTTTTTTTCGTAGTGTCCCACAGCCACAGCAGCGCAAAGACCCCCTTTTCTCAATTCCTTATTTCTTTATCTTGAGCAAATTGAATTAAAATGATGAAAAGGTGAAGTAGAAAATGTTATAAAAAACGTTTATAAACGTTGATCAGCATAAGACATAAAAAAAAACGAAAATTAATACTTAGTTGTTTTTCTACTAGTCTACTTCCCAGGTCGTTTCTATTGCGTATGTATAGAGTCATAAATAATGTGCTCCAAAAAGCAATAGCACAGGTGGTTGAAAACTAATAACCATTTCGTTGCCCCTGTAACCCTTAACCACCGGTTGCCACTTCATTAATCACAAGTTATGCAAATCATGGTCAGGTTTAACTACCCCTTAAAACGCCACAACACTTGTACGTACTGCAATGAAAATCTTTTCACAAACCTAGTTACTGGTGTTTGTTTAAATATGGGGACTTTTGTAAAGTATTAACGTGAATGTCGAAGGTTACTCGTTAAGCTTTTAAGACAAAAGAAAATAGGTGCTCCTGTATTACTACACTAGTTATGAAAGTCTGTTACTACAAGTAGATACAGTCATGTTAAGAATTTCGGAGAAGATTTATCGGAAGAGTTCTTGAATGAATATCATCAAGTCTTATATCATTAAGTTAAATATCTTGGCGACAAAAGGAACACTGGACACTTGGACACTTTTATAAAAGTTACGTCTGGTAAATGAAAAAAAATACGGTCAATATTGAAGAAGACTAATTATTGTGATTTATCATGTTTACTGTTGTAATGGTATATTAATTAATCTTTTTCCAAAAACTTTTACTTAAATAATATAACCCTACCTAAGATTTTTAATTCTGACTGTACAAAATTTGCTTAAAAAAGAAGTATAGTCCGAAACACTACTCAAAAATATTAATAATAATGAAATTCCTGTTTTGACTGGTTCGGACGAAACTCAGCGGCCGAAACGCCTACTAAGCCGTATTTTTACCCGACTGCCGAAGGAGGGTAATGTGTTTTTGTGGATGACAATTTTGACAATATCCTTTCGGATATTGCTGCCACTGATAGACTTGGTATTTAGTCCAGTAATCTGGATGGTTACCTCAACCTACTCGGACATAATCTCGTACGTCAGTTACCGGATGTGTCGTATGCAGGAGGGCTTTACCTCAGGTATAGAATTCAAGATCTAGTTTGAAAATTTACCTAGAAATAGGAAATATTAATCAGTGGTTTTTGTAACTATGTACAAAATTTTCAAACAAAATCGAACATGTGGAGCACCAAATCAACGTATAGGAACACGATTTACACGCAAAAAAAAAATATGTTAACTGTTACCAAAGTTTTGGTTGCTGGTAACAAAATTATTGGGACTTGCAAACTTTGCCTTACTAGCAAAAAATAGAGTTTTGCTATTTCTAATTAGTTTTGTATTATTTTACTAAAGTTTATTTTCTATAACTAAACTATGCTTGTAAAACTATTTTCCGTTATTTCTTGTTTTTCAGTTTACAAGCTTTTATTATCTGTAATAATGATTTGATCAATCGGTCCCTGAATACTAAGGCTATAAATTATTTATTATTATTATTTATTTTCAGCCTATTCTGTCCCACTGCAGGGCAAAGGCCTCCCCGTCTTCGTTCCAATCCTCCCGGTTTAGGGCAATTGTGGACCAATCCTGTCCACAAAAATAAAAAAGTAAAGGCTAAGGCTATAAATGAATAAAACTTTTTAGTCGCAGTATTCAAGATGTTTTCTCAAAAACTCTTCTTCACACAACACCATTCAAACAGATGTTGTCAAGGCTTTGGTGTTATATTTAAATCTATACTCATTACGTCAATCCAAAAAGTCTGCCATCTCTATACACATAAAAAATATTCTCTTGATATAAAAAAGCGAAATGTGAACGATATTTGATGAAGGATCTCTTTCTGAAAGCCATATGACGCTGTACGTGACCTGGAGTGCGTATGTGTCCGCGGTTGGTTTGACTCATCTCACAAAATATATCTGATCCTTATATTTATGAATCTGGGAGTTTATATGTTCCTGTGGCGTGTTTGAGAAACGGAAAGGAGTTTTTCGAGTGGAATATTTAATCAGTGTGTGACGATGTCGTGGATCTGGCAAAATATTGAGCCAATAAATTTTAATTGTACCATTGACACGAAGAATACGCAGAACTAGCGTTGCGTTGATCGCAATATCCTTAAGAAAAATATTAACAACACAATATTTTTTCGCAACTTTTAGATAGTCCTCCGAAACTACTTGGATGTTTAAAAATATTTTTACACAGAAAAATTGATGGCGGGTAATTCTTCATAACCGAAATAGCATGTGTAAATCAAATAAAGCATACAAAACTGTAAAAAAGGAGGTCCAATATTGATATTTTGGCATCGAGCGGGGGGCGCACGGCCAGTACTGCGTTAACATTGGGGCATATATATCGTCTTAACATTGGGGAAAATATACGCCTTAATTGTACACATTCTCTTCAAAGACAACTATTTATAATGATCGCAAAAGGTATGATCGACAACAGAAATTGCTGAATCAGTTTTATCAGTTTGTAAACGTAAGTTACTATAGTTAGTCTAGTTAAGTTTTTTAAAGTGAATAATACTAATAAATTAGGTAGAATGCAGAATTACATGATGCAAGGAAAGCTTGGTTTACTTTCTACTATGTTTGTTGTCTCTAGTTGGATAGTCAACATGGACCAAAAGTAGATAATAAATAAACAAAAAGTTAACAAATCCCTTAACAACGCCCTTGATACTCAAATAAGCTTACTGTTTATAGTTTGATCCAAAGAAATACGCACCAGGAAATGAAACCCATTTTATTTATACCCATACATAATGCAGATGGACTCTCTACCCAAAACAATACATTACTTATTCAAAAGAAGAATCTACTAACACCGTCCTACTTTCCGATTCCTTGTTCCAAAAACGATCCGGCAAGATATAATTATCTTTACGGTTGTATTACATTAATTATTCAAAATGTTTAGTGGCTACACCAGCTTGAGTGTAACGAGCAATGGATAGGGCCAGCGCGAAACGCTCTTTTCCCAAAGGTGTTACTAACCACATAGGTACAAGAAGTGTAGGGGACGATATTGCTGTACTCTGAATATGCAAATCAATGTGGATAATTGGTAGAAAGTTTCGGATTGGTTCAGTGCAATTTCAAGTTTTAGATTATTGCCCAAGTTTTAGAAGTTGTGGTTTTGAACTAGTGGCAATTTGAATTACAATGAAGTTGGTTGACATAATGGGTCTTACGGCCTTACCTTAAGGGAGGAAATCTATACCTAGATATGTATGTGTTCCATTTGGTGCAAGCTGTGGAGTTCTGGCAAGTTACTCAGTGGAAAGCCGAGTCCGTTAGCTCATCAGGCTGTCAATTCTATTAAGGCTAGCCTTACTATTGAATATCCCAGTTGTACTACATGGTATTGGCTCACGTAGCCTGCCTGAATATTCCGATACTCAAGTCAGATGTTTACTGCCTAGAAACCAGTTATCCGTCTTCAAATACTCCTACCTCAACTAGATACTTTTACTTAGTGTAATTCTTTTGAGAAACTAGTTTTTACTCGCGAGTGATTTGTAAATTATCCCACGAAAAAATACTACTTACTAAGATTAAAATTAAAGTGTCTGTTACGATCCAGGACACCCGTAATCACCCATTTGCCAAGTTTCATTAAAATCCGTTCAACCGCTAAAGCGTAATTGATTGGCAAACACCCAAACATACAGACTTTTATATTAATATACTAGCTTCTGCCATCGGCTTTACCCGCGTGAAAGTTGAAATTTATCCCGAGGGAACATATGGCCATATACCCGGGAAGGAACATATACTCGGGATAAAAAGTATTCTATGTGCTATTCCTGACTATAATCTATCTCTGTGCCAAATTTCGTTCAGATCGGTCCAACCGTTTGAGCGGTAAGAAGTAACAAACATACAAACAGAGACTCACAAACTTTCGCCTTTAATATATTATATTACTAGCTTCTGCCAGCGACTTCGCCCGCGTGAATGTCGAAACTTATTCCAAGGGAACATATTCCCGGGATAAAAAGAATCCTATGTGTTATTCCAGACTATAATCTATCTCCGTGCCAAATTTCATCCAGATCCGTCCAGCCGTTTGAGCGTGAAGAAGTAACAAACATACACACTCACAGACTTTCGCCTTTATAATATTAAGTGTGATTAGTGTGATAGTAAAACTACCTTCGTAATCGATAATGACCTACCCGTATTGCAAGTTTTATCCGAAACCGTTTAGCCAAGATAGCAAACAAACTGCGGAGTTGCTTTCGTATGGATAGTATGACGTAATTTTGCTCGAATGCGGGGTAACTGAGCAGTCTGCTTAAAAAGTAACACGTTTTTTGGTTTATTTATGACCTTGGAAAGTAAGTGGAGACCTTGAGAGATATTTTATTCGTACCCTGATTAAAGTGGTTTCTTGCTTACAATACATTTTTAATATGTGGTTGTTGTAAGAGCAACATTGTTATATATGTACTGAGCACTAGATTTGGCGATCCGAACACTCATTCTGTTCGACTGGAATGTACTGCAATCCGTACACCTTACTTAGAGTCAGCCTAATATATTAGCTGTAACCTGCGGCTTGGCTCCGAAACAGTTTACAGTTCCTTTCTATACATTTCACTTCATCAATTTACCTTTTTATTATTAGTATACTTACATTCTTCTGCTTCTTCATCAGGAACTTTGAAATAATCCCAAGGGAATGCACTCTCGGGATTAAAAGTATTATATGTCTTTATTCAAGATCCAATTTATCTCTTTTCCAAATTTCATCAACATTCATTCAGAGTTTTAGGCGTGGAAATCTAACAAACCGAGTTAAATTTGCCTTTATAATATTAGTTTGGGTGTTTAAGTTTCAGTTCACTGACTTAGTTACTGGACTGTGCTACTTGCTTGTTGTTCCTACTAAGAACAAACCTACATAGCCTTTCCTAGAATTTTCTACAAATCGTACTTGTTTTGTAGTTAGAGATAAGAGGTGATTAATTATTAGGTCAAGTCTATCTCTACACAATACCTTCAAAATCTCGAACGAAATAATGTATAGGATCATATAAATATCAAAAATTGTGATTTAAAATTCGGGCAGTATTGTTTTGTATTGATAGACTTGCGCTTATCCTTAATCTCATCTTATGGCAAACGATGATTCCCAGGTAACCCATAGCTCTCAGGAAACTGCGCCTAAATACATTAAAATACTATGAAATTAAACCAAAAAACGACAAATTTTGTGTAGCCTTAATCACACAAACAAAACCACGGACGCTACAGTCTGAAGCGCCCCAACATTTAACTAAATTAATCTATTCAACACTAATGACTTAATGGCGTTCTTCTGACGATAACACAGTTAAGATCCTTGCCATGTTGCTGCAGCAATTATGGCAATTTCTGTCTACAGTCAGCTCACAAATACAGAACTAAAAATTTGCACGACTTGTAGATCTATGCGACTTTTAATCGCGTTGGGCACACAAAATAATTTTGAATAGTGTACGGATTTGGAATTTGCAGTTTGTGTATTTCTATTTACAAAATTTATACTTTGATATGATCAACGTTTAAACTCACAGAAACTAAGCATTGGGCATGGTCTTCTTCGTGTCGCTGGCACGACAGTACTTTAGATTTTTCAAGACCAAAACTCAGCCATTTTCACGGCATCGTGAGTGGCAGAGCGTTGGTCACTTTGGCTGCAGCTTTAGGGCACAGAAGTCAGGGCACGAGGCGGTGCATAGTTTGCGAATCTGCTCCGCAGTCACACCCTGCTTTTGTTACATTCTTTGTTCTCTATAGGCTTTATCATGAAAAACTTCTTGTATTCATAAAAGGAAAGCCGACATAGTTACCTCTCTATGAAGTATTTTTTTCCATCATATAAGTGCAGTATAAAGTTGACAAAGGCAACAGTACTATACAACATCAAACAGTGGGTAAACACAAACGCGACAGCCGACTCAACAAACTTAAATGTACGCACAAAAAGGTGAAAATCTATTTTCAACTGATGTTAGCGCATGCGGGAGGAAATGAACACGCATCCTTTTTATCGCATGTTATTTGCGTATAACCATTTACCGATGCCCCTCAAGTTAAAGGGGAAAATCTACAAGTCCGTGATTAGACCTGTCGTACTGTATGGATCAGAATGTTGGGTTGTGAAAAAGTTGGATGAAAAGAGATTGGATGTAGCAGAGATGAGAATGTTGAGATGGATGTACGGCACGACGAGATTGGATAAAGTGAGAAATGAGTATATTAGAGGCAGTTTGAAAGTGGCGACAGTGACAGAAAAGTTGAAGGGAAACGTTTGTCCTAGTATGGTCATGTGATAAGGAGGGATGAAACGCATTAAATTAGTAACTAATAGAGTTATGAATATAAATGTGGATGGATGGAGAGGGAGAAGAAGGCCAAAGAAAAGATGGATGGAATGTGTGAGAAGTGATATGAAAGAAAAGGGAGTCAGTGATAGCGTGACGGGACAGGACGGTATGGAAGAAGAAAACGTGTTGCGCCGACCCCAAGTAACATGGGGCAAGGTCAGGTAGATGATGATGATTTTTGTATAACCCTTTACACTTGTATAGAGAACTGGCAATATAGTTATAATATTACTAACTTCATTGGTTGCTACAATTTTAACACAACTGGTCCAGACACGAATCTGTAAATATTAATTGAGATTTAGGTACCGTTGTTTATTTGTTGGTAGAAAATGTTGAGTTATTCTTGTAATTTCTTCAGTATTGTGGGTGTGTTTGGTTTTTGTTTGTAAATATTGGGAGTTCATACATACAAATTACAATAATTCGTATGCTTGAACCAAATTATAAACACGTGGTTCTGATTCCAACCGCTTAGCCAGCCTCCATTGATTTAAGTAGTATTTCCAAGGATTTAAGTCAAACAAACTATTTTTAAAGCTCTAGGGACATCTTCTCGCATCACGACTCTTGAACGTTGGTCACGAAACCCTAAACAGTAGTTTACAGTAAGATCTTTGATCTCATTCGGAATTAAATCAGGTCCGAGGTATTACATCAAGTGAATTGCGCTGGACCTAGGAACGTAAAAAGGCATTACATTTAGATATTGAGGTACTATTTTCAGACAATTTTGTTAGAATTGGAAGCTATTTTTAGCTCTTTCTATAGTAATCAACATTATTATCAGCTTGTAAAGATACGTCTGCTCGGGGTCAGGTTTCCTCTTTACTTGTGTAATGTATGGCCAACCATTCACGAACCGACCTTGGCAAAGTCGGAGCGTTACTTAAATTTGAAGATCAATTCTTGTGGATGTTATTATTTAGAAACGAGCAAGATTTAGGTGTCACTTGGCAATATTGGGTGTCACACATTCGGTCGTCTGACTATTCTTTAACGACTAACAAAGTTTAACGTGCTTACCGAGGTATAGGCTCATATAATGAATGTTTACCCGAGTGTCATTCTGAACTTCGACAGTTAATTATTTCGACACAGTCTCAATTTCGAAAAACACTAGTTCGACTACTCATTGCTTCGACAGAACATATATTCGACAAGCATTAGTTCGACAGATTATACTTCGACAACACACATCTTCGAAAAACACTACTTCGACAGAACCCTTCTTCGATCTACACTTGTTCGGCGGATCTCTATTTCGACGGAACATATCTTCGACATAATACTGTTTTGAAATGTGACAATAATATTTTAATTTCTCTTTATATGAAGCTATCATAAAGTTGTAGTGACCAATCAAAAAGAAAGAAAAAAAAACCGATGAGGTTTTATTTGTGGCGTAGGCGACTGGGTACGGTTGAAACAATTTTGCTTTGAATGCCCGTAGCAAGACCAATCAATCAATCTATGCTAATATCAAGAAAGTAATTTGAAAAAGAAAACAATAGAATAATACTTCCTTTTTGTCGAAAAAATATAATAGGGTCACCTGGCAATGTACACAGCGCAAAGTGCAACGCGTCACTTTAATTCATGTCCAGACTCGCCGGCCGCGCCTTTTTCTCCTTGTACCGCGCACCACACCGCTAATAGTTTACGAGTTATTAGCGTTGCTTCAACCGTACCCTGTTTCACTCAGAGAAGAGTTTTCTACCTTAGAGTGATAGAGAGAGTTTACAAAAGGCAGAAGAGAAGTAGTCCAGTGTACAATTTTAGAATAATATAAAATAAATCATAGATACACATACTCACATAAGAACAATATATATATGTATATACATATATTAATATTATGTCATTCCGAAAGAAAATGTTCCTTGATTTTCCTCTTCAAGTATTCAGAGAAGGGCTGTCGCATAGGGAATGTGGTAGAGAGTTCCAGAGACGCACTGCAGTAACAGAGAAGGAGCCATCATAGTGGCTGGAAGTGTGACGTGGGGTACGAAGGAGAAGAGAAGTGGAAGTGCGACAGGGTTCACCCCTCGGGACAAAGTACTCAAAGCGTTCACGAATGTACTGAGGAGAATTAGGATTGTGTAGGATAGCATAGAGAAGAGATAGGATGTGGGTATCTCGACGACACCGGATCGGCAGCCACTTCAATTTAGTCCGAAACTCCGACACGTGATCTTATTCTCATCCGATATTATCATATATCTCCGATATTGTCACATTTCAAATCAGTATTATGTCGAAGATATGTTCCGTCGAAATAGAGATCTGTCGAACAAGTGCATGTCGAAGAAGGGTTCTGTCGAAGTAGTGTTTTTCGAAGATGTGTGTTGTCGAAGTATAATCTGTCGAACTAATCCTTGTCGAATATATGTTCTGTCGAAGCAATGAGTAGTCGAACTAGTGTTTTTCGAAATTGAGACTGTGTCGAAATAATTAACTGTCGAAGTTCAGAATGACACTCTGTTTACCCATCCACGCACTGACCTCAGCAAGTGTTTCTTACCTTTAAGATCGATCATTACCGTTATTAATATTTAACCATGAGCCCCAAAACCGCCACTCAATATTTATTTTCATCAAAAAACCTCCCACAATCGCACAAAGGCTGAAAAAATCTCTTAGAAACGGTTGAGTCAAACATCCTGACGGGATACTAGTCGCGGTGGGTTACGAGTACGTATAATGAGTGTGGAGCAATCATCACAATGAATGGGGAACGAGACGAGAAGCGTCGCTGTATGAATGCCGCTCCTTCGCTGGCTCGCTGACTCGAGGGGTGGCCATGGGTTTGGGGCAAATCGGGAAAGTTTAGGACTTCTTGATATGTTTTTTCCAAGTATTGTGTATGTTCACAGAAAAATAAAAGTTATATGATACTAGCTGTTGCCCGCGGCTTCGCTCCCGTGGACCACCCCACAGGACCCGTTTTAGGGATTAAAAATTAGCCTATGTCACTCAGGAATAATGTGGCTTTCCATCAGTGAAATATTTTTTTAAATCGGTCCAGTAGTTTTGGAGCCTATTCGGTACAAACAAACAAACAAAAAAATCTTATAATATATAGCTGTTGCCCGCGGCTTCGCTCACGTGGGCCACCCCATAGGACCCATTTTCGGGATTCAAAAATAGCCTATGTTACTCAGGAATAACGTAGCTTTCTAATGGTGAAAGAATTTTTTAAATCGGTCCAGTAGTTTCGGAGCCTATTCGGTACAAACAAACAAACAAACAAACAAAAAAATCTTTCCTCTTTATAATATTATAGTATAGATATAAGCCACAAAATAAAAAGTATACAGAAGGGCCACTCCCGCCGTTTTGAAAATTGACAGCTAAACTTGACAGATTCACTAGGGTTGCTACTATATTGATTCCGAATGAAAAAAAGAGTAGGTTGTATAAGTTACAATCATAAATACTTACATCGATTCGTCTAAACATAAGTTTCCTATTTTTTCTTATTTTTATATCATGCTTACATGCCTTAGAGGTTAGACATCAAATATCCATTAAATATCACGAGGCCACATACGGAAGATTGGAGGGTAACAAGACGTAAAAATTGTGTGATAATGATCTCACTAAAAACATTAAATTGTGAAAAGCACCAAGCTTGACAAAAATAAAAATGTGAAAAAAAGGTAATAAAATCAAAAAACCCGACTGCTTAAGAAGCGAACTAAAAAGATGTTCAAAAACTAAAAGACAATTATGCTGTGCAATCGGAGGAAACATACTTGTGAGCTGGATGATTACTTATATATATGTTATGATAAACCATAACATATCTTAAAATAACTTATTATATTCCTAGATATTGATTTTCTAACTTGTCATCTTGAAAAATGTAATGACCTTAGAAATGAATGAATTAAAACGAAAAAAAAGTATATTCGATCTGTAACAATTAATAAAGGTCACCCAGCCAATGCAAACTCGTTACAGTACTTAATGTATGAATGACGTGACAATGCCCGCACAAAGCCTTCATGACAGCCGCGTATGAGCTCGGTCCAACATTGCCCATTAGTCCCTGTAAAATCGCAATGTCAATGTGTGTGTGCAAAATGACGCTTTGTTCAGAGTGGCCTCTCTGTCTGAGGCGCGCCGCCACTTACGTACTTTGTGCTGATACTGAGCAGCTACGGTTGTAACCTCCGTAAGCAAAAACTTAGAATATTTTTCTTTATTGCTTGATACCTTACTAAAACACTCAGCATCACAAAAATTGTATCTTTTTTTTTTTTCTCTTTAATCTACTTAAATTATTTAAACCATATTAATTCACGGTTGCCTGGAAGAGATCGCGGTATGCGATAAGGCCGCCCGTTTTATGTATTTTAGTTTAAAGTTTCCTGTTCTATTTTTAACTTTGTGTACCTATAAATAAATAAATAAATTCAATGGTGAAAACGTATGAAAGTGGTACACCATTAAAAATAAAATTTATTCAACTCTCAGAAAAAATTCAGGGTTTTTGGTTTCATTATTTAAGGCCTGAAATAAAACGGGTTAACTGAATGAAAGAAAAATCAGTTTTTTTTTAAATAAAAACTTCAAAACAGGAAAAATCCTGTATCGTGGGCGAATTCACAAACTCACATACGCAAACTACCAGACCGGAACAACTATCTGTAGGCCATACAAATTTTAGTTCCTTACGGGAATCGAACCCGCGACACGCAGCGCAGCAGCCGATCGATCAACCACTGCGCCAACTGTGTCGTCAGGTTATTTTTCTTGCTGGAGTTATTCAATAGTGTGGATGCCGAATGACTTTCTTTTGACCTTGATCAGCCGTTATATACCCTTTTTCTTGGCGTGTCGATGACAAACAGACTCTTTTTAGTTAAATACCTCCCCTGGCGCAGAATTCAGCCTTAACCCTTCTAGAGTGGTGCAATTTTGCCGTTCCAGTAATGCATATTTTAACAAAAGTTACTTAACGGCTTCTAGGCTGAAGAATTGTGTTATTTATAAAATCTTACTGTTGTTAATTTAAAGTTCATTAAACATAGTTTCAGCAGATACCAATATTAACTGGGTTTAACGCATTCGTTTATGGAAGGATAGACTTGAATGCTATTTTCGGAGAGTTGCGATTTTTGTGATGTTAAGTGTATTATGAATGTGAAAGCTTGGATGGATGTATGGATGTTTACTCAATCATGCCAGGATAACCGAATGGATCTGGATGAAATTTCGCACAGCACTTTTTTGGCGGGTAAAGCCGCTGGTGAAACTAGTGAAGCAATATTTTAACTATAATTTTTTGAGTAGTAGTATCAGGTAGATAATGTAGCAAAATTATGTTTTATTATTAGTCATATTCAATTTATGTACAAAATTAAAGCAATCAAATAAAATTTTTTTTTTTTTTTTTAAATAACAAATAACCCGCGCGCGAGCTGGCTGCCCAAAACCATATGTATCCTCCGACTGTACAGCATGATTTTCTTCTTGTTTACTTTTTTTTTTTAGTTCGCTTTTTAAGCAGTCGGGTTTTTGTTATTTTTAAATATTTTTTTATTTACAACTTTCTAGTCATTTTTTTTTATTGTTTACATTAATATATAAGTGTTATATATTTTTGTAATCACCTCATAAAACCCTTTATTTTGATACCCCACACGATGGTACTGGTAGAAAAAAAATTGGGCCCCCACAATATGGCGCCCAAAATCCGCCATTATTCTATTTTCCGATTTTAAAGTAGCCAATCACATTTGCAGGGTTAAGACAAATCGATTGACGTAGGAATCATCAAAATTGGCCAACGCGCTTGGTCTCTAGAACGCCACATAGGAACAAACTTAAATACATACATAGACTGATAAACACATTACCCTACTTCGGCAGTCGGGTAAATACCTCAGCATTGCTAAAAGCCGAGAAACAATGAATATTTAAACAATTAAACATTAAATAAAAAGGTTTTATTACTTTATTTGTGGTTTTTATGACCGTAATATTTCAGTAGTAGTTTTGAAAACGTCGCCATTTCTAGTAATTAACATCTTGATAAAACGACCTTTTTAAAAAGTAATTACAACAGTTTGATTATAAAACGCGATCCTCAATTACCATATTAAAAGTTTCACATGAAATATAGCGTGTTCGGTGTTGCCATTCCATTTTCTGATTTTCTCGTAAAGGAGTATGAAATGGAAACAGAATCTTGGAAAGAAACTTATTGGAAGTAGCACAATATTTTTATTTCACTACAGCTTAGACAGAATATTTTATATTGTAAACCAAAACTTTTAACTAGGAAGTGCTTGTTTTTGTTAAGTGATAGTTTCTGTATGGGTACAAAAAACAACATTGTTACTAAAATAAAATTAATCGGCCGATCGGTCTTCGAGCGAACGATCATTCGACGGAACGGTCAAAAGTGAACTTCGGCCAATCGTGATTCATGACGCAATCAAATAATATCGGTTACCTACGGGTTTATTTTTCAATATGTAATATAGAATTGTGTAGGCGAAAATCATGCGTAAAAAATAATAAAATTTTATTTTTTGTCCCAACTCAACCCCAAAACATAGTCAACCTACAATAGGACTTCTCTCTAATTTGTCTCGCACTCAACAGAGTCTGAAAAGATATGACCCCAACGACTGCAAGAATGCTCTGTTTTTCAAGTAGGTACCTATGTATGTGTCTGAAAAGTTGTGGAATTCAGACCAAACGTACTGTGAATACTATCCTGCTTTTTTTACAAATTAAAATGTGCTTTCGGGCGTGCTTTTTTAGAAAATAACTTTGGGAAGTATGCGAATGTAATTTTGTGTAGTACGTTCATTGTGTCCGGGCTTTTTAATCTTTTATTGTTGATGGATATAATCAACATGGAATATTTTACAAGCTTTTCATTAACTTGCAATGTATGAATGTATCTTCGGGTCAAATTTTGCAACAACATTTTAAAGCAGTTATCCTCAACCGATTAAGATGAAAATTTTCATACACGTTTGGCTTAGGTGAGAATGCACGGTAAGCAAAAAAATTGGTTAAGAAATTGTTTTTTTTTTTCTGGATAGAATATTTCGTCCTTTGTTGTAATTTTAAGTCGAATAAGTTTCAAGTCGCAGTCTTTCCAAATAATTGCATTAATCACTAATTTGGGCGAAGGAGGTGGTGTTCGGTAGTTTCTGCTTAGCCCCTGGGCGTAAAGGCGTGAGTTTATATTGTACTGAAGGGTGAAACATCATACTACACACTTTAATGTAGTAGTAAAAAGAATGTGTGTATTTCGGAATCAAGCACAGCAGAATTGTATATTTTTCTTACAAAGTCAACGTTTACCGGGCTAATAAAACAGTTAATAGGCCAGCATGCCATTCAACTTTATATCTTTCGAGTGCCAACGAGACCAATTGTCATATATTCTATCCTTACAACCCCTTCTCACCATAACTACCCCTTGAACGACCTAGTTATGGCCACTACCCCTTAACATCCCCCATGCTTTCTTTCATGTCCTGTCTCAAAGGATTAACTAAAGGGAATGTTACGTTTAAATCAAGCATAGATCTGATAAAAACTTCCACACTGCAAGGGGAAAGAAAACGTAAAAAAATAAACAAGCTTGCGTGTCCATAATAATTTTACACCTACGACCGTGATTTTCATTTCACCGAAAACTTTTTTACGCAAGGAAAAAACATTCCCTAGAGTAATTTACCTAATTAGGGCAACAAACAGAAGGAATTTAATGGGACCCGGTACTCAAAGGACGCTTCTCTAAATTATTTACATTTCTCTGGAGGGCCCGTCTTTGCCATTCTGACCAGAATATGGAGAGTCCACTCTGTTTCGTTTCGTTTTTTATTCTTCGTTTTGAATTATTATTTTTAAAAAGGTCTGACGTTTGTAAGCCGATGGTTCTCGTTGAATAGGACGTGTTTCTTTTTTTGTTCATTAATTCATGTCGTAATGTTGTTTGTGGGTTTTTCGGGTGGTCGAACATTTGTTACATTGTTCGCGGGAGGAAGGATATGAATGGAAACGTAGGAAAAATATTTTTCGAGAATTTGTTAAGTCCTTGAGAGGGACCCGCTTTGTTGTTGTTAAATGTTTTTTGTCAATTAAATATAAATACGGAGTAAGTGGGTAGTGTTTTTTTTTGTATGGAGTTTGGCAAAGAGTAGTCGCCCATGTTTTATGAAGTTAAGCTGTAAACATTTTCAGAGCCATTAATTTATTAAATAATGCGTTGACATTCGAATTTCGAAATATTTGAAATCCTACAGAACATTTGCAATCAAATCATGAGAAAACCCATTTGAAACTCATAAAATTTACAAAGAAAATAACTTTTGCTATGAATAGATAAACTAACAAAATACTCATCTCTCCTTGCATTTCGCTTACAAAAGCATCTAAGTCTAGTACTAAAATATTCGTCAGCTGACTAAAATACTAGCATAATCTGGTCTAGGCTTTAGCGGGCGTCTTGTGTTATCTTGCGTGGTTTCAGGGATTACCGAGGAGTCTCCTAGCTGAGCTTGTGAGGGCCTAATATGATATTGTCAGCTTCGTGCTTGCTATTTTTGTTGTGTGTAGGCATTTTGTGTAGTATTATAGTTTTTTTTTCATCTTTGATGTTATATTCAGCCAGAAACAAATAGGTATACAGTTTTATTGTGTGTAATTTTTAACAGTGGTAAAGTCCGATACTGGCTAGATTTTTTTTTAATACTAGCAACCATGCGTTCTAATTTTTTACACCAAATTCATAGATTAGAATAATAATATACTTTATTGTACATCATTTACAAAAAATCTATGGGTACAATGGCGGTCTTATCGCTAAATCTTTGGATCCACTGATAGAACTTAAAGACAAAGCCATCATCATGATATAAATCTACTTGTTGATAGGGAATTTCTATTCCATTACAAATTTTCTAATCAATAAAATGAAAACAAACAAAACAATACATTTGAAACACTAAAATAAACTATTATAACAAATAAATTAAAATAAAAACATCTCTTTTTATTAAAGGTAACACCAAAATTAAACGTCATCATTTATTCAGTACTCCATCAAAATAGGATCTGCATAAAATATTGTTGAATTATACAAATAATAAAATGCCAATAAAAATAAATTGAACTCAACTAATGTTATTTATTTAACTTTCCAATTCAAATTGTTTTGCTTGCCAACGATTATTATCGCAGATTGTATTTTTGCTCTCGTAGAATTGGAAATTTTCTGATAAAATAAACTGTTTCATTCCCTATTTCTATTCCATGTAATTTTCTACAAAGTTTGCAAAATAAAATGTTTTCTGAATTCATTACTTTGAATGTGGCTGTTTCAATCCTGATTGGTAATTCAAAATAGGTCCTAGGAATAGAAATGGAACAGGACTACATGCCCTAAAGCAACGAGGTAGTCATATGACATGCCATCTTAATTTACAAATGCATGTACACATTCGTTCACTTTTATTAACCACTTTTTCAAAAGATCGAAACGTAGGTTAGCTATTTAAAATGGAATAGTTTTTGAGTCTTACTAGCATTCGAGTAAACGAGAACTCTCATCTTAGTATTCAGTTGGTGGTCGGTCCAGTCAAATGTCTACTTTTAAATACATACGCCCTCCGCAGACATTCGTCTCATACATACAAAATAAGTGACGCTCGCTCGACCCAGTTGGATATCGTATACTGCTGGACATGTTAGCGATATGGTAAAAATTTTATGGTTGTGTTCAATTGTACGGATGCGGGTTGTAAACTTTTTAGGACTAATTTGAAACATGCTCAGCTGTACAAACACAAAACAGGTTGCTTTTTCATGTTGTAATTTCTGGAAAATTCGAGTTAGAATACTTTGAAAGACTATGCTGATAAATAATATGGTCTGGTCCTTCTTCCGAATAGAGATAGAACTTAAAACATCTATTCTAATTAAGTTTCAACAAAACACCTGCAGTTCTTCCTAACGAACATCCTAAACCAAAATTGGTGTAAACAACTCGACATTTTTCAAGAAATGACCAGTACAATCCAATTTTAAAACATTAGTTTTTTTAAAACCGTTGCGCCGACACCGCTTCATACAACTGATGTATGCAGGCTACCATTATGGAAAATGCTTTCCCTCCACCCGTATTTATTTATCAAACTTTTTCCGCCGCTTTAATTCTGTCCGAATGTGTATTCTGGTCAGTACATCCATACTATATTTTGTACGTATGTCTGTTTTACGCTTAAACTGGTGTACCGATTTAGATGGAATTTGTTATGGAGATAATTTGAAAGCCTGGGAAGGACGTAGAATATATTTTTATCCTGGAAATCATCTTTAAGAGGGTGGAAAGGGGGGAAGAAGTCTGTATGGTGACATAATAATTTATCAAGGAATGCGGCCAACACACCTATAATATTAATGTGCGATTTAAAAAATAGGTTATCCGAAGTACTAATACTACGCAGACAAAGTTGTGGGCAACAGTTTCTAAATATTGCTCAGTAGGTTCGCGTTTAATTTTATAGATTCAGCCTAGTTGTAGATTTTCATTAAAGTGTACCTATTTCTAAAACTGTGGGTCATGTCTTGTAGGAGGGTGTTTCTGGTAAGCTGCAGTTAAACTAAGAGCTTGGTTCATCTAACTGCTATGTAAACAGGCACTAAAATTAGACTTTTAAGACTATAACGGTTTTTAGTAAAAAACATTGTCTAAAAACTTATAGATTCGACATGATTTTAATAATACGAGTGCCCACGACCAAAACCATGTCACATCGTTAAAAGCCAACGATCAAAACCGTATAAATTCGCTAGACTACATGAATCTGAACCCGGCTAGGTGGGCAGTACCGGCCAAAAACGTCATAGGGTTAAGCCGGGTGTCCACGGCAAGAAAAATCGCCGGGTCTATGCAAGAATTTGTGTCGTTTCTACACACGACTAGTGTACACTGCGTCGGCGCTGCACAAGTCAAAAATCTTGTCTGCGCCTGACACGACACGATCTGTAGGGGGCGGGGGTGGTGTGTACAGTGCACATGAGAACGTTTGAGCGAGTGGACAAAAAAAAGGAAAATAAAGGACGAACTTTTCCTCATACTGTCGCAGTTCAAACAGTTTCAGTTTTTGTTTTGTTGTTGTACTTTCTTTTCCGAAGTCGGTGTCTTTGGTACCTATTGTTTTCCGTGTTTCGACACCGACTTCGGAAAAGAAAGTTATTTTTCGTTTTGCAGTGTTTTTTTGGAAGTCAGTTTGTTTTTTTGTTAAAAACTTTTTATTTATCTCTTTTTAGTTTTGATAGGTACTTCCAATTGCCATAAAATTCATATATAGCCAAAGTACATCTTATGACGATCTCAATAAGCCCATACACGACTAGGATACATTGTTTTATTTCGGAGTTCCAGTGCCTACCTGCCGGCTTCATCATCAGATCAGTTCGATGGTACTATTTTCATCAGCACTATGTATTTATAAGTATTTGCTTCATCATAGTCGTTAAACTATTCGAGATATCTTATAACCCATGACATACTTAGCATTAAGCAATTCTATTGTCCATCTGTGGTCTTCTTCACCAGTTCCACTTCAGCAAATATTACTTTCTGAGTGCAGATGATTGCATTGTTGATAAAAATACCAAAATCGCTATATGTATGCCTATAATATACCCCTTTCAAACAAAAGAAGAATTTTCCAAATCGGTCCAGACGTCTTACAGTAATCGGGGAACATACAAAAAAAGTAACATAAGTAAAAAAAAACATAAAAGATTCCGACGAATTGAGAACCTCCTCCTTTTTTTGAAGTCGGTTAAAAATAAGACACAGGTATTGTTTGGCATAACGTTTTCGCTAAACTTTTGTTAGCATAATAATACTGTGGCATTATAATACTTTGGCATAATGCAAAGGTTAGCATAACAGTCGTTTGGTCTAATTTGTTTTGGCATAATTTGGAGTTTTCATTTTTAAGGCATAATATTTAGGTTCAGGTGCGGGTTGAGCCGCGAACATATTTGTTTTTATAAGTACAACATTATGTGCAAATATTACTATGCGTTTATAACACTTTATAAAATTGTGCTTCATTGCTTCATTATTATTATGCCAACAGTATTTATAGCTATAAACATTATGGCAAAACATATATACCTAATAATATTATGAGTAATGCTGAATTTCGTTATGCCAATGTAAATTATGACAATATATTTCATGCTCATGATTAGTTTTTTAGGGTTCCGTACCCAAAGGGTAAAAACGGGACCCTATTACTAAGACTTCGCGATCCGTCTGTCTGTCTGTCTGTCTGTCTGTCTGTCCGTCTGTCTCCAGGCTGTATCTCATGAACCGTGATAGCTAGACAGTTGAAATTTTCACAGATGATGTATTTCTGTTGCCGCTATAACAACAAATACTAAAAACAGTATAAAGTAAATATTAAAGGGGGGCTCCCATACAACAAACGTGATATTTTTGCCGTTTTTTGCTCGATATTTATAACGGCAACATGTAGACACTTGAAATATTCACAGAATGTTTAGTTGTATATTTAATTCAAAAAATAATAATTAATAAATTAAAATAAAATAAATGAAGGGGGGCTCCCATACAACAAACGTGATTTTTATGCAGTGTTTTGCGATAATGGTACGGAACCCTACGTGTGCGAGTCCGACTCGCACTTGGCCGGTTTTTTTTTTTATTTATAAAGTTTTACAACTCCATTTTAATCCGGCTAGTCGAAACCACACAAGACTTTTCATAGTGCGACTATTTATTTAGCTCAAAGCGTTACCGAGTGTCTCGTTAGTGTGATTTCAAATAGTCTGGCCCGCCCAAGTAACACAAACGTGCTGAATAAATATTGAGTAAGAGCAATCATCAAGAGCATAAGCTGAATAGTAAGCTGAATAACGTCTGAGTACCTGTCTATTCAGCTGTTATTCAAGCAAAAAGGGCCCCAATTTTGAATGCTTAACGCTGAATAACATCTGAGCAAGACCTGAGTAGGAGCTTAATAACGTTTCAATTAGCTTAATAACCTTTGAATAACAGCTCACATTGCTTTTATTAAGCTCTTACAACTGAGTTACTCAGCTTAATCGAATTGATTATTGTATTCAGAATTTATTAAGCATTTAAATTATTGTTCACACTTTTACAAACAATATTCATACAAATTGTGAAAATAATTCAATTGGATTAAATATTTTAATGTCGATGTCGAATTTAAATGTGATTTGACATGGTGAACTTATAAAATCGGTAAGTAAATTTTAATTTACAAGTTCTCGAGGTCTGCTATATGTTAATTGTTAGTGCGCAAGTAATTTTGTCGTGAATAGTATGTTTTTTTTTCATTATTTATTAAGCGCCGCGTTAATAATCAAGATAATAGATAGTAAATAGTATTTTCATACATACATAATAGGTCTGACAAAAGTACTTGTGACGAAATAGCTAATACTAGCAATTTTAATCCAACAAAATAATTTGAATTGAGTTGAAAATGTTGTAGTTGTAAGATTAAGCATTTTGATATCTCGTAAATTCCGTGAAAGTTTATATTACAAAGATTTTTAATGGCGATCGATTGTTTTGGTGTATAATGCTGAATAAAAGTGCACACATGCCTTGTTACTAAGCTATAACTTGAAAAAAGTAGTCTCAGTACACTAACTTCTGAATATCAATTATATAGTTGATCACATTTCTAAATTATTCAGATTTTTAGGGTTCTCTAATCGATTTAACAAAAACCTTTTCTATTGTGGAATTTCACGCCCGGCTTTCACTGAATTCATTACATTTAAAATTATAGCGTCTTTGCTTGCATTTTTTTTTCGAGAAAATCTCATTTATGATTAAAAATGTGGTGCACACCACACACACGAAATCTGCTATAGATTTCGCGTGTGTGGTGTGGACTGGGCCCTTGTTTAATCCGTGTTTTGTTATTTGTTTTATGTACAAACGCCAGTACATCAAGCCACCCGAAACTGTCAAATTGAAAACTGAACTGAACCTCAAGGCAAATTGAAAACGTAGCCGTGCAGCTGTCACTTGGCACTGATGGACACCAGACGTACAGACTCTAGAAGGAATCAAGAATATATACGCGAAACCACAACATATTATGGAGAGTCAAGACAAAATCATGAAAATACTTGAAGAAATTTATGTGCATGTTGGAGAATTAAGAGTCGCAAATAAAATATCTTATCACAACGTAAATTTTATTTTCTTGTACTGTAATACCTTCTGCTAATAAAATAATAATTTCTTTTTCTATTAAAATTGGCCGAAATTCTTTCTAAAGGACTATTTAAAATTGGATGACCTTCCATGTTTATATTCAGTGATATGTTTTCTGGCAAAATGTTTGTGTTAATCAATATTTTTTAAGTGTCTCAATGACGCCATTGTGCCAGTATTCATCTTGCTCAATAGACTTTATGTGGACTTGTCTCGGTGTATTTAAAATTGTCCTTGGATCATTAGGTAAAATGTCTGGGAATCTTTGATTTAATATTTCTGCCAAATCCTTTAGTGCTACTTGTGTGATCTTTTTTCGAAAGCCCATTTTCAAATTTTTCTCGAAATATCAAATTTTTCATGTATCTACATTGTTCTTCTTCGATATTTGTACACTGCCATCAGATGCATTCTCATCTTGTGTGAATCGCAATGCTGTTTGACTTTTTGGGGGACGGAACCCTCTTCATTGCACGGCAACCACGCATGCTGGCTGGGACCAGGTTCAGTTTTGTTCAAACTATTTTCATAAATCTTTTGATGACCAGAAACACTTGGACATTTACTATTGCTGATATTTAAATATTCTTTTAACAATTTTCTTTTGATGTAACCAGTTCTCTTACGTTTTTTCCACGATTTTCGATTCATATTAAATAACGCAAAAAATAAATACGGTCAATAATATTTTAATTAAGCTGGTATTAAGCTATGGGCGCTATAACAACATACATATGGTCTTTAATTTGAATAAGTTAGTTTCAAACTCTCTATTAAACAGGAAAAAGCTTAATAAAAACATAAATAATATTATTTATTCAGCAGCTGAATAATTAGTAAAACATAGAATCTTATCCAGTTTGAAGATAAAATAAAAGCAATTATTCAGTATCAAGCTGTTTAATAGAATTATGTAACAATATTATTCAGAAGGTGATACTTTAGTCAGCATTGAGCTGTTTCAAACGCTAATAGCTTAGTAATGCTTTTATAATAGCAATACAGATTATGGATATTCAGACAAATGCTACCGACGGGGCTGTTTTTCAGCTTTAAGCAACCTGAAACGCGTAATGCTAAATAACGTCTGTATAATAATCCTACGGTGACTGGTTATTAAGCGTTAAGAAGGTAAGGACAGAAATACAGAATTTATTAAGCGTTAAGAATTTTAAGGGTCCGAACTCAACCTAATTCAGCATTTGGCTATTCCCAAAGCTCTTATACAAAGTATATTCATCTTTCAACTGTATAATATGCAAAATGTGTACTTTTATCTTGCTTATGTGTTACTTGGGCGCCCTGACCACTACACGCCTTTCAACTATTATACCCTAGTTGATTGCTCAGTACTGCGTCCGAGGAATTACCAGGATTTTTGTTGATTTCTTTTATATATTTTCGTTTTTATGTATATGGTAGATTGGTCCTTTTTTCATATATTTCCGATTTTGAAATGATGTAAGGAGGATAGAAAATTATCTAACATTTCGATACGCGATAGGTACTTTTACACATTTTACATTTGTCTACTCCGAAAATTGGTGTGCAGAAGACAGAAGCACAATTCAAGTTAAGAGTAAAAGGGTGTTATTCCGTCATGAGTGTGGCGGATTGACTGAAGTACCCATAGACAATATGGACAGACGTGAACTGCTGAACTTTGTATCCACATCATAGCCCTAGAGTGAACGATGCTTACGAAAGTGTCGACGCAAACACTACTTTTGGCAAAGGAATTGCTGATTGCAGTATGACAACTTCAAAAGAATGCTGTTGCCAACATCTTTAATCTTTTTTGTCGTTTTGACTATACATACTTACCTTTATGGACAATACGACTGGCTGGTTATAAGTCCATTGGGAACTTGCTAACTTTTTGTTTTACTAGCAACAAAACAGACTTTCTGTGGCTTCTCGGAAAAAAGAAACTTCGGTTTCCTAATTGCTTTTAATTTTCCACGGAAATTATATAAAATTTCTTTCGCAATATTAAGCAGAGAATCGAGTAATTTAATAAGTCTCTTCTTTTTGTTTCAAACAAAAATTTTAATGAAGTTACTGTTTAAGGAAAAAAGACTGAACAGTTATGTAACTTTTAGGAAATATTTTAAATTTGATGATCTACTCATTCAAATGTATATTCATTCTTTTGCTGTCATAAAATGCATAGTCTATACCGCTGTGTTTAGGATAAGAAGCATGTAATTTTGTTCAATAAATAAATATTTTTGGTAATTCATCCCCTGTATGAGTTTAACCGATGATAAAAGTATATCTCTTTTGCCGATAAGAAATAACATAGGCCATGTGGCTTGCTTGTAGCCTATCTACTGACGATGCTTATCAGTGGAACAAGTGGATCGTTATGACCAGAAAAGCCGACCCAAAGCAACGGGAAGTGGCAAGGTGGAAGAAGAAGATGTGGATTGTGGACTTTCTTTGTTGTTAACCTCCTAACTTTTCATTATTTTTATGTTATCATTGCGGTTCGATATACCTCTTTTCAATGATTTAAAAAAACTTAAAATAAAAATAAAATAAAAAACTTAAAATTAAAATTATTATTATTAATTATTATTATTTATTATTATAAATTATTATTTATAATAATAATATATATATATATATTTTTTATTATTATAAATTATTATTTATAATAATAATAATATATATATATATATATATATATATATATATATATATATATATATATATATATTTTTTTTATTTATTTTTTTTCTTTATTTATTTACTTAAAATTCCAAAGCAATCCATCATTTCTTACACCTAACGACTTTCCAGGCAATCGCTTACGTAAACCTTCAAAAGAAATACCTACCATTTAAATTCACCTGTCCCAACAGAAGCCGCTATTACTACCTTCACTTTTACAGTCATTAATCTAAACAAATGCACCCATTATAATTTATAACACCCGCGATGGTATCGGAGCCAGTAACAAACAAAACTCGATTTATTACTTCCGGCCCACCACCTCTGCTGGGGTGGCTCCTTACGGCTACTGCATGAATATCAATTATAGTGCAGGCCTGAAAACTTTCCAGACGCTTATGTCACAACACGCATGTTTGTGTGGTTCTGGGGTTATTTAACTTGTAAAGGCATTTTTGTTTATATGTACTTTCAGTTACTGGCTTAATTGAGGTAATTCATTTATACTTAACTGCTCTATTTTGTACAGACAAGTCATATGTAATAATAATATATTATATTTATCAATTAATTAATTCGTTATATTTATTTATTTATTCGCAATTACACAAATGGAGCACAATCTTATAATAAACTCTTTATAAGTCCAGGCTTCCTCAAGATGGTTTCCTTCACCGTTATCAGCGATGTCCAAGATAAACTTAGAAAGTACATATTAATTGAAAAAGTCACATTGGTACTGGCCCGAATTCAAACCTATGATTTTAAGCACAAAAGGCGAGGTCATAGCCACTGGGCCACCACAACACGTGATTATCATTATGCTCCTAATACTAAAAGCATTTTTGTAATGTTTATGCTCTGAAAATTATAGCAATCTATTAAAACTGCTAAATAAGAAAGGTTTTTCAGGTTGCCGCGGTTTATGTTCAACAATGATAGAGATACGTCATAAAACATAATTTTAACTCAGCGGGAAACAGGCTGGCCCGATGACCATATTTCCACTAGCCCCCCATTCAGCAACTTGAAAGACTTTGCCTAGGACCAACAAGCTCTAAGCCAGTAGAAATTATCGTGGCATTTCGTACTTCCACTGATTTTCGTTCTCATACGTCTTATAACATAATTTTAATACGAGATATTTATAACATAATTTTAACTCAACGGGAAACAGGCTGGCCCGATGACCGTATTTTCACTAGCCCCTCGTCCAGCAACTTGAATGACTTGGCCCAGGACCAACAAGCTCTTAGCCAGTAAAAAATATCATGGTGTTTCGTACCTCCTCTGGCTTTCGCTCTCACAAGAAGCCCGAAGCCCACTACATCACCCCAACAACTAAATAATACAAAACACTTGTAATTAAATTTAATCTTCACCATTAATTAGCCGCAGTCGATCGCGCCGCACCAATAATAGACTAATTACGCTTTGAACGTCTGCCAGCGACTGTTTGTATAGAGACTGTAACATTATAGTAGTTGCTAATTATATTAATATGTACCCTATATTGATTAGTGCTTGCCTATACGGGTTTTTTGTAAGTCGAAAGTTTGAGTGTGTGTGTGTTTGTATGTTTGTTACTTCTTCACGCCAGAACGGCTAAACGGATCTTTATGGAATTTGGCACAGATATACGTTATAGTCAGGAATAGCACATAGGATACTTTTTATTCCGGGAATATGTTCCTTTGGGATAATTTTCGACTTTCGCGCGGGCGAATCCGCTGGCAGAAGGTAGTTTCTTTAATAAAAATCAGTTGAATGTGAAACACCATGGCCTGTTTAGACCACGGCCTGGATGACCGGTCGTAGTTTTATTGTCACCATATTCCAAAAATCGATTCATGTTGAAAAATTAATTTGAGGCTGTATTAAACTTGTCATAGGACGTACCTGGAAATCCACAGAATGTCTAAATATCCAAACAGGAATGTTGTGTCTGAACAGCACAAAACTTTAAAATTAATTAATTAAATTTTAATTGAATACCTTGAAACGAGCAATTCTCGTATATGTATAAATATAATCTGAATCTCGGCAACGGCTCCAACGATTTTCATGCAATTTTGTATGCAGAGGGGTTTCGGGGGTGATAAATCGATCTAGCTAGGTTACATTTTTAGAAAACGTCGTTTTCTCTATTTTCACCCGAGAAGAGCTCGGTCGCCCAGGTACTTTAATTACTATAAGAGATAGTTTATATAAAGCTGCCTCACATTATGATCAGTCTAATGTATCCATGTTTCATTTACAGACTTAAACTCATGCTAAAACCACTCTGTTGAAAGGGTAACAAAAGTTCTAAAGCTCCAGTATGAAACATTTCAAAAACAACCCGACCTTTACAAAATTATCTTAACTATTATGACTCAGCTGAATCCTATTTCATCCCTTTTCCTCTCAACCTTTTCCTATTCAGATTAATAGATGGTCTGCGATAAATATGCAAATATAGATTGGAGATAACTCCAATGCTAGACTTAATTTTCAATATTAACTTTCTTAGCTCAATCGCATATTCATTAGAGCGGTCTTTTCCTCGAGTTATCAATTTACTCGGGTGTCGATTACAATCGGTATTCAAACGAGAAATTGAATCGAGTTGAATCGATTCGCGAGTCGTTCGATTTAATTGAGCGTTGAATGGAAGTTTTTGAAGTTTGACACTTTTGTGTTTTCGATTGTCGAGGCCTTTGGTTTTGAAGTTTTAAATTGATTGTAAAGAAAAAAATTGGTAGTTTAATTACCGTTACAACCCCGTTGGTCGAGTGCAGTGTTATTGTTTTCTTCGATCTGGAAGTGATAGCACTAAGATGGGTCTTAACCGATACAGGTGAAATGTACTGACGTACTAATAGACATCTGTGCCTAAACATCTGCAGAAAAAGCGTAATGTTATGTTACTTTGACTGGTTTAAGCTTTGTTTCAATTCAAGTAATTTTGTATTTATCTACTCCTGAAATTATAAATACTTGAGGCGAAAAATAAGTTGAGGATTTAATGCTAAAGGCCTTGCCAATTTTCTCGGAAAAAATTCTTAAAATATATTTCTCTTGATTCCCATTTCGTTTAAAGTCCTTCAAAGTGAACGATCATAAATAGGACGTACTTAGATCTGCTCGATGTTTTAGTAAAGTTTATACACACGATTCTCTAGAATGTACTCAAGGGTACCTGAGGCATATTTAAGAAGGTCTTTATCACTTATTAAGAAGGCTGAAAGCCTAAGTGTGAGAAGTGTTAAGGCCTTCTAAGTGATATAGTAGTTTTTGGAGCACTTACAGGCAGGTGTCAGAATTTAGTATAAACATGTTTTTTGAGCATTTCTTAGAAACCATTGTTTGTTTGTTTGTACATTCAAAAATATTTGTGACTATTTTTCAAGCTAAATTCTGAGAAGCTCTTGGTTTTAAATATGGTAGAAATATCCTGAGTGTTTACTTTGTAAAAAGCCTTGTTAAATCCAGGAAAATGATTTCTAAGCATATTCACTATCCAGTTGGATTGCCTCTAAAACAACTTATTACTGACAGTCATATGGAATGACTAGATGCAGCCCGCGGCGACGCCCGCGGGGTCTTAAAATATTGAAAGAAGTACTCAATAAATAATACAATTTTTTTTTTTAATTTATGGCCTGTGTGTTATTCTGCTAGCTATATTTCTATAAAGTTTCATCAAAATCCATTCAGTATTTTTTGTGTGAAAGAGTAACAAACATCCATCCACCTATGCTTACAATATTTAAAGTTTATAATAGTAGTAGGAAGTAGGGTTATTACGCGATAACTTGAGGTTATGTGTCCATCTGCATTATTATTAATTTCCCTGACCAACCACACCAAGGCCGCGTGTGGCAATACTGATTTCAGCTTAGTTTTTCTTAGTAATAGCAAAACTTACTACTGGATTTGAATTTTAGAAATACGTAGCTCGCCGTCCGATAAGGCCCAGGCCCGAGACGACACCGCGTAGTGTTCCACGCGTCCCTCAAAGAGATGTCTGCAAAAACTGACGGGATTCGCTAGGACCGATGCCTGTCTGGGTCGCGGCGAAATTTGAAAGAGAGAGCCCTAGTACAAGCAACTGAAAGAACGCGGGTGAGTTTTAGTCACTTAAAGTCTGACACGCCTTCCCACTTCACCCAGAGCGGTAGAAACCATTGGATGATTGCCCACACCAAAAAAAAAATACACTTAGTTCTCTGGACTCGTGAAATTCTACAAAAGATTCGCAAAAATTTTTTAAGTTGACAATTCGAAGTACTTAAAAATAGTTTAATCGAAATGAATGCTTTGATTATTAGTTGCACTATCGCTACGAAAATGTAGCCTTATAAGCACAGCACACCTTAATTGCTAGATTCATTTAAGAGATCAAGTCAATGATGGCCCAAATCCGAGAGGCCATCGTTCAGATAACATAGCTAATAACACAAACAAATACCAAAGGGTATAACGTTCCATCCTAGGTACATTATTTGATTATGAAAATAATTGACAAACGTTAAACGAGGGATACGCAGAGTGGCGCGATAGTTTGGCAACTTAATTTGATTATCTTTAAGTAAACAACGGTAGATAGTTGACGTGGAATAACATTTTGATTCTGTCTACCTGTGAGGTTTGTCAATGTGTTGATGGTTAGCTGTAGAATAACAGTTGGTTTTGAGACCGTTTTGAACCGTATTTTTCATCAATTATAGGCTCAAATTCAATATGATTTTATTGAACAACAACATTTTTTTGAGAACTAATCATGTAAATAATAACAATTAAATGTAACATATGAAGAAGGTGCTTTACAGCAGAGGGCAGAACAAAACCCAGTCCCACGCTAGGAATAAACCTGTTTTACAGGCACGGGGAGACAAGTAGCATAGGACAGAGACAAATGGAGGTCTTTGGAGGGGTCCTTTACCCGCCCATAGGGATCCTTGTAAATAGGATTACCATGTCAATAAAGTAGAATAAAATATGTATTTTTACTACTGTTTTCACAAATAAAACATAACACAAAATATCAGAAAACAACATAACATACGACAAAATAACAAAACTCAACATAAGATAACATAACACAAAATAACAAAACACATCATCCTAATACAACACAACAAAACATACAATCTTTGTTTGTATGTTTTAGGTCTAATGATAGTTAATAGGATCTTAGATTTAAAGTAAATATTATTATAGTGTAATATTATTAAAAAAAATAGTATTGATATAGTTGTGAAAAGATCTACAGAAAAATAAAAGGCAAATCAATTCAATTTTTTTTTTTTTATTTACTCCTCCGTTACACTTGCAACACACTTACAAATATTGAAGTAGCATAGATAATTATGACTCATTGATTTCCCAGTTATGGCATAATGGTTATGGCATCTGCTAATTAAACATAAAATTATCATGATACATTTCTTTATGCACCAACAATACGACATAAAGCATACCAGCAGATTCAACGAACAGCTGTTACTCGTGGAGACGAGAAAATATTTGTATACCAAATATCTTCAATAAACTACGCTTACAAAAAAAACCGGCCAAGTGCGAGTCGGACTCGCACACGAAGGGTTCCGTACCATTATCGCAAAACACTGCAAAAAAATCACGTTTGTTGTATGGCCCCCCTTAATTTATTTTATTTTAATTTAATAATTATTATTTTTTGAAGAGAATATACAACTAAATATTCTGTGAATATTTCAAGCGGTAGACGCTTGAAATATTTGCCGTTGCCGTTATTAATATCTAGCAAAAAACGGCAAAAATATCACGTTTGTTGTATGGGAGCCCCCCTTAAATATTAATTTTATACTGTTTTTAGAATTTGTTGTTATAGCGGCAATAGGAATACATCATCTGTGAAAATTTCAACTGTCTAACTATCACGGTTCATGAGATACAGCCTGGTGACAGACAAACAGACAGACAGACAGACAGACAGACAGACGGACAGCGAAGTCTCAGTAATAGGGTCCCGTTTTTACCCTTTGGGTACGGAACCCTAAAAATCAACTACTAAGTTATGAATTTTGTTTCTCAGTAATTTTGTACTCTGTACGATGACGTCATCTCTGAATGAATAAAGAGTAATTTATGAGCTACGATCAAGTTGTGCTAACGGTTTATTAAAAACTTCATTTGACTTGTGGGCGTTCCGATACACGTGGAAACATAAGGCTGTTGGTACACGAGATATTTGTTAGTGAAAAGGATCATTATTTTGTTTTTGAGAATTTGCCTGTTCTGAAGGATTTTTTTCATTTCAGAACGTTGATAAAGGGAAGAAAAACGTCGTCTGATCTATCACGTTTGATCTATTGAGTCCACGTGTATCAGAAGAAAGACAGACATTTGTATCAAGGAATGGCAATCGGTGTCAAGGAGAATATCGATGCGGAAAAACCAAGAAAATTCATCCAACTGTTGAGATTCGAAGCGGGAACAAATTAACCTCTATCTTTTTTCCACGTGTACCTCACACCCACAAACCTATCATAACAAACGAATTTATTCATAATTCGTCGGCAAAACTTGATCAATTAACTCTTTATTATTTCAGAAATATACTGCGGTATCCTCCTTGTGAAGGAACAGTTCCAGTTTAAAAGGACCTTTGAGTACAATTACCACCTTGAACTCATGTTTGCTTAGTACTTTTTTTATTATTATAATAAACATGAATTCAGTTAGCTTAAGCATCAAGAGGGTACTACTGTCGTTAGGTAGTATCGTTGGGGGGATCTAAAAACTAGTCCTTTTAAGGAGTTACGTGTTCCCCATTACTGGGAACTACGAACAAAAATAAGAAATTGCATTATTTGTTCTGTCGACACTAGAAGAAACGAGAAAAAATCAACCCCGCAGCCTTATTCCGTAATGAATTCGATAAGTGGCAAATAGCATGAAAAATCAACCAATAACATGCGAGATGAAAGACACGATGTGGATTTCCGTCTGTGATTGGACGATTTTTCATACACTTTACTCAATGCCTTGCCGAATCCATTACGCAATAAGGCTGCAGGTCATGTATCCACGACAAAACATCCAATCAAAACAAACGAAGTTATTAATAATCCGTCAGCAAAACTTGATCAATTAGCTCTTTATTAATTCAGAAATATACTGCGGTATCCTCCTTGTGAAGTAACGGTTCCCACCACTGTGTTATACGAAGTTAAACGCTCGATTTGCATAGAAATTATATCGTTCGCTTGTTCATAGGAAATTTTCCTAATTAAAACGCCTTTGGTACAGGGATTTTGTTCCAATTAAAAGTTTGCGCGTAGTACAACCAACTCGACCGACAGACTTGTCGGTCGAGTTGGTTGTACGATATTGATAAATTTTGCGTGCTGTGAGAATCGATCGTTGGTGAGATTATTGATGATCTTTGGATGGGAAATGACACTGGGGGTTTTAGAACTTCTGGTGTTTGTTTGGTGCAATTGGTAGTTCAGCGTGTATTATGTATGAATCTTAATTGTCAGACTTTTGATGACATGAAATAGCAGGCTGCATAGATCTTAATAAAGTGTAGGTACCTAATCTTATTAAAATTTATGCTGAAAATAAAGCGATCTAACACTACAAAAGGTTGTCTGTAAGAGATTGCCTAGTGCTATAAGACCGCCCATTGTGCACTTGTATATTTGAACATTTGTCCTGTATGTTTTTTGTGGTGTACAATAAAGTATATAATAAATAATAATTAAATCAATACACAAATTAGAAATAATATATCAAAAATTGACTTTTTCTTGCATAACAATTGTTTTGTAAGTCCGTAATTATTTAATCTAGATTTTGGAAAAACCACTGTAAATATGCCCACCGTTGACCTAGCCAAAATATGCATTTATCTACCAAACTGACAATAATACACAAAAGCCTATTAGGCACATTAACTCAACTTTTCTAACGCTTTGAAACAAAGAGATTATTATCCAGAAAAGTCTTACAAACAGCGATGTTCTTATCATTGCTTTATGAATTCTTTCAAAACTTACCTCGTGTGGCCAAGGCGTTTTGCCCCATAAATTAATTTTGAGTGGATATACACGACCCTGGATATACACGAATCACTGTTTAGATGCGACCCTATTAGATAACAGTTAGGAACCGATCTTTACAAGATCTCGATTCGGAACTCCTAAACTTTTATTAAACTCTAAAATAGTAGGTACTATAAAAATTCAGGGACTTTCAAAACGTTTTATGTTCCCATTATCTATACTTTCCAAATAGCCTAAAAAGTAAGCGAGTCTGCAGTTTTTAAAGAATGTTATTTTCATCGATCTAAGGAACTTTTAATACATCTGTAATTACGGCCATCGCTTGGTGATTTAATAATACTTAATCAAAATCTTCTGAATCTTGATTTTATAGCTACCAAAATGACTCTCATGGACCTTAATTACAACAACAAACTTAATTTTACCGTTATTCCCTTCTTGCTTCTTGGCTACTCGAAGAAAACCAACCTTAAAACAATGTTCCATGTTCCCAACGCAGTTCCCCGTGCCTCTGCCACCAGTGTAATATATTTGCACAATAAATTCATTTGGAATTCAACCAATCTGCCTACACCAATCTCTATTAGGGGGACATGATAGCCACTTGGTCACTGCTGCTCCATAAGTCAAGGTGTATGATAAATTGCTTGACAACGTTTTGGTGCTGTTCTTGAATGAAAACGAAAGCTAACCGGGGGTGATTGAGACCAATGTGGTATTTGTAATGATATGATGATGCATTCAGGGAATACAGAACTGCGGGGTGACTATAAGTTCTTAGAGTAAGATTATTTTGAGTTTGTGTGTAAGGGACAGATGTATATGACTTATATCTTTCTCTTACGCAGACTCAAAATAACACACTCTCCTGACGTCATGTCATCAGTGTACGTCTTTCGACTCAAAATAATCTGAAGTTGATTTTGCTCGAGCCTGCTGTTGTTCCATCATCAACATTTCATATCGTCCCCTGATATGTGAGTCTTTGGTGCGATTACATGAACTAAGAAAGAAAAATAATAAATAAAACAAATAATAGTATAGTAAAACTAATTTAGTATAGTTGAACCCCTCTATAACACCGTATAGTAACTCCAAATCAGTCTGACTACGCAAAGTCTATACTCATAATCAAGGTCTTACAAGTAAGCAATCAAACTGATTACATTATAAATAAATTATTAGAAAACCAGCAAATAAAGGCCTTTGTAAAGAATACAATGCGTGTCACAGTTTAATGAAAAATAATAGTTGTTACGAAGCCTGAACAGGATTTTTTTCATTAAAGTTTTTTTGAAGGTCAGCTCCGTCTACGCGAACAAGACTAATGAAAATTTATCATGTACGCGCTTTGTAACTTTACGCATGTTTTTGGTATAGAAGAGAAAGCAAGAATGCAGGCATATCGCTATATCAGGCCTACCCTACCTACCCTACCCTACCCTACCTACACAAAAAATAAAAAAAATAAATTAAGTGTGAACAACCCTTATCACTTAGGGGTATGGAAAATAGATAGTAGCCGATTCTCAGACCTACTGAATACGCATATAAAATTTGGTAAAATCGGTAAAGCCGTTTCGGAGGAGTACGGTAACTAACATTGTGACATGGAAATTGTATATATTAAGATATATACAATAAAAGTATATATATATATATATGTTGTATAAATTAAGTTAAGCAAAAAGTTGCTTGTATTAGATATTGCCGCACTTCTGATATACATTAACAATACATAAGTGAGAAATTTAAACAATAAAATCAATTAAAATCACAATCTAATTCAAAATCAGTAGGTACCAGAATAAAATGAATGGCTAAATATAAATCAAATTAAATTAAATCAAAATAATACTAAATCCAAATCCAAAATTAAAATTAAATTTGAAATCAAATTCAAAATTAAAATCAAAGTTAAAATCATAATCAAAATTAAAATCAAAACTAAAATCAAAATGACCAGAGGGCTGGATCTTTCTTTGCGCAAAGAATCAGCATTGCCATTCAACGTGGCAATGTTGCCAGTCTTCTGGGCACGTTCCCGGATGACAGCGATGTGGAGGAGTACTTCGATGCTTAAGTGTACCTTTCTTTTGTATATTTTATACAGTTTATTTTTAAGTGAATTTAACGTAATTAAAACTTTTTGTACAAGTCGGAAATCAAAATTTTTTGTGTCTCTCAAATTATGTGATCGTATGTAGGATTCTCACCAGGTGGACCGACGACCTGGTGAAGGTTGCGGAGATCCGCTGGATGCGAGACGCACGGGACCGATCAATGTGGTGGCGCTTGGGGGAGGCCTATGTCCAGCAGTTGACGTCTTTCGGCTGATATGATGATAATGATGATGATGTAGGAAATAGGAATGATTCGATGAATACTCGACCAGCCGAGTATTCATCATAATTAATAATATATACTATCTAAGCAACAATATGACAAGCACGATACTAATACACCAAGTCATTAACAGCCAGTATAGTCAACGACGATAAATAAAACCTAATCACTTGTTTATTACGAGTACAGTCGGCTCCGCGTTTACACTCCGAGCTGAAATTAAACGGATCGTGTGCACTTTGTGCGATAGTCTTCGCATTATGGTTATTTGGGCTATAGAGTGAGCTTTTATGAGAATCGTAAGTGACGTTACATTCATTCATATAGGCACATACTTGTAGTAATAAGATAATAATTATACATACATTTATAAACTTGCCTCGGGTAAAATCTATACCTTTATTTTTTTTTAACTTTGGAGGTTAATGTGTTTTTCAGTATATGTAAGTATGTATGTTTGTTCCTATGTGGCGTTCTAGAAACCAAACGTGTTGGCCGATTTTGATGTTTCTTACGTCAATCGATTTTTCTTAACTTTGCGAGTGTCACTGGCTTCATTAAAATTTAAAAATAGAAAAATGGCGGATTTTGGGCGTCATATTGTGGGGGCCCAGTTATTTTTTACTTCCAAACCCATTGTATGGGGTGTCAAAATAAAGGGTTTTAAGAGCTGATTTCAAAAATATATAACACTGCTATTTAAATGTACCTAATTCGTAAAAAAAAGTTAACTAAAAAGTTATTAATAAAACAAAGTTAATTCAAAATATTTAATATGTATCATCCGACAGCACAGCATGATTTTCTTTTTGTTTAAGTCTTTTTAGTTGGCTTCTTAAGCAGTCGGGTTTTTCGATTTTTGTTTTTTTTTCCCTCAACGGCGTAGGCAGAAACTACTGAACGCCACCGGCTACGATCCTTACATACCGCCTTTTGCTGTGTTTACCTTCAACTGTTGCTATGAGAAAATGGCAAACAGTAGGGTAATCGTCATTATTATTTCAGCTGAAAAATATCCACTGCTGGACATAGGCCTCCACCAAGCGTCGCCACAGTCATTGACTGGTACTGAGGCTTCTCATCTCCACCGAACTTTTTGTGTCTTAAAAAATAACTTATTTATGTGTTAGTGGTGTAACTTAACGTAATTTCAAAGTCAATTGATATTTTTTGTTATAGAATTTAATATATTTCACAGCGTATTACTTAAAATTAACTTTCACACAACAAGATTGACAATTATGTCCCATAAATTGCAATAGCCTCCCCCTGTGGTCTACAAACTGCGCTGAAGCTCGGCGATAGTTCGCATCTGCTCACCCCCCAAACATTCAAGCTCGTATCATGACAGCCGTACTGTCGCACTGAGTAAACACTATAAATTATGTAAATTATATATTTTATTACCTACCACACGTTCTCCCCGATTGTTCGTAGGCACTTTGGAACTGCAGATCTGTTGGTATAAGTTTGTGACGTATAGTAGTGTTATTGTGGCCATAGAAAAGACGTTTTTACAAAATGATTTACTGGCTCGTTTGTCTAGTGGTCACAAGCTCTATTAATGATGTTCTGGGTTCAATGACCGGGTCGTGTAAAGTGTTATTGGGTTCTTCCATCGGAAATTACTCAGTAGCAGCCTAGAGTCTGCCCAAGGCCAGGCCAGACTCTAGGCTACTGGGATGATGGGGAAAAGGCTCGGCGAATGTGGGTTAATTGTGAGGCCAAGCGAAAGTAATTTTGTGAATCGCGTAAAATGCGTCGCGAAATTTACGCTGCATTCGGTTTCATATTAAAGTCCTGTTTGTTCCACACGGTGACGCAAAATGATTTGTCTGCTGACTCACGTACATTATTTCAACCGAATTGGGGGACAGGAGTGAGGCAATCATCAGCGCCCCGTACAAACGTAGAATAACAACAGAAATTACATCCGTCCATCTGGCAGTCTAACCGAATTTCAGTTGAACGTAAATGCCGCGACTCATTTTAAGCGACTCACAACTCACAAAATTACATTCGTTTGGCCTCACCTTTACTATAGATGCAACTCTGCCTAACCTTTCGGGGAACGCAGCCGTGATGTTATGTTATGGTATTACCTACAACACGGTCTCTCCAATTGTCAGCACTTTGGAACAGCAGATCCGTGAGTGTATGTTTGTGACGTATTGTGTTGTTGTTGAGGCTATAGAAGGAGCGTTTATTTTAAACAGTTATTTACATGTTACCATTAACAATACAACCAATATAAATAGTATGCGGTCAGCATCATAATCATCCTCATCATTTTAGCTGAAAGACATCCACTACTGGACAGAGACTTCCCCCAAATGTTCAGTTGATCCCCCTGGCCGTCACCAGATCATCGGTCCACTTTATAGGAAGCCATCCAGTTCTTTCTGCATACAAGTGTAAAAAAATACCAATATAGCTCTTTTTCGGCAACCGAATCAAAGCTTGTAAACGAATTTAATTTATCATAAACAACATAACAACATACTTTAAATTAAATTCAATTTTTATTTTTTTTATCCTACAGTAGACCACCATCGTATGAACAACTGTGTAATTTTATACAAATTAATGTGGAAAAAGCGTTGTCAAGTCAATAAAGTACAAAATATAAAATACATTTTGTGAAACCCAATATTTTGCTCTCTACGTGTACGAGTACTTGAAATGGTTTTAGCTCGACACTAGTACCTACGTAAAATGTATCTACCGAAACATATTTTAATATTGCTTCCATTGTTAGCGAAATATTTTAGATAGGTACTTAGAATAGACCCCGAGTGTATTGAGTAACGTAAATAAAAATAATGTAACATTAAAAACTCCTTGAAATAATTTACGGTAACAACACTATTTCCATATTCAAATGTATCGCTGTACTCGACGCTCATTCTTAATGCGATCTTGAGGTTATACTTTCGATCCAACAATTCCCCTACTAAGACTTGTTAGCTCAAGTACTTTGTAGAATATTCATAGACCAGAGATCCTTTTAAAAGGGAGCGTTGAGTGGTTCGGTTAAGATCTACGCCGATATCGGGAATTAATTGAATAAAACGCAGTGTTGGACGAGAACTCCGAAGCATCAAGAAGGAATCCTCATGAATATGGATTCATGTTAAAGTGTTCTTCGCTCTGTAAAAAGTTGAAGTTATTAAGTCGATGGCCATTAAATCGGAGGTCAAAGTACGTACAATTGCTGAATGGTGCCCCCGGAGATTTATCGGTACCCTAATTGATAATTTATTACACCGACTCGAATGAATTTGAAATGAAAACGTAGACCTTTCAATACTTTGGCAGCGATAAATTAACAGAAAAATGTTGGGGATTCACTTAATTGAAATTTAAGAAACGTTTTAATACAAATGGTCGGTACTTAATAAGACATATTTCTCTGAAGCTATCTTAGAAGTTAATCAATCGTTTGCATAGCATAAAATCATGTCTATATCTATCTGCCTAGCCTTTTTCCCAATTATATTGGGGTCGGCTTCCAGTCTTACCGGATTTAGTTGAGTACCAGTGTTTTACATGGAGCGACTGCCTATCTGACCTCCACAACCCAGTAACTGGGTAACACGATACCCCTTGGCAAGACTGGTGTCAGATCTCAAGCTTCTGACTACCCGTAACGACTGTCAAATCTTCCGAGGCACGGAGGAAACTCGGTATATTGAAATGATCACCCATCCACGGACCGACCTCGTCAAGCGTTGCTTAACCTTGATGATCGACCAGTGTGGCTGTTATTATTTAGCCACGAGCTCCTCAGCATAAAATCATGTCTATATGCCTATATTGAACTTGGAGTAGATACACCCAGAATTGGTGGAGCTACATACTCCACATTGTGGAGTTACATACATGGAGTAGGATTATGCATAACAAACTACTTTTGCGAATGGGCAGTAGAATCAATTATTATCATTTTTGACTATTTTCATCAATCAAGGCTTAAATTCTACTCCGGCTCCGGCCTGCTACTGAGAAATTCCAAATGGAAAAACCCAATAATCTCTACTTTGTTCTATCTTTCTTTGAGTCGGGATTCGATCCAATGAGCTCATATTTAGTAATAGTGCCTGCGACTGCTAGACCAACGAGGGAGTCAAATAAGACATCTCACTACTAAGTAAAAACCGGCCAAGTGCGAGTCGGACTAGCACACGAAGGGTTTCGTACCATTATCGCAAAACACTGCATAAAAATCACGTTTGTTGTATGGGAGCCCCCCTTAATTTATTTTATTTTAATTTATTAATTATTTTTTTTGAAGTAAATATTACACTAAACATTCTGTGAATATTTCAGGCGTCTACCTGTTGCCGTTATTAATATCGAGCAAAAAACGGCAAAAATATCACGTTTGTTGTATGGGAGCCCGCCTTTAATATTTACTTTATACTGTTTTTAGTATTTGTTGTTATAGCGGCAACAGAAATACATCATCTGTGAAAATTTCAACTGTCTAGCTATCACGGTTCATGAGATACAGCCTGGAGACAGACGGACAGACAGACAGACAGACAGACAGACAGACAGACGGATGGCGAAGTCTTAGTAATAGGGTCCCGTTTTTACCCTTTGGGTACGGAACCCTAAAAATCAACTATTAATAATATTATTATTTTGTTTATTTTATAAGCTTTATATCTAAACAAAGGATCAATATGTATTTTAGAACCGAGGATTGCGTTTGATCAAGTTTTGGAAGGTTGCCAGACGTTATCGAATTCCTGTAAAAGATGGAAATTGAGGTGAGAAATGCAAGCACATTGTGTTTTCGTGAAGAAGAATGAATATTTTAAATAAATATGTATTGAATTGTAACCTAATAAATGCATTGCCGGTCCTTTCGCCCTGGATTTAAAATGACTTGTTTCATGCAAACTATTCACCATGCCGCACTGGGCCGTCGTAGTGGACCCAATTCTTCTCAAAGAGAAATGGCCGTATTGCCAATGGGACAAGTTTGATAATGTAGGCTATGTATCAACATATATTTTTTTGTTTTTTATAACCATGTTTGTTTTTAGGGTTCCGTACCCAAAGGGTAAAAACGGGACCCTATTACTGAGACTCCGCGGTCCATCTGTCTGTCTGTCTGTATGAAAAACAGAATAAAATAAATATTTAGATGGGGCTCGATACAACAAACGTGATTTTCTTGCTGTTTTTTGCTATAATGGTACGGAACCCTTCGTGCGCGAGTCCGACTCGCACTTGTCCAGTTTTTCGTTTTTATGTTACTTGCAATACTTTCTATACACCTAAATGATTGTCAATTTATCTTCATAGATAACACACTAAGTTCGCATTAAATATCATTATATTAAATCGAGCGAAAAATCAATTCAAGTCAAATCAAGCTTCTATACACGCAAACTAGTTGGCAAAAATGTACTGTAGACATTTTTCTTCTGCAACAACTCTTCTCAAAAGTGCCAAGCACATCTTCTTCTTCATCGTATCGATGCTTCCATTTACAATTTTTAGGGTTCCGTACCCAAAGGGTAAAAACATGACTCTATTACTAAGACTCCACTGTCCGCCTGTCTATCACCAGGCTGTATCTCACGAACCGTGATAGCTAGACAGTTGGAATTTTCACCGATGATGTATTTCTGTTGCCGCTATAACAAAAAAAATGATTTAAGTGAGGCTCCCATACAGCATTTGATTCGTTTGCCGTTTTTTGCGATAATGGTACGGAACCCTTCGTGCGCGAATCCGACTCGCACTTGGCCGGTTTTTATTTAGATGTTTTGCTTTGACCAGAACTCAGCCACGTCGACAGCCCTAGCGCTAGCCTCGCACATGTCCTTCATGGTGCAGGTGTTTGTGTTTTCTTAACAACCACTTATTCATTAATTTGTTCTTGTGGCTCCACATCCAAAGGCGAATGTAAGGCACGGCCCCATTCCCAAATCTCAAGTCCCGTGTTTTCGTATCAGAGACTTATTAAAACTCACAAACTTTCTGAATTTTATTAATTACTTGGAAATACTTGGAATACCGTTATTAATTATTACTTGAGAAGTTTAAATGCAAGGTATTTCGTTTTCATTCATATAATTATTTTCACTTTGGAAGTTTCGGCTTGATGATTCATATTTACCCATATCTCGAAGGTAAACAAAGAGTTATACAGTTCGTAATTTGTGTAATAATAACACATTTAAGATGTTAAATTATGTACAAGATTGTCGAGAATTCCACGTTGGAAGAATGAACAATTATTATAATGATAAGGAAACAATTTCCACAAGAATAATAATCAAAGATCATTCAGTATCAAATTAACATTTTCTAGCAAATGAAAATACCAAACCGCCAAATGAAGGATAACGTAAAACAAATCTTCACCACGAGAAACAAGCCAAAATAATAATAAAAAATCTCCTTTGACATACAGAAACGCAAAATAGTGGAGCGGGGAAAAATGGACCTATACCCCAACAAACGATGGTAATTGGCCCCCGAATACATTTCTATGACAAAGTGTTTGGGTTAATTACTGAAGGTCCGACGAAAATGGAGCAGTGCTTTGTAATCCCGTGGCGATGACAAATTTGCAAAATTGTTTCGGTTTTGTTAGGGTCCTGAGGTTCAGACCGAACTAATGAGCGTTGGTACGCCGCGACGACCGCCTATGGTTTTTACCTGTTTTTCGGTCACACAACGTTGAATTTGATGGTATTTTGCTCTCTAACGATTAAGTATTCATTATGCTTTAAAAGGGTCTTACAATGTGTTCGTGCATGTGGTCTTTTTAGGGAGCCTTTGTGGTTTTTGTGCTGAAAATGATTTGGCACGTGGTGCTGTTAAATTTTAATCAATTAAAACCCTTATTTTACCCCCGATTTTTGAATTAAGCATTTTTAAGTATTGCAATTTTTAAACTCCAGATTTGGCGACACTTTGGGTAGGCCTATGTCCAGCAGTGGACATCTTTCGGCTGAAATGAAGATGATGATTTGTGACACTCTACTTTAGACTGAAAACTAGGCAATATTACAGTAGGTTCACTACACGTTCTTAACTGCAAATACTCAATTCAAAAACTGGACTTTAATTTGTATTAACTCATATTGTGCCCACAATATCTAAAATGACAAACAAGATTCTTTATTCCATTTTGCAAATACAACATTGCCGCAACATTCAATTTTCCAACGATACCTAATAATTATGACTTCCTTCTAATAATCCGATCATTTTTCCCTAACAAAATACGATGGCACTGTAAATACACTAGCTCAATTACCCCCGTTTCACCCGCAGCTACTTAAGCCTCCTCTAACCATCCAGCTCACTAGCTTCTACAGCTTAAATAAATATCGACCTACAAAAGCAAATATCTACTTTGAAATAAGCGTTAAGGTGTGCTTACACGGGCAACTTCAATTGCTAAATTTTGGGCAATATTGGCCACATCTGGCATTTAACTGGGATGCAACCTGTATTAATTGTTACTACATTATACAGTACGTATTTAGCGATATGGAGCAACTAAAATATAATATTGAAAAAGCAATTGAAGTAATTATTAATTGTAGTATTCAAATTAGTTATGCAACTCATTTTCTTTTGCTTATAACTGATTTTTTTTTATTTAGGTTCTTTTTAGGGTTCCGTACCCAAAGGGTAAAAACGGGACCCTATTACTAAGACTTCGCGATCCGTCTGTCTGTCTGTCTGTCTGTCTGTCTGTCCGTCTGTCTCCAGGCTGTATCTCATGAACCATGATAGCTAGACAGTTGAAATTTTCACAGATGATGTATTTCTGTTGCCGCTATAACAACAAATACTAAAAACAGTATAAAGTAAATATTAAAGGGGGCTCCCATACAAAAAACGTGATATTTTTGCCGTTTTTTGCTCGATATTTATAACGGCAACAGGTAGACGCTTGAAATATTCACAGAATGTTAAGTTGTATATTTACTTCAAAAAATAATAATTAATAAATTAAAATAAAATAAATTAAGGGGGGCTCCCATACAACAAACGTGATTTTTATGCAGTGTTTTGCGATAATGGTACGGAACCCTTCGTGTGCGAGTCCGACTCGCACTTGGCCGGTTTTTTATTATTATTATTATTTATATTACGCTTGACCACTATCTCAATTTATGTTAAACGATGATATGGTTGACGGTGAAGCAGGCTTACCTAGAATTAATCTATTCACACTTGACTTACAGGACCCCTAAGATACGCCTGTATTAGTCATCATCCACCTTTCAACACCTGTCATCTTTCTAACAGTCCATCCATCCTTTTTTTGGTCTTCCCCAACTCTTATAGCCATCACATTCATACTCAAACTTACCTCATGGCACTTTCTTCGTTCCTCCGCACGACAACCGATTTCCCCACAACTTTTCAGTCACTGATGTCACTTTAAGCATGGTTCTGCAACTGCTGTTGCAATGTCTGCAATTCTGCCCGTCTAAGCGCAGCTTTAGGAACTTGCTTGGCTAGCCCGATTCTACCTTTTATAGTATTAATTTCCTCTGGTGTGGAAAGACTAAAGGAATTTATCAACTTTTCTACGTGAGCCGAGATAGAACTAATTAATGTTTTGTGTTTTCATTGTGCGCGGTTCGTGTATGGTTCTTGTTAGTTTTAGGAAAATTATGTTGAGATGTTTAGGTTTTTCTTTCAGTATTATTATGAGACTACACTGGTATGTGTATGTGGTTTGCTTTCTCGTAAGTGGGACTTTTCTTTGTTATTAAATTAATAGTAAACTTATTGAAGTACACCTTGCAGTCTTGACCCGTCCAAGAAAATATAAAAAATCGCATTATAATTACCTAAACCCACCAATAACGTGCCTATCAACAGCAAAATTACAACTACAGTCATCATCATCATCATCATTTCAGCCGAAAGACGTCCACTGCTGGACATGGGCCTCCCCCAAGCGACGTCTCACTGATCGGTCCTGTGCGTATCTCATCCACCAACATATATGCAATCTACAGTATATCCGAACAATATTTTACAATAAAAAATAAGCTTGTACTTAACACGTAATAAACAGCACTTATTAAAATCGCACATTTAATAGCCCCACAAACATTATATCACGTACAGTTTGCAGCAAGGATTTACGCCGCGTCCTATCCGAGTCACGTGACATGACGCCCGTCGATACTAATTAGATAAGGTTTTAGTTCCCGCCCGTTTTATGGTCCGAGAATTATACAACGTAATAAGTTCTGACCCTTAGTTTTACGGCTCGCAATTTTGATGTTAATCTAACTTTTGATCTGGTTACTGAAGTTAGTTTTTTATTAGATTTTTGTTGTTTGATGGAATGGATAGATTAGTGTTGCTTTTGATTATTACTTTCTGTTTATGGGTATTTTATGGGCTCTGCTGAAAATGTTAGAGAATTAGGTATCATTAAAATGTCTTTTGCAACCTTAGGCATGTTTTGCGTGTTATAGAAGTGATAATAATCATCTTCATAATCCTTCAGCAATTCACTGCTGGGCACAGGCCTCTCCAATCGCACGCCCCTCGATTCTCAGCAACTCAAAAGCTACCACTATACTTCCTTCTTCTTCTTCCCTCCGCCTAGTCTTAGGACCGTATCGATCGGCAAACGTAAAGTAAGACCCTTCGTTACCTTAGTTTTGCCGAAACGCTGAAAAACACGTCTGTCTACCGCAATCCCCAGCTCTATGTGGCCAATTGCCATGTCAATTTGCATATTTTGTGATCTATGTCAGCTACTTTGGGTTTTCATTGGCCTGCAATCATGTAGACAATTTAATACACTTACACACAACACTCAATATTTTGCAAGCTGCGAAGCTTTTGCTTCAATGAGGTTGCATAGATTCAAAGCCAATGAGTTGGCAACACGTGACTACATACTTTATTGCGCCCTTTGAACTAAGAGCCCTGTAGAACTATAGTTATTTCCATATCGTGACAATATATATTCCATATCCTCGCAACGTAAAGTTGAAAATAAAGAAAACTCAGTCAGGCTTGTAAAAGAAAGATTTAAAAATAAAAAAAAAACATTGCCACATACTTTAAATTTCCCCTGTAACTATTTATTTATTTGTAGCCTAGGCTGTCACACTGCAGAATAAAAGCCTTCCTTCTTTCCATTCCTTACGGTTTTAGGCAAGCATAGGCCAGTCTGGTTTTAGTGTCTTTTTAAGAATATATTTGTAACTATTATATAATAATAAATTGTTTTATTTGGGACAAGATAGGAACCATTTTTGTTAGTACACACCTTAGGTACTACAACTATCACACTAGGATTAGTAACAAATTTAACAACGGCAGACAACTTAGTGAGTCATGTACTTACGAGGCATTTCATGCGGACAACGATTCCGCATGAGACGCCTCAGCACAGGAGCTCTCGGGTCCTCAGAAGGAACCAATCCCCCGTATCCTCCTCACAAGCGAAGCCACCTTTTTTCTGATGATAGCATGAAAACCATCTGTACGCGATTGGGCAAACATCCCCGAGTATAAATATTTGCCTGAATTTTTAAATTCTGTGCTCTTGTATTTTCTTAGTTCTTTTCTTATTATTGCTATCCAAAGAACAATATATCATGTTCGACAACCTATTACTAGAATATATAGTAAAAAAAAATAGTAAATTGAATCTGGATGATAAATTGTATCGGTTACAAATAGAATATCGAGTAAAAGGGAAGAGATTATTACATACTGATTTGCTCAAAATATAAGTATCTCGAGATCCGTTGATCCGTTCATATTTGGCAAGCATTTCATTGCCTAGGTCTATTATGAATATTTTTTGCAAGATTTTTACAGGTAGGAATCTGATAGATCCAATCTATGATAGTTCATCAAGGTAAAAAGAAAATATCCGTACTATTCATACTAATATTATAAATTGCAAAAGTTACTTTGTCTGTATCTGTCTTTCCGTCTGTCTGGCTCTTTTTTTACCTATTAACATTCTAACAGCTGAATGGTTTTGGATGAAACTTGATGCATGGTTATAGCCTATAACATGGATTAAGACATAATTATACTTTTCATCCCCGTAGATCCTTAAATAACAAAGCACTTCTGACGCGGGAAAATTCACGGCCAAAAGCTAGTTCATAAATAAGTAAGCACAATGAAATCTCATATTTCAACAAGCATCAAAACACCAGACAGAAAGATTCAGCATTGAAGAATCTCACAAAACTAAAAATATTAATTTAATTAAAATTCCAAAACGCGAGTAGTCTGCTAGCAATAATAATTAAACGCGAGCCGAGCCAGGCTGCAGCCAGTTAACTGAATAAATTAAAGTATTCTTCGGACAGGCCTGTAAACTGTGCTGTTTTACAACCTGTGTGAGAATTCTCCGCGTAGGGTACTCTCTGGTGGGTAACTATAGGAATCGGGGAGAAATGGGTCTAAAATTAACGGGCATTGAATTGGTAATCAATCAAATCAATAACTATAGGAATCAAGAAAAAATGGATCTTAAATTAACGGGCATTGAGTTGGTAATCAATCAAATCAATTACGTTTTAAAGTTTTAATTGTACATACGAGTACCTACACAAATTCCTACAACTTGGCAATACTTTTAGTAGCTAGTTACAGATGATGAAACTGAACAATGTAGAACTGCAGAAAAGTACATATTTTTTTTTACAAAAACAAATACCTTTTCTTAATTACAAATAAGCAGACGGCTCATCTGATAGTCATTGGTCACCATGCTTGAGTGCAAATTAGCAGACACAATAGAAAACAATTGTTTTGGGAACCAAAGTTCCCAAAAGGCACTCAAGGGGCTACCAAATGCTTTTCCCAAGCAATAATCATGCAAAACGAAAAGATGGCTTCCACTCAACAAAACCACAGCCGCCTTCGATCACGAAAACATTCCATTCGAACAGACAATCAACAAATACACCACATTCCCATCGCACTCAGGGCTCCATGGAAATTTCAAACACAATGGACCTGAAGAAAAGAACTGCCACTTACAAGGCTCTGAAGTCTGAAAGATTAATTTGTACCTCCGCCGAAGAAAAAGAAAAGTAATGATGGAGATACGGAGGAGCTGTCATCTTCGTAATGTACACGGAATTCCCAGTTATTAAGTGTAAGGGAAAATGTGAAAGGACACGTCGTATTATTCGGTGCAGGGATGGATTTCGGCATGCTAGTATGGTGGTGGGCTCTGTAAGCTGTAGAGTTAGGTGCTAAGTTACGCTTGGTTTACTTGAGGCTGAATTCTGTTGTGGTAAAGTTTAATGTCCTGTCAAGTTTTCTAACTATAGAAGAATAGGAACACTATTCATAAATTCAAAGTATAACTTGAAAGTATCTTCTACTCCCGATTTCTGAATTAAGGATTTGTAAGTTGAGTATTTGTCAAAGTCTACATTAGTCTAAAAACCGGCAAAATTTTGCCATTAAAATAGGGTTTGTCTTGTTTTTAACGCCAAATACACAATTCTGAACCTGGCCCATGGTCAGTCGTTAACGTATTTTGATAGTGAAATCGACTAGGTATGTTTGTTCGTATTTTCTTTAGAATTTCTATGGATTGGTGTTCAACTGCAATCAAACTTAAGATTTTGTATTTATTAACATTTACATATTTGTGTGAAATAAGCCAACAGAGTGCATTCCCAAATCCATCCCTGCCGAAATGTATATGATATCCATTAATGACGAAATATTATTAGATTTGTCACACGACTTATCCATTACGACATACTTAATGAGATACGAGTACGTCGTAACTATTCCCACAGAAATCAATTAACTAATCCCTTTGACGTAGAAAATACCACCAGAGACATGTTATTAATAATATTTTAGTTCTGATGTTTGCTTTCCATGTCTGTTTGCTCTTTTGAGGGACTATTTTATGTCTGTGATTTAATATAACGTGTTGTAAATATTTAAAATGCTCTTTTTGTGGGGTTTTGGTATGTTTTAAAATTGGTTTTTCGATGGCTCTTTTTTTTCTATACATGTTTTTTTTTTGTTGTAAATTAATGCCTGCTTACTTGTATTACTGCAACAGGACTAAGCTCTCAAACAGCCAACTTTAATTCCTTAACATCACATTTCATGAAACTCGCCAAATATTTCCTTAAATCCATTACTAGTAAATCGTCGGTTTACAAACTAGCCCTCGTAAACTCATGCGAGCCTAGTAAACTGATTCGTCGAGAGTTACGTAGAAGCAAATATACTAAGCCCTGAACACAAGTTGCTCACCAAGCTCGCCAAGTTTCATAATCGCGTAGAATTCGTCACGTGCCGAGACCCCAAGTTAATAACGGCCAAGTGTCGCCCCCGGGCTCTGCCTATTCTGTTATAATTGTGGAACAAAGGGGTCGACAGATGTGGAGGTTTCTGAGGAAAACTTTATCTGTTCCGGCCGTGTCGATCGGTGTTAAGATTCTGGTTGTGCGTCTTTGTATTTGTTTGCAATTATGGTGAATCGCTTTCCTTTAATTGAAGGCTGTTAGATTTCGTATTTTTGGGGAAATAAGGTTTGTTTCCCAAAAATGTTATATAGAAATATATACTCGTAACAGCCCTCACTCTATATATAAATACTCATTATGAAGTTACAACCTGTGTCATGAGAGGTAGATTTTGGTGAAGCAAAATGGGTATGCAGAAATGTGACATCTTATTCAAAAACCTTAAGATGCTTAATTTTGTTTTTGACTGACCAACGACAGTTCAAAAGTTCCTTATAGTGTTTAAATTAAATAAATTATTTTGAGTTTCAGCTTTCGCAAATTCGAGGTGGTTGGTGTAATACCTTTATCACCGATATTTCTCTGTTTGTCAGCTTCCCAAATCTTAAGACGTTTTCGGATACAAAAATAAAATAATGCTGAAAGAATGTCGACGGTATTTCAACCCTTGTCTTTTTGACAATCATCATTGAAATGGGTTATTCAAAGATATCCTTGAATGTAAGGTTATATTCTGTATACCATTACAAGGATTTGTTTTTCATATTTTCTACTTCATTGTACTCGTACTTGTGTAAAATGTGTATGAAAAACTACTCATTCTCGTCTAATCTTCCAACAAACTATCTTACTAATATAATAAATGCGAATGTTTGGATGGATGTGTGTATGTTTGTTTCTCAATCACGCCAGAACGGCTGAACGGATCTGGATGAAATTATAGTCAGAGATAGATTATAGTCAGGAATAGCACGTATGAAACTTTTTATCCCGGGAATATTTCCTCGGGATAATTTTCAACATTTACGCGGGCGAACCCGCTGGAAGAAGCTAATATTATTATAAACGCGAAAATTAATGAGGACGGAATGGATCTTTGTTACTATTTCACGCTTTAAATACCAAACGGATTGGAAAATTAACAAAATTATAGAATTTATACAGATATATTGGACGGAAAGTGCTAACAACCCGCAAGCGGAGTCGCAGGTGGCAGCTAGACTAGAATCAATTTTTGTGTAGCTTTATAACAAAAAGCCCGGGTAATTTTTATTGACATTGGATAGTACGTCCGAAAAAAAAAGAGTTTTATAATTTAAAATCAAACACATTTTGTGTTTGATTTTAATTTATAAAATCTTTTTCTAAAAATAATCACTGAATTTTTTACATATCAGAATAACCCTTCAAAACCACACATACCACTCTTCAAAGGCTCAAAGGCATAATTGAGCAAAAAACAAAAGCCCTCGTATCACATGATAGTGATTTAAGGGCTACCTACATCATCCGCCATACTTTGCGGCCGCAGCGAGTTCAAACGACGACGGCGCGGCGTCTAGCCTCTTGAGTGACTAGTTTCCTCTAGTGAGAGTATGAAAGCTCTTACTATTGGAGTCTCAAGCGTATAACATTGTTATTTTATAAACTTTGATGTATGTGGTATGAATTATGTTTCTTAATTTACTTTTACTAATTAATAGTCCACAAAAAGTTTGTGTAAGATATGTAATTATTAGAATACTAGCTTGCCAGCGGCTTCGCGCGCGTGTATTATACATATAAAACCTTCCTCTTGAATCACTATCTATTAAAAAAACTGCATCAAAATCCGTTGCATAGTTTTAAAGATCTAAGCATACATAGGGACAGAAAGCGGGCAGCGACTGTGTTTTATACTATGCAGTGAAGAATCAAGTGTATGACTTTGACTACTATGAAAGTACAGAACTTATTTGCGACGAAAAAGAACAGTAACTAATTGCAAAAATATTTGCAAGCCACTTATAAGTTTGCTGTATTAGAAACCCATTTCCAATTAAAATTTATTCTGCGTAAATTGTTCACCTCCAAGTACATTAAATTAACTCGTGTTAGGTCTATAACACCCCCAATATCTCTCGTAAACAGCCACACCACATAAAACTCCATTAATCCAAATATAAATTTTACTTAAACTTCTATCCCCTTCTCACAGAACCTACATCACTTTCCGAATCGATTATAAGTCCCCGAAAACGCCTAAAGACTAAAATAATGCTTTCAGCTTTGACCTCCAAAGTAAAATAGAAAGTACTAGGACAATAGTAGGTCGCAGGAGATTTACGATATTCACTGGCTCTTAGTAAGTGTCCTCTTGTGACACTCTGTTCGCCTGGTAATTTTATCCGTTACGTCGAAAAGATTTCGCAGGATTTACTGTGGTGATATGTCTTCACTGATTTCGGGGATAGAAGATGGTTATCTGGTTTTTCGTGTTCTGTGAGTGTCGCAACAAATGATCCCATCTGTAAGATTGAAGAATTTGATGCCGGGAAATTATTATCCGTTTATAATTCAATGTTCTATTTGTTTTTACTATTCAAACTTTATACACGTTGTTATTAAATATAAGCTCTCCAAATTCATGATAAAAATGAAGTTCATATAATGGACTTTACATTTATCTGAGTACGTAAAATTGCGAACCTCTGCAACGCTCCCATGAATTTCACTGCCATGTAATTTGTCAATTAAAACACAGCTTTTACCATCAGCCGGGAATGCTACTTATTTCATTCCTGAATGCACAGAGCACATGGGATTCGTAGTCATGCGTGTGCGTGCTTGAAAAACTCGACGCAACAACTGTTTATTTTTCAAAAAATGAACCCTCCAATGCTGTGCACAAATCAACCGGCACTTTCGATTAGTACAATACACGAGGGCGATATGTTTCAACGGGGTTTCGGATCGATATCGGTAGCCGGATCAACCGTGTTGATTGGGTTCGGACTATCACCAGTCGCGACTAGTGTAAACCGGTTGTACGCTGCCGGCTCACATTGCTCGGTTTGATTTTCGTTTGCGGCAAAAATTGTTTGAGTGTAAAGGAGAAACGGTAATGGGAAGTGGGGTTGTAATCATGAAGATAGAGCGGGAAGTAGATCAAGCAAGAGTTAGTAAACCAAAAGAAAAAAAAATGGTGCTAGTGCTTTTGTTTTCTATGGGCAATAGTTTTAATTATGTCGCCCCAAAATTCAGTAACGCAAACTCCGTACCCTCACGCAGTTTTATGATCCTTTAGTTCACAATATTTCAGCGCAACAGCCCGTCAAACAATAGCACTCAATAAAACTACCATACTCCACTCACAACTAAACACCCTCCATTTAACAGCTGTACCCAAATTATCACAAAGCACTCCCTTAAATACGCTGTACCGTAAATCTGTCATATAAACGTATTTAAGGCTCGCATTTAAACACGAATCATGTAATACGAACTTCGCTTCTACCATTATAATTAACCCTAGAGAATCGGGAGGTACTCGCAGCCCGATCTTTCAAGCACTGTGAACACCTTTGCCGCTTCGCGAGCGGGATTACACCGCTTTAAAATTCCCTAGACAGTTCACACGATCTTACCCTTCATACGTGGATAATGGGCTAGGTTTCGGATGAAAGCTTGATGGAGCTTAGTTTAGGCTATAAGCTTTATCCATGACTGTGGTTCTGACGTCACTCATGATGAGGTCTCGCTGTGTTAATTTTGAAACTGGAATCTCTTAAAACATTCAGAGCATTGGTCCTATGATCCAGCGTTAGCTCTGACAAAGGACCAAATTACAAACTTAGCACAGTTTTTTGAATCATTCCTCCGACACTTTTCTAGTGGTCATCATTGTTTAGTGTTGAATTTCAAGAGTAGGAATAGTACTTTTTAGGGTTCCGTACCTCAAAAGGAAAAACCGAACTAATAACTTTGTTGCCCGTCTGTCTGTCAAGACCCTTTGTCTCGGGAACGCGTGGACTATCAAGTTGAAATTATATTTTATACTCAAGTTTGCAACCCCTTGCAGCTGTGTAAAAATCAAACCTCTATATCAACGCAATCAAGAGATACAGCTTAATGCCTTTATAAAAACCTTCAATAACGCATATTTTACACTCGCAAGGGAATCAAAATCTACAGGGTACTCCCCATTGACCTAGAATCATAAAATTTTGCAAGAAGCAATATTATGTCTTATAGCAAAAGTAAAGGAAAAAATAAACGTAAATTTATACCAACTTATTTGCAGTTGATAAACTGACCGCAACTTCGTGTCGTGGGGACTAAGGTTTTCCAACGGCAAAGTTAATTTTGTCCCTCAATTCTGTTTATCTTATCGTTAGAGCAATGTTCGGTGCCCTCATAGTTTATGAACTTCAGTAATGTTATTTAACTATTTTGGTGAATGTAGCTGCACTCGACTCGCATTTGGTCAGTTTTTTTATAGGTAAATACCAATTTCCTATAAATAATCTGTTTCAAATTAATGGTACAAATCCTAGAAGGATGTTCACTGATCTTATAAGAGAAGTTAAGTCTACAGATACAGGAGATGCATAGTAATTGTATGAAAGTAGACGAAGTAAAAGGAGTATGTAAGGATCGTTTCGTGGCGTTTTGTAGTCTCTGCCTATTACCAGGCGAAGTGTATGCTTCTATACAATCCCATACAAAAGTTCTCTTAAAACTGTCGCCTAGTTGAAATAAATACACATCAATTGTTTAAAAATAAATATTCAACCTGACACGCATGTTTTAAAATCTGAATTACAAAGTCAGTCAGTTCAGACATTCGATGTTTGTTACAATAGTGGGCATGTTGTCGCAAATATTGGTCAAACAATAGTAATATTTTGTAATTGATTTATATTTACCGTACTATTTATTATTATACCTTCCAAAATCTTGGTGCGACGGTGGTTATTTACACAATTTTTTAACGCGCACCGCAGCATTTTGACGTCGTAACGTTGGCTATGATTGGACAATACTAATTTGAAATAAGAACACGATCTTATTTATTCTCTTATTTTTCGGGCCATTTTTGCAGCGCTCACCAGGAATCTAGTGCATTATTGATCGAAGCACGGAGGCCATAGAAAGTAATCAAACTTGCTAGCCAGACAGGTACACTATGCTATAAATTCGCTCTCTTCTGAATACTGAATTACGATCAATACCAAATCTGTCTAAAAGAACATTGCATTCTCGCTACTGCCTGCACTAAGACCATACCCCTCTTCCCCTTGCTCAGCTATCCCGGGGACCTATTTGAGCGTATTCGAGCTCGCTGGCTAATTGAGTCGAGTCTCCTCCTGATTGTAGACTGAGAACAAAACTAGTTTTATTTTATTTTTTCTTCAAGATTAGTTTCAAAACGTGGCAAGCGATACTCGATATTGGTTTTATGTGGGTATTAGAACTGTACCTACTGGTAAGATGGCGGTTTATGAGGTGAATTGTACCTAATGTCTTAATGTACTTAAACTACCAAGGTTTTTGTATCTTAATTACTAGGTTTTTACCCCGGCTTTGAATCCGTGCCCTATCCCAAGATAGGTGTTTTTTCTCGGGATAAAAAGTTGCTTATGGAACTCACCGACATTGTAGTCTTAATTTCTTAATTCTTTATTGTACACATAAAATTACACATACAACATGAGTGATTATAATGATGACGTACAAAGGCGAGCTTCTAAAAAAAAAAAATTTCAAAAAAAAATTTTCTACCAGCAAAACTAAATATACATACATACATAAGTACAATATATTAGGTCCTTACCTATGAAATTGTAGATTTCTGTAAATCCAAAGATTTTCGTAATAAGGGCTACCATTTTAGTGCCACCAGTTGGCGCCACTGGCGAGTAAGGTCTTTAAATATAGCTGTTAAATGTTGTTATTACGCGCATGGATGCAAAGTTTGAATTAAAATCATTTCTATTGCCGTAGAAGTTTGATTAAATATAACATGCCGCAGTTATGCGCCCCAATTTTTCAAAAAAAGAAGAATGTAATTTTCAAAAACACACAACTCTATTAAAGGAGAGGTTGGTAAAACCCGTGCCTATCTTAATCTGCCATATTTGAATAATATTCACAACAATAAAAAAATTGTAAATAAACTCGCGCTAAAAGCCAAATAACGGTGACTTTTCACATTCTGAAGACCTCACATTCAAACGCGATAGCCCTCATTGGATCAGTACGTTAATAAGCCTTCTACAAACAATTTAACCTCTTTACAATATTATTTCACAGTTCTTCTTTTTCTTCATGTCGATAATTCCAAAATAAAAATATATTTTGACCAGAATTCAGCCACGTCAACAGCGAATTTCATAGTTTAGATGCCGATTTCAACACACAAACCTTAATGTGTAAGAAGAGCAACCAGGCATAGTAGAGCATATTTTATTTTTAACATTATGATATGATTTTCAGAGTCTACCCGGAAACGTGTTTCTTAACAGGGTTACAAGATCACAACAAAGATTCACTTTGCATCTTTCTTCACCCCATTATTTCCTTAACATAAAGGAACCCACATCATAATGCGCCCGACTACTCTTCTTACTACGGAAATTTGCAAAAACCTTTTGACTCCAGACGCACATTCGATTTACAGAAATTCGGACAATATATTGGACAGTTAAATAATAGAAAATAAAATGTATGTATAAATATAAGTGCTTGTATTTACGTCACGCGTCTAGTTGACGAAGGGACGGACGGATGGATTGAGAAAGGACCCGTGTCACGATAAAAGACGTGCAGAAGGACCACGAAATCCCTGAAAAAATAACATGAAAATGTCGCTAACGCAAAGTATTGTCAATGGCATTCAACAATTATAATATCTTGAATCGTGTCCAGATACAAAGTTATCCTCTTAGTGATGCTCATCAAACAGTTGTAATTGCCTGTGCTTGTAGTATCTTTGATAGACATGCTTTATTTAATTCTTGCTTCTGTCAGCGTCTTCGCCCGCGTGAAAAGTATTTTCTTATCCCAATGGAACATTTAATCGGGATGAAAAATATTTCATGTGCTATTCCACACTATATTCTATCTTTGTGCCAAATTTCATCCAGATCCGTTTTAGAGTGATTGAGTAACAATCATACATCCACACATCCAAACTTTCGCATTGATAATGTTAGTAAGCAGTAAGATACGCGTAAATACTCCTCGAAAGAACATTAGCGGTCCTAGGCAAAATAACATTCATATCAGCGATAATAATGATTGTCAAAAATTCCAAAATTTATGCAATTGAAATGCGCTACAGAAACGTCAGGTAGTCTCAAAAATTTTAGCATTTTGACAGACGCTATCGATGATAGAATATCGGTTTTACTAGAAATATTGAGGAAATATTGATGCTTATTCGATGATTAGACATCGGATTAGGAACAATATTCGGAAGTTTTATGCCTTTGCATATGCAAACATGCAATTGCATATATTTGCATGTTTGCATATGCAAAGGCATAAAACCCTAATTTTATTCAGTAGTTAGATATGTTAATGATGTTGTATTTATTAATTAAATGCTATTCAAAAACCCAGGTCTAGCCTGAAAAGGTTTCTGCAGAAATGGCACAAAATGTCAAGTTCTATCTAATAACGTCAATGGACGTAGATGTAATTTTCAGCTACGTTTGTGACGTTTGGTACTTTATAATTATTATTACATAATAATAAATAAAAAGTAACAAACGTCACAAATTTTCTCTTAAACAACTGATAATTAAATATACTGTCACGACAAACATAAATTCCAATGACAAAAGTATTTTGATAGTGTATATTTTGTGCATATTTCGCCTTTTACTTTGTGTATATTTTGGCATTTTGATAGTGCATATAATCCGATATCTATTAATTATAATGATTAGTACTTATAGCACATGACACAATGTGATATCTCCTTCAGCTGCATTGTACACTTGGTACACTGGATAGTAGGTAGCAGTCAGACAGAGCTAGGCATTACCAGATTCGATTACCATATGATAATATAATCGACCACGGTCCACCGACAGCTTAGCCGTCTGATACGCAATCTGGCGTATATTAGATCGAGACTGTTCCATTTCTAGTATCCAGGCTTTGTATTAATGGAAAATGAATGATATGTATTTGGAAATATCTTAATATTATCGAAATATCAATAGCCTTAAGTACATGGGCCTTCAGAGACGTGATTCCTGTAGGCTTTAAGGTGCTCCCACACTGCTGAAAAACGTTTTCATGTTAGGTTATGTCAGTAAATATTGTGTAATGTACTAATATAATGTAATAATGTTAGTATGCATCAGTGTTGGAGCACTCAAAACATTTAACAGTTCCTAACAGAAAGTAACAATTCCTAACATTAGTAAATTTATTGATGTTAGAGAATGTTTATAAACATTTTTAACAGCGGTGTGGGAGCACCATTACTGTAAAACAGATTTTTAAAGTAACCATCGCCACAATGCTGGTTCTGTCCTACAACCAGTGGATTCCCACGACCTTCATCAGTTCGTTCAGTCTTCTATTAGTAGACCCGCGCTTAGAATTTCTATACGCAAACGCCGTTCAAAATTTATCCGGCTTTATCACCCATCCGTTCGTGAATCCTTCATCGTTCACTTTTGACATTTTTTATTTGAAGTGTGACTTTTCCATTTTCTTACAGTACGATACGAAGGGTCCAGTATCAAATGCCGATAAACACATTCGGGGTCCGTTTATTGAGCGACGTGGAGGGTCACGGGTTCGATTCTCGTTTCAATTTGTTGGAACCGCTTTATGTTGGGTCCCCTGTCGAAGTCGCAGATTCATATAATTAAATTAGTTTTCTGTGGTTTCAGGGTACAACTTTGTAGTTGGGGAAAAATGGTTAGAATCAATTGGTTTAAATATTTAAGGGAAGGTTACCTTTTTGGATTTAAATTCATATTGCGCGTGTAATGAAACAAACCTGTTCCAATTACTGGCCATTATTTCTAAAGGAATTACATAATGTTATATTGTGTTTTGCTAACGAGCACATAATGCCGGCCCTTTGCGGGGTAATCTATGTATTTGAAAGCAATTAGGTACATTCACGAGCTTAGGTTTGGACTCAGAACATTGCTGGTTCTTATTTTTTCGGGTTCCGTACCCGAAGGATCCAAACGGAGCCCTATTGCTGTCACTCACGTGTCGTCTGTCTGTCCGTCTGTCTGTCATCTGTCAAACAATTTTGTTCTGAAGAAATAAATTAACTTCCCATTGATCTATGAACTAGAAATTTGGTGATAATGTTTATTATTACGTATATTTTACCAAAAAAATACTAATATATTGAAAAACACAGATTTTCTTTGGTACGGGAACCCTAAAGCCGCGAAGCCCGACACGCACGTGGCTGTTTTTTTTACTAATAACTGCATCGTGCCTTGTTTACATTGTTTACCTTCATTATCATCACCCGTAACCCAACTTAACCCACTGCTAAACTTAAACCTCTCTTGTGCCAACCTCATCCATTGTTCATCATATTAAACCACTTGAATGCATCACGCCAGCCAATAAAGCCTAGTCTAGAACACAACTGTGATCAGCGCACAAAGATACAAGTTCTCAGCAAACAAAGAAGCCAACATTAAGCTGAATACACACCGCTGCTAATCCGCTCCAGTTGTAAGTTGTAATGCGCCCGACCGCGGCGAAAAGTTGAGCTACACCCGCCCTCTTGATATTAAACCCGTTTAGTGCGGTTTATACTGGCTTTATTATATTAGCGCGTCGACGCTTCGCCGTGAATTCGGTGGTTTAATTAGAAACGTAGCGATATGAACGGTTTAGAGGTGAGAGTCAGCAGTGTGTACTCGGCGTTAAGTCTGTGGATTTGTTTAATGTACTGAAGGATTATTTGTGATATTTGCGATTGTGAAGTCGATAGTTTAGTGGGTTGAAGCTCGGAAGTAAGGGTTTTTGTTTGCATTAAGCTAAAAGTGAAAGCTTGGGGAATTAGGGAAGCCAAAGGCCGTCGATTTTTTTTTATTGGCACCCCAGCTTCATATTTTTGACCTCATAACAATTTATTGGGGTCGACGCTACATGTCTTGAAGAAGAATAAGTGTTGGGTCATCCATACTTCTCTTTTCGTCATCTCAATCGTAGCATCCGGAAACTATAGACTTCTTATTTATTATTTCTTTCCCTTATATTAATGCAATTACACCTCACCATCTGCCTAAAAATAGTTAACATTTTACGAAAACAGTCAACTCATACTACCACGCTCTGATATTTATTTCTGTCACATAAAAAGTCACCAACTTGCAAATCGTCGTGATCCGTACGAAAAGTTTTTTCCAATGGGTTTTCAGTTCCCCGTCTGGAATATTTATTTTATCTCCGAAGTCGCGAGCAGGTGAGGTATTTCACATGAAAACCTTTTAATATGATTTACAAGTTTTAACGAAAAGGTTTCTGCCTACTTAGTGCCTTGAAAGCTTTCAATGTTTTCTACTGAATGCTGTTTGAAAAACGTACTTTCATTTTTTTTAATGCTGAAATCTGTTAGATTGTCATAAATGGTGATTTTGGGATTTATGGATTGTTGGTACGATTTTTTGACTTAATTCAGATTTCAAAAATTGTTAGTTGTCTGTGTATGACTGTAGTATTCAATAGGTTGTTTAAGAATTGTTGAACAAGAAGAGTTTCACTCTTATGAAAACAGTCACTAAGCGGCAAGCAAGCTTTGTAAAATTTTCTTAAAACAGTTTTTTTAAGGAAATCGATCTTATTTTAATACACTTTATTTTTGTATCTTCTACTTATTAAAATAAGTACCTGGGCGACCAAGCTCTGCTCCGGTGACAATAGGGACTAAGGCGTTTTCTAAAAATGAAACCCAGATCGATTTATCGCCCCAGAGACCCCCTGCATACTAAATTTCGTCAGTCAGTTAAATTTGGGCGAAATAGTAAATTTGAATAATTTGGTTTTGAAAAAGTTTAATTTTCTTCCATTACATAATAATAAAAAAATTAGATAAATTATGGGATTTGTAGCAATTGGAGTTAAAGAACCATTACAGGGATTGATTTTTTTAGTAAATTTTTAAAGTGACCATAAATTTTTAAAAACATGAGATAGACTTTTTTTCGTATTTTTCTGAGAACTGTTATAACTTGGTCTATCACCCATTTACGGCTTGACGTCGATTTCTGGGACACCCTGTATATTAAACCTTCAGCAAACATTGGAGTACTCATATGGGCTATGAATGAAGATGTTCCAACAATAAGGCAAAGCCCAGTCTGGCCGGGCCACATTTCCACTATACACATAATAATAAAAATATATTTTTACTAATGTTTTTACGCCTTCGTTCTTAACGACTTTGTTTTCTTGTTCCAGGTACATAAAAATCTTCAATTTGCACAGCGGTGTTCGATTTTATTATCGAACGAATTAGGGTAACATTTTAGTGTGGCGATTAATGTTGCCGTAAAGGTTATTGGTGTGGATTATGCCTAAGGATGGGTTTTATTGCCATGTAAGTCAGTGGGTAGTTTGGCAGAAATTTGGGGATAACTGGACGAAAATGGACGATGGAAAACAATTGTAACATTTCTTTTTTTGGCTGTTCCATGATATTATCTCTGTCTTGGCGGTGAACTCCATTGCTTATTCCATGTTACATATCTTAGTATCCACTTGAAAAGTATAAATTTTGTGATAATTTAGTAAGTGGATTTTAATTAAATATATTTATACTAGGATGCCAATTTGAAAGACCGACTCTCCACTTTTACAAAAGAACAGAAAAAAAGGAAATAAGTATACCTTTAAATAACTTATGCAATCACCTATTAACGAAGAAATATCGGCCGCATAAAATTCTTACCAACACAAGAAAAACTAAAATAAAGATAAGTCCACATTAGTGCCACTCGATTCAAAATCGGATAAATATCCGCACGAGCAATAGGTGCTCAACGAAAAGATCCGCCCGCACAAATTACTTGAGAGTACAATACAAACTGTTGAGATGTTTTCTCGGATACCCGTATATTATCTCGTTGTAGGCAATAGCCCCTAATGTGGTACATTACGGGAACTAATGTAAATGTTTTTGTGAGCCATTATTGCATGGCCAAGCGTTTTACAGAGGGGTTGTTTTATAGACAAGCCAATGTGATGGAAGCTGATGACACAGGGCTAAAATAAAACACTTTCTGTTGGTACAACGTATTATGGATCCGCATTTGTTGAAGACTATATTTTTGCTAAAATGTGACGCACAATATGTAGCATAAAAGTTCTTTAATTTATATTCATTTGCTTTTTTATGGCTGTATTTTTATCTGTACATTGTTTCCAAATTGGTTCCAATACAAAATTCTATCTGCAATGTGGAAAATTTAAACAAAAAATTATACATGGAACAGGTTAAATAAAATAACTACAGCATTTTATTTTCACAAAACTGGCTTCAATTGATATTTTATGTTCATAAAGCTTTTAAAGTCTTGTCGAATATAAAACATACAAAATACAAAATTTACAAATTTCAGTAACCACCCAATCTCATATTAACCATCTCAGTGATTCCGGTTATCGTATCCGAAATATCCGAACCCACGTGACCGCATATCCGCAATGCAACCGCAGAGGCTGTATCCAGCATGGCGTGCACTTGGCTTTAATTAACTAAATACTTAGCTTGCAGAGGGGTCAATCCGCAGATATTAAGGTTACTTAAGTATGTATTTTTATGGCGAAATCCTCTGAAGGGGCAAGGGAAGTCGGTATGAATGGATGAGAAATAATTGATCGAATAATACCTTACTTCTTTGTTTATAAAATCATGACGTTGTGTGAATGTGATGATGCCACAAATGAAATGAATGATTGAATGTAAGCTCCTTTCCAATCCAATCGTTTGTAAGCCTGTCAAACTTCTAAGTGCTGACTTACACACAGACGTATGTAAGTACAAATGCTTTTGTCTAGTTCTAAAAATGCTTTATCATTTCCCAAAAATATTCATAGTACTGAAACAAACACTTAGAATATATTTATTAAATCTTAGGTTTTTTGTATTTATGTTTGCGTAGTTGTTAATATGAAAGTACAACATTACGAGTACATGACTTCAGTAATCAAAAGTGAGTGAAGTTTGATCCTCAAGTCTGTAATTATTTCTAATTCAGCTTTCACTGAAACTTAAATTTATGAGATTAAATTCCAGTTTCAAACTTCAAGAAAAACTTTGATGAATATGAAAATACAAGATTATGAAATTCATGTTTTAAGCTTTTGAGCATGTTTATTTATTTTAAAGTTATTGAATAAGTTAGGTACTAAGGGTATTTTAGATTTTCTGTGTTTCTAGAATAAGTTGATGACTTCGGTGTTTAGATATGGCTAGTAAGCGAAATAACTGTGGGACTAGTGAGAGTAGCTTACTCGTCCCCGATCGCGTTAATGTAGAAGTCAATTTGTTTAGAAACTGGATAGGCGCCGTCTAGTGTCAGTAACGGAAAAACTAAATTGACATAAGAGAATGTTTACGTTAACGCGATCGAGTTCGTTAATTTAATCGAACTAAGGTCTTTGGAGAGCAGTGGTGGCCCAGTGGTATCGGCCGTGACTTACAAGTTGTAGGTCGTGGGTTCGAGCCCAGGCAGGCGCTTTACTTTGTGTAAATTATTTCATCACCACTGCTCTCAAAACGGTGAAGGAAAACATCGTGAGGAAACCGGCATGTACTAGAATCAAAAATTCGAAGACATGTAACCCGCGTGGTGGATTACGGCTAATTCCCTCTCACAGAGAGGAGGCCTGTGTCCCAGCAGTGGGAACTTAATAGGCTGATGATGTGATGTGATGTGAAGGTCTTTGGTGTCAATGCCGTGTTCGTCGACCGTTGTGCAATTGTGCAGATTGTGTGTTGTTTGTGTGATGCGTTCAACTGGATATTCTTATCCACTCTTTTAGAGACACAGATTTGATCGCTTTTCGATATTGTTTTACCATTACAGACATCACGCCTGTATTTATTGAAGGGTTAGGCAGGTGTGCATCTATAGTACGCCCATAAGTTAAATGCTGCTACTATATTTGTCGTATTTTTACAAATGTTTGTTCCAAATCTCTATTACAAAATAAACTTTATTTCAACATCGGTAAGGTATGTTTTGCATTGGCAAAATTTTGAAATGTTTTGTTCCTATATGCCAAGTGTAGTGCTAGCACAAGACGGGCGAGTCTATTGTCATCGAGTCAGGCATACAGTTCAGACTACGGGATGTTACTTGAAAATTCGAGGTGAAAAACTCAGACCAACCCGAGAATCGAACCCGAGACCTCATGCTCTGCAGTAGTGGTTGCAACCACAAAACCAACGAGGCTTTAAATTTCATGAAGAATTGTAGTATAACCAAATAAGCAATTTACAAACAGTTCTATGTATGCTAATACTTTTTTTTCATTTTCAATGTACTGGGCAGTTAATAACTGCCACTTTTATTCCGATAGTAAGTCGACGTCCAAAGTGCATGTGTAATGGTAGACTTCAGTTTGAAATTGTACTAATCTAAGTCAAAATGTGCACTTAATGCGGCCAACAATGACCATGTTTGTGGGCAGTTACATGCAGTTGTTTTGTACGAAAAACGCAACTGTGATAACCGCAGCTGGGCCAGTATAGTGGCGAATATGCCATGGTTATCGTTTATGTTAAATTAGTTAGAATACAGTCTTCTCATTTAGTCCACTTCACCATAATCGGTGACAGCAACCTGGACTAATTTCCTCTCGTTTCCTTTTGTGAACTCTCTCTGAGGGCTAACTAATTTGGTCTTGAAATCGTAGCCACACCAAGGCAGAACTGTTGATTACGTATATCTTCATGTCACTCATTCGTCTTGAGTGTGCGTATTTTGAAAGTTTTATAATATTCTTCTTTATAAATCTGGTTTTATTTTAATGACAATAATGAGATAGATAAATATTAGGTACACATTATCAGGATATACATACGTACACGATCACGGGCCCCTTGTAAAGTCATAACAATTTAATCAAGTCAAACACTATATTTCAGTCTTCCCCAGATCCACATCAATATCCTGTAAACTCAAGTTAACGAGAGAACTGCCACAAACTAAGAAAACATAAAAACTAAAATCGTCCAACAGTCCTCCGAGCTGTAGTTATTTTTTCAAAGTTTCTCCCCTGAGATTTTCTCTTGCTTTTTTTATTTTATCAACTTAAAACTTCATTCTGCTAGAGGTAACTTGAACACTAAAACAACACTTGTTTATTCTCAACTTTGAACTCAGTTAGACTTCGCCGAAAAAAGCTGCAAAGTTGAGGTTACGGCCTTTCTGATATTCATTGTTGATGGTAGCGTAACCGTGAAGTATTCAGGCAGGAATTAATTTATTATTTTTAAACACTTTTTAACGGTTGTTTTTCGAAAACAAAGTTTAAACTTTGGGATCCACATTTTGAACTTTTTATAATTAGTTTAAGTTGCTTGTTTAAGTTGTAGTTGGTTGCGTTGTTTGTAGTTGTTTTATTTGTATCTATAGCCCTACCGGTACCTATTTTGATATTTTAGATTTTGATATTAGTCTACACTGCCCCACTGCTGGGAAAATGCCTCCTTGTTTCTTGTATATTTAAAAAAACTTTCATTTTCATTAATTTACTTCTCTAGAGTATAATACCAGAATATAATTTTCACTCTTACAATAAGATCAACATCAAAATCCAATTCGGAAATCCTAAAGGTCCATTTATCCTTATTGAAGCTTTTCAAATGTTCTGCCTTTTTTCTCTGACCTGTACTAAGGTAACTCCCCTTTTCGAGCCAGCACTCTTCCATTATTCGGCATAAACTTGGCTCTTAAATTTCTCGAGCAAGTTGTTCAACTTTCCATGAGTTGGATGAGAGCCGCTCAATATAAAGTTTCCATTTTCCGTCAAATTCTTCCACTCACCACTCCTACCTTGCCTAAAGAAAGATTGATTATATTCGGAGTGATTCTATAAAATATTTGCCATTAATTTTTGTGTTATTTTTAGGATGGCACGGTGTTGGTGGGACACCTGTTTCTGTGGATCGTTTTTCATTGTTGTCAGAAGTTTTAGTTAAATTAAAATTGCACCAGGCAGTTTTGTCCACCTGCGGCTCTGAATGCCAACCAACGTGTATTACGTACCTTCCACAATGATACCATGAACGAACACAAGTTATGGTAGAGACAGAATTATCCTTTCTCTCATTCTCTTTTCTATCTATACTAATATTATAAAGAGGAAAGATTTCTATTTTTGTATGTAACGAATAAACTTAAATACTACTGAACCGATTTAAAAAATTATATCACCGTTGGAAAGCTACACTATTCCCAAGTGACATAGGCTACTTTTTATCTCTGTATTCCCACGGGAACGGGCACTACGCGAGTGAAACCGCGAGGCGTCCGCTAGTCAGTAATATTTTCGCATTGTGGAGGAATCATTTTTCAGTTATTTTTGACAATTTTATTTCAGACGCTCTCGAAAGGGTTACGTAATTTCCTGTTTTTAGGTATTCACAATTATGTACGCTTAGGTGCAGAAATGAGAACTACAACAAAATAATAACACTATCTTTACTTTCTTGTTTATGAAATCTTTCACTAATAGAATAAACCCCAGTGGGAAATATTGTACCCAAAATGTTAAAACTACATACATATAGATTTCAGATTCCTTCCGCCAACATTTTAGCGTTGCTCGATTGAAATACCAGATCTGCGAAGAGGGATGTTTTATACCCTACAATATTTGGCACGGGAGAAATATTAGAGATGTCGAAAGAATACGGGATGCAAACGAAATGCCGTCACGCATTCACCGAGGTTATAATGTAAGCGGAGGTGTTGTTAAGCGGTAGCGGGTTAGGGTTAATACTGTAGGTAGGAGGCATAAAGTATCTTATTATTACAATCAATCTGCCTAGCTTTTTCTCAACTATATTGGGGTCGGCTTCAAGACTAACAGGATTTAGCTGAGTACCAGTGTTTTACATGGAGCGACTGCCTATCTGACCTCCACAACCCAGTAACCCCCTTGTCCCTTGGCTAGACTGGTGTCAGATCTCAAGCTTCTGACTACTCGTAACGACTGTTAAAGATCTTAAAATAACAGCCGGGACCAATGGCTTAACGTTCTTTCTGAGGCACGGAGGAAACTCGGTTTGTTGAAATGGTCACCCATCCACGGACTGACCTCGTCAAGCGCTGCTTAACCTTGAAGATCGACCCGTGTGGCTGTTATTATTTAGCCACGAGCTCCTCTATCTTGTTATTACAAGCTTTTATTTAACTTGCAGTGTATGTATGTATGTAAGTGTGTTCGGGTCAAATCTTGCAACCAAATAAAGTAGTTATCCTGCACCGATTAAGGTGAAATTTTGCATACACGTTTAGGTTGGATGACAATGCATGGTTAGCAAAGTGACGTCATTTAAAATACAATATGGCGGACGACCCAAAATGGCGGACTAGTATTTTTTATGCACTGCCTTAATATGGGTTTGAAATTAAAGGGTTTGCTGAGAAGAATGCGAAAAAAGCTTGTTTTAAAATCCTTTTTATGAATAACTTATTTCTCATAATTATATTTTATTGTTTGTTTATGACGTTCATTAAGCGAAATTTATTAATTTAAAGTTTACTATCAAGCTAATAAGTAATTTTATCTACACTCACAACGTAATGTTCCAAATACGAATTCAAAAAATATTGTATAAACACGTACTTTATATTCGTGGATAGGTTAAATTAAAAAAAAGAACATTACAGTTCAACATTTTCCTTTGATTTTCAAACAACTGCATCATAAAATAACTTTTTAATTTTTATAGCACACTTTTACTTTTAATTTTCTGGCGCGTATTGGCTGTAGAATAGAAGTATCACTGTCTGTGGATGAGCGCGCTGCGCAATGAGTATCTAAATTGCCCGCCATACCACATATTTTTCCCTTTCCACTTTTGTTTTATTTCAACTGTACGAGTGAAGATAAAGTAGTGTATGCAACGGCATATAATTAGGTATTAAAACACTCGCATAATAATATTATTATCACATTCGGCTTTGCCTCATGTGATAAACCTACGCTCGTGTTTTAGTAACCCTTATTGAAAAAAGAATAAACTTCTATTATGTCAAGAATATTTTCCATTAGTATTACGTTAATGGTGAGGTCCTAGGTTCGCTTCCCGGCTCTAGCAATGTATTATTGGGTTCTTCCATCTAAAAATTTCTGAGTAGCAAACCGGATGCCAGACTAGGGTCTGGTTGATGGCAAAGGACTCGTTTCCCTATTACACGACACTTTGGTATAACTGACAGTAAAATTAAGTAGAATCGTTACAATGCAATTTGATACCATTTTATTACCATGAGCAAACTGCTAAAACCTTTTAACATGCCACAAACCATCACTGTTACCAATAAACATAATACTGAAGCACCATCGGGAATCTCATTCACTCACTCATTGAACGCACTGAAGGGTTTTCCGTAATTTTTCCTCATACTACAATGACCCGAAGATGTGTGCCTTCCTTGAGGTGCATTTAGGTTAGTTGCTTGTACCGTACAACCCCTTGAGACCTCCAAAGAGTTCAACATCCTTCACTGACGAACTTCCCCTCTCGTATCATAAAAATGTCTATGCTTAGAACGATTCGTGTTTGGGTAAAATGTGATCTTATAGAACTCTGGGGGACTTGTGATTTATTAATTTTATGGGTTTGGGTTTTGTGAATAACATGTGCAATTAATTGTGGCGATTTATGCACGTAAAGATGATTTTGGGGATTTGTTGACTGTTACACTGCAAACACGCAATGGGTAACAAAAGCCTATATATACAGTTTTCATAAGATCCTTTTTACATAAATATTTATCTAAACAACCCGAAAACTATACAGCAACAATTCCACACACACACAAAACAAACTTAAAAACACAACACAACACTTAAAAAGTTCACAACGTAATGAAGGAATCGAAAGAAAGACACAATTTAAGTCAAACATCCACAGCTTCCCCGTTAAAACACATTAAATTACAATAACAACGTAACAAAGATTTATTTAAATCGCCTACACTTTAACCTAACCTTTACGTCAACGTAACTCGCTCGAGATAAATGTGGTCATACTTCACGCACCGCTTTTAAGGTGCAAAGAAACGGGGGGGGGAAGTTCGGGGGGGTTGAAAGAAATCTAGTCGCATACGAGATTCCCCCCTGCCGGTAGCATTTGAATGCGGTGTATTAGTGAATGGTTAGATTTATAGCTGCCGTAACGACAACCGTCCTACGATTTATGTTAGGGCCCGATGTGTACGCAGCGTGTAGGCACGGACGTGGAATGTAGAAGCGTGGAAGAGTAATCTCATTAGTATGTGCATATTAGTAGCTGTTTATCGATGTCCTCTTGTTGCCGTGCCACGCTGTTATACAACGGCATTTCCCCGGGCTTTTCCTGTTTACCAGTTTTATTTAGATCGACCCCTCAGTCTAGTCGGCCTCCTTTAACCTCTTAGGTGGGCATTCATTTTATTTTTATTCAATTTACTGCTATGCCTCGTTTTGTTATCGGTTGCATCGTGAATTTCTTGTTTATTGAAAACTTTTGTTGGGTTTTCTATTGTCTCTTTTCCGTTTAAAGATTATATAAAGGACTCATAGCAAATGCAACATGCCTTGCTGGAAATTATTACATTGTAAAACATTTTGTTTTGCTTTTTAATTTATTTATTTTGATCTTGTTTACCTAAAGGTGCACTTTTACTTGGCAAATTATGATAATATATTTCTCCAATTAAAAAAAACTATTTTCAAACAAGTTTTTTAGCTTACCGTGCATTGTCATCCAAACCAAACGTGTATTCAAAATGTTATCTTAATCGGTTGATGATAACTGCTTTAAAATTCAATTGCAAGATTTGATACGAATACACACATACATATATTGCAAGTTAATAAAGGGTCTTTCAACAAGGATGGGTCGATGTTCAAATTGAATAAAACAAGATGTGTGCGAGATATTAACGAAATTGATTTTTTATTTAAAAGGCCTATTTATGCCATTATGGATGGAATATGACATCGTTCAAATGTCCGCCGCGGCTTCGTATGGTGGCACGAATCCGAGAGGTCCAATTTTTAATGACTCTGCTGCATAGATCCGGCTGAATCCGAGTGATGGCCTGCGTTATGTTGGCTTTCAGGGCAACGGTCGAATGTGGTTTCTCGGTCCACGGTCTTTCAGGGCAACGGTCGAATCTATGCAGCAGAGTCATTAAAAATTGGACCTCTCGGATTCGTGCCACCATACGAAGCCGCGGCGGACATTTGAACGATGTCATATTCCATCCATAATGGCATAAATGGGCCTTTTAAATTAAAAATAAATATCGTTAATATTTCACACACATCTTGTTTTATTCAATTTTAACATCGACCCGTCCTTGTTGAAAGACCCTTTAGAAAGCCTATAAAAATGATAGCCACCTTGACAGAAAAAATATCACTTTTACTTTTCCCCGAAGCTATTTTTCTTCACTAATCCTAGCCTCCACATTCTAAGTACCAAAGTACACACTCCGAAGGTACCATACATCACTGTTCATGTTTTACGAATGTGTACTCCTTGAGCTGGCGGTCTTGAAATCGGTCCCTGGTACATTTAATGTCGCCCCGTGATTTATTTAACTCGATTATATTTTTTATTCAGTCCCTTAGAAGTGCTTACTCGAGTATTACAGGGATTATTTATTATGTAATGTACTTACTTGTGATTTTTAAGGAACGCAAAATCGGTGACGTTTTGTATAGCCGCTTTGGCATTTGCTTTTTCATCTTAAGGACACTTGTACATCATAAAAAAATCTTAGTCTGTTTTTGCTTCAAGGCCAGTGTGACAGTCACATGGTTCCAACCTTTACAAAGTTTCGATTTACTTGGAGTTATTGTCGAAAATGGTAAAGGAATTGCGACGTTGACTGTACCTAATTAATAAGGGCCGGTTCCTGCATTGAGAATTTAGAGTTGAGAACGTGTTAAACCTTACATCGATGCAAAGGTTTCACATGTTTTGAAGCCTAAAGTAGAGGCTGACAACAACTCAAAAAAAAATTATACTAAATATATATGTTTTTTTTAAATTCATAAATCATTGATAAGTCGTCACTGTGTGATCTCTGGCTTTGTCTTATTAAACGCAGCTTGTCTACAGAGCATTGGCCAATCCAATATCGCACCTGGAATAAAATACAATATTTACTATTTCCAATACATCATAAAATATAAATTCCGTTGCTATTATTATTAATGGTAATTAATTGAATATAACGCAGCGGTGACGGGCTGCGGTCGGGCTTAATTGAACAAATTATTAATGTAACCTTTATAACATTAACTTTACACAGCACGCCATCAATAAAATACTTTTTATTATATAATACACTGATTAATCTATTTATTTTAACTTTATGTACAGTAGTGGTAAATACAACTACTTAAGGCGCAGATTACCTTGAGTAGCTGATTTTAAAATGAGAATCACGTCTAAAAGGCTAGTCGTAATTTTTTGGAAAAATATATGTTATATTAAACCATTTTCTTAAAAATTTGATCTAAGCACATTTTGAGTTTTATTCGTATAACACAGTGTAATTAATTAGTAAAGTTATGTCTAAAACGGACAAAAACACGACAATTGCACCAAAACCGCTGGGCGTATTTTAATGAAATCGACACCATCTCAAAGACAATTTAATTATCTATATTTTGATCTGAAGCTTTTTTTTTTTTTAAATCGTAGTATAATAAGGAAAGTACAAAAAACTACTGAATTTTGGGTCGCGCGGGTGCGAAACGGTTACGCGTTTTGTTCCCTCAAGGTCGTTGGCGTTAGTCGTCGTCTTAAAGTAAGAAGGCATTCTCTACCAGCCAATCTTTTGGTTTAAAAAGGCGATTCTACAGCACTGGTAAAATGGCCTGCATTTTGTTCAGTTTATACTTCAGCCATAGGACGATTAGAAGTAACGTTACGACAGTGACGGCAATGTGGACGATATTTTTCACTAAAACCGTTCCGTATGCACTGTAACCGCTGGGCAATGCTCTTCTCACAGTGGGAGACTAAATCAGACATCGCTGCCGAAGCCAGTCCTGAAAAAAACAGGCCTGAAATAATTCCTCAAAGTACATAACTTTTCCCAGCCATAGGACAGAATAGGCTTGCGAATAAAGTATTAACAATTAATGATAATTTTGTTTTAGATGACCAATTGAGCCCAATTGGGTTGTTGAATTTAAAAAAAAATACGATGTTTTTAATTTATTTTGAAACTTTACATATCATAAATTATATTGTCGTTGCAGAAATCTCTTAAATATTTTTTTTCAATTTATTATAAGCAATTGAAAATCGATAAAATTTAAAAAAGAACCACCTGTCTACAAACGGGCCATGATTGGCCGCCATGTTGGTGACGTCATAACGTTCAAGGAATTTCACGATAATACAGTGTCAACTGCACGTGAATTTACTAAAAATTTCCGAAAATTAGTGCAAAAATATTATTAAACAACAAATTTTATTTAGTCATGAGTGATAAAAGATTCATAAAGGCTAATGTCGATAATATACCCACCTGATGGACGATTTGGAAGTTTTGAGCATAAATAAAGTAGTCGTAATAAATATTACGTGTTAGTGGATCGGTGTTAGTTATTGTTGTTTACCAGGTACATTTAGAAACATAATTGTCATAATGTAATCGTTTTTACATATGGGTAGGTGATATTGATGTAAAATAAAAAGTAAACAAACACGATTGGCGCGAAACTTCGACTTTGGATATCAAAAAATTTCATTAGATACCACTAAATATGATACACATAAACATAACATTTTCGTTAATTCCCATTATTTACATATCACTTAATAATATTAAATACTAATATCTATATTACATATTTACAAACACTAAAAAGTTTGTAGAACAAAAACGTGAAAATATTAACTTGGTAGATTTTCCTTACACTAATTCGTCAGTAAATATCTCTTAAATGCGTCGACCCATTTTCATAATTTAAACAGAAATATTAGTTTTACGCCTATATCTGTCATTTAAGAATAAAATAATGAATATATCTCCATAAACAAAAAATCGTGTTTTCAAGTTACGTAATTAAACAACAATGTCAACTTTGCTCGAAAGTTCCCTTAAAAATTTACTTTTCTATCTTCTTTTCTTTTTTTTTTGTCTTCAATGATCAAAGTAAGAAATGAATACGGATCTAATACTAAATTAAAACAAGATAACAACATAATTAACACAATATAATTGGAATCTAGTTAGACATAGAACATTTCTCAAATTTTGTACAGATTGCTAGGTACTTGGCTATTGCGCGAAACACATATAATGGGGATCTTTTTGTAGTGTTTGTACATCATGATTCAAAGCAAGCACGATAACTTTTAAGGTTCGATATTTATGATCAATATATTCGATATTCATCAATATATTGACGATAATAACAAGATTGAATCGGTTAAAAGTCAAAACACTGTATAAGCTATGTGCCACAATGAGTAGAAATGAACGTTGTGACGTCACACGGGCTCGAGTTTGTTCGGAAAACTGTCGGGGTGTTTTCGGTACTGGATTCAAAAAAATATTTTCGATTGGATTTTACTTTGTAATTACAATGAAAAAAAAAAATACTAAAAATAGTTTTGTATGAAAACTTACATACGATCTTTCCATTTCTTAACAAAAAAAAAATGGTTCAACAAACCAATTGAGTTAGTAAGAGATGCAGGATCGAGTCTGAGGTGTACTGAATTTGAAGTCCTATTTAACCGTATATGCTATATGGGGCATAGCTGGGTCAGTTTTCGTGCTCAACACTAATCTAACCATACAAACTTAAGACCATTAAATTCTCAATAACCTTTCGCTTTTCAACAAACCATTAACCCTGCTTTACCTCTGTACACAACATAACTTTCCACTAAATTATGTGGTATAATTCGCGCTATTTCTAAAACATATACGTTTAGTGGGTGTTAATACAGCCTATCATAAATGCAGGCGGCCGCGTAACAACAATCTAATAACTTCAAATGAAATAAGGGCCGGTTATGCGCGACGTTAAGTTGGGGTCAGATGGTGGGTAGATTTGAAATGGCGAGTGCTAGTTGAAAACTCTACTGGGATTTAATTCCAGGTCGTGAGCTAATGTTTTATAGCGAATTTGATTTGCCAAAGAAATTATTAATGGATTGTGTGAGGATTGATATGGAATATAAGGGAGTCTGTCATAGCGTATCTAAGTAACATGAGAATTAAGAAAGATGATGAAGAAATACTTATTTGGTATGCAATTGATTGATAACTGCTTACCTTTACAATCCGATGACTACCTCTTTACTTTGTTAAGAATTTATTTGACAAAGGTTCGAGAGCATCAGCAAAAGTACTGTTTAAAACCTTTACTAAACAACCACTACACGTCCTAATCCCATCTGCAGTCACCCAACTTTACATTAAACGACCTTTACAATCCGATGACTACCTCTTTACTTTGTTAAGAATTTATTTGACAAAGGTTCTAGAGCATCAGCAAAATGACTGTTATAACCTTTACTAAAACAACCACTACACGTCCTAATCCCATCTGCAGTCACCCAACTTTACATTAGATGTGTCCGGTACAAGCAGCAAGTGAACTATCTCAGTCCGAACATGCCCCAACCGCTAGGCCGCGCCTGCTGCTAAAATTTATACCTTTACTAAAACAACCACTACACGTCCTAATCCCATCTGCAGTCACCCAACTTTACATTAGATGTGTCCGGTACAAGCAGCAAGTGAACTATCTCAGTCCGAACATGCCCCAACCGCTAGGCCGCGCCTGCTGCTAAAATTTATTAACGCGTCACCGGCGTAAATCGCCACCGTACCTCGATTCAATCGCGGGTACTATGCATTTTTGTATGTCTGATTTTATATTTTGCTTATTTTTTTTTTGGATTTCGGTGGTAAAGAAATGGCTGAAATCGATTGATAAAAAGACAGGAGAAGAATTACATCACATCACATCATCAGCTTATTAATGTTCCCACTGTTGGGACACAGGCCTCCTCTCTGTCAGAGGGGATGGGCTGTGAGAGGAATGAAAGAAAGGAAAGCTGAAAAAAAAATGTAAATATTTGAGCACAGAATATTCACCTTCTTCTTTACTTAAAACAAGTTTATGCTTACACCTAAAACCACCTAACCCTAAATCGTGGGCAAACAGTTTTTGAGATTAAATTTACACTCGAAGCGCAATAGTCCTATGAGACATGAGTAAACACACAACACTCGCTTAACGCACTTCATTCGATCTAGCCTTCAGCGAGGTCACAAATTGAACTACAGCTTAAATGTATTTGTGTATGAAGTCATATTCACCCACTGTTAATATCTCTGACACAATTCCAGATGCCAAACATGACATTTATGAAAACTAATACGTTATTCGCAGCTAAGACTAACCACATACTAAGCCTCGTTTAGCACAAGCCAGTGCAGCAACACATGTAATTACTGACATGCTCGCTATTTGGCCGGCGTCCAAAACTTATTGGTATCGCATTTCTGACCAATACCATTAAGCAGGCAAGTACTATCGTACTGTTAATCACCGGTTGCTATCGCTGTTGTATTTCCTCCATCATTGGTTCCGTTTCAGTTTGTATTACGGCACGATACCGCAATGCCATAGTGTAATGAATGTTCTACTTCTTGTGGTATAAGCCATTTAATCTTGATGGGCCTTTGAATCGATGTCGCTGATACAAAGGTATAATTAATGCCATTGCATTAATTTAGACCTTTGTATCAACAGTTTTGAAGGAGATATTACAACTGATACAATGTTATAGTCTCTCAAAGTCTACCAAAATTATATGTTTCAGCCTAACGTACCCCTTACTATATAATACTGGGCAGTACAAAAACCCCAACTAAATAGTCTCGCTATAAGGACACAACTGCTCTCATAAAACATCGCGTTGAAGTCACGTCGCTACACAGTTTAACATATAAATTTATTTTCCTTTAGCAACATCAGTACCTGCCACAGTATAATTGCTCTCAGATAGTCAAGCCGTGTCATCGATATCGAATCCTCTTTGAGTCTCACTTTACTTAAGTCAAAAAGAGCGCCAAGTATCGGAAAGTTATTAAAACAACACTGTAACAGGTGCTTCAAAGAAAAACTTGTCAAAAGGGATATCCGCGTTTAATACAATATTCCGTTTCAACCCCCTTCGACCCAACCCCCTTAGTTCTCGTTGCTCCAGGCTATCAGTAAACCCTTCAGATGAGAATCCGAGATCTCTTCGCCTAACTTAGATACTGTGATTTGCATAACATGAAAGTTACTATAGTAAATACGGCTAGTCGGCTGTTTCATTTTTAAATTACTTTTTATTTGTATTTGAAAGTCAAGTTGCCTTTGTATATAAAACACTTTTGTAAAGTGATGTGTTGATGTGATGAGTTGGCTTAACATTATATTCATTTTGTTAAATAAGAAGAAATTGCTCTTATTTACAGCCTCTTTTGGAAGTAAGAATAATTCCGTTAAGTGTAAAGAAAATACTTGTGTCCATTTGCTCTAATCAAATTCTCCATAATCCGTTCTTATAAAAACTTCACCTGAAAACAAGTAAAAATAGCTTATAGGTACCGTAAATATTTACTTTGTAAGTAAAATTCATGAAACCCATCCACGATATTACACCCAGAACCATCGTCTTTCCTAAATTGTAATGAACTCCAAAAGTAAGAGTTTATAATTAAATTTATATTCGCTGGCTGTAAGATGAGTCCTTTGTTTCATTAGGCGATTTGTTTCCAACAATTTGGTAACGAAAGCGGCGACGGATGTGACGAGACACGACCGGTGTCCTTGAAACTTCCACATTTTTGAGGTAAAATTCCCTAAGTGAAAGAATTAAGGGCCGAGACGTGGTAATCTCAAAATATTTTATATATTTTTTGTAGGGTGCCACAAGGACGTATCATGAGGCCACTGTTTATGACTAAGTTTAGTTTCACTGTTTGTTACAGTTTTCTGTTATGTTGGAAAACTAACTATTTTGTGACTCACAATTACTTGAAAATTTAAAATCCTTGTCAAAAATTGTTATGAATGAAGGTCAAAATACTTAAGTTACTATCGTTAGCACTATTTTTAATCAAGCAACAACTCTATTTTTGTCATACGTAAACTGTGTGTGTAACTTTAGTGTTCATAAAAATCGAATAGTAATCGCAATGGATCCCCAATATCAAACAAATAACGTAAATATTCCATACACCCACACCTAATATGATTGTTTCTTCAGGACGATACTAATGTCACCTTTGTTTGTACTTGATACAAAAATATACACGAAAATAATATATAATGTTGCGACAACACCCAAATTGATAGGCTTAAACTATTATATGTTATAGATTCGCTAGGGTGCAAAATTATCTGAGCTTCTATTATTTTCTGAATATTAATATTATGTATATTGCATTTTAGATTATAAGCTTTTAAGCGCGTTATTGTTGCGTGTTGCTGTCAATCAAAATTAACCTGCAAAATATCACCTGCGAGTATTTCAAACAAGAGATAATAGGTTACTTCTAACTAAGCGTACTCCATCGTCGACCACATCTTCGCTTACCATCAAACAAGGTAGTGTCAAACGCGAGCATATCAATGATTTTTATTTTTTGATTATCAACAGTAACTACAGCAAGAGTATATTGGTCATCTAACTGTACTTCATCATTAATGTAAATGGATCGTAGTATTATGGTATTTTTAGTCAACCCTTAAAATATTGTTTCAAAGAAGCCTTCTTCGAACCAATATTTTCAAGGAAAATTTGTTGGTTTCAACATCGTCTCCATATTTTGCTGCCACAAAATTTCTCGTCCGTTTTTCATGGAAAATTCTGTATGTCGCATATTAATAAAATCTCTTTACATTCTAAACATACACTTCATGTCATGGTCAAAGGAATTTAAGATACAAATCAGGGAGTAACTAGGCAGGAAATAGCGGGTTTAGGGTCATAAAAGACGTAGGTACATGCGGGCTGGTTTTTATAGCATTACCAAATCCTTCACTTTACCTCACTTGAAATAGTTTTCTTTACGTGTCACGTCCCTTTCGGTGTTTGCAAAAACTGAGTTACTGGTTGCGACTTGGAATGTCTGAGTTTCTAAGGTTTATTCACCAGCTGAAAGTTATTTTTCTAAATTGTTTAAAATTCATTAACAAAATAAAAATTTATTAATAAAATAAAACTTGAACTTTTTTTAAACTCGTGAGAAAGCAATGGATTGACTTTACATTTGCATGCCATAGAAAAACGACATGAAGAAAAATTACTCTTCATTCTAATTGTTTAAGGTTATGTTTTTTTGACGTAGCAGTAGCACCAATCTGGATCTATAAAACAAATATTGACATAAATCGTCTGCTCTTTCCTTAAACTCAAAGAATTTAAGATGCCCTGCAGTCTACACCCCACTGACAAATAAATATATTTATAACGTTTCATCGCGTGGTTTCTTTTGTCAATCGCACAGTACACGCAACTTTCCAAGGTCGATTATTGAACGATGTGAAAAACCAGATTATACTCGTAAAAATGCGAAAAATAGTACGCAAAGTCAAACAAACATCCATAACGTCTGTCCCACTGCGGCAAAAGTTCGAAGATGTTTTGGTTTTTCATTTTTATGCTCCTGGTTTTGTATGTCTCTGAACAGATATTTTAAGTTATTTGAAGAAATATTTCTACAGGGCTGTTTTTAGTTTGCTTTCTTTGAGGAATAACTTTGCTAGAAACCTCTTCTCATTTGCATTTGTAGGCACCATCTTATTTTCCAAGCAAAACATGTCCCGATATTTTATTATTTCTAACACTTGAGATAACACTTTTCTTTATTTTTTTGTCATGGCCATGAGAGGTGACCCGTAAATGACAAACACAACACCCAAACCTCTTAAACAGAGCCTTGGTAAGAAAGCAGTAATAGACGTAAGCACTCTTAGCAGTCAAATACAAACGTCTATATTTTTTTCGTAACCACCGAACCGGAATGGTCCTGGAGACTCGGCTATTACTTAACGATGAGAATGGCCGCGATTTATCTGCAAAGCTTTCATTGTGGGTGATGAATAGACGCTGTGCGCGTTATCACTCATGTTTTCTCTCTAGTGGGCCAGAGGTCAAGGATAATCCTCGTTTTAACGCGTTTGAAGATTTGCTCAAATGAATTTGTTGGTTAATACGTGGATTAAGGAGAAAATGGATGACTAGATGAAGTTATACGAATTCTGTATGGTAATAGGCAGATAGATTGATGTCTTAATGAATGTCCGTGAATGATAATGTTGCCATTGAAACCATTTGGCATGGAGCTAGGTGTTTACTATGTTTACAACTTAGCAATACATTAGACTAGAGTTTTATTATTCTAGAATTTGTATAAATCCAGCTAAAGTTCTATTTTCGAAGAGATCCCTCAATAGTCCAAACGGATACTCAAATAACAATAGCCCTTCAGATTCAGACTACATAAATTGCAAATTCGATAAGTTAATAAACACAAATTCCACGAGGATCATATCTTCAGCCTTTAAGATAGATGTTATTATTCTAGAATTTGTATAATTCCAGCTAAAGTTCTATTTTCCAAGAGATCCTTCAACAGTCCCAAGGGATACTCAAATAACAATAGCCCTTCAGATTCAGAATACAAAAATTGGAAACTCGATAAGTCAATAGACACAAATTCCACGGGGTTCATATCTTCATTATTTTATTTATATTGTCTATTTCTAAAAGTGATATACATCGCAAACAGAAGAATCTTACTCAACGACCTTCAATGGGTACGATCTCTTGCAGCATTCATTTATTTCGTTTTGATTTCAGTCCATTGCGGCTCGTTGCTCGAGGCAAGCGAACGTACGCTCCATTCAAGGAGAAATGGACTCCTGACAGAACAAAAGAATCGATAAATAGATAGACTCCTGGTAAATGAAATAGTAGATAGGCTTCTTTGTGGAGGATTTCAGGAAAATAGCTCTGGTTTTTGGAATCGAAATAATACGCGGCGAAAATACTAAGTCTGGAGATAAAACCGCTTTTTTATCTGTTTGTATGTAATGGGTAATTTTATAAATGATGGACATTAGTCTGGCATTCTATGACAGTATTTTGTGTACGAGGATTTTACTTTAAGTGTTTTGGATAAACAATTTGATGTCTTCTTTTGTATTTTTATCAACCGACTTACCAAAAAGGAGGCGGTTCTATGTTCGACTTCATGTATGTTTATGTATTTTTATGTATGTTCTGTTTTTATGTTTTGTTGTTGTGTTTTATTTGGGGACCGATTTTGAAAATTATTTTTTTTTGTTTGAAAGAGTATGTTCCCAAGTTGGTCCCAAATTTGATTAAGGACTGCGAAGATATACGAGTACAACAGAACTCTTCAAGAAACAACGGCAAATCTCTTGGGATTGCTGCAATCGCATTTCTGTTTATTGTTTACGCCATTTCTTAACTTAAAAACGCGTACGCTCTAAAGTGGTACGCAGATGTGTACAGTTCACCATGGTACAATCTTATTTCACCAGTTATGTTCAAGTTGTATGTTATTCGTGTAATCTATTCTGGCCTACCTTTGATCAAAATAGGTACGTTGCTATACAACTTACGCATTAGGTACCACAACAAAAAGTGAAAAAAAAAACGTGATAACTTTTTTACAAAAAAACACAACCAACTTCAATTTTTTGTAAAAAAAAAATCATCTTATATTTTGTTTCGTCTTATTTCAGTTAAGTAAAATCTAACTACATTTATCCATTTTAGGTAAACTTGAATCTTAGTTGGAATTATTAATAATTAAAGGCTCATGAGGTTTAATTGCAGTCCTGTAGCATTAGTAGTTCTTCCTCCAGTATTACTTCAATTTTTTTTGGCTTCCTTATGGTATCAAAGCAGTATATTAAAAACCGGCCATCAGTAGTACCACAATTCAACATAAACTTATTTGACGACAGTAAAATCTAACTACATTTATCCATTTTAGGTAAACTTGAATCTTAGTTGGAATTATTAATAATTAAAGGCTCATGAGGTTTAATTGCAGTCCTGTAGCATTAGTAGTTCTTCCTCCAGTATTACTTCAATTTTTTTTGGCTTCCTTATGGTATCAAAGCAGTATATTAAAAACCGGCCATCAGTAGTACCACAATTCAACATAAACTTATTTGACGACTGATAAACAATGACAGAGCAGACCTCACAAATCCACTCGGAGCCACAAGATTAATGCTCGTGACACTTGTACGCCTGTAATTCTGCCGACCTAAATATGATATGCATGAAATGAGTAGTTGAAGCGATCCCCAGGTACGACAGTGGACGATTTCGCAGCCGGAGTTAGGCCGGTTTGTATGGTTGCGACCGTGTCGTATTTCGGTGGTCTTGTTTGATTAATTTTTATGTTTCTGTTTAAAAATATACGTTCATAGGTATATTTATTAGTCTATCTTTAATGGCGTACAGACTTTTAAATATATGACATGAGTTTTGTTAGTTCAGTTTATTTTTTTAATTTTTTTAATTTAAGTCTCTTGTTTGACCACTATTTCAAGCAATCATGTGATCGACGGTGTGACACGCTTGAGTACAAGTAACCAATTCACTCTTGACTTACAGACCCCCAGGTTGTAGGTCTTTTAAACGCGCAATAAAATATCGGTACTTCTTCAGTGCAAGCGAAAATAATTATTTCTTTCATACTTCATACGAGGGTTCATCCCGATACCGAGATACGTGATACAGAAGATTTCCAGAAACACTCCAGGGCCTGAAAATAATTAAAATTGAAAGTGACGTATTGTCATGGAAGTGAGGATTTTAATGAAAACCACCTTTAGGAATTTTCCTACAAAATAAGGTTATAGATATAAATAGAGTCTTCCAACTACGGGAGGATCGAGCAAGCACGTATCATCTCACATCAAATTCGAGTCGCACGAAAAAATCGCACGTTACTCACTCAGCCTAAACAATATACCGTCAGTTGCGGATTTAGCAACGTCACAGTGACAAAGGAAAATGCGCTTCGAGTTATGACCCTCTCGGCTCCCTTTTGTTTGGCTAATGTCCTCATTCCTCCTTTTTTTATTTTTCCCCCATCCTACAATTTTTATGCCCTTTTTTACGGGAAATAGGAGCAGGTGTCGAGTTCTGTGACGGCCACACTTTGTTTACGGCATGAGTGTGTCCGTCTCAATTTTGCTTGAATTTTTTGAATCGCTTGTTTCGATTTTTTCTTTTTTTCGTTCTGTATCTTTCTTTTTATAAATGCTTGCAGTTGCTACCACTAAGTGTGTAGTGTCTAGAGAGACTTGATGAACCGGTGAGCTCTCTTTGTTGTCTCGCAATGGCGAGAAATTTGAGCAGGTATCTATTTATTTCGGTTCACTTGTAGTAGAGCTTTGATTGTTAGCGTTGTCACTAAACCTTATAGTGAGTTTCTTAGATAAAAAGTGATAACTTATATATCAAAGATACCTTTTCTTGAGTTTCTCTAAAATACGAAAATAGAATTTCAGACACGAATTCAGTAAATCATCTGTTATTTCGAACAAAGAAACACGACCAGATTGCGTTCAAGAGTTTTTAAATTCAAACTATCTGTTGCGTCGCCAGGTCAAAGAATAAACCTTACAGTCCTCCACTTTTGATGTTATTCTTTAAAATACGGTTCCTATCCGTTTTTACCTCCGAAAACAATCTGGTAAATATTTTTATCGGTTATGTGCCGTTTAAAACCGTATTTCCACGATAATGCCATAACAATTTGGTGGGGCACGTATAATCATTAATCTATTGTCCCATGGTGGCGCACGATGGGAAAACAATGGCGTTTCTGCCCTGAGGGAGCCCATCGATATTCAATCAGGATAGTGAACGACCGAGCAGTTACGTGACGGTGGTGGTAGCAATTCTTTTCACTATTGAGGGCATTTTACGATTTGATCGTAGTCGTTTTTTAGACTAAAAACTATGGAGTGAAATTGTGGATTTAAAGGTTAAAGAGATTTTAGTAGTTTGACTTTTTTTTGGGAATTCAAATATACAAAAAAAAAACCGACATGTACAAGTAACGACAAGTACATAAACGAGAATAATATTTGAATAAACATTCTAGGCATCAAAAGAAACATTCAAATTAAAATCCTAAACAAAAGTAATTAAATCCTAATCAAAAATATTTTTCTCCTTTCAATCCAACACTAATTTGCTCAAAACAACACCAGACCAAATCGAATTTCACAAAACTTTTTCCAACGAGCTGTGTACATTAAATTTAGCACAAAGCACCGTGCAACCCAGACAGAAGCTCGTCATCACTACGATCGAGATCGGTGCAAGATTGACCAACGCCAACGGAATACAAGGACTCCTGGGAAATCTGAGCCGCTCCGTCTTGTAACCACCTAATAAGCACTGAGATGCAGTTTTGTTGCGAAACGATTGGATTCAGGGTATCGAGATGCAGCTGTAAATTGGAGTTTTTGTACAGCTGCTGTGATTTTGCTGGGAGTAATGTTTGCTGTTGTTTTTTCTTTAGCTACATTGTAAGCAGTTTCTTTTGGAAAGAGTTCTCGTCTTTTTGGCAATTTGGTTCTCTTGACTCGATCATTTTCTTTCAATGTGTTACAGAAACATATATTATGGTTCGGAACTTATTATGCTCTGCAGTACAACAAAGTTTATATGCCAGCAGTCGGTAGGTTTTAACTAAATTCAATTTAGCGTATTCTGCAAAAACGTCGAACCACATAGAATTTAACAAATTGACTTGGCACTTCACAATAAAAATTATATACATTTATAATTTCTATTTTGGTGTTTCGAAAATAGTTAACACGTTAAAAATACCGAACTCATTCCACAACTAAACCAGAGCTAAAAACACCATAACAATATAAACTATGCAGTAACAATATAACCTGTACTAAATAACAACATAATAAAACAGTTGCCGTTCTTAAGCAACAAACTTTATTCGTACTATTTAAAATAAGTACTCCCAACGACGTGTACAACAGAAAACAAAAATGTTCATAAAATAACACAGCGGAGTCGGCCCGAGGGTAGTTTGTACCAATAAATAATAATAAGGGAATGTTGCGAGAATGGAATTTAATTATTTCCAACAAGTTGGTTCCCGAACTTGCCAGATTGAACCGAATATATTATTTTCGCAACGTCTACTAAATACTGTAATTTTGGGTAATTAAATCGAGTATTGGAAGTTGAAAATGACAGTATGTGAATTAATTAGGAGGGGAATAATGCTTAGCAACCACTTTATTGATATAATATTATCTAGTGAAAAAAAAGTATATTCATTAAAATGTATACTTTAGTTTTCTTCACCTGTGGTACAGTGCCATTTTAGGTCTTTTGTTTTTTTATCGAAAGTCCACGCAAAAAGTCATGGTCCTAAAGTATCCCAATAATATATTCCTGCTCTATGGGAGTGTTACTTGGAGTTGGCTTAACAGGCTTTTTTTACAAGGTTTTAATTAACTTGCAATGTATGTATGTATGTATGTAAGTGTGTTCGGGTCAAATCTTGCAACTGAATTTTAAAGCAGTTATCCTCCACTGATGAAGATGAAATTTTGCATACACGTTTAGTTAGGATGACAATACATGGATAGATAAGTGGCGTCATTCTAAATCCAATATGGTGGACGGCCCAAGATGGTGGACTAGTAATGTTTGTGCACTGCCATGATATGTGTATCAAATGAAAGGGTTTCCTGAGAAGAATACGAAAAAAGCTAGTTATTTTTTTTTTAATAAATTATCTTTTTTACTAACACTAAAATAATACTTATGTAATAGTGAGTTGACGATACCCTCAAAGATGTACCAGCTAACGATTTCAAAATCTTTAATAAGAATTTTCATTCCCAGTTTCAACTGCATCAACTAACTATTGTACTCAAACGTATGCAAGTTTCATTTAATGATGAATCCGATTGAAAATGCTCCCCATCCATAACCTCCTTTAAACAGATTTACCGAGCAGTTTCCTTCTATAAACGATGGTAATAGTCTTATAGAACGACTAAAATGGAAGATATGATTGGATAAGGAAATGCACCCTGATTGGAAGAAATCCAAACGTATAACAATTGAAGCCAAATTGCAGATAGCGATGAGTCTTTTTTGTTCTAGATAATATTCGGATAGATCATTGTCTTTCTTCGCAAGTGGAGCAGATTCAGAATTTTAAATTAAGGAATTTATAGTAGCACTTAAGTTTCTAGTTTAATTATTTTCGCCGTGCTTTCGTAAAATTATATAATTCTAATGAAAGATTTTATCAACATCGTCATTAACTTTTATTTTCGCAATTTTATAGCTAAGTGCCGCTGAGTTTGAACCTTCATCATCTTAGCGAATGGTCTTATTTCATTCCCGCCAGGCTTCAATAATAAAGTTCCCCAAACCGGTATTAACGGCACTTGCCACTTGAAACCAATAAAGCTAAACGGGCCTTCCGACTTTCAACCGAATTCCATAGAAATCGGCCTTACATTTTTTTATATTGCAAAAGGAACTTTTTTATATATTATCCCCCATCTTCATTCCCTACTTAAAGTCTTAGTGGAGTAGTAAAATAACTTTTGTGCGAAGGGTACCAACTTGTGACATAATTTTGGCTGAGTTTCCAACTTTCCGGCCAGTACGAAGGGTGTAAGACTTTTATGAAGAGAGAACTGAGAATCTATAGATCATAATAAATTTTCAAGAGTGGCCGCATTTAGCTCGAGGCTTTATTAATCCACGTGAAAAAAAGTATTATAAATAATGATCGAAGTTTTTTTTTTTGTTTGGCGAGTTTCGAAAGCACCGTTCGGCCGGTTTTCGGGAAGTACAAAGTTTAGGGTCTTAAGTCTTACTTTGCCCGTGTTTGGAATATATTTTGGGGTTGCATTAAAAGATACTTTTTTATAAAAAACAGAAATCTCGTTTATATTGCGGCTTTCATGAGTATGTATTACATAATCTGTAGGAATTTAATCTCTTACAGGACGGAATTTTTAGATTGTTTATTTAAATATTTCTAAGCCCTTCTAGACTCGTTATTGTATTGCCCAGTCAAAACACACGTTAACAAAATTGCTTTGATATACTGCACCAATTTTTTTCTAAAAGTCTTATCGCATAAGTCGCATCGCAATATCGCATGAGTCCAAACACGATGATGCTATCTTGTTTGAGGAGTTGCTAAGGCCCCCTTCCGGCTCAATCATGAGACCAGCCCCAGAGTACCATAATTATTATTTAAATGTTGCCAAATTTGCATAAGTAGATACGCCAAGTTTCAGCTTAATCGAATGCCAGCCCCCCTAGCCAAGTTACAAACGTTTCGTATCGAATCTCTTTCTACAATCGTTAACGCCTTCTATTTGTATGGTCTGACCACTTTACTTCACGTTCAGCCCCCCTAGCCAAGTTACAAACGTTTCATATCGAATTTCTTTCTACAATCGTTAACGCCTCCTATTTGTATGGTCTGAACACGTGACTTAACGTTCAGCCTCCTAGCCAAGTTACAAACGTTTCGTATCGAATCTCTTTCTACAATGTTAACGCCTACTATTTGTATGGTCTGACCACGTGACTTAACGTTCAGCCCCCTAGCCAAGTTACAAACGTTACGTATCGAATCTCTTTCTACAATCGTTAACGCCTACTATTTGCATGGTCTGACCACGTGACTTAACGTTCAGATGTGTCATTCCCATACGTTGATTAGTTTTCTACAATCCTATTCTTCCATCAATACAACATAACACTTCTCTCAAAGAAACACTCAGACATACCATATACATATAAATGCACCTATATATTTATACAACCGCTATTCTTACCATCGTTCATTTTAAATTTCATCCGTTTATTTCTGTTATTCTCACACAGAAAACCGTATATACGTTTATGTTTCGACATAAAACATAAGTAGTAGTAATACGCGTGTTCGGTAAGTGCAAGATATTTTTCTGCTGGTAGGTATGTACATTCTTTTGCTTGTGGCTCGCAATAGGGCTGTCTTGTTCCATTAGACTTTTAGTGAAACTGTAATGTAGGCTTTAAAGATTTTGTTTCAGAATTAAATTCAGATTTTGTGGGTAGTTTTTTAATGGAGATAGTTATATTGGTAATTTTAATACAGTTTCTATAGACCGACCGCTAAACTGAGATCATTCCGAAGTAGCTGCGCAGTACGGAAGTGGGTGTATTTATTTATTTATTAAAACTTCATGCAACATAAAAGTACCTACATAGGAAAATGAGTGTCGCCGCAGGTTTAGTTGATAGCTCGCTGATGGGTGTCAACATCTCTCTTGCTACCTTAGGAACGGTCTTAATTCCCTACTTAGTCTTAGTGGAGTAGTTAAATAACTTTTGTAGGAAGGGCCAACTTGTGACATAATTTTGGCTGAGTTTCCAACTTTCCGGCCTGTACGAAGGGTGTAAGACTTTTATGAAGAGAGAACTGAGTATCTATAGATCAGAATAAATTTTCAAGATTGCCGCATTTAGCTCGAGGCTTTATTTATCCACGTGAAAAAAAGTATTATAAATAATGGTGAGTTTCAAAAGCACGGCCGGTCTTATTAAGTGGTCGGCCTATAGTTCGGTAAGCCTGGACTACGAGTTGAATCAAAATAATCTAAAGGTTACTTACTTATGCCGCAAGCTTTTCGTTTTCACCTCGCTAAGAATCGCGACCACATCTTCCAAGTTTTGCGGTCTTCTGGAGTATGGACCGCTCGATATTAAGCTGATTTCAATTAGCATTCTTAGTTGCCATTTTTTGAAGTTCCTTATAATATAAGCATTATGTTACGTAAATATTCAAAGTTGCAAAGACAAATGAAAATTCTTATTATTCTTCGTATTAAGCCTTTTATAAGTTAACAAAGAAAATGTGTCTCTTATATTTCTATTACAAACGTAAGCGACCTTCCAAGAGATTGACGATTCAATCACTAGACGAGTCTTGACAAATTGTAATAATCCTGAATATGACAACCCTGCGTCGGAATATTATAATATAACCCTTTCCTTGAGACGGTGTGCTTGTGGCGTTAATCAAAAAAGGCTATATCGTCCTTGACGACCGACATAGAGGGAGATTTATTTACTCTCATATTATATTACTTGTGTGTCGAATTTTTTTGGGGTACTTCAGTTGGTGAAGTTATGCATGGTACTATATTTATTATTATTTTATTCTATGTAAGATGGTCCTTCAATTTTGATGTCATGGCAACTTTGGGCAAAAAGTGTCTCATAGAAGTTGTTAGATAATATGAATGAAACGTCTATGATAATTATCGTAAGTTATTTCTCTCAATGTATGTCATAATTATCTCTTTATCTGCCTCTGTATACCTTTCTTGTTTATAAAAAAAAACTATACAAGCAATATTAACCCCCGGTATCTGAATTGAGAATTCACAATTAGGAATTAATTGTCAAACTCTACTTTAGTGATGAGTTCTTGCAACCCGTAAAATATTAGGATTGACATTTAAATTTAGAAACTGGATGTGTACGAGCACTTGGTTGCTAATACATTTGCTAAGTTGTGATGGAAAAAACTATTCTTGCTGAATTCTTGATAAAAATATTTATTAATTGTACTTGTTTACAATGGAACGGTCGAAAGTGTACTCAACAATATTAGTAATAATGTCGATTTACATTAGGTAAAAATGCTTATGCTAGCGTTCTAAATAAATGTGCGATGTAATCGTACAGGATGTATTATTGATTGATTCGTCATTTCTCCTCTAACAAGGCTTGCTGATATTTATTTCCACATCCAAAAACCCACAACACAGCTGCACAGGTATCCATGAGACCGAACGTTGTAACCGCGTACCGTCGGGACGCACAATCGATTCCTGATCGCAGAAATAACAATATAATTCAACTGCTCGCCCGACTATCTGTTCAACCCCAACTGATAACCCCAAGCCCCCCCCCCTCCCTATCAGGCTCCCCGCGGGATACCGGGAAGTAAAAATAACAGGAAATGTATGAATTGTAGGCTTTTTAAAGAGATTCTGTTTTGGTTCTGCAGTTATTTACTAATAAGTTGGTAATTTTTTTTTTGTGGATAGATTTAATATTGGAATTTTACTTACATTTTGTACTGGTTTAGTGAACTCACAGAATATAAAAATACCTAGTAAATACCTAGTAATATCTAGTAAACATCATTCATGTAGTTTATGTCGGAAAAAAATCATAAAACGAAGTTCATTCATTTCTTAGAACTAATTCCATTAAATAATAACATCAGTAGGTTAGCAACAATTCACCTGAAAACTTCAATAGAAAACAATTTCTACAGAAACTCGTAAAAATCTCGACGCAAATCTGTATTATGTACCTGCTTTCCTTTGGCGATATATTTTTAAGGCGGAACCCTAGAATTTGTGCAAGGGGAAAAATAGTAAAAGTTTGCGGCCCATAACTCAACATGAAGACGTAACTCCGATACGGGGGTCTGGTGGATGAATCTAAATTTTTAACCTGAAACTAAAATAAAAAAACGGGGTTAGGAAATTGCCTTGACGTTTGACGCGGTGAAAATAATTCAATGTCATGGTTTTGGTTACCATTTTTCTCATGTTTTTCTTTGTAAAAAGGTGCTCTGTAAAGGTCTCTTATTTTCATCCTACTCCGGCGAAGCCAAAAGGAAGGGTTATGATTTTAGCAGTATGTATGTATGTTTGTATTTATTTATGTTCCTCCGTCGTGCGTAAACTATTTATCCGATTTTGATAGATAAGTGTCAATAGATTCGTTATTATGGCCCGGGTAACAAAGGCTAAAAAAAGTCAGGATACAGTTTTTAATTAATCTTTTTGCTTGTTCAGTATTCCATCCGGTCTTTGGTCATGGTTGCTCCCTCACCATGATCAGATCGTTACTATCTTAGCCGCAGTCGACTTTGCCGGTCCTTCATATGAAAGACACCTTTTAAATTAAATGTTAGCAAATAGTACATTGTGATACAAGGGTGGAAAGTAGATTATTGCAAACGAGCTATCCCATTTTATTCTATGTATGAAAACTCTTTGCTGCTAAACTTTTTAAATCTTAATATATATATTTCTTGTGTGCGTGTGTATGTGACTGAACTCCTCCTAAACGACTGGACCGATTTTGATGAAATTTTTTGTGTGTGTTCGTGGAGATTCGAGAATGGTTTAGATTTACAAAAAAAAAAAAAAAAAAAATGGAAAATTAGGGTAGGGTAGGTAGGGTAGGGTAGGGTAGGGTAGGTAGGGTAGGGTAGGGTAGGGTAGGGTAGGTAGGGTAGGGTAGGGTAGGTAGGGTAGGGTAGGTAGGGTAGGGTAGGTAGGGTAAGTAGGGTAGGTAGGGTAGGGTAGGGTAGGTAGGGTAGGGTAGGTAGGGTAGGGTAGGTAGGGTAGGGTAGGGTAGGTAGGGTAGATGCATATTAGGTGTTTTTATGGCAAAACAAAGTTTGCCGGGTCAGCTAGTTGACTTATAAATTTAAAACTTAACTGCAAAACTAATGATCGAGCTCGTAAACAAAAGTCACGACCGCGTAACAGAAAGATGCCTATGCATAAGATTTAATTTTCGAATCATAATTATAGCCTCCGAAAGTACGCCATGTTTAACAACTGTATTGAAAAATCGGTATGTTTTAACACCTAATAAATAGGCACGATTTACTCTTTCGGAGCAAACATATTATAGAGTGTTGATCAATGCTCAATTCATCTACAGAAAAGGTGATATCATACTGTTATCTCAGGTTCTAGCAATGTTTTCCTTCACTGTATCATTTCCTTTGTTGTATAATAATTTTATTCGCTAAGCAACTCCATATTTAAAACTCCGTCATCGCGACGGCGGTGGCGACGCAAGCCCGCGGCGTTCACAAGCTCGCGCATTACAATACAATACTATGTTTCAAAACCAACCAACATACCTACCACACACTTCCACACTATTCGTACATATTTACGTTACACTTCACAACGTGACGCATTCCCACAGGCCGTGAACAATCAAATCAAATGAAAATTAAATCGCGTACGGCACGAACACGGAGACTTTACATTAATTATTCATTTATCCGGCTCGGTACGGAATTGATGATAGCAAAACATGGCGACGGTTGTCTCGTATTGGTGAATCGTATTTATTTATTTGTACTGATTATTGTTATGTTTGGATTGCGTGATGTAATTATTTCGGGTTGAAACGAATATTATCATTTTTAATTAAAGTTTCATGAAGGAAATGTCTTTGTTTCCTGAGTCAGTGGACCACACGAATCCTTAACAAATACATAAGACAAGCCCGGGGGAAAATATTATAAATCAGACATCAGGATTACTCATACTGGCTTCAAACTACTTCAAACTATTTTACACACTAACACACTCTTGCTACACTAACTCTTTCTATAATTTTTATATAATATTGTGAAATGAATGATGAAACATTTGTATGCATAATGGCAAAGCGTAGAGAACTTATAAAATTGTAACATCTCACACACTTGTGTATCTGTAAATTAAGTTTACAAATAAATAATCTGAATCTGAATCAGTAATATTAAAGGAATTCTGAACAAAATGAGTAAATACGAGTACCCTAAAATATTGACCAACCACGTCACTATTTAGGTTACATAAATTCCTACCTACACCTGCTCACCCTAAAAATATCAAAGAGCTACAAACAAGCCCCACATTAATTACACCTGTGCCCTAATTCCTAACAAAAAATAAATCCATAAACATTAAGAAAACTCCCCTCTTTGCTACATTATGCCGACTCGCATGATTTACTGGGTTATGCCCTCATCAATTCTGCGTTTACCTTGGGCTATCAATATTGATGTTCGGAGCAATCTATTACAAAGCAATTATGGGATACTTGTACGATAATTACCTGTTTTCGTGATCTGTTTTTATGAAAAGATTGTGTGGATATGCACCTTTATTCCCAGAAGATTTATACATGCACATTTTGTTGATTATATATTCGTGTATTCTAATAAAACAATAAAAATATCTACCTTTTGTTTCTTATAACTGGAAAGTGAAACAAGTCGTGTCTAACTATCTTATAAACTCACAAGCGGCTTGAGTCCGTAAACTGATTTAAGGCACAGATAGTAGCTGATTTTAAAACGAGAATTACGCCTAAACGGATAATCGCAAGTTTTTGTAAAAAATGTAAATTACATAAGACCATTTTTTAAATAATTTGACCTAAGAAATTTTTAAGTTTTATTCGTATAACATAGTGCAATTAATTTGTTAAGTTATGTTTAACACGGACAAAAATACGACAATCGACCAGAACGGCCGGGCGTATTTTAATGAAATTGTCACCATCTCAAGAAATTTTTGTCTTAGGCTTTTTTAATTCATAGATTAATAAGGAAAGTGCAAAGTTTACTGAATTTCTCGTTTGTTCCCTCAAGGTCGTTGGTGACTCGTCGTCGACTATCGCCTCATTAGTCAAATGTACGCAAGGGTTATTTCTGTACATGAGGGCCTGGAATTCGATACCCAGGTCCATCTAAAATTTCTCAGTAGCGGTTACGAATGGTGCCGTCGAAGTGCCAATCTGCTCAGTTTCAATGCTTCTCCCGGGCGTGTCTTTTTTCCGCTAAAAAGAGCCAATTCTACCCGGCTCCATCTTTCCGTGGTGTAACCGTGCCGTTAACGATCATTCTCGAAGTTCTTGGTGTTACGTTGACATCGACCCTCAATTTCGGTCCATTCATTGAGGCGAAAGCTCAGTTGGCTGCAAAAATATTGGGATTCTTGCAAAGGTGAGACGGTACTTCACGCCTGAATAGTTGCTCAACTTGTATAAAGTGCAAGTTTGGTCATGCATGGAGTACTGCTGTCACCTCTGGGACGGATCTGCCAAATACCACCTTGATGCACTTAAGTCGATTGACAGACAGGCCAATAAGCTTATTGGCAACGCACTGGTCGCGTCATAGCTCCAGAGCCTCAAACATCGACGCCGAGTTACCAGCCTGTCGGTTTTTTATCGGTTAAATTTCGAGCAGTGTGCGATGGAGCAACATAATTTGATTCAGCCTAGCCCTTTCCATCATCGGACGTAAGGCCAAGCGCCATCGATACCTACATGGTGGACATCCCACTCATACGCACAAAGCATTTTTCTAATACTTTCATTGTGCGCACAGCTAAGGAGTGGAATTCCCTGCGCAAGTCTTTGTTTCCTGATAGCTACAACGTTGGGGTCTTTAACTCAAGAGTGAATAAGTTCCTTCTAGGAGCTAGACAGTTGAAATTTTCACAGATGATGTATTGTGTGTTTTGTACAGAATAAAATTCAAGTGGTCTACGGTCAGGCAAAGTGTGCTTCACCGTAAACCACATGAATTTTATTGTTTTTAGTATTTTTTGTTAAGAAATACAACATCTGTGAAAATTTCAACTGTCTAGCTATCACGGTTCATAAGATACAGCCTGGTGACAGACAGACGGACCCGCGGAGTCTTTGTAATGGGGTCCCGTATTTACACTTTGGGTACGGAACCCTAAAAATAACCAGGGGCACAAATCTGGGCCACTTGGTGACAATAGGCTGGGTGGCAGTATATTACATGATATTTAAACATAACTGGTAAAATGTGTGGGGGGTGTTCAATAGATAAACCTCTGCTTACTTTATGGAAAAAATACTGACTTCATAAAAAATGTTCACTAAAAGTAATTATAGTACATAATTGGCGTTATACTAATGTGTGACTTTCTTTTGTTTCAGGTGGATTTCTAATGAAATATTAATCGTCCCATGCGATAAGTATGCACCGTGATATTTTTAATTATTTTACGTATTTAATGTCAAACTAATACTAATAGTTTAGTGTAGTTTACTAAACAGTTGGTAAAGTGTTTAAAAAGTTGCCAAAGTATTTTAGGTAAAGATTCAGAATGTATCTAATATTTAAATTGATTAATTTCGTATACCTTCAAAAATCTCTAAGAAAATCGACTCTGAATTGTTAGATATTCAGAGAGTTTCATTAGTTTGAAGAAATCGGAATTCAAGTAAACCTGAGATTGCTGAGAAGCTCATCAAATAATTTCTCGTAAAATATACTAATAATAGAATTATTGGCAAATTTCGTAATTACGTCAGTATTTCGAAAACAATGAAGCCATCGAGTAACTCAATTTTTGTTACAACTATAATACTCAACTGTGTTTTCATCGCCTTAATTTAGTACGGATTTCTTTCTCTATGTGATTCTCTAATTCTTATTATTAACCTTTAAATACAACAGAAGACACATTATAAATAAATTCTCTAAAATGGTATACAATAGTTGTTATAAAATCAATCTTACTTCGCAAAAAATAAAGTCTGATTTTGCGCAATTTATTCTACGGGTTGTATATTAAAAGTGCCGCATATAACACCAACTAATGGGTCCTCATTATGGCCAAATTAGTTTTATGACCGCTGTAAACACTATCGGGATAATACTTATTGTTATCCACGCGGCGGCCATTTCAACTTACCATGCACATATTGTACAATCATCAGCATAAATATGGACTCACCGAAAGACAAGTGATTTAACACTTGGAAATCTCTAATAGTACAAAACAAAGTCACTGTCTACCTCTGTCTGTTTTGCCGCTTACTTCTTCTAAACCACGTGGATAATAAAACCATTAATGGAAAAAAACCATAAGCGTGGCAGGTTCTTGATTTGAATTTGTTCCGTGTGAAAAAAGATCCGGTCGCTAGTATACAAACTAATGCTAAACAGTTCTACTCGTATCTGCACAATATTTCTTAATGATAAAATTGTCTTCACTGACTAATCCGACAGACGTTGTCCTGTAAAATCAGAGTTCATACAAAAGAGTTTGTCAGCACTTTGAATTTTCCAATTTTCCGGGAAACTTTTCCTATGTTTCTTGCCCAAGGCCAAAAATACACTTACAGGCACCTAGAGCCTAGCGAGACACCTGGCGAGAAGCGAAGAGAAACTAACATTTTAGAATGCACTAGCGATCCGCCCCGGGTTCACACGGGAACACGGGGTAAAATTATATACAAAAACCTTCCCCGTTTATCTTTCTATTAATGAAAATTGTAAGTATCAAAATCCGTTGCGTGATTTAGTAGAAGTTAGCGGAGAAACAGCAATGACGTCGACAGATGCGGGGACAGTGACTTTTTTACACTATTTGGACTTTGCATTTAAATGAGGCAAGTGACTTTTTTTACACTATTTAGACTTTGCATTTTGCTAAGTGTGCTCGTATTTATGATGTATGACTGACTGACTGTACAATTGTACAATCCAAATGTACTGATACTGTTAATTATTAAAATGGTACAACTGCGTGCCAGGATTGCAGTTGGCAATATTAGACGGTATGTTTAAAATATGAAGCGGATGTTTAGTTGAAAATTTTGGCTAGAGAATTGGTTATGAAATACGTTCGCCTCAATTTTGGGTAGTGCTGTGAGAACCAGTATAGGATTATGAGATGTCAGATTTACAAACGACTTTTTAACTATTGTAATTCGTTTATCGATTGGTTTATACATCGCACTAGGATCTTTTCTAACTGACATTCCAATTAGGAGGAGGTTTTATGTTCGATGTTACGTTTGTTCTTTTTTTTTGTCTGTTCACCGATATCTCCGTCAATTGTGGACCGATCTTGTTTTTTTTTTTTTTTATTAGTGTTTTGGTATAGATCAAATGAAGAACTTCGAAGATTTACAACATAACTTTTCAATAAATAATGGCAAACCTCTCGGGATTGTTGCAATCGCATGTCTGTTAATTGTTTATACCATTTCATAACATAGCATCACGTCAGTACGCTCTTAAGGGGTACGCAGATCTCTCATTTCACCGGTTATGTTCAAGTTTCATGATATTTGGGTAATATGTTCTGGCGTTATAGGTATCTTACTAAACAACTTGTCTATTAGGTAGGTACATCTAAAAAGAAATAACTAAAAAAACTTTTTTGCAAAAAAATAGTTTTTTAGGAAGTCGGTAGTATTTTTTTGCAAACAGTTTATTTTTTATTTTACCGTAGCTCCCAATCCATTAACCAACATCGAATGATCAGATTGGTCGCTGTTTCGCAGAATGATTAGTAAATGTTATCCAAATAAAAATAAAACATTTACCAAGAAGGCGAAAGCCAGCCTTCGTTACATACAGTATCAAGAGAAGGGTACATAAAATAATAATAAAGACGCTTTGAACCCATCATCTGATACCTTTTCATTAACCGCAATAGTAATCATACCATTTTCACGTTTACTTTTAAGGTTTCTTTTCCTACCCACTTTAATTATGGCAACATATTTTGGCTTCTTTAATTATATTTTAATTAAGAACAAAGGCAGGATAAATCTTCGTTTAGAACGGACTTACAGACAGACGGACAAAAGGAACACTGCTAATAAAATCTCCATTTTTAGGAGGCTTTAAATTGCTCCCCCCTGAGTATGACCACAGGGTGTAACTCAGGACAGTCAGCACCCTTCGAATTAAGGAAGGGTGCTGTGGGTGCATAATGCGATAGTTGATTTGATTAGATTATATTTCGTGTGGACAGCAATGGATATGTGAGATTATTAGATTAAGTACATGTCTCGTCCCTACGTAATAAATAATCTACAAGTCCAGTGACTTAAATCGAGGAAGGTCTTTCAATTATTTTTGTAACTTAACTAACACCTAGAACTTGGTTAGGTGTTAGGTGCTTGCCAACTTGATGTTAAACTTATATCGTGTAACCCACAGTCTGTAAGTCACCTTTATGCTTTGCCAATTTGACTGACAACCTGCTATGTGTTAACAATAAACGTTCAACCTCTTTTTTTTGCTAATTTTGAAAATTATATTTTTTATAAAATATAGAATAATCCTACCTAATAACGTCTTAAAGCTAAAACTGCCTTCAAATATATAAAAGAAAATGAAATCAACTGTAAAAATAAAAATCTGTAGCAAAACCTTTCTTACCTACCACAGACCCGATAAATGCGTTCACACTCCATAGTACAGTCTCAATGCAGAACAAGCTAACCTAAGGGTCAGCACATACTGAGATAATACGCAAGGAGGCGTGCTACACTTTTTAAGAAAGCGATACTATGTATAACTTTACTTTCTAAATTCGAAAATAGCGCTGTGTATCGCAGCGTTGCTTCGCCGGTAGACGCGACGTGGAAACCCTGTGTCTGTGCCTCGCGAATTCTAAATTTGAAACGCGTTGTGGCTTAACTGTGTGTCTGGCGGAGGCGCGTTACTTTTCATGGCACTGCACTGTGCAGCACAAAATGACTGGTCTCTTCAAGCATCGTCGCGTCGCGTCTCGGTGTGAGCTGGCCCTTACCCCACAGACGTTTCCACCCCGACTCGAAGTTCCCCGGCTGGTGTTACATTTCGCTAGGGTCCGAAAACCAACAAATTATTCCCCGCGGGCACAGCCGAACGTAATTACAGTAATTCGTTCGCGCAGTTTACTGTGCACGGTATTAGCAGATGGGTAGGGTTACCTTGATTTAATCTGGAGGAGTGTGTGTTCGGTTCGAGTCGATTTTGTTACACGTATTGGTGATTCTAGATTGATTGGTGGCGGTAAAAGTTCTGAAGGGATTTTTATCTTATCTACTTGTGTAGATTCGGTCTTGATATGGTTTGTTCTTGAATCTACATCAATATAAACAAGTATTTTGTTAAAAATTACCTTTTCTTAAGTGTGCCGTATGTCATTACTGCCCTAAATGTGATTCTTATTAGCGATACTATCAGATGGTGTAATAATACAGCGTGTGTTTTTCTCAAAATCAACGGTTTCGGTTTTTCACCCTGAATATTGATTATTCAATAATCCAGTGTTGCAGTTTTCGTTTTCATAAAAGTAGGGCCCCAGATTTCTTAGTGTATTTTTCGCTATTCCTCATATTTCGGATTTGGCCATCAACGCTTACTAAAAAAAAACCGGCCAAGTGCGAGTTGGACTCGCGCACGAAGGGGTCCGTACCATTATCGCAAAAAACGGCAAAAAAATCACGTTTGTTTTATGGGAAACTTAAATATTTATTTTATTCTGTTTTTAGTATTTGTTTTTATAGCGGCAACAGAAACACATCATCTGTGAAAATGTTAACTGCCTAGTTATCACGGTTCATGAGATGCAGCCTTGTGACAGACGGACAGATAGAGAGACAGACAGATGGACCGCGGAGTTTTAGTAATAGGATGCCGTTATTACCCTTTGGGTACGGAACCCTAAAAAACACCTGTAAGTATATGCGAGCTATATTTTTACTTATCTACTCTGCAACAGAACAATTTAACGACACCATCACATCTGATAGTCCAATTCAATTAGCTTTAACATCTAAACAAACACTTTTAAACCGCTATTTTGTTTATGACATCGTATTTTATAATCACATCGTAAAAAATCCCTCTTTCGCCTCTTCCCAAGGGTCCTTAATCTTTGTCTTGAGAGAAATAACATTAATATCTTGTTAAAATAGCTGTGAAATATTAAGAAAAAAAAATTCAATTCTACAAATTGCTGCGACGAACATAATATACAAAACACCTAACAACAAGCGCCGTGAAATTTCATCTGACATCGTCGGCTGTATTATTAAAGAGCAAACTAGAGCGCGTAGCATCAGCCTGTGTAATATTAGAGCGCATTGTCGCCGGCCCAACCTTTCTCATATTTCTTACATCATTAAGTCAACGCGTATTGTCGTACTGTCGTTGTGACAGCGGCGATGTTACAGTATGTTTTCGCCTTTTTGTTAACTTGAGATGTTGGGAAATTTTAAGTTACGAAAGTTTTTAGATTTTGTGCGTTCTTTTTGTGTATGAAGTGCCTTATTATTGTTATTCAACTGCCGAGCAATGAAAAAGTTCTACCCTCAAAATGCCGACAAACACCTTAATTTAATTTTTTCACATTTAATTTAAAATTTGAACACATTATTTACGTTTTTAGTTGGTAATATTCTGATGCGCTGTTAAATGTACTTCAATATTGCAGACGGCGTCATTAAGCTAGCCTTTCCCGTTTAGGAGTAGTTTGGTGCTATGTCACTTGAACTTTTTCATTGCTCGCGAGTGTATTTGTTGTATAATAAGCATAGCGCTTTACCTGTAGGCTAAGAGCCACACTGCTTTATCATTTCTAACACAAGGTTTATTATGTACCTTTTGTTAATATAGTCAAAGTCAAATTCTATATTTCAATTAGAACATTAACTATTGTATATAAATTACTATTTAAAAGTAATCATAATTGATTCTTCCATCGTATACAACTTAAGTTTGCTGACTGTTTTCTAAATCCTTGCAAATCAGTTAGGAACCATGACTAAACATCATCTGCCGAGCTTAAGTCTCATTGAAATACCAGTATGTCCCGTACTTCAATGGAGCGACTGCTAATAAACATTTAAAATTAATTTTCAACGTTCTTCTTCATTTCTATACTCTACTTTTATGATTATTTGAATCAAGTATGCGGTCGCGTTCACAGCAGTTACTTTCTCCTATCCTTAGTCTACCGCTATCACTGAGACCTGACCCCAAAGCTTAACATAGCAAGTGAAGACTCCTTAGCAATACGCCGTGGATAGTGGAGGCACCGTATCGTAGTAATGAGTTCACTGGGACGTATTATAATAATATTACCATATTTTCTATGATAAAATGTCAGAGGCTTGTGAAAATTCTATTAGATAGGGAAAAATGTGCCCTGTGTTTTTCGTGGAAAGAGTGAAGGTCGTTTAAAGGATTAGATATACGACATACACATCAGTAGGAGTCTCTTGTCTGCTAATTGGCAATCTATCGAGTCATATATCAATTTTCATCATCTGACAACAAATCGTACGGCAACGCGCCATCGGTACATGATGGACATCCCATCCATAATCACTAAACGTTTTGGGAATACTTTCATTGTGCATACAGCTAAGGAGTGGAATTCCCTGCCGGAGTCTGTGTTTCCTGATAGCTAAAGCCAGGAGGTTTTTAAGTGAAGAGTGAATAGGTTACTTCTAGACAAGTATACTTCACCGTCAACCACATCTTCGCTTACCATCAGGTGAGGTAGTGGTCAAATGCGAGCAAATTGTAAATAATTTTTTTTTGTTGTAATAATAAAAACATTGGATTTACAATTGCAATTAATGTAGCAATGCAGTAGATAATTTCAAGGTATTAATTATTTATTTATTACGGACAAAAACAGTTACATGTTAAAGTTTAAATAAAACTTTGAGTACAGTAATCAATTGACAAACATCAACAAATAGTGATAATTATGGTTATGATGATGACACAAAAGCCAGATAATTTCTCGAAACAAACAGTTTTCAAAATATTCCAAGCAAAACGCATCTAGACCAAAACGAGAAACCTAAACTGTACCCAAAAAAAACAGATCAATCAAAAAATCTAGTTACGAGTACTTCTTACTCCAATAGGTACTTACTCTAGCATTACTTATTCAACGAACTTACATAAACCATTCATTCGCTCACTCTCATAAACCATTCATTCATTCACTCTCTCACATAAGATTCATTCGATTCCCTTTTGCCCTTAACCGCATACGTCTTATATCGACGCGTTTAAATTACTTCTTTCAACCCTTTACCACCCTTGTCGATACCTGAGCCTTTGAATACAGGGGGCTTATAGGACGTTGTCACCCTTTTTTCTTCTTCTTTTGTTTGTAGAAAAGATTATGGTATTTTTTTTTTTTTTTTTTTTACTATGTATATGCCTGTGTTTGCTACAATCTCACCGTGGTCAGTGATGATGTGGCCGATGGTGGTAAGCACACAAAGCCTAGAAGGGAACTGGCTCTCAAGTGCTGCTGTCGGAACACACCGGAAGGTGCTTGGCGACAGATTTTCAACTTGAGGGTGGTTGCCAGCCAGGCGGGTACTACAAAGTACCCTACCACCGTGCTATGGTTTCCTCACGATGTTTTCCTTCACCGAAAGCTCAAGCTCATTGTAGGATTCGAACCCGCGACCTTCGTCTCGGTATCCGACGTCACTACCACTGAGCTATCATCGCCTTAAAAAATACTAACTTCTGCCAGTGGCTTCGCCCGCGTGAAAAGTGATTTACCATTCCAAGTTACAATTATACCGGAACAAAATGTAACCTATGATTATTATAATGAATTCTAATAATACTATTCATTTTTATGCTATTCATTTATTTTAAAACTAAACTGTTTTTCCCACGGATTCGCTGCCGTAGCCTATCCATCAGGACCTGAACATTTTTTTCGGGTTAAGCAGTTCCATCTGTGGAAGAAATTTCATAATCGTATTAGCACTTCCAGAGATGACTTTTTTACCATAACATACAATTATTTTACCTCTTCTTAACATTAGTTTGGAATGAAATATAGCTGACTAATATTTGACTTTGACTTTGACTATAATTAATATTTTTAATCCAGTGGCAATAAGTGTCAAAACTTAAGTACTTAACTCCCTTAATCTAATCTCAAAAGTAAATTAATGTTACCAAAATCCAGTAGCAAAGTTATTTCAAAAATAAATGGCAAAATAACACAAAACTAACATCATTAAATCACTCGAGCACATAAAGCGGCCCATTCACGCCATAAAGTGTGCCCGAAAACCCACAAATATATCGTGCATAGGTGAGTTTAAATTGTAACCATTTCTAGCCGTTGTCGTTCCCTTGCCACAGAGTATAAATATGCAGAAGTTTGACGTTTGAATCACGTAATAACGATAAAGAAGTCTTACAAAGTCACTGAATATTAGGAAAAAATTATAAAAGGAATAGTCTTGAAAAAGCCCTGTTATTTTTATGTATTGCTGTAATCTTTAGTCCTGCAAACTATGAATAATAATTATTAATAGAATGGAGGCATTTTACCCCAAAAAATATTCGTATTGTAACGGCAATGGCTCCCTACTCTTCTTTAACTTCTTTTTTCTAAGACTGTAGGGCAAGGAACTAGTATTTATAGAAGAAATGTGTAAATAAAGTAAAATTAACTTTTTTGCTACATGCCAAATAAAATTCAAAATTCGAAGTTTTTATAATTATATAAATATCTTGCGTAAAACTTCGACAGGGAATTTGCTCAATATTTTTACTATTTTAAATTTAGGTTTTGTGCAAATAAACCTTCTGAAGTGACTTTCCTATGATGTTTCCTAACTCAATACCTGCCGTATCTGAGCAAGAACGCCTATCGGCGAGGCCTGTGTGTCCCGAAACAATATTTCTAAATAAAATACTTCCTTGAGGGACTTGAAGTACTGCGTGGTGCGTGTCATAAGAGGCAGAGGTTTATGATTTAAAAAATGCAATCCCGTTCTGAACTTACCGAATGGGTCGGTTAAAATTTAAATGAAAGGGTTTTTTCGAATTGTTTCAGTGTTGTTTATATATAAACATTGTTAATATTACACTATTCACAATTTTTGTCCTTCTTATAGATACGTATTGTTTTTTACATACACTGGCGTGCGTTTAACCACAACATACTTTGTGGAAATTAAGCCTAGAAGTAATAAATTGTTGGCTGCTATGGTTCAAGTTGCTGCAATATGTGCTAAAGAAAAACTAATATAATGATGCACCTGGATACTCGCTACCACTTTTAACTTAAGACCCCTCATATACGCGAATAAAAACGCTCCACCGCTCTCCGTATCGGCCGCATTATATTTAAGTGGGTAGTTTGTGAGAAAAACAGCGTATTGTTGTCGGAATTGAAAATAAACTCTCACCAACCTCCCACTTTGGGGATGTATAGCCCACCCCTGTATAATATTGGGTTTGGTGCAGCCCTAAATGTAAAATTACAGAAGGACAATAATATGGTTCTAGAAATACAACTATACTATGAAAATAGCGTGTAATATCCTCACGGTCATGGTCAGAGAAAGTGAAATACTTAATTTTCATGATATCATAATATCTTTCATTGTTAGATAATTGAGTAGATTTCATTAAAAAACATTGTAATATAAATGAGGTCAAAGACCGCTAAGTAGTGTAATAAATCCTACTATCACACTAATATAATAAAGGCGAAAGTTTGTCAGTGTGTTTGAGTGTGTTTGTATGTTTGTTACTCTTTTAAAAACTACTGAACGGATCTGGATGAAATTTGGCACAGACATAGATGTCTGGAATAGACATACAATACCTTTTATCGGAATATGTTCCCTCGGGATAATTTTCGACATTCACGCGGGCGAAGCCACTGGTAGAGGCTAGTATTGTATATTCAAAAGAGTCGGAAACTACATTTATTTTTAAATATACCACTTTTAGAGTAGTTACACGCATATAATAGCTCAATATGGTTGTTACATAAATCCAGTTTGAATATCATTGATGCATTAACAATATAGAATATAATAAATAATAATATATTTTTTAAATTCAACACCAAGATATGTTCAAGTAATCACTAACACCCGATTTCTAAATAGATAATTTGGAGTTGAGAACGTTTCGCCCAACATTTTATTGCCTTCTCACCTTTACACTTAGTTTTTCAGATTTTCAGGCTTTAAGTAGAATTTGACAAATACTTAACTTCAAATTCTTATTCTTCGTCTTTTTTTTTTTCATTTTTTTTTCTTAATTTGCCTTCGGCCGTGTTATGTTAAAGTAAATAAATAAATAATAAATATTCAGGCACTGGTGATAAATCTCGATTCACTAAAATCAAGAACAATACAAGATTAACCTTCGACACTTGTCTACCACGCGGTTGTATGAATGTTTTGTACAGCACCGATGTGTTTTACCCGCGTCTCGTATATCCCAATTATTTCCGTCCAATGTTTACTACCGGGCGCCTGATTGGGACCAAAGGATACGGATACCCTTGTTGTATAGATACTTATTATCCTTACTAATATTGCTATTGTGTTCATCGTAATTTGATGGGTAATTACTAATATAAAATTTTATTATCAACGGATTTTTTTTACATAAACAATTTATTTTGTCCAACAATTTGAGAAACTGCAAGAATCTATTTATGTGCAATAATTTATCTACTCGAAACGGTAAGATTTGAACAGATACGTGGCATTAAACTGCCATTTTGTTTTAAATTTTGTACATTACAAGAATTAAGCAATGATTTTCAATTACTTGAAATTACAAAAAAAAAAACCGGCCAAGTGCGTGTCGGACTCGCACATGAAAGGGTTCCGTACCATTATCGCAAAACACTGCAAAAAAATCACGTTTGTTGTATGGGAGGCCCACCTTAATTTAATTTATTTTTATTTAATTATTTTTATTTTTTGAAGAGAATATACAGCTAAACATTCTGTGAATATTTCAAGCGTCTACCTGTTGCCGTTATTAATATCGAGCAAAAAACGGCATAAATATCACGTTTGTTGTATGGGAGCCCCCCTTAAATATTTATTATATATTTTTATATATATTTATATTATTATAATTAATTATATTATTATATATTTTTTGTTATAGCGGCAACAGAAATACATCATCTGTGAAAATCTAGCTATCACGGTTCATGAGATACAGCCTGGTGACAGACGGACAGACAGACAGACGGATCGCGAAGTCTTAGTAATAGGGTCCCGTTTATTATACCCTTTGGGTACGGAACCCTAAAAAAATGTCAAAATCTTGTTACACAGAAAAGAAATCCATATCCAGCAATATTATTATTGTAAGACACAATACAGAAATAATCCACCATACAAAACAAACCAAGTAGGTACCAATCAATCAAAATAACGAACACACTTGATAAATTCTTCAAACCGTGCTCATCAGTAGGATCACCACTGCGCTGCGCTTATTTAAAACAATCAAATCGATTCGATCCGAACTATCGATAAAACAATCGAATCATTTCGACTCGATACTGTGTACCTACCGAATGAAATCGCTTGCATTACCTTCGTCGCCCGTTCTGTACCACGTAAGAGGGTTACCATGTTTGAGGGTAGTTTTGGACTTTCGAATGTGGCATGGTATTAGTAAAAATACTTTACGGTTGAAAAAGAGGTGTAGGAAGAATATTATAAAGTGAGTAGTGGGCAGTTTTCCAATGGCTGGATTTTATTTTCAATTTATGTATAACTAGCTGACCCGGCAAACTTTGTTTTGCCATAAAAACACCAAACATGCATCTACCCTACCTACCCTATCCTAACAACCCTACACTACCTACCCTACCCTACCTACCCTACCCTAACTACCCTACACTAGCTACCCTACCTACTCTACCCTACCCTACCTACCCTACCCTACCCTACCCTACCTACATACCTACCCTACCTACCTACCCTACCCTACTTACCCTAAACGGGATAAAAATGTATCCTATGTCATTCTCCTGGTTCTTAGCTACCTCCCTACCAATTTTCAGCCAAATCGGTTCAGCCGTTCTTGAGTTATAAATAGTGTAACTAACACGACTTTCTTTTATATATATAGATTTCATTTTGCAGATGATTTTAACTAAATTAAATATTAATAAACCTTAAATATATTGAAGTAATAGTTTTCTAATAAAAAAAAATGTTGTAATAGGTACGAGACCTTTTATTACCATTCTCGCATACCTTTTGTATTTTGTATTAATTTCATGAAAAAATTTATTTTCTTTTAAGATATCCTGAACCATTAAAAGCTTCCCGTTAAAAATTTATTTGTTTATATATTAGCCATCATTTTACACCACATTAAAATTGTATATAAAATCACTAGCACTTCACCCGTGACTTCGTTCGCGTGATCCGTATTTTATCCTATAGATGACTTTTTAATAAAACAGTTTCATACAAACTTAAATCCCCTATTTCACCCCCTTAGGGGTTGAATTTAAAAAAAATCCTTCCTTAGTGGATGCTTACGTCATAATAGGACGTGCGCGCAATTTTAAGTTTCTAGCCCTAAGGGTTTGGCCTGTGCGTTGATACATCAGTCAGTCACTTTTGCCTTTTATATATATAGATTTCTCGCATCTCGAAACTCGCATTCGATTCGATTACTGCCCTTCTCAATTCCACACTTACGCAATAATTTAATCTGTACACTTGCACAGCTATAAGACTTCCTACGTTTCATGGAGGCATATCCACCCTGCTATACGCCATCGATGCTGGAGAGTGGCTGTTCACTCAATCTGTCAATTAGCGTGCGTTACTTGGACTGTTACATGCTACGCTTTTATACGCTTTCACAATGCACAGGTGTGAGAAGGCCGGGTTTATTATGATGTGCGATAAAGGTGGTTATAGACTGGCAAGTTTTATGATAGAACGCGGCGGCAAACTTCACTATTGATTTTCTGTTATTTTGGGCAAGTGTTCAGCACGGGTGACCAAAAATATTATGCAACTTTCAAATGCCACAGTTAGACTGTTGTCGTAGACTCTATTTATGTTTCGGCTTATTTTAGCATATATTCAACTGAAAATAGGTCTGTAAAAACTGCAGAATGTCTACTGATTGTAGAGAAATTGCTACGCGGCAAATTTTTAAATGATGTTTCTGTCCAATCATTTACATACAAATACAAAAACAAAGTCGTCTGTAAAAACGGCAGTATGTCTACTGATTGTAGAGAAATTGCTACGCGGCAAATTTTTAAATGATGTTTCTGTCCAATCATTAACATAAAAATACAAAAACAAAGACGTCTGTAAAAACGGCAGAATATCTACTGATTGTAGAGAAATTGCTACGCGGCAAATTTTTAAATGATGTTTCTGTCCAATCATTTACATACAAATACAAAAACAAAGTCGTTTCTAAAAATGGCAGAATGCCTGCTGATTGTAGAGAAATTTCTACGCGACACATTTTTAAATGATGTTTCTGTCCAATCATTTACATACAAATGCAAAAACAAAGTCGTCTGTAAAAACGGCAGAATGCCTACTGATTGTAGAGAAATTGCTACGCGGCAAATTTTTAAATGATGTTTCTGTCCAATCATTTACATACAAATACAAAAACAAACTCATTCTTATATCACATCAGGTTAGGCGTTACTATAGACCACCACCCGCTACGATCCTTATATTCACTAACCAAGAAAAAAACATTATTTTCAACATATTTAAGAGCAATGTCAATATTTCAATTAAGTAGACTTCAAAACTTTGTTTAGAATAAATCTTCTGTGCTTTCCTGTAGTATTGCAACCATGTGCTTCAAACGCTTCACGTATTGTGGCAGTCGTTAAGGGTGTGTGCACTTCGTTTGGCTATTTCAACAGACGTTTAGTAACATCGTAGACCAACACATCATGCTTGGCAGGTTAGGTGTTAGCGAACGTCTGGGGCTTAAGTGAAAGAGCATTGTATATTGACACGGGAACATCGAGTAGTTTTATCGGCTTTTATCAAGTTTTGATGTTTACTAAACAAGAAAAATAATTAAATTAAGTGTCGAATACAATAATTGCGTGTGGTTATGGTTAATTAATTATTTTGTTCAATTATTTTTGGGGACCCAATTTAATAAAACCAACAGGCCACAGATGACAATTCAACATCTGTGAATTTTATAATTTATCTCATACATTTTCTGCTTTATGAAACATGCGAGAATCATCTATTTTTTTGACAATGACATGTTGCATTTGTAGCTATATTAAATGTGGCCATAAAGATTTTATTGCCTAAATTAATCCTGAAATTATTCCATTACCGCACGTAATAGGAACAGGAAAACCCACATTTCATATAATTCCCTCTTGCAATAATTCACATCACACAAACATGAATCAAATTTGCACTTATAAAACCACTTCACGCAAAAACTACAACTCAAATCTAACGCTTAGTTTATCTTGGCTTCGTGAAACCTCGGAACTCATCGGAACTCGTCGGGTCTCTCGCCTCGAGGCATAAAATCACCGTACGAATGAAATTCTAGCAGTTGGTGGAGTTGGCTCGGAATAGTTTCATTCAATTTGAGAATATTTGTACAACCGCTATCCAGTGTTTGGCATTTAAATATTTGGTCACTTAATGTGTGTGAGGATGGCTGATTAAACGTTAAATTAAATGTGAATGGATTCATTTTGTGATTTGTATTATGCTTATGTAGTTAATAAGTGATCTTAATTACATTCCATGCCTATAGGAGTATTTGTTTCTTCATTGCTATAACGTTGAGTCTCTTCGGCCGTCCCCTCCCTCTCCATCCATCCACATTTATATTCATAACTCTTTTAGTAACATGCGTTCATCCCTCCTCTGATAACAACATGGAAAAACGTTGCTGTTCAATTTACATAAAAATCGTTTTGGTCAGTTTTGCAACAGACTTATTTCAGCATTAAATCAAAAATGACTGGGTTACTTTCAAGCATGCGTGCTCCATCGTTGACCACATCATCGCTTAACCTCAGGTTCCCAACTGATGGTAAATGTTATAGACGATAGAGGTCTAACGCGAGTCTACCAACAAAAAAAAAATAATTAAAAGAATCAAAAAACCCGACTGCTTAAAAAGCAAACTAAAAAGACGTAAACAAGAAGAAAATCATGCTGTGCAGTCGGAGGATACATATTCGCTAGCTGGCGGACCAAAACCAGATGTATCCTCCGACTGTACAGCATGATTTTCTTCTTGTTTACCTCTTTTTAGTTTGCTTTTTAAGCAGTCGGGTTTTTAGATTTTTTTAATTATCTTTTTTATTTATAACTTTTTAGTTATTTTTTTTTAAGATTTTGTTACATTTAAACATATAAGTGTGGTATATTTTTAAAATCACCTTTTAAAACCCTTTATTTTGATACCCCACACGATGGGTTTGGAAGTAAAGAAAATTTTTGTTCCCCACAATATGGCGCCCAAAATCCGCCATTTTTGTTTTTTCCAATTTTAATGTAGCCAGTGACACTCGCAGGATTAAGACGAATCGATTGACGTAACAATCATCAAAATCGGCCAACGCGTTTCGTCTCTAGAACGCCACATAGGAACAAACATACATACATACATACATACATACATATACTGATAAACACACTCCTTCGGCAGTCGGGTAAAAACAATAATATGGATGGATCTTTCGTCATAGTGTCTACGTAGATGAGCATTTGAGTCAATATCAACAAATGGAATATAAATAAAATTTTACAAATTCTTCTTTCGTGTCGATAAACTCAAACCATAGTCTCAACCATTCAGATTTTATCCGACCAGTATGTAGCTACTCGGACAGCTCTGTCATTTGCATCGTTCAAATCCCGTAAGGTGTTGGTGGTCGGGCATGAAGAGCAGTCAAGGAGATGGGCCATATCTTGCGAAGGAGCACCGTGTTTTGGAAGGGTCTATGATAATCCATTTGGTCAGGTTGGTTCTATGGTCTGCTATTGGTTTACGCATTTCCAGATTAGCCACTGCAGTTCATTTCCAGGGGACAGATGCTCTGCCAGAGTGATGAAGTGTGGAGGAGTAGGCTGTGTATGTTTCCATTATTCACATCTCTCGTCAGCTGCGCTGGCTTTCGAGGAGGTCGTATGTCTCAAGAAGCTCTTACGACTCTTCAGGTGCGCAGGTTGTAGTTGATGCTCATATAGCGGGTGCCGCCTGTCAGATTCAGATTTATTTATTTGCAAAAACATGTGTAGATAATATATTAAACATGGTATGATTATAAGTGTTACAAAGAATGTTATTGGTTCAATATGGATGAGAAATAATGTTTTTTCATCTTAGAATGAAGAATACAAAATATTTCAAAAGAAGTTTCGCAAATAAAGACGTATATTTGGCTTATATGATATTAAAATTATAAATAGAAACGGTATATTTATAAAGACCTTCCAAAGGGCAAAGGTATAGACAGAAACTTATCCAATAACTAGATGCTAAACCTTTGTAGCCTATACTTTGAGTAAAGTTCTGAGTAATATTAAATCGTTTTTGGTTCTAAATTAAACTTCATATTAATATGTTTGATCAAGAGATCTGTATTCCTTAGGCATATGTTTATACAGGGTGTGTGCCCCGACGCGACGAAAATAAAATACCATTTTTTTTAATTCCCCAGCAGAGATGGAATTTTTAATAAAAAATACTCATTTTTTACTGAAATCAATTTAAAACGTTAATCCTACCTAGCTCAATTAGATTTTTAGTTATCCCTAAAAAAAGAAGTAGTGTGGGTGGGCAGCATGTGTAGGTACTAGCCGGCGGCATTGACATCTATAGTGAACTTTAAGATATCAGCGGTAGCACTTCTGAATTTTATTTTCATTGCTGTTTTTTGTGAAAAAAGAGAATTAATGATCTTGTGAAATTATTGTTATAAAAATATGTTTACAAATATAATAAAAATAGAAAAAATAATCAATTCATTATTTTTCATGACATTATTTTTCGCGTCGGTGTCAGACACACTCCTTATTTAAAACACCCACATTTTTCCAAACATATTATAAGTCCCTTGTCAAGCTTATATTGAGAAACACCAGATGGAATAACAACATCATTATGTCTAAGTCGAGAATCAAAACCACGACCTTATGCTCGGCAGTAGTCCTTGTAACCACTAGAATTGGCTAGAACAACGAAGCAGTCCAAGTCATGTTAAATCGTTTCCAGTTCTAAATTAAACCCGACAGTCATGTATTTGATTAAGAGATTGAGTTAGTTTGCTATCGGTACAACATAACAAATAGGGTGTTTATAGGATCTAATTGAGATCCGTATCCATTTCCCCTTGTTCCATGGGATAGGAGGTTTCATTAAGACGCTTATTGTTTAAACAATAATTAATTTATGTTGGCGTTGGTAATTTGTTGTTGGTTAAGGGGCCTTACTCTGACGTATCAAAACTATCATGTTTCCACTGTAAGAGAGAGACGAATCTGTACAGGACGAAAAGCACTATCCTTTTTTCACAATGGAATTATGATGGCATTGGCACTTTGTTGTACGCGGCCACTGAGATCTTTTTATGTGCGGGAATGATTAAAAGGACAAGGGTTGTTGAACATGTTCACCTTATTAAGATAAAAGGTGTTCATCATCATCATCATATCAGCCGAAAGACGTCCACTGCTGGACATAGGCCTCTCCCAAGCGTCGCCACATGTCGCCAAAAGGTGTTCTACTACATTTTATCTTAAGGGTACACTAGTCGACGGCACGAACTATTTTGTGCGCGGGGTTAAAATGCGTGCTATATCAACCGACAACACGTGTGGAACAGATAGATGCTGTTATGAGTAGTAAGAAGCTAGTTCGCGTACGAATACACACTTTGCAAATTTGTAGCGAAATGGATGATGATTTAGAAAGAAAACGAGCGCGCGAAATTTTATAAACAGACCTTTGGGAGTCTGGATATCATGAAAAAATCACTGAATGTATCTGTTCAAAATAAAATTATTTGCATTGTTGAACTACTAATCTATCCCTGTATGGAGGCCGTTTTTCAATTTTCCTTCTTCTTATGGTACTTATTTGCGCCCAAAAATGCGTTAAAATTAGTGTTGAAATATGGAACTTTCGAAGCTCATAACTTTCAAGTAAATATTTATTTAAGTAAATATTTTTTTTGCTTCCATACAGGGCTAGATAATGATGAGACTAATTGATATCATTTTATATTTTGAACGTACATCGTCAAACAGTGGAGTAAAAGGCAGACTATGTTTGTATGGAAGAATTTTCGACTAGTGTACCCTTAATGTAATCTATCGACATGTGGCGTCCCTTTACTCTACAAGTAACGTAGGCTGCTACGCCGTAGCAAGGAATGAACTACGGCGTAGTAGCTAGAATTGTGTTACGAATGTACAAGTTACCTAGGCTGCTACGCCGTAGCAAGGAATGAACTACGGCGTAGTAGCTAGAATTGTGTTACGAATGTACAAGTAACGTAGGCTGCTACGCCGTAGCAAGGAACGAACTACGGCGTAGTAGCTAGAATTGTGTTACGAATGCATGGACGGAAACAGATTGTAAGAGAAATCAAGCTTATTTACTTGTTTTCAAATAATAATTTAACTACAACATAATTTAAATAAAACAGAACACTATTTTATTTTATTTTAAATGCAAATAAAATTAACGGTTCGTTTATTTTTAGCTTTGTTTTGTATCGCATTACGCCAAAAACACACAACCTCTACACCAATATAAAAAAACAATCTTATATAACTGTCAAGGAAGGGTGCTCTGAATAAAAACTGACGTTTGGTCTAACCTCCCCTTAAATTACGCACGAGACAAGAATTTTGATGGCACGCCGAATTTTTACTCGGAATTAATGCAGGGGACCCGAAAAGGAAAAAATCTCATTAGAAAATTGTACCTGCCCCTTAACATTGAGTTGCTGCGTTGATGGTAAATGCAATAATTTTGTTGTAAGGAAGTGTTGATAGAATAAATAGGATGCTCATTTTAGTTTACTTTTTGTTTTTACTTTAAAAGTACTTAAACGAAGTTTTATTTTCTATGAAAGAATTTGATAGAACTTAATTCTGCCATCGCTACATTGTCGATGTGGAATCCGTTTTTTGCGTAATACTGGTATGGCTGAACACAAACGAACTAAGCAGCCTGCAACATTACTTAAGTAATGTTGCAGGCAACGGATTTCCATTAATCTTTGATACTTGATCATTGCCCCTCTGCGTGGCACTAAGCAGCCTGCAACATTACTTAAGTAATGTTGCAGGCTGCTTAGTGCCACGCAGAGTATCAAAGATTAATGGAAATAGGCACGCGCTCCTCAACATAGGACTTAAAATGACTGACAAGATTTAGGTGTATAATTATTATACAAATACACCTCTGCCTAACACCTCAGGGAGTGCAGGCGTGGTGGTAAAGTATGTATGTCATTCATTAAATTATTACATACCAGCTGTCTTCGAAAAGCCTATTTTTATATCGCGCAATAATATTATTGTATGTGTGTGTGATGCTTTACTTGAGAAATTATTAGTTTACCATACAAATTTTCACCCCCATTCCACCCCTTTAAGATAGATTTCCGAGATAAAAACTATTCTATGTCCTTTCCAGGGTTACAAACTATCTTCATACCAAATGTCATCTAAATCGGTTCAGCGGTTTAAGCGTGAAAAGTTATCAGACAGACATAGTTACTTTCACATTTATAATATTACAGTATGCATTCATAAATATAAATGTTTCTCAGAAATGTCTTTCTGAGAACTCAGCTGAAAGCTCCCTTCCTTCTTCAGTATGAGGATTATTAAGACTTCTCTGAATTCTATTTCCACCTGAGCCAATAAAATTTACCAAGAAAGCGAAAAACACCCACACGCACAATATTACGCCCTAGATAAGGAAGTCTATTCCAAACCTTGAGTCTTAATAAAGAAAGAAAGAAAAAATATGGTAATGGTATTATGAACTTATAGAAAGAGCTAATTGAGTTGATTTCAAAATATCTTTAGACAACAATGAAGAGGTTGCAGCGTAAACTGAACTTTGTCTGCTGGTTCAATTTATTCTGCCGAAAACGCATGATCATTTATTTTTAGGGTCCTGTTCCTCATAAGACTTCCATAAGGAAAAAATTAACCTTTATAGGATCACTTCGGAACGTCTGGAGGTAACAAGTTGAAATTAATATCGAATACTCAGATCTACAAACCATTACAACTGTAAAAAAAACATGCTTCCAGATCCACAAAATCACAAGACATTACCTATACATTACTTCCCGACCTACACCCATTAAATTTGGCAAGAAGCAATGACTTACAGCACGAGTAAATGAAAAGATCCGAAAAACTTTTATGTGTACCAAAATAAAAATAAAATATTGTTAACTATACAGTTGTTAAACTAACCGGGACTTGGACCGGATGTATGTGGTAACAGTTTTTCAACGACATAGTTAATTATGTCCCTCAATCCAGTTTATATTTTCGTTACGGCAATGTTCGAAACTTTCATTGTTTATGAACTTCAGTAATGTTACCTAATTATTTTGGTGAATGTAACTATTTGTACGGAACCCTCGTTGCACGAGTCCCACTCGCACTTAGCCGGATTTTTAGGGTGCCGTACCCAAAGAGTAAAAACGGGGCCCTATTACTAAGACTCCACTGTCTGTCTGTCTGTAAGTCACCAGGTTGTATCTCATGAACCGTGAAAGCTAGACATTTGAACTTTTCACAGATGATATATTTCTATTGCCGCTATAACAACAAATACTAAACACAACATAACATAACATATAACATAACATAACATATAAACTCACACAACACCCAGAGCCGGAACAACTATCTGTAGGTCATATAAATATTTGTTTTACATCCAACACATTATCTCTCCAGTATATCCCATACAAGCACCACTGATAATTAATTTGCTTAGCTTTTGCGTGTTAGAGGGGAATGGAGGGTAAAATGGAGGGGAAGGGGGGGAGTGCGTCCATTTGTACCATCAATTATTCGTTTAGCGTCCGCCTGATTTATGTTGTTTCGCGCTTGACCTATTAATCCCGAGCTATTTGCCGATTCTAGATTGTTTTCCAGACGTAAAATTAATGGTGGATAATGAATATCTCTGTTTAGGGTCGGTGATTGATTCGGGGGTTAATTATAGAGTAAATGACTGATTCATTTTAGTGAAGATTGTTTTTTTTTTTCAATATTTATGCCACATTTTACCACTGTCGCCTCATGGTTAGCAATGATGTGATTGACGATGATACACGCCTAGAAGTAACCTGTTTACTCTTTTTCCTGTTTAATATTTTCAGCTTTGAGAAAAATGCTTTAAAAACAGCTGACATGCCATAAATTCAGCTTTTAAAAGCGATTTTATCCTGCCAATTAAACTGTCATTATCTATCACCTGATTTCTCATCAAGCGGAGGCTTCTAAAAGCTACTCTCACCCGTAAAACGGTAACCATCCGATAATTATTCATTTATTGTAACCCGGCCGGTTATTTACGACAGGCCGTTTAATGGTTGGCTGCCTCTACGAGTAGTGCTACGCTGCTACGAGGCTACGGCGTAGTAGGCTACGCCGTAGCCAATGACTACGGTAATAAAGTGAATTGAGATTTTTTTTTGGGCTCCTGATCTTTACAAATTGAATGATCAAAGTTTATATGGACGTGTCTAAAATTCACTTTTGTGATGGCGTTATGATTATCGGTGAATATTAATCTAGTTACTGTGATATTGTATTGATTTTATTTTGACGATACAGTTTTTATCTTTTGTCACAATATTTTACGTTTATTGTCGGGCCTACGTTGTCCTCCCATATCTAAGTAATACTGTACATGGAAATATTGTCGACGTTTTATAAGTGCCCATGTAGGCCTATGTAAAATAAAAATAATTGATTTTGATTTTATCTTTTGTCCAAGTAAAAATTTATAAATGATTCATACCGCCAGATATGTATTTTCCTTTAATATTTCAATACTCATTCAACAAGTGGTCCTGACTAGTGCAATATTTCACACAAATCCATAAGTCCTCTCTTAGAAATTCCCTTGTGCATCATTATTCAGCTCTAACTTATCTTTTTTTAACCAGAATGGCCTAATTAAAATCTCTTGTTCTAATAGAGAACCGTGTCCTAAAAACCCATTAAAAGAACTCATACCCATACATTTATCCAACAATATAACCGGTACGCGGCGACTGGAACCGCACAGCGTTTAATTTAACCGATTGGTGGCGTTATCACGCGACCATAGACGAGTGCTCTCGCCGGAACCGGTTCACTTGGCTCTTATAGACCGGAGTCTTATGGTACAGTTGGTTCAAATGTTTGATGTCTGGCGTGTATACTAGACTGGTTTTTACCCGACTGCCGAAGGAGGGTATTGTGTTTATCAGTCTATGTATGTATGTATGTTTGTTCCTATGTGGCGATCCAGTGACTTAACGCGTTGGCCGATTTTGATGATTCATACGTCAATCGATTCGTCTTAACCTTGCGAGTGTCATAGGCTACAGTAAAATTGGAAAATAGAAAAATGACGGCTTTTGGGCGCGCCATATTGTGGGGGGGCAATTTTATTTTTTCTTCCTATCCCATCGTGTAGGGTATCAAAATAAAGGGTTTCAAGAGGTGATTTCAAATATATATAACACTTATATATTTAAATGTACCTAATTCGAAATAAATGTTAACTAAAAAGTTATAAATAAAGTAACGTTGACATCGACCCTTAATTTTGGCACATACATTGAGGCAAAGGCTCAACTGGCTGCCAAAAAGTTGGGGATCCTTGCGAAGGTGAGACGGTACTTCACGCCAGAACAGCTGCTTAAGTTGTATCAAGCGCAAGTTCGATCTTGCATGGAGTACTGTTCTCATCTCTGGGATGGATCTGCCAAGTACCAGCTTGATGCTCTAGAGTCGATCGAAAAACGGACCAAGAGGCTCATCGGCAATGAGGCACTGGTCGAGTCAAAGCTCCAGAGCCTTGAACATCGTCGTCGAGTTGCCAGCTTGTCGGTTTTTTATCGGTTGCATTTCGGAGAGTGTGCGATGGAATTGCATGATCTAATTCCGCCTAGCCCGTTTCATCATCGGACTACAAGACGTACGGCGATGCGCCATCGGTACATGGTGGACATCCCACCCATACGCACTAAACGTTTTGGAAATACTTTCATTATGCGTACAGCTAAGGAGTGAAATTTCCTGCCGGAGTCTTGTGTTTCCGGATAGCTACAACCTCGGAGTCTTTAAGTCAAGAGTGAATAGGTTACTTCTAGGCAAGCGTGTTACACCGTCGACCACATCATCGCTTACCATCAGGTGAGATAGTGGTCAAGCGCGGCCTATCTACAATAAAAAAAAAAAATATTATAAAGATTTTGATTTTTTTTTTGTTCAAAGGTGACTTTATATAGAGTGTTTTTAGTTAAGTTTGATGAACACCGGTTCAGCCATTCTAATGTTATGGGCGTTTTACTGTTTGAATCGGGGTGTTTTCGCAATTTATCGTGTCATAATTACGTGTATAATAAATTGAAGCGTGTCTACTACTGGATAAATTATATAGCATGAAATAGAAATGTGTTGGGAGTCTTTTAAATTTTCAAATTTTACTTGTTTCCTACTTTTCTAACGGGATGCGGCTAAATTACAGCCTAGTTTCTCGATATTCTAAGCTTGTATGGATTTTCAGTCTCGCTGGCTTCTGGCTAACCGTAACGAGAATTTACATAACTTGCTACGACAGTTATTTATAGGCCACCGGTAACCAGGAGCTCTTGATCTTTCAGGGATTTCGATCTGCAAATAATGCACCAAGCAAATGTATATTATGAATCTTGTATCTGTCTTTTAAAAGAAAATGGTCGTAAAATACATTACATAAAAAATCAAACGCGTTTAAACTTCTACGATTGGTTGTTAATCAGCTAATTGCATCACTTGAGTTGCGGTTAATTTATTTTCAGAAACCGGGGACATAACTATATACTACAATACACAAAATTATATACCACATAGTGTAAAAAATGAATAAATTAAATCATATACATAAATAATTATGTACACAATATATATATATATACCTATCACCCTCTTTGCTCAAAACTGTTGTGTTGTTTGTTGTGTGTAACTTACTTTCTTCTGCTTTGTAAAACACTTGTACTTGTACGAGTACACACTGTTTTATGTTATTTTGTGTCGAAGTATTGTTGTAATGTTAGTTTTAAGATGCATACTTGTGTTTGTTTTTTATCTACGCTTACTGGCAGATAACATTGTTATAAACCTTTTATGTTTTCTCTATAAGTGAATTTGTTAATTCTTTTGAGATATAAATATCTTCTAACCGTCTAACTGCTTCACGATTTCAAACTCTGTCAGCATCAAACATAGTTTCAGTGGGTACGTTTCAAGTTACCAAAACTTTATACATTTATTTTTCTAAACAATGATAGCGTGACAATAAATCAGCACCAGCTAACTCAAACCTCGACAGGTTGCCTCTCAACCATCCACTTAGCTTAAAAACCAATCACACAATGTAAATAAAAATTCATTCGTTCAACTTTATTCTGAAAATGCGGGTAGTTTTATTGTGATTGCTGAAGATCGTATCTATTAAAATTTATGTTTGTCGGTCGTGAATATATTTTCGGTGGCTTCACAATGAGCTTGTGGTAGGTATGTGGGTTAGTGGGACGTTTTGATTATCATAAAGAAGATACGTCCTATAGTCGCTTTTTTTTTCTAATATGCGTCTCATAGTTCGGTCATAATGACTGGTAACTACTTAACCGGACTAGCCTGAGGAGACTAAGCTAATAGCCTCCAGCCTGGCAAAAAAATACTAAATCTAAGCGACAACGCTGAGGGCTACCCCAGTTGGGGTCGAACCTCGGCTCAGGGCGTCGCTGGGGGGACAAGCAAAAGCTGGATCTTGACAAGTGAATTTACCATCCGTTCGGCAACTACCTACGTGGAGAAGAACGGACAAGAAACTCCATTTAATATCTAATAATTTAACTAATGCTCAGCTCCGCGGGCTGGCAAGATTTTAATTGAAGGGATACGTGACGGGCCTCGGCGGCGAGGACTGACGAATCGGTTTGTTATAGTCGCTTCCTTTTAGCGTGGTATTAGTACTCTTTGGTATCTCTCTGACACCACCAGCGTTGGAATATCGGCCAGTGGCTATCGTGTTGCCAGCTACTGAATGGCGGCGGTAAGATAAGTAGTCGTTCCATGATTGAATAGCAATCTTTGGTTTTTTCCCAATGTATCTTCTCGGAACTCGAACAATACATAATGTTATCTATGATTTTTAGGGTTTCGTACCCATAGGGTAAAAACGGGACCCTATTACTGAGACTCCGCGGTCCGTCTGTTTGTCTGTCTGTCTGTCCGTCTGTCACCAGTCTGTATCTCATGAAACGTGATAGCTAGACAGTTGAAATTTTCACAGATGATGCATTTCTGTTGCCGCTATAACAACAAATACTAAAAACAGTATAAAATAAATATTTAAGGAGGGCTCCCATACAACAAACGTGCAACAGGTAGATGCTTGAAATATTCACAGAATGTTTAGTTGTATATTCACTTCAAAAAATAATAATAATTAAATTTAAATAAAATAAATTAAGGGGGGCTCCCATACAAAAAACGTGATTTTTTTGCAGTGTTTTGCGATTATGGTACTGAACCCTTCGTGTGCTTGTCCGATTCGCACTTGGCCGGTTTTTTATTTCGGAGACTAAACTGACATTTGTGGGTTTGCCATTTTATCAATCTGCCTAGCCTTTTCCGGGCCTTTAGGGGTTGACTTCCAGTCTAACCGGATTAAGCTAAAGGGCTGCTACTTTATCGTTGCATAAAAATAGTGTCGTATCCTGAGTCGAAAGCCGAATTGAAAGTCACGGCAAAAAAAATTACGTTTGTTAAGGAACTAGCGACCCTTATTTAATTTTTACTCATTTATGGCAGCCTTCGATCTCTCGATCGCATTAATTTTATTGTAGATTTATTACAATACAAGTTTATGAACTACTAGCTCTCCGCCCGCGACTTCGTTCGCATGATTTCGTATTTTATTCAACTAAGTAGGTACAGATGACTTTATTATGTGCGGTTAGTGTAGGCGACTAAAAATAAGCTATTGTTTAAGTTAGGATTTACGAAACTTTAATGACGTGTCCGATAAGTTTCATACCTAATGTTACCTTTATTATTTTTCCCAAGGAATTAGACCATTCATTCAAACAAATATCTCTCGTTTGCTCCCCTACATCATAAAAAGAAGCCTTGTCCAGTAAAATTCTTCAAAAATCTATAACACCCCCTAAATCGTATTTTAGGAGTAGTTTTGAAAAACTTGTAATGACAACCTTTACTATTTGCTGTTAGTATGTATGCGAAGTTTCAAATATATAAGCCCAACAAATTGCCACCTTTAACCCCCTTAGGGGTAGAATTGCCGGAAATCAACAAACTCATTGTTTTTTTTATTAATCAAGAGCGTAAACCTACGATTTCAGCTGTTTTACCTTTCGAACCGAAGAAATTTCTTATAAAGTTTCAACCCCTATGTACCACCTTAGGGGTGGAATTTCCAGAAACCAATAAATACATTAATTCTTCTCATCAACCAAGAGCGTAAATCTAAAGTTTTACGTGTCCAACTTACAAACTGTAGAAATTACATACAAACTTTCAACCCCCTTTTTACCCCATTAGGGGTAGAATTTCAAAATACCAATAAATATATTAATTATTTTTATCAACCAAGAGCGTAAATCTAAACTTTTACGTTTCCAACTTACAAACTGTAAATATTTCATATAAACTTTCAACCCCTTTTTACCCCCTTAGGGGTGGCATTTCCGGAAATGGTTAAACTCATTGTTTTTTTTATTAATCAAGAGTGTAAACCTACAATTTCAGATGTTTTTCCTTCCAAACCGAAGAAATTTCATATATAGTTTCAACCCCTATTTTATCCCCTTAGGGGTAGAATTTCCAAAAACTAATAAATACATGAATTATTTTTATCAACCAAGAGCATAAATCTAAAATTTCACGTGTCCAACTTACAAACTGTAGAAATTACATACAAACTTTCAACCCCCTTTTTACCCCCTTAGGGGTGGAAATTCCAAAAACCAATAAATAAATTAATTCATTTTTCAACCATGAGCATAAATCTAAAATTTCACGTCTTCAACTTACAAACTGTAAATATTTCATACAAACTTTCAACCCCCTTTGTACCCCCTTAAGGGTCGAATTTCCAAAAACCAATAAACACATTTATTCTTTTTATCAACCAAGAGTGAAAATCTAAAATTTCACGTGTCCAATTTACAAACTATAGAAATTACATACAAACTTTCAACCCCCTTTTTACCCCCTTAGGGGGGGAAATTCCAAAAATCCTTTCTTAGTGCTCACTTACGTCACTTGAGGAACCTTTCTGCCAAATTTCATGCTTCTAGGCCTAGTGGTTTTGGCTGTGCGTTGATCGATCAGTCAGTCAGTTTCTTCTTTTATATATATATATATATATATAGATGAGAATTAATACTGTTATCTTTAAATATGTTACGAGTACTTTTATATTCATAAAACATTTATTACACTAATTAGTAAAATTAGATTGAGAGGTATATTGAGCCTTACCTAACAATACCATGCTCCGCGCTTGCAACATTTCAAATAAACAAGGTTATTGTCAGTTTAGTCTACAAAATAAAAAATCACTTTATATACTTCTTCTTCTATACATACAAATACATAAAATTCAAGTTTCTGTATGTAATTTTACAAATACAATGTTTTATTGAATGCATGTGAAAGTATATGGATGCCTTAGTTCTAAAAGTCACTAAGTCCATTTTTATCGATATTGAGTTTACCAGTTCAAAAAATATAATTTTTTTTATCTATGAGATGGTTTAATCCTTTTTTCAATTGAATGTCGATAACTTGGTTTTTTAGAAATGATAAAATCACTAAATCCTCTGAACTGAATTCAAAAAGTCACTATATCCAAATTCAAAGCAACAAATACCTAAATCCACTGAAATTTTATTTGAAAGTCACTAAATCCATGCATTTTTAAACTACATCCTGGAGCCTAATTGCGTAAGTGAATTCGGCAAGGCAAAGGGTTTGAGCCCATTGAAAGAGTATGACATGTAGTTTTAAAATAATTAGGTATTGCCAAATATTATCTACTATATACTCTTTCCAAAAGAGTATCTTCACCAATGAAAGCGTCAAATAATTTTTGGCAAAGAGTATTTGTCATAACTCTTTCATATGTTCAAACCCTTTGCCTTGCCGAATTCCCTTATGCAATAAGACTGCTGGTCACACAAGCGGTCGTTTATTTTCACTGTTTAGAATTTAGGAACAAGATTAGTTTGTAAAAACTATTTAAATTTTAAAATTGTAAAAGAAGGTGTTAAATTTGAGAGTGATTGAGGATAAACTGGAACAGTAAGATGCTGACGATGATTGTGATTCCTCTGGTAATTAAAGGACGCCTGAAAATTTAAAAAACAAACAAAACCTATACGTGTATAACGACCTCCGTCCAGCGTTCATAATATCTGTAATAATTTTAGAACTACCCGTAAAAAATTACGAATCTGGACACATTCTACAAGATTTTTTTTTATTAGTTCATAGAAAGTGGCATTTGTTAATTTTGACAAATCAAATAAATAATGATAAACATTCCATCAGAAAAATTTACATGTTGGCATGGGTCGCAAGATCACCGCAGATCTCAGCGACTGTTATCAAGGGTACCATTAAAACCAGCAAAACTTCAGGATATCAAGAAAATGCTTGAGTATGTTTCTGTTCAAAAGCGATTTTTTTATGATAACACACTGTTAGCAGCTACTTTTTCAGGAAGAGAGCAGGATAATGAAAATAACGACACATAGGAAGATATTTATGAATAAGTAGATAATATAATAAAAGTACTGTGTTAATTATGATTCAACGTGATTTTTTACTATTTAGAAGATTAAAAGTAGTATTTAATATTGTATTAAAAGAAAAAAGATAACAGTTTTGTTATTGTTTGATCTCTATTGAGGTGATTAGTTAAGATAATATGTCACTAGCTCCAAAGAATTTTCATAAGCAGTCCCTAACTCCACTGATTTTGCGATAAGTCCTATAAGTTAAATATTTAAAACTCACCATTATAATAATAATATATTTTTTTAAGAACGTTATTTTAAAGCCTACCCAATAAAGTATTATGTGTGTTTTTTTCAAATTTTTTTTGTACACCCATCTTTTTAAAACTTTTTTTTTGCACTTTGATTGATCATATCTCAAAACAAAGAAAATGGATTTAGTGACTTTTAGAACTAAGGCATCCATATACGGTACCAATAACAAATACGCAATTTTGTTTTTTTTTTGTGTTTCTGTATGTTTGTACCGATAGCTGATGTTATAAGGAGTAACATGGGCTATTTTATATCCCGGCAAAATTCACAGTTACTGTGGGAAAATTAAAAAAGTAAATAATAAAATTACGAGATTGATGCGGACGAAGTCAAGTAGTAAATAATATTCCGGATCACGATAGATGATAACTATATGACACGTTATTGCAATGCTAAAACGTAACATCTAAAGTAATTGTTGAAGAAGGAAACTAATACCATTTTATAAGTTAAGTAAGACTAAGTTAGCCCACAGGCTAAGTTTTAATGTAATATAATGTTCTGAAATGGAATTCTGCTCTGTGGTCAACGGCTAAGTATATGCTGAATAATCTAGACTTCCAGATAAAGTTCTATACGAAACGAGACTATAATTTCAGCTTGATGAAAAAATAGATCTCATAGGAACTGTGCATGTTTACTGAGTAGACTGCTGTAACTCACAGAGAGTTTTTCATGGATAGAGTAAAATCAAAAGCGATTTTTTATATATTTTTACATTGACAAAACTAAACATAAAGAAAAACCGGCCAAGTGCGAGTCGGACTCGCGCACGAAGAGTTCCGTACCATTATCGCAAAATACGGCAACAAAATCACGTTTGTTGTATGGGAGCCCTACTTAAATACTTATTTTATTCTGTTTTTAGTATTTGTTGTTATAGCGGCAACAGAAATACATCACCTGAGAAAATTTCAACTGTGTAGCTATCACGGTTCATGAGATACAGCCTGGTGACAGACAGACAGACAGACGGACCGCGAAGTCTCAGTAATAGGGTCCCGTTTTTACCTTTTGGGTACGGAACCCTAAAAATCAAGTCTCTACAAGCTTGAGCACCGAAAGCTCCCTGTCAACAGCTTTTCACTCTTATCCCCTTAGCATAAGTTTGAAAGCTGGCCGACTAGGAAACTCACACAGGTATACCTTGACTGACCATCAGCGTCGCTGTAATCTGTCACAATATATCTTTTGTCACACAATGGTGACGCGTAAAAACGCCACGTCACGACCAAATGGAATGGTTTACAGGATGTAAAATTAAATTGTCTAGGTTTGCCTCGGGATTTTTGCCTTGCCTTTAGACTCGAGGCATCAAGGTTAAGCAACGCTTTTTGGGCTAAGTTTTTACTTTCACGCGGGTGAAGCCGCTGACAAAAGCTAATAATATTATAGATGCGAAAGTTTGTGAGGATGGATGTATTTTATTATTTATTTATTTATTTAGACTTCATGCACAAAAAAAAGGTACAAAGGCGGACTTAATGCCTTAGGCATTCCCTACCAGTCAACCAAGGGTGGTGAAGAGATATCAAGGCAGGTGCATTGTTTAAACAATTTAAAAAGAAAAAAAATTCTTATTAACATACTAAAATAGGTAAAATACACGTACATATATATTGAAATATAATATATCTTAATATATATATTTCTTGTGTGCGTGTGTATGTGACTGAACTCCTCCTAAACGACTGGACCGATTTTGATGAAATTTTTTGTGTGTGTTCGTGGAGATTCGAGAATGGTTTAGATTTACAATATAGGGTAGGGTAGGGTAGGGTAGGGTGGGGTAGGGTAGGGTAGGTAGGGTAGGTAGGGTAGGGTAGGTAGGGTAGGGTAGGGTAGGTAGGGTAGGGTAGGGTAGGGTAGGGTAGGGTAGGTAGGGTAGGTAGGGTAGGTAGGGTAGGGTAGGTAGGGTAGGTAGGGTAGGGTAGGTAGGGTAGGGTAGGGTAGGGTAGGGTAGGGTAGGTAGGGTAGGGTAGGGTAGGTAGGGTAGGGTAGGTAGTTAGGGTAGGGTAGGTAGGGTAGGTAGGGTAGGTAGGGTAGGTAGGGTAGGTAGGGTAGGTAGGGTAGGTAGGGTAGGTAGGGTAGGTAGGGTAGGTAGGGTAGGTAGGGTAGGTAGGGTAGGTAGGGTAGGTAGGGTAGGTAGGGTAGGGTAGGTAGGGTAGGGTAGGGTAGGGTAGGGTAGGGTAGGTAGGGTAGGGTAGGGTAGGTAGTTAGGGTAGGTTAGGTAGGGTAGATGAATGTTTGGTGTTTTTATGGCAAAACAAAGTTTGCCGGGTCAGCTAGTACTTATATAAATTATATATTTATGAAGTAAAAATAAGAAGAAAGATGAAGTTTAAGTAGTATGTATGTTAGTTACTCTTTCACACTAAAACTACTGAACGGATCTGGATGAAATTTGGCACAGAGATAGATTATAGTCAGGAATAGCATATAATACTTTTTATCCCGGGAATATGTTCCCTCGGGACAATTTTCGACATTCACGCGGGCGAAGCCGCTGGCAGAAGCTAGTAATATTATTGTGTTTGTTACTTAATTACGCCAAAACGGCTGAACGGATTTGGATGAAATTTGTCACAGAGATAGATGATAGTCAGGAATAGCTCATAGAATAATTTTAATCCCAGGAATACATTCCTTTGGAATAATTTTCGACATTCACGTGAGCGAAGCCGCTAGCAGAAGCTAGTAATTTATAAGAATGCCTATCTAGAATTTCGTTCAGCGAAATGTATTTCTAATGGTCTGGGCCCAAAGGAATTGGACTTGTATCTTCTCTTTTAATAATAACTCTGATAATATCAGAAGCTTTATTCGATTCTTTTGATCCCCGTAACGTTGGCTTGCTGTTGGGAACCTAATATTATGTAGCAAATCATAATAATATTCAAATCGATGTCCTTTTATTTTATTTACAAGTAGCTTGTTCCCTGGGCTTGGCTTTTGGTGCCTATATTTTCTATCACCGGAACCGTAAATTTTATCGGGATAAAAATTAGTTATATCAACAATCATAGTTTTTGGTACGGGATCAGTCAATTCTGCCAGCTTGCCTCTTTCAAACATTACTTTCAACTTATTTCACTGATTATATCATTTGCACTCCATCATCTCTTTTTAAATACTTTTTCATACAATATGGCTGCTATGCTAGGGTAATATTTCCTCACATAGCAGCACTAGAATATTAATGACCTAAACCAACTAAACACTCCACTTCAACATAAATTACTCCATTACACACGAGCTAATAACACCTCACCAAGCCACAACCAACTAATGGTGAAAAATCATAAAGATACCAATCTAACAAACACAAAAATCTTAACAAGTCAATAAATTACCGCACTTGGTTGATACAGGACGCACCTTTACCATAAAATGGCGTTAAACCTGTCGCAATATATCACTAGTGCGTAAGGGTCGGCACACAACCGCACGAGTGCGTAAAAACGCGTAAATTAACACGCCGGGTAAATTACGCGCCGAACTTTGAACATGTTTTTACATGTTGTTTACGGGCGAATTATTCGGATTTGTACGTTGATTTGTTTTTAAATGTTCTTTTTTATTTGTTTTTCGTTGGTGTTTAAATGGTGGATGTGATTTAGATGTAGCTAGAATAATGGTTTAAATCGAGCTTCAATGTTAGAATAAAAATGTTTGACGTTTACCAATATAATCCACAATCGTGGCAATCTATCTAGGCACCAAGTTCTATTTGTATAACTTTATATAATCCATTACTTATAAACAATAAGAAAAATTAAAAATTTGCAAAAAACACGGCATTTTTTTTTCTTTCTTTTTAAACTACATATCTCTTAGTAGACACGATTCTGTCAACAATATAACGAACACGTAATTATGACACGATATCTTGCGAAAATACTCCGTTTCAAACAGAAAACAGCCCATAACTTTTGAATGGCTAAACCGATTTTTACCAAACATAGCTACGAACACTCTCGACAAAGTCACCTTTCAAACAAATAAATCTAAATCAAAACCGGTTTATCCGTTTAGGCGCTATGATGCCACAGACAGACACACAGATACATATATACACAGAAACACCCCTCTTTTTCCGTAGGGAGTTAAAAAAAAAGATATTTTATTTTTATTATTACGAAAATAAAACATAGAAAACAAAATTATACCTCACCACCAATATCTACAAAGCAAACCACTTTCGACATTATTACCATCGCACGCAAAAACCAACATTCTGCCCTAACCTTTAGACCTCCTCAAAGATCATATTTCGTCGACCACTTGACAATTGCCCATTATTCGTCTAGGTATAAATAAGCGTCCATTGTACGCAACGAATGTAAATTCATAAAATGCTTTTCTTTTCATAATATCTTTTACCTTTATTTATAGTCACTGATTGTAAGAAAGGTCTTTTTTATTCTGACTTGAAAAGGTCGGAGAAATAAACGGCGGAGTTTTTCCGAACTATTGTTGTCGCTTTTTTATGGTGGTAATGTTTTAGCTTCAGGTTTTTTTATTATGGGAAAAACTCGACAAGATTCTGGAACAAAATGAAAGAGGTCTTTACTAAAAGTTGGTACTCTTGTTGCCATTGAGTTATTGATAGTAAAAGGCGGCATAGAAGAAAGGTGCTCCCTCAACTGGAGCGTTCGCCTCTAATGTAATGTAATGTATGTCTCTGTTCGTTTCAGATTCGATTTTAAGCATTACATTACAACACTGCCTCCCTGACTGAACGAGTATTCACCTGTAATGTAACATTAAATTCGATTTTGAGCAATTGGTTGATTCCACAATGTTTACAAGTGGTGCGCATTTATGTTACAAATTGTATCAAAATATTACACATTGTATCATCAAGTTGCGCACTGTAATGCTTGGTTCTCTTCCCTTACCAATGTAATGCTCAAATCTGTAACATTACAGGTTGCGCAGTGTAATGCTCGGTTCTCCTCCCTCACTGATGTAATGCTCGATTCTGTAACGTTACATTACAGGTGAATGCTCCAAGTGAGTGAGCACCTGAAGGATTAAGCAAAGAAGGATTCTTTGTTTAATTCTTCCACATTACTGTGATCATCTTCCTGCCCTTGTCCCATGTCAATCGGGGTGGTCAGTGCAACAAGTTTAATTCTGTCAACTGTCACGCTATCACTGACTCCATTTTCTTTCACATCACTCCTCACACAATTCCCAACCCAGCTTTTCTTTGGCCTCCTTCTCAAAATTCTCTCCCATTGTCGAGGTAATTTCTAGCTCGTTCCAATCGCCGACCTAGTAAAAATGTTCGAGTATTTCAACACTTTATCAAATTATCTCGTGAGAGCACCTTTAAAAATGCAAACTGCAAAGTGCAATGTTCATACGAAAGCATATTTCATAATTTCGTGAAACCAGACCGTGCCTCTAGTTGCAGATAAATCATGAACTTCTTACAAACTTCACGCTCCATAAACACTTTTATAGACACCATATTATCGTAACATTTCATTTACCTATTCATATTAAAAATGTGAAAATCTGTTCGGTGTTTAAATATATGTATTTTTGTTAATCAATCATGGATCAACTGCTGAACTAATTTGAATTAAATTTGAAGCTCAAGTAGACCAATCGATTCATCATTCTGCCTAGCTTTTTCCAAATAGGGTAGTTTACTGAAAATTAGTTTTCTGTCCGTCAGGTAGATTAATAAAAAGTTCTGAACATGTATTTTCCTTTTGACACGTAAACATATATTGGCGACGATATAATGCGTTCAATTATCGTGAAACTTCACGCTGTTAGTACACTTTATACTGCCTTAGTGACGTCACAAGCCCCCACTCCTTAACTTTGATGCGCTTTAACTTTGTAAATTTTTGTTAATTTGATAAAGCAAAAAATACGTGTCCAATATTATTTAATAATCTCACTGACGGACTAAATAGAATTATCATTTTTCTACCCAGGAAACATCCCTATTATGTTGGTGTCGGGACCAGTTCAACTGGTTGCAGCTGAGTACCAGTATTTTAATATGGAGCGACTGCATATTTCTGATCTCTACAGTCCAGTAACTGGTACACTATAACCTGCAGCCTAATTGTGTAAGTGAGTTCGGCAGGTAAATGGATATAACTCCATGAAAGAGTACCGAGCGGTGCGCCGCGCACACTACCCACTACCGACGCTCACTGAGATTGCTGCTAAGTTAACTAACGCAAAGTATTTTAGTAAAGTTGATTCGCGATCAGGGTTTTGGACGATTGAGTTAGATGAACAAATGCCCTTTAAATTTGTTCGGTATTGCCAAAAATTATTGGACTCTTTCGAAAAGAGTATCTTCACCAATGAAAGCGTAAAATAATTTTTGCCATTACCGAACAAATTTAAAGGGAATTTGTCATAATCTTTCGTTGAGTCATATCCTTTGCACTGCCGAACTCACTTAAGCAACTATACTGCTGTATTAGGACACAGGATAATTTTAGTACATTCCCGTTGAATAATATTCAACTATACGCTAGCGAACAAAACCGCTGCCAAAGCCTTGTATAAAAGTTAATAAATCAAAAGAGCTTCTCTTTATTAAATAATTTATTATGTTGCGTGTATAGTAAGCACTACAAAATTAATTAATGTAATGACAGTTTAATGAAAAGGTCTATCTGCGTGTGACGCTGTAACATGAACAATATGAATATGCTAAAGTTAATGTTTATTTAGCCGTATGTGCGTATACAGACATAAGTTTCGATACAATATCATTGTCATAAAATTCAATCAACGAACAACTGATATTAAAAACAAATTAAAAAAAAACCTCGATTTTAATTTTTATATCATGTTTTCTAAACTACTGTATAGACTCGCTTCAATCGACAATCTATCGAAATACGTAATAATGACACGATATCTTGCGAAACAATCCAGATTCAAAGAGTAAAATGCGAATAACTTTTGAACGGCTAAACCGATTTTATTCAAACATAGCTAAGAACACTCTCGACAAAGTCACCTTTCAAACAAAATAAATTAAATCAAAATCAGTTCATCCGTTTAGGCGCTATAATGCCACAGGGAGACACACAGATACACAGCAACACGTCAAACTTATAACACCCCTCTTTTTCCGTTGGGGGTTAAATATCAGTCATAAGAAACCAATATCCCAACCCAATAACCAAACTAAACCAATAACCCTTCTAGGCTTTGTGTGCTTACCACCATCGGCCACATCATCACTGACCACGGTGAGATTGTGGTCAAACACAGGCCTATAAATAGTAAAAAAAAAAAAAAAAACGAAACTAAAATACTCAACTTCTATAAATTAATATTCATTTTCTTCTACCGCAAGGATATCACTCAAGCATACAACACAAAAATGACTAACTATCCTCTTCCTTGCCTCGTCGTTACCGGACAAAAACTAATTTACCGTCACCTCACATCCTGTATTGTAGAATATAAACGATGCGCCGTTTCAGCAACATAAATCAAAATGGTCGCGGTTGAAGAAACCGAATGTAAATATGGCGAGCTATGATTCGCGGACGCGAAGACGTACGTGGCATTATCATTTGTTGGGGGGATACAGTCGGGGACAAAGGTGTTGGTTAAGAGTTTTTCATTTTGTGAAGGAATTATGGTGGCAATTCGATTAACCCGTGTAACTGTTGTCGTAAGCTATTTGAATAATCGAAAAGCCGGATAATTGAGCTTGTGAAGAAGAGCGAGTTTTGTATTGCATGGCGTTGTTAAGTTTAGAAACTTAGTCTCTCTCGTATAGTTATCGTTCAAACTACAAAGATATGTGCAATCCGGATAGTCTGGTGTAAAATGTGAATAGTAACTTAGCGAAAGTCTTGTGCAAATATTATGCTGACTAAAACTAATACTACAGTATTAGTTTTATAATGCTTCGTAGATTTTTATTCGGACCTTTCATGAGCTAAAGAGATCTAAATTTTTTGGTGGTTTTTTGGTGGTCACCAAACCATGAATTCCATATGGATTATTATTTGTTTCATATTATTATGTGTAATACTTTTAGTGGATTTAGAAGTTTTAAAAATTCTTCTTGAGGTGCAACCGACATACATCCTTGTTTACTTTTTAAATTCAATGTTGTAGACCGCTCACCTACGTGGCGTGCTTGTCGTGAAACTAGCGTGCTTGTATTTTTGTTTTAGGAAATCTTTGTATAGATTCTTTTACCGTTTTCTTTGTGAATGTGTGAACATTGTAGGCCTTCTAGATTTCTAGATGCTTGATATCATCATCATCATCATTTCAGCCGAAAGACGTCCACTGCTGGACATAGGCCTCCCCCAGGCGTCGCCACATTGACCGATCCCGTGCGTCTCGCATCCAGCGCCTTCCCGCAACCTTAACCAGGTCATCGGTCCACCTAGTGGGAGGCCTTCCAACATATCGTCTTCCGGTTCGCGGTCGCCATTCCAGAACTTTTCGGCCCCAACGGCCATCCGTTCTGCGAGCAATGTGCCCTGCCCACTGCCACTTAAGTTTGGCAATGCTGGATAACATTTGTTAATTCTTTATCTCGTTTATACAAACATTTTTTTAGTTTCTTACGACTTATTGTCGGGCCTACGTTGTCCCCCCATATCTAAGCACTAATGCTGTAACATGGAAATATTGTAAAAACAAACCAATTTTTTTAAAAGAGGAACCGTGGAATTTCTTGCCGGTTCTTCTCCATAGGAAACGACCAACCCAAACCGTGCACCTTTTGTCGACGTTTTTATAAGTGACCATTTAGGCCTATGTGAAATAAAAAACATTTGATTTGATTTGATATGATACACCTAAGAGTGATATGGAACTAGACGAAAAAATCAAAATATTAACTTGAATTTTACTTGCTTTTTACACTATTGTAAAGCTGCATAAATCATAGATATTGTACCGTACCGCTTAGTAAGCAGCAAAATCAATACAAAACAAAATTGAATTACAACAGTTCACAAGCCAACACTTTTGCTCGTACATACATCTGTAACTATGCACCGCCTCAGTTCCGTAATATTGCCGTAACAAATGGCCTGTCGTTAGTTTAACTGCGATATTAATCGTTGTTTTGTCTACTCTCACCGACGAAACCAGCGATTTATGTGTAGTTACGATAGTTAACGATCGATGGTTGACGGTGTTCTAATCAACAATAATAATAATTGGATACATTTATTTTTATTTGTATACTCCTAATAAAATACGGATATTCAACTGCCGGATGAGCACAGCCCCTTTGATAGGCTTGACTCACGTATTTTATCAAGGCTTTTGCTCCCAAATAGTGATATAAATGTGTGACTCAAGCCTGTTACAGTAGGCCGTGCTCGCCCGCATGCATTCGGTTAGACTGGGAGATGACTCCACATAGTTGGAAAAAGGGATGATATAGATATACTTTCGTGGGCAAACACTTAAATACGAAACACCATCATCAATTCAGCTGCAAAATTCGGTATTGACTTCATTGCAGTTTTTAAAGGTACATATGTCCTATGGTGTACTTGAATTGACGTGTTGTTTACATCCTAACCATCAAACCGGAGAACAAACATGACTGCTTTATTTTCACTTCTTTCCGTTTTATCTCTCCAACTACAAATGCTGTGATGCCATCATACTAATTCTTACTAATAATATAAATGCGAAAGTTTGGATGTGTGTATGTTTATTTCTCAATCACGCCAGAACGGCTGAACGGATCTGGATGAAATTTAGCACAGAGATAGATTATAGACAGAAATAGCATATACTTTTCATCCCGGGCAAATATTCCTTCGGGATATTTTTCGATTTTCACGCGGACGACGTCGCTAAAGCTAGTACTTTATAAATATAGCGTCATGCATTAATCGCTTAATTACCCAGCATTAATATTTAAAAATTAAAACCCCAGACAAACTTAAGAAAAACCATAAACGCTCTCGAAAGTTCCCATTTAAGCCCATAATCACTTTAAAAAAACCTAGAGCAAACTTGTCAATTGTTAAGCAAAGAGTTTGTGCTGTGCGCTGTGAACTTTTCAAGTGGCCAGTTAAAAAAAGGAGGGAGTTTCTTTCAGGTTCTTTAGTACTATCTTGGCTATAAAAAGTCGTTTTACAAAGCGCTCATTGGCTTGTGGCAGTGTTAATTGGCTCCGTTTTTAAATGGAGCTACGTGTTATTCTTTTTTTGAAATTCTGTGGGAGTTTTGTCTTATGCCAGTTTTGTTATTAAATGGGAATTATTCAGGGGGTGAAGCACATTGAACTTTCTTTAGCGTTTACGGTTGATTTTGCAGCTTGAATTGCTCATGGCTACTTTCAGACTTGTACTTTATTTCCTTAAAAAATTGTTGGCCTTCTTAGATAATTTGGCCCAGTAGATGGCCACGTTAACATCTTCATCTGTAGTGCTCATTAGACCCTGATAAGTGCAGGTGTATGTAAAACACGCCAGCATGTCGGTTATGTTCAGGACTGGAGGTCACTTACTCACATCATTTCGCATTCTTGGAATAATATTGGGTAAATTCGTAAATTTCACTTCACTACAATCAAAAAAAAAACTTGAAAGTATGTCTACAAAAAAGTAATCTACTAAAGTAAATTGAAATCCAAAAAGATAATCCAGCTTCCAATATTTTCTGAAGAACTTTTAAATAAATAGCTTCTAAGTTTAGGCTATAAGGATTAGACTTGTAATTAAACTGGCGTCGAGTAAATCAAGTAATTAAAAACTTTCAATTCTTTTTTGTTTTTTTTTTCTCTATGGTCTCGCGCTTGACCAATATCTCACCTGATGGTAAACGATGATGTGGTCGACAGTGAAACATGCTTGCCTAGAAATAACCTATTCACTCTTGACTTAAAGACCCCCCAGTTTGTGCCTATCCGGTAACACAGACTCCGGCTAGGAATTCCACTCATCATCATCATATAACATCTCGCCTATATTGCCTGCAGGACAGCACTTATAGCACTCTTGAAGTACAAATATTGTACACTTATAGTAGTCTTATGGTACTCTTATAGTATACCTATAGTTAACTTATGGTTCACTTATAGTACACTTTATTTAGCTGGTTATGTTCAAATCCCATATAATAGGAGATGAACCTATTTTCATCAACTGGACACAAATACGGACTCAAAAACCCAATAACATTTTGCCCAACCCGAGAATCGAACCCAAGACCTCATGTTTAGCAGTAGCAGCTTGAGAACACTAGACCAACAGGGCAGTCAGAGGCAGAGGTTTTGCAATAACAGTAACGTAGCCAATAGTACATTAATAACACACGTTTTGTAAGCTATAGTTCAATATTAATGGGGCTGTACAAAGCACGTTTTAAAAAATTCAGTTTATTTTGTATTAAGCGGTTTATGAAAACTTTTGTTTCGCTGGCTGATAAGGCTAACTCCACACTTGCGGACGTGTACTTACCACCAGCCTGTTACTGTTTTATTGCAGGCCAAAGGCCTTTTCTCATACAGAGAAGGCTCGATCGGGCGGGTGGCGACTTAAAATCTTCAGTCCACGTTTCCTCATGATGTCTTCCTTCATCGAGGTTCAAGATATACTCGGCAAGAACCTACACGCGGATTAAAATAGTTACATTTGTACTTGCCCGGCTTGAACTCACGACTTAGCAGCAAGAGAGGTGAAGTCTTAGTCTTTGGGTACTTACATATAAACAAAAACTTATGAAAAATTTTTCCATAAGAAATCGAGAGTATTCACCATACAGTTTCAAAAAACATAAACAATAGACTCACATTCGCATGTCTCTCTCAAAAAGCCTGCGAAAAACCTTTCAAATCCATTAAAATTTCCGCGTATATTTTCCGTAAAGCGCAACACACTGGTGACTGGTGTCAGTCGCTTGAGGCTCGCTTTGAACTCGTTCCGTGCCCGTGCTCGTGTCGCATGTCGGTGGGCAGAGCTGTCGCTTTTGTCGCGTCCGTGAGTCGTGTCGCGCGTAAATCACACCCGCCCCTGACGCAGCCTTATTCTGACGGGAGGATTAAATGCCAGTAGGCTTGCGTCGAGTAGGTAACATTTTCCACAGTGTTTTATGCTTTTTAACGAATTTACAACAATTTACCGGCCTTTGTATCAAATATGCTGCATTTTTTTCGGCTTTACATCAAATATGCACTTTCATTTAGTTTTGTTTTTTCGGCGGCGGGTCGAAAAACATTTAATGGGCGGTCGGTTATTATTTTACAAAAGGATTATGTCAAAACGAATGTATGAACACATTATCGTAGATGGTTCTTTTGTATTAACCTTTGACTATCTACATTTATGACCGTTGTTTCTTATGTAAACAGATGGAACAAATATACAACACGAAAAACAAGTAACCCATTTTTATTTAGCCTATGTTACCCAGGCCATATTAACGAATCGATTGACACCTTATTCATCGAAATTGGATGAACAGTTTAGGCGCTACGGAGGAACATACGTAAATACAAACATAAAAATACTGCTAAAATCATAACCCTTCCTTTTGACTTCGCCGTAGTCAGGTAAAATTAACTAAGACAAAACTGACTGAAATAACAAATCCTTCCCATGTCCTTATCTAATCCTTTTAGAACAACAAACAACCAATTACAATAGAAACAAGATAAAAACAAATAAACAAACACAATAACAATGACAAATGCAATCTAGCCGCGTTTATGGAGCAAGTTTCAAACAAAACGGTCACTTGCAAGTACCTACACAGTTAGGCTCAACTCGGACGATAAAAACTTGTAACAATCTGATTAGTTAAACTTATAAAAGGACATTTGAGAAAGGATTTTTATCTAAAAACGAACGTTTTGTGTAAGAAATGTTCATTAATTGCGTCTGTGAAACGATAAAATCTCTCAGATTTAGTTTTACGCACTTTGATTCGGCGAAAAAAGTTTGTTACGTCATAATGTGAAGGCTTTTAGTCTGGGTCGAGGATCATTTATTTTCGTCTAGAAAAGTAATAAAAATCTTAGTATGAAAGAGATTTTATTATTAGTGTTATGCTTTGTCATTTTTCATGAGATATTTTTCGGCGTTTTCAGGCGCGTTTGAATAACTTTTTTTTTTGCATTAATTTGGCAACCTGTGAGTTCATTAAAAACATTGAAAAAAAAATTTTGCTAACATTTTGCAAAGGTTTGTTGCTGGTTGCGAATTTACTGATAATTGCAAACTATTTCTCACTACAACAAAACAGAGTTTTGCTATTTGCTAATTCTAATGACTAAACTTTACTTAAATTCAAAGTTACACAAACTTATTTACTTATCGTTTTGTTTCAGTGTGGATAGCTTATACTCGATTGAAGCTTAATAAGCGATTATAGATCAGAATCCTCTCCTTGAGAATACCTGAAAGTGCTCCCCCTTTGTTCGGAAAGCTATCGATTTCGAGTGTCGGTTTCAATGAGCCAGGACTTCGCGTAAATACTAGGAAGTTACTGCATTATATTCTAAGTACTAGGTAATGAAATCTTAGGAAAGCTTATAATTTAAGTGTAACTGAATTTACCCGGCAGTGATGGCCCAGTGGCCCAGTGGTATCGGTAAGTTGTGGGTCGTGGGTTCAAGCCCAGGCAGGCACTTCACTTTGTGTAAATTATTTCATCACCACTGCTCTCCAAACGGTGAAGGAAAACATCGTGAGGAAACCGGCATGTCCTAGAACCAAAAATTCGAAGACATGTGACATCCACCAACCCGCACAGGGCCCGCGTGATGGATTACGGCCCATACCCTCTCATAGAGAAAAGGCCTGTGTCCCAGCAGTGGGAACATTAATAGGCTGATGATGTGATGTGATGTGAATTTACCCCACAGGTATATGGAGTAATTATTAAGTAGGCACTTTGGTATCTGTACTAACATATGCAGAAGAGTTTGTTTGTATGCGCTAATTTCTGGAACTACCACTCGTTAATGAAAAATTGTTTTAACTATTGATTGCCCAATTCTTCAGAAAGTATAGGCTTTTTAAAATCATACCCATAGGAGCCAAGAAAAATTAATAAAACGCAAGATTAAACGGTGGTTAAGACCGCGGAGCACGCCTACTTTATTTTTATGCATATAGATTTAGATTAACTTTGCTTGGGAATCAAACATACAGTTAGATTGATCTTCATACCATACAAAATGAAGTAACTGAAAAAATAAGAAAGTTATACGTGAATTAATCTCCATAAACAAAAGATATTTGAGACACTTGACGTCCTTTCCCAAGACGTCAACATACTCGTATAAAAAGTAAAGTACTGAATACATTTACATAATGAACAGACGATTGTATGCGCGATACCGAAGTTAGTCCCTTTGTCTTCTAATCCCTCAGCATAACAAATTGTACTGGAACAAAAATTCCCTTAAGATGTGAAAACTCGCAAATCGTCGCCGTCGATAGCATCAAATCTTTGAAACTGTGGTGTTGTAGAAGATACAGAGAAGTATAACTTCACATAAACCTCAAAAATATTTTTTTCATACAAAATACGCTTATTGCTGTACAATAATACAGCATCAAATTTAATTATATCGATCTCCATCAACTCAAGTATGTGAGTAAATGTAGAATGGGTTTCAATGGAATGTGTCATGTAGATATGACAAAGAGGTTGTTGTTGCAAAATTTCATAATTATTTTGAATTCTGAATTCAAAATGTAAATAAAGATTATGGTTTTCAAATCATCTTTATATTTCGTCTTAAATAATGGAAATTACTAAATAATAACCGATTTTACCTACACCTTTAAGAGCTTTAGGCACTTAGGTGTTAGTGAAAAGCGCATTGTAGGATTTTCTACTTTAATTTTGGGGATATCCTAATGTTACTGAGAGCATTATACTGCAGTATACGATCTAATTCCCTTGTAAAAATCACTAAAATGTAGGTATCATCATCATTTCACCCGGTTTGGGAATAGTGCGGTGAGATTGTCCATACTAATTAAATAAATAATTTCACCTTGTAGACATCATCCATACATCCAGACATCCTAAACATAGGCCTCCCCCAAATGTCACCATTATGTATCGTGAAGTTACCTTTAACTAGGCAAGCGAATTGAGCCTGTAACTATTCTTTGTTTTTATACTTCTGTCTGCCCTCTGCCCACCACCGTTCTTCGATACAAGTCGCCATCGTTGCTAGCTATGCCATAGAATACGTACCACAGTTACGACTAACTTTAACCATAACCATTATCACTGTCCCGCCCTTTAGAACATCGTCTGGTACAAGTTAAACGAGGCAGCGGGCTTTATTGTATTTATAATGTTTAGTTACGATAAGGAAGAAAAAGTTGGGTTATGTGACTTTTATTTGTTTGAATGTAGAAACCGAATGTTTCACTGAAACGGAGTGTAGGGTTTGAATGTAGAAAACAACTGCTTGACTGAGACCGACGGTTGTTTTTAGGGTTCCGTACCCAAAGTGCAAAAACGGGACCCTATTACTAAGACTGCGCGGTCCGTCTGTCTGTCTGTCACCAGGCTGTATCTCATGAACCGTGATAGCTAGACAGTTGAAATTTTCACAGATGATGTATTTCTATTGCCGCTATAAAAACAGAATAAAATAAATATTTCCCATTCAACAAACGTGATTTTTTGCCGATTTTTGCGATAATGGTACGGAACCCTTCGTGCGCGAGTTCGTCTCGCGCTTGGCCGGTTTTTTATGCCATTTTATGTGGCAAACGATGATAATAAGTGGTCACCCCTGGCTATAGATATGGAAGCGGCAGTTGGACTGGGGGGACTCTCTGTACTGTAAGTCATATTATTTTTCAAGTGTTAAAAGCGTAATCAAAACGCACCAAATATTTTAGGTCTTAAAAAGTAATTTCTCAAAATTATTCAGTTATTGAAAATACTCTGGAAAATAACTAATTCTTATCCTTATCGCAATATTTCCTCTGAAAAGCCTCCAATAATCCATTTAAAAATTTCACTACCAGTTCCAAAACTTTAAAAAACCCAACGATCCACGCCTAATTTCCCTGAAAGAAAAATTCAAGAACATTATCTTCGAACTCATTCCTTCACGTTCAGAACATATTGTCACATCATAAAAAAGAAGTTGGCACATTAAGCCCAGCCCGCGGCTGCGGAGGCCGAAAGTTTATAACTTGGACCAAACTTTTTGAAGTCATTTCTTCAGGCGAAGATTTTTCTACGACGTCCCACGCCGTTTATTGCTTAAAATAAGTAATTTGAGAGGACGAATCTACATAATGTTGCCAGTAGAAAAAACAACTTGTTTTCTTTTTTTTTCGAAGTTTTACGTAAACAGTTGGTTTGGGAATTAAGTTTTTTCGCTGTGTGTGATGTTGGAATATATTTGACTTAATGGTTAGTATTTGATGTTATGTGTTATCGTACTTTGTTGTTTTTCTTTGGAGATTATTAACCCCTTTCGATTTTGGAATTTTACCAAAAAGAGTTCTTATTTTCGTTGTGGTAGGCTTCATGACTTTCTTAGATTCTAAAATTACTGTTATATTTAGAACAAACCTTGCGACTTAGCAGATTTCGAAGCTAAAATAGAGTTGTACAAACACTGTACATCAAATTCTTTATTAAGAAAACGGCGGTAAGACTTTATTTAAGGATCACTTACAACTTCCAGTTTAATGAAGAGACAATGATAATTTTGATGAACAAAAATTATTTCCAAAAACATAAATAAACACGAACCTTGCCCATTATTATAACAACAGAGAGCACTTTCCTAAAGCAAATCACACTTGACAATTTTAATTCATCACTTGAAACGTCCGCCTGTGTCGTAAGTACGATAAGTCCTTAAATTAAAAATCGTCGAGTGTGCTCAGTCCCTAATAAATTTGACCTTTTATCTGAAAGAAGAGGGTTCAATGATTTTAATTTATGCCGGTCCGAATTGTCAGGAATGTCCAAAAAGATTACAGTTGACTGACGATTATTTTTTGAGAGGAATAATAATTAGTCGAGAGAAATGTTGCCTTAAATTTCCTTTTTGGTCATCAGGAAGCTTAGTCGATGAAGTTCTGCGTTTTATTTAAAACATTTGGGGAACATTTAAAAGAAGGTGAATGATTTTCCTTGTTGAATCTTATTGCTTTAAGACTTCCATATGAACACAAAATGCGCGCTTGGACGTAGACTTACTAAATAGGGATATAACATTTAATACAAGACAAGAATATCTAACTTCATGCTTTTTCATCTCATTGGGCGCAAGATTCCAAGGTTGTTTTCATAATACAAAAACGCACTCCTTACTTACTCAAATGATACGTGTTAAATCCTTATTTAAATTTACGAAACATTTTTATCTACACTCACAACGTAATGTTCCAAATATGAATTTAATATTATTTTTCCGTGCATAGGTAAAATTAATAAAAAAACCATTACAGTGCAACATTTTCCTTCGATTTTCAAACAACTGTATCATAATAGTAGTTTATGAAACTATTGCATAATAAGGGATATTAAAACATGAGAGGCGAGGTTTTTAAAAGTATCACACGAATGTTTACACTACTTTATCTACACTCATACATTAGATAAGATAAAAGAAAAAGTCAAAAGTGTAATAAAAATTCAGTACAGCACAACGTATAAACTACGTATGAAATTCAGTACGTAGCGGGCGTTGCCACAGACAAGTAAAAATTGGAATCAAAACATTTTATAGTAGGTACTATAAAAAAACATTGGGAGGCAAAAAAAGGCAGTCGGGTGAAAATGCGCGCCCCGCATAAGCTTTCTATTACAAAAAAATTGATGTATACTCCTTGGTGATATTACTCTTAGTCTCTATGGTGATATTAACTTCTTGGATTTGCCCTGTATCGTATTAGAAAAAAATGTTTAAGATTCTATTTTTAAATTTCGGTATTGTGTATATAAAGTATGTCAATATAAACCCGTTTTGAAGTTTATAATTCGAATATTACGATATGAGAGTAGATAAAATAACTTTTATAGTATATAATTTTTATAGCACACTTTTACTTTTTAATTTATTGGCGCGTATTGTCTTAACTTAGAAAAATAGATCCTAAATCTTAATCTATGGATTCGCACGCTGCGTATGCAACGGCGTATAATTAGGTATTAAAACACTCGTATGATACTATATCCCCTGTTAGCATCTTTTTTTTTTAAACTTTACTCCACACTAGGCATTTCTTCCTATATTGTGCGTGCATTTACAAACATAAACTCACTTACACAACACCCAGAGCCGGAACAACTATCTGTAGGTCAGGTAGGTCATACAAATATTTGTTCCGTGCGGAAATAGAACCCACGACACACAGCGCAGCAGTCAATCGCTCAACCACTGCGCCAACCGTGCGTGTGCATAAACTACCTATTTTCTAAATCAAGAAGGGGACATTTATTTTCACCTTAAAAAAATGAGAATGGGAACACACCTCATTTCACCGTTTAAAGCTCTTTACATCCCCAAGCGACAAAGGGCCGGGTGATATATATCTATTACTGTTATTGCCTTTATTGGCTCCGTAATACGTACATAAATAAACATATTTTGTGACTGTCTCATTTTTTATCCCTTCGTGCTGTGCATCGCCCCTTATCGGTGTAATAAAGTGATAAAAATAGATGTATGGGCGAAATCTCCATTCTCATGTTGGGTGTCGAAGGGAGAAAAGTTTACTGTGATATCTCGCCAAAGAAATTCTAGGCACTTTCTCCAGAATTATTATGCCAACGCCTTTATATATTTGTTATTTTGAAAGGGGTTGAAGCGGTAGCTAAACTATAAAATTTAAAATTTGTTGCCTAAGCTTCGTACTGGAAAGCTCTTTCTTGTTTAGAAATCTACTACCAACTGCTTTTCATAATTCTGACGCCAAGTATCATGTTTTTATTTAGCAACCATATTTCATATCCCTCATGAACTAGTAACAACAGTTTACAAATAGTTATTCCGGGTCTGGCTGTTGTATGTGAGTATAAATGTTGACGCACCCACGATACAGGCGTCTTTCCTCATGTGATACATATTGGTAGTATGTCCATTCTAACCGCATCTTATAATCCTTAACTTTAAACTCTTTTTAAACCTACATCCTTACTAGTCTGTGACTTCCACTACATCCTAACTGCTTAGCTACGCTTTCAATTAAAATAAAATATAAAGCGAATAAAAGCAAATAACAATCTGCAACAAATACTCACCGATCTTAAGCAAATGAACGATAACAAAATGCAATAAAGACCGAACAAGAATAAACTATCGAAATAACTGTTCTTAACTTAATAGACGCGTAACAAGACAAACAAATCAGCCCGGGACCGTTTGTAGATATCTCTCAACTTTGCCCGGGGTAGCGCGGGACTCGTTAATCCCTAGCCTGTAGTCTGGTGTAGTGATGGGGCAGTGTTCAACTAGTTTTCGATAGTACGGTTTGATTGAGGATTGTTATAGTAAATACTTGCTGTAGATATTACAGTAAAGCAATTCAAATTACAAAAAAAATACAACAACCATCCACCAGAACTGGTCCCACTCCCACTAATGAAGACAAGGCTTAGGTTCCATTATAACAGTGGAAACATAGGATAGGATAGATGGACCCTTTTTCCGCACATAGACTCTAATTTGGCCCGTTGTGCGTGCAGGCATCCTCTCTGTGAGAAGCCATAATCCACCACGCGGGCCCCGTGCAACTTGGTGGATGATACATATCTTCGATTTTTTGATTTTAGGGAAGAAGATCGATGTTTTCCTTCGCCGTTTTGAGAGCAGTGGTGACGAAATAATTTATACAAAGTAAAGCGCCTGGGTTCGAACCCACGACCTACAACTTGTAAGTCGTGGCCGTTACGACTAGGCCACCACTGCTCTGCCGGGCTCTTTGCAATACAAACACAATCATATTCAATACACAAATCAGACATTGCATCTCAAATCAACCGACCAATACCTTCTTAGTCACAGACGCTATTGGCTCAAAACAATCGACTGTCAGCTGTCTCGACATCGGTCCCGGTACGTCACTACCCTACCCCGGGACAGCAAACAATACGAGCGGCAATTAATACAGCCATTATACTAACGAGCGCCCCACTATCCCGGATCGGGCGATTAGACAACGGGAAAAACTTGAGAGGTCTCCGCTTTACGGCACATGGCTGATGCTGCCTTGTGTTTGTTAGATTGAGTACCTTTGGCTAAGTAGATGTATGTTTACAGTCAAGTTAGCTGGAAGGGTGGGTAGGTAGTTATATGTTATGGGTAGACAGGAATTTGAAAACCGCAGGTGCATGGAAAAGCAGCGGTTTGGTGAAGACAAAAATGTATTGACCTCTTTTAATTTAACTTGTAATGATGATGTATGAATTGAGATATTAAAGTACCACATGTTTGGTATAATAACCCACTTATTTTTTATATTTTGTAAATTCCACACTGTTACTGTTTTACTGCAAGGCAAAGAAGAAGCAGGGCAAGATTCCTAGAAGGGATGAACGGTTATCACCAGCCTTGTTCAAGCGAAGTCGACATTTTCAGACCTCGCATATAAATAAGTCCAGCAGCCTAATTGCGCAAGTGAATTCGGCAAGGCAAAGAGTTTGACCGCTATCAATCGACCAATCACATGCGAGATGAATGAAGTGATGTGAATTTCCGTCTATGTCATTTGTCGATTGATAGCGGTGAAATCCTTCGCCTTGCTGAATTCACTTTCACAATAAGGCTGCAGGTTTCCTGACGATATTTTTCCTTCACCAATGTCAAAGACTCGACTCCTACAACTTTATTCGATACGGCAATTCATCGAAGCACTTCTAAGGGGTTTTATTGCAACGAGTCGGTAGATCGTTAAAAAAACAGGATACATTATTTATTCTAAGATCAGTAGAGAACGGCCAAGACTGAAGAACAAATGAGGCGAGTTTTAAAGTAAAACACCACAGAGCAAAGAGTGTCCGAACTGGAACAACTGGAGTAAGGGCTGGTCATATTCATGTCCAACTTACACTGAGCAAACGATTCGGCTGTCATAGCCGTAGAGAGCTGGTTTTGGAATTGAGTACTTATTTGAAGTTTAGAACGTTTCAAAACCTACATTAACGCTAAAATTTACAAAGTTTGACAAATTCTCATCTATTATATTTTATTGTATTTTCAGCCTATTCTACCCCACTGCAGGGCAAAGGCCTCCCTTTCGTCCTTCCAATCCTCTCGGTTTAGGGCAATTCTGGTCCAAACCTGTCGATAGGCATCAAGTTCATCCCGCCATCTTCACCTGGGTCTGCCGTCAACTATTAATTCTTTATTGGAAAATCTATGATGCATCACGGGCCATTGAGTCGTTTATGTCATTGTGTTGAAAGGATTAGTCAGCTAGAACCTGTGTTATCCGGGTGGTAGCTATCCAGGTTACGCTGGGCGTTAGGAATTGCAATAAGATCATATATACAACGCCGCTCTATCTCTATTTCACTGACTGTGATACACTTTCTTTGAATGGTAAAAATTGACAATACTATCTGATGGGCTATCAATATCCATGAGTAACCTGTGACACTCACTGACACGCTTGGTTAGCCTACGGGGCGAGCACGGCATACTGTGACAAGCATGAGTCACACATTTTTAACACAGTTTGGGAGCAAAAACCGTGATAAAATGCGTGACTCAAGCCTATCACAGAGGCCGTGCTCACCCGGCTGGACCAGTTTCGACAATACTGCGTCTAGCACGGTCCGGCGAGGCATCTCTGTGCTCTGTGCAAAATACCTACGCTTTGAACGAACAAGCTCGCTCGCCAAGCCTTTGCCTCGTAATTAACGCTACTATAATTAAAATGCCATTCGTTCGACTTTGAAAAAAGACGTCTTATCTGCAGCATGTTCGTCTGGATGCCAACCGGAGTCTCTCAAGAGAATGTGTTAATATTTTTTAAAAATTTTACAAGGGAAACGTTAGCGGGATGTTAAATTTTATTAAAGCTTCTTGTCTGTCGATTTTCTGTCTGCGATGTTTTTTTAGAACTGAAGAATGTTATGGTGGAGTATCGATTATATGAATACTGTATGTTCTGTGTATAATGCAGACTGTATTAATTACAGGTGATATTGTAACATGGAAAAATAAACTGCTGTATAAAAACCTCCGTTTATTTTCCTAAACCTTCAAAAGCCACTTTGTTTACGATTGTATCAAACGTTGGTGTTTGTTTTAAAACAACTTTATTTACAGACTAGTCATCACCATCATCATCATCAGCCTTTTAATGTTCCCACTGCTGGGAAACAGGTCTCCTCTTGTATCGGGAGTGGGCTATGATCCACTACGCGGGTCCAGTGCGGATTGGTAGATGTCACATGCCTTTGAATTTTTGGTTCTAAGATATGTCGGTTTCCTTACGATGTTTTCCTTCACCGTTTTGAGAGCAGTGGTGATGATATAAATTGCATAAAGTAAAGTGCCTGCTCGGGTTCGACACAGACTAGTAATTGTAAAAATATGTTAAGTATGTAACAATATGGGTTGACTGCGGAAATGACTGCTTGTGCATAGCAAAATACACTTGCTTCTGGATGCCTTCAAATGTTTTTGGTTCTTTATCTCTGTCTTATTCCCTCCTGTCTGAGGATCGTGGCGGTAGATGGTCACCGAAGTACGTTTTTTGATTCATACCTACCCCCCAATTCCCGAATTAAAAATTTGAAGATTAAGTATATTCATATTTATTTATTTTGTGTACCGCAATGTAACAAAAACAACAAGACGGTGACAAAGGGTACTACTAGGTCAATAATTATATTTATTTGAATATTTATCAAATTCTGCTTTACCCTGAAAACCTGTGAAATGGATTTGTCATTTTCTTAACTACTCAGTTCAGAAACCGGCCCTATGCCTATTAACAGGTGTCAGTCGCGTACTTAGGGCTCGTTCACACAGAACCTTTATAAAGGATCCGTCGCTACTGGAGGTGTTGTTCACAACGCATTTGCAGTACCATTTTAACGGATCCGTCACTACTGGAGGTGATGTTCACAGCAACCAACTTTCTACAAGAATGGAAGTCCGATAAAACGGATCAGTATGTTAATACTGTTGTGTATGTGAACTCGCTCATACAACTACCTACACCATTCAATGTTGATAAAAACATATTCGATAAACCGGATCTATAAAACGTGCTGCTGTATATTTTGTCGGATCGGTATTTTTTACTGGATTCAGAATACTGTCATGTGTTTTAATTCGTTCATACAAGTAAATACGTCAGCGCCGATCTACGATAAAGCGGACCTGTAAAACGGACCGCTGTGTTAACGAGCACTTACCTACACAACATCCGAGACAGACGAACATCTTTATCAATTTTTCTCTCTCACCATTACTTCCAAGAGATCCCCCTATACTCATTACTTCAAAAATCAACAGGAGATGCCAATTAATTGTAATAAGCTTTTCGTCTTTGAAACGCGTATAATCACGCTCACGCATTAAGGGGTGTTCTCGTGAAATAGGGGTCCTTCCCCTCGCATCACGAAGGAGTGATCATAAAAAAACCACCCTTAAGTTCGCGTCGAAGAGACTTATTAGAGAAGTGCTTAATAGTAGGTAAATATGTGTGTATACGGGGTGAAAGTTGGTACGGTCACGCATATTCTGTAACCCTAGTTACTGCGCAAAATATCATAGATGTGAGAGAGAGATCTGAGATCTGTGCCGTGTTTAAAGCGGTCGCAGACGTCCGAATGAATTTCCTAACTAAAAAGTCATAATTCGAAGTTTGGCTCTCGCCTATTTCCTCCGCCCATATTGGATCAATTTAAAAGATATTCTATAAACTGAATAAGAATAGATATATAAATATATACTGTGTATACCCTATGTTTTCCTTTTTGATGATACATTATCTTTAAAAGCACTAGAATCCTCAAAAGTTGCTAGAATATGTTATTAAAAATTCATGCTCCAACTCCTGAAAATAACATCGACGTCTTCTAAGAATGTTCACACAGCATAAAAGGCAGGCCATGTATTGTTCAAGTTCACTTAATTAGCGCGTTCGCCCCTAATCTAGTTTCCTCTATGTTTCCAAAAGTAAGGTCTGAAGGGATTTAATGAAATTTAATTTTGCTGAGATTTTTCTTTTTCCTCGCCAATAAACTTTACGACCGGAAATTTACGAGTAAGCAAATGTTTAGAAATCGCTCCGTTGAATAATTTTCTTATAATGACGTCACTTTTTAATTACTTCTCTCCGTCTTATTTGGGTTCTAAGAGTCTTACACGATTATTTGTGAGAGAGATTAGAATTTTGCTGGCATTTTTATTTGTATAATTAGATTCATTAGGAGACGTTTCAAAGGCAGACGTGAGTTGAAACGCCGGGAGAGGACACTTTAAATATACATTATTAGTTAAGATTTTCAGAAAGGTCAGATGCACCCAGATGTATTCACAACCGGTGCGGCGTGCGTGTATGACCAAATGTATGAACGTAAAAAACAATAGGAGTATCTATTTAAAGATCGCAGTAGGTGTCTTTCTGTAATTTCTGCCCACCCTTATGGACAAAGCGTGAATTTCGAATCCAAGACCTCATGCTTAAAATCGTGACAATCAAAGAATTCCATGTTTCTCATTGTACATGCCGCGATAGCTTTGTATGAACTTCTACGAAAAATCAAGTTCATATTCCTAATTAATTACTATGTTATCCATACATTAGGATAGGATAGGATAGATGGACCCCTTTTCCGCACTTAGACTCGCATTTGGCCCGCTGTACGTGCAGGCCTTCTCTCTGTGAGAGGGAATGGGCCGTAATCTACCACGCGGGCCCAGTGCGGGTTGGTGGATGTCACATGTCTTCGAATTTTTGGTTCTAAGACATGCCGGTTTCCTCACGATGTTTTCCTTCACCGTTTTTGAGAGCAGCAGTGGTGATGAAAAAATTTACACAAAGTAAAGCACCTGCCTGGGTTCGAACCCACGACCTACAACTTGTAAGTCGCTGTCGTTACCACTGGGCCACCACTGCTCACTGATCCATACATTATAACAATGAGTATCATTCGTAAGCATCAAGTTATAATTAAGCATCAAGTCATATTTATCGTATTTTTAACTCCCAGACGGACAAAGAGGGGTGCTATAAGCTTTACGTGTGTACCTGTATGTTTGTGTATCTGATGATGTCTATGGCATCATAGCTCCTAAATGGATGAACCGATTTTGATTTGTTTCTTTTTGTTTAAAAGGTGACATTATCGGGAGTATTTAAAGCTTTGTTTGATGAAAATCGGTTCAGCCGTTGAAAAGATATGGGCGTTGAATCGGGGTATTTGCGCAAGATATCGTGTCGGGGTTTTATACATTTTGAATTAATACTTGTTATAGCTGTCAAATCCAACATTTTAGATTGTCACGACTTTAGTATTAGTGTTTGTGGCCAATAGACTCATGAATGATTTTAGGAGTAAATAAATGATAAGACTAGGCCATGTCTGCAGACATACTATGTCAATATCATTCATCCCTACGATTACAAACCTAGGTAAACATATCCACCATCTACGCATAACCGCGTCACACTATATTCCGTGCCGCGGCTATCCCCCGGGACAATGCCGTCCGCGATTAATCCTTTACACAAACACCGCCACAATACTTGTAATTAATATCGCCATTTAACTAACTTGCGTCAATGTGATACTTACATACGTATATATTTGTCCTATATGTGTATCGGTGACATAGGTAGGTAGGTTTTTTATAATAATAAGGTTTATTCCGGTCGGATCACCTGATCTGATCCCCTGCTAGTTTTTTTTTTTTTGTATTCTTTATGATCCACCTGGCAACATGGCTCTCCTTGACAGTTCTTAGTTTTTTGGGCTACAATGATCCTTCTTATGCAAATCCAGCATACACTTCATACTAACACAAATGTCACATATAACATTGATCAAATCAAAGAATTGACACACAAAGGTCGGGTTTCTCACCGCTAAATTATCGCATAATTAATGTGACAAATTGTCAAGCACGCGTTATCTGCTGTGATTGTTGAATGAATTTTCAACAGCCAATCACAGCAGATAACCGGCGATTATTATTATATACTTTAATGTATACCACACAAAAAATAAAAAACATACAGCATAAACATTTTCAAAAACAAAGGGCAAAGGCCTTCGCCTTTTATTTTTATTCGTCGATTACGTTAACATCCCGATAATCGAGTGTTAAGAAACCGGTGGAAAGGAAAACCTATAAGAGCGAGAAAAGATTTTACAACTGGTTTGACACCTGCTACAAATAGAGTATCAAGCAAGAATTTCAATAAAACCTTGAACACTGATCCTGAATTTTCATAATCATATAAGCTGTAACTCTCCAACAACAATAACAACCAACCGATAAGCTATTGCTTCCTACCAATACCTCTTCCTTATACCTAAGGTTGCCACCCAACCAACCTTCCCAACGTCACCGTAGACCGTATAGAAACGATGACGTAATTGATTGGAAGTCGCCCAACCCCGGGTGGCGCAGTCGAAAATTGATAAAGTTTCCAATGAAAACTCACTCGCTGGGGTAAAACTTTATATCGCTGAACTGATACATCATTTTAATTTAATTTCTGACTAAATCACTCGTGTGAGGTGGTCAGGGATTCTATTATGTGGTGGTTTTGGAGACTGATCGAAATAGGTTTTGTTTTCAATGATGAACTGCAGCAATTTAGTCAGAAGAAGTGCATTGTTTTCCGTTCAATTGCAAGAACCAACTAACCAAGGATAATAACGAAATGTCCTTATTATTCGTGTTAACATATCTCATTTTTAGGGTTCCGTACCCAAAGGGTAAAAACGGGACCCTATTACTGAGACTTCGCGGTCCGTCTGTCTGTCTGTCTGTCAGTCACCAGGCTGTATCTCATGAACCGTGATAGTTAGACAGTTGAAAATATATTCGGTTATATATTAGTAAGAATAAAAAAGAAAAAATTGAGATGACTCTGTTTTGAAAATAAATCTACAATTGCCGCTTGAATACATACGGACTGGTAAAAAAAACCGGCCAAGTGCGAGTCGGACTCGCGCACGAAGGGTTCCGTACCATTATCGCAAAAAACGACAAAAAAATCACGTTTGTTGTATGGGAGCCCCACTTAAATATTTATTTTATTCTGTTTTTAGTATTTGTTGTTATAGCTGCAATAGAAATACATCATCGGTGAAAATTTCAAATGTCAGCTATCACGGTATGTAAGTTATCCGGGAGACGGCTAGTACCACACTAGTGACGCTAAATTGTCCCGGCCACACCGGGATTGCCCGGTTTATTGAACCATCCCGGACATAATCTAAATACAGAATGCTTGCCACAACATCCAACACGCAGCAAACATTTTTATTATAATTTATGTTAAAACCTTATTTTGTTCAACAAGGATATCAATTAAAACGCAATTTTAGCGGTAACTAGCTTTCAGTTTCTTAATGAGTTTATGTAAGTTTACGTCAACTAGGAGATGGAATTTGAAAACTAGTTTACTGTTATATCGTCGCTGTAAATAAAATAAATAAATAAAAAATCGTCGTTGTAAATAAGTACCTGATATACACGACATGGAGGTAATCTTCTTACTAAACTATTTCTTGTACGTGTTCCTACGCATCGTTTTCCTGCCCTTATCCTATGTTACTTGTTAGTCGGTGCAGCACTTTTTTTAACATTCCGTCCTGTCAACCGACATGCTATCACTGACGCCCTTTTATTTCAGTATCGTCACTGAAATTGATGTAAGCCAAATCTAAACTGGTAGAAAACGTTGAATAGACCAAAATGTAATTCAAACCTACTTACATATTCAAAACTCCCAATCCCGCGAACTATATCGACAAGTTCAACACTATTGCGTGGACTTTTCCCGGATATTTTCGACCGGCCCAGCTATGGGAATAAAAGTTAAACAAATGGACGGCGTACGGCAACTTTTAATAAGATTCTTGCGAGGTTTAGTACAGAAACTGTTCGCTGGCTCTCGTGTGTTGCTGCCCTGAATTGTGATACGTTTTTCTCTCAGTTTTTTATTATATTTCTCTTTCATGGCTTTTAATAACGCGTTTTAAAGTTTCGCAATAATGTTCGTTGTAATAAAAATGTGGAAAATATTTAGCTTAAAGAGTTTCAAAGCGTAAATAGGTTACGGGTTTGGAAAGTGTTTTAAGTAAACCTTTTGAATTTGAGTCGTTGTATGAAACTGTTGGACACATTATTATATTCTCATATTTTTCTTGCAACTTCTTTCTAAATGGCCCAAAAATACAGTAATCTACATTATTATAACATTTATCACCTTTAATTACTGGCTCACGTCCCCGGCGTATCATTCCCGGGACATTGGCGACTTTTTGCGAGCCAGGTCGCGTCAGCAAATCCTTCAGGAGACCACTCACTTAATCCCGGGGCGGGTTTACCGAGGGTTGGGGTAGGGGAGATGGAACTAAGAAACTTTTCCTGCCACTTTGTACCCCGATTAGTGTTGCAAGGTGTCCCAATTTTTTCCGGGGTATCCCGGGACTTTGCTGACCCCTCTGTGTGTGGTGAATTATTATTGTGTTTCGATTTTGGGAGTGTTTAAGTGTATTATAACAATGTACAATTTAACTTTCTAATAGTCGTTTTGGAACTTGTATTTACATAATTGTGAAATCACGAATTAAATTAGCAAATTAAATTAAATAAGCTAAAACGTTTTCATAAATTGCCTACTAACAAAATAAGTATAACTACTTTTACATAAATTAATAACAGTTTTTTCAGTCACTTTAATTTCAATTCCAAAGGCTGTAATTGCCTAACGGTACAATTGATAAAAATCCCGGTCAGATATAAGTCGATCCCGGGATTTGCTACATGGCATTTGGCAGCACTATCCCGCGACCTGTGAACAATGTCCGATGAGGTGACGTTTTTATAAGATCCCCGGCGGATATCTGCTCTTTATTTTTTCCGACACTTTCCCTTTGATTGTGTCAGAAACTTACGAGCGCAGAATTATTATGATTTTATATACTTTTGCGGCATTTAGCAGTTCATTGTAGATTTTTGAGTGACTTTTAGCTGTCTTTTTATTACAGTTTTTGGTAGTTAATGTAAAAAGTTATTAGGTTCTATACTAATAATATTATAAAGCTGAAGAGTTTGTTTGTTTGTTTGAACGCGCTAATCTCAGGAACTACTGATTGGAATTGTAAAATTCTTTTTTTGTTGGATAGTCCATTTATCGAGGAAGGTTATAGGCTATATAACATCACGCTACGACCAATAGGAGCCGAGCATAAAGGAAAAATATTGCAAAAACGGGAAAAAATATTCCTTTTTGACAGCATCCGTTGCATGAGCTGTTAAAGTTACGCATCATTCATGTATGTAGGGTAGGTAGGTAGCCAGTTGACGGGAGCGAAGCCGCGTGGGACAGCAAGTGTGTTATAAGAGTTTTATCTTTAGCGCTGTCATTCCAGCAAGGTTAGTGCTTAGTTACTTGGCCATGTTCGTAATAAAAGTTCTGTAATTTTGTAATAATGTTTCACAATTATGATTCCAAGAGCAATATTGATGTTCTGGTCTCTTTTTCTTTCGTGCCACACCTGCAACCGATATAACTTCAAATCTGCTATAAGATTGTGGTCACTTTGAGTAATAAATAAAAATATTGATACAGTTAAAAAAACTAATATGGTTGCCCTTTTTATCAAACTTACAGGTTCATGAACAGAAGTTAAAATATGATAGATATGAGATCAAATTTGGAAATTAACGCTTCGAAGCATTAATTACGCTTGTTTAGTATATCTATAATATTTTAATTACTGCTTTTCGTTCTCTGTATTAGAAGATGCCTTGGCCTTGCAGATGACCAGTACAGGCTGATAAAACATGCCAACTCGAGTAAGCATTATAATATTTTCCTTACTGAGAAAATCCCAAAGACAAATAAAAAGATTAACTCAAAGTTAACCCACTTCAAAAGTTAATTTCATTACAGTCTAGACTGAAAACCTAGGTACTAATTCTAGCCAAAAATAACCGTTTATTCTCTAAGAAAAACTTCCAACGTTTATGATCTTTTTTATATTAAATTCTTTACGTAAAATACTTAATTAATCGAACTTCTTACGAACTCCAATATCAAACTTTTTATTCTTTATTCTGTTGTTCTTTACGAGTTTAAGTTTGTTTTCTGGAGTTTTTTTTACGAGTAATTAAAATGAATGAATATTATTTAGAGACGGAGAGGCTATTAGGAATTGTTAGTGGTTGTTAAGATCTTTTTATATAGGCTAAGTTAAGTATGAATAGAGAAAAATTGTTCTTTGAGTTGATGAAGACTTTTTGGACCTTTAAAACTGACTTAAAATACTGCAGGATCTTTGTTTTTATAGTGAAAGTTCATTATTATTTTCGTCTTTCATTTATACATCTTATTACGCTTAGTTTTTTTTTTTGGGATGAAAAATCCTATGGCACTCAGCGGTAGAGTAACTATCTATAATTGAAAGAATTTTGGTTAGCACTTTGATATAATAGTAGTTTATGCAATGGACTTATAATAGGGGTTATTAAAACACGAGTGTAGGTTTATCACATGAGGCGAAGCCGGATGTGATAATAATATTACGCGAGTGTTTTAATACCTAATTATAAGCCATTGCATACACTACTTTATCTTGACTCATAAACTTGCAATAAAACAAAAATGGAAACGGAGAAAATATTTGGTTTGGCGGGCAATTTAGATTCTCATTGCACATGACTGCGCAGCGCGCGCCTCCTTAGACAATGACAGTACTTCAATGAGCCCATAAACGTCAATAAATTAAAATAGTTACATTGTGATACAAGGGTGGAAAGTAGGTTATTGCAAACGAGTTGTCATTAACAAGCCCGAGCCGAAGGCGAGGGTTTTTAATGACACGAGTTAGGCTGTGTAGGCTGTTTTCGTTGTAAAAAATATATATCCAGTTGCAAAAACGCGCGAAAATTTTTTTTTTTTTAGGAATTAACAAATCTAATTCTTTGATTTGTTTTTACGATTTCCCACAACTGCATTGAAAAATATCGTGTGATACACGGGCGTGTAGGTTATTGCAAACTCGTGTCATTAAAAACCCTCGCCTTCGGCTCGGGCTTGTTAATGACAGCTCGTTTGCAATAACCTACTTTCCACCCTTGTATCACAATGTACTATTTACAATGTATGTCCTCGAAAAGAGCGTTTTCCAAGCAGCCAAACTGTGCGGAAAGTGTCACTTTTTTTAACTAGTGCTTTTTACTTTTCTGTATTTTTTAAATTTTTAACGCCAACGTCAGCCCGACGCATAGAGTTTATATTATTTGAGAAATGTTTTACAAATTAGTTAAGTATAGATTATCATTCATATAAAATGTAAAATAAAACTAACTTCATTAAAGGCGTTTTTAAATACTCTAGATTTAGTATTTGATCCATAAATTAATTATAAATATTCTATAAATATGTTTGGCAGAATGTATATTTTGCTCGTGCCTTTTTGCGTTACGACGTGACAGCTATTTGAACATGCGCAGTAGATATGCCCGAGAAACTATTAGTTAATCTGTGGTATGCTGAGCGCGCTAGAATAAGCCCGCCATTTTATTAATTTCTTGCTTGGTTCAGATATATTTTTTTATTTTCTCGCACAATGCATAGTAAAATGTTGTATGATACACGTACGTAAGATGATTTCCGACTCGTGTCGATTTATCCACTCACTCGCTTCACTCGCTCGTGAATAAAAATGCCACTCATCGGAAATCACCTACCTTCCGCACTTGTAGCATAAATAACTATTATGATGCAGTTGTTTAAAAATCGAAGGAAAATGTTGCACTGTAATGTTTTTATTTTTTATTTTACCTATCCACGAATATAAAGTACGTGTTTATACAATATGTTTTGAATTCATATTTGGAACATTACGTTGTGAGTGTAGATAAACAATTTTACATGTTTATGATATTGGTTTAGGCTTTTGAATCAAAAGAGACATAATACAGGGATATACCACAGACATTATTTTAGATACCTATATCCTATAGTTACATTGAATCAAACAGATTAAATCCACGAAAGGCCATATAAACATCTAAACAGCGGCAAAAGTCCAATTCAACCACAACGGAGACTAAACTTCCACAAATCCTATAAAACTCGACCAGTTAGTAATACAAGTTAGAACATAACTAAATTTAATACCGAACCAGACTCAAATGAAGTGCATTAACGTTAAGCCATATGCACTAACGAGCTGCCCAGGCTAAACCGAATCTAACTTTAAATGATTTTATAACGACATGGTGTAACTGTGCTGTATTTGTAAATCCTCTGGAATGCACCTCTTATGTGCTGGAGGTCGTAAGGTTGTGCTCACACTGGCAACTTTTGTAGGCAATTATTGCTTGGTAGTTTTTCTTTGTTGGGGAATTATTTTAGTGTCGTTGCTGGAGATAGAGAGCATTTTCTCTAGAAGATAGATCGAAAAGGAAAGAAAAAAAAACATTCTATGAAGCTGTTCGATGCAAGCTTTGCCGCTCGAGAATGTTTGTAAATATGTCTTGAACAAAGAGCAACCAATCAGTGACAATTGAAACATTAATCGCTCTCTCAGATCTCTATTAGCTGTTCTGGATAATAAAAGTAACAAACAATAAGCGCAATCAGTGATCTTCTCCACTGTCGGCAATATTACCACTAATGGCTCAATATTCTGAAATGGTTAAGAATTAATTGCACCGTTTGTAATGTTGCTATAATAAGTGACACATCTGTGGCGATATCTCAAGCGACAACTAATATATGACACATTAGACAATTGCTTGATGTTCTAGTGGCATTATATTTGTGAAGAATTGCCCCGATTGGAGCAATTTTAGTCGCCCATGTAAGCGCACCTTTATACTGTAAGGACGTAATACTCAAAGACATACGGGCGTAGTTTGCGGGCGCTGCCGCCGCGTTCGACCCAAGTTTGCAAATAATTTCACGTTTATTGTAAGCAGGTATGTGTACCTAAGCATTGTGCAGTAGGAATTTGAATGGGAAGTTTAAAAGTTGTCTTTGAGAATGTTGTGTAGTTTTGTATAAGACACGGGCGATAATATGTTTTTACAAAAAAAAGATCACTACTATATACTTTCAGATTATTAGTTTTGTTTTAACTCTCCTGTAAACCCACAAGTTAATGTCAACAACCTTTTTCTAATGATTTTTTTTTTGTTACATACGTACCTTTCTTTGATACTTTGTAAAAAATCAAAACGAATTGGGCAGTTTAAAACTTAAGGTACTTTTGTTGCTGCAGTCCAATCTCACACGATTTTCTACGTGCTAAACAAAATAAAACACTAAAAACAATCACCTCACCAGCAAAAAGTATACTCCCACTTAATCCACATTTAATTACCCGTACATCGCCGACCACTATCGAGCCAGCACCGCACTATATTGGGGTTATTCCCGTTCTAAATCCCGTCCATACATAGCCAGCCGCGTGGCCGAGGCCGACCATAATTCTCGCCCGTACATTTTCACAGGCAGCCTTCCAAGCCACAGAAGACCCGGCAGGTGTTCTAGCAGAAATTGTTTCTACCCTCTGAATGTAAATATTAGTTAATTAACTGTAAACCGAGACGGTCGCCCAGGACCTGTTCGCTTGTTTGACTAGGGATTCGAAGTTTTAAAACCTAGGACGGCTGGAGCTTGTATAAATAGGCATTGCTTTTAAGATCGGTCGGTTCGGACTTTGTGACTCTTTTGAGGAGTCCGGCGAGATGGATTTTGAAGTTGTTGTTTTTAGGTTATTTTAAAGTTGACGCTATTAAATTGAAATCGTGTTCTTTGAGTAAGAAAGATTTCTATATAAAGTTATAATCCCACTTCAGACCAAAGGCCTTTATGTATGAGAAAAGATATGAAAATTGACTACGCTATCTCTAAGCTATTTTTACCCAACTACAAGGAAAGGGTTATGGTTTTCGCGTGTATGTTGTATGTTTATTACCTCAAATCTTTCAAACCGCTAGAAGGATTTATATAATTAAAACATCGTTAGATACGTCTTGACCGCCCAAGTGTTCTTAGACAAGAGACGTTAAAAATAATTGCCAGATTTTGGACGCCTTAATGTGGGGTCCCAATTTTTTTATTCTTCCAAACCCATCGAGTGGGGGGTATCAAAATGAATGGTTTTAAGAGGTGGTTACAAAAATATATACCACTTATATGTTTAAAAGTAATTTGAAAAACAAAGATTACTAAAAAAATTTGGGGAAAATTAAAGTTTATTTAAAAACCGGCCAAACGCGAGTCGGACTCGCGCACGAATGGTTCCGTACCATTATCGCAAAAACGGCAAAAAATCACGTTTGTTGTATGGGAGCCTCACTTAAATATTTATTTTATTCTGATTTTGTATTTGTTGTTATAGCGGCAACAGAAATACATCATCTGTGAAAATTTCAACTGTTTAACTATCACGGTTCATGAGATATAGCCTGGTGACAGAGAGACAGACAGACAGACAGACGGACCGCGAAGTCTCAGTAATAGGGTCCTGTTTTTACCCTTTGGGTACGGAACCCTAAAAATCAAACACCCGACTGCGTAGGAAGGGAACAAAAAAGGTGTACATAAATAAGAAGAAAATCATGCTGTGCAGTCGGAGGATCAGGTGGTCAGCTAGCTCGCACGACTGTTTTTGTTCATCATATTGATGTAGCATGTAAAATTTTCAGACGATTTCTTATTACAAGCCTTAAGAAAACGCCCATTCTATCACCCTGTGCAATGATTCCTTCATTTATGTTTTTGTTACTTGTATGGTTTACACAATAAGAGTATTTTTAACCGACTTCAAAAAAAGGAGGAGGTTCTCAATTCGTCGGAATCTTTTTTTTTTTTATGTATTTTCCCCGATTACTGTAAGACGCCTGGACCGATTTGGAAAATTCTTCTTTTGTTTGAAAGGGTATACTTCCCAGTTGGTCCCATAGTCATCAGGTCAGGGTCTGATGATGGGATCTTGGAGAAATCGAGGGAACTCCTCAAATATTATAGGCATACATATAGCGATTTTGGTATTTTTATCAACAATGCAATCATCTGCACTCAGAAAGTAACATTTGGTGAAGTGGAACTAGTGAAGAAGAACCACAGATGGTCAATAGAATCCCTAATGCTAAGTATGTCATGGGTTATAAGATATCTCGAATAGATTAACGACTATGATGAAGCAAATACTTATAAATACATAGTGCTGATGAAACTGATCTGATGATGAAGCCGGCAGGTAGGCACTGGTACTCCGAAATAAAACTATATATCCTAGTCGTGTATGGGCTTATTGGAATCGTCATGAGATATACTTTGGCCATATATGAATTTTATGGCAATTGGAAGTACCTATCAAAACTAAAAAGAGATAAATAAAAAACTTTTTAACAAAAAATCAAACCGACTTCGAAAAAAACACTGCAAAACGAAAAATAACTTTCTTTTCCGAAGTCGGTGTCGAAACACGGCAAACAATAGGTACCAAAGACACCGACTTCGGAAAAGAAAGTTATTTTTCGTTTTGCAGTGTTTTTTTCGAAGTCGGTTTGATTTTTTGTTAAAAAGTTTTTTATATCTATCCATGTTAATAAACGATAAAGACATGAAATAAAACACAAGCACACCCTTTTTATCCTTTCATCTTCACAAAAACAGGTGTTGCTAAGCAAAACCTACACACTCAAGTATCTCATTAATATTATCGGAGTTGTATATAAATAATTTATTTATATTTTGCCCTTTAAGATTCATATTTCCTGAAGGATATCTCACGAGGCATCTTCCTCAAAGTTATTTTGTTTCAAAGTCTTTGCTCCAAGTTTTACTATTCAATCCTGAAAGTGTATTCAGTTCGGGGAAGCTTTTGATTTTATCTTCTGTACTTTATTTGAATGTCAAATGATTATTTTTTTGTATGTTCTGTATTTGACAACCAAGTTTTTTTTCAATTACTGGCTTCTGTGGAAGTTTAATGAATGTTGAAGTAAATTCCTGAAAATGAGTGGGCGAAAAATTGCTGGTAATTAATTTTTAAGCTACATTATTTTTTGTTGTACGTAAGTGCTCGTTCAGAAGCGGTGATACAGGCGTGTTACCTGAGCGGTTTTTATTTCCATCTTCATTTTTGCTCAACTGTATCTCGTAGCATATCAATAGCCGTGTTCAAATACTGTAACTATAATGTCATCTCATACCCAACATTATCAATTGATTTTTACTATGATTGTAATCTGTTTCGGTTGCTAATGAATCAAAAATCCTGCCTATCCAGGCCAACGGCCAACCCATCCATGGAACTACCTCGGCAGGCATTGCTTAAACCTTTATGAACGATCCGTGCAGCTGTAATTATTTACGAGTTTTTACTAATTGAGCGAGCGTTGATAATAAATATTAAACAAATCATTATATATTCGACTACTCTCAAATATCTTCCAACGGGAATTCCCTGTCGGAGTCTTTATTTCCTGATAGCTACAACGTGGAAGTCAAGAGTGAATAGGTTCCTTCTAGACAAGCGTGCCCCATCCTCGACCACATCATCGCTTACCATCAGGTGAGACAGGGGTCATACGCAAGCTTATAAAAAAACAAACTCGTGTAAAATTCACGAGCATTTTCAGTTGAAAAAACGTACAAATAACCATTAACAACAAGGTCTGGTACGTCACTAATAAATAGTTACCAATTATTTTCTCTCGCTATATATAACGCGTTTCAGGCATCTTGGCAATTTGTGTCCTGTAATTGGGTGTTGAGCAATCAATGCATGAAATAATTTACGCTGAAAAGCGTTGAGCCGTGGTATGGGGAGAGGGAGCTTATATACATTTATCTATATGGTAAGGCAAATGCCTATGTGTGTACTGATATATATATATATTATTTATACATACTTTGTTGTAAACCAAGATAAAAACAATAATACATACGAAAACCTTAAAATAATAACAAACATACAACAGGCGGGCTTATCGCGTTCTGCGATCATTTCCGGGCAACCCAGAATGGAGAGAGATGGTCTGGACACGACATGGGGTTGGACTTGGTGCAATTTCAAATCAAATATTATGTAAGCACTAAATATAAAATGGACCTTCACCAGGTGGACCGATGACCTGGTGAAGGTTGCGGGAATCCGCTGGTTGCGGGACGCACGGGACCCGTCAATGTGGCGACGCTTGGGGGAGGCCTATGTCCAGCAGTGGACGTCTTTCGGCTGATATGATGATGATGATGAAATATAAAATACTAAAATAGATACATATAAATATACAAGTAAGAAAACAATACAGCTCCAACTAGAATAAGATCACAGTGACAGGTAGTGCTCCTTTACCAGTATTTTAAAGATCGGTAGTAATTGCGCGCGTTTTATTGTCACAGGCAATGCATTCCATAGACGAGCGGCCTGGACAGTAAAATATTTGTCTAGGAAGGTAGTGGAACGCATTTATTTAAATTCAGGTAAATTATTTATTTACCAATTCAATTTTTAGAATGCGGCAATATGTCTTGACCCTTACTGACGTGCATGTGATAGTACTCAAAATTAAGGTGATAAACAATAAATTGCACTGACTGTACCTGCCGATAAATTTTGACACTAATTAATACCCATGAATTTACTGATTTATGTATTTGTATGTAATGGATTAGTAGAGCGTTAACACTAAAATCGGAGAGCTCGGCGCAAAATATATATATATGTGAACTAAGCTGTTGTAGAAATTAATTTGAAAACTTGTTTGTAGGAAAGCTTTTAAGCGAAACAGATACCTACTCGTTTTAATGAGTGATTAGCCTAAATAATAATAACAAGTATCTTGACTTGGCTCGCGAGGTTGTCGACATGTGGGATGTGGCGTACACGGCGATCATTGTACCGATGTCAGCTAATGGCTTAATAGCCACGAGCCTCGACCAACACCATAGGAGGCTCTCGTTAGGCGGCTGGGTCAAGGCCCTGATCCAGAAAGCAGTATTGCTGCTCACACGGCTCGTATTGTTAAGAGGTTCCTCTCTCTAGCGCCCTGATCGCCGGTAGCTTGGACCCTGTTCCCGATACCGGTGGGCCTCTATTTTCTATATTTTTTAATGTTTTTTTTATTTTGTATGTTTTATAAAAATATTTAAAATGTAGACAATAAGAAAAGAAACTTAATATAGGAGATAATAATAATAATTTAATAGAATTTGTGGGTATTCTCGGAGTCTGGACTTATGCCTGGTTGATTGCGAAAGGCGCGCATATTTCATGGGTTTTAAAATTAACTAGCGAAATAGGAACATATTTGCAGATTATCAACCCTTCGAAGATTATTGCGTCGTGTTATGTTATAATTTTGATCTTTAAATTTGCATCAAGCTCAAACCTTTTAACCAAATCTAGCAAATAAAGCGCTTTACCCTCAAAAATCGCCGAAACTAAAATATTCAACACATAATTTAAAACCCAGATATTACAATTTACGGTGGAATAAATTTACGAGCACCGCCCTGTACCGTCGAATCATCGTGAATGATAATAATTTTGTAAAACGTCCGTGTTATCGATAACTTATTAACATTTAATATGTTTATATTCGACGAGGCTGTAATTTAGTGTGGATTAACGATTATTGATATTATCCGGTTTGATAAATAGACAGTCAGACAGACAGTATAAATAATAATAATAGGAGTAGTTAATAGTAAATGTTAGACTCTGGTTTAGAATAAGAGTACATATGTTAGGCTCAAAGATCGAAAACGCTTATTGAGCGCAAAAAAAGATCAGAAAGCGTAGTGGCCGTTTGTAAGAAGCCACAACGCGTTCTGAAATATTTTTTCGGAACTTACAATTAATAAAAACTTGCTTGGAAAATACATTTTTTTCAAATATTCTTCGGCGCCCTCTTGGATTTTGATTTCGACCCCATAATCGTCATTAGCGACCCTGAAAACCATGAAAAGGACACCCATCTAAAAACTGGCCTCGGTAAATGTTGCTTCACAATAATACCACCTGTCCGTCGTGAATTCAGGTTGTAGTCGCATATGTTGGCGCTCAAAACGCGTTTTGGCTTTTCTGCTCCGCCAAAATGCGTTCTAGTCGAATATTGTGAAAGCCACAACGCGTTCTGAGCAATTTTTTCGCTCAATGAGTGTTTTCGATCATTGAGCCTAACACATATACTAGACAAGCTTTGACTGCAATATATTTCAGTTTTTTCAATAGTTTAGTTTTCAGCACTTTTCACTTAAATAAACAACGCTGTTTGGTACTAATTAGCGTTATATAGTCCAATTAAATTCAACCCCTTGCTGCTAACTATTCTAGTTAGCGAAACTTCAACTGCGTGCTTTATTCATCCAATTTTTTATTTTCAGGCTTTTCATTTTGTTTGTTAATGTTTACACGCTGTTTAAGCACGGAATCATTTAAAATAAAAAGTTATTCATTAAATTACAACGCTTTGACTCATCGACGCCATCCGTCATTGCCTTCGTTTCTGCCAAGACCTTTAACTGACTACTATCTCACCTGAAGGTAAGCGATGATGAGGTCAACGGTCAAACCTATTTTTCAGCAGGGTATCATCCACTGCTAAACTGCCACTATAAACGCCTCCCTTTTCTTCTGTCTTACATCCCGGTTCTATGTATGAGGTATATACAGGCGCTTCCCACAAGCTTTTTGTTTTTTGACGATACAGACAACGCGCTTTTGGACGGGCCAGATTTCTTTAGCCCAACTTCGGCCACCATTCGGTCAAAGTTTCACTCCATCGATAATCCTCACGCCTAGCCAGATTGTACAAAATGCTATAGGCATATTAAAATTTTTTATGGTATTTTTCATACTTACTTGGCGTAAATAAACTCTTTCGTTTCTTGATAGCAACGCCATATAATAAAAAATAAAAATAAATTTCACAATTCATTTAACTCAAGAAAAATACGTAATTAAACAATGAAAACATAAATGAGAGTATAAACGCTGCAGAGCTAAATGCAGAGGTTCCTTGCCGCATTCACGACAGATTCAATCAAGCCCTCGGCTTTTCTATATTAACATTATATCCGTGTACGTCGGTGGCAGGAAAACATTGCGGGTAGGAAATTACGTTTCCTACCGGCCGTGTGCTCAACAGGTGATGCAGAAGTTCCAGCTTATGAGAAAATTTCCCTTACACTTTACACAATATTTACAAATAAATTACAAGGTAAAACTGGGCAAATCCCTGTGAAATCTGATAGCTTATTTCATAACGATTCTAACAACATAACATTCATACATGGTTCCCATACAAAAATACCGAGAAATCGGCGTTTTACTGAGACCGGGTCTGTACCGCAAAATGGCGCCGGAGTACCCGCACATTCAGCCAATGTTCGGCCCCCGGGTCTGACACCTGAGGGGTTATTGAGTTAGCGATAAGGCAGCTTATACCTCTTAGCAATAAAATGGTACATCGGTTTCTGAACTAACAATTTCATGTTGGCAAAATCTATATTAGCATGAAAACCTGTCACAATTTTTTCATTTTAGTAGAATCTCGTTCCTAACTTCAATTTCTCAATGAAAATTGAAGTTAGGAACGGAAAAGAAACCGGGGGAGTGTCGATAGTAATTGTGTTTAAGTATACGAGCAGCAGAACAAAACTTTGCTGAGATTACACATCTCGTCGATCACGTAGTTGCGATGCGATCGGTGACTTTAAACTGAAGGTTAGTGATGATGTTTTCAAAATAACTGGCCAATGCTGCAGGGTTTGAAGAAAGCTTTGAAAAACATTGTGATTTCAAAGTGTCAGCAACATTTTAATATGCTGTGTTGACATCAACAAATTTCGTTAATTTTACAGTAAGATCACTGTAAAATCAGAGGCGATCAGCTCATTGCTGCTAATTAAATCTGAAATGACGTTAAGATTAACTTTATCCATTTTTGTAAATCTTTGTCCTTCTGCAGCATCTTTCTTACCGCGTCTACTTCCTGCACCTCTGTAGTGAGTGTACCGCGAAAGGTCGCCGGTTCCCCTAATTCACTGAGTAATTGCCGAGGCGACGCGCCGGGTGATGCTGACTCATGTTCCGGTATCTACAGGTGTGTTTTAAGGAGTACACCGCGAGGCTTCCGGTTTCATACAGCAAATTTCTTATTAATAAGTTAATATATTACCTTTATGAAAATAATACATCACACAAATAAATTTTTCTTCTTCACATTAATTTCTTGATCAAATAAAATCGATTAAGAAAAACAAGTTTGTTTATTATAGTAGATAAAGTTAAGACTGGGCTGCAAAGCCGAATGCAGTGCAGTGCAGAATAACCTTCTTGTAAAACTCTTGTACAGTCGGTTTAGAAAGACTTAACGAGCAAATTCATATGCTATCTCTATCAAATTCTATTAGTACTTTTTTTTTTTTTTTTTACTATGTATAGGCCTGTGTTTGACCACAATCTCACCGTGGTCAGCGATGATGTGGCCGATGGTGGTAAGCACACAAAGCCTAGAAGGGAACTGGCTCTCAAGTGCTGCTGTCGGAACACACCGGAAGGTGCTTGGCGACAGATTTTCAACTTGAGGGTAGTTGCCAGCCAGGCGGGTACTACAAAGTACCCTACCACCGTGCTATGGTTTCCTCACGATGTTTTCCTTCACCGAAAGCTCAAGCTCATTGTAGGATTCGAACCCGCGACCTTCGTCTCGGTATCCGACGTCACTACCACTGAGCTATCATCGCCTTCAATAGACAAGAAAAGAGCGTTCTTTCTTTCGTTGAATCTGTCCATACTAAAATGAAGAACATCAAAATAATGCTTTTGCACTATTTCAAGTCCCATGTTTTTCTGGGCTAAACCCACTTTTAAATTACGTTGTTATGTATGTGCAGGAAATACTTTTATTTTTAAATACCAAGAAATTACAATACAAAATAATATAAAACTAAAGTAGTGTCAAATTATTGATTAATTGTCTTATAAAACAAGCTCATTTATCCATCGCGAAATATTACAATCGATATCTTGGTTCGTCAGCCACATCCACATTATTGTCTATGTAGGGGGGCTGCTCCATCGTTGAAGCCAAATAACTTGGCTATTGATTTAAATTTATAAAAAAATATTTTTACCCACTTTTACATAGCCTTTCACGCTTTACAAACTCTTCCCACTCTTATTCACACACAAATCCGTGTTCGTTATTATTTGACCTTCAAACCATGGAAGGCCTTTCTATCCCGAGGTCGCAGATAAGATGAAAAACAAATGAAGTATGGCCTCCGGCTGTGGGCCACGTCGTGAATTCTGATTCGGATGTATATGCAAGGGTCATGACTTGCGTACGTTAAGAAAGCATTTGCGTTCACCAACATGTAGCCTCGTAGATTCGTAGCTGGAGTGGTTCGACTTTCAAAAGAAAGATGACCACTTAGACCATAGATTATTATTGATAGGCGCACGTTTGATGACAGAGACAAGACAAGACAAATACAAAAAAAAAATATTACAGCTAGCCATTAAGCGGCACTTTTGAACGTCAAAAATATAAATTTTAAGTTAATAATAATTGATTCTACCGTCCATTCGGAAAAGTCGCTTGTTTCGGAGAAGAACGGACACGAAACTCCATAAGAATGGGCAAGAAACTCCATGGATGGTAAGCGATGATATGGTAGACGATGGAGTACGCACATTTCAAGACTGAACGTTTTTAATTTTAATTTGGGCAATGGTACCTCGTCTTTTTCGAGTTATAAGCCTGGTGTTAGGGTGGTCTGTCTTTGATGTTTGTTGAGTTAATTAAAATGTAAAAGTAGGGTGAGTTCATTTAGGGGAGCTTGATGAAAATTAAAAATGCATTCTTTGACTTTTTTTTCTTTCATTGTTCTTTGAGAGTTTCATCTTTGTCGTTTTGTTGAGTTTCAATGGGTTCTGTAGGTACTCTTGTTAAACGTAGTTATTGTGCAGTTAATATTAAACAACTACATAATATAACATCACGCCATTATTTCCCAAAGGGTTAAGCAGACGTGTACCTCTATAGGTCATCTGCATTTCGCCTATGTTCAAATCCGTGTGTCGTTATGACTATCGCGTTTGAATTAGCCGCTAAGGGCGCTAGTTTAGAGAGTCAAAGTCAAAACGTTTATTGCGAACTAAGTGTATAATGTTGGTGTTATGTTATGTTAGTACTTAAGACTTAGCAGCCTTTTACAAGCATTGCAATTACCATTATCCTGTCTTTATCTTCCTAAATTAGCATGCATTAAACATTATTTAATACTTAATTATTTTCTTTAACATTATTAAAATTAAATTGAGAAAAATATAGTTATGTCAAAAATTAAATGACTTTTTATTTTTTTTATTTTAGTTATGCTCGTGCTTGACCACTATCTCACCTGATGGTATGCGATGATGTGGTAGACGCTGTAACACGCATGCCTAGAAGTAACCTATTCACTCTTGACTTAAAGACCCCAAGTCAAAAATAATAAATGAGAGGGGTCTTCAAAATGTCAAATTTCATAGATTTTTGGCTTTTAGCGCGAGTTTATTCACTAATTTTGTATTGTTGTGAATGTTTTCCAAATATTGTAGATTAGGATAGGCACGGGTTTTACCAACCACTGCTTTTACAGAGTTTTATGTTTCGAAAAATGTTATCCTTCTTTTTTACGAAAAAATTGACTGTGCGAAACCGCATTATATTTAATCGCACTTCTACGGCATTAGAAATTATTTTAATTCAAATTTAGCTTCCGTGCGCGTAATAACAACGTTTAACAGCTATATTAAAAGACCTTGCTCGCCAGTGGCGCCAACTGGTGAGCACAAAGGTCCTCATTGGTGGCGGGCCTATTTCCGTCAACCGGACACAAATTTAAACTCCGGACTGCTATTGAAAATTTCTAGATGGGAAAATCTAATAATTCTTGTCCGAACCAAGAATCGAACATCGAACCTAGAACCTCATGCCACATAATATAATACTAGCATACAGATGCCTAATCCCACACAAAGAAACCGTTTCAAGGTAACTAACTAGCGTTATACGTCTTAACTAAACTGATTATTTTTATAAGTACATCGATTGCGTGCGGTTCCGATCCACGGCTATAGATTGTGTTAGCAGCGACTTGCAAGTAGAAGGTTATAATCGGTTGGTATTTTTTTTAATATGCAGTGATGTTTTGTTTTATACTATTTTTTTGCACGTTTTTACAGTTTCATTGTACCAAAATGTGTTGCAATACAAATTTAATAAATCGAGTGGAATGTGTGAGAAATTTAAAACAGCGCCATCTATTGGAATCAATATTAAATGATCCGTTCAAATAATCTTTGAAATGTGACAAAGAAGCACAATATGCCATACTTGTGTGCTTAGGAGAGTTGATTAAACAAGAACATACAATTTTTATGATCAATTCTAGGAATTGTGAATTTTACACACAATTCAGTAACAAATCGATGCATATCGCGCCATCTAGTAATATTTATTTAAACCAAATTTTTTTTCGTAGCACTGGGACACCTCGTACTAAGCACAGTACAGCTTGCGGCCACTAGACCCCTAAATTCCTCTTAGATATAAATACAACCGTAGACTTGAATTAATCTAGTGAAGGATCTATAACAAGATTCGTCCTTGACGAGAGACCAATAGGAAATCGGATTTGTCTAGTGTTCCGATTGGGGATCTACTTATTTGATTTATTAATCGTTTAGTGGACGAGTCCGGGCGTGGAGAGTTCACCAAGACCGCTCCTCTTGTCCTTTATCCACTATCTTAGGCACTTCAGATTGCCTTAGCTGAATTGGCAGGTACTATTCGGTTACCATGGATACTGTATTTATGATAAATACTATAGATATTTGACGTTGTATCTTCAAGAAGATTGAATAAAAATGTGTGTATCTATATATGTACATATTAATACGATAGACTTTTGAGAGCGATGCAGTGCGATGCGAGCATGTGAGAGTGAGCAGTTTATTGGTTTTCTTTATATTTTAACTGCTCAATTTATTATTTTATCGCCTAGAAAGAATCAGCTACAGTTGCATACAGCATCTACTTCATCATTACAATCGCTAATCTGCAGATAAGAATCCCAGTTATTTTTGTAATTCCCTCGGATCGCTATATTTCTAACACTCCACTAATAACCGCCCACCAATAACACATCACAATTACAGCTCTTTTCACAAAACCGACGCGGCGTCGCCCATATTCCCGACACCGTTAATTCTCCTACACATATTTTATTCCCGACTGATATACACCCCCGTATCCTGACCGAGGCGTCGCTTCGTCCGTGCCGGCGGCGTTTTCCTCCCGACATTTTTGTCGTGGGTATTATTGAAATCAAAATAGCTCATGCCGGAGGAACCCCCCATAAATTTTGCGTACCACAGCGGGCGTTCTGCTCTGTCCCAATTTTTGTTTGTGACTGTCAATTTTTATTCTTTGCGCTGTATTTCGGGTGGATTCTGAACTGTGTTGACGTCTGTGTTGGTTCGGTGACTAAAATTATTTTGTTTTTGGGATTTTCGATTTCGCATATCCAAACAATAGTTTTTAATATTAATGGAAACCAAAAGAAAAAAACAACAAAAGATTGATTGACACATTTCGTTTTTTAATTCCACATCTTCGTTAATATAGTAACAGTAGCCCCCGATTCTGAGTTAATGCATTTGAAGTTGAGTAATTTATTATCAAACTATACTGTAGCCTGAAAATCTGTCAAAATTTGGCAATCAAGTATGGTTTGATGTGTATACAAAAATCGTCGCTAAGCCCAAATTCTACGAATCTGAAGCCCATCAAATTTTTCCGATTACTGTTTCTACCATAAAACTCTTTCATACCGTCCAAAACTATCAAAACACCTTGAAAACAAACAACCCTATCCCGTTAATTTATTAAAATTGTCTACTAAATTAATAATTTCGTCTGTTTGCTTTGAAAAGCATCCGGGGCACGAAACAGTAGTGACTCTTGGAGGGTGAAATAGTCGGAAAGTTGGGACGGGATGTAAATTAATGAAATTCTACCACTACACTGTACACTTTCGACGGTCTGCTTACAAAGCCAGTGTCCGTACGAGGAGTTTGGGACGAAGAGCGACGATGTAATGGATCGTACACGGATTTATTAAAATCGGATTCGCATTTTTTTTCTTTTATTCGGATGCAATGGGATTGTTGAAATAAATGATTTGAATGAGTTCTACTTCCTAAGAAGAAATATTATGTAATACTTGTAACCGATATGAGAGAAGAATATACAAGGGAAACGCCACTGTTTGTTGTTTAAATGTCATTGCTTGAGCATTTTTAGGGTTGCGTACCCGAAGGGTAAAAACGGGACCCTATTACTAAGACTCCGCGGTCCGTCTGTCTGTCTGTCTGTCAGTCACCAGGCTGTATCTAATGAACCGTGATAGTTATACAGTTGAAATTTTCACAGATGATGTATTTCTGTTGCCGCTATAACAACAAATACTAAAAATAGAATAAAATAGATATTTGTGTGGGGCTCACATACAACAAACGTGATTTTTTGTCGTTTCTTGCGATAATGGTACGGAACCCATCGTGTGCAGTTTTTAGGTTACTTGGGCAGTTTTTAGGTTTGATCTGACTCGGGGAGTGGGCATACTTTTACTTACCATTATTAAATGCTAAGTACTAATAAATCATAAACCTACTTAAAAAATTGTTTGGGTGGCAAAGATTAAACTAAGCACAGCTCAATATAAAACACGATTTGCGCCGAACACCCACTGCTCAATATATAAGGAATGTATAATTCCTTATATATTGAGAAGTGGGTGTTTATTGGCTCAACATATTTTGGGCAAGGTTAAGAGATGTTTTCATGCACAGTAAAGGTAGTTATAGAAGGTCGGTTCCATAAGAGTGAGCGAAGACACTCGCACACATAAACACGCTTTACACACAGCAAATGCAACAAATGCGACATTTGTTTGAGATCGCCGTACGTACGCGTCTATGTATGTGTGCGCCTATGTTGGTCATTGTAAGGAGCTGACCTTCTAAACTTATCTATTTTGCTTACCAGGGATCGCGCCCACAAAGGCAGCAGTTTATATTGGTATAACGACTAACAGACTTACTGCCTCCTGAATTAAATGTCAAAGTTCGACATCGATCCTACTCTGCGAACGTTCAAGATAGTTATGGTTAATTTCAAGTAGACCTTCCCGAACTTCTCTTTTCAATATTCCTTGACTCGTCTTTAGATGTCATCATTGTTCCAGTTTACCAGTGTATTCATTTGGTTCTCCGTCGCTAAACTTAGCGCATCCTGATTATCATAATTCGGTGTCCCGCTCCGTTGCCTCGCCCCACTTCCTACCACCAACTTCGTAACACTATAACTTATACAAAACTGACCCACTGCAGATGCTCGACACAGCTTTAATACACAAATAATTACTGGAGACAAGTTTGAAGACTCGAGTGCCACTGCACAAACTTTTAAAAATTTAAATACCAGCCAGTCGCCGAGTTCTTTTTTCGAGTTGCTGCCAAAAGTGGGGCTTGACAGTTTAGTTTTTTTTTAAGTCGTGCTTTGAATAAAGAATGTTTTAATTACAATTTCTGGTTGGTTTGTTTATTCAATGTTTGAGTTTTTAAATGGAAGATGATAGAGTTACGACTGAGCTTGAGTTGGAAGTTGGATAGTGTTGCAAGTTGTGAAATATGAGTTGATCTGACGTGACTACATTACTTGACGCGAAGTTTTGAAGTAGTGCCAGTGTAAAAATGGCTGGCTTGCGTAGTTTATCGCCTCACGTTTGCGTTTATTGCAAGCGATTATTATAAGGAACTGTCCCATTAGTTATTTTACTTCTACTTTTAACGTTTCTTGTAGCTTCTTACTTGTGCTGGAGCCAGTTTTCTTTTAAACCATTTAACGGGATCGTTATTACTATGAGTTCAAAACAAAAAATTAAGGTAAAAACCTTAATTTTTACTGATATTTTTTTGGAAAGAGAATTCTTTTATCACCCTTCCAAGAAAAATATTCTAATTTGAAGACATAAAATTGCCAACACACTACACAGACACAAATTTTAATTTAATCAAAGCAATTTACCACCCCCATTCTTTAAACCTAAAGCTGAAATGCCTTTAAAAAGCCCATCATATTTCCTTGAAATTATTTCCCCATAACAGCAAGGGGTGGGTCTTACCACGGGGCAAATATTTTTTCCCCGTGCTGCCGAGCCCCATTCGTGACGTTGTCGATTTAGCGTGCTCAATAAAAAAATCCCCAATTTACGTTCACGTAATAGGCACTGCGGATAATTCGCTACGGTCCCACATTGAATGTTCATAATAAAATAGTAAGCTTTTTTGGGTTCCGTTGGTTCGCAAGGTAATAATAAACTTCCAAATTCAAGTCAAATTTAATATAATTATTATTATTATTTCTATCATGGCGACATAAAATAAAAAATGTACTGAAATTAGAGGTGTTTTTGTAAATTGATTCTATATACTAAAATTACCTTATGATATAAGCCTATAGTGATACATGTAAAAGTTATATAACAAACTTCGGTACCGGCTACAATGTGAAAATTCTGTTCATCTGTAGACTGTACTTCACTGTCGATTGTCTTTCCTGTCTATTTGCTTCGATATTTGGCATGAACATAACTGTAAATATTTCTCGAGTGTTAGAATAATAAGTACTTGAAATGCGTTTAGTATTTCTCGTTATTGTTGTGACTGAAAGTTCTGTTGCGCTTGTTGTTCTGCTGCTTTTATAAGGAACGGAACCCAAAGTAAATGAGCCGCAACTCACACTTGACCACTTTGTTTAATACACTGATGTTGTTCGGATTATACGACCGTTAAGATTCGGTAACATTAGTTGTTAGCAAATTAAAAATATAAGGGAATGTTTTTATGCTTGGCTGAAAAGATTTTTCCGAGTGCACGGTTTATTACCCAGCTTGGAATGCTTTCCGAATCCATTTTTTATGAATAATAAAGATAAGAAAACTTTAGTCTCAAACGGTACAGGCGCTTTGGATCTAAATTCTAACTTTTAATAAATTAAATTTGAAATACCACCGAGGCTTATAAACCCATGCTTTTTAAACTACACAGTCGATTGTCGATCGAAAAACGTATTTATATAACGATATCTTGCATAAATAGCCTGATTCAAAGAGTAAAATGCGCATAACTTTAGAACGGCTGAACCGATTATCATTAAGCTAAGAACACTCTATACAAAGTCATCTTTCAAGTATAATGGTTTATCCGTTTAGGAGCTATGATACCACATATAGATAAACAAAAACACAGATACATGCTTCAAACTTATAACACCCCTCTTTTTCCGTCGGTGGTTAAAAAGACCACAGATACAGAACAGGCAAGATAAAGATCAAGAGCTAGCTCATCAAGTAAAAATTACGAAAAATCTTTAATAAATGACGGCAAATCACTCGGGATTGCTGCAATTGCATTTGTGTTTATTGTTTACACCATTTCATAACATAACATCATACTGGTACGCTCTATAGAGGTACGCAGAAGTGTACAGTTCACCCTGGTATACACTCGATCCACCGGTTTTGTTCAAGTTTGATGTTATTAGGTTAATCTATTCTGGCATCACTTTGGGTATTATAGGTACCTAACTATAGAACTGGTCCATTAAGTACCACAACTAAAAAGTAAAAAATTTCAAACTTTTCAACAAAAAAAATACAACTGACTTCCAAATAAAACACTACAACACTACTGTGTTTTTATTTGGAGGTAGGTTTTTTTTTTTTTTTTTTTTTTATAATTTATAGGCTCGCGTTTGACCACTATCACGCCTGATGTTAAGCGATGATGTGGTCTACGGTGAAGCACGCTTGCCTAGAAGAAACCTAGGTTGTACCTAGGTTGTAGGTTGTACCTAGGTTGTATCTTTTTGTAAAAAAGTTTATTTTTATTTTTGACAAATCAAAAAATGTAGCTAGCCTAAGTAATGAGCAGTTCTAATAAAGGTGCTCACCAGAACACCAGCTAATTATATAGTTGTTCTAGAAATTTTCTATATTGCTAGGTCAATGTAGCGTATTAATTTAGTAGTGAGATTTAACAGACCGTAACAAAACAATATTTCTCTCTAATTAACATTGAATCACAACACCAAAAAGCTACAATTACTAACTTTCTAAAACAATGAAACATTATGTAATGAAGCGTAAAACAGTGCTATTAATTAGTAACGAATGACTAGGCAACGTTTGATGGTTCGAATTACTGACATAAATCTAACTAGATAACACAGGGCTCTCCATCTGTTTGAACCAAGCGTGCCTTTTCACACATGTAGCGGCACCGACGCCGCCACTTACAAACTAATGACATGACGTCACACAAATCCTGCATCGCGCAAGCAAAGTTTTCGGCGCGATTTGAACGTATACAACAGTCCGACGATAACCGTTGGGCAGTTGACCGGACCAGACACAACACCCGTCTGGTCGGAGGATCCTCCCTTTTCTATGGAGGTTTGTGGGACTTTACACCCTGTTCCACCTACCACCAAACTGGTGACCCTCGAACATGAACGTCAGCGCAGCCTTCGTGCAGAGCTACTTCATCGTGACGTCATCATCACTTCCTCAAGCTTTCGAGCAGCGAGTCACACAGCCAGCCAGTACCCACGGCATCTACGGGGGTATCCTGATCACCAGCATGCAGCGGACGCGCATACCTGGTCATCACCCTCAGCTTCTTTCATCACCGCTCCGACCCACTGGAGTCAGCAGCACTGTCCCGACTCACTGGGACACATCATCACCGCTCCGACTACTGGAGCCAGAAAAACTATCCCGACTCACTGGGATATCATCACCCCGACTCACTGGGGCACAACTGCATACAGTTCCGACTCACCATGAACTCTGCGACTTCCGGTTCCGACTCACGGGAACCAACCATCTACTGGCCAGGCACGCATCACAAGATGTACGGACGACTCAACCTGCTATCGACCTCCGGTCTCCGGAGGGGAGTGATGTAGCGGCACCGACGCCGCCACTTTCAAACTAATGACATGACGTCATAACAAATCCTGCATCGCGCAAGCTAAGTTTTCGGCGCGATTTGAACGTATACAACAGTCCGACGATAACCGTTGGGCAGTTGCCCGGACCAGACACAACACCCGTCTGGTCGGAGAATCCTCCCTTTTCTATGGAGGTTTGTGGGACTTTACACCCTGTTCCGTATCCCCCCAAACACTCAATTTAAGAAATTTACTTACCATCATCGTCATTAGCCTTTTAATGTTCCCACTGCTGGGACACAGGCCTCCTCTCTGTGAGAGAGAACGGGCCGTAATCCACCACGCGGGCCCAGTGCGGGTTGGTAGATGTCTTCGAATTTTTAGTTCTAGGACATGCCGGTTTCGTCACAATGTTTTCCTTCACCGTTTTGAGAGCAGTGGTGATGATATAATATACACACGTTACCACTGTGCCACCACTGCTTTACTTACCGGTGAAAGAAAATGTTTATGTCGCTTACATTGTCTCGGCCCATTACTTTTTGTATAGTTTTTACAGCTTCTTCTTCATCGTCACATCGATTATTCCTACTTTATATTTTATGGTTTTGACCAAAATTCAGCCACGTAGACAGCGTTAGAATTAGCCTCGTAAAGATCTTTCAGAGTAAAGAAGTTGTTGCACAGAGAACACGATAAGAGGCATTGTTTGGGACGGACAACCCAATACGGGACAATTAGGCAATTTTAAACGACGACTTTTGACGGCAAAAGAGGGGTGTTATAAGTTTGACGTGTACACACGTTATATTTGTATATATTTCTGTGGCATCATAGCTCCTAAACGGATGAACCAATTTTGATTTAGTTAGCTATGTTTGATGAAAATTGGTTTCGGCGTTTTACTGTTTGATGAAAATTGGTTTAGGCGTTTTACTGTTTGAATCGGCGTGTTTTCGCAAGATATCGTGTCATAATTACATGTTCAATAGATTGTTGATCGAAGCATGTCTACTACTAGATAAATATTGTAGCATGTAATAAAAACGGATTTCTACTTTTTATTTTTATTTTACTTGTTCAAGATTTCGGTTGATGTCCGGTGCCTATGACGCTAAATAAAAAGCTCAAAAGAAGAGTATTGGCCTTAATTTTACTCCCTTTTTTGACACGCGATGTACATACATTCACGTCATTCAGTTAGATTTATGTCCGTGGTTCGAATCATAATTAATATGCTTCCCTTAATTAAATCAACCTTCGTGTTTGTTTAGTTTGCATTATCTGTTAGTTTTATTAATATTTGCTGTTTTGTGGCTCGAGGGTGATCGATTTGTTGACTGTGTTAAACGGGTTATGGGGATTGGGAATAAAATTGTAATGTACGGTTATAAATCTGGGTTATTATGTCTAGTCGGATGAGACGTAATTACTATGGTTTTTATATCATGTCTGGAACAGTCACAGAGTTTATTACTGTCGTAGCGTTAGGTTTTAAGACTACAACATAGTTATAAAGATTGCTACGAATGGCTCTTATCCGGTTAACCAGTGTTGCCATCATTATCTTTCAGCCCGTGTCCTATATTATTAAGGATCGCCACAACAAGTTTTCTTCTTCTATCATTATCTCCCTTTTCTTTGACATAAAAATTCATCGCTCTCTGCATCAACTCGTCATTACCCGACTGCCGAAGGAGGGTAATGTGTTTATCAGTCTATGTATGTATGTATGTATGTATGTATGTATATATGTATGTATGTATGTATGTATGTATGTATGTATGTATGTATGTTTGTTCCTATGTGGCGTTCTAGAGACCAAACGCGTTGGCCGATTTTGATGATTCTTACGTCAATCGATTCGTCTTAATCCTGCGAGTGTCACTGGCTGCATTAAAATTGGAAAAAACAAAAATGGCGGCTTTTGGGCGCCATTTTGTGGCGAAAAAAAAAATTTTTTTCTTTCAAACCCATCGTGTGGGGTATCAAAATAAAGGATTTTAAGAGGCGATTTCAAAAATATATCACACTTATATGTTTAAATGTACCAAGTTCTAAAAAAAAATTACTAAAAAGTTGTAAATAAAAAAAGTTAATTAAAAAAATCAAAAACCCGACTGCTTAAAAAGCAAACTAAAAAGACGTAAACAAGAAGAAAATCATGCTGTGCAGTCGGAGGATACATCTGGTTTTGGTCCGCCAGCTCGCGAATATGTATCCTCCGACTGCACAGCATGATTTTCTTCTTGTTTACGTCTTTTTAGTTTGCTTTTTAAGCAGTCGGGTTTTTGATTTTTTTAATTAACTTTTTTTTTTTCCTACTCAGATTTTATTACTCTGACTTCCTTTTCTCATCTCTAAAACTAATTCATAAATTTTCAGAAGACCCATAGTAAACAGTTTACGAAAGATATCTTCTTACCCTGTTAAAGAATATCCACTCTTAGGAACAAATCTCGTCTTCTATCCTCTGAACATTTTAATCCTCTTTTAAACTACCATATTAACGTACAAGCACTTAAACTTAACGCAGTTTTAAACAGAGCTTAAGCACTAACTACGTCTCTACTCAACTCATTAGTAGACATAAATGTATTTTTATGTAAAACTAGGTTCTGCCCGCAGTTTCCCCCGCGTATAAAGTTTTAAATCATCCCAAGGGAACATAATACTGACATAAAAGAGTACCCTCTATTCTAAGCCAGTTTCTGGTCAATTTACGATCGGCTGCTGTGTTGTGCTGCGTGTCGCGGGAACGATCCCCGCAAGGAATAAATATTTGTATGGCCAACAGATAGTTGTTCCGGTCTGGTTGTGTGTGTATGTGAGTTTGTATGTTTGTAAATGAACCCACGGTACAGGAGAAATTCCTAGACGGGAGCTAGAGAATAATGTTGGCGCATCACATATGCGCGGGCGTCCGAGAGGCAGGCGCGGGGTGTCGGGGGACCGAACCCACGACGCGACGGCCGGCTGCGCGCCCGCCGCTCCACTCAGCTCACAGACACCAGCCATTACGGGCATTTCTTTGTACCTATTTCTATCTGAGTTGATAGCGTAATAACAGTAATATACCTATTTTAATACAGTCCACTCTTTTATTATAAAGTCCCGATTGAGCCTATTCATTGGTCCTTCGAGCCGGATCAATGAATAGGCTCAATCGGGACTTTATAATAAAAGAGTGGACTGTATTAAAATAGGTATATTACTGTTATTACGCTATCAACTCAGATAGAAATAGGTACAAAGAAATGCCCGTAATGGCTGGTGTCTGTGAGCTGAGTGGAGCGGCGGGCGCGCAGCTGGCCGTCGCGTCGTGGGTTCGGTCCCCCGACACCCCGCGCCTGCCTCTCGGACGCCCGCGCATATGTGATGCGCCAACATATTCCCCGGGTTGAAGGGAAGTCTTCAATTGTCGATTGGAAGGGGGCAGATGCAGTTGAAAGCACGACGAATGGTGCCCCGCTTCGTCTTCAATAATCATGCGTCTAGTTTCATCCAAATCCGTTCAGCTCTTAAGGTGAGACAAATATTAGGTAGGATTACAACAAAATACATTTTTATATCACACAATAACGCAGTACCACGGTACAACATTTTTTATATGACACAGTAACGCAGTATCACGGTACAACATTTTTTATATCACACAGTATCACGGTACAACATTTTTTATATCACACAGTAACACAGTATCACGGTACAACATTTTTTATATCACACAGTAACGCAGTATCATGGTACAACATTTCTATGTTACACAGTAACGCAGTATCACGGTACAACATTTTTTACATCACACAGCAACGCAGTATCACTGTACAACATTTTTTATATCAAACACAAGTATTACGGAGCACAGTTTGTATAAGTTCCAAGTCTCTGTTGATCGCTTTCAGAGGATTAATATCTCCCCAGACTTCGATAAGTATGTAGAATAGGTTCTGAGGAAAAGTTTACAGCAAATATGTACCGATCGAGAAAAATTGTCGAGGGATTTCGTTACTTTGCGTGTGTTACGATCAATACTTTGAATAAGAGTATATTATTTTGGTGTGATAATAAAATAATAGTAATAAATCAATTATTGCTGGCTACAATGGGCCATTTAGACACTTAGTTACCACAATTCTTGAAAGCAGAATTACACTGTGTAAAGAGAATAGGGATGGATCCTGGTATGGCCATGTGATGAGGAGGGATGAAACGCATGTTACTAAAAGAGTAATGAATATAAATGTGGATGGATGCAGAGGGAGGAAACGGTCAAAGAATGAAAAATGAACGATGAATGGACTGTGTGAGGAGTGATATGAAAAAAAGGGACTCAGTGTTAGCGTGACGTGAGACAGGACGGTATGGAAGAAGAAAACGTGTTTTGACGACGCCAAGTAACATGGGACAAGGGCAGGAATGTGATGACAGAGAACAGGGTGTTTCCAGGGTAGAAAAATAGTAATTCTATTTAGTCCGTCTGTGAGATTATTAAATAATATTGGACCCGTATTTTTTGCTTTATCAAATAAATAAAAAATTACAAAGATGTGTAAATGTGACGTCACTTTGTCAGTATAAAGTGTAGCGCACCATGACGTCACACTATATTTCAACGCACTGTATCGTTGTAATTTTTTGTTTACGTGGCAAAAGAAAAAATACGTGTGCAATATTTTTAGGTTATTTAACTGACGGACTCAATAGATATTTTTGTCAACTACCCTATTTACGGTACACATCCATGCGTAGCATATTCATGGATCGTAGTGTATGATCTTGCCTACATTATATACACGTGCGTAGCTTAGCTTTGTCAGCTATGGAGTAGCGTCTTCAGGTATACTCGCGTGTCCGTGGGAACCAAAGTACAAATGAACCACGTGTGTATTGGTGACGTCATAAGCCATATGTATCAACACGTATTGGATTCGTGATTGCCTGATCTTCTCATAATATTTTTTCATCCATACACAAATATAGGCAAGTCAATCGCCGACAGCATCTAAAAGAAAGATTAATTCAAAACCACATACATATATGTTAGGAATACAAATCACACTCTTCCCCTCCATACTAGGTCTTAATTTATTAAACAAAACACTTATTCTTAAGAGTATTTCTCGTCTTATAAACGCTTGCAATACTTGAGCAACAATTTGACATGATTCCTCGAAGCTGCTTGACACTACATTTTTTCACAAAAATCTTTGCACCAACAAGCGATCCTCGACATTTTTCTTGGAATTAAAGGCGTAATGAATACCAGCTGAAAGTTTGTTGGCAGAAGGTTTACTATTGAAATATTTAGCACTTGCGAAGTATTTGGTAAAAAGCCCTTGTATTTGTAAGCTGGACGATTTATCATGCTATTGAAATTCGCGTTGAGCAGCCGAGATTCCGACTGCCTTTTCTAAATCGCCAAAATCTCATCACTTGTGAACTGATTTTGAGCTGAGACCTATGTCCCACGAAACCCCCAATTTAATATCACAACTATACGTAAACGCCAATTTTTACACAATTTTTACTCGCACAGCCCAATAAATCACTTATTCGTAAGTGCTTACACTACAGTGCATTCTTGAATGTGTGCTTTGTAAATAGGCACTACCACACTCTTCAATTGGCGCACACATGCGTGTGGATTGTTATGAATGTAAATGCACAAAATATGGTTCGAATCCAAGGACAAAAGTGTATTTACCCGTGAGACGTGTATTTATTGGGGTTATTACGTCTTGTTACGTCACATTTAGACACAGAACAAGTCATCATAGTTGAATAATGAATATTATCAATTGTAATCGTAAGATTACTATATAAATGCACAAAATTCACCGCGACGTAAAACAGATGGGACGCTATGGCCTCTTACTCGCGAAAACTTTGACATATCTGTACTTCATATACAGTCACTTTTTGTCTTGGGTGGTTTGTACTTGATTAGGATTTTTTGCTCGCACGTTTCATGTATCTTTTTGCGTAGCGAAAACATACTAAATCTACGGTCGAGACACAATGGCTTTTCCATTGTTTCGCTAATTAAGGGAGTATTAAGGGTAAATACTACCACTTAGGGTTAGTATTGCGAGCGTGGATGAGCAAATCAGAAAGAATGAGGAACAGTGAAAAACACTCATCGTTGTCCATACGTAGGAACCTACACTCATGTCGACCGTTGTAGCTGTAGCAGAGCTACGCATGCTACGCGTGCTACGAATATTTTGCTACGGTTAGGTTACAAAAGCTTGCTGACTCTATGTCGCATCTATAAGACAAGTTCAAGTTCCATGCTATTACCAACCAGTCCTTCTGTAAAACAAAGTTGTAGTACATAAACAAATCAATACTTGGCACGAAAACAAAAACATGAAGACTTTGGCTCACCACCCTCTGCAGAAAGTATTAAGAGTGGAATTATGATAATGGAATTAATATTAGGGTCCGGAGCGGAACAAATCTGAAGCCGGGACGTTATGCGAGTGTTACCGACAAAAATGGCACATTAATGTCTCGGATAAATTCCCGGGTTTTGCATTAGAACGTTTTTTTTTATTAATGGTAATATGATTTCGTTTGGCTTTTCGACCCTTTTTTCGGTATTGAACGTGGTTGGGAGGCGTATTCGACATTGGATGTTTTGGCATGATTTTGAAATCTTCCAAAGAGTTTTGCAATAATTTTAATTTAGAAAGAAAGAAAAATATTTATTTGTGACCCGCACAGGAGACACGAGAAATAAGCATAAAAATTACACAATAGTCAAAATAAAAAACCCCGTGCGAGACCAAAAAGGCTCCTATCTCAGCATGTGCAGTGATATCCAAAAAGGAAATAACCCTGCGCTGATATTCTGATAGGGCCCACTGTTCATGCCACGGACACACTTACGGAAACGGAAAATACAATAAAAAAAAAAAAATTGTATATATAAATAACAAAAGAAATATAATAAACACAGAAAGTGGGTCAAAATATGTGTCAAAATTTGAATTAATCTAGATTTTAAGTGATATGATTTACGCTGAAAAGTGACAACCCTTGGCACTCCAGATGGCCGGCCAAGTCATATTAAAAATATCTGGATTTGCTCTTAAGCCAATCCAAAATAAATAGTAAAGATAACTATAAACTTAGACCTGATCACGTAGTGACCTTTGAAGGCCACGAATATTGTGAAAGCCTTTTACCTTTATCGAAAAAAAGCGACCAATGTTGAATTAGGCAGCCTATGTGTAACCTTGTAGCTAAGTACACACAGTCTACCTCTCTCCTCCAATAAATCCTATCAAAAAACAATCGGCACGCCAAACAGACCCCTTTACGAACACACAAGCTTAAACGTTAATAAAAATAAACGTAAAAAATGATTTTATTGTTGTATTTATAAGCTGTTATTGTGCTGTGACTGCGCTCGGAAGTGCCCATAAAGTGAGCTCGAAGTGTTTACGTAACGGATCCAGTTGTACGATGGTCGTTGTCGAATGTGTTTAGTGGTTCAAGGATTTCGGTTATTGGGTGCTAATTTGTTATATTATTTTACTTGGGTTTTCGTGGTGGCCCAGTGGTTAAGATCTCGCTTCTCGTGCTTGAGGTCATAGGTTCAAATCCGGGCAAGTGCCAATGTAACTTTTTCAAATTCCTACGTACTTTCCAGGCAACGGTGAAGGAAAACATCTTGAGGAAACCTGGACCTATACAGTTGATGTAAGTCTGAAATAGCCAAGTCAGAGGCCTGTGGGGTTCCCAGACGCGGTTTAATTAACTATGTCAACAGAAGTGGCCAAAACAAAAAAACAAAAAAAAATGGGATTTATTTGTCTGTTCATATTAACCATAATATATGGCAGGTGACGTGGTACCCATACCTTTCAAATATATATTTTTATTATGATAGATAGGCTCGAGCTTGACCATTATCACACCTGATGATGTAAGTGATGACATGGGTGACGGTGAAGCACGCTTGTCTAGAAGTAACCTATTCGCTGTTATCTTTTATAGGCATTGCTCTTCAAAACTACTCAAGCATTTTTTCCTCGAAAGTTGCTGAACTTTCAGTTGTTGTACAACTAAATGTCAAGTTATTCGGTGTCAAAGCCTACATATGCGGCAATTTCAAAACCAATACAGTGGGAAACGGTTCCAACAAGAACATACAGCTATACTTTTAATTTACATTTTCTTTGTTACCAAATTCAGTAGACCCCTTTAACACGATTACACCCCCCATTATTCTTTCCCCCACCATCATCATCAACATCCACCATGTTCAACATACCCCTTAACAAATTGCCTGCAACTTCCGCAACGAATCCCGATCATAATACCGATGCCCAGTAATTAAGCCTAATTTAGACAGATGGACAACGTTTTAACCCAAATTGGATCTCACACACAGCAATTTGTGTTCCCAGTTAATTTTATTTGGGTGACGCTACCCGCAAAAGCCGGGTTTTTCCGCAACGCAAACCGGGACGTGTGCTTACACCCGATGCTTGCAAATGGGTCGATTATAGGTACTTTTGCATGGCGTTCGATAACTTTATACTGATTGTGTTTTCTTTAGGCTTGTTAAACACTGAATGTGGTTTATTAAAAACTTTTTATAATCTGACAGACGGGTGAAATTTTATTAATCATAGTAAATTTTTGGATCAACTTTTATAAAATGTATTTCGATGATTACTTCATAACATTATCGTGAGGAGCCGTACCAAATTTTATAAGCAAGCTGAGAAAATTGAAAGAAAACGAGAGAGCTGCTTTGTTATTCGTTGCAAATAAGTTTAAGAATCCATTAAAATAAATTAGATATCCTTGATACCTTACCTTCTACCTGTAAACCTTAAAATGAATAATTTGCTGAGTACATGTACTTAAATTAAATAAATGACACCGACTTAAAATTTGTCCGACCAGAATGTGAGCACCTGGAAAGCTCTGTCGTTGGTCACGTTCAAGTCATGGATGGTGCAGGCGCCTCACTGACACCATGTTTGGGTTGAGTCAAGGCTATCCAATTTTACCAGATTGCCTCTGCAGTGACCAACCTGGGCCCACAATCGGTTCAGAGAATTCCAGATTGACCACTGCATTTAGTGTCCAGGTGGCAGATGTTCTGCTGGGGTGATTTGAAGTGTGGGGGACTGTGATTTCTGATTCGCCACAGTGCTCTTAAGTGGTAGTAAATCTAAAAATGAGTATTACGATTTTAGTCGTTGCACTTATTCTTATCTCCAAGAACAAAGGGATCGGCCTCTAATCTAACAAGTACCTGTATCTAAGACCAACAATGTTATCACAACAACAGCCCAGTAACCAAGTGAGCACCGACCCTAATAGTTAATTAGTTGACACAGTGTAGGTATAGCGGGTCTGCGCCGCCGACCCAGGCTCGCCCCGAGGGCCTCGTTTGAATTGACATGTCACTACCCAAGTGTTTGTCTTCTCAACAAATACACTATTAAGATGGAGACATCTTGATTTTGTTGGCTTTTGTTTTTAGAGGTTTAGGAGGTGGTTTATATTAGTGGGCGAGGTTAAGGTCGTCACGTAGAGCCTGAAGATGGGCACACCTTGGCTTTTTCCGATGACGTACATCGGAAAAAGCCAAGGTGGACGACTACATTCGTTCATAGCGAGTTGGCCAGGGAAGAAAGTGGAGAAAGGCAGAAGGCAGGGGTTTGCTTTTTAAATACATTCATATAAGCTTCATTCCTTGATCATGACTAAATCTCCTTGTTGCAAGTTTTACAAACTGTTATTAAAGCTTTAATTCATGTTACAAACAAAGACTGCCATCAAGAATTACTTTTTATCATGTTTGATGCGCATTAACCTTTCGTAACCAAAACAAAGGGGATATAACAAGCCAAAGCTTATTTGATGACATTTTCATTTTATTTGAAAATATCATATAAAAAATAATAAAAAAAGGCTTTTCTTAAAGCGCCTGCGGTCACATATTTCATTACGACGACGCGCGGATATATTTCTCTTTGCTCTGCGTTTTTGTTCAGGCGTTTGTAAATCTGACACCTTAGAAACCATATTTTTTCGGTAATCCACGACGTTGATATAGATATTGTTTGGAATGAAATCTGACTTATACAGCGCGTTTACACGAAATGATTTTTGTAAATATTCTATTCAAAGGGCTGGAAAAACGTGGTCGATGCTTTCAGGTGAAAGTGTTGTCAACGCTTTTCTACCGCAAGAATATTCTGGTATCCATGTGCATTATCCCCTCTTTATGTTGTTAAGGAAGCTATTATTATTGATGAAATCCTAATTCAACACAAACCGTCTTTATTGCAACAACAAAACATCGCAACAATCGTACTCAAAATGTATTTCAAATCCAACAGCCAAGTGAATCCACAAACCAAGTGAAACGTGTACAAAATACGAAAAACCAGTGCAAAATAAAATAACAAAAAAAAAAACTTAAAATAGTAATGAAAAAATGCTCGAACCATGTATAGATCGGACAGGACGCTGACCCATATCGCGTAGTAAGTGCAAACATTTATGTTGCGCGCCAGTGTGTGTGTTCGTGAGCCTGTCAGGTGGAGATGAGGCGGGGGGCGTCTGTGCCCCCGCGCCTCTTATCAGGAGATAAGGCACCGTGGCTCCCAAGCAGCACCGTCTCGACAAACGTGGGCGACTCATCACAGTGACCAGGTCGCTTGGATTTAAGCGGCCGCCGCCCGCAATGTTACATACACTGAACGCACTCGCCGGCAAAATATCCCCGGGCGGCGGCCTAGATACAAATGCGAACAGACATACGCAGCCGAATAAGAACCACCACAAGACGTCACCATCGTCGCCCTACAGCAAACCGAAGTAAGTGTAGTTTTTAAGTTTTAAAGTCTTGTGCAATGTAGAACAGTGTAGAGACGACTGTGATGTGTATTTTGCAGGATGTGCAGTGATGTTTTCAGAGAGGTAGATGGAGTAAATGTCAAGGCAATTATGCATGGATTTGATATAAACATAAAACTACACCCCCTTGATTAAACAGCCGACACATAAACTGTTAGTGAACTGACTATTGCTCTCCCGTTTCATTGCAATGAAAGTGACAATTTCACTGGCTTCTTTTAAACATTCAAATTTTAATGAAAAACATTTTCTTATTTTCTTGCCTGAAATGTGTATTAACATTTTAACAATGGCGTTAGTACCACAATATCACAACGTGGTGATATCAGTCGTTGTAATATTCCTTTCAATGCTATAAGACAATACACTTCAAAGATAAGGTAAAGTAAGTTGTTTTCTGCAATACTATGAGCGTCCAATCCTTAGCAGTTAGATTTTAAGCCTTTCTTATCTGCAGCCATTATTGCTTCAATTCCTATAAGTAGGTACGTCTCTTTGATCAAATGTGAGTCTTATGTCTGTTTGTGAACCTGTGTTTTAATGGCTACCAGGCAAACTTATATGAATTAGACTTTACTGTTATGTTCATTGTACCATGACATATACTATCACTCCCACTTATTACCTCCGTATTCTTCTTTTTCTGATTATTGCTTAATACCACTGTTTTGCCGGGTTTTCCTTAGCAACAACTGCTTAACCTATTACGATTAATTTGGGATCAATAATAAACTTTATTCTGGACAATCCAGATGCAGTACAATAGGCAAATATTAGGTCTGTTCAGAAACCTGTTGCACTTGTATAATTCATTCCATTTCTGTAACTATTTATGTTTAAAAACACGTGGTTTTGGGCGATAATGAAGTATTTTCTGATCTGATAGACTGGCATATATATATTATCATGTAATAATATTTTGTTGATTAGGTACATATTATCACAATAGACTATACATTTTAATAGATTGCAGTTACTTTTCACTCTTGCTGAATGAGGTTTTTTTCTGCATCAGAAATTGTTTATTTTTTAGAATTTTGTTCAGCTTTAGCTTCAAGTATAAATAAATTATTTTGTAGAAGAAAATTTTTGGGTCAAACCTGAACATTTTCATATATATTTGCACGCATTATAGTATTAACCAATCCCAGTTTTATTTTCAAAACTGAACCTGCCATTTTCATTGTAGTATCTTGACAATTCTTCTTTAATGCTTCTTTAGCCTTCTGCTGTAAAATGTATCCATTACTTGCTTCTGCTCTATTCTGTAAAAGTCATAAACATGGGAACATATTCCCAAAACAAAACATACTAATCCAAGGACCTGTTCAACCCAAGTTTCTTCCAAATTCGTTCAGTTGTGTTTATAATAATACTAGCTGTTGCCCGCGGCTTCGCTCCCGTGGACCACCCCACAGGACCCGTATTCTGGATAAAAAATAGCCTATGTCACTCAGGAATAATGTAGCTTTCTATTGGTGAAAGAATTTTTCAAATCGGTCCAGTAGTTTCGGAGCCTATTCGGTACAAACAAACAAACAAACAAAAAAATCTTTCCTCTTTATAATATTAGTATAGACTAGCTGCTTCGCGCGGCTTCGCTCCCTTGGGCCACCCCACAGGACCCGTTTTCGGGATAAAAAAAATAGCCTATGTTACTCAGGATTAACGTAGCTTTCTATTGGTGAAAGAATTTTTTAAATCGGTCCAGTAGTTTCGGAGCCTATTCGGTACAAACAAACAAACAAACAAACAAACAAAAAAATCTTTCCTCTTTATAATATTAGTATAGATTATTATTATTATATTATTATTAGTATTAGTATATAAATAGAATTTTCTGTTATTGTTTAGGCATGCCTCCATTAATCCATCTTTCAATCGATTTACTACTATGAATGCTTCAATTAATCCATCATACTTAAGCGAAATGTTGGAGTATCTCATTTATATTGCTTACCTAGCAAGAAAGTTCAGTATTGCCATGTATTACAGATTTCAAACTTTGCTCCCTCAGTCAGATTTTGGCAAGCATTTCGACAGATTTGATGAATCGTTGGATCTTTGGATACACGATAAGTTTTATTACTATTTCAGTTTTCAATTTGAGTGAGTTGTTGCTAAAACTGAAATGACATGTGTGATGTTCAGGTAATATGAGATGCAGATGTTTGCAAATTAGTCGTTCTAGATTGTGATATTATTTTCAGTGCAGTTAGTTATTTTTCGTTTACCTTCAACATAACAAGTAGGTATTTCTTCTTTCTCCTTCTTGTTTTCTTGTGGGAATATTAAGATTTCAGCATCAGGTACCAACATGTTTTTATCTTCCACGTAGAATTATGGTTTATCAAATTGGCTGACACCAAGATAAGGTTGATGACACATTTAGATAAAATTGCAGTTGTTTATAATTAAGACTGGCATCCTCTTAAAGCAATTCATTCACTCATCTTTTACTTGTTTGTAAGTGATTTAGATTTTCCGTCATTTATATTTTCATTCATCGCTCTGTACACTTAATGCTCTATATTCTATGTTTCTTCCATTCATCACCATATTGCTAATGAGTCAGTAGCAGTAGCTCTTTGTTGACAATTACTAATCCTACTGGTACCACATTCTGTCTTTACGTACAGGTTTAAATTTTATTTTGTCGGCTAAGACAGTTGGCATTGAGAATTTTGCCCAGTGATGCACTAAGTTGTAAATTTAACTCATTAAAATAAATGTTAGTGTTGAATGAATTCCACAAGCTAAGCATTCTCCTTATCAGCCAAAGAGTAATTCTGACCAATTTTCATGATTTAATTTTTACATATTTCCCGCAAAACACAAAAAATATATTCAAGTTGTTTTTCTTTTTGCTTCAAGTTAACTCTATTATCCTAAACGGTGTTTTAGTAACTTAGTGCATTGCCTTAATGCGTGATTCGGATAACCCAGTACTCCAATTAGCTGTACCAACCAGCTATGGCAGGTAATCCTAACACGTCTTGACGTAACAAAGACGGTTCCAATTGGCTTATTCATCCTATCAACGCCAACCAGATTATCAAAATCGCCTAATGTGTTCAAAGCCTTAACAGCCGTCAACCTACATGTATATCTGTTTACTGAAGCATAAAACATGTACTTACGTCACCGTACATGATTTCACGTGTTTGACGTCATTATCTTGAACTTTTCGCCCGAATTCATAATCTATGTATGTATAGGGTGGGCATTTTTACTCAAACCAGCTAAAGTTGCAATTTTGCTTTGATAGTTTTTAAGACCACTTCAATAACTTCTGTAATATTGTAAGCTTAAGTTCCGTGTAACGGATGAAGTCATCTCGCAACTCACTAGATGTGACAGACGTGGCAGATCCTGTCTAATTTTTCCGTGGAGTTTTCTAAAGGGATGTATAGTGGTCAATCTTGAACACAAGCTGCTAGCAGAATATATATTACATTGCTCGTGGGATAACTTTAAACGAAAATTGATGAAAAAAATCGACAAAAAGGAATCAGTTTGTTTGACAGATATTATGGTCGATACAAAATTACTAAGCCAGAATAATAAATTATGAAAACATATCTCGTCATTTTCGTTTTATAAATAAACACTTATAAGCATTGTACGCGAGCCAGTCTGGCAGTCTTCTCTACTCGTTTTGCTTCAACTTCGTCTGTCCATCACAAACCGCGCGGATCAACTGAACGAGTCTATACAGGTTTGCAGTACGTGTACCGCATGGTAACGCGCGATAGAAGATCTTGCACTCGGGACGGATCGGGCGCGTAATGTAGACGATAAACACGATTTTGGCAGTTTACCCACGGCACCGCGCACGGCCACGGTAGGCGCTGAAGCGAATCTCATGTCGTATTGGCCTCTAATAAATCTGTTGATGCCTAACACACCTACACCCCCTCCGCGTCCGCGGCGGTGCACGGTGCCGTGTCTAAATCGCCTTAGTTTGATTTTGTTCCGCGCGGTCATATGATTTAGCCAAAGTTCAAGTTGGTCACCCTGTATATCTTGTTCAAACATACATTTATGACTTCACCATAGTACAGAAATAGACTATCCTCTTTAGCCCGACCTTTTCCCTTGCCCAATTGACTGGGGCTTAGGATAAGTAAGTGCTCAAATAATATTCTTTCGGCTACCCGTTTTTAGGCTAAGCGATATTATGTTATTTCTATACTTGTAAGCTTAGGGTTTCTTTGTGGAGACATCCCTTAGCAGTTTTAGACGTCCTTAGGATTACGTCACCACCTGATTATGATAGTTATGAGGTTAGTTATGTTATTGGCATCCCCATACCTCGGAAAGCACAAACAAAGTAACTTGATACCCCTTACCCAGACTGGTGTCAGATCTCAGGCTTCTGACTACACGTAACGACTGTCAAAGATCTCGAAATGACAGCCAGGACTTTCACACAGACAGAAATCCCATCCTTGTACCGGCCTCGGCAACCGTTGCTTAACCTTGAGAACGACCCGTGCGGCTGTTATTATTTAGCCATGATATTTGGGAAAAGGCTAGGCAGGTTGAGTTATGTTATTGGCTTGCTTATTGGGTTTACGCAAAACTTTTTATCTGTTTGTTGTTTCGTAATGATAATTTTGTACGTGCTTGAATGTGTGTTTAAACCTCTAAGCATTACTTGGAATACTTCCGTTCAAAAACCGAGAGTAAAGTTTAACAAACTCTGTGACGACAGTGACTACCTATTATCAATTTTGAATAAGAACATTAATTAGAAGTGATTTTTATTACTTCTCCGATACCATTTTGCAATACATTTTGTTTCGAGATCTAAGAGAGTTAAAACCTTTATCTTTTACCTTGATTTTATACCTGGGGGCACGGCAGTGTCCCCGCCAATATAAGCCATCACGAGTTCACAACTAGATAGCGTAGTGCTCGTTGACACAGGGGTCCGTTTTACAGGTTCGCTTTATCGTAAAGGTTACGACTACGACACATACAACACACACGACTTCACACATATGACAGGATTCCAGATCCAGTAAAAATACCGAACCGACAAAATATACAGCTGTCCGTTTTACAGGTCCGCTTTATCGTATACGTTTTTATTCGGCAATGGTGTAAGTAGTTGTATGACAGAGTTCACACAAACAACAGTATGAGTGCCGGTTATGAGTGCTGAGCACCTGGCTTTTTTGAAGATTTTTTTTTTCTATCTTCTCGCGTTTGACCACTATGTCACTTGATGTTAAGCGATGATGTGGTCGACGGTGAATCACGCTTGCTTATTCACTCTTGACCTAAAGACCCCTAGATTGTAGCTGTCGGGAAACACAAACTCCGGCAGGGATTCCCACTCCTTAGCTGTACGCATAATAAAAGTGTTCCCGAAACGTTTAGTGCGTATGGGTGGGTTGTCCACCATGTACCGATGGCGCATCGCCAATGGAATTAGATCATGCAATTCCATCGCACACTCCCCGAAATGTAACCGATAAAAAACCGTAATATATCGTAATATACATCTCCAATAAACCCTTATATTATATCGAGAAGTATTCACCTTGTAAACCTTTACGAGTTCACCACAACCATATGAATTATTAGCTAAGACTTAGGTTTTGTTGCCTTATTTCTTAAATAGGAAGAATGGGACCATATGCCAAACACAACAATTTTATCGAAAATCTAAACATTCACCTTACATATCACGTATATCATTCTTGAATGATATACGTGATACCAGACATACACACATACATACAAATACATACATGCGTTGTTATCTAAGCATTTGTTTAAATGGCTGCGTGGTGGCTGTTAGTCATAAACTGTAGATTTTAATGTCCTAGATTACGGCTATTTTGATCAAAATTTTATGTTTTGTGTGTCATGGAGTATGCAGACCTCTTTGGCTTTACTAAAGTGATGAAATATGGATTATAAGTCAATAATCTCTGCTGTTACGTGAATGCTTCTCCATCTCTTATATTTTACTAGCTGTCCCTCGCGGCTTCGCTCCCGTCAACTGGCTATCCATCTACCCTACCTACCCTACAAACATGATTGTTGCGTAACTTAAACCGTTTTGTGTAAACGGTTTAAGTTACGCATGCAACGGAAGCTCTCAAAAAGGAATATGTTTTCCCGTTTTTGCAACATTTTTCATTTATGCTCCGCTCCTATTAGTTGAAGCGTGATGTTATATAGCCTATAACCTTCCTTGATAAATGGACTATCCAACACAAAAATATATTTTCTTCAATTCCAACCAGTGGTTCCTGAGATTAGCGCGTTCAAACAAACAAACTCTTCAGCTTTATAATATTAGTATAGATATAGGTTTATGTTTCATGAATCTGCCGTTCACAAACACCCTTAATTAAGTAACCAGTACCTTTGTAAGTAGGTCATGCATTTTATGGTCCTCCACCAAAACCTGAAACTATTTTGGCGCAACATCTGAAAGCTGCACGCGCAGTCATAAGGCTTACTTTCTCAGCTATCCCGGCTGATTCAATTGCTTTGTTTTCAAACAATTTTTAATTGGGACCAGCATTCCTTTCACACACACACGTGCCATCTTTTCATTCACTTTAATACACTGTATGTCAACCCATCGGGAAGGTCACATACATTATGGGACAAGCAAAAATTTGTATAAAGATGCTTAACCTTTTTATTCAGAGATTGTATAAAACTGTAGGTGCTTCATGTATCTAGTGGTCACAAGTGCTACTGCTGAGCAACAGGTCCTGGATTCGATGCCTGGGCCGGGTAGTGTGTTTTCAATTTAGAATTTCATAGTAGCAGCCCTAAGTGCTCATTCACACTGGGGTCCGTTTTACAGATCCGCTTTATCGTATACGTTTTTTACTCGGCGCTGACATATGTAGTTGTACGAGCGAGTTCACACACACAACAGTATTAAAATACTGATCCGTTTTATCGGATCGAAGACACGCGGGGCGTGCCATTACCCACAGTAGCGAGGGATTCATTAAAACGGTACTGTAAATGTGGTGTGAACATCACCTGCAGTAGCGACGGATCCGTTAATTCGATCCTGGAAATACGGATGTTTTCAACTTGCGACCTATAGATAGGTACACCTCATCCTTACTCTTTAGAGATTACTACATCATATTAGGTACAACACGAAACTGAGTGACTTCAGTGACTTTTCATAACTTTCAAGGCCACAAAATCTCGTGTTTATTCTAATCCATAGGCCTTACCAAAGCAATATTTGCTACTAATCTCATATATCCCGTAAAACGTGCTTACCACTTCAGCATACAGCATGGGGTGCGGATCCCATGGCTTACGTCGACAGAATAACAATAACTTTGTCACATATTGTGTGCCACGCTCATATGTATACGCCAACTGTCACTGTATTGGTACATCACTCACGTCTCTTGAAGGGTAGGCAGAAGGAAATTGATATTAGTGAATTGCCATCCTACTTATTTATAAATGTTAAAATTTGTATAGTTGTTAATCAATCACGCCTCAATAGCTAAAGGGATTTGGATGAAAATTAAAACACGGATAGACTATGACATTGGTTAGGATACTTTTGTCCAGTTGGTTGGTGAAAGTTTTTCAGATTATCATCAGGGTAAAAGAGAATGACAGATTTTGTACCGCATACTTTTTTTGTTTTTCGGTTATAGAATTTGTACCACTTATTAAGGCAACTAACCTAATGATTTTTATGTAAGTTTACTATTTTTAGAACTTAGGATTGATTAATAATATCAATTAAAAGATTTTAATAAATAAACTTGGTAGCATCAGCAGGTAGTGATACTTTGATTTAGTTCATGACCTAATACAACAAGGAAGTTGAAAAAGGATGACAAAACTTAATTATATCTTGATTACAATATATATTATTGGTATCGCACAATAACATCTGCACAATATGGCCTTCATAAATCACTGAGTAGGTAACTGAATTACCCAAATTGAGATAAGAAAGGTTGTTTCACGCATAAAATAATTATGGAAAAATCTAATACACATTACTATACCTACACGGGGGTCGAAAATGTCCTGAATGGCTTTGATAAAAGGATGGTATGGCTGTGTCTTTGTTTGCTCGACTTGTTGGAGGCACTGTTGTGCCCCCAGATAGAGGGACAGTGGAAAAGGGGCAGAGCTATTTGTCTTATATAGCTCCGTCTTGCTTCTGTTCTTATGATTCTATCTAAAAACAAATGTCAAAAATCTTTATCAAAGACGATATGATTCATATGTCTATATTAAATCTATGAATCTAGATATATGATAGTGTACCTAATACCCCCCATAGACAGCCTAGATCCAGGATTAACGATGTGAATAAGCCAATGAGTTTCATGTGACAATAAGGGTCATCTAACCAAGTACGATACGGGTCACCGAACTCAACCACCTAATTTCGTTTTCACCTTTCGACAAAACCATCCCTTCATTTCGACAATGTGTTCCAATATTATCTCCAATTATTATTACCCAGACAATACGCTATAAAACTAGGTATTTATGTACTCATACAATAAGTACGTAGGGAGGCAGATGATAAAACATATTGAAACGATAAATCTAACCCTCGTTCTGCCAGTAATACCCCTTTATCATCGTATCGATCGGCAGATTACGGTTAGATAACGTAGGTAACGAACTTGGAGGCTAACAGGGATAATGATATCAGGGGTTAAATACTTGGGGACGGGGTCTAATTGTGTTATTAGAAAAGGCAGCTGGCTCGGTTCTTATAACCGTGATCGACATTATTAGGTGTGGGGTTGATAAATTTTTAGTTGCCCCTAGAAGAATTGCCAATAAGTTTCGGATTTTAACGGTTAATCTGCAGCCTAATTGCGTAAGTGAATTCTGCAAAGTAAACAAGTCGATTCCTTCAAAGATTTAGAATCATTTCTTTCAACTTTATCGGTATTGTGAAACTAATTTGGAAAGAGTACAAACATCCTCCTTTGAGTTGAAGTTCATCTACTGCGTTATGTTTCATCAAACACGAATGATTTATTTCCAAATCATTAGGACATAATTTCATTACACAATACCAATAGTGAAGTTTTATCTCGATTCTTCCGCTATCGTTCATTCTTTACAATCAATTCTACGTAAAAATATTGGTAATGGAAAGGAGCATAACCTTTCCTTTTCAGAGTGTATTATGCAATACGTAAGGTCGTTTTTGGGAAGGTTCCGACTTGTTTGCTTTGCAGAATTCACTTACGCAATTAGGCTGCTGGTGGGCTAGCTGCCATTTGTAAATCTTTGACAGTCGTTAGGATAGTCAAAAGCCTAAAATCTAACACCAGTCCAGCCAAGGATTATCTTTCTTATTATATTATCCAGTTACAGCGTTGTGGGGGTCAGAATACAGCTGTTCAACATGTATCAAGCGCAAGTTCGACCATGTATGCAGTACTGTTCTCATCTCTGGGACGACCAAATACCAGCATGCACTAGAGTCGATCGAAAAGCGGGTCAAAAGGCTCATCAGCGATGAGGCACTTGTCAAGTCAGAGCTCCAGAGCCTTGGACATCGTCGCCGAGTTGTAAAAATGGAATGCAAAATGCTGGCAGTCGGTTCATGGCAAATACACCATTCAGCAGCATCCGGATAGTCTGGCATCTTACCCCAACATATCTGGCGTTTTAGTTTCTTGACGAAGGGATCATGACGAGAACAGTTGCACTCATACCGAAAGGTCTAGCACTACTACACTACACACACACAACTACACCAACACACACACTAATACACATTAATAAACGTCTACACTGTGTGTAGATGTATGTTTGTTACTCAATCACGCCAGAACGGCTGAACGGATCTGTATGAAATTTAGCACAGAGATGGATACTAGTATGGAATAGCACATAGGCTTGACATTTGTGCCGGTATAATGTTTCCTTGGGATGATGCCGTTTCATCATTTTTGTTAGAAGCTAGTAGAAGATAATTATAAGTAAAAAGTAGAACGAGGTATTTTCTCTGAAGTAGACAATAAACTGGTTAAGACAGATTAGATCTTGAAAAACGCATTAATGTTTCTGCATTGGGTTCTGTAGTATCTACTTATCCCCATAGGAAAAGTGCGTGAGTTTATCTAAGTATACATGTTGGTACCAACAGCCTGTGTTTCCATTCGTCAACCTATATTTTTAGAACGATCGATAATGACGCTGATAAAGATTATACAAACAATTCTAAAGGATCATGATATTTATAGTATTAAACTTAAATCAAAGTAAGTAATAACATGCTCGTAGTTAACTCGTTACCTTTCAGTATAAGGTAAATATAAAGCACCTTTTAAAACGGCTTTGTTTTCCTTTAACCAATGTTTGCTAACTGCTGGGTAAAGGTAACCTTCACTATTTCCATGTTCTACCTTTTCCGACCAACCCGTCGCTAAAACGAAATAGGTAGTCTCAAAAATTGTTCAGCCTTTTGGGTAAAAAACTAGTGAATAAAAAAACTATACAAATCAACATCATAGGCCTACTCAATTTTAACTGGCAACTTACATCCTAATATACTATTATAAATGGGAAAGTTTGTGAGGATGGATGGATGTTTGTTACTCTTTCACGCAAAAAACTACTGAACTGATTTTGATGAAACTTTCAGTAATATAGCTTACTAGCTTCTGCCCACGGCTTCGCCCGCGTTTGAAGTTCAAAAAAATAAATATTCGATCGCCATCAAACTTTACAGGATTATCCGCTGGGTCAATCTTAAGACTCTCTGAAAATATCATTAAAATCGGTCTAGCCGTTTCGGAGTCTATAAGGAACATACATACATACTTTCTCTTTTATATGTATATATAGATACATCAGAATAACACATAGGCTATCATTTTTAAAGATATTGTACCTATTGAAGTAATAATTCCATGCGAGTTGCACCGCAGGCGGAAGCTAGTTTGGAGATAATTCAAGGTAAAACGCAGAAAAGTTTTCCAAATAAATCAGTATATTGAGTTACATAAATCTCAAATGTAAGATTAAATAGTAAATTAACACTGAATAAAGATCATCAAAAAATGTGGGTGTGATAATATACCACAGCCCATCCCTTCGGGGAATTCTGGCGTGATGTTATATGACATCAAAACATAAAGAATCCCTTACTATAAACAAGAGAGGCTGACCACAGATAAAATCCTACAACAATCATCAAGCTCAAAATTATTACTAAAACTTAGGGTATTCCAACAAAATATTAAGCGCGTTCTACCTCACAATCTAACTATAACGTCACAACGTTAGTTTGCCCGGAGCGGTTGGTTGATCGAGTGTGATAAGTGATAAGGTGGTGTAATCGAGCGATGTTCGGCCTTATCAGTGATAACGGTGCCGACAAGTGCGTCGCACACACGCGGGAATGGTATTATGCATATTCTAGAATCATACGGTACATAACCTTTTTATATATTTTTCTTATTTTCTCTCTTGAATTCTTCTCCTGACATCATTGGGAAGGATATGAATTACTCATGCAATATGCCAGTATACTGCTAAGACCAGTAAATTTAGTAGATAATAAGTTATCTATAGTAATCACCACGCTTAAAAAAATAATAGGTTATCCTATGAAATTACGCTTGTGTAGTGTTGAATAAACTGATACCCCTATAAACCAATTATTTTGAGTAGTGTTACGTGGTACAATCAAGCATTTTCTATAAAAAAATGATCTTATATTCGTAACCTACAAGTTGCTTGTTATGCATGTGATATTTTTATGGACAAGTCGAGTACATGATGTACTATGTATTAGGTATAATACTTTATATTAGTGTATATAGTGTATTGAGTAGTTTTATGTCTGTAATAATCTTGAATATGTTTTATGCAAGTAGTTGTATGATTGAAGCCACGTTTAAATTTGTTTAAGAGGTTAAGATATTGGCAGTTGCATTTACATAACTCGGCTCAGTGGTTTAGCGGTGTGCCTTATACATGACGGGTTGCAGGTTCGAACCCTGCTCGCAATTTATTTTTTTGTGTTATTGTTTTCGTACTTATTTTTAAAATTTATTGTTGATTTTGATGTTTAAAGTTTTTAACATTAGAACTGTGCAATATTACAACAGCCAGGTAAAGCCTGGAAGTGTTTTAGATTTTACCTAATTTATTTACAGTTAATAAGTTTATTGTTAGTTAGTTTATTTATATATAATTTAATTGATAAGATCTTACACTTATTTGTTATCATGGCAGAATCATGTTTCCTTTAGTTACCTTTTGTAAATCAACATTAAATTGTTTCCTAGAGGATTTTTAATATAGAAATATTACATACATACGTGTCGAAAAGTCTGTAAAAATTGTAGTGTTGTGACACATTTTGGTTGGCATGGTAACATTGAAGATTTGGTATCTAGAGACAGTAATTGTAATTACCTATTAATAGAATACAAAATTTGCTAAAAAGCAGATTCTTGAATATTTTGTAAAGTTAGTAACCTTATTGTCTTAGTACAAAAGCTTGATCTTTCAGCATATTTTGTATGATATTTGCCGAAATCTTATGTTGAACATTCTAACATCAATTATTTCAAAACAGTTGAATTTTAAAATAACACGAACTATATTAGCTTCCAAGATTCAGAGACATTTTCTGTTTACCTATGTAAATACTAAAATAGAGAACAGTCTAAGGAAGCTTATTTCTTTCAATATTCATCATCATCATCATCATATCAGCCGAAAGACGACCACTGCTGGACATAGGCCTCCCCCAATCTTTATATTTCTTTAAGAATATTTAATGGTCCATGTTTACCAATTAAATGTTAGACAAACAAAAAGTTAAAAAATTAAACTTCATAATTAAAAGACTTACTTACGTACTTTGATGTTCATTCTATTCAAGTTTTGCTTCAGTAAAACGTTACCAAACAACCAAATAACAGTACCGACGTATCTAACCGCTTGTTTCCCGTTGTTTCAGTGGGATGAACATGAACATCAACAACAACAACAGCACCAGCATAAACAACAACAACAATGACGAAAAGCCTGAAATGCCGGACCCCGACTTCATCAAGGTAATAATCACAGTTTGCTAATAAACTAGTACAATCACGAGCTTAATGAACATGTAACAATTACGCAGAAATCAAAAGTGGTTTTTCACCTAAAGAAGTGATAAAAAAAAAACAAACATAATGTCGAACATAGAACCTCCTCCTTTTTGGTAAGTCGGTTAAAAATGCACTACGAACATAGGATCTCGAAAACCAAACTATTCGCAAGTATTTATGTTGGTGCCTGTACTTATTAAGACCTAGTATAAACATGCTAAAATCAACAGAAACTTATAACAAAAAGTTATACAAAAAATCGGCCAAGTGCGAGTCGGACTCACGCACGAAGGGTTCCGTACCATTATCCCAAAAAAAAACTGAAAAAAATAACACGTTTGTTGTATGAGAGCCCACTTAAATATTTATTTTATTCTGTTTTTAGTATTTGTTGTTATAGCGACAACAGAAATACATCTGTGAAAATTTTCAACAGTCTAGCTATCACGGTTCATGAAATACAGCCTGGTGACAGACAGACGGACCGCGGAGTCTCAGTAATAGGGTCCCGTTTTTACCCTTTGGGTACGGAACCCTAACAAAAACTAATATTTTTCATGAAAAATAATGTGTAATCTTGAGAATGAATCTAACCATTTCGTGAACACGTCAATGACCCCTTTAGGTAACCCACATACCTTTGGAGGCTTGTGATAACGATAGTATCGTGCATGGGAACGCAAATGGTACATTAAGATGATTGAGTTCTTTTTTTATGAAATTATAAAAAGTTCTGAAAGTTATTTTATCAATTTAGTTACGGCAGTGGTGTCTCATCCCATACAAAGACACCTTGCCGACGTTCTATACTGATTATTCTGATTATTTTTTGTACATCGAACGCGTTCGGTTCCGTTTCGTTCCGTTCCACGGATATAGATGGTGATCTATCTATCGCCGTGGAACGGAACCGAACGCGATCGATTTACAAAAAATATTCGGTATAATCAGATGAAAAGCGCTAGTTACGTCAGCACGGTTTCTTTGTATGAGATGAGGCATCTGTATGCTAGTATTATATTAACTTTGGTTACGGTAATCCATCAGATTAGATGTATATATATATTCAATTAAGGATTTCAGGAAAATTCACGCCACCAGTTGGCGCCACTTTGTCAAAAGGTGTTAACGTCACTTCAACTAATGTCTGAAAACACAAACGGGTGCCTGAATCTAACGGCACATTATTCAGAAAACCCCCTATTAAGTCGAGTTTTACTGAGATGTATCTAAATACTGTTAGGTGTGCATTTATGATAGGCAATATCCTGAAGTTACTTCGTTTCGGCTACAATACACATACACATTCGTAATAGTCTAACATAAGGTAACTATTGTATAAAGGAAAAATAAAACAGTACGAAAAAAGAAAACATACTTCGTCTAATAAGCTGGGGTAAGGGATGGACAATACTCGTAATAGCCTAAGAGATAAGATAGGTACGGGATAAAGACATAATACTTTCAAAATTTTCTTATGAACTCAAATCTTTTCTGAAAAACACTAGGTAACAGTAGAACAATAGGTACTACCATTACAAAAACATCAAATGCAACATCAAAAGCTTTTCTTGTCAGAACAAAACGCACTCCAGGCTCCAGGCTTTAATTCATTTCGCTCCAAAGAAAATGAAGTTTGAAATTTGCCAATGAAGTGATGCGCTGTCGTAATTAAAAATGTTCCGCGTGGTTGCCTCGAAGCCCGCTAGGTGGCAGCACCGCCCTACCAATTACGTCCTCATGATTGCTTTTATGCACCGAGTACGCCAACCATGACTTATTAATTGTCCCCATTAATTTGGAATTTATGTTGTTATTGCAATTATCGTGGGTAGCATAATTTATTTCTGTCAACAGCTCTTCCGACTCAATTTCTTGTCTATTCAGGAAGACAATGTAAAATTGGTAAGCCTCTCTGAATATAACAGCAGTGTTCTTAGAGAACAATATTGTTTTATTCCATCTTCCCACCATATTTTATTGTACCTGGCAACTCTCGGCTTACGTTTAATAATAGGTAGACTACAAATCAAAATTGAACGTCGATACCTAAATCAAATATGGTACTTTATTCGACTGGTTTTATAATGTCCGAACCAATTTATTATTACTTGGACTTGAAATATTGTTCTGAAGATCATAATAACCTACATTGGAAAAGTTATATTATTTTTCAGGAAGATATGTCTTACTCGATTGGACATTTATAAATGTCTAGGTTGAATTTAATGACCACGAGATTGAGAATTTGGAAATATTTTCTGGATAGTTATCCAATTGACATTAATAACAAGTATATATAATGCCTGTTACTTCTGTATAAGAGAAGAGATGCAGCAATGAAAGTTCGATAAAGTAAGGGAAGTAAAAAATACTTCTACTGCTGGACATACACTTCCCCCAAATTTCACCACGAATCTTTCACTGTTCGCATTCAGCGATTCTAGCAACCATAAGTAAATTAAGTCTTTACCCGAAATGGACAGTTTAGTAAAATCTTATGTCTTAGATGTGTCTGAAATTAGTTTTTGTAATTTGCTAAGGTATAAATTTCTATTTTATTCTAATAAATCCCCTCGTGCCCCAAATTCCAGATGTTCGTGGGCCAGGTGCCTCGGAGTATGGACGAGAACGACCTTCGTCAGATGTTCGAGGAGTTCGGCAGGGTGCATCAGATCAATGTGCTGAGGGATAAGATCACTGGAGCCAGCAAAGGTTTGTTTCTATGTGTATTATGTAGAACTGGGCTATGAAATAAGAACAATAAAGGAGACTGTTCTATCTGAAAGATGCAAGGTGATTCTGCTGCCGATTGCTAAAAAATGGTGCCTTATCTAGTTACGTTTATGGAGATTTATATTAGTATTTAACATTTAAATAATTGTTAAATATCTTTAAATTATGGCGGGTCCTAAATAGGATAGTATTTCTGAATTTCAAATATCTACAAAAATAAGTTTTTAAGCTGACATGGTCACAATCATTAGAATGAATATTTGTTTCGGGATATTTACCATGTATATTTTTTTATATCGAGCTCTCAACAAAATACAAAATATACATGGTAAATATCCCGAAACAAATATTAATTCTAACTACAAAAATAACATCTAGCTTATGCAAAGTATTTATGCTTCTCGATGAACGTCTAATAAACTGCACATTACAATCCTTAAGGTTTATTCACACATACCAGGGCCGTGCCAGCTCAAAAAAATATCGGTACGTACATTTTATATGAACTAGTTCACATACGTCCGTGCACGGGACGTGCCCGGGCCCGTGCACGGATGTGTGTGAACGAGTTCATATAAAATGTACCCAACGATATTTTTTTGAGCCCCTGACGGGGCAAGGTCCGTCCACGTCCCGGGCACGGTCCTGATATGTGTGGATAGACCTTTATAATGTATAGTTTAATAGACGATGAAATTAAATTAAATGGAAGGAATTAAATCTACCCTTGCAAGGGGTACATTTCTTTCCTGAAGATCAAAGAAACGAACAAGTGAAAACCTATTTCACTCTCATTGAAAATTATTATAATGTATAGTTTAATAGATGATGAAATTAAATTAAATGCAAGGAATTAAATCTACCCTTGCAAGGGGTACATTTCTTTCCTGAAGATCAAAGAAACGAACAAATGAAAACCTATTTCACTCTCATTGAAAATTATTTCAGAATAAACTAAAAGTAGACGAACGAGACGATTTTAAAGATCCACAATTAGATTGAAATTCAATAAACGAAATTCTGATATATATAAGTCGCGATGAAAACGAAATTAGAAATTGTTAATTTTAGTACCTATCGGAAATATCGAAACTTGTACAGTAGCGGAACGTTTAATTGGACCATCTTTATTCAATATTGATGAAGTTATGCTTAGATTAAAAGCTACTCGACGAAGTGAAATGTTTGAGGATATAACTGAACTGAAATAATGAATAAATTTTCCTTTGCATACCCTTAAGCCAGTTTGTTGGGAGTTAACTTTGTTCGGGGAAGGAGAATGGTGGTATTTTTGTTCGACTTTATCTCTTTTCTGGGCCAGACCGTATTTTAGTATTTGGAGTTTTCAATTTGCTTTAAATTATAAGTTGTACGTTACACTTCTTAAATTAATTCAATTCTGAAAATTATTCGCTTCTTAAAATAATTCGTCTTAAATGATTAGTCGAGTGTCATATCACTTACGAAAAAAATATGTTTAAATAAAATTGTCCCAAGGGATTATTGTTTCACAATATCTAGATTAAACTTTCTTGATCCACCATTTTAATAACTTTCAAAGAATATAAAATATCAGTTCTAACTTGGTTTCAAAATTTCAACTATTTAAATTCGAAACTTTTGTCTTAAACTGTCTTTATTTAAATCTAAAAGTTTCCCTTTGTCATTTCGTAATTATGAAACTTGGCGACTGTCGATCTTCATTATGAAATCTGAGATTGGTTGACACTTTGCTCCGTTTAATAAAGGAGAAGTTTGTCGATATAAGAAATAATATTTTTGGGCTGGTAACTTCTACAAAAAGTTATTAACTTACAAAAAAAAAACAGCTATATCAAGGACATACTTGTCCACAATTTCCACGTCTGATATCTCAGAACAATAATTTTCATTATTCGAGCCGATCATACAGACAAAAATGGCACATCAAATCAATCTCCGTAGCTTCCCTAAGCTCCTCTTAATCCTGAAAAAAGTTGTATTATCCAGTCACATACACATCAGATTTATTCAATCAGTATAAAATCACATTATTTCAAAACGTTAAGTACCTTTCATCCCTAAATACACACATGAAAATGTAAAACGAATAATAAAAAAATGTAAAACGGATAATAAAAAATATTCTGCTCCAATATGTGTTTTAAGCTTGTCCCGTTTTCACATATCATTGTTTTGCGAACCAACAATAGGGTCAGGTCTCCCTGTGCGCTTATAATACATGCTGACATTTTTGTTTGTCCCTTTATTAAAAGTCTTTTGTGTTAAAAAACCCCCTTTTCACTTGTACTTTGTGTCTTCTTTTGTTAGGTACCGTGTACAGTTCTGCATAGAAGCAGTCAGGCAGTCTGTTCTTTTTTAAATGTGGTTTTTTTAATGTTTTCCTATGTTTTATTTGTCCATGTCCAGTATTAGTAATGTAACGTTTTACATTGCTTGTGAGAGAATATAATCTCACGTTTATATTTTTCATAAAAGATGTTAAAATATAATTATAAGCTCGACAAAATAAGTAAAGCAATATCAATTAAAGTAACTTTTCAGTAGCAATTAAATTTTGTTGAAAAGTTACTGAAATGATAAAACTTAAATTGATTTGCTTATTAATTTTGTATCTTCAATTAAACTTTTTAAAACAGAGAACACGGTCTGACATGCTCAAATTTGTAAGACTATGGCAACTTAGCCCATTTTTTACCTTTTTTCACAAACCTTTTCACATCCGATAGGTCAGAAATTTGACTACCAATCTTAACAATGCGTGTATTGGTGTAATGCCAGGTGCCTATAAAAGTATATTTTTCTTTAATTCCATTTTACCGACTTTTACTACACTTCAAACGGTATGGTATGTGTATTCTTAATATGTAAAGAGTGTTCGTGTCACAATTAACAGTTTATAACGCGAACTCGTTAGCAAATGCACGCCATGCTCGTGTTAGTCCCACGTAAGTAAAATGACCTGTCGATCAGAACAGAATTAGAATTTTTGCAGTAAATACACCCACTCTTTGGTTTATAATTTAAAGTTGTTAGCGTTTGCTATGTGTTCAAAGATGATGAAAATTCAAGAAAATAATGGAACTTTTTCTGTGTATGTGTTTAGACATTAATTTGAAGCCATTTTGACCCGGGTTATAAACGAACTTTGCAATATTATATAAAACACTGTTAAAGTTCATTAAAATATGAGTGAAAACTATAGAAACTACGAATGTCTATTGGACAAGCTTCATCGATATAATAATTATAATTATTCCGAACTACTACATTCAATGTTCGATGTTGAAAGTAGATCGCTGTCATCGCGGCCAGATGACCGCTTCATAAATCAACGGATGAACAGAAAATCGAAAAAACGAAAAAAAAAGAAAATGTTAACTGTTAATGTGTGCTGTGATTTTCTTTATGTCAATTGTTATAATAATCTAGGTTTTCTTTGTTAGCTTGCGACGAGTGATTTCTGTGCGTCCTAGAGCTTTTACTGATTTACAATGTTTTATGTATGTTTTACGCTTTATTTCAGACAAGACCATTCCGTTTTCAATATTATAACAATGCAATTGTGTGCTTTGTAAATACACCTAGCTTTTATAACATATCAGTTTTGACGTTATTATATTGAAGTTATTTGAAAATATGTGTGATAAAAGCTTTTCACAAATGCCAACTGAAAGTTTGATAATATATGTCTGCTCACAAATTCTAGTAGCAGTGATTGGTTGAAAATGACGTATGTCGAGTTTTGACGTGATATGTTAACAAATCGCTTTGCAGCTCACAACTATCAGCAAACGCAGGATAGGAACACTATCAAATAATTACCATATTTTTACAGTTACTTGGCAATTAACAAAAATTGTTTTATGTCGTAGTTTAACCATAGTTGTTTTTGTTGTTTTCTCTGTTGTTTGTCTGAAGTAAGGTGTGTTTAGCCAACCCCCTGTATGTCGTGTGTATGTCATGTTATGTACGTGTGCGCTTCTGTTACAGGGTGCTGTTTTGTGACGTTTTTCACTCGCAAAGCGGCGTTGAAAGCCCAAGACGCTTTGCACAATATCAAAACATTGAGCGGGGTAAGTGCGTTTTATATGTTAACATTTTTATATACCTATATGTTCATCTCGGATGGCTTGGCGCATAATTTTATTTTACCGCGACAAATTAATAATTAATTAATTTGGGAAACTTTTACAATCATGAGATATCGATACACGTCATGTCTACGGAATTTCGCTAATATTAATTTATTTTGACATTGAGATCTAAAAAAATGTGTCAAATATTTACACGTGTTGTAAATTGCTACGTGTAAAATTATACGCTCCACCTTGCCACAGGAAAACAATGTGTTTCATAAAAACAAATATAATATTCGATGTCGCAGTTATAAAGTTACTATTTTGTGACATAATTTAATTTTTAATCGTGTTAACACATTGGTTTCCGATTTGTATATTTCTGTTATCCAATTAAATATTGCGTGGAACTTATTAAAAGTTTAAACCATAATTTAAAACAATCAAATTAATAATATGATTATAAACAACAAACATATAACCAAATTGGTGCATAAGCATCCATTAATATTTTACAACTGCATTATTATGTACCTAGATAGCAAAGTATATGCTATGCAGGTCTAACGCCAAATGGATTATTCGGTTTAGGACAGATTCTGGTTTGAAGAATCCGTAAACAAACATCTACACTTCATTACACGATCTTGCCAAACATTCTACAAACAGTACAGTGAAGCATCTGTCTAGGATCGTACAACATAATCTATAAACCTCGTGCCGTGACACATCTGTCCCAGGCTCGCAGCCAACAAACAGATCAGCCAACGAACAGATCAAGATAACAGTCAATAAGAATTAATAACATTATCAACGGAACCTGTTGCTGGTCAGAAAAGTTGCCATAACAATCTTCGTTACAACATCCCGAGGAAGGGGGGGATGAACAAACACACAATTCGATACTCGCGATTGTTATCGAACACAATGGAATTACAGACTTTCATCCTGTCCACCCATCTCCCCCTTTTTGTAGGGTTGTCTGTAAAAGAAGCATGAAATGAAAATCATTTGCGCGAAAGAAACGTCGCTTTGGGAGTAGTTTTGAAAAACGAATATTGTACGTATTTTCTTATCCCTTCTCAATGTATTCTATGTTGGTGTTTTATGTGTCATATTATACACCTGAAGAATACTGAAAAAAAAACATTGCCTTGTAAAAATAAAACTACGGAATACCCCCATGTTTAAATAAGTAACCACCACCCTAAGACATTAGTGCCGCACCGTATATCCGCAACTTGAAAAAATATCCCACTAATCCGAAACGGAATTGAACAAAAATAGAATAGTGCGGGATACGTCTGTTTAGACAGCCCTATAGCCGTCTCGTCTTCATCTCGGTGATAATTCGATTCCATTGTATTATCGGAGAGGTTTTTTCTCTCTCGATTGATTCTGGAACGTTCGCGTTTTGATCGGGACGTCAGGTGAGGGCTGCCTACTCGAGATAGCGAGAAACGACAATATTTGTATAGTATTTTGTTTCTTTGTCGTTATTTCTTGAGGGGAAATGTTGTTTTGTCATTTGAGAAGTTTGTCTCGTTACGAGGGTGTGTATGGCGACTGTTATGTTTAGGCAATGTTTTATTACGAAACTTGAAAATTTATCTCTGAAACTAGCATCATGTCTGCCATTTTTTTTGGTGCCAACAATATATAGTTAAAATTAAACAGTCTTAAAATAAATTCTAAGCAATGTGGTGTTTGTCATTAGATAAAGCGAAGCGACACTTAAAATATTCAGCTAAGTATAAATTGTTCATCTCTAAACCACGACACTAAAAGGCACTTAACCTGTCTGTCTCCAGACAATCCTAAAACGTCTCGAGAGTTTAATCAAAAGAAAATACGACCTACCCACAATCTGAAATTCATTGGAAAACAAACGTAAAAAGCTCCGCTAAAGATTTATTCCACGAAAGAACTCCAACAACAAGTCAATCGACTGCCTAGCACAGTTTATCCGCAACTCCGAACTATATAAGAAGAGTCACAACAAGAAAATTACAACTGTGTGTCTCCCAACTGTGCGGAAGTGACGAAAGTTGCACCGAAACTATCCGCAGTTCGGCCTTAAATAAATAATAGCCGGGAGTATCCGAACTTTAAGTTCCGAATAATTTATTTCCCCTCACTATCTGAGGTACGGGTCGTAGGACGAGTCGTAAATTATTGTAATCCGATGGTACCTGCATTTAATCTTGTTGTTATCGCTTATTTCGGATCGGGTATGGTGATTAAGTTTAAGGTTGGGACATGAATATTTGAGGTACTAAATCTATCTTGTATTTACTGGTGTATTGTAGAAACTGATAATGACAACATAACGTACACGATCGGCCAATGCGGCAATGCTTGATCCGAAGCGTATGTCCAGATCTTGACGTCTTTCGGCTGAAATGAATTGGATGATATAACTTACCGTTACTTGAGCTGTTCGTAGCTAAGGAGCCATCTGAGTGTCAGTAATAAGTTTGAAAATAATTATTTACAAGAAGTCTTCAGAAACATTTTCAAATACCAAAAATATCAACGACTTTCCGCATATTGTATTCATAAGATAAAGATTACCTCTCCAATAAAGATCAGAAGTCGACAGATTATTTATTTAACACAAATTGAAAGGGTACTCCAACCTAATCTCTTTGTATTTACACAAACTATGTTGATTCGCCCCCACAACAACCCTTTTACCCCATGATATAAACAAAGCTTTTATTGAAGCCACAGACGTGTCTAATCAAAATCATCAAGTGCATACCTCGACCTTTCCATGTATATAACCCTAAAGGGTTGCTCACCCTCGAATGCGTGTATCCTACACGTGTTTCAGTTTTAAATAGACAAACATTAATTTGTTAGGGCGTGTATTTTACACAAAAACAAAAAAAAATAAAAATCGTCAGAACTGAATTTAGAACCTCCTTTTTTAAGTCCGTTTAAAAGAGGACTAGACTCTTCGGTGCCTCGGAAGGCATGTCTAGACTGCCATTTGAGTCAATCATTGCCATAAGTAATACTCAGACATAGACATAAGAGCCATGAGCAGTCACTGCTGTAAGATCTTTTATAATACCATTACGGACCCAAATAAAGACGTGCCTGTGAACTGAGGGACCACACTGATATTTCGCAAAAAGAAAATCGTAGCAGACTAACAATTGTAGAACAAATCTGGGAATTTGTACACAAATAAATTAATAACTAACAGCCCTTAAAGTGCGATCCTTCAGTCCTCACAGACCATCAGCCAGATCTCGGAAACTATCTGAAAAATTAAGGTATTTTGACTACTGACACTTAGTAAAGAATTTGTAACCATATTTACTGAATAACAGACCACAAAACATCAAAGATAAAAAATATATAACGGCTATACTGTGGTCCCTCATTCCACACAAAAAAGATAAATATTTAAAAGATGAAGTAGGTATGAGTAGAGAGAAATGTCAATAGAATGTAAAAAAAATAAACTTCAGAGACTTCGAACAGCAGATACCAAAAAAAGAACTTAAATATTACATAACGTACTTATGAACTGCCTTCTAAAAGCACTACTTCATACATGTGGTCAACCCACTCCCCCTTACTTCCCCTCTGCCCTAAGTTCGACTGCAGTAAATGTCTTGAGCAAAATTTTTGACATAGTTGCCCACGACCGGCAGATGTGGCCGAAGCGACCGCGGGGCTGAAAGGTCCCCAAGAATTAGAGGAATTTTTCTTATTAATTTCACATCGTATAATAAGATAGTTATGTTGATTATTTTATTAGTGATTATTTGAAAGACGAAGGGATATTTTTGAGAGAGACGTATTGTAGTAGAATTGATATTAGGTAGGTTCGTTCCGTCCCTAAAGTTACTGTCAAATAATATATTCACAATAACTTCTATACTAACTTCTTTTATACTTCTTCTAACTTAAATACCTTCGGTCCTTTTTGCAGATCTCTGCAGTCGGATCTTAGGCTATTAATAACGCTGTATAACTTAGTGATAAAACTATTCCTGAACCATTATAAATGATGATTCCTATTTTTGTATGACGCTAATAGCGTAAAGGAGAGATGGGTATCAAGATTTTACCATAATTTTTCGTAATTAATAACACATTTTTTCAGAAAAATCTGCCTCTACTTTGCAGAACAGCGAAACATTGAATTGAGGCTTTTTCTCAGTTCAGCAAACAGGCTTCTACGGTCTGATCAACTGACCGTGTGTATTGGTATACTATTTTACTCGATTCCTCTTCATGATAAAGCGATATCGCGATACACCACACTGACCTAGAAATAACCTTTTACTTAACAAATCAATCAACCACGGAGCGTATGAACACAATACAGAAAACTATTGATAGAAGGTCCACAGGTACACATTTTTCTAAAGCATTATAAAAGGTTGACGCCAATTTTTCCAAAACTAGCAAGATTGGATATCCAGATCATTCAAATCTTGCAAAAGTCACCAGGGCCACAGATAATATAATACTACCAGGGCGTTATAAGTTTATCCTGCTGATGGTTAACAATTTATGGGTAAAGTGGAATTACCCTTCAAGTGTGCCAACTACAAACTACATAGTTTAGTTTTTGATTGACGGTTTAGCTAGTGATTGGTCAACAGCTACAATGGAGCAGTGACGTCAGAAAAGACATCCTTTTTATTAAAAATTGATCTCCAAACATGATTAATAATGTAATTAGGTGTAAGCGTTAATTTTCTGAAGTTTCTTGCTTCGTAACCTCCGTATACTCACAATACCTACCGGACATGTTTGACCGGGCCGGACACGGCCGAACTTTGATCGATAGCCCGGATTTATGATCCGGTTTCCACCGTCTTAAGTAATTGACCAGCTCCATTAGTGGGGAGTTGCCTTTCAGGGTTCCGTACGCTACCAAAATAGTTTGTGTGTTGATGTTTAGTTTATCGTGTACTCCCGGTTTTATTAATTTTGCCTTTGTTGCGGTATTTAAAGAGGGGTAGGTTTGGATAGTTGAGGTCGGCTTAGGTTGTGTCTAAATTGAAACAGCCCTTAGGAAGGAAAGCGTTACCGAGGCTAAATACTAGGCTAGACACGGTATTTAACTGAAAAGTCTCTTTGTCATCGACACGCTAAGTAGAAGAGTTAAGAAGTGTTATAGAAGACATGTTGCGTCATCTCCAAGTACAGTATAACTATTTTCTAAATGTCTCTCGGCAAACTTCGTGTTTCGCCAGTCGTCGGATTTCTATCAGTTGCCCTTTGCACTTGGTGCAGACCGGATGCTTTCAATCAACTTGGACGTATATAGAGTTGTTAATACTCTTTAATGTAATTTATTAAAAAAATGGGAGGAAATCTGCTAAAAGAAAATAGTTTTACAGCTCTTTATAGTTCAGACGGCAATCAAAACAAAACAACAATAAAGTTCGTAAGTTCTGAATTCAAATTATTACTCACAATGAATCTAATAATTGATGGACATGGAAATTAGCATTCGTTTGTATTTGGAAATGCGATGATTGCCGAGGGAGATTAAGAAAATAATTGTACTGTAAATTGTAAGAAAGCCAAGAAAATGATGATACTGTAGTAATATTCTGTTCGTACTTACACTTTTGTTTTTACATGGATAATAGTAATGAGTAAATCTAAAATACATAAAGGAAACAGGAGCATGCCGATAGTGCATTGGTCCATTCAGTCTAACGTAGCATGAATGAAGATCGTAGGCTTACCTGCCTGATTAGCTGACGGCTCAAAGGCTTTGCTTTGAACGTATTGGCAAATATAACAGGCCTTGTAAACCTTATAGTCCATCATATTTCTATTTAAATAACAACAGAGATTACTTTTGAAATTTTAGACATGAACTGGATATGAATGAAATATTGGTAAAATTGTTCGTTTGTTTGTAGGACGTGATCTCTGGCATTATTGTACTGAATTAATCGTTTTCTAGAGAGAGAGAGAGAGAGAGTACCAGAGAGAGAGCTGAGCAGATCTTTATCCTGGAAATGGACAGGGTTCCTATCCTATCCTACTTCCTACTACTATTATAAACGTGAAAATTTGTGAGGATGGATGGATGTTTGTTACTCTTTCACGCAAAAACTACAGAACGGATTTTGATGAAACTTTACAGAAATATAGCTTATACGTCAAAAAAACCCACCGCACTATTCCCAAACCACTGCAACTCCTGAAAGCCAGAATCAACAGTGGTGACCACCAGAAAAGCGCCGAGGCAATGAAGCTCGACGAAGTCCCGGAGAATGAATTTAACTGTCTTGGATCCCGCAACGAAATTAATCAGAAAAGAATAACGGAGGAGTAGGAAAAAACATAAATTTCCACTACGTCAGAATAACACATAGGCTTTAATTTATAAAGATTGGGAGAAGTACTAAAACCATGCGACCATAGTTGTAAATAATATATAAATTCGCCCGATTTGCTTAAGGACATATAAAGTACCAGGAAAACAGAATCATAAAGAAAAGAGGTAATTCAGGGGCTAGAATCATGTGTGGTAAAGACTCACAAACTATCAGGAAAACAGCATCATGAAGTACAATATTTAGAACTAACAATATAATATAATTTATTTACATGAATTATAAAAGGATAAAGTACTAAATCCACGCGGGCAAAGCCGTGGGGGTCAGCTAGTAGGTGACGGAAGTGAAACCACAGGAAAAGCTAGTTTCAAATATAGTCGTGGGTCAATATTTGTACGACTCAAAAAGTTAGTCTTGCAAAGATCCGACAAAATATACGATCGTTTTGGCACCTCTAAAGTTTCAAGCACCGCATTCGTAACACGAGTGGCGACTAAGCGATCGAATTGTTTCTAATGACCGGTCAGGGACCATACTGACTAAACGACATCGAAGATCACATTCACAGCGCGGGTTTAATTCAGTTTGAACATTTTAAGGCAGTTACATGGTAGCAGTATTAGAACAGGACATTATTAAAGGTTTGGACATGTTGAAAGAATGAATGAAAGAGTACCTTATTAAGGACCTTATTCGTGATTTTCTACAGAAAGGCTAGATGCGTAGTACTCTCAACGAGCGTGCGTGTATGTTTAGATGTATGATTTGTATGATCGTGAATAAAGCAAAAGGAGGATGTAGGGATCGTATCAGGTGGTGTTCTGCCTACGTCCATACATAAACTCATGCATTTTTATATGTATGTATAGTCAAATATTTTTGAAAACGAGCAGCGAATTCCTATTTAGCTGACCTTTGACTACGCTCACGAAATCCTACTAATCTAAACTTTCAGTATTACTAGCACACCTGCGAATCACGACACGTTCCAAACTTAAATTCTGCCTTAACCCCGAGCACACGAATCTCGAGGCCGCACCGTTTGCTGCACAAGATCACTTCGCGGTCCTTAGGTCCTGGTACTCGTAATTACATAAGTAATCGCATAGGTGTAGTGTAACCCAATAAGTCGATTAGAACACGGCTCACGTGCCGTGTAGAACGGTCATAGTGACGGCGATTAAGCAATTTGCCGTTAGTCGATCCCGGCATCGAATGTTCGTGTTAGCCGAATAGTAACGATTGCTTCCGATAAGTTGCGATTGGTTTGAGAGATTGTAAGAGGAGATGTTAAGAGGTTCGGAGGGTTTGTTCTTGGTAAGGGAATGTAGATTTAAGAGGTTCTGGGAAAAGGGAAGGTATATATGAGTTTTGTTTCAATATTTGTGAAGTAAAAAAGATGAAGAAAATATGTACCATAACAACAAGTGATTAAAAACAAGGAAATAGTAGCCTAGTTAATAAACCATTATTGATAAAAACGATAATCTGAAAAAAAACATGATATCTTATCCATTATTACTGTAACAGGAAACAAAAGGTCTAATTCAGTTGAAGTGAAAGCAACATTGTAAGAACAGAATTTAATCAGAAGAAAAATAAGCGAGGCGGAGGAAATAATATATACAATATCCAATCTTCTTCCCTTAGAAATCCGATGTAAAAGCCCCATTGTACATAGACGTATAATAATAGTAGAACCAATTATCTGTGATATCCAATTTCTTAAATTAATTTATCGCGATGAGATCGTCGAAGCGACAATAATAAAATTGTAATACTTGAAAAGTGTCAAAGCGATCACGATGGGGGCGGTGTTAAATTTTACGTTTTCTCTCCCCCCCGTACGGCAGAAGATTCAGATGTCTTTGATTCTTACGATAATATTGTCGACGACAATGAAACAGGCGTTGGTATTATATTGGATAACTTCCTTTTGATTCTGTGGGGCTTGGAGAGGAAACATTATCTGGTTTACTTTTGAAGAGATTTTTCTTGCATTTTCGAACTCTTATGTGTGTCTATTTGAAACTTATTATTTTTTTTTAAATACGAAACAGACTGCCAAAACAAAACACTACAAAGAGAAAAATAACTTTCTTTTCGGAAGTCGGTATCTTTGGTACCTATTATGTTTTCGTTTTTGACACCGACTTCCTCCGTTTTGAAGTCGGTTAAAAATACTCCAATTTTAGCATAATCTATAATGTTGCCACTACTCCAAACACAGACCTCCTCACTGTGAGAAGTAGTAGGCCATAGTGCACCACGTGCCTAGGGCGAGTTGGTACGAGTACCACTTCTAGTTTGCAAAGCAAGTAATTAATTGCATTACAATAGGTACTACGTATTTCCACCAAAGATATCTTATGTTCCCAGTTTCTCAGTCTTCATTGTTCCTTATTTGCAGAGAGACATATCGGATCGGCCATATACTGCATTCTTATTTTCCACCTCTATGAAAAATGCAATCTTGTTGATGCTAAATTTTTACGAGTCGTCTCGGGTTCGGAAGGAAATTCAGATGTCTCCGTGCGAACGATAATGACGTCATCGAATCGATGAAACAGGTTGTCGATGTAATATCGTGGTGGGGAAAAAGTATTTACTGTGTCTGGATTAATTTTATTTTATTGAAACTTAGTTCAGTATTCTTTTGAACAAATCATCATTTTTCTGCCCTGTAATGTTACTGTTACTTGACAGTAAGAGTAACAGAGAAGTTAGAAATACACAACATATTTATCATTGACTCGAGTTGTGGGAAGTCTATGTCCAGCAGTGGTGCTGGACATAAATCTCCCCTAAGCTTCGCCGTCGCCACATGCACGGTTCTATGCTTCTCGCATCCAGCAGATCCCCGCGTACCTCACTAAGTCACACAAAATCATGTTGTTGAAATTTAAAGACAAAAATAATGTACCTAGTAACTTTTCGATAGGCATCTATCACGTCAATAGCTTAAAGAACGACTCGATCTGATAAAACTTCTTCCCTAAAACAATTAAATTCAAATCCAATGAAATTAGATCCCGCTTCAACGCACAGAAAAAAGGCATTAAGACACCATACAAATAAAATCTCTTCACACCAAAAGTCCACGCAATTACCTGCGGAGAAAACTTCCTAATCACGAATTCGGATTGATGGCTCAGAAAACTTTTTTAATTTTGTCTCGGAAAACAGGTGCGTACGAATTACTGGGCCCTGGGCTCCATTGTCGGACGATATGAGCAATTTTGTCGGAGTCAGCCAGAGATTAGCACAGGGCCCTTAATCCGAGTATCGGGTCGATGGGGCCCGTCATATTTCATAATACCCCACCCGGTTAGGGTGCGCGCTCAGTGGACCGAGAAGAGCGGTTATTACGGCTCGAAATAGACAGCTCATTAGTGGAGGTAATCGAAATGAAGGGTATATAGACATATTAGTTATTCATGCACGTGGCTATAAAAATTTCACTCATATATATATAGAAAAATCTATGAATATTTATTTCTCTTTTTATCGCATAAAAGGTGCCCAACTGTAACTAAAAGATTAAAATTTATCTATTTTTAGATACTAACCCGTATTCTCCTTTGGTAAACTCAATTCTTGCTTTTGAGCAGCGTGAAGGCATATTATTATTATGATATCGCCGAGCCTTTCGTTAATATAATAAAGGGCTGCTTATCTCTTCACATTACAATGAACTCGATGAAACCCTAGTGTGCGAACAGCGTTACATATTAATGTTATTTTCGGTAAAATCTGTTCCAGTATTGTTGTGTAGCGAATTTGGTAGATAACTATTTTCGGTTAAATTATCTTTATTAAGGGACATCATACTTTTGATTGTTATGAAAAAGTTTAGCAAAAAAAAAGAGGATAATACAAGTAGATAAATAAAATTACAATGGCCCGTTTATACTATGCTGTCAATAATTCACTTCGTTTGAATAATTTCCCAATTAAAATTTAAAATAAAAAATCCAATTTTTTTCTTTCTTTCTTATAGGAATGTTTTTAATTTCCCATGAAATTACATCACCTATTCGAGCTTTTCCGTCTAGTATGGCGTAATTTTTTTCATTTAACATAATCACTTATTTGGGTAACAGTTAAAAATCGTGTGCCAAGTATTGTTTTATCCTGGCACGTCATAAAAATCAAGCCCCCTTCGCTCCCCTCGAATCATAGCCAATGTATCCAATACCTTAGTCCAACCGTCTCCCAACCTCTCACGATAATATCTGTAGGGTGGGCCCGGCGACCTCACGGACCTACGGATCTACGGACAGGGGTCTTGTAGGCCCGTCCGATTCTTGATATGTTTATTAAGGACCCCGACTTGATTATGTTTATATGATATCAAGTATAGTTCCTTCAGTTGGTATGGATTGACAATGTTCCCTACGTCTGGATTTGTAAATATATGGAATAGATTTATCGGAATTTGTAGTTGGAAATCGTAAAAATATGTAGGTATGCATAATTAGGTTCGTTGGTTTTATGATAACACTAGCTTCTGCCAGCGGCTTCATCCGCGTGAATATCGGGTATTCGGCTGGCATAAAAGTATATGTGCTATTCCATTCTATTATCTATCTCTGTGCCAAATTTCCTCCAGATCCGTTGAGCCGTTCTGGCGTGATTGATTAACAAACATACATCCATCCAAACTTTCGCATTTATAATATTAGTAAGATAAGATCCAGGATATCATCGCTTTTATTCAGGTGAGTTCAATTACAAAAATTAAAACAAAATAAATATCATGTATACAAAATTATGCCTAATTGGTATATTTTTGAACAAGCAAAAAGCTCATAATAAAAGGTTTTAAACGATTACACCACCAGAATAGATACGAATTGCGTGTTACAAAAAATTAACGCACTATTGTTGTTCTAGACTAGACTGAAAATTAGGTACTTAAGTACTAAATAAACTTAGGTAGTAAATTATTTCCAAGCATGAGTCTGACTAGAATAAAAGTCAAATAATACACGAAAAGGAATAATTACGATAACAATAATACCCTCGGATACAAAAGACGATACATTATTTCAATTATTTTTCTGAATACGCAACATATTTGCTACGACAATTTATTATAAAAGGTATTATTGTTGCGACTCAATTACGTGGACCCTTTCAATTGGGCTCGCGATACGTTTGCACGAATGCTTTGCAATTTATGAAACGTGTATGACTCATAATTGCTAGCGATGTTTTTAGGGTTCCGTAGCCAAAAGGCAAAAAACGGAACCCTTATGGATTCGTCATATCTGTCTGTCCATCCGTATGGCACGGCCACTTTTTTCCGAAACTATAAGAACTATGTAGTATTCTGTGAACCGCATTAAGATTTTCACACAAAAATAGAAAATTAAAACAATAACATTTGGGGGTTCCCCATACTTAGAACTGAAACTCATTTTTTTTTCCATCAAACCCGTACTTACGTGTGGGGTATCTATGGATAGGTCTTCAAAAATGATATTAAGGTTTCTAATATAATTTTTTTCTAAACTGAATAGTTTGCGCGAGAGGCACTTCCAAAGTGTTAAAATGTGTGTCCCCCCCGCCTTTAACTACTAAAATAAGAGAATGATAAAACTAAAAAAAAATATATGATGAACATTACCATGTAAACTTCACTCGAAAATTAGTTTGAACGAGATCTAGTAAGTTGTTATTTTTTAATACGTCATAAATCGTAAACCACAATTTACCAAGTACGGAACCCTTCGTGCGCGAGTCCGACTCGTACTTGGTCGGTTTTTTTATCTGTTACTAGCTTCTTCCAGCGGCATCGCCCGCGTGAAAATGGTTTTATCATCCCAAGAGAACATTATACGGTATAATGTTGTCTTATACTATATACTTTTAATATGACTATAAGATCCGTTCAGCCGTTCTTGCGTGATTGAGTAACAAACATACATCCAGCCGTGCATTCATCCAAACATTCGCACTTACAATATTAAATATTAAGTAAGTAAGAATAATTAAGATATTACGTAAGACTATACCAGTCTGTTGCTGCAGACTGTCTGCTGCCCCACTGCAGGTCCAAGCCCTCTTCCCTGAGATGGCATAACCATTTATCAATACTTGCTCAAGGTTGGCTGGTGACGTCTAGACTTAGGGTTACTTACATAAAGTCTAGGTTTCACTCAAGATTTTTTCTTTCACCGATGTCTTTAATTATTTATTTAGACTGCATGCACAAAAGGTATTGCAATTGGCATTCTCTACCAGTCAACCAAGGCTGGTCCATTATTTAACAATAAAAATTAAACCAGTTATTAACACACAAAAATTTGTAAAATACGCGGACATATATATTGAAAATATTATATTCTTATATAAATATATTTATAAAGTAACAAAAAAGAAGAAAGTCATTGAAATCTAAGATAATAAAAACTGTGCAAGTTTTCTAATGTTATCTAATAATTTAAGAAAAATATCACTTTCGTATTTATTAAACCAACTGATCGACGGATCTAAATTCTAAATTCTTATTTTAAAACCTTGCTCTGTGCCACTCCCGGGCAAACCCCCCCCCTTCACCTGCCACCTTGGAATAGACTATTCCAACAAAACCGGCTTTATCATCAAAATATTAACACGCTCACCACAAATATAAAGCTTCACAGTTCCACAATAAACTACGCACTAACTCGAACACACACATCCTCATGAAAAGTCCTCGAAAAAAATAAAACTGTCAACCTCCTTTCGACGCCACTTGTCGCCATTGAAACGAGTCCTCAACGCTTTGAACCCCACCTCAAAAGTTCCGTTTTCGACTCACAAACCCCTCTCATTTCCATCTTCAGCCTGTAAGAATGCTGTAGGTACATTGAATGTGGAGCAATTCTCACCCTTCCATCCAATTTATAAGTATGTACGTAAAGTTACGAGCATAAATAAGTTACAGTTCGATTCAAAAGCGATTTACTTTTAAAATATTGATTAAGAATTGTTAGACATTACACCTATATTTTTTAACTTTCATAACATTTTGATTAAAACTAATGCCAGTGACGGAAATCGATAATTTGGGATTTAAGAACGTGACAAAATAACCCTGCTGTAATGCTAAAATTTGAATGGTTTTTCATGCTTATGTAGAGTTGGACAAATACTCAAGTCAAATTCTTATATAATGTAGAAACTATTATTTTAGTCGAAAATTTGCCAAATTAAACTGAAACATATTTAAACAAGCTTTTTAGCTTACAGTGCATTGTTATCTAAATCAAACGTGTATACAAAATTACAGCTTTTCATCGGTTGGGTTGGGCAAACTATTTTAAAATTCTGTTGCAAAAATTTGACCCGTATAACTAAACTAAATCACTAACAAAGAAAGTCAACTAAAAGTTTGTAAAACTGAAAATACGAACGTTAATCGTTTTTGAAATTTGTGTTAGTAAAGTATGAGTAGGAGTGACTGTACCTACTACGCTCTTTTTGTACAATTAGGCTACGCAATCGCACCCATAGCAACATAAAATCTTGAATTTATTAAAATAACCGCACCACATACGTACGTATTGGTTATCCGGGCCAGTCCGGGGAAAATGATGCATTGCCGGATAAGACAATGTAGCGGAAAGGTAAGACCCTGTTTCACCCGGGTCGACCTTTCAATTTCCTTGATTGTGACCGGATCGCAGTGGGTTCGTCTTTATTTCTTTATCTTTAGTGATGATTTCTTATGGGTACCCGCCAATACGGGTATGTAGTGGTTTGGATGACCAAATGGGTCTGATAAGGACGAGACTGTTTCGATTAACACTTTTGTGAGAAATAATTCAGGTTTGTGTCCCTACATACTTACTCGTAAGATTCTTTTGCCGAAACGAAAACAGAATTTTCTTAGTGCAGTAGTATTGCATTTTCAGAAGCTTTTCAATGCAATAAAAGTTACTAAGAGCAATATCCGAGTCCAAAATTTTAGGATCGCGGGATTACATTTTTGTATCTCTTCACTCTGAATTAGAATTGTGCAACGAAGTTCCTCAGTTCCTGCTACATAAACATACCATTACGCCTTTACTCTTCTAAAGGAGATTAGGTAGGAGTGCACCTATAGTGTATTCAAGCCCCATGTAAAAGGAGGGGAGCAAGCATGTTGCCATCAACTGGGAAATAATCCTGACCCCGGAATGCTACTGACAAATTACAAATAGAAAAACAAATACTCGTAGCACTCCAATGCCTATTGGTTTGCCAATGTAACGTTGATTGGGGTTCGGGCTAATGGTTAAAGTTGAACCTGAACCGAACTACATTAAATATTAAAAATATAGTAGGGTTGTTGGTACCACATGGCTTGTCTGATTTTGGTTTCAAAAGAAAAGTATAAAGTTATTATTATTATTATTATATTCTTTATTGTACACCACAAAAATATATACACAGGACAAAAAACATAAAAGCAAGTGTACAATGGGCGGTCTTATCGCACAGGGCAATTTCTTACAGACAACCTTTGATCAGTTATATTGATGGTGAAATCAAAATCTGAATGTCCGTCACTCGGAGGGAGATTAGACTAGACAAATTATATTTAAGTTAAGGTTGAAGAACAAAAGAGAGAGAGCAGTGGTGGCCCAGTGGTATCGGCCGCGACTTACAAGTTGTAGGTCGTGTGTTCGAGCCCAGGCAGGCGCTTTACTTTGTGTAAATTATTTCATCGCCACTGCTCTCAAAACGGTGAAGGAAAACATCGTGAGGAAACCGGCATGTCCTAGAACCAAACATTCGAAGACATGTGACATCCACCAAACAGCACTGGGCCCGCGTGGTGGATTACGGCCCATTCCCTCTCACAGAGAGCAGACCTGTGTCCCAGCAGTGGAAACATTAATAGGCTGATGATGTGAAGAACAAAAACAAAACGGTATACCCGTCACTCTGAAGGGGTGCACGTCAGCCAGTCAACTCAATACGAGTACCCGTACCACTGCTTCAGGCAGACAGCCCCAGCTAGGCGCCTCCTGCAGTTAACAAACAACAAAGAGTCCATGACAACAAACCAGGACCTCATTTTTTGCACCCATAAGACCAACGTGGTCTACTATGATGCTTCACTTTCATATATTCCTAAGTACAAAACTATGGTCGTTCTATGCAGATATAAGGAGCAAAAAAAAACACAAAGCAGACATTTATTATTGATGGCGCACTCTAATATCGTGACAATACCCAAAAGAGGTATGATTGATGAGACCTAACACTTGAACGATGGGAAATGGTGCTGATAAAAAAGACGAGAAATAGTGTTTCCACAATACGGGTGCTATGATAGATGTCAGTTATCAGGGTTCCGAATTTTGGTCCAATATAGTTATTTTTTTTGGAACACTAAAGTTTAAGTTACAAAATATCAGATCTGTTTTGCCCCGAAGGGTTGGACTGAGATTTGTGTACCTTTAGTTATTTAGTGAGAAAATAATTTGTATTTCTGTAATTGCGCTGTCTCAGTAATTTAATGGTCTTTACAAAAATATTCCTTGCCCTCTTCTAGACATTTATTTATAAGAATAACTCATAAATAAATAAATATTTATACCGTCAATGTATTCACCATCATTATTTTGACGATTTCCTATGACAGTTTTCCCCATTTTGCTTATGATCAAAATAATATTATGTTTGTCCTTATTTGATATAACAATAATTCTAAACAAAATTTTCATTACTCACATTATTATTGGTTGCTGATATAATAACTGACAATATTCATACTTGACATAACAGATCCTTACTCCCAAATGCCATGATTGAATATAAACGCTTCATACCCCTAGCACGCTTACATCATTGACGGTACACAGCCTTGTGTGTTTGTAGGTGTGTTGTGTACCCTACCTACCTGACAGTCATCAGAACGCACAGATCCGTTCGTATTCGCCTGGTTGCGTGCAGGCACCCTTTGCCTCAGCCAGAGTAATTGCTACCTTCGACGCATCCTGTCTATGCAATGTCAACTATATAAAATCCCTGTATGTGTACTCAATGAAAGATAATACGAACCTCCAGGAACAGTCTAGCCCGTAATAACAAGGCCTAAGGCCTCACCAATATATTACCCTGCAACGCCAATATATCACCCAAACAGCGATAGAGAATCCAATATATGGAATTATCAATAATGCTCTGTCTATGTACTATATACAGCACATACATTACAAATTTACCGGTAGCATTAAGTCAGTTTATCAGAATAATACAAATACAGCCACTGTTCAATTCTATACTTTGTTTTATTAATTGAATACAATATTATTTTAATTAAAACAATTATATATTATAATTTTAATTAAAACAATTGAATGGGTTGGGATACGAATATTTTTCGCCACTCGAAAATATCGCCGTGGCCGTCGCATTCCCTAGCCGGTGTATGATTGATGGTCGGTCTAGTGGGCCGGATAAGACAATGTACCGGAAGGAATGACCGGCCCGGTTCAGCCGATGCACCGTACCGCTCCGGCACCGAATTATACCGGCACATTGGAAACTTCATACGGTTTATGGTACGAAATAATGAAGAGGGAGCAATCTGAGTGCTTTGTGTTGATCGCAGAAATACGGCAATTCAAAAGGGTTTTTGTAAGATAATTCTGAAAAAGCTTTGCAAAAAGACTGGCTGCAGAAAAGTGAAAAAAGCGAACCAATATTTTGATTGTCGACTATAAAGAAAATTTTGGAGCTGAGAACGTTTCAAATCTTTATGTACTGCCAAAGTTTTCAGCCTATAGTAAGATTTCTCAACTTCAAATTCTAAGTCCAGAAGACAGCGATTAGACTTACAGAGAAGGAAGTTTGGATGAAGATGACACTTTGTAGCTGGACAAAAAAGTGGTGATGATGATACATAAAGACCTTATTTGCGCAGTAGAAGATAATATTCATAATGAAAACTAATCAACAAAATCTAATACAATATTAAAAGATACACATACCCAATATTGTGGAGTAGCTAATTTCATTCGTTAGTACATTGAATTTTTCAATTAAGCCCGATTCTGAGTGGGTTTGCCTAATCGAGTTTAAATTAATACACAATATTGCTGTATAGAGAAAAATGGTTAATTAAATTTTTCATTACGCTTCTGCTGAATTTAAAATAGAAATTAAAGCTTGGGTCGGACATAAAGTTGAAGTGTGGGCATTGCATGCTTAGAATTAATAAAATTATCGTACTTAATGTGTAAGCCTATTAGTTACTAGATTAATGAGGGGATTATAAGGATCTTATAGGTGCTTAAAATAGACAAGCCTTTAGAACTTAATGGAAACTGAATTTTAGCAGATTTCGTTAAAACTGATAGAGGCAAGTGGGGGTTCCGAAAATCTCAAGAGTGAAATTAGGGAGACGTTTTTGCTCAGGACTAGGAGAGAATAAGCTAGCTAAAATCTTTCTGCCTCGTTTAGTAACACTATGTTCCCTTCAATGAAAATTAGAAAATAAAAAGGAAATTAAAGTAGATATCGTTACAGAACCGGTTAGCCTATATGCCTATATGCTTAAACTAAAATACGAGTAGTAAAGATATAAATAAGATTATACTACTTACATGCATCTCGTAACCCACAGTACGGCGATGCTTTTCAGAAGTCGCCTAAGTGTAAAAACAAAGAGTAGTACAAAGTAACACAAGTTAATATGTATTAACACTGCATCGAAATTGTTGTGCTTCATTATGTGTATATACTTTGTATAGGCTTGCCCGTATACCTAGGTTTCCAATACATCCTGAAACTGGGCATTTAATACCCAAATGTTACACCCCTTGCAATATCGTGCTGTAAGCCTGTTACGAGTAGTACAGTGTCGTGTAGTTAACGTATAATATCTCACCGGAATACATGTTGCTTTACGTTGAAACTCGAACAGTAGTCGCACGTGTCTATAGTTTGTGTCTATACCGTATTTATATAGAGCGAGAATTTTGGACTAGGTGAGCTTGGACGAGAGTGTTATAATTTTAAGCCGGAATTGCCTAGCAGATAGGTAACGCAAATGGGGTCTTAAATCTGGGCCTTACATTAATGTTTGTATACCAAATTCAATTTGGGCAAAACACCATCATTATCCATTTTTTGTAGCAATCCTCGACCGACGAGACGCGTGCAAGTGTATGTCGGTCGCGTGCAGGATAAATCATTCGGTTCAAATTAAAATCATATCATCCGAGTTACTCCACCATAGTATTTTGTCCCGCGACTTTAAAGTTTACTTCTAAAATTCACGTTAACAAAGCACATTTGCATCTACTCCAAACAAAATAAAAACAAACTTTCAAAGTCTGTAAAACTTTTCTATAGGTACTCTTTCCCTCAAAGGCTATGCATGTACAGACAAAACAAAACACAACCGTATTCTCCAGAACCTTCCTCCACCACTTATGTGATCCGAACCAAAAACACGATAACAAGACAACCCACCCCACTTGAAACAACCTTGTTAAAAATGGAGACTGATGCATGCTAACTCAAAAGGTCACGACGTAAAAGCAGCCCATTGTCTACTACCTCGTCCATATTTCTTTCCATCCATTCATACTAAAATACGTTTAGAATAATGAGTTTTTTATTTTTCGCGTGCTACAAAAAAAGTCTTTTCATGACTTTTATAAGAAAACCCCCTTTCCATTTACGGGTTACAACCAAGCGGTTCTTGGTAACAAGATTCACTTGAAGTTTGAATGAAATTCGTGGGGTCGAGAAGTTGGCAGGTTAAAATGGGGCTTTATTTAAAGTGTTTTAAATGCAGTAGTTTGTTTCTTCAATAGCTTTAACAACTTACCTGATCCGAAACCATTTCACGCGACTCTGGGTATAGGTATTATTACAGTGCACTTCAATTCAACCTTGCAAGTTCTCCATTAATAAATTTTTGAGCTTACCATTTTTCTTTCTTTCGTATCTCCTTAAATTTAAAAATATATAATAGTTTAAATTTACAATAAGGCTCTTGATCTAGGACATCGGCACAGATTGTTTTGCTTTCGAATAGGCCTACCCACACCACAGCACTCCTGCGGTGGTGTCTTTTAAATCGTGTCTCTGTATTTTTCTCTCTCTGGGTCATTTAAGGTCCCCATGTCCCATCTTAGTATTTACTAATCAACCTAGTTGATGAAAAATAACTTCATTTTCAGCTAGACTTTGTTATTCTTCAGAAATTGCACATTATAATAATATCTCAGGTGAAATGAATTATCCTACAAACGCAAATGTCTCACTAACTTCTTCACTATCTACATCAAAATGTTCCACCTCATTCTGATCCGGAGATTATACAGCATAACCTACTTCTCTCCATGTAAATGCATAGATATCTAGCAAAGAGCCGAACTGAACATTCTGAGCCAAAGTTTTCGGTGAATATCCTATAACTGTGACGTGCCCTAAATCAAATGCCACTTACTAAAGTTCGCCGTAATGGCAAACGTGGAGAAATAGACTGCTTCACCAAGTTTTATATGAAGCGGACTTGTAAAGGAAAAAAGTGTTGGAATAGAAGAAGTTTTTGTTGTGAAAAGATGATATGGCTTGTTGTTGGAGTTAAAAACTAGCGCGGAGTTCAACTACGTATACAAAGTGTTAGGTAGATTGTTAGAAGTTTGTTGTTGTCTAGTTTCATCGTGATTCGCCAATGATTCCCAGATCGGTCCTATATTTCATGACATTTTGTTTTTACATTCTGAAAACTACATAAAAATATTGAAACAATCCAACAATGAGTCTTTCTCACAAAGCAACTGCAGCTGCATCCCACAGTTTGTAAATTACAAGTTAAAATAGAACACAAATTCATACCAGAAAATTGAAATATAAAGTAAAGAACAATGCCAAGCCCAATTTAAATGTGAAACTGTGCCACATTCAGTGTATTTACTCACCCACAAACTTTACGACGCAGAGTCTATTCTAATGAGTTAAGTCTTCACAACTAGTTGATATTACGTTGCGAGAACTTTGCGAAAGGAACTTTACTTGAATACTAGCCATTATTATCCTAACACGGGTTGAGGTAACCTCCTCTAAACCAACCATGTGAGACCTCGAGATATTGCTGAAAATCTTCCATCTATATGTCACTGTTTCTGATGAAATCTGGTTTTTTATGAACCTAGGCTATTGTTAAAGAACCGGCAAAAGACAATATTAAACTAACCTAAGAAAATCGAGTGTTTTTAACAATAACCTAGATTGGATTAGTTTTATGATAAAAACAGTGTCGTTGCTATTTCTTTAAATAAAAACCTGACTGCTTAAGAAGTTAACTAAAACGTAAACAAGAAGAAAATTATGCTGTGCAATCGGAGGTTCAGGTATATGATAACACTAGCTGTTCCCCGCGGCTTCGCTCCCGTGGGCCACCCCACAGGACCCGTTTTCGGGATAAAAAAATAGCCTATGTCACTCAAGAATAATGTAGCTTTCTATTGGTGAAATAATTTTTTAAATCGGTTCAGTAGTTTCGGAGCCTATTCGGCACAAAGTATAGATGTATTAGTATAGAAGTAAAGATAAAGTAATTTTTTATTCTTCCAGTTCTTGATCACAAGCTTTGGCTTTTGATCAAAAACCTGATTTTGTCATTAACCTGTGACATATACACAAGTTTGTAGACACAGAAGAAGCAGGAGAGGTCTGATGATATTCGACGGTAGCTATAATAGAGAAATGTCTGTATAAGGTTACCATTGCATTCGATGCACGTATCGACGGATTGAAATCGTGGCATATCGGTTTGCAACGAGTTTTCGTACAATAGTAATAGATATTGCGATAGTTCTCGGGAATTATATCTATTGATAAGCGAATTCCCAGTAACGGTTTTGTCCGTATTCGCCCCTCTATTTCGTTTTGACAAAGAACCGTATTGCGAGTGATCCTAAATGTGTTTCTGGGTTATATGGCAGAGAGTAAATAGAAATTTTGCATATCTTTGTTCCGATACAGTTTTATTTGAAAATATTTTATGTTCTGACGTATGAAAGATTTTAAATCTGATATATTTATATGTCTAGATCAAAGTGGATATTGGTTAGAATTTGAATATTGTTATTCTCTTTTATTTTAATCTCAGAAAATACTTTGATATCCTTTTCTTTTACCTTTTGTATATTTGTACAAATCTTCCCTACCCTATCTTATGCCTCTGCATTTTACCACATAATATATTCAGTTCTTATATTGCCATCAACTTTATTGTTAGTCTCATCATTATATTCTATCACACCTACGTCAAAAATCACGTCTGCTCTCATTACCAGTTTCCTTATACGCATATTCCCTTCAGATTGCCACCTTATATTTAAGTCGTACGTTGTCAAGTTGTTCCCTTTGATGTACTCGTCAATTGACGTGACTCTCACGTAGACGCTCATACGAGTCTTTTGACACTTGACGCTTTTATCCTCAGGAAAAAATATTATCTGCTCCTAATAAGTTGCCAGGGAATTATTTGCGTAGGTTTATTTTTAGTTGCCAGGTCAGATAAAGTTCTTTCATTCTTACTTTTGTGGGACACTTATCTTTCAGTCTTTGACCTTTTGGAGACAGTTCTTAAAAATATTTCTATATTAGGAACTGATTAGTGTCTGTGTGGTTGCTATGGTTAGCAAAAATAGGCCTCTTATCCTGTCGAAGGTTTCCTAAAGAACATCAAGGGGATTATTTCTGTATGATAGATCGTAGAATTTTTCATAGAGCTTAAATCTATTTTTGCTAGATATTCAGTAATTTGTGAAGAATAGAATTGATAGCGGGACACGTGTAAAGAAGTATTTCAGTTGGGACTTGGAGGCAATAGTCGTAAAAATACTTCTTTTCTAATTCTTGTAATTTATCAAACTTCATAGAGTAACTTCAAAACTGCTACACGCTTTATTGCTATCACCTTTTCATCAGGCGTTTTGTTGAATTTAATTTGTTACTACAGTTTTAAATACATTATTGTATGTAATGAATTACCTCAAGGTTTTCAATTGAAATATAGCCGAACTTCAACCTAAATACTTAGATACGTTGAAACCTAAAGCAGTAACATTTGCATATCAAACGGGTTCAGGGAGCGTAACTCCAAGACATCTTATGTTCTAGGCACTGCCTCGCATCCCTGCTTCTCTGGTTACAAAACAGTCCGCCACATATTAGACTGCTACACAGAACGCGGAACGCCGTATCGGCAGCGACTAGAAGCTTTGTTCCCTTGATCTCCTTGCTGCGGTATGCGGTACTGAACACATACTTGTATGAGATAACCTCTAGAAAGTACACTCTAGAGGTTTGTTCCGTGACAGTATGTGATAACGGTAACGAGGATTATGCGTCCGGCACCACATACCACAGTGTTGTGCGTTCTGATCAAAAGATCAAAGCTAGAGTGCCATTGCTTATAATATTCTTGGCCGCACAATTGCGCTAAGCACAAGTTTAGGCTGTTACAGTCATAGTCAGAATTGCCTCGTCAATTTCTATGAGTAAACGGTGACGCTCACTGACACGGCTCGTTTTGGTATGTTTTGACGATGCCGTCTCTAGTTCCATGTCCAGACAGAAGGCGCGGTGACTAGAGAGGGTCCAGACGCGGTGGCGAGCGCATTTATTTTGCCGCAGTGCATAGCGAGTTTTGTAGCGGGCACTAGAAATTTGACATGTTTCCTCAGGGTAAAACAATAGACGATCGCTTGCTAGCTCAGAACCTCCGTAAAACCCCACTGTAGTCACTTCAGTATGAACGCAAACAGCAATTGCATAAGTTTGATACTTGTCGCCCGCCTTAGCACCCGCGCAACCTTCACACCCTGTTTGGGGCCAACTACCTAGTGGCCGCCGCGTCGTCTCGGTGCTCTATGGTCTCCCAGCTAGCCGAGGCTTTACAAACATTGCCGACGCTACCATCCGTGTCCGCCTTTTGTGCTGACCGTACATACGTCTGACGCGAATGGATAATTTTTAGAATAGGGCATTTGTTAGGCGGGCCGCATGCGAGGATACTTTTTGTGCGTGTAGTATGATAAGTTATAAGATAGCATATACACATTTTGTAAGTTTGTAATAATAAATATCGGTACCTAAATCTAAGCAGGGATTGTTATTAGGTTCCTCTTTAAACATACTCTCATAGCGATTGGTCTTTGTAATGAAATAAGCCTAACATAAAGGTTGTCGGAAATGCTCGTTAATTTCACCAACCCATGATTACAGAACAATAGGTAGTTAAATTAATTTCTGACTCGATGCCCGTATGTAATTATTTGCAATAACCATTAATGAAAGTTCAGTCGCCACAGTTGAATGCGTCCGTACCAACATCCACCTCATTGTAACAAATGGAAAAGGCACAGTTATTTGGAAAGCTTTATGACTTTAAGCTCTGTATTTTTGCACAATTATCGCCCAAGCGGTGGCGACCCAAAGGGAGCGGCCGCAGTTGATAAGTTGAAGGTCATAGATTAGAACTAAGGTTGAATCAGAATTTGAGTAAATTATTTCATCACGATTCTCCAAAAGGTTGAAAGAAAATATCGTGAGGAAACCGACATATCTAACTAACAAAAATTCCAAAACATGTACGCCACAGGGCTTCCGTGGTGAATTACGGCCCACGCCCTCACAGAAAGTAGGCCAGTGTCCCAACAGTGGGAACATTATAGGTTGATTACACTATCGCCCAACCCATAAGCTAAAATCATCTATAGGTAGGGAATTTATATTGATTTTTTATTGGCTACTGAACTGTTGCTCGGTAAAGACTTAGCTACAATTTAGTATCCTAGTCTGTAAACAGCCTTATTGACTGCCTAGCCAAACAGTGCTGTCGTCTGGCCAGCAATATCTCCTTCGAGCAGTCTCGAACATGGATATTAGAACGCGACTGAAGTTACAAAGCCCCCTCTGTAAAGGTATCCACGCGATTCCCGTTCAATGGAGATCTTTTCAATAAAACCTGCTTGGGCAACAGCCCGCCGAAATGTTTGGTACAGGTTAATTATTTTGGAAGGTAGTTTCAGTTTGTGATTAAAATTTTGTTTTGTAAATGGCAGTTGTGCAATGGTTTGGATACAGTTGAAAATTATGGATTATAATTACCGGAACGCAAATATCATGTATGTTAAGAATATAAATCCCACCCATACAACGTTTTGGGAATACTTTAATTGTGCGTACCTTTCAGGAGTGGAGTTCCCTGCCAGTGTCTGTATTTTCTGATAGCTATGACCCGGGTGCTTCGAGTCAAGAGTGAATAGATTACTTCTAGGCAAGCGTGCTTCATCGTCGACCACATCATCGCATACCAGATAGTAGTCAAACGCGAGCCTGTCTATAAATAACAATATAAATAAGTAGTTAGTGCCTACGGTATTTAATATTTCCCCGTCTTCAGTAACAAATAATGAGAAAAGTTGCCTAATAATTTGATATTTTATGACCAACAAAACTTTGACTTGAATTAAATATAACGACTATTACTTCGGTTGGTTTCTGTCACACTTTAAGAGAACAATGAATGAAAACCGAACTTTTTCCTAATAATTAACTTCATTGCCATCGTTTTACCAAATTTTACTCTCCTTTATTTGAAGGATTGTCTATAATAAAATGCTTAATCATCGCTGTTTTACGGAATATACCGTACACTAGATATAATTTGTTTATATATCAATACTATACTGCCCACGGGAGCGAAGCCGCGGGTAACAGCTAGTTTCTTATATACATATATATATATATATATACCTTCCATCGTAGCATGAGAAATACCTCATACCCCATCAAAGGGATAAGCCAGTAACCACAGAGGTATTTATTACCTACATCACCAACCACTACATAGCGGACGAGTGACGAATCTATCTACCGAATTTCATGTCCCTTTAGCCCATCCACGCCATATTAAATCGAACATTGTACCCAAAAATGTTAATCTCGTCTCATCCAACAAGCTAGACTGATTATGGCGGTTTCAACCCAAATGCCACGTCAACCGAATGGACATCCCTTTAGGTACACAAAAAATGCAAAAAAGGACGACCCGGTAACTTTTATCCGGGTCACCTCCGGCCGTTTATAATCACTTATCCACAAGTTAAACGTGTGATATTTCACGTGGAAGTAATCAGAGAAAAACTCGCCTGATCCCCTGTTTATTTTCGTCGGGTAACAAACTTGGGGGACGGAGACACTGCCCCCAAAAGTTAGAGTGACGGAAAAAATCGGCCCCCAAACTAATGGAGCGTGCGACGAGAATGAACTTTAAAACTTGCCTACGTCGCTTCTTTGTAAGACTGGCTGTTCATTATACGATTTGTGTAGTAGTGGTTAATAGTAAAGGTACAAATTGGCAGCCGACTACATGCAGTAGCAGCAGACGACGTGTAGTCGCTTCATGTTGCCACGACACATCGTTGCGTCCTGTCGCTGCAGTCATGATTCCGAACCCGACTGCAGACGGCAGCAGCAGACTACAGCACTGTATTCCTATTGGTTCTGAGTGTTCCGTGAGACAATATGTCTGACTATACTCACTCACTACTGGTCTCTACTGATCTGCGGTCGGGCGACACGTCGTCTGCGATCGTGCGACATGTAGTCGGGCGACGTGTCGCTAGCTGCAGAAGGTATTTCATAGAAACACATAGAAACCAGTAGTGTCGCTGCGACACGTCGTCTTCTGCTGCTGCGTGTAGTCGGCTACCAACATGTAACTTAATCGTTGAGCCTTAGGGATGAGTCTCGTGGGTTACAATATATAATTTGTATTAAAACCCTGTGTCTAATTTAAGCTAAGCAGTTTTAATATGTTGTACTGAAACACTCATTTAAATTTTCTTTTGGATACTATTTTTTGATGTGGCGTAGATTCTAACTCTACTAGGTAATTGTTTCTAAAATGAAGTAAAAATTCAACTTATTAAATTTTTAAGTATTTATAATAACACTAAGTTCAATGAGACAACCGAGAGAACTGCTTTTAACCAAATGTAGGTTGTAATTCGAATTGTCACCTAAATTCCTAATTTTCGAGTAGAAAACCTTTAAGGATACATACCACGTATATATACTACGTTTCGTAATTGACCTGACTCGTAAAAATTTCGCCACCGACGACTTTAAGACTTGTCGTGGAAATATAAAGAGCAGCGAAGAGCACCGTGAATGACCAGCTTTATTGCAGTCTGTGCTCCATTTTCAGCCAGAATATCGGGTAAAAATAACAATTTAATCTATATTTTCAGAAAATTTCATTTTCCTTTATCGTTTTAAAACGATTTTTGACCTGCTTTTCGAAGTTTTGTAGTAAAATTGTAGTAAAGCGAGACGTTACAGTTGGAGACGTAACATTGTTCGGAAGATAAAAGTGTTTAGAGAAGTTTGAAGTTTTTTATAGACTATGCGATACTTAGTACCCGTAATATTTAATTTTATTTAGTAGTGGTCAATAAGGCATGACTCATTGGTAGATGTTTTAATATTGTTTTGGACGAATGTACCTGTGTATTTGTGTATCTGTCTGTGGCATTATAGCTCCTAAATGGATTAACCGATTTTGATTTACTTTCTTTTTTTTTGAAAGGAGTTTTATCGAAAATGTTCTTAACTATGTTTGATCAAAATCGGTTCATCCATTCTAAAGTTATGGGCGTTTTACTGTATTCAAACAGTAAAACGCCCATAACTATATAAAACTATTAATATATAGTGAAAAGCCGATATGTTTTCGGAAGATATCGTGTCATAATAACGTGTTCAATAGATGAAATAAATGCCCAAATAGAACAACTCATGAAATGACCCCTAAAATTCTTATTCTGCTTGGAATAGTATTAAAACCGTCTCAAAAGAACCAATTGTTGCTTGTGTTTCCTCTGAGAATATTTTAACCGAAGCTAGAATTCGTCGATATAGCAGCTTTACTGTCTGAACTGGGGTTTTCATTTCCTTTTCGTTACTAAGTACAAAAGATTGTTAGAGGAACATCGTCGCATCGATTTCGTCTTTCTTTAGGACTCTGCTTAGTAAGATTTTACTGAGCATTTTATGTATTAAGATAGTTATTTCCAATTTATTCAAGAGGTTCGAATGAGTTTATATAAAATTGCTGAGGAATTTTTAATGTTATTGGTGTTTTAAAGGTTCTAAAATCTCGACAGATTTTTAGGCAAATGACTGTTGGCGATTGTGTGTTGATCATAATTATGTTCAAGTGAATAGTTTTTTTTAGTCTTGGTATATTATTCCCACCCACGCGTCTTTCATTCTTTTCAGCAGGAGCCAAATATGTCTCTCCATCCATGTGTGTAAAAGGCAGAAGTCTTTGCTCAACAGTGAGACATAATAGGCTAAATAGTTAGATTTCAAATGCATTTGTAGCATCTAGAATGACTCATTTCATGAGCAAGCAGTGACTTTGGTCACTGAATCGGACAAGAGCACAATGAAATATATGGTTTGTATTACAAAACGCACTCGATTTACGAACAGTTTATTCGCTAAAGCTCACACATGATTTAGACTGTCAATTGGACCACTAATCTTATTCTCGTCACCGAATACTCTAACGCTGACATTTCGACTAGGCCGATCGGAATTTTGACTCGCTGTCTATAAGGGTTATCGTGCCAACCTCTTCAAACTCAAAGCTGAAATTAGGTTTTCCATTGTAGCAAATAAATCATTTATTCATGCTATCTAATCTAGACGACACTACCTCACAGCTGGGTATAGTTTTTCCTCTTTAATTTTCTATGAATGTCGTATGTTGTGCTATTGCAGCATATAAAAAAGTCACAATTGAGATGTTGTGAGAGACGCTTTTGCAAATTTATTGATTATAGCAAAGAAAAGGACGTTGCTAATAAAAAAAACACTACAAAGTGAAAAATAACTTTTTTTCCCGAAGTCGGTGTCTTTGCCTATTGGTTTTCGTTTGTCGACACCGACTTCAGATACGAAAGTTATTTTTCGCTTTGTAGTGTTTTTTTGGAAGTCTGTTTAATTTTCTTGTTAAATAGTTTTTATTTTACTCTTTTCAGTTGTGGTACCTTATATTACCATGAAAATACGCATTATTAAGGATAACTTAAAAACTATTCGTCAGATCTTGATTAAATAGGGACCACATGAGAAGCAACAGCCTTCAAATAAAAAAGTAAACAATAAAATTGGTTCATAATTGGCGGAGTAATCGCGTAACAAACATAAAAAACCGGCCAAGTGCGAGTCGGACTTGCGCAAGAAGGGTTCCGTACCATAATCGCAAAAACGACAAAAAAATCACGTTTTTTGTATGGGAGCCCCACTTAAATATTTATTTTTTTAGTATTTGTTGTTATAGCGGCAACAGAAATACATCATCTGTGAAAATTTCAACTGTCTAGCTATCACGGTTCATGAGATACAGCCTGGTGACAGACAGACAGACAGACAGACGGACCGCGGAATCTCGGTAATAGGGTCCCGTTTTTACCCTTTGGGTACGGAACCCTAAAAAACAAACATTCGATTTTTTTAAGTCGGTTGAAAAAAATGTACATTATTCAGAAGTTGTGAATAACGCCATTAGTTTATTGATGTTGGTAAAGAAGAGGACGATTCTAATCAAAATCAAATATTCTTTGTCAAGACAACATACTTGCAGAACAATAGGACAATGGCACATAAAATAGTTTAGTTTTGTCTTCGACTTCTTTCCGCTTTTGGTACATAGTCAACTGCTCAGTTCAAAACGCATCTAATATCATAGATAATAGCGTGGTTCTCACACTTCCGCTTAGTACTATAACTATAAGCCTTAAGCTGGATGTCAAGTTAGGCCAAGTTACAGCCTAATAAAGTGCAGTAATAACTTGGAAACTGAGCGGGTTCGGTTCCTGGGCAGTCTCCTGGGTCTGTAAACGCTGGTAGGTCGATAGTTTACTGTAAAGTTGTAGAAGTTTATGTTTATATAGGTCCACGATGGAGTGTCTGTTTGTTATTCAAAGTTTTTATTTGAATGTGTATCTCGTATGAAAGTTGGTAATTTCCATCTAAACTAATATTATAAAGAGGCAACATTTTTGAAATGTTCGGCAAAGGAAATCTCTGTTGTTTTAAAAATTTTCTTCGCGGATAGAATGCTTCACTATTACTGAGTTTCATAGGCTTTTTATCGCAGAAAGTGCACGGTTCCTCTGGAATACGTCACAGGAGTGAAGCTGTGAGACAAAACTAGTGGTAGATAAATGGTTAAAAATAATAATCAGTTCAACTTCGTTTAGTTTCGATTCACATAATAGGTATAGCTAAATGTAAAGGTAAAGTACCGATAAAGTGAAATCGATTTGGACAACTAAACGTCAATACACCTCCTGGACACTTTCCCCTTATAAAATTACTTCCACCTCGTACACAAATCAATTATTTATTTCATCAATACAATTTGTACGGCTCACCTGAACTCGAACGAACTGCGTAACAAACGGCACGGCAATGCCGACAAATGAAAACTTTCCGCCGAGGGAAATTACCAAAGTCATAACACCGACTTCGTACGGTTGGTTGGTAAATACGAAGTGTTCTACAGAAGTTTAACTTTGCACAATACTTGAGTAACTAACGCCACGCAAAACACTGAAATAAGATCGAGAAAATGTGCAAAAGTTTTCCGAGGCAATTAACGTATATATCTAGTTTTACTTATTATATAATGAATTTAGTACATCCTCCATACAGTTTACGGAGATTAATAAATCTACAAGCAGTTTTAAATCAGAATAATAAGCATGCTATTACAGATTAGTAACTAATTCAAAACTGCCATGTAGAGCCTTCACAAGATATCAGTCACTTCCCTTCCTGCCTAACCAACACAACAACCATCGATGCACAACCACCATCAGCGATTCAAACCTAGCTAATGAATGATACGGCAATCCCTGTGGCAGCTGTACTGGTTAGACAAATTTGAGGTGTGTAAATATTCGAGCATAATCCAGGGGTTCCCAAAGTGGTCGATATCATTTCCTTGGGGTCGAAATCGGTTTGCCAGGGTCGACATAAACGAAAACTGTTTTTGGGGGTCAACAAAAAATCGACCCCTATTAATTAAAACAAGTTCTTCAAGATACTCTATAAGTTGTGTTACGTGTACCAACTTAGTATAAGAATGACTAACATTTTAGTAGGATGTATCATTGTTGTACTTTTAAAAACTCAACAAGTCGATAAGCGTGCATAATTTCGTACAAAATGAAAAACTCGGCAAGTCAATAAGCGGATTTTTCAAGTAATTTGGCTATGGGGGCTTGAGGTATCAGTTAATTATGGGGAAAGGGTCTCTTGCCCAAAATAGTTAGGGAATCCCTGCATATAGGGCCTGCCATGATTCTATCATGCATAGCAATTATCTTGAGGTGGGACTTCTACAATGTCTTATTTTGTGTAAGGTACTCGTATAAGGGACACGATACAATTTACTTGACAAGAAAACAAGGTCAAACTAGCCCTCGCAGGGAAAAACAGATGAGGTTCTGTCGGTTTTGTGCCAGTAACTTTGATTTGTTCGTTACTACGCACAAAGATTTCATAAATATAAAACCAGAACGTAAACGAAGCTAAATGAGTATATAAGGATTATAGCAGGCGAAGTATGTAGTAGAAGTGTGTAGTTTCTGTCTGCCCCCATGGAAAAATATACGTGAGTTTTATGTTTGTACATATTGTATGTATTAAGATATGGAAAGTAAAAGGCATGCTTATCATTTTACTTGGGATAGGCACAACACAGTCTATTATTCAATTTTGGGAAATATATGCAACTGAATAATTAATTAAAAATATTAACTTAACTTAAAAAAGCCGCTTAACTACACAGCCTCAAAACAAGATGGCATTCTTTAAGGACCAAGCTTCCTCTCAGCGTACTTCCTTTTGTCTATCAGATACAACTACAGTCTAATATTGACATTTAAAATAATTATAGTTCTGTCGACTTTTCACAGTTCATCCACCTATAGTCCCGTCCCGCGTACTGCAAAGCTTCTATAAAAAGATCAATCAATATGATTGCAATCCTGACATCTCTGCAGTACATTTCAGTCTAGTTTATTTTCTGTACTCCACCCGTTTCCGCTGTGAACATCAGACATTCTATTGCTAAATATAGATTGTACTGTAGGGTACTTCCTGGACTCCGTTTGTAGGTAAGTGCATTCCTATCTCCGGTTGTGAATTATCGTTTACCTGTTTCAGTTTCTAGTTTGGTGAATATTCGTTAGTATAGCTAGGTGTGTTTTCTCTTTAGTTATAGGGTCTCATATTTTCAGAACTGAGCTATTGTAACAAAAATACCTATCTCCATATTTCTTTAATTATTGTAATTGGTGTCAAACCGTTGTAATTAATGTAATATAAATAAATAAATTCATAAACCTTTGGCCAGTAAGTCTGTAATTTTTTTGAATGATTTATGTAATTATTGGTATGAGATTGAATAACAAGTGATAAGATCAAGATGAGTAGACTTTAAAATCTTTTCTAACCCTTGATTTCTGTATTAAGAATTTTAAATTGATTAACTTTTCATAGCATGAAAAGCAGAGTTAAGACTCATTCTTAACTCCAAATACTCAAAACCGGATGTTAATTGAGCTCTATAATTAGACAAATATCACGCAGTTTGAAAATACCTTTTGACTGGTGCAATATATCAGATCTTTTAGCTGTTTATCAAAATCTGTACCTGTACCCATCTACTTAAAATAAGGGTCAACACCGCTTTAAAACTCATTAGAAAGATGATGATCCCATTTATCAAAATGTACCCAACAGTTTAGGCACTAACGAGAACATACACTGGCCGCTTAAATTACAACGCGTCCCTTTACACTTGATGATCCTCTAAAAAGCCTCTAATGGGCCCTTTTAATATGTTCACGACCTGCGCAAGGTAGTAAAGTGTTTGAGGATCATATGGATCACAGAACTAGCTTCACCTCTAATTTTAAAGTCGGGAACTCACTGGTAGGGCGGTGCGATAGCGTATTTTTAACACTTTCCATTTACATTTTGTCGTGACTTATGAAAAGTACTCTGTAGTTCTGTTTTTCTAGCTAGTAGGTTTAATGAATGTTTTTGTCTGTATAAGCTATTGTCAATAGCTGTTGAGATATCTGAATCAACTGAAAGGTCTATTATGGTGATGATGGATATTAATTTGTCGAGTTCATGAGTGTAGAATTGTAATACCAATATCAAATATTGGATAGCGATATAAATATCAAATAACTAATGGAAAAGTGATGAAAATGTTATTCAGCTGAATCCCGTTAATTAGACTGAAACCGAACACATTTGAAGACAGATGGTGATGAGACATATTAAATTGTATAACTAAAATAAAGTGACATACTAAACTTTAAAATATTGTCAGACCAAAATCTTTTTCCTTGTAAATTTTTCAGTATTTTAATTTAAGTTACCACAAAGATTTATTAGCTACTAGCTGTCCCCCGCGGCTTCGCTTCCGTCTACTGGCTACTTACCTACCTTAACCTATCTTATCCTACCTACCTACCCTACTCTACTTGCCTACCCTACCCTACCTAATTTTTTTTAAATTCCTGGAGTAGCCTATGACCTTCCTTAGGATTCCATCTATCTCCTTGCCAAATTTCATTGAATTCCGTTCAGTGGTTTAGGCATGAAAAGGTAACAGATAGACAGACAGACAGCCAGAATTACTTTCGAATTTATAATATTAATATGGATAATAATTCGCTCGTACACCGCTAAGTTCGCCCGAGGACCACTCAATAGATTCGCCTCACCAGTGTAGCCTAATCCTAAGGGCACTGTAAGCCGAGCAAATACAGAAAACTTGAACCATAATCGTAAACTGGAAGAGAATTCAACGGAACGCTTATTGGAACTGAAATTTACAACGGCTATTATTTTCGATCACTGTTTCAGAAGTTTCAGGATTTACCAGAGGTTAGTAATTTAGGAGGTAGTGTGTGGTTTGGGTTTGGGTTTCACCTGATAAGATTTGCGTGTGAGGAAATTACCTGTTTGACGTTTTAGTACGTGGAATGGCCTAATAGTTGCGTAAGTAACCGTAAATAAAAAAAAATAAACAAAAACCGGTCATGTGCGAGTCGGACTCGCGCATGAAGGGTTCCGTACCTTTACCGCAAAAAACGACAAAAAAATTGGTTGTCTGTAAAGTCTGTTTACGGACGACAGTTTAACGTGACAACGTCATAACAAAACATTGATAAAAGCCGAACGCTCAAGCCGATCGTGCTTTTTGCTCGCTCGTGTAGCGCTCTCGCGCCGATCGTAACGTTACAATGAGCGTAACGGGAAACTTTCCCGTGCATGTAGAGCCGGCGTTCATCGATTTATCACTTCGAAAAATCACGTTTGTTGTATGGGAGCCCCACTTAAATATTTATTTTATTCTGTTTTTAGTTACAGAAATACATCATTTGTGAAAATTTCAACTGTGTAGCTATCACGGTTCATGAGATGGAATGGATGAGCCTGGTGACAGACAGACAGACAGTGGAATCTTAGTAATAGGGTCTCGTTTTTACCCTTTGAGTACGGAACCTTAATAAACCGCTGATGACGCGACATAATTTAAATTGCGTCGATACATATTGGGCAGTATTTTCTATCGCATTGCGACCATGTGAACATACTTGCAATTTCCTAAGTAAAAATCGGTGTGCCGTGTGATACAAATCGAATCGCGTCTCATTATCATCATCATCATTTCAGCCAAAAGACGTCCACTGCTGGACATAGGCCTCCCCCAGGCGTCGCCACATTGACCGATCGCATCCAGCGCCTTCCCGCAACCTTAACCAGGTCATCGGTCCACCTAGTGGGTGGCCTTCCAATGCATTGTCTGCCGGTTCGTGGTCGCCATTCCAGAACGTTTAACTGAATCGCGTCTATCCATCAGGAAAGTCGCTAAGTCTCTTACTTCAGGACAATCAATTCGAGAAAGCGCATGCATTTATCACCACACACACACACGCAAATAAAGAATATAAAAAAAAAATTATGCCTTTTTCAGCTTGCCGGTTCCATGTGATTGAATTGTTACAATTTTTTTATATTTTTCTTCATTTCTTTTTGCTTTCGTATATAAATTGGAATTACTATACAACGATTCGCACAAAAAGTGTAATTATTTAGATAAAGGCGTAGTAATTTGATTTCAAGAACTGTTTGCCATTGTTTCCCAGGCTAGCGGCAAACCCAACGATTAAAACTTCATCTACATTAAAAATGGCTTTGAAAAAATTCAGCTGAACATAGGTCCGCCTAAAAGCGTGTTTCAAATTGACCCAAATTGTTTTTAAATATCTCTTTTTAAGCCACAAATGATATTATACTCCACTCTGCTATGAAAATAAACGTTTTTTGCGTACGCGCTCGTAGGTTTGCGGTAATTAGAAAATGTTTGTTGTTAGGCTGAAGGAAAAGCGTAACTAAAGGCTCGATTAAATTAGTTAAGACGATTACAATTTAACTCTGACCAATTAACGCAGTTTCTATTTTATTGTCTTTGAGCAAAAACTGATTGTGCTTACAATTTATGCCACCAACCAAGTTATCTTATTTTAGTTCCTTTTTATTTGTACCTACATTTGTACCTATATTCTGTGTGTGCCAAAACTAATTTTCTTTCTTTCATTTCTTAGTATTCTTTTGATATGCCTCTACGACTAGCATATCGAGCCTTCGACTGTTGAACTTGTACTCGTATTGTCACTTGTATTTAATAAGAGCTTGGACGTGAAGTTGAGAATACCGGCCCGATAAACAACAACTTAAGACTAGGAAAATCTAGTAGTTAAAGTTTCGATTTTTTTCCTCATGAGAGGAAATACCTATAGAAAGGGATCTCGATTAAAACTCCTTTTGTCCCTCATTTCTTCCCAATTCTAATTGTTTTTACCAAAATATACCAATATGACTTTTTACCATGCAAAATTCAAAAACCTTCCCATTTTTCCTCTTAATATTTCGGGACAATGTCACAATGGTTTTAAGGGTCCCATAACGAGACGACAACTTGAAAAAAGTCTGCAACAGTACGGTCGTGACGTAGCGGAGACAAAGCAGCACTCATTGTAATTGCCGTCGCGTCGGCATTAGGGACTGAACCTGCTGGCAATGAGAGGCTAGACTGTTTAGGGGTCTGGGCGAAGGATAGAGGAGTGGTTTATATAGGGATGTGCAGCGGTAGATCGATGTTATCGGGCTGATTAAAGAAGGCTTTTGAATATTGTATGTGCCGTTATAGACCAATTTGGTTTATGGTTGATTCTGATGCATTTTCGACAGATCTTAATAAATTCTAGTTCAAGATACTTGTAGTAGATGCCAATGCTTGTTGTTGTGATAGTTTCGTTAGTTGTCAATATAAAGTTTATTTTAATGGTGTTTAGTTTAGACTCAATTTGGTTTGGTCATCATTCAAAAATAATATCTTGCAAAAACTTTTTAAACACTTTACAGAATCATAAGCCCCTATCTCAACTCGAACTTGCCCATATACATGTTTACAGCCCGAAAGCCCCGTACCGCGTAATAAGCCTAAAAGGGGAGGGATCCTCTTTGATTCGACCAGTGCCTTTTAAATGTGGGTACTTGTTCACCTTTGTGGGGGACTTGCGATTTAGGCCCACTTTGACCCACCGTGACGTCCACAATGGTATTAAGTGGTCTCTTTGTTTTGTGGCCATATTTTTCTTTCTTTTCTTTCCTTTTTTCGTACCTGCCAGTCTTTGGTGCTTTGATGTAAGGAAAATGACCGCTTCCGGATTATCGGGCAGTGTTTGAGAAAGATTTTCTGCTTGGATTGAAACATTATTACTTTTGTTGGGTTGACTTACTTGTGGATCTTTTTGTTTTGTTTCTTTTATGATAGGTCAAAGAGATTACCTTTGATATTGAATAACATATTATTAGGATGCGCTTATTATATTAAAACATGTTTTTTCATAAGCAAAATGTTATCGTCATTATACATAGAAAGTCAGTTTAAAAAACATTTTAGATTAAATAAACTCTACAACTTTAGACGAAGATATTAATTCAAATGAAAGCGATCCTCATAAATTATCAGCATCATAACGCTTCATTTGTGGTTTTATCAATCGTAAAATAACAGAAACATGAAACTTTAATCATCATAAAACAATTTATAACGTCACAAAACTTCGCAAAGGCTAATGAAAAGCCACACTCACTAGAAATCATCATCTCAGAATTACTTTAAATTAGTCTAGACATATATAAGACGGTTAACTCCCCGAATGATCACGAAAACATACAAGAACTCATAATATTCATATAAAACTATCATAATCAAAAATTCTGAATACATTTTATTGGCCACAAATATTTCACTTTAGAGTGCTGTGCCAAACATTATTTTAAATAGCTGTGCATTTTTTTTTGGAGTAGTTTTCTTCTTTGATTTCAACGCAGTGTAGTTTCTGAAAGCTAGACTTGCCACTTGCCTCCGTTCCAGTTCTGTAAGAAGTCGGTGTTCTGTGTGTCCTGTTACCTACAACCTGGGATTCTTTAAGTCTAGCCAGAGTGAATAAGTAACGTCTAGGCAAGTGTGTTTCACCGTCTCGACCTCATAATTAAAAAAGTCAAAGAACACAACATTGATCCATGAAAATAAATTTATAGCCAATTTATGGCAAAGGGACTCTTGGCAAGCCACATGAACTTTAAAATGATGTCCCATATTTCACAGTGGTCAATCTATAGACTAATAATATGACTGTTACCCTTTAGTCACAATGATCTTCAAATAGTAACTGTGATATTATGACAAACTGCAAAAACATTCCACATTTCTTAACCACGGAAGCAATACATTTTCATGCATTCATTGATAAACCGCGTGGGATGATACGAATCAAAACATTCTCCCTCGCTCCGTGTGATTAATGTATAAATTATGTATATTGCGTCTTAAAACATACATTTTCTTTCAGCATACATATTTTAATTGATAAATTGGCTACGATTTATGTTACAAAAACACATTAACGGTGGACGGAATTTAAGCCACGACTCTACAAGCCACGCGCTTATGAGCCATGAGCCTCGACGTCGCGTCTGTTGCCGACGTTTTCGTCACCGTCGTCACCTCAAACCACACGGCTTTCCTAGTCTGCCATAAAGTAGAATAGGTATTTATAATTATATTCCCTAAGCGGGTTGGCTGATAATTATCTTGGCTTTGGAATTTTTGGACCATAACCTTCATGATTCAATTTCTGCTACATCATAGTTTCACCTACATTGACTTTTCCGTTGCCTTTACGAGGCATTTAAGGGATTTTAAAAGCTGTTGACTAGCTAATATTTTTACTATGGCTTTATATTATCAGACAGACCTGGATGTCTTTAAGTCAAGAGTAAATAGGTTACTTCTAGGCAAGCGTGCTTCACTGTCGACCATATCAACGCCAACTATAAATAAGGTGAGATAGTCACAAACTCGAGCCTATCCATGATATAAAAGTCCTGTCTTCTTTAGTACGAACCGATTCTCTGATTAATCCATCCGTCTCTTCACCAGACTTTGTCATGTTGTCATTCATTTCTAATATCCCCGATCTCTGTCTAATACTATCGACAAGACCTTATTATGACGTCACACATTCATTCAAGTCTACGCAGTATTGGGTTATTTGGTCAGTGTTCTTCCTCGTAATTTGCTAAAATAACATTGCCTACATAAGTGCGTGTGTATAGTATATAAATTAATTTGGTTCGTCTAACAAGGCGGTCGTCTTGGCGGCTTGTCACACCTCATTTATTTTTAAACAGTGTCCGATGTGCGGATTACTACGGCGTTACCGACACGTTCTATAGTGACAGGTGACGGGTCGCATAGGGCTGCTGCTTTAGAGAAAACTCCGCAAGGAATATTCTTAGGAATTATTTTTAGTCTGATAGACTAAAAATAAAACCTCTGAAAATAGGTCAGTTTGAAAGGAGATAAGAAAAATAAAATTAACAAACAACAATAAATAAATAGCGTAGAAGAAATTTTACGTCGCAAGAGGGAGAAAAAAAATTAAAAAAATGGTTATAAGACCAAAAGATTACGCTTGTTCGTACGAATTATTTGATATACTTAGAGGACACATCATATTGAAAAGTAATACTAAGATTTATTTACATAGACACAATTATACACAGTGTATAAAATACTTAATTAACTAAGACTACAAACATAAACACTTAAACCAAAAACTACTCATTAGAATTAATATTTGTTTCGGGATATTTACCATGTATATTTTGTATTTCGTATATTAATTCTAATGATTGTGACCATGTCAGCTTAAAAACTTATATCAAAAACTACTCACTAACTAAACCAAAAAATATAGGTACTAATCTAAAATATGTCGTCGAAAAACTCCTCCACATTGTTGTCCACTGGTAATGTGCCCAAAAGACTGGCAGCATTGCCACGTTGTATGGCAATGCTTATTCTCTGACCGAGGTAAAAGCCAGCCCTTGGGTCACGCGAAGTGTCAACTAAGCGTTTTGGAAAGATCTTTTAACAAAGCGTGAGCACTCGGACCCCACGGACCAAGAGTTTCAACCCCAAACGGCTCGAAAATATAACTAACGATGAGGTTATTATATTTCCGCCGCTTGAGGTTCTCTGCAGCCGCAGCGGCAGCACCAGCACAGCACGACGAGCTAGGAAGATGGGATGGCGCAAGAGTATCGACACAAATACCGTCCCACACTAAAGGCCTACCCATCTTCCATGGAAACAAAGACATCCCGTCCGGTCTTTTGCCTTTGTCACGTGCCAGGCCATGGGGTTCCAATACGGCCGGAACGCCGACGGTGACGAGAGCACGTCGGATGATGTCGTTTAAGTTTCCGTGACGCGCTATGAGACCCGCACTTCGGCTGCATGATAGACCGTGGTGACCGAGGCTGTTGACAACTTCGCCACAGTAATACTTAAATACAATTAGGTCAACCCATATTCAATTTTTCAACATTAATAGGCGTTTATTGATAGTTCAACATAATATTAGGTCAAAGCTTGTATCTTCTTCAGCGTATGTAAATCGTCTTGTATGTCACGCCTCATTTATTTTTAATCACTGTCGGCTGACCGGATTACTATCGACATTTAGTACCCACTGTGACGGCTGAGGGCTGACGATACTTAGGGCTGCCAGTTATGTTGCTAGACATTTAAACACAATATATTAATCTTGTAACCTGGAGGAGGATGGCATAGGAATGTCAACATTTGCACAAGAAATTAATTTTTAATTAACTTTTTTTATTATAACTTTTTAACTTTTAACTTTTTTTTCAAATTATGTACATTAAAACGTATGAGTGTTCTATATTTTTGAAATCAACTCTCTAAACCATTTATTTTGATACCCCGCACTATGGGATTAGAAGAAAAAAAAAATTTGGGCCCCCACAAATGGCGCCCAAAGCCGCCAATTTTCTCCTTTCCAATTTTAATGTAGCCAGTGACACTCGCAACGTTAAGACGAGTCGATTGAAGTTAGAGTCATCTAAATCGGCCAACGCATTTGGTCTCTAGAACGCCACATAGAAACAAACATACATACAAACACAGACTGAACACACATTAATCACATTACCCTGCTTCGGCAGTCGGGTAAAAAATCTTGTGCTCAACAGTGAGTGAAGTAGAGTAGTGGATGATTCATCTTAGAAAAAAAACATCATTAGTATCAAAACATTATTTTCATTCTCAATAATTTTGATTATGTTGACAACGAGTAAATAACTGCTCAATTGGAAAAACCTACTCCACACATTGCAACGAGGTGAGAAGACACACAAAATCACTCGTCCTTTGAGAGTAGACTTTCAAACGCCACATCATCTTAGAAAAAAAAACATCATTAGCAACAAAACATTATTTTCATTCTCAATATTTTTTTATTATGTTGACAACGAGTAAATAACTGCTCAATTGGAAAAACCTACCCCACACATTGCAACGGGGTGAGAAAACAAACAAAATCACTCGTCCTTTTCCTTGGAGTCTTTTAATACAGGCATTATTTGCTTAAATGAAGACTCCAAACCACAAAGTTGTTTGTGTATAATTTTAGACACAATAAACGTTATTTATTATTATTTATTATTTTCCCTTGAGAGTAGACTTTTAAACGCACATTCTTTGATACATCCCCGTTCCCCATTTATATTGCTCATGTCCATATCATATTTTTGTACAATTACTCCTCCAAATAAATAAACACAAAATTCGCATGACACTATTTGTCGGATACGTTAACAGGAACAAAACAGGACGCTTTGAAACAAGCCGTTAGTTTAGTATTTAAACCCAAGTTTAACTGCCAAACATCTTGTTTAACATTAATCAGTAAGAGGTTGTTAAACCCGTCGTCGCCAAGAATTTATCTATCGCATACAATAAAACTTTTCAATTTGTAACTACAAATTGACTGTAAAACTTCACTGACTTTTACGGACTGTGAAATAGCAGACAGCTTAAGTTTATTTCAATATCAATAAAAATCCCTCGCTTTATTGTTGTTGAAAACTTTTATTTTTGAATTGAAAATTGGTAAACGGAAAATATTTGAAAGAAAAGTATCTTTAGTAATGTTCTGCCAAACAATTGGACTATTTTCTTTTTGCATCGGCAAATATTCAGTGAATTGTATGAGAATAGTTCTTGCCGTGGAAAAATCATGAGACGATAAAAAGTTAGTGGAGATCTATGCAGCATGTGCTGGATGTAGATTTAGTTATTAACACTGATAACTCTTGGACAATGGGCAGCGTCTGTGTTCCCTGTTACCTACAAACTTCCTCTTCTATTTCCTAGCTCTATGCCATTTTAAATGGGGTCGGCTCTCCTAATTTTATTGCGCCAGAACAGTCTATCCTGGTTTGTTGAGTCGGGCAGTTCTTCCTCCAATAGGAGTTTCGTCATGCTAGTCCATCACGTCCTCTCTTGTGTTCAGGTAGTATTAGTAGTAACTCCCGTTTTCGCGCTCCTATTCGGTCCGTTGTGCGTGGGGGTACTGGCTAACATAGCCAATCTAGCTCCGTCCAAAAGCACAGAAGCTTCCTGGGGGCTTCACAGTCTCCACGGAGTGACCTCACCGTTCCTCGCATTCCAGAATTACGTGGACGGCTGATTCTTCGGCGTTCGTACTTCATTGGTTCTTGAGTGATCCCTTTCTTCCTCTATCGTTTGTATGTTATAGTTTTTGTTGAACATAGGTTGTTTTATGTATTCTGTCACACGGGACAGCGATGAGGGGTTGATACTCAATCGCCCGGTCCAGGATTTTTGCGTTTGGACTGGTGAGGTTTTTGCCCCATATGCAAAGGCTGATGCCCCAGATGCATCAGCCTTTGCATTGTGTTCAGGTAGTTGCAATGCTTTCTTCACTTATTGTTCCCCGTCTTTTCGCATCACGTGACCATACTATCTGAGACGGCTCTCGGTTAGTTTCTCTGATATAGGGGCGACTTTGAAACTACCGCGGATATTTACATACCGCGGATGTTTCGTACTTTACCTAGTCTCGTCACACGTCCAGACCACCTTAGCATCTTCATCTCGGCAGTGTGAAACTTTTGTACTTGCGTCTTTTTCACTGGCCAACATTCCGCACCGTATATCATAGCCAGCCTTACCACCGTTTTGTATACCTTGCCTTTAGTTCTTATTGGCATACGAGTCTCGCATAAGACCTACAACCTCTTAGATTTTTAAAGCAAGAATGGAACAGGCATATTCTGGGCTCATTCGTTCTATTGACCTCATCCATTGCTTTCCATCAATCAAGCAAGAACGAGTATCAACCTTCTTCGAAACTCTACCTCTTGAAGCGGACAGATAAACAAAAAATCAAAAACAGGTGCATGGTATTTTAAAAAAACATAGTCCGTTATTTCTTAAAAAGAAAGTTGTCAAGCTCTATTGTCCTCTGAATCTTACTCACAGATACTATTTTTAGTTAACAATACATCATAATAACACGATAATGTGTCTGGCCGTTTCCAAATCAAATGGTTCAACTAATTAGCTGGAAGATAACGTACGACTATCAGCTGTGATTCCCGCGCACAATCTTAAGGGGATTCACACACCAAACGTGGTTGCAGCGATTCTCAAAAACAAAACAATAGCGCAACCAGTTGAGCGAACATCATGCTACCATCCTTATTATAATTCTTTTGGGATTGATGCTGCATGACTTCTTCTTCTACAATTCCATATTCACTGTCACCTTATTTCTAGCCTTATTATTTTTCGAACAATCCATCTCATCATCATCATCATCATCATTTCAGCCGAAAGACGTCCACTGCTGGACATAGGCCTCCCCCAGGCGTCGCCACATTGACCGATCCCGTGCGTCTCGCATCCAGCGCCTTCCCGCAACCTTAACCAGGTCATCGGTCCACCTAGTGGGAGGCCTTCCAACATATCGTCGTCTTATCGTCTTTAGAATTGCTAAACAATCCATCTATCGCAAAGAATTGAGCATGAGCAATCGTGGTGCGAAAAAGCGTAGCGATTTGCCCTGGTGTATGAAACTCCCAAGGGACTTCCCAAACGAAAGAGATCGCTAGACCCAACGTAATTTGCATCCTTTAAAATTGAACTTCGATGTTGCCATGCTTAAGCATAGCATAATCATTCCCACTGCTAAGACAAAGGTCTCCTGCCATCATGGTTTCGTTTCTCTGAGGAGTTGCCATGCATTTGACTTCAAACTACTTTACGAATTCTGATGAATAGCATCTTCATCTCATTTTACACGACTCTTAATCGCTTGGTTACGTTCGTCTTATACTATATTTACTTTGTCCTGACTCCTGAGCAGAAAAGGATTAAATGATTAAACTGCGTGTAGGCGATAAGGGTTTCCTTATTAAGAGGTCACTTGATCTCTTTTGTGTCGTCTCGAGAATGCTCAGGGGATATTCTTGGGTCGGTAATCCGATCAGATAATTGCATACAAGTCTTGATGTAGAAGATTCTCGTATGGCTCTTTACTAACGTTAATTTTTTGTGTCTAATGAACTGGTGATCTAGACACACAGTTTTTAACAGTATTACATGGAACCATCTCCTGCACTAAAAACGGTGAAGAAAAGCATCGTGTGCAAGCATGTGCTAAAACCAATCATTCAAAGACATATGGCATTCACCAAGCTGCATCGGGCCCGCGTGATGGACTAGGACTCAATCCCTCCCACAGAGTGAAGACCTCTATTCCAGCATTATGAATTTTATACTCGTAGACTGATAAATCTGTCCTCCTGAAGTCCTGACCTACTGCCAATACCTAACCTTATCTTGAATTAAAAACTTCCAGCACATTTTTTACTCTGAAAATATTCAGAGCGTATTGTCGTCAACCCTATAGGCAGATGCCTCTCGCGTCTATCTGGAATTTATATTGAATGGAAGCAAATGGCAATAAACCTGCGTTGGGCGACGGCTATCTCGAACTGTGAGTCTGTGACCTACACCTTAAATCTAGGACAACTTGAATGTTCATAGTTCATTGTAATTGCTTTTCGGTTTTGCTCGACTCTGCAACGTTACATTTACATTACAGGCGAATGCTCTATGTGAGGGAGCATCATTAAAATAAAAAATTACAACCCAAATCTCATTCAACAATAAGATATATCTTGTTTTTAACCCCTATCTCACTTTAACAAAAGATTATAGTTCATTGTAATTGCTTTTCGGTTTTGCTTTAATCTTTTGTTAAAGTGAGATAGGGGTTAAAAACAAGATATATCTTATTGTTGAATGAGATTTGGGTTGTAATTTTTTATTTTAATGATGCTCCCTCACATAGAGCATTCGCCTGTAATGTAAATGTAACGTTGCAGAGTCGAGCATTACATTGCTGAGGAAAGAGAACCGAGCATTACAGTGCGCAACTTCAAATACAAATACAAATATTTATTGGAACAAAAACATAGGTAACTGTGTCGCAGTTATTAGCGCCCACCCCAGTAGCGAAAATACAACTTAGTTCCAAGACAAAATTTTGGTTATACTTATAGGTGGAAACTAGACAAACATTCATAATAATATTAAAACTAGACATAGATATATTAATAATAGATTGTAGCAGTATAAATGGGTGGGTGTGTGTGTGTTTGTGTGTGTGTGTGTGTGTGTGCGCGTGTGTGTGTGAGGGAGGGTGTGGAGGTGCGTGCGACTTTGAGTGTGTGTGTAGGAAGGTTGCGTGTATGTGTATGTGAAGGATGTGCTAAGAATACAATTTAAGTTTGTATGAGGCACTCTGTTTCCTCATAAGTCAGGTTTAGGAGTCATTTTTCAATTTTCAGTTTGCACTCTCGTAAAGAGAGACGATAAATATTTAATTTCTCATTAATTTTGTTGTTGTTAACAGGACTCAAAAAGTTATAGTGTCTTCTAGCGATAACTAGATTTACGCTCTCTGTCTGACATATTCTGTTAACTCTACGTTTTTGATTATTAAGATTAGGGTCATATTTAATGTCACCATACTCACGTAATAATATACTTATCTTAATATGCTTGTCTTACACTAGGCACTTTGCAAAGAAAATACAAGTCGTTGATCAACTTGATGTTACAATGTGTAATATTTTGATACAACTTGTACTTGTCGTTTATCTGAGGAATAAAATAATGGTTTGACATCTTTTGTATAGAAAAGGTTCCATTTATATTCTTCTAATAAAAGATATCTGACTATTAAAAAATTAACCCTTAGAGCGGTTACGCACTGCATCCGATCCGAATCCGAGAAAGTTCGGTCCGAAATAGCCGTATTAACTACTTCTTTTAGGTTACGCACTGTATCCGAAATCCGTGCGTCTGAAATCGGGTGCGTGTTGAACTAAAAATTGATGTTTTCGAGTATTTTATCATACCTACATGTTTGTGACACTGCTAGTTTATTTGTTTTGTTTTCGTTGGCAATGGTTCCTGCCTTCTAGGCACGTCCGACCCGCAGTATGCGGGCTTTTTGTATACGAAGCCTTTTTTGAGCGGGAACGTATGATTTAAAAGTATGCGGGCAGTTTTTAGGGTTCCGTACCCAAAGGGTAAAAACGGGACCCTATTACTGAGACTTCGCTGTCCGTCTGTCTGTCTGTCTGTCTGTCTGTCTATCACCAGGCTGTATCTCATGAACCGTGATAGTTAGACAGTTGAAATTTCACAGATGATGTATTTCTGTTGCCGCTATAACAACAAATACTAAAAACAGAATAAAATAAATATTTAAGTAGGGCGTCCATACAACAAACGTGATTTTTTGCCGTTTTTTGCGATAATGGTACGGAACCCTTCGTGCGCGAGTCCGACTCGCACTTGGCCGGTTTTTTTTATTTTGATTTAGCAGGACTTGAAAACATTCGTCAGATGCTGAATGACTAAAAAGTGTTAAGAGCATCTTTTTTACAAGCTTTTATTTAACTTGCAATGTATGTAAGTGTGTTCGGGTCAAATCTTGCAACTGAATTTTAAACAGTTAACCTCCACCAATTATGATTAAATTTTGCATGTACGTTTAGTTTGGATGACAATGCATGGTTAGATAAATGACGTCATTCTAAATCCAATATAGCGGACGGCCCAAGATGGTGGTCTAGTAATTTTTGTGCACTGCCATGATATGGGTATCAAATGAAAGGTATGCTGAGAAGAATACTTAAAAAGATTGTTTAAAAAAAATAATAGAATAATTTTATTTCATTAAAGCACCACATTGCTAAATTCACAACAATTTCTATTTTTACAAAGAATTTGAGGTAGGCCTTTGCCTAGAAGTGAGACAATATAGGCGCAGTATAAAATAGAAAAAAAACTAAATAATTCTACGAGATATGCTATGGCTCTGTGCAGAGAGAAATGTTTTTACTAATAAAAAATCGTTATGAAACTGATAGTTTTTCCAACTATGTTGGAGTCGGCTTCCAGTCTTACCGGATTCAGTTGAGTACCAGTATTTTACATGGAGCGACTGCCTATCTGACCTCCACAACCCAGTAACTGGGTAACACGGTACCCATTGGCAAGACTGGTGTCAGGTCTCAAGCTTCTGACTACCAAAGACCTTCAAATGACAGCTGCGACCAACGGCTTAACGTGCTTTCTGAGGTACGGAGGAAACTCGGTATGTTGAAATGGTCACCCATCCACGGACCGACCTCGTCAAGTGTTGCTTAACCTTGATGATAGACCAGTGCGGCTGTTATTATTTAGCCACGAGCTCCTCTTATTACATTATGAAACCGTATACAATTTACATAAAAAACGTTAAAACCGTTAACGTATCTACCTAGAAGAAAAATAGTTAAACTCTTAAATACTAGAGAAAGTAAGCTGAAAATAGTTTCAAAGATTTGGCTGTGGTCAGCGTAATTTAAATAAGATCAGTTTCACGGGTCATTTATTGGTACTTTTTATGTCCAATAGATGTTATTTCAGTTTTTACAAATATCAACTTTACATAAGTGTTAACTAAGTGGATTTCAGAATGACTATTGGAAAAGTCATAACAACAATTTTAAATTGTATTTTTTTTTAAATTGTATTAATTTTTTTTTATTGTTGACTAGTTGACGTTTAACCACTATCTCACTTGATAGTTAGCGATGATGAGAAATGTCTGTAAATTTAAGTGAAATTATTTTTTCCAAGAACACAATCATATTTGTTGAATACAATTGCGAACTCAGTATATAGTTGTTTGATTGGCCCGTCCCAATGAGGCGTTTGACGCGTGAATTGGCGCAGGCGCATATCATGCGTGTTACGTCTTTGTTACGTGGTTAGTGCGAATATTTGGGTTAAGAATTGACGCGTATATTTGCCATTGGGTGTGTTATGATGCCAATATTCATCAATTTGTTGTCAATATGAATGAATGCTTTAATAAAGAATGAAGCAACGAGCATGTTTGTGTGCTTATATTTATAAATTGATGGTATAAAATTGCTGAACTTTATTTTGAAACTTTAAATTGCATAACATTTTATCATGAACATAAAGATAAGATAATAAGATAATTATATTACCTATATCCTGAAAGCATGATATCAAGAACCAATACAATATTATCTAACAACCTAAAATTATGTTTATTTCTGTTCTTGTGGTACCATACGAAAAATTCTCTGAAAATACTTAACAATGAAATCGTTTTCAAGGAAAGCGAGATGAATATACATACCTAGTAACACGTCACCTGATTTTAGGTGTATAGGTAATAATACTGATAACTATACAGAGATGAGAGATGAGAACCAATGGAAAATTTACGCGATGTCGCTGCCAATACTGTCCTCCATTACTCAATAGGAGTGTGGATGCATGCCACTTTATAAATAGCGTGATCGCTGATTGATCGCTCTGGGATTCTTCTTTCGGCGCCTCGAGACAATGGTGTCGCTATCTGTGCGTATTTTTCTTGTTTGCATTATGTAGTGAATGTAGCTATTTCAAGAGAAACATATCATTACGCCAGTGGAACATAAACCTTTCCAGCTATGATTTTATTTTATTTTATTAAAATAAGGAACAGTAAACAACTACATTATAGGATAAAACATTCAGAATATAAAATAGTTTTGTATACGTAATAATGCAGCCCACAGCACCGTTCACAGGTTGACAAAAATGAATAAAACTATAGGTCGCTAGAAAGTAGCCACACATGCATTACATATCACACTCTCCCCAAAAAGCCTATGCGATAAAGCAAGTGTGACCGCGAAAAAACTGGGTAGGTACATACATATTTATTGTAAAAATTAACATAACATCTTAAATTAAAAACAGTATCGCAAACACACCAACCCCTGCCACAACAGCTCCCATGGGGATGTGCGACGTCTATAAAATTATATTTAATTTAAAAAAAACTTACGTTATAAATAAAACTTAGGTACTTAAGAAAGAAAAACATATCAAAGAAAAACATATCATTAAATCAGATAGTTGACAAAGTCTCATATAGACATGATGATTATAAGCAGAATTTAAGGATGTTTCCAAAAAAAATAACCACAAAGCACGACTATCTTGATTTGAATAACATCAGGTCAGTAAACTTTCACGGGTTAAACTCTAACTTTTTACTAGACTTGGTCTAAAATCGAGGGTACAGCATGAATAGGAATGGAAAACTCCTAAAATGGAGCTGAATGTATTTTGAAAATTCAATCACGTCTGTTTTTTTTACTAAATGCTATATGATTGATATTGATATATCATTCCTATAATAGAAGTGATATGAAAGAAAAAGGAGTCAGTGATAGCGTGACGGGAGACAGGACGGTATGGAAGAAGAAAACTTGTTGCACCGACCCCAAGTAACATGGGACAAGGACAGGACGATGATGATGATATTTCGATAATACAAATACCTAAAACGTTCTACCGCGACCGCGAGCGAGTTTTCTCCGATTTCTTGAATCATCAATCGAAAACAAAGTATCAATAAATCGCTTCAACATCGAATCACTTCTTGTATCGGTAGTAAATCACCTAATCAAAATAAACACTTAATTTATATATAAACCCGTCCAACATCAACGTATAGGTTACCGAAGCGCGGTCGACGGTTAAGATCGACGATCAACCATCCGTAAAGGTTGCCATAATAGAGATATCAAGCGGTACATAAAGGTTACAATAAATATAATATTAGAGACAGATATAAATAATGAGACACATCATAATTTTGATATTGAGTTTGTAGAATTGTTTGAGTACGATGACTATAGTAAATTATTGTTAAGTGGGATGTCTCATTTTCAATCAAATCAATTTTTACTAGATGCTTTTCTGCAGTGTTCCGAAACAGTTAAAGATTATTGACTCGCCAGTGTTACAAATTAAGGGAAACCCGAAGCTCGATCTTTCAATTGCTTTTTTGTAGGTCTGCATTTACTAGCCATAACCTCTTATTTGAGATCGGCTCTTCTGGGTATTCTTCGCTGGGCGTCTGTAGTTTTACACCAATCTTATTACATAAACTGTATTGCTCTCAATGCGTAGATCAGAGTTAAACTAGAGTATAAGAACAATGGCTAACACTCACAACATTTAGAATAGTGCCTTTTACACTAAGGGCATCTACATCATCATCATCGTCATCATCTACATTAGTACCTTTAAGGTCAGGTACCACATCTTCGATAGTTTTAATATCACTCGCGAGATATAGCTATCTTGCAAGTTCTGTTTCTAAACAATCATAAATCAATACAAACACAATAATGCACAAATATCAACAAATACACAATTGAAACAACAATAGATTGACAACACAACACGTCGCGATGTTCTGGACCAGTGTTTACGAATAATTAAAATTGTTCGGGATTGTTTGCACACCCGCCTTATAAATAATTTGTATGTTTGTCAATGTGAGATGTGCAGAAGGTGCACCTTTTTATAAACCATCATTGTTTCTGGTGAAGGACGTCCACTGCTGCACATAGGCCTCCCCAAGTGCCTCCTGCCGAAAGACCTGCACCTGTAGCCAAGATTACAATCTACAATCGATAACGCTAGCAGAAAATTAACCAATGTATGGGAATTACACATCTGAACGATAAGGTCACGTGGTCAGACCATACGAACAGAAGGCGTTAACGATTATAGAAAAAGATTCGATACGAAACTTGGCAAGGAAAGCTGAGCCTCTTTCAAGCGTGGCCTCGTCAAGCAATCCTGCATCTAACGGATTGATTTAATTACTGATGAATTACTTACTGATTAAAGGCAAAAAGAGACGAAAAAAGGATAAATAATGTATGACCCGGCGACGCACTAATTGGCCAATTCTTTTGGTAAATTTTTCGATCGATAAAGACGCATTTTTCTGTAGAGGCATCTTAACAATGCATGGCATGTGTTGGTTGTCATACTGTTGACGATGGACAAATGTCAATATCATATCAAGCTAAAGTCTACAATAATAAATCAAATGGAAGCTAACGAGCTCTTGCCAACAGCAAGAAAGGCCAAAGGGTCGTGGAGGTCAGAATGACAGTCGCTCCATGTAAGATCCTAAAATTCAGATTAATCGGGTCAGACTAGAAGTATACCCCAACGTATTCTGCAGTTAAGAAAGGGCTAGGGCAGATCAAGTTGAAGAGCTTTTTTTTAGAGGAAGAGAGGAATTTAAGACAACGGCATACGCCATACTTTAGCGACAAATCTTTTTAAAGTATTAATATTAACGCATCCGGGAAGAGTGGAAAAGTCACAGTCGAAGACCTTTGCCCAGCATTAGGACATGTAGTTTGAATAAAATTAACACATCGGCCATCCTCCGAGGGTTTCAGAACCCCAAAACTGACAGTGACGATTTTCCATCCACCTAGTTGGCTCTACACAGCTTTTCATTCAGTATATACAAGTTTACACCTGCTTGTATAGACTGGACATTCTGTGGCTATAAATTGATTAGTATCGGTGTTCAAAGCCGAATTAATGTCGCCGCCCGATATGCTGTTAATCATTCTAATGGGGTTAACATTGTTTGCGCTCTGCGCTGATGCATAGACAATATAGGCATAGACTATTTTAGAAATGCGTGTTTTACGGCTTCTCAGCTATTTTAGAGTATCTTGCGTACATTTTTTCAGATTAAAGAAGTTAATTAATCTGATAAGATAGACCAATTTGAGTTCTATATGGCAGTCTATCGTTCTACCTGCCTGAAAAATGCCCAATCTCCGATTTTTAAGCAATAATTCACAAAGCGGAGATTAGTTACTTAATACCATTTGCCATCAAGTAGACCGCGTGCTTGTTTCTCATATTCTGGCATATCATAGTACATATTAAGTCATAATAATCATTCTGTCGAATACTTGACTAACTTTTTCTTTTACTTTGTCCAACAGATGCACCACCCCATTCAGATGAAGCCGGCTGATAGTGAAAACAGAAATGGTAAGTCAATTTCATTTTAAAGGCTCCCGCAGACAGAGGCGATACGACAATGTGTCAACTTGCGGGAGTCATACTATAACATTTTATAATTTGTGTTAATTGAAAACGTCGTATATTTGCGGATGTTATTTTCAGATACAATTTCAGTAACTAACTTATAATAAGAGACATTCTATTGCACAATTCCGGTCATCTGCATAGTTTTTGCCATTTTTTTTTTACTGTCCGTAAAAACGTGTCTTCAATTTTTATTGGCAGTATTGACCGCACTTTAGACGCTGAAAAAACTTCATCGTCTAGGTACTGTTTGCACAAATCATTATAGAGTACCAAGGTCAGTGACGTAAAAAGCGAAGAAACTGCGTTTGATAAACGTTAGAAAAATTGGTTTATGATAACAGTTTTATTACTGTTGTAAGGATAAAATTTTAGCTATCTTCATAGTATATAAGGCAATGGCTCTCCTTTTATTTTGTATCTACTAGCTGCCGCTCGCGGCTCCGCCCGCGGCTCCACCTACGTTGTATTAGTACTTCTCCCTATATCTTTATAAATTATAGCCTATGTGTTCTTCAGATGTATAAGCTATATTTATCTAAACTCTCATCAAAATCCGTTTAGTAGTTTTTGCGTGAAAGTGTAACAAACATCCTCATCCTCACAAACTTTCACGTTCATAAAGTAAAACCACAAATCGTCATCATTCTCTTAATTAACCCAAATAACTTGGGGTCGGCGCAATATCCCATGTCTCCTTCTTCCATAAATCTGCATTAGTTATCACTAAATATTAAATTAGTCACCCCAATGCAAACCGATAATAAAAGTTCTTAGCATACCTAGCATGCTTATAGACGGAACCACGCTTACGTGTCGTGACGTGGCGTGGCGCGGGATCTACCAATCCAACCTGTACGTCATAATACCACGAGTTTTATAGCCAATCAACTGCGTCAGAAGGCGCCACGCGACGTGGTTCCGTCTTATCTATGTCGTCCCGCTACAGGGCAAAGACCTCCCCCTCCCTTTTGCACACAATTCTTTCTTCTAATAATGCGGACCTGTGCTTTCGGAAGGAGTCGAGCTCTTACCGCAATCTTCACCTTGGTCTGTCACAATTTCGTTTGGTGTTGAATCGAACTTATTCAGTGGCTTTTTCAGCCCATATTTCTCACTGAAATTAGACATCTAAAGAAAATCTGTGCAGAATTGGTGGTATACTTGAGCTACTTTTCTAATTAGATACGCCTGACTAGACTAGACTAAGATGCTAGTGACTCACCGTAAGAAAACGACCTTCACGCTAACATTATAGATTATGTATGCATCCCAGAAATTATTGATAAGGTCACTTCTGTATGAGCAAACATAAAACTCACACCTAAATGGGTTAGCAGCGGTGGTAAGACGTCAAATGTCTTTCCAACATCCAACATCTCACAAGATTTGACAAAACTGTAACTAACGAGCGGTTTCGGAATTCCGAATTTGAAGTGAGTAAAATTATTCACCTAACCTGAATATCTGTATTTTTTTTAAATTAAATTATGTTTAGATTGTATCAGATCTTAACATCAAATTCTCTATTCAGATACCAGGTAGTACACTATAGTAGTCTAGCAAGACTAGCACAGCCATATCTGTAAGTACATAATGTTGACTTTGACGGTGTTTAGCTAAATATCGATAAGGCTAGTCTCAAGGACTGCATACGGAACGCATGACAAATTGATTCAACAGTTGCCCACCTATTATGTTAGGGTTGGGCCACACTATACTCGATAAGAAAGTGAATTAAGACGCAGATTCTGTCAAATTATTTATAGTTACCAAACTTAAGTGGCAGTAGGCAGGGCACAGTGCTCGCAGAACGGATGATCGAAGGGAGCTAAAAGTTCTGGAGTGGTGACTGAGTACCGTGAGTCCATAAGACGCTGCGTTGGAAGGCCTCTCTCACTAGGTGGGCCGATAAATATGCTATATATATATATATATATATATATATATATATATATATATATATATATATATATATATATTTTATATTTATATATATATATATATAGATATATATATATATATAAATATAAAATATATAGCATATTAAATGCTTTGTCCTGAATGACTGACTGACGGATCAACGCACAGCCCAAACCGCTGAACGTAGAGACCTGAAACTTGAAAGGTATATTCTTTGTATGATGTAGGCATCCGATAAGAAAGGATTTTCCGAAATTCTACCCCTAAGGGGGTTAAAAAGGGGGGCAAAGTTTGTATGAAAAATCTAATTCCTTCGACTAATATTTTTGAAACTTGGCACAATTAGTAATCTAAGTACATGATAAAGATTGACATTATTAGTTTTTTTAAACTACCCCCTCAAGTCGATTTAGGGGGTGATGAAATTTGTATGGCAGAATCTTATTTCATGGGTAACTAAACTTGAAACATTACACAAATACTAAAATAAATAAATAATAAAGGTTGTGATTATTAGTTTTTCGAAACTACCCCCAAAAGACGATTTAGGGGGTGTTAAAGTTTTTATGAAAAATCTTATTACTTGGTTAATAAACTTGAAACTTGGCATAAATACCAAACTAAGTAAGCAACAAAAGGTTGCAATTATTAGTTTTTGAAAAATACCCCCAAAATTCGATTTAGGGGGTGTTAAAGTTTTTTTGAGGAATCTTATTTATATCTATATAAAAGCGAAAGGTCACTCATTCACTTATCACGAAATATCGAAAACTGCTTGACGTATAAAGATGAAATTTAGCAGGGAGGTGGTTTATAGTTAGTAGACGTCCGCTAAGAACGGATTTTACGACAGGGCCGGATTTAGAGGGTCTAAGGGCTATCGCAAGTTAGTATGAAAGTCCTTAATTTTTTGAGCTACTAACATAAAATATGGGCAGAGATGTAGTTTATAGATAGTAGACGTCCACTAAGAACGGATTTTGCGACAGGGCCGGATTTAGGGCGTCTAAGGGCTCTCGCACTTCATTTTCTGAGCTACAATCTTGAAATTTGACATGGAGGTAGTTCATAGTTAGTAAACGTCCGCTAAGAACGGATTTTGCGACAGGGCCGGATTAAGGGGTCTAAGGGCTCTTGCAAGTTTGCATGAAAGTCCTTAATTTTTTGTGCTACAAACTTGAAATTTGTCATGAAAGTAGTTTATAGTTAATTATTTAGTAGATGTCAGCTAAGAACGGATTTTGTGACAGGGCCGGATAAAGGAGGTCACTTTCATATAAACTTGCGAGAGCCCATTCTCGCAAGTTTAAATGAAAGTGCTTAATTTTTGAACTACAATCTTGAAATTTGGCATGGACGTAGTTCATAGTTAGTAAACGCCCGCTAAGAACGGATTTTGCGGCAGGGCCGGATTTAGGGGTCTAGGGGCTCGCGCAAGTTTGTATGAAAGTCCTTCATTTTTTGTGCTACAATCTTGAAATTTGTCATGAAGTTAGTTTATAGTTTGTAGATGTCAGCTAAGAACGGCTTTTGCGACAGGGCCGCATAAAGGAGGTCTAAGGGCACTCGAAAGTTTATATGAAAGTGCTTCATTTTTTGAACTACTATCTTGAAATTTGGCATGGAGGTAGTTAATAGTTAGTAAACGTCCGCTAAGAACGGATTTTGCGACAGGGCCGGATTAAGGTGGTTTAAGGGCTCTCGCATGTTTGTATGAAAGTCCGGATGTCTTTTTGTACTACTGACCTGAAATTTAGCAAGTCTAGAGTTTATGAGTAGGCTAAGAAAGAATTTTGTGATACTCTATTTTTTTTTCTAATTTGGCTTTAAAAAATGATGCTTAGTGTGATAGGCATGTTCTGTTGACTGAAATATAAAAATAGTTTGCGGTAAACATCATTAAACTTTATATCTTCTTAACCACGCGGATGAAGTCGCGGGCAACAGCTAGTATATATATATATATATATATATATATATATATATATATAAATATAAAAAAATAAAAATCAAAAAAATATAAATATGCTTGACAACGGTTCAAAATTTCGGTAAAAATCGCATTTCACCGAAATTTGAAACCATTGGTTATCATATTTAACCATGGGTTGCGTTAACTACGAATTCAAAAACTGGGCCTTAGGTTGCGGGTATTTGATGGATACAAGACGCACGGGACCGGTCGATGTAGTGTTCAAAGCAGTAGACATTTTTTTTTAAGTATCTTCTCAATTAACTAATCTTGACCCAAAAAATAAATTACATTTTGAACTTTTTCTCATCGCATCTTGGGACATACTTGACCTTGCTGAAATTGTTATCTTTAAAATAAAGCTAACTAAGCGAAGTAGAGATAAATTCTACTTAAAATAATTGTATTCCAACATTTAATTAACACAACAAAACCTTATTAAAAAGCTGACTTAACTTAAAACTACAAACTTCTCTTATTTAAACAAGCCCATCAAAAACATTTATATCGCATAACAACACAATTTGTTCTTCAAAACGACCAACTCTTCACTCAGTTAAACAAACGACGGTAACCCACAAATATTTCACTGGAAGACAAACGTATAGAATTACTCGCACCTGATATGTGTGAACGAGGCACGGAACCTCGTGCGTGCGTTGTCACCGCTTATCCACTGCGTAACGTAAGCACAGATTACACAAGAGATAGTGATACGCACAACGATGAACCTGACAGCTACAGGTAACAGTTAAGGTCGCCGTAAAGACAGTGGTGACTGTCAAACTGTCAGGATTGTTGAGGCTCTTGTATACGGAGTACCTTGACTGCTTGTGTTCGAGTTGAAACGCACGCACACATACGCAGTCCTGATTTGCATGTATTTTCAAGGGGATTCGGTTTTTATGTGGATGATGCAAGAAGAATTAAGGATAGAAACAAATCGGCAGTGTCCTCGTGAATACAGCTCTTAGTTAAAACAAAATGTGTGTATGTGTGTGTGTGTGTGTGTATGTGTGAGTGTGTGTGGGTGTGAGTGTGTGTGTGTGTGTGAGTGTGTGTGTGTATGTGTGAGTGTGTGAGTCAAGCAGAGAAACCTACAATAATATTATATGCAAACTTAGTCAATAGCAAGAGGATTTATAGCAGATTTTAATATTATGGTAAAAAAAACCCTTTCTCCAAGATGCTTATTGCAATCAATAATGTGCCTTAACCTTTACAAAATCGCCTCATAATAACACGTGGGATCGATACATTGTGAATGTACCTACACGCTTCTGTAATGGCCTACTGTTTGACATTACTGACTGACTTACTCATAAACACACATCAAATTAATGAAATGATGTTTGAAATGTTCAGAAGATTTTTCTTTATTTTAGCTAATGGTACTTGGAGAAATAGTAGAATATTTGAACATAGGTTACAAGTGTTACAACTAACCCTATTTTTCTGATCTTGTGTTGTTTTAAAAAATAATAGTTATTTAGATTACCAATATAATAAGTACCGTAATTAATTAAGTAAATAAATTATCCCTTGTCAAGAAAGAGTAAGTATAAAAAAAATCTTTTAATTTTTATTCAAAGACAAAACAAAAATTATAAGAGATGGAGTTGACTGTTGACAATACGTTTAAATTAATTTGTTTCACACCTACAAAGAATTCAAGTCTATTAAAAACTCAGAACATTAATCTCAAAATCAAACAATAAATATCAAATAAAATACGAGTAAAACAAAATGAAACCGCTAGTATGCAAACAATAGCATGCCGGGGCTATTTATATAAACAACGGATGGATTAGTGCGCTATCCTAACATCCTAAAGACTCGCGCAGACAGGCGTGTCGTGACAATGCGATAATGCGACAACGCGTATTTTCGAACTCGAACTCAAAGCGTTTTTTTCAACTAAATCATTGCCAGTCCCTTTTGAACTGTCACGGAGTCTGTCATTCAACTAAAAAAAACTTGCGACTATTTGCAAGTTCCCAAACTTAGACCTCCAGGGAGAAGGACGTGCAGGAAACTCCATGGACGCTCTTCTTAGTCATGATTCTGGTCCCCACTTAAATATATATTTTATTCAGTTTCTATTTTATTTGATGTTATAGCGGCGACAGAAATACATCATCTGTGAAAATTTAAACTGTCCAGCTATCACGGTTCATGAGATACAGCCTGGAGACAGACAGACAGACAGACGGACAGTGGAGTCTTAGTAATAGGGTCTCATTTTACCCTTTGGCTACGGAACCCTAAAAAGGGTGTTGCATAAAAATAATCTACAGAAAGAACTTATATACATTTCCATGGAAACGCTTGTCGCATTGCCTCGTCACGCCTGTGTGCAGGGAGCCTTAAATCTTGCAAGCCAATCACGAGTTCGGAGGCGGGCGCGCATCGATGCGATGCAGTTTCTCTATCGAATTGAGGAAAATCTCGGCTAAAACCTTGAATAGGTAGGTACGGTAGTTATTGTTATGCATGGTCAGAATAATTTGTATTATAGTTCGAATATATATTCTATATAGAAATTCTATATAGAAGAGCTCGTGGCTAAATAATAACAGCCGCACGGGTCGATCTTCAAGGTTAAGCAACGCTTGCCGAGGTCGGTCCGTGGATGGGTGACCATATTTAAATAACGAGTCTCCTCCATGCCTCGGAAAGCACGTTAAGCCGTTGATCCCGGCTGTCATTTGAAGATCTTTGACAGTTGTTACGGGTAGTCAGAAGCCTAAGATCTGACATCAGTCTAGCTAAGAGGTATTGTGTTACCCAGTTACTGGGTTGTGGAGGTCAGATAGGCAGTCGCTCCATGTAAAACACTGGTACTCAGCTAAATCCGGTTAGACTGGAAGCCGACCCCAATATAGTTGGGAAAAAGGCTAGGCAGATGATGATGATAGTTCGAATATATATTCTTTAAAAATATTTTATTATTTAAAACAGCCCAAGGATTGTTAGAAGGAATTTTGGAGCGAGATGGGCCAGCGCGGGCACAACCTATATAAAGGTGACTCAAGCGCATGGATATAGACACAAAGACGTCTATTCCCAGCAGTGGGTGAAATCAGCCTGATTGCCTGATTGGTTACACGATATTTTGAAATAATAACCCAAAATGGGCGAAATAATATGTGTAATTTTGACTGTTTTGGAGTCTACTTAGTAGTAGTGAATGTAACTGTAGAATGTAGTTGTAGTTATCCAGGCTTATCACTAAAGCTAATAGGCAGTTAAATATTTCCTTAAGGAAGAATTTCGTATATTAAAACTTCATATCGGTTGATAAGGGACCGAAAACATTAATATTGAGTCAGACATTCCTGATTCGTTGGTCGTCGTTTTAGACAGATTGTGTTTTGGAAACATGATTCAGATATTATTAAAGACTAGCTGTTTACCGTGGCTTCGCTCCCGTGGAGAGGACCCGTTTTCTGGATAAAAAAATAGCCTATTTCACTCAGGAATAATGTAGCTTTCTATTAGTGAAAGAATTTTTCAAATCGGTTCAGTAGTTTCGGAGCCTATTCGGTACAAACAAACAAACAATCAAAAAAATCTTTGCTCTTTATAATATTATATAATTCTAGTAATTATATAATATTATAAAGAGCAAAGATTTTTCTCGCCTGTCGTCTCGATCTGTTGCCCGCGACTTCGTCCGCGTCAAACTCGTTTCACGTGCATTCAATAAAATTTTGTTATTTTGATATTACATACAGATACTTCAATTTTATTTATTTGTATAGATACAGTATATAGTATAAGTATGATACTCAATATACCTGATTTAAGTTGCCATGTATGCCTCAACGAAACTTACTCCCTAAACGTCGAATCGAATCGTCGCGCGGACACCTTAAAAGAACCTATGCACACGTTAACACACAGAGCACGTTCTGAGCAGTGAGCACCACTCAAAGTGGTTGCGTGACGATTTTTAGAGTCCTCACCTAGATCGGTATTCCATCTATGCGACACAGTGTTCGCGTGTGTTGGAAAGTTTGCAAATGATTGATATTTTTGTAGTAAGTCGTATCACTTAATCGCTTGAGATTTGTTATTTCCGATGTTTTTTGTGATCAGCTGATCGAGAATTGATAGATAAACATTTAACTGTGGTTTTATTCTGTGACAGATGTTTTGTTTCTTTCTGTCGGTATTATGGGAGGACGCGTACAGAATAGACCTCGTCTCGTCCGCACCCTGTATTTTCTGTTTATTTTGTGTCGCGACGCTTCTATATATTTTGTATGCAAATTTATTGAAGGGGCGCTGCGTCTGCGTCGCGTCCTCGTCTTACGTCTTTTATGTTTGTCCCGCCCCTTTAAGGCTCCCGCAGACAGGCTCTATCAGTAAAACAGTGTAAAATAAAGCGTTGTCACATTGCTGTCGCATTGTCGAGTCCCACCTGTCTGTAGGCTAGCCTTAAGCAAAGTAATTTCTTAATATTGCTTTAAGATCTGTCATTTAAATTTAATACGTTACTGCTATGTTTTGTTTAGTTAAGCGAAATCGCTGTCCTTGAGTGGCTCTCAGAATGCAATAACAGAGGAAATTACGATACAAAACTGTAAACACACGATATACACTTTACCCACTTCAAAGTACTTTCTACGCAAGTGTGTCCTCGGCCTTACATTCAGGCGTCTATTGTGAAATGGCATGCATTCTATTTACCTTCGTTATGTACTGGCCACCTGACAAAATAAACTTGACTCATATACCACGCTTCACATACCACTTGCAAATAATTTGAAGCGTTCAAATAATATTAAATAATTTAATGTATTCCGAATAATTATTGTTGTAAATTAATTTTATTGTAGTTGTAAGCATTCTGGTTAAGTGTTATTTACTTTGTAGTTAGTTACTGTGCAGTGGAATAACTGAAAAGATGAAACACGTGTAGGTCTGAAAAAGTTCTGTATTTCAAATCGATTAATTCTGATAGTTGGTATGATCTTCGATTTGCAAATCGATTGCGTTGGCTTTTCGTTTTACTGTATAAACTCTTAACCCTATTGTACCGAGGACATTGACACTGCATTTCAGTGTTAACACTGTCACTGTCGTCCCAATAAAACGAGCGATTATCATTCGCGTAGGTGTCTTTACGACTCTACAAAGTTAACTTGGAACACAATAGATGCGATGCAATTGAAAACCGTATGACGCGCCAGGACGGAGCTCATTAGCCACCGAAGGGGGGCGGAGGGGGAGTTTAGGTGACACAACACCACGAGGAATGACTGATCGACCGTCAGAGCCGGCGCCCGCGCACCTCCGATAGTGTTCTCGTTTAGTTGTGTGTCGGCCGCGGTTGAATGCAGACGTGTTCGCGGCATGTGATGTGAATGTGTTGTGTAGTGCTAAGGATGCGTGGCGAGGCGGGCGGCGCACGCGGCAAGGCGGTTCGGACCAGCGGCAGCAACTATCCGCCCATAAGCGCCGCCTACTGGCTACCGCCGTCGAACCCTACCCCCTACCATGTGCCAGGTTCGGAGTTACCCCCATTCATTACTCATACACGTGTATTGTTGCGTCGGATCGTCCGAACGTCTGCCTTTATGCTCGACTGGATAATCCTTGACACAAAGTGCTTCTATGAATGACGATGCAGCCGTACTACAGTTTTTTGTACATCGTCTGCAATTTTTTTCCCATCTGAAACGGAAAGCGTGTCTGACATTGACCGATATGCCAAGTGAAAAACAATACGTCTCCGCTGACGCAAGATATTATAAGTCCGTGGAAATTAAGTGACATTTTGTAGTTTTTAATTTTCTTTATTTTTGTCGCTTCTAAGAAAATTGGAACGGACGGTTACTGATTAGTTTCGTTTAGTATTTAAAACTCTATTCTTGTTTTAATTTGGTTTTAATTTAAATTAATGTTCACGTAGATTAAGTCGACTCATCATGTTATAGTTACTCTGTTCTATATATTATCATTCAGAAAAAAAAATGTGTGAAGTGCTTGCGATACTTGAAATCGATTGGGATTTCCGTCATTCCTAATCGGTGAGGTAATTAACTGCGCTGGGAAACGCTAACAATATTATTATAATTATTACCTACCAATACCTATGACCCACCACTATTTATGATCTTGGCGCAAACTGGCGAAGACAATGTTTAAGTAAATTTTCGCACAAATTCTCAGAATAGACTCCGGTTGTAGGAATACTAATCGATCGTCTCGAGGACGCTCTTTGCATTACCCGTGGGATTATTGAAATGGACTACATAAACAAAGTTTGAAATAGTTATTTCATTGATATCGTAAGGATCAGCTGATACTTTTGACTCTCTATTACCTTTTACTTTTATTTTATCGTCAACATCTTCTTCCTTTGTCTCTTGTTCTTCACACATCACAACATCTGCTTGGCATCGGTGCAACACGTTTTCATCTTTCATTTTCCCATGTCATTCGCCACGCTATCATTTATTGGCGTTATTTATAAAGTTATAAGTTCATCAATTGCTTTGCGATATCCACTATTTAAATACATGTCAAACATGTCATGTTGATTCATTCAAGTGATCAAAAATTCGATCCTACGACCTATGAGTTACGAGTCATTCGCTTATGTCACAATAGGTAAAGTACCTACCTACATAAATCATCTCTATGTACTTACCTATAAGAAGACACTAAACCTCATTAGGTTTCTAAGACGCAGGAATCTAATAGCGATTTGATTTAGCGCTCAGACCATCATTACCGATGATAATAATATTGTCGTATATAGACAATATTATTATCATAGCTTCATAGAATCGTAACTTACTAACTGTTATTTCAAGGAAACTTGGTTTCTGACATTGTCTTAGGCTTGCCTTATGATTAATGATGGTACCTAAACTACACTTAAAACAGTCGGTTTTTGAATTGAGAATTTTGAGCTAAGAACGTGTCAAATGCCGATGCCAAAACTACAGCAATTACAGCCTAAAGTAGAATTTGACAATATATTAAACTTCAAATTCTTAATTCGAGAATTGGCTACAAATCATAGAATTGTGAAAGAAGATGGTTGGTGGTATACCTAATACCACTGAGGATGTATTAGAAGAGTTCTGTATGATTCTCTAAATGATGACTGCAAAACTAATAATAAAGCCTTGAAATTGCAAAGCATGGAAATGAATTACTCCTTTATCGAGCAATGTACAAAACTACGATACTACTAAAAGCATTCACTGAAAACTGAAAATCGAACCAATAAATGTGTAGCATACTAATCTGAAACAAGAAAATCAAAATGTAATGCAACAGCTTACAGCAAATCACATAACACTATTGTTAGCCAAAGCCGAGTACTGAAATAAACTTGTTTTGTTTCCTCCTTTTTGCATTATCCTCGTTCGAACATCGGACCATCAGACCTAGACCATAGTGGGCATGCTGTAACTAGAGCGGTAGCGTTTGCGGTGGTGGGTCCTGTTAGGTGAACACAGTGCATCGCGACCTGTAGTAGAATGCAGTAAAAGCTAGAGGTGTTTCCAAAGGAAAAACAAAAGACGATAGCTCAATCAGACTAATACTATGGATGTCACAGAGTATGGTATGGCAGCGATTGATGTGTTCAGAGACAGCAATACTAATAATATTTGTGGCGCCGAATGTCCGTAAAGCACACGACATTTAATGCTGACAGTTTCTACAAGTCATTTGAGTCTTAGTGCGAGTAAACAATGACATTCTTGGAGTATATGGACAGTGTTGACAGTGCTGCCTTTAGTGTCTCCGATGGTCGCAAACGATGTATAATTTTTGACACTCCGCTAAATCTTCTCACCATAGACTTGCCCTAACGCGTCTGACCGACACGTACATTAATTACTCGTCTGTCAAATTTGAGGTTATATTTAACTCTCGGTTAGAAGTAGCGCTGATTGAGAAGTGGATGATGGATCTATATACCCTCTCCTAATAGTATACAGGAGTGATGATGTGGAGTGGTCTAGATAAAATGTCATTACCATGTATTTTGAAGCGGTCTAGACTGAGTTGTGTGTACTGAGAATGTTATTATGAGATGTTTGATAATATTATGTGTGTACGGATCTCCATAAAAATTATATTAACGTCTTCTTGGGTACTTATAAAAAATCAGAAGTCATTTCAATGACGTCTTATGGATAGAATGAGCTTCGTGAAAAAAAAGACCCCGTAATATATATATATATATATATTATTATCAATAGACTCGCGCTTGACCACTATCTCACCTGATGGTAAGTGATGATGCGGTCGACGGTGAAGCACGCTTGCCTAGAAAAAACCCATTCACTCTTGACTTAAAGACTCACTAGATTGTTTGATTATATTACACAATATGGGGAAATATTTTAAGCTGGGATAAGTTTATTAAAGCGATCTATGGGATCTAAGCCCACAAATCTATTTTATAGGCCATGGTGAAGATAGACTTACTATGTGAATAACAAAAATTACAATTGACCCGAACCCAGGAATATGTTTTCCTGGTGTGCAATTGTGAGCTTCTGTTTTTCAACGATAGATTTTCCTGTATCGTTGAATGCAGACATCTCCATATACAAACATCAAACTCGGAACAAAATATTATCTCTAGGTCGTACAAATATTGGCTGTACCGTAGCCCCAAAACAATTTGAAATACCTACCTGCACCTAGTCACTGAACCAACAAAATCTTCAAATACATTGTTTTTGATTTGGTGTACCTGTACAAGCTACAATATCTAAACCCACGTTTTTCCAGTATGTACATAAAACCCTACGCAACACACACACATCACACACAACATACATACATCTAGGCAAAAAACTAGAAAGAGAGCGACTACCGAAAAATTCCTGAAAAAAATATCCGATATTCCTTTGCTCTTATAGGACCATTTGACTAAACCCAGGACCTTTCAACTTTAAACCAATAAACGAGATATTATATTTTATATAGCTAGCTTGACAGCGGGGCAAATTCCTTCCTCCATCCTTTCACTGTTCCTGGTTATCTATCACTTTTTTCTAATTCTCAAGCAAGACATCCAAGTCTTCCCACCATCCCTGTATGATCTGACGTAAGAAAAAGAAAATTCACTTCAAAAGTTTAAAGCAATAATTCATAAGTCCTGGTGACCAAAATTTAATTTTACAGCTGAGAGACGTCCCGTTGATTGATCGGGTCAAACGCCTGACTGCGTTCGGTTAGGTCATGTTTTATTGAATTCTTTTGTTAAATTGTCTCAAGCGTCAATGAAAGGATAATGTGAAGTTTCACTCAGTAACATTTGGTTATAGAATTGGTAAAGATGATACTTGCAAAGAATAACTGCAGAAATTATGAAAGAATGAAAATATATTTATTTAGCACTTACTTTAAGGCAAAAAGTCTTCTGGACAAACGAAACAAAAATTATAAAATTAATACAAAAACATGAGAGAAAGTGTGCCTCATGATGGGGGAAACTTAGTGTTTCTGTCAGATAATCAAACTATTTCTAGCATACGGTCCATACAACGAGCTCTTAGAGTAAGTTTATTTCCATTGTGCGTAAGAGACAGATGTATACAAGTCAGATACATCTGTCCCTTGTTCACACTGGATATAACCAGCAAGGACTAACCAGCTAATCGTGGTAGGACCCCAGGATCCTTCATTTCTCTACAAAGGCTCGAACTTCAATTGGTAGTCTTATCGTAACCAAGAAATCTGTTCTCAGTTGCCATTGGATTTAATGGAAATCAGAGTTTCTTGGTAGCGAGATAACAATCCGCATGAATTTTGTTGTGAGGCAATCACTTATTCAGGCAATAGCCTGGCCTGCTAGCCTGTTCTGTGTTGCTTTCTCCACGCAGAGTATTGTGAAAGCAAATGTACCTACATATTAGAGAGAGAGAATACCAATGTCTTTACCGATACATTTTATTTTCAGCGTTTCCTAGATCTAATTAAATAGAACTTTAACTAAATATAGAGTTTGACACATTTAAGACATAAACATACCTATATTATTGCTGAACAATGCATCGTTGTCAGCTGTCATCATCATCTTCCTGCCCTTGTCCCATATTACTTGGGGTCGGCGCAACACGTTTTCTTCTTCCATACCTTCCTGTCCCCCGTCACGCTATCACAGACTCCCTTTTCTTTCATATTACTCCTCACACAGTCCATCCTTCTTTTCTTTGACCTTTCCCTCCCTCTCCATCGTTGTCAACTACGCAAAGAGAAAAAAGTATCTCTCGCTTCCCATAAGCACGACAATTTGATATCGCCAATTAATTTGAATTGCTAATTGATCTTTCAACTGTGACGTCATTCGCATTATTTGGCATGCAGTCTTCATTCGTTCCGAATCGACAGCACCTCGTAATCAATGGATTTGGTTACACAATCGTTACATTATACGTACTCAGTGCGCAGTTGCATTTCAGGCCATGCACTGCATTTATATTCGCATCAACGTTTTGTAATTCATATAATCGGCAGTCTAACAGCCAATGTTCGAAGATATCGAAGGAACTCTTGATAGAAAGTTTTAAGTAGGTAATCCTGGGCACAGCACAAGAATCTCTCTTAAGAACTCTGAAACCTGGTAGCTTACACCCTGCTCCAATGCAAGTACCGGTAGTCTAGAATATGAATGCAAGTTTTCAACAACCTAAAATCAAAACCAAATCTTAGATAATTACAATATGTTAATTCTTGACCCCTAAAACTGCAAAAGGCCACAAAATGCAATAATATTTGTAAATTTGTCAAGTCAGTTCTAAAACACTATTGGAATTTGGCCATGACATAAAACATTGTTCTTTGAAGATGTCACAAATATGTTGGTTATGGATGTTTATCAAGTACATACCATGCTAACCCTGGCTGCCGACCAAAATCTAAGCTAAATAAGTTAATCTTTACTATTATATTAACGCTGAAGAATTATTTCATACTCACACAGCTAAGTTACAAAGTATTCGGCCTACAACGGGCTTTAAAAGCCAAATACTAGCTAATCGACTCATTGGAATGTCTGCCTTCCCAACTTCTAAATCAAAACGGACTACCGTTGTCATCCAGCACACTTCCAAAACACCGGCCTACGTATCGACATCGATAAACAAACTGATCACAATCACATTCCATCGCTCGGTGTTTGTGTGATGCGCCGTCTGTCACTCTAAATAAATAAACAATGGACAGCGAAAGAATCCTACTGCGATGTAAACATTTTGATTGCAAACGGCAGTAATAATCGCAATGATTGAAGCATTTCATTGATTGTGGTTCGACGTACAGTCATGCCGATATTGTGAGGAGAATTTGTTTGTTTTGGTATGTGTAGCAAACAATCTTGATAAAGCCAACTTGCACCGAAGACTTAACCTTTGAATTAGTTGCTAACACGAGATTAAATAACAATTATATCTGCCGAGTTAGCTACAACTCGGAATTGGTATGACAACCCAGGTTGGCGCAAGTGGGGCCTAAGGGACTAAAAACTCAAAGTTAAATAATTTATTTCAATTAGATCATTTAAAGGCACGTTTGAATGTCAAAATTTATAGTTTAAAAAATGATACAATTTTTTTAATTTTTAACCCCCGACGGAAAAAGAGGGGTGTTAAAGTTTGACGTGTGTTGCTGTGTATGTGTGTATATGTGTGTATGTCTGTGGTATCATAGCGCCTAAACGGATGAACCGATTTTGATTTAGTTTTTTTTTGTTTGAAAGGTGACTTTGTCGAGAGTGCTCTTGGCTATGTTTGGATTAAATCGGTTTAGCCGTTCAAAAGTTATTCGCAAGTTATTCGCTTTGAATCTGAATTTTTTCGCAAGATATCGTGTCATTATTACTTGTTTCGATAGATTGTCGATTGAAGCGTGTCTGCTACTAGGTATATTATATTTAATTTAAAAAGCATGAAATAAAAATTTTAATGGGGACTTTTTAATTTTTAATTTTATCTTGTAACCTAATAAATGTCAAAATTTATAGTTTAAAAAATGATACAATTTTTTTTTATTTTTAACCCCCGACGGAAAAAGAGGGGTGTTAAAGTTTGACGTGTGTTGCTGTTTATGTGTGTATATGTGTCTGTCTGTGGTATCATAGCGCCTAAACTGATGAACCGATTTTGATTTAGTTTTTTTTGTTTGAAAGGTGACTTTGTCGAGAGTGCTCTTGGCTATGTTTGGATTAAATCGGTTTAGCCGTTCAAAAGTTATTCGCAAGTTATTCGCTTTAAATCTGATTTTTTTCGCAAGATATCGTGTCATTATTACTTGTTTCGATAGATTGTCGATTGAAGCGTGTCTGCTACTAGGTATATTATATGTATTTAATTTAAAAAGCATGAAATAAAAAATTAAATGGGGATTTTTTTAATTTTTAATTTTATCTTGTAACTTAATAACTGAGATATGAACGTGAGAAATACTGTAGCTTCATGTAAAATTTGGGTCGCTTAGACTAGTATCAAAAATACTTTAGAAAAGGCTGGGCAGACTACGTTGTGTATAAACTTACACTTGAATTGAGTGGAGTAGAGCCATTTAAAAGCATATAAGTAGAAAACGTATATTAAAAAGAACCCTTTATCAATCTTTCAAGCACCTGACTTGTGTTCATGACTCAGCTTCATGTTATATCATATTCCATGGCATGTTATTGTTCATTAAATATTCTGCAACGAGAATTAAAATGTTTTACACCTTTTTTAATTATATTGTGAAGGGTACAACGGTTTTCTTTGATAGAGTCACTTGAAAAGCGTTTCCTTGCAGTCATTTTACCCGTTTTCATAATGATAAAATGTTTTTCAATAGAAAATACTCATTCTTGTTTTTCCGTAGATAGGTATATTTTTTCTTGTTCTTATGTAATTGTAAGTATATTAGCAATAACAAAAAAACACTTTCTTGCACCTGCTTCTACATTTTATAATCATAAAGCCATTGTTTTAAATATGTAAATAAATAGTAAAGGTTAGTTGATAAGACCAAACTCATTTATACACATACATATAAAAATCAATACCTATTTCTATTGGTCACGGCATCACGCGTGAACGGCTGGACCGATTTCGCTTATTCTTTTTTTGTTGTTTTTTATTGTAAGGTGAAGGTACTTATGAAAAAAAAAATAAGAAAAAAAATCGTTCCTCACCTACATAGGTAAGGTAGGTAGGGTAGGTAAGGTAGGTAAGGTAGGTAAGGTAGGTAAGGTAGGTAAGGTAGGTAAGGTAGGTAAGGTAGGTAAGGTAGGTAAGGTAGGTAAGGTAGGTAAGGTAGGTTAGGTAGGGTAGGGTAGATGAATGTTTGGTGTTTTTAAGGCAAAACAAAGTCAGCTAGTTCTTCATAAATCATGAATACTCAAATGATAAATATTAATGTGGTTGATGAAGTTGATCTTCATAGAGTTACAAGTGACGCGAGACACCTCTTTTTCGTGCATAAAATCTGCATTGCCATTCAACGAGGCAATGCTGCCAGCGTTCTAGCCACATTTCCCATTGTTATACAAGCTAGTACATAACTATTATCAGTTTGTATATAAGTTGTTTATTCCATAATAATTATAGTTACGTCGTCAGTTAAATTCAAAATAATTAATCAGCATTAGTTTGAACCGTAACTCAATCGCTTTCCAATTTGCCACGTAAACGTTGATGTGTAATGTTAATAAATATGTTCCTGACTTAATTAATGTTTTCATTATGTGATAATTTATTACAAAATGTTGGTAGTCTACTTGTATAGGATGGCAAATGCGCTTGGTATATGCGTTGAACTAACGCTATGGGTTTCAAATTGATTCTGTTCAAAATTCATGCCATCAATCATCAAACTAAAATAGGGACTTAAATTACAAAATGTGTATTTGTCCAGTGTACTAGATTACCATAGCGCACCCTTAATAATATAAGGGCTCAAGTCAAAATTTTTGAAAAATTTGATTTTGAATGCTAAGGGCACAAAACGAAATTATCTACCGGCTACCGCTGACAGAGAGAGAAAAAAAACGTTAACGACTCTGTAACTATAACTATGTCTCTCTCACACTCCCCCCGCTCGTCTCCCGTTCTTACTGCTATAAGGTCGCAACCAGTAACGTGTCCATACTTGTCGAAGGCAGACCGTTCAAACGTTCTAACCATTTTGTATTATATAGAACAATTTGTAGTTGTGCCGTTATATTATAAAAATATACTAATATTAAACTAAATAGTGACAGGCCTTTTAATAATATACTGGATCAAACTTAAATAGGTCCACATTACTGTTATATTTTTTTGTAGTATTGAAAAATAAACTGGAATGTTATAATTCAGAATCTTTAAACACGTATTCCCAAAAAACTACTTTTTTGTTTTAAGCCTTTATATTACTAAGGGTGCGATAGGTACTACACCGTTTGGACCCTTCGGGTACGGAACCCTTAAAACGAAACTGCACCAAAAAACATATCGAATCCAATTTGCGCCGAAGTTCCATCCGTTAACTATACACGGGAACACAGCCCGTTTCCATTGTTAGGCGATAAATTAGAAATCTCGGCTAGCTCTGGAATCGTTACAATTAGTCGACGCTTCTAGTTTAGCAGTCATGGCGCAGATTAAAGAGAATAGATGTATCACAGAGCGCTGGCGATTAAATACGACCGGATAGGGTTGGCGCGACAGTTTGGAAGCTTTTATTGCGAGTCGACATTTTTTGGGTTCTTGGTCCGTGTAAAAATTGTGCAGTTAAGCTACTTTCAACCGTTAATCTTGATATAATGACTTAATATTTATATGAAATGTGATAGATTTGGCTTTTACCTATCCTGTTTCTGGATCGAAAATTATCACAAAAAAAATGTGACAAATTTTCAAACGCACGTTTGCTGCTGTGATTGGTGAATTCATTTTTAATCGCATCACTTGACTTGCGTCTAATTTGTAACTTGCTTGTATAATTTGGTTCAAGAAACCAGGTACTACTATTTTGTTGTATCTTAATTAGGGCCAGTGGCCTGTTTTTAGTAAAACTCCAACGTAATTAGAACTAGCCGGTATGTTGTAGGCAAATAAAAACACTGGTATTTTAAAGACAAATAAACGGCTCAACAAACGTTTTACAAATGGCGTAATAACCACATTTAACTACTTTAGTGCAGGTCATTAGTCATTAATGTTTTCATAATGTAGTTGTGGTTGTAATAAAAGGGCTTATGTTTAACTTACCACCAGATATAGTAACATATAACAGACAAAAATAGTAAATGATCACCAAAATTAAACCCGCATCTTATTGTAAAATTATAACCAAAGTTTTAACATCTCGCTATCCTGTTTAGGCAAAATGACTCCAAATAAATCATTGTTAACCCAAAAGTAGTAAATGATCACCAAAAGTAGTAAATGATCACCAAAATTAAACCAATGACCAAAAAGATTATAAAATTTCTGGGAGCAACTTGGAAGTAGCGCTCGCCGGCCGCTGCCGCGGCACCGCTCGCTTTGCTCGCTCGGCTCGCGCGCGGTTGGTCACAGTTCTAACCTAACCTAACCTATTTTACAACATTAAATAGCGCAATAATTTGCTATTAAAATTTGGTGATCAATTTACTAAATTTGGTGATCATTTACTATTTTTGTCAGTATATTACTAGATTTGGTGGTTAGGGGTTATCGTCACAAAGTTTTTTTTGGTGGTCATTATATTTATTCCCTAATAAAAGTGATATAATAATTATGTAGATTGACTAGTAATGTACCGCATTTTATACTCGTACTAACAGGTTTGTTGTAAAAGTGAAACAACATTAGATGATGTTTGATTTTTTGCATTATTTAAATAGTAGTGAAATAAATATTTCAATTAACAGCGGCAGCAAAATAATTTAATTTTATCACTATTAAATATAATCACTAAGAATCTCATATTCAAGTATTTCTCATAAATATTGTCGCTTGCGCAAATAATTTAAAATTAAAAAATCTTGTATTTGACAACCCTAACATCGAACATTGCACCGGCTAACGCGACACATCGCATCAATTCGACATTTTACTGTGTATAACTGCTATGTTTACATGACTCGCTTAGTTGGAGGTCACAGTCGCGCGTCAGTTCACAGCCAGCAATGTATGCGAACTTTAAACACACATTCGTCGCAGTAACATGTGAAGGATCGATAGAGGTGCGTTGTTGGCATTCGGAATTATTACCGAGGATTTACAACGAATTTGGGGATTAACGTGCAAAAATGCAATTTCTGTTGTATGCTAAACGATTTGGATTTTAATCACTTTTTCAATACAGACCTCTGTGTAAACCAATTGTGCGATTTACGGGGATGTTAAGCTATTGGTTTCTGGAACTGCATGTAAAACATTTCAGTTTTTTATGTAGGGTAACTCTTTGTTTTTTCTCTGTATTGCATTTTTTTGTATTATCATCAATCCGTCTTGGTCAGTTTTTTTTTTGGAACCTTCCTCCCAGAGCAAATCCGATTTGCTCCCATACTTACTAAATCCATTGGCTTAGCAACCAATACTGTGTCTTGGCCTTCAACATGCGAGATTTCTCGCTTAATCTCCTCGATCTTTAGGAGTTTCTCATCATTCTGTTGGTTGTTATTTTTACGTTCGTCTCGTAAGCCCTAACCTTGTATGTCAACGCCAATAGATGGTCCTATAATCATTATTCAAACTATAAGGTGGTCTAAAATACCGTAATGTACAAAAAGCTAACGCGTTAGTCACAGGCGATGTTTGAACAATGGATCCATGTCGCAATGTTTGTTTTAGATCTTGTATGTGTGTGTGCACATTATCAGTACCTGCATATGCATACACCTGTCGGTTAAATTATTATACTGCTTGTAGACTCGCGATTATAATTTCGTGTTTGAGAATTTCACTTTTTTATGCAGTTTCATAATTATTATAGTAATGTTTTTGATAATTGTACGAAATTATGGAAGTTCATATGAAATAAAAAGTTCTTTGACATAGTAGGGAGCTAGTGAGTTGCACCCATAGGCAATGCACCATTATCATAAACCATAGACCTCACTATTTTGGTTTTCTGTGCTAAATGGCAAAACTTGATGCACCTAGTATTCAAAATAACTTGTCCTTTCAAAATCTACAAATACTTTGATATAATAATTATTGCAGGCAGGACAACTCTTCATATAACGGGGAAACCCATCCCGAACAGAGAAATAGACAAAACCATACACCACTCACGATATCAAATAAAAACCAGTTGTCAACAAAACCATATATAAAAAAGTTTAATACAAACAAACCACCATAATACAGCGTAGCCATTGTAACCGTAACTTAAACCGGCACGTTTGCGTAACGTCAGACGACACTTGAACAAACATGAGTAGCTTTCTGATAATGGCTGCGTTATAAAGAATGTTAACGTAAGCACCGTGATGATAAACGAGGATTATGAGCGTGAAGGTAATACTGTTATGCATCTAGTTGATATTGAAGCTGACCCCAACCAAGGTGATGAAATCACCATGAAGAGTGATTAAGAATATGATGAGGATAGATTGTGTTATGCATGTGCAGTTATAGATGCACCCTTATTTGTAGTAGTAGATAGTTCACTTCTAGTTGTATGAGTGACCTAATGTGTATTAATAAATTTCATTTTACAAAAGTTGCAACTGCTATATTATATACCTCCCGACAGTCTGCAGTCTTACCAAGGGTATTGTGTTAACTGGATTGTGAAATTCAAGCAGATAGTCTGATTATATCGGAAGCCGACTGCAACACAGTTAGGAAGAAGAGTAGGCAGATGAAGTATGTTGAAGATTTCAATAAACTAAGACCAGAAATCTCTTTAAAACAGGCCACATAATGCAACACAGGGCTATGCCCTGATACGAGGACCTCACAAACCTTAGCGGTTAAAAGTCATGCTCATAATGAGCCACGTAACACTTGTTCAAACATGCGCTCGCTTCGCTTACTGATAACGATCGTCAGAATAACTACGTTACCGAGAAACAAGGCGATGTGTGAACAACGGGATTAACACCGTGACACTATTTTTGATAGTTTCCCTGTGAAATTGTAAATTGGATTAAGGATGGTATTAAGTGTTTGAGAAAAGCCGCTGTAAAAGTTACTGTCGCCTTTTTGACTTGTCGGTACATCCTTATCTTTCTATCCTTCTCTATGCCATAATTTATTCTTCTTCTTTTCGAATACATGATGTACTTAACTTTCGTCTTTTCAACTAAATAATGTTGGCCCAATATGTGGCCAAGTTGATCCAAATTTTGCATTATCTAGATAGTTTATGTACCATCTACAGATATACTTAAAGTATGGATAAATTACATACCAAACAAAGCTGACGAGATTCTGATACTAACACCAAACAACTAATTAAATGTAAAAGACAGCAACAAAAAGGTTCCTTACGTGCTCACTTTAACTTTTATAGAAAACCATCACGATTCTACTAAATTAGCATGCACACAGCATAACAACACAGGTGTCCTTTCAGAATCTCAATTCAAAAACTTGGCCGAATCCGGTCGCGTCAACCGTTCACTTCCCGTAACCGGAACCGTATCAAAAACTTGAAACGTTACGGTTACGACATGCGACGTATGTGGGGACTGACTGATTAATGATACAATGAACGCGAACCGAATAAAAGACGAAGGTGTAGAAAGGATGGACACAATTAATACAATGATTTTTTGTAAATAGGCAATTGTATTTTGTTTTACCATAGGCTTTTGATAACCTTAATCACATCAGTATAACGGCCGCCAAAACTTCCACTGTAGGAAAAAGGCCAACATGAAGAGGAAATTGGTCATACAGCATGCTGGAAGATGAATCTTAATAGATGCAGGTCCAGCACATTATTGAACAAAATTCCTTGGTGTTCCTCAAGGAGCTCTTCGGGTATCGCTACAAAAAATATCTGAAAAAAAAATTGTAAAAGTGCAAACTTAATCCAGTTCAGAGTTAACTCCGCGACGCATTACCAGGGTTTAATTGTACAAAATCCACTTGAAATCGTGATCTACGCTGTGACGTGTGTATTTCTAAACTCACTAACGACCTTCTAAGCGTGGTCGGTACAAACAACCAAGTTTTAATTGAGTTGCAAAACAAAAGACGGGACGGATGCCACTGTCCTGCTCCCCCCTTAACACCCCCCTTAACACCCCCCTTTTCCTAGTAAATGCGGATGTCTGTGACTTGAAGCTAGAGATTTACGATCCTAGGAACGTTGTCTGAATGCTTGTATGCGAATGATGTGTGCCTAACAAAAAGTATGGAAAACCGGAAGGTAATTTTAATATACCAGTAGAATATGTCAGAACTGGAAGGTAGTTTGTTGGAGAAATGTTTTATTTTACTTAAATGGAATGAATAAAGTTAATTTATGTGCAGCTGTGCTCTATGGACATAAAGACTTTTATAATAGGACAAATGTATTGCACCGACCCCAAGTAACATTGGCCAAGGGCAGGAAGATGATGAGGCTAAAAGAACAAATTTTTTAAAAATATTTGCTCTTCTTGATATAATGCATAGGTAATATTATTTGAAGCATTGATGTAATGGCCGATTATAAATGAAAGTGACGTCATTCTAGCGGCAAGCTTTTGCTTAGTGTGGTTATCACTCCTGATAACACACCTCAATCGTCGTTCATAAAGGACTACATAACAGTACAATCTACAAGTACCGCAGAAAATACTATGCAAATGCTTTAAAATATCAACCAACTAAATAATTTAACAAATTTACATAGTGTCTGTTGTATAATAATATTTCTTGTGACATTGCAACCTCTAAATGCGTTAGGTACAAAAATAAAAACTTCGGAAATAGATGACACAGCATGGTTTTATATTTTTACGCTTGCAAATAAATTTCGATTCGACACAGTTTCCGGGAATAGCCCGCATGCAACGCAAACGTCACTTGCATGCCTATGTTCTTGCATGACGCAAAATGTCCTAACTGTTAGTTACAACTATATGGAATTTGGAACTTACAGTGAAATATTAGACTTTTATTCCTCTGGCGTGCATATTATGGCGTTGGACGGGCCACGAGAATTATGTATATTAAGCAGTTATATTTTCTTAGAATTATTGCTCATTGTTGTGGTAAAGGATGTTTTTCTGTTGACCGTGACTTAATTAGAAACTATTTTCGATTCAAAAGTAGCATGTTCTCTTATAGAGTATATCCATCTTTGTCTGCTACAATGACGCTTTCAATATCCAACTTCAATTATCTTCAAAGTATTATTAATCTTAAATCGATTTACTCTCATCAATAATTTCACGCCCTCTTCAGATCCAGACGCAACAAAACTCCAAAAACTGTGAACTCTGTGAATACAAGCCACGTTTTTGTCGTCCAAAAAACTATTTGCGCTTGACGGTTGTCGCGGCCAGGCGCCTGAGGCACGAAACGATCGCCAGATCATTATCAGCGGTGCTTCCGTTCTATCAGTTTACCTAGGAAGTAAGAGGAAGCTGGGACGTGTACTGAGGTGCAGTGAGAGATGAGCTGAGCGTTGCTGTACATTGCGTGTAGGATATTTTTTGGGATATAAAAAGCCTTTCGTTAATTATTGGGTGTATAATCGAAGAGTCAATATACCATGATTTCAACCTACTTGCAAGTCAATCGTCATCATTCCCTGGCTCCTATAAGATATTATTTGGGATTTTTCAAACCAATCCTTTTCTTTACCCCAATTCATTTGTGGTCTTGAAGGTATTTTATAATATATAATATCAGCATACTAGAATCTGCAAGCTTTGTTTGCTTACAAATAAAGATATAAAGTATTAAGTAAGTTGGGCTCGCTTTTCATTGTGAAATAAAACCAATTGCGTCGTGGGTTTTCGATAACGCACCAAACTAAACGCTACTACTATGATCAGCCCACAAATTACCACCTGCTGAGACACAGGCCTACTCTCTGTATGTAATCCACCGCGGGAATCCAGTGCGAGTTTGAATGAATGAATTTGTTTCTAGTACATATTTCCTCCCGATATTAAATTTGTGATAAACACAAAGTAAAGCCTCTACCTCAGTTCGAACCAACTTCCCACAACTACTATAGTAAGTTGGAGCCATCACTTCTTTAAACTAAATACAAGTAAAACAGAGCCTTTTACCACGGGGTCTCATTGCTAAGAAAGAAAATTTGGTTCAAATAAATCTCACTAGATGGCTAGATATGCACCTCGGTATCCACCTATCTGTTATTGAATGTGCGTAAAATTAACATTAAAATTGCATGTTCTTGTTTAATCAACTCGCCTAAATACAAAATTATGGAATATTGGGCTCTTAATTCACATTTCAAAGATTATTAGACGGATCATTTAAAATTGATGCCAATAGATGGCGCATTTTTAAATTTCTGAGGCATTCCACTCGATTGTTTAAGTTTGCATTTTAACACATTTTGGTGCAAAAAAAACTGTAAAAACGTGCAAATAAATACTAGAAAACAAACCTTCACTGTATTTAACGAAAAAAACATTCACGAACCTAGTAAACCCTTTTACTTGCAAGTCGCTGCTAACACCATCTATCTATCACCGTGAAACAGAACCGAATGCGTTCGATGTACAAAAAATTGCCAGAATAAGCAGTCGAAAAACGCTATTTACGTCGGCACGGTTTCTTTGTATGGGATGAGGTATCTGTGTGCTAGTATTATATTATATTATCTGTGATTTTACTTAGCAAAATTTAAAATGTACACACACTCCTCTCAGCTCACGGTAAGACCACGTCTTTACGGCTAGCGATGCACCTTATCAGCCCACCTCTATTGGCAGAACCAACATGGCGACCACGCCAAGTAATTTAATATCTGCCGATATCATAGAACTTGAGTGTTTTTTAAACTCTCGAGTGGACGGTTAGGGCACCATTGTCTGGATTGAATTCCTTCAGTAGGAATGATTAGATAATATTTGAATGGTTAGTAGAATGTATAGTGAGGTCGGATTTAGTTTTGCCTTGATTAACTACATAAGTTATTTTTGATAGGAAGTTATTTTTAATTGTAACTACAGGTGAACCATTGGTCGAAATTTGACCGTTATTTTATCTTTTTGCACTCCTCTATATCAAAACTGTGGAAAATCTCACACTTCTTTATAAACACTATAATCTTTAAAAAAGGGTAATAAGTTTGTATTTGATATTTTTTTATATTGCGCAGTTTGCCTACCTAATAAATCCTTTGGATTTTTGACGGAATGATGACTGTATCTCTGTTAGCAACAAACGACAACGGGACAAGTAACAAAATCATTAAAACGCAAATAAAGTGAAATATGTTATTGTGGTCGACCCGAAAAACCGTACATGAAACCACCAACTACTACGGAGCATACAAAACAGCTTTTAAATTACACCAGCAGTGTTGAGTGGAAACCGCGCGGATATTTATTTGATGTTTTATAATTGTAGGGAAAATTTGATGCGGAAAATAGAATAAAATAGTTCATTTTGGCAGCAATGGTCTGTTTATGTCGGATACTATTCGATAGGTACAGTAACCCGCCGTCAGTGGTGACTAAACCAGTATAAGTCGGCCTCGCATTCTATGGAAACTCCATGTTACGCTAAGGTAGCTCTAGGATAAAGTGTAACCTAAAAGTACAGTCAATATTTCGTAACATTTATGCCCAATGCCCATGGTTTGACTCTCCCAGTAAATGAAACAAGGATGTTTCCTGCTAGATATTGGTTTAGTTAGCAATGTTTGGTAGTTTTAGGTGGATAAATGATTTTTATACAGGAAAACGTTGCTTTTAGCTGAATATTTGGAATAATTGAAGGCATACAATGTTGATCTTCATTCAAATCGCTCGAAATAAATAAGCTTTAATTAATAAATAAACGTCAAACGTTTGGTGATCTACAAATTTTACCACGATTAAAATTAGTTTTACGCCAAAGTCGTTTAACTTTATAGGAATTACCCCCAGTTTCAGGGAAAAAGTTATCGATTTGTCACAAATTGAACAAGCAAAGTAATGCGATTGGCTATTGAATATTCATCCATTCAATTACAGCATTTTTGCGATAATGTTAAAATACCGATCACCCAGATTCAAACACCGATACTTCCAAATCCGAGCTGGCACCACTAAATTCTCAACACCGACAAGTTTCAGTAACAATCCAAAAGGAAATCGCCAAAACTATTTGTCGTTGGATCTGCATACTGCCCGCTTACGGAAGAGTTCGCAATTGATGGCCGCTGCCGCCGGCGACTTCTGACTTTGATAAGACATTGTTTGGCCACGCAAGCAGCGTTGCTGCGCTCGTATTTATTCGGTTTTGGCATGCAGTTTTTTGCACGCTATATTGCACTGCATTGAACGGAAAGTTTTCCGATAGGGTTGAGTTAGTTTGAAATTTTGCTGCTCATTGCTTAGGTACACTTGTTAGTTGAAAAGTCATACATCATCAGTTGTCTAGCCTAGGATTCGTTTTTCAGTGTAGTCTAGAATTCTAGATATCATTATTTTAGACGAAACAACAGCATATTTGACCTCCAATACCCAAATACTAGGAGACACTTTGACTTTCAGACTTCTGAAGCCATACGTATAGGACCAATTTTAAACTGAGTTCTTCAATCGTTCGATAGGAGTTAGACACGTAGACCTAAAACCTAGATGATCTACAGCGTAATTGCAGCGTAAGTCAAAGGCGATTCGGCAATTCTAATATTAGAATCGCTATGTTTAACATAATAGTTATACAAATTTTAGAATTATATGAATCCAATTTTTTTTATGCTTATTAGATTAAACATAGTGATCCTGACATTAGAATTAGATCTTATATAATATTGTACCTATGTTTTCATTAATAAATAATTTGAACTGGGAAGGGTTTTGATGCCATCAATCGACTAATCACATCCGAGATGAAAGGTGCGACATGGATTACCGTCTATGTGATTGGTTGATTGATGGTGGTCAAACCACCGCCTTGCCGAATTCACTTACCCAATTAGGCTACTGGGCACCGATCATCCATCGCTAATTCTATAGCCACATCATCCACTTTGGAAGTTCACTTGATTTACAGGCACAGTCCCGATATAGTTACATTGCCAACGGCGTTTTTTAAATATTTACGACTGCGATACAATAGGGGTATGCTGGGTAGAGTTGGCATAATGGGACAAGCCGGCCAACAGGCAAAGTCGGGCGATGCGTGAAAACTTGATGGTGTTTTCAACGTATGTCAGTTGTACCTCGAAATTGGCGTTTAATAAAATATTTTGATGTTTATTTGAGTCCTGTTTTTGCCCGACTTCCCCCAGCAACGGTTGGTTTAATTTTTTCTGATGACGTTGCCCTTTTTTTTGTATGTTGGGGTTTTCGATATTTGCATATGATACGAATCGAAGTAATGTTGCAGAATTTTAATATTTATTTATCGAAACCTTTCTTTTTTCTTCAAATTGTTTTTTGTTAGCGTTAATCTAACAAGTAACAAAATACGTATCGAACGGCAGATTTGAATTGAATTTGATTTTTGTATCTAAATAAAAAATCTAATTGATTTGTTTCGTTAAAAAGTGATATTTTCCTTGTAATGGGATAAAACCTATTACATCAAAATATCACGCCTGTGGTCCCCAAAGGGTAAGGCAGAAATTTCTCTATAGTACACTCACATTCTCACAATTCCCACATATCGAGAGGAGGACGAGTATCTTCCCATAATAATACTTTCAAACTATCTTCTAAAATACTAAAGTTATTTATCGAATCCTAATGTCGCGTTAAACTGTGCATACCGTAACGAACGGCTGGCCTGTTTTAGATGTGATAATTGCGACGTGTTAGCAGTAAAGGCCGCGGTATCGCACCGGTGCTAATAAATACGACACGTTTGTAGGTATGTGGTGTCTGTATGTAGTTACCGATGTCTACCACTATATGTAATATATAGATATTTGTTTAGTTATTAGCTGTACATATAGGTTTGTAGGTGTATAGGTGATTATTAGATGATAATACACAAGGCCAATTAGTAGCGTAGAAATTGAATTTTGGTAATATAGAGTCATCATTATGAACCATAAATCCAGTGGCGTAGCGTAGTGGGCAGGGGCGGACCGTAGTATTTTAAAATGTCACACCAAATAAGCGAAATTTTCCTCCGCCCCGGGCGGTTGCAATCCATTCTACGCCACTGCATAAACCTAGACTGTTTTCTTAATTGCTATTGCTTTTGTATGGCTCGTTCATACAATCCAGAGAATGCGTTAAAGTTCGTATATTGGCTGACTGAAATCGTAAACTCACGCATTCTTCTTATGGTGCTAGGCAGAAACTAAATGCCGCTACGATCCATACTACAGACTACTTGTACTTCGTGGCTATGCCGAATATTTAGCAGCCTTATTGCCAAATCACAAATTTACATACTATATGCCTACGTACATAAATATACTTTCGTACTACAAACTTATTAATATTATACACAGTTTGTGTGTGTATAAGTTATTAAGTAAACCGCGAAGATCCGCCTTGGCATCGTTGCTATGTCCCAGCTCATATTGAAAGGACAAATATTTTACTCGGAACGAATTCGCAAATATTGTCGGTTTCCATAATATTGTATATCTAAAACCTTTTGAAACGCGCTCTTCTTCTCATGGATAATATTTTACGATAAGGGTATTTTCCTGAACCTTTTATAGAGTTTAAGACCTAAGGAAGAGCATGGGACTTCATAATCAAGGCAATGAAGTCTGTTGAAATTGAGGCTCCATCGTCTATAATTCACCCCGATTTTGATATTGCTCAAATGCAACCTAACATTTGGACAATATTTACTTCACAATAATATTATAGTTCTTCCACTAACTAAACCATAAACTACAGTAACTATTCAAACACATTATAGCTAATTAATAAGATATAATAATAGTCAGTGTAGATGTGAACCGTCTATGATACACACTCGATACGCAAACGCTTCCGCATTTAATTTCTGTATTGTACCTTGTACTCGTAAGTTATACCTGGGCTGGGATTTGTGATGTTCCTCTTAGAGCTAGGGTTTGTTTCTTGCTAGAATATGTTTATTAAATATGTAATCTAATCTCTTGAAATTCGTTGGTTTGTAGTTTAACGTCAGCTGAAATCGTTTAAGAAACAATACTCTAGATACTCGTACTTATGGTGTACGCGGCGTTTGATGTTTAAACCTCAACAAGAAAAGTAGGTACGTCAAGTATTTTTTCGTCCGACACTAACATTTTATGACTGGCCAGATGGAAAAGTTAATGCCGTGGGCTGAAGTTTATTTGTAACGTCAAGTTCATGTAACACAATTGTGTGTTGTCTGCAACACACAATTGCTGTACTCACTGCAATCTCTCAAGAATTTTAAAGAGTGTTATAAATATTATACAAAGTTGGCCAATATAGCCGTGTGTTCTAAGTCTTATTTCAAAAACAATAACAGACGGTGCATCCCCCAGCTCATATTGGAACACCACCACCGTTACGTGTCGCAGTGTCTTTCAATTTGAGTTGACCCACATAGACGGGACGGTTGCAGACAATCGATTACGTGCAATACTCGAGTAGTTGCATCTATGCACGCGATCGAACGATTCTCGATGGTTTGCCGATTAACGATATTATGCGATTGTCTGCCGATTAACGATCGTCGATATGCGATTGTTTATATCGATGTTGTTTTCTAGTATTAATAGATGTGAGTTGTTGGTATTGGTTGTTGTTTTCTATTTTAGAACCTTGAGTGACATAACGTAACATGACGCCAGTATTCCTTAAAGAGGTTAGACAGAGGTGTTGGTATTATTATTTGGTATTTACATGGGACTTATTGCCATTGCCATCGACTGGGCTAAATTCCACACTCCGGGCTGCTCGTAACACTGCCAGACTATTTGAATCCTGGACCTCTTTCACATCAGTAGCACCTACCGTCACTAGACCAACAAGATAGTTCTTAAATATGTGTAAGAAACTTGTTATTTTGTCATAGAGTTATCTTAAGTTGCACTAAGTAACTGATGATTTGATTGCTTCCCACGCATGGTCCTTCCATTCATAAAACGACAAGTTTCGCAAACTGCTAAATATTCATGCATTGCAATCACTTTGACTCATTCTTCTATTCAATAATATTCAATGTTTCCACGTAAATGTCTTAGTGCTTTTTTATTACGTTATCCCCCAAAACTACGAAATGGTTGATGTTTTCGGGTCATTGGGTGATATACCTAAACCAAGATTTACAGACCAACATATTTAGGTACTAAAATAATGACGTCATTTCTTTTAGTTTCGCTAGTAATCTAAAGTATCATTGTATCAATCAAGCAATAATAAATTTTATAACTCTAAAAATAGAGTACAAAATGGTTCGTTTCCATGTAGCAGGTGCCCTAATCTACGTCCGCCACGAAGTTTTATTATATATCAATGAAAATATTTTGTTGTTATAAATAGTACAAACTTTAAGAGCATTTCTGAATTTATTTCAGTATAACACCGAAGTCGTAAAATTTTAGCTCTGTAAGATTATCAAATGTTTGTTAGGAACACATAGGAACATTATTTTATTTTGCACATGTTCGAAATATTCTAAGTATTTGAGCCATGCTGAAACTAAAATTTGCTTACAATACTATCCACATTTAGGTAGAAAAATAAGAATTTAACTCCTAACTTCAGTAATGTAACATCATCGCTAGCCAATCAGGTGAGAAAGTGGTCAAGCGCGAGCGAATCTATAATAAAAAATAAACTATGGCTAAACAGTACATGCAATTTACAAAAAATAGTAAGCTTCAAATGACCTTAATTCTTCTCATTCGTCGACAAAAGACAAGTAAGGGGGCTATAAGAACAAAATGTCACTAACGATACTTACGTTTTACAAAAATGCGAAAAGTTTCAAATGACCTGCATAATAATAATATGCAAAATCAGCCTATGACGTTGCTTCTGCTGGGACACAACATCCTCTCTGTGAGGGAGAGAAAGTGGACCGTTATCCACCACGCGGGCCCAGTGCGATTTAATGGACGTCACATGTCTTCCAATTTTTTACTCTAGGACATGAAATAATCGAAAATCATCTAATTAATTTAACACTTTATTTCAAAAATAATCAATACAAACTATCGCTACCAGTATTCCGTTTCAACAAAACCAATGTACGTGTAATTCAAAGTGTACCTAATTATCGTACAACCAGACAGTTCATAATTGTACAACATCTATAACTGACATTTAGATGTACGGAATACAATAGTCTGGTCGGTTTTAATTAGTTACGACCAATCGGGTGTCTTTGTCGTCGAGGCAGGTATTTTAAGAAACGATTTGATACTGCTTGGAAACGATACCGATAAATCATATAAATGTCTGGCAAGAAAATTCGTGGAAAAGTATAATACAATGAATTTTCTGGGGGAGATTCATCGAAGCAAAAGCTATCTAGATAATTTTGAATTGGTAACCCCACCAACAAACCAGACCACCAACCAACCAGATTAAGTCTGCAGTGGGTGGCCCATTGAATGAGTGCACACGAATAACGGCCGATAGAGACGGATGGCGTCGCATCGTTAAACAAATTATGGCAACCCGAAGTCTCACTGCAACATGGTGACCACGACCGCTCTGCCAAGAGTGTACCGACGAAGAAGAAGAACCACAAAAGTCTTATCAATAACTAGCTTCTGCATCTGAATTTCTACCACTTGAAAATTCTTATTTTTAAGCCCCGACGGAAAAAGATGCGTGCCGAGTTTGACGTGTCTATCTGTGAGTTTGTGTATTTGTGTTTCTATCTGTGGCTTCATAGCTCCTAACGCTCCTAAAACCTCCTCCTGATTTATTTATTTTTTGTTTGAAAGGTGACATTATCGGGAGTGTTCTTAGCTACGTTTGATGAAAATCAGCTGTTCAAACGGTATGGACGTTTTAATGTTTGAATCGGGGTATTTGCACAAGATATCGTGTCGGTGGTTTTTAATTTAAAGTACCATATCTATCATTGAAAGTAGATTACCTATTGAAAACTATAGATTTAGGTGGTATAGTGGGTAGTGCTATTCTGGGTGCATTGTCCTCACATGGATGAATTTAATAATGTATGTACCTATGTTCCTAAATATTGTAAAAAAAACTATTTTTTTTAAAAAGATTAAGTATGGAGTTTCTTGTGCATTCTTCTCCATAACAAGCTACTTTCCGAATGCACGGTAGAATAATTTTGATGTAACGTTCAAAAGTGCCGCTTGGTGGCCTAGTTGAAATAAAATATCTTTGTCTTTTGTCTTATAGCAAACAAGATTTCAAAGTTACAAAAGCTACGACAACAATTAGATAACATTACTCGTACAAAAACATTATTTCAAATGCACAACAAACATGATACCAACCAATAAATCACAAAAAGCTCTCAAATTTACAACCTCGTACGTAACTCGACATCAAGTTATTATCCATATTTCAGCTTGTAAAGGAAAGGCCACACTATGACGTAAGTGCATGCCGATGCCGATGAGGCAGAAAAATGGCAAATCGATTGTCAAGTAACGCGGCATGATTGCTTAGTAGCACGCCAACGTGTTTGTGATAGGTAGACGATTATGCAACTGGAAATTTGGGACGAAGACACGATAAGTAATGAGCCTAATGTGTAATGTGTAGAAGTTTTTACTGGTTAATGTATGTTTTATCAAACGTTGCTGATTACAACAACTTATTAATGAAAAGATTCTAGCACAGGAGTGGTAAAGGATCGAAAGCTGAGGTATACTAGCTGGATTCTAGTAATCTGATACAGCATCTCTTATTAAAACTTCACGAATTTAGAATTTTAAATTCTACTTAACACAAATCTGACAAACTTTTGCATTAAAGTACCTACGGTTTGACACGTTCCTCCAAATAATCGACAGGGTAGTTAACTGATTTTTTTTTTGTACTATGAAAGATTAATAAAAAATATTGGACACGTAAACATAAAGTGACGACGATATAATGCGTTGAAATATCGTGAAACGTCACGCCAGCCGCTTGTACACTTTATACTGCCTTAGTGACGTCACAAGCCCCCACTCATGAACTTTGATGCGCTTTAACTTTGTAAATTTTTATTGATTTGGTAAAGCAAAAAATACGTGTCCAATGTTATTTAATAATCTCATTGATGGACTAAAAAGAATGATCGTTTTTGTACCCCGGAAACATCCCTATTCAGAAATTCGCCCTAAGTGTAAGACGTGGTGATACCGCATACCATATTAGTGTTTAGAATCATGCTAGATCCTTGAATTTTTTTTTATATTGAAGCATTTTACTAGAAGCTATAACTAGGTCTAATACAACTTTGAAATATGAGTAGTTATGTTATTAAGTCCTACCATGTCAGTAATGGCTATTGACATTTCCCCAACACGATTTGCTCCACTTAAACAAAAGTGCGAACCTAATCGTGACCTTACCCGCACTAGTGCACGTTTATCCTTAGGGCTACGCGTGTGGTCTGCAATCATGACGATAAGTGAGCCGAGATAAATTATTACATTACTTTGATTAGTCATGTATAAATAAACATGTACATGTAGGGCTGTGACATTTATTGCTCCTTTACATACTCCTACTTTATGGTACAGTAAATATGGTCTGTCGGATCTTATTTGCGTGTTCAATACTTCCGTATCATAAATGGTTGGCGAAGGATTGTTTGGGAAGATGTGTGTGACTTACTAATTTGCTTATCACGTATGTTGGGCTGATAATAGTAGCACTTTCATCATCGTCCTCAGCATCAGCATATTAATGTTCCACTGCTGTGACACAGGTCTCCTCTCTGTGAGGGGAATGGACCGTAATCCAACACATGGGCCCAGTGCGGGTTGGTGGATGTCACATGTCTTCGAATTTTTGGTTCTAGGACATGTCGGTTTCCTTACTATGTTTTCCTTCACCGTTTTGAGAGCAGTGGTAGTGAAATAATTTACACAAAGTAAAGCGCCTGCCTGGGCTCGAACCCACGACCTACAACTTGTAAGTCGCGGCCGATACCACTGGGCCACCACTGCTCGTAGCAGTGTACTTCTTTACAATAATTCGTAGAATATATAGGAGTAAAGATCAATGATTATCAGAGAAGTTGTATTGAATTTTACCTGAAATTTTCTATTGCGAATAAAATGTATCCAGGTAATCTCTCTGCAAAATATGGGTTATTTTCAGTACAAGCATTTTACGTTACGTTTAAGTTATATTCGCAAAATAAATATACAAAATTATATCGCAATATTTGACAGCAAAATTACAAAATTACAGCAATTTTTTTTTTTATATTCTTCCGCTTGACCACTATCTCACCTGATGGTAAGCGATGATGTGGTCGACGGTGTAACACGCTTACCTAGAAGAAATTTAAAACCTAACCTAACTTACCTACCCATTTGCAAAATACATCTAATTTATTACTTTTTTGACTAGGTACAGTAATTTATGCTAGAATTTATTTCGAAGGTAAAGTGCATTTGCCGACAAAAGTGTGTGTAACGATAAAATATTAAAAAAATATTGCGTGTACAAGAATTTTAAAACAGGTAACAATAATAATAGCCTCTCATTTAAAAATAGTTTTGTTCTATCACATAAGCATCTTTATCTTGTGCATGTTCTTTTAATATTAGATACTGTTCTTAATGGTTTGCGTAAAATCATCATTAAACCTTTGAAAGTAACCTTAACAAGTGTAATTACTGTAGTTTGCATACTAATTACTCCCGTTAACTTTCTAAAGCAAAATCATTATTGTTTTTAAAGTGTGCTACTAAAAGGCCAAATGGCCCTTTGAGTGCTTTAAATTTGAGGAAAAAAGTTGGCCCTAATAAGGCACAGAAATATATGATGTTGTACTTTCATGGTCGAGTGTTGTTTTGTTAATCTTTTTATTACAAGGATAAGTGCTAAGTATTTTATGAGGTAATAAAGTGTAAGTCTCCCATCATTTTATTTAACGCGATACCCGTCAAAGTTTAATAATAAATATTGAGTGTTCATGTCACGCCATCTTTATTTTAAACCCCGACGGAAAAAGAGGGGTTATAAGTTTGACGTGTGTTGCCGTGTATCTGTGTGTCTGTGTATCTATGTTTGTCTGTGGCATCATAGCTCCTAAACGGATGAATCGATTATGATTTAGTTTTATTGTTTGAAAGGTGACTTTGTCGAGAGTGTTCTTAGCTATGTTTGATTAAAATCGGTTCAACCGTTCAAAAGTAATTCGCATTTAACTCTTTGAATCTGGGTTTTTCGCAAAAAACAATGTCATAATTACGTATTTCAATAGATTTTCGATTGAAGCCTTTCTACTACTAGGTATATTATACACGTTGGTTGGCAAGTCCCAACCGACAAACAGTGACATAACCATGACGTAGACCGTGTACGTATATTTTAAATAACAACTTAATTAAAATATCACGTACTCTAGTAAATGAGGATAACGAGTGAAGACTTACAATAGTTAATACCAATATGTGACTTGAACAAAACATGTACAGTACAATATTATTTATGAAATATCATAGAAAAATAATTCAAAATTCTTGCACACTCATTTTATCATGATTGTTTAGCTTCATATTTCTCACCAATTTGCGTTAACTCTTCAGTTGTTAACTGTACACATGAAGTAACACACATTACAATAGACTCCTGCGCAGCTTGTTGGCATTACTGTGCTAATCGTAACAGAAGGCTGCGATGGGCTCCTAATGCGTTTCGTTGACGACAGTACTTAGGAGGTAACGGTGCTTGCGAGTACATGGGTGTCGTTGGTAGGTGTTGGTAATGTAGGACAATGCTTAGACCCGAATAAAAAGAAAGTTAACGATAGATCTAGCTTTGTTCTGTTTCCTACTTGATAAGGAGAGAAGCGGAATTTATATTTTTCCTGTAGTGTGACGGGCTTAGCCCAAAAAAAAGGAAATTATTAATGGGGTAGTTTCAATAAATTTTGGCATTCAAAGAGAAGATTTAATGGTGTAATTAAACTTAATAATGTGTCTTTGACTTAAGTTACAAATACCTAAAAGACGAAAAATAAAAAATGGTGTAAGAGAAAATGTTTTAGTAGCTTCGCTCAACTCGTAATCAGTGGTAGGTACTTAGTTGCCGGTATTGCAACAAGTCATACATTTTATTATTATTGTAATGGTTATTAAACAAAACTCGTGATCCTCGTGCCTAGAAAATGTGTTATTATAGCAACAGTTGCTTTGTTTTAGATATTATTGTGAGTTGTGAGTATTAGAAAAGTAGATCAGTCTCTCTCAATAATAAATAAACTATATCTAAGGACTACACAGGTTATATACTGATCCGAGGATATTTGAGTTTGTGCTAGAGCTAGAGGTATTTTCCAATTTTACAAAATCTTTTGCTCCGGAAGAATTGTATAAAACTAGAAGTAAAACTATAGGCTTTTAAAGTCACCCAAATCGGCTCGGCATTTTTTATTTTTTATATGCTTGCGCTTGACCACTATCTCACCTGATGGTAAGCGATGATGTGGTCGATTTCCTTGCGTGATCGCGGAGGACCAAAGTTACCGACATATACAGATGAATTGTAGGCATTGCTCGCAGAACTGATAAGTCGATTCGATGGGGTCGAAAAGTTCTGGACTGGCGACCGTGAACCAGAAGACGCTGCGTTGGAAGGCTTCCACTAGGTCAACCGATGACCTGGTTAAAGGAATTCACTGGATGGAGACCCTTTGGGTAGGCTTATGTTCAGCAGTGGACGGCTTTCAGCTGAAATGATGATGATGACGATGACAGAATGAAGACCTCTTGTCCTTCAAGAATAAGGATACTCCAACTTCAGTCGCCATTTTGCATACAATATCGTAGCCTATATTATTATTATATTTTACCTGTACGATGCTAACATGATTAGTGATTGACAGTAAACAATTACGAAGTGAGAACTTTAACTATCGACTCGTGCGCAGGCAGTTTACAAGGCTACGCTAATCGCGACAGAAGGCTTGCGTTTGTAATTTTAAGGGTGCCACAGACAACCGCGACAACTATGCGTAAGTTAAACAAAGATGCGACAGTGACACAATTGTCGCTACAATGCATGAACGATGCGACAATGCGGCAACGATGTGACAACCATTGTCATAGATAAATTAATAATTCATTGACCTATTTTTAAGTGAGAACGTTACTATTGATTGTATCGACTCGTGCGCAGGCAGTTTACAAGGCTACGCTAATCGCGACAGAAGGCCTGCGTTTGCGCAGCATAGCGTGTTATAACAAACTATGGATGGGCAATTTATTAAGCGTTGAATAGGCAGGTAATTATTATTATATAGTATGATAGTAATTTAATTCATTTATTACGTTTACTTTCGAGCTTGATCGCGTAATTTGTACAAAATCTAATTCTGATATGGAAAAAAGAGACTTTTTTTCGGTTGACTCAAATGTTGACTGAATGTATGAGATGTCGTACTACTAAGCTTTTTCTTTATTTATCCTACATGTAAGATTAATCCTGATTTACTTGTTAACTGAGATAGTTAAGTTATCGTTTACAAGTACTTAGGTTCTTACAAAACGCACACCTTCACCCCTAGACAAGCAAGTAAGTAGTACTACTAGGCAGCATGTGTAAATATATAAATATAACTTGATCCTCAAGGTCAAAAAATTACCGTTTATCAGTCTTCCGACAATCAGCAATGCACACAAATTACAATACATAAACACAAGCTTATTTACAAGCAATGAGGTAATGGTACAAGTAAACGCAAAGCAAAGGTCGAACGCTCAAGAGAAATCGACGAAAACTAATTAGCACCTAACGCGACATTATCAGTTAGAACGATGTACATTGCTCGTTGACTTTGTAAAAGAAATGTAGAAGGCAAAGCAAATGATCGATGGTAATGTACTTACTTAAGTTATTGTTGTTTGTTAATAATGCAACCTTGTTGCCCGTCTTTGCTTGTAGCCTTCAGTATAAGTAAGGTTGTGGATAGAGACAATATAATGTCGTAATCGTTAGAAGGATTAATTGTTTTACGTGTCTTCTTGACTTAGTGACATACTGGTATTTGTTATTTATATACTTTGGCTATTTTTACGTCGGTTCTGACATTGATATTGCCAGTAAGGTTTTGTTAAGTACACACAATCAAACAAGACTGATCGATCGCGATGTGGAGAGACTTGGGGGCAGGGACCATTCTGGTTTCCCATTGAAAGGGTTTTTCTAAGCAGGTAATCAAAAACCCATACGATATGGGTAACCCTTTTATAAGGCTTTATCACAAACCCATACGATATTGGATAAAGGCTTAATCAAAAACTCATTCGATATGGGTAATCCTTTTGAAAAGCTTAATCTAAAACCCATATTATATGGGTAATCCTTTTGAAAGACTTAATCTAAAACCTATGTGATATGGGTTTCCGTTATCCTTTTGAAAGGCTTAATGGGGGAGGCCTATGTTCAGCAGTGGTATTTCGGCTAAAATGATGGTGATGCAGATGAAGTACGAACCTACAAATATCTTGGACATTTGTAGGTTCAATTACATCATGCATGTTTTTCCGGAAAGGCATAGGTGGAAGTTACAAATAACTTCTATATAATAATGTAGCATTAATGCAACATATAGTTTCATATAACATCGATTCTTTCAGTCGGTAACCGATAGTTTCTCTTTTACACGAATGTTTAAAATGCCATTTGTATATGTGTTGCAAAATATAATTGCTGTTACACAACAGCGGCGCAAATTTTCATTTTAAACGTTCTGAAAAACGGTTGACAAAATTTAACAATATCTTATTTGCCCAAAAGGATAAAGTTGCCTCACCAATTGTTACTCTGTAAGTGCCTAATAGTGGAATTTGGTCAACAAAGCCCTGTCCCTGCGACTTCCAGCTGTTTCGGTCTAGGACCACTAAGATACATTGGTTATTACCACATCGTCTTGCTCATCGCACGCATCTTCTGCGTGGTCCACCGCGATTTTGATTACAAAAACTAAAACCAATCAAATTGCAAGGTCCTTGTTAATATTTTACAGTCTGCAATTTATTTCAATCTGCGGCCTTTGCATCGTAGTTTACAGAAGGTTAATATTTCATTGAAAATTTACTCTAAATCAAATTCCAGGACCGAACGCTGGGAAATATTTGCTTTTTTGTTTCAGTCGACCGGCGAGACGGGAACGGTAGCCACGTGGTTTCTTATAACTAGGATTAGTCTTGTAACTTTTATCACTGGGGTAAAATACCGTGTTTTGAATGACTTTATATTTATTTTCCGAAATTTTAAATGACTAAAAATAACAAGAGCCCAATAAATAAATGTTACCAGTCTTAAAATACCACTAAAATTATAGAATGTTAAATCACAGGTAACAAGAATAGCGTAATGAGTGCTTAAAGCGTGGCCGATATTTTACGGTTGCCATCTCGGACTGTCTGCCAAAATCCATTCATATTCGCTCAACCATCGCGAAACATCGAGTAACAATAATTTAAAACATACATTTCCTTTTGCAGACAGAAAAAGTAATAAAAAAAACACACTGCTTCCTAAAAAGAAATTGAATATCCTTTTGCCGCTTTATTATTCGAATATTTAGTGAAAACATCGGTAAATCATCCACTCGACGATAAAAATAATAGTAAATAAATACGTTGACGACGAAAAAAACGCAATACGTAACGTTATTTGCATTCGCGTGCCGTATCTAACATATCCCGCTGATTTCCTGGAACATTGTCACCCTACACGCACACGTAATGCACAAGGGTGTAATAATTTACTAGTCACACACACATAGTTATTGCACACACACACATCGTTAGTGCACACACACAGGTGTAACCACGGCTTAATATCGGCAATAACAGCAACTTTTCACCTCCCCCTACCCTGTGCGCTCTGTAATTTCCCCAGTCCCGAATTATAAGCTCATGAATCATGGGCATTGGAGCAAAATGTGTGGGTGTAGAAGGCTCACTTGAGGCAGAGTATGATAACGATAAACTTAAGCCCGGAAACGCTGAATCAAACAAACCAAGACTGGGTATTTTATCACGAAATCTTACGTTGAACTTAAAATTCTTCTATTAAATTGACTTGACTTTCTCGTATTCGTTCTCTCTAAATGGTTAATTTTCTGGTTTTTTGTTTTAAAATGTAGAACCTACCAGAAAATTGCGCTATCTCTATTCTACCGTATCAGCAGTTCTTATGTTTTTTCTCTATGACACACAGTCAGGACTGAGCCTTCTGCATCTTTTCTAATTTACGGTATCGTTTTTCTCTGTGTGCGTGTGGAAATTCGAGAGGTTTATTTACAACGTCAGTTTTGAATCGACACTGTTATTTGGTGTTCGATAACTCTGTATAAAAGTGTATAAAATTCGGCGCGTGTCGCTTGCGTTTTCGAGTCGATGCGCTTCGCTTTCATTTTGGCGGCCATCTTTTTGTTGATGTATTTCAAAAAAGGAATATCTTTTTTTTTATTGAGGCTCTGGCCATCTTCGTGATGTATTTCAAAAGAAGAATCTTTTTTTATTGTCGCTCTGAGTTACCGATTATAAACAATTTAGAAATCTTTGAAGAGATGTTTTTCGGTGAATAATCAGTGTGGGTCAGAGCTTACTTTTTAATATTAAGGCTTCAATATTTTTGCAACTTCTCCAAAGCTATAATACAGGCAAGACTTTCCTTAAAAGGTAGAGACCCCCAGGGTCTTGTTCTTGCTCTTTCTGATAAAAGGAAACTTGTATAGACTGCTACTTTTTGTGCATACACTGCCCAACTGCTGGCAAAGACCTCCATCAATCATTTCCAGTTATTCTTTTACTGCACCAACTTGAACTAGCCCTTGCGTGGTAGGCATTTAGATATCCTCGCCACCTCTTCCTAGGTCGACTTCGGAGGCGCCGCCGCCGTCCATCATCAGGTATACTTAAAAGAGTAAGAGTGAGGTGGAGTAAAATTCTGCGCAGTAGTCTGAGATAAAATAGGTCACTTGACACTTCTAAATCAATGTTTATATTATTATTGTTCGCACTCTTACCTCAATGAATGTTGGGTTCCCACGTCGCGGTAGTTAACAATTGAACTTAGTAATTCTCCCACGTTTAAACTGTTCGGCTAGCGTAATACAATTTGAAGGAGGTACGTCAGCCCTATTCAGTCACTAAATATTAAGTAAATAGCAAACTATGTAATTGTTTTCTCTTTAAACAATTTAATAGTACCAAATACCTATGTGCCTATTTAGATAGGCACATAGGTAAGGTTTAGACCCGACACTTCAAAGTCAATAAAAAGGCATAGACCTTTTACTAAGTACGGCCACAATATATCTCGGGTTTTCAGCGGCAATATTATATCTTATCCACAAGGAAATATTTGGAAATTCAGTAATACTTTATTTATTTTATTTATTTAACTTACACACACTATCTTACAGGTTGAACCCAATACAATAGAATGGTTAAAATCTTAATCTAAAATTAGACTTTACTTAAATATAATTAAATATTATAATAATATAAACCTAAACTTCTAACAATATTAAAATCAATACTGTAATCTTTTTAAAGGATAAAGCATATCGAATCCAAAGGAAACAAAGACTGCACTACCACGGGGAGATAGTGCAGTTATATGGGACTCTTACCCACTAAAACTCCACGGTGTCCTCCTGTGCCGCTTATGGCGGGAACACGGGTACACGTTAGCACTCATCGCGAACCCGCCGAGGTTTACCCTCAGATTTCGTAAAGTAAAAACTCCAAGAAAATAACTTCCTCATCTCCCTTTACTATTTCCCTTAACTTTCAACCACGACACATACTCAGTAATACCAACATCACACCAAACAGATTCCCAAATAATTTTCCGTAGACGAGACGGCTCTGTCTTAATATTCTAAAAGCGGCGTCAACAGACATTTCTGTAGAATACGAGTTACAAATACGAAACGAACTATTATCGCCGAACCGATGTGGTAGTGACAGTTTGCACGTAATACGTTGACGGTTTTATTGGTACTTCGATGGTATAAGTGCTAAAAGATGCCGTAATGGATTTCAACGATATCATTTTGATTGTTGATGAATTTTTGTTCCTTTTTGAGAAGGGTTTCGAAGGCTTTCTTGATGGTGTTGAGATTGAGTGTTGATTTCGGGATTGTGTTGATAGTTGAAGACAATGTTGATAGTTGAGAATGCCTAAGGGCGCGGTTACGCACTACATCTGATCCGTGTTCGTGAGATTTCGGTTCCGAAGTAGCCGTAGTACTTCTCAGGGAAGCCTACGCACTACATCCGAACTCTATACTTCAGAACATTTTAAACTTTGGAACTCAAATCATCATAAGGCATCAAGTCCGCCATTATATCTTTGTGCATGAAGTCTAAATAAATAGAAAAAAAATGTTAATTTAAAACACATTTAATAATTCCCAATGTTCTTGAAAACTATATAGCCAAAACTTCGTAAAACCAACGACTTCTCAAGGCAACAAAGATTGATGGAAAGCCCAACAAATGCCAGAACCCCAAAGGTTTCTTTAATATGTTTTTTCTATACACATGACACTCCTTGTCTTTCTTCCAAACTCTTTAGCGAATACAGGCATGATGTTTTGTATAATAATAATAATATGTGCTTTATATAAAATGCCTTTTTGATCTCTACTGAAAGTCAAGGCTAAACTATCTTTTCATTAAAATCAGACGTAATTTTAAAATGTTATCCCATTTTCTAACCCTATACCTAAGATAGGTACAAAAAATCTTTTTCGTGAAATATCTTTTCTCAGCTTTCATTTTATAATAATAATACCTTTCTTTTCGTACTTTATCTCAGCATTAATTCTCTAAAGCTTTGCCTCTACATCTTTCGTAATTTGATTTTTATAACAAAACGAAAAGTATGATTGAGCTGAAAAGTTATTGCTTTTTTGTTTTAGTAATGTTCTAAAAGGCATCCAAAGTCTAGAGACTAGTCCGGACACTGGTTTTCTCGATATTCCTTTATGGACCGGACTAGTGGACGATTCGGGCAATAGAATGAAAAAACTAAAAGCTTTTGAGATGTGGTGTTGGCTAAGAATACTCCGCATACCATGGACCGCCAAGAGAACGATAAATCTATCCTTCATCAACTAGGCATAAAAGACAGACTAGCCACGCTCTGCTACCGAAGGATACTCTGCTACTTTGGTTACATTGCCCGTCGGGAACCAGACAATCTAGAGAAATTAGTGGTAATGGACAAGGTGGATAGGAAAAAACCGGTCGGTTGTGGTCTCTCTGTTACAACCGCCCTGAGAGAGGCTGAGAACCGAATGAAGTGGAAGAACATCGTGAATAAAGCCACGTTTTCAGGGAACACGACCTTCAGTAATGAAGAACGCGACCAAGAACAATGTTCTAAAGCCACCCATTTTTGCCTGTTTTCTTTCTCTTTTCTTACTTTGGCTGATTTGCTTACACACTCACGGCACTACTTCTATTTCTAATAGTCAATTTAGCATCTTATTCTAGGAATTACAATGTTTTGATTTTTTTTCAATAACCTACATAATTTCTACAGATATTTCAGTAAACACACTTTTCAAAAAACAATCTTGACTTTTCAGAAGAAAAAATTACCAACAGTAGAAATCATACGATACTTTATATTAAGGTTTCCGGATGTCTTGTTATGCTAGCATTAAGCTCACTATGAAGATAGCTTATTTGTTTTCTGCTTAGAGCTGATTGATTGGATCTTTCCTCCAATACCAAATAACCCTGCCCAATCAAATAGAACTTCGTCAAAACAACGTCCGTTCAATCAGCAGTAACACGGTCCTATGATTTCTTACAAGACTTCCCCTACAGGTAGAAACAAACATAAAGTAAATAACATTACTAAATCCTTACATTCCTTGTACAATGATCCTTCGTACACAGATCCTATAAACTGCTCTCAGAAGTATACACGACTTTGGAAAGTTTTTCGAACAAACACACTTACATTACTTGTGTGGGCCGAGTGTACGAACGTTTCGTCGTGTTTCGACCTTATGGCAACTACATATGTTCAGGCTTTTTTTTTTTTTTATTTTATTTGAGATGGGTTTGCTCTTGACTCTAGTCTAGGTCAGAGGTGACAGAGACAGAGTCGACGATGGAGTGAGTTTACCCAGAAGAAGCTTGTTCACTCTAACTTTGAAGAGATTCGGGTTGAAGGCGTTCGGAAACACGGACGCAGGTAGTGAGTTCCATTCATTCGCTGTGCGCATTATGAAGGATGTCTGGAAGCGCTTGGTGCGAATTGGTGGAATGGCAACAAGGTAAGGATGGTAACTTGCAGTGCGTCTAGATGTCCGATGGTAGAAGGGGGCTGGTGGGATGAGGTCGTGGAGTTCTTGAGCACACTCACCGAAGTACAGTCTGTAGAAGACCGACAAGCAGGCAACTTTGCGGCGATGAGCCAAGCTATGTAGCTTGGCATCCGCCAGTTCAACGTCGCCGATGAGCCTCTTGGCTCTGCGTTCCACTGAGTCAAGCGCGGCAAGCTGATACTTAGCTGAGCCATCCCAAAGGTGGCTGCAATACTCCATGCAGGATCGGACTTGCGCTTTGTAAAGGGTTAAAAGCTGTCCAGGCGTAAAGTATCGCTTCACTCTATTCAGGATGCACAGTTTTTTGGCCGCAATTTGGGCTTTGTACTCAATGGAGGCGCCGAAGTTGAGATTGGATGTCAACTCCATGCCTAGGAGCTCGAGCCGATCAGTCACAGGAACAGATGTACCCCGAAAAGTAGGAGTATGATCGAAAAGACTCCTTTTAGCGGTAAAAAGACACGCCTGTGTTTTGGTGGCGTTAAAGGAGACCAGATTGTCATCACCCCACTGGGAGACAAGGCTTAAGGTCAAATCTGTCCGCTCCACCATAGCCTCTCTCAAGGAACGAACTTCATCCACGCTGGTTTTTGCGCTGGACAGGTATCTCTCTGAAACAGTACTGTCATCTGCGTACCCAACAATACCAGGCAGAAGTAGGTCATTGATGTGCAGCAGGAAAAGAGTTGCAGAGAGAACAGACCCCTGAGGAACTCCGGCGTCAATAGCCATAAGGTCAGAGGAGCAGCCGTCAATGACTACTCGGATCGACCGTTTGCTGAGGAAGTCTGATATCCAGCTACAAAAACCAGCGGGGATGCCTTACGCAGGAAGCTTACTGAGTAGACTTGCGTGCCAGACCCTGTCAAAGGCCTTCGAGATATCAAGCGACACAGCAAGTGCTTCGCCGTGTCTCTCGATGGCTTCGCCCCAGCAGTGCGTGACATACACAAGAAGATCACCAGTTGACCGTCCCCGGCGAAAGCCATACTGACGGTCACTGAGGAGATTATTGTCTTCAAGGTACGTCAGCAACTTACTGTTGAGTACCCTTTCCATAACTTTGGACAAAATGGAGGTAATGGCGATTGGACGGTAATGAGCAGGGTCTGCACGGTTGCCTTTTTTGGGCACTGGTTGCACATTTGCAAGCTTCCAGGATTTCGGCACCAATCTTTTTACAAGAGAGAGGCGGAACAAGCGTGTCAATACAGGAGACAGTTCAGGCGCACACTGCCTCAGCACTCTCGCCGGAATGCCGTCAGGGCCGCTGGCCTTGTTCACGTCTAGACTGCACAATACTCTCCGGACCTCTCTAGTGTGCACAGCGATCTCCGGCATCGAAGAGTCACAATGAGGTACAGTAGGTGGTTGCTTGGAGCCAGCGTCCAGACGTGAATTGCTAGCAAAGAGAGATGCAAATAAATTTGCTTTCTCACTCGCAGAGTGAGCCAGCGACCCATCAGGTTTCAGCATTGGAGGTAATGTGGGACGACAGAAATTCGTTTCAACCGCTTTAGACAGGGACCAAAACTGTTTACTACCCGGAGGGTGTGATGCCAGCTTGGCCCCAATACGCCCAATATGGTCAAAACGTGCCCGACGAAGAACCCGCTTGCAGAACTTGGCGGCAGAATTAAAGGCTCTTTTCCTCGCGCGAACCCTACGTGCTCTAAGTTTGCGGTCGCGGGCCCCGACCCAGGCTTTATAGGCAGACTCTTTTCGGGCCTCTGCGTGGGCGCATTCTGCATTATACCAAGGTCGGGATTTGTGACCGAGCGGTATGTCGGAGAATGGAATGAAATAATCCATTCCCTGTCGAATCACATCCCCAACCGCGTCCGCACAGCTCGAGGGGTCACCCGAGGAGAAGCACACATGCCGCCAAGGATAAGACGCAAAAAAGTGCCGCATCTCGTCCCAGTCTGCTGACTCGTATCGCCATACTCGTCTCGTGCCTCTAGGACTGTCATCTGGAGGAGAGCAAGTCGACACGGATTTCACCAGACAGTGGTCAGACGTTCCCAGCGGGGCTGAGACCGACACCGAATGACTGTCCGGATCAGTTGTCAGCAGAAGGTCTAAGCAATTGGGTGTATGGCCGTCAACATCCGGTACCCGCGTTGCCACATTCACCAGCTGGGTTAGATCTAGCGATAGAGAAAACTTGCGCGCCTCCAACCCGGCATGGTCAGTTTTCCGGTACGGGTACAACCACTCTTTATGATGGGCGTTAAAGTCCCCCAGAAAATTAAGCTTCGCTGTTGGGTACCGTTGCTGGGCCATGTCAGCCGACTCCACGAAGAAATTAAAAAGCGCTGTCGTCTCCTGGTCACCGGTGTGGGATCGATAGACGCCGATGTAGAGAGACTTCTCCACGCCAGTGTCCACAAGTAGCCATATGGCAGAAAACCCCGATTTCTCAAAGCAACGGAGACGACGACAACAAATGTCATCGCGGACGTACACACAGACCCCTGCTTGCTTCTTGAACTTGTGTTCAAGAGAGTAACCCGGGTAGTTGAGGTACGCCACGTCCGACGGGGTTGTTATCTTCGTCTCCGTTAGGAAAAACAGGTGTGGCTTCTCGGTCTCAAGGTGGTGGTGGACCGGATCGAGATTAGAGTGCAGCCCCCTGATGTTAGTGAGGTGCACTTTTAGTGGGAGGAAGTGCAGCCGTTGTTTCACCATATTCTTCTTTGCTTTCTTCATATTAAAGTTAAAGAGTTTGCTGGGGAAGAAGTCGAACTGTCGAGGCGCTGCTCAGTGAACCAAGTGGAACACTGGAGCTAACCCAACCTATGGGGAACTCATCTGGAGACTGCGGGGACGCCCGAACCCCCCCGGATATGGCCACCGGGTCCTCCCATCCAGTCGCCAGCTGGCACGGTGGAGCATACCGGGATTTTTCGCGAGGCTGGACTGATGCCTGAACATATTAGTTTGTCATAACATATCTGATTCAAACAGTTGTCCAAAGTGTTAGGATGCTACTCCATATTGTGTAGTGGGTGATCCTTTTGCTCATCATCGATCTTTACAAATTTGAAAGGGAAAGTCTTTGAAATTCAGCTAAATATGTAGTTAAGGAATAAAATCCAAGTATAATAATTTTATTAATACTTGGATTATGACAACTAATAGCAAGTTTTTGAAGTGAGAACTTGTCAAATCCTGCTTTACTGCTTACGAGCACCTACTCACACATGCTAATACAGAGTTTAAAAAATCTCAATTCAGAAACCGAGTGATAGTTTATGAATTTGAAAAACCAGAGAAGTAATATTTTCAATACTTTTCATCAGTTTCGTTCTATCTTGCGTAGCCCCCTTGTGCGCCCAGATGTAATCCCTCACCGCATACCGTGACATGCGATGTCGACGGATCAAATTATACTAATTTATTCATACACCTCCCATGGAACTTAACACACAAACCATAAAGATTATATTACAATGAATGAATACACACGGTAAAGTTGTATATTTCATTGAGACATTTTCTTAACTATAAATATCGTTGTTTTCCTACGTTTTTCTTCACATTGGTATATACTGAAAAGTATGTAAAGAGGTCGCTGGTTTTATAGATTTATTTTAAAGTTAAATATTGTGATTTTATGAATGATTGTAAGCAATATTTGACCATTTAAACTACTAATATAAATTTACCGTAACAAATACTTTCATTTCTACCACGTTAAAGATGATAATTACAAAATTTACCTAATAAACCTGTTAAGATCTGAAGTGTCTAGTAAAAAGAAAACTTTTCACGGTGCCCATAAAAGAAAAACAATTCCCCTCTAGACAGCTCGAACTAAACGATTTATTGTTACAATCTGCACAGTACAGATTAATAACTAAAGGATTTATCGTACAAGTTCCGTACACACTGGCAACACTGCAGAAACCGTGCTGTCAACTGCACGACAACACAGCATGGCAATACAATATCGTACTATGTCGCTGACATTGGATCTTAAACGGAATACTGCTTGGGATATGAGTGTCTGTTTGAGATCGGGTGTTTCCGTGGGCATTCGGGTAACTTCGATACGTCAAAGTTTTTGAAAAAAGTTTAAGGATGATTGATCTGTTAAACAATAAACTTTTTATCTTTTATCTCAAGAGAAAATATACGTACTATAAAACTCTCTAGATCTAGCGAATCTCTCTGCAAAACATAGAAAAATTATAATATACTAAAACTTTTAGACCTGACTCATAGACAACATTATTGCTTGGGATACAATCCTGTATACGTTTATATTTTTAATGGTGTAGTGTAGTGAAAATGGTGATAGTGTGTATGTTCAAAAAGAGAAAAGGATTACACATGCGGGCGCAGATTTTACTGGGCTTTTCATTTTCGCAATGTGGGGGTATCTAATCAAGCCTTTACATAGCAACGTGCGTGTATCTGTCTGTGTATAATAACTGTAATATAGATCGGTGTTACAGACTTTGTATAATATAGAAGTATGGCAGAAGCATACAACATGGTATGCTTCTCCGGGCTCTCGGGAGCAGACCCCAAATAAATTGGTCTATGGGACCGAGAATACAGGTCCTGAAATCTCTGCAGTTATTCACGAGTGTGTAATTTCATAGCTAGAACGCATTGTACTAAGTTTATCTGATAAAAATGTGAGTCCTACATAAAACATATTGTTACTCGTATATATACAGGTTTTCAAACGTACATTCTGGTAATCTCGCAAATCAAAATAAACATCTAATTCCTCCAATCATTCATGAACTCATAATTCAAATCATCGCAGTCTCTGATTGACCCATCTCGCAACTATTTACTCGTATTAACAACCGCGGAACCATTTTCACATACAATTGCTTAAATCAGTGAATTCGTTCGGACTTTCGGAGATTTTCGCCGGAACCGAATGAATATTATCGCATAGCTGCCAAGGGAGGCGTGGCACTTGATTGATACGGCAGCCGGACCGGTGTTTATGTTATTATCAATCTCGGATCCGACCCGGACGCCGGATGTAGTAGGAGCACAGAGTGTGACGTCACGCCGGATGTTGGACGTTGCGACCATTCCATGGGGTGTGGAAAATTGTGTATCTATGGTCGATGTTTTTTTTCTTTTGTTTTTAACGTTGGTAGGTATGAGATTTATATTATGTTGCCAGTGGGAATCTCGGATGTTTTGTAAAGTATTTTTTCGAGCTTTTATAAAACTGTGATGTGATGATGCTAATTAGCTTTTAAATAGATGTTTAGTGAATGACATTGACGAGCTAAAATGTTAAAATCGTTTGAAATGTAACATGAAGTGAAAATATTTTATCAAAAAATATTTAGTAGTGAAAATATTTTATTCAAAACATATTTAATGTTCTACCGAGGCTCCAAATAATAGTGATGGACTTTCAAACATGTATCCGAAAAAAAAACACAATATGCTTTTCTCAAAATTACAGGAAATCGGTGAAAGAAAAGACGGAAAACTGTAAACACGTGTTCCCCTCATAAAGAACAACGAAAATAAATCTCTTAAACGATTCGCGCGTCGGAACAACACCGTGCAGATTGACACGCCACCGGCCTACATTAGTTCTGCACCGGCATTCGGGAACCGAACACTACGCTGCTAAAAGACATCACTATTTATACCAAGACCAACGCAAAAAGACCTCTGACACCTGCGCTAAATACCACCATTTTAACAATGTGTTTGACAACGACAGCTCTAGTTAAACTGGACGAGCTTTATTTTAAGCTACTAATGACTGATGCGTCATTTTCGCTTTTTTTTTCGAGTATTTAAAGACAATAGACGAGGACAGTTCATAAGTCTGGCTAATGGAGTGTCCAGTCCATTGCTGGTTTAACGGGTGATATCAAAGGATTGTTGAGAATATATGAGTTAGTCGTTATAATAAATTTATGATCGTTTCGTACGCATGTTTGTTTAACTGCGGAATGGATTGAAGGCGTGTGTGGATTGTGTTTATGTTCTGACAATTATTTGCACATTTAACATACGAGTGCGCATTGAAATCGCCTTGTGATGTTCTAAACTAGATCATCATGCGATAACAAGCCCATTTATTTGTTTGAGCAACTAGTTGTTTCTTAGTTCACATTATGTTTCAATGTGCAATAATGCTACGATTACAACACTGTGGAACATCATTTGTTAATTGTTATTCCGTTTTCTTTTTTACTAATAGGTCAATGACAAGAATAATTTATTGCTAATAGTTTAGCATTCTTTTCGTTCATAAGTAATTATAGTTGATTATTTTAAACACCAACTGTTGAATGACTCCGTTTGTAAGCTCGGCATTTTAGTTATTTTACTCACGTTTTCCTACTTCAATCCAGATGTGAGAATTTATCTCTATCGTAGAATACAACGTTCATAGTGCATTTCGCTAATCTGGCCATTTGATTTATCACTATTATGAAAGCTTTGGTTCAACTACTACAGTTTCCTTTGAAAACTACTGTAATTGATGCTTTTTAAAATAATGAATTTTGCTATTTTGTCATTTTTAATTTGTGACGTAAAACAATCATAATTATAATAAAATATAGGTATTATAATATAAAATACCCTAGTTATAATCTCGTTCCTATTGTTTTCTCCGTAAAATAAAAAAGTAAATAAAAACCTTGCTCATTAAAATAATATGAAACAAATAAACCAACGCTCAAAATCGATTCGCTATTGAAGATAATCGATTTCAAATTTTAAATCGGTTACACCTGTCATGCTAATAAAATCGTCGGGTGATTTTCTCCGATATACCTATTGCATAAATATTGGTATGTAGGCTGTCGCGTGCCTGCCATAGATAAGATGTCTCGTCAGTCAAAAGTGTCGCTTCAAGCAGTTGGAAGCGCTTTTGGCAACGCTGCAGATATTTCAGCGATCCCACTATGGTGTAGTTACATCATTGTAAAGCTGAGGTTGCAATAGGCGATTTTTTATGGGACAACTTAGGCGCAGTTCTTGATCCGTAGTTAACTCAATCCTTTGGTTTTTATTTTATATTAAATTTTCGGTGAAACGCGTTTATTTATCAATTGTAAGCCTGCCAAATTGCCTAATAATTATCTATCTTACTTATTTCACCTTTTGTGGGGCTAATAATAGAAGAAAAAACGCATTTCATCGTAATTTGAAACCATTGGTATATAGCATATATAACCATTGGTTAAGGATAAAAAAACTGGGCTGTAGCTACTGTCACCAGTTTCACTCTCATGTATGAGTTTTATCTTAAGGGAATGCGCCACCTATAACATGTCCTGTGCAAAGTTTCGTCCAAATCTGTTGAACCGTTGAGACGTGATTGGTAAACAAACAGCCAGCCTTTCACATTTTTATTAATATTCGTAGGATGTGATCCCAAGACTACAAGGCTCGTTAAAATTGGTACCCACATTTAATAATTATTGCAAATCATATGCACCCAACTTTCCCTTTTAACACTGCTTCCTGCACATCCCATTAATATACACTACTGTATGTTGGCCCTATCATTTATCGCTACACTGCACTGTCAAAGGGTAGAACCATAGTTAGGTGATCATCCTAATCACCGCGCATGGCGGATGGATTACTGAACGCAACTTCTTGCCATACCAATAACAATAATTGCCATACCAAAAAAAGGGCAAAATTTACAAGTCCGTGATTAGACCTGTCGTGATAGATCAGAATTTTGAGCTATGAAAAAGATGGATGAAAAGAGATTGCATGTAGCAGGGATGAGAATGTTGAAATGGATCTGCGGTGTGACGAGAATGGATAAAGTGAGAAATGAGTATACTAGAGGAAGTTTGAACGTGGCGCCTGTGACAGAAAAGTTGAAAGAAAACCGTTTGTCCTGGTATGGTCATGTGATGAGGAGGGATGAAACGCATGTTACTAAAAGAGTTATGAATATAAATTTAGATGGATGGAGAGGGAGGGGACGGCCGAAGAAAAGATGGATGGACTGTGTGAGGAGTGATATGAAAGAAAAGGTCGTGACTAGAGGAGAGGTCTTGGTAGACGAGTATAATGTTGCATATGCTTGTAGACCAACGTTTCTTGTTTATATTGGTCATCTTCCTGCCCTTATCCCATGTTACTTGAGGTCGGCGCAACACGTTTTCTTCTTCCATACCGTCCTGTCACTACTGTTCCCCGTCACGCTATTACTGACTCCGTTTTCTTTCATATCACTCTTCACACAGACCATATTGACATCATAACAATAACATATTAAAGAATGTATCACTGTGCCAAAACAAAATACTAATCAAGAGCATTTCTGCAATCTGTTATAAGTCTGAGAATGTCGGCAAGGTGACGTTTATTTTTATTGTAGATAGGCTTGCGCTTGACCACTATATCACCTGATGGTAAGTGATGATGTGGTCGACGGTGTAGCACGCTTGCCTAGAATTAATCTATTCACTCTTGACTTAAAGACCCCGAGATTGTAGATATCGGGAAACACAGACTCCGGCAGGGAATTGCACTCCTTAGTTGTACCTACGCATAATGGAAGTATTTCCAACGATTAGTGCGTATGTGTGGATGATGCCCGCCATGTACCGATAGCGCATCGCCGTATGTCTTGTAGCCCGATAATGAAAATTAGATCATGCAATTCCATCGCACACTCCCTGAAATGCAACCGATAAAAAAACCGACAAGCTGACAACTCGGTGACGATGTTCAAGGCTCTGGAGCTTTGACTCGATTGACTCGTGGAAAATCTGCCGCAGTGGATTGAATCCTTCCTGATTCCTTCTTGTTCCTCTTGCTAACTTGTCTCGTATCGACACGAAGCGTACGACAAACATTATGTCGCGGGGAGAACTGCTGAAAATGCTCCAGATTTCCTTTATGTGTAGGTTCTCCTGAAGGCTTTATTATTGCTACTTATATAATATTTAAAGTCTTAGCAAATATTATACAAAAATAAACTTATGATTAAGAGCCACCCACATCGTCGCTAAGTGCCATAGACTCCTTGGACAGCAAAAAATAATAATTCGGTTTCTGTGAGAAAAGCTACCAATGAATATAAATTTATTGTTTTTTTTTTCTGTACTGTAAGAAGTGGTTTTCGTGCATTATCTATTTACTAACAATATCTAGTCTATTATATACCTAGTCAATATGTATAGAGGATTCATGTGTGAATTTATAATAACGTTTGTATGCCCTGTTGACTGAACGCATATACGGACAAGTCGGCACTGCGTTGATATAGTGTGCCTAGTAATTAATTTATGTTTGTAATATAATTATCTTTGAGTTGCCATGCCTTGTATCTTGTATTAAGCTGTTTTTTTAGTTTTCTTGGTTTTTACGATGCATTGATTGGTTAGTTATGGGCTGTTGATGATGAGTTTTCAAGGTCAAGTTTAAACCTGACCAAAGGCCATAGACAAGATAAATTCTAACAAAGAAAGCATCACCGAAGCGATTGAGAGGCCTGTGGAGTTCCCAGAGGCGAGGTCGTGGGTTCAAATCCGGACAAATACCAATGTGTCTTTTTCAAATTCATATGTACTTCCTAAGTTTATTTTGGACATCACAGGCAACGGTGAAGGCAAACAACGTGAGGAAACCTAGATATAGTTAACGTTAATGTTAAGACTGAAATAGCCGACTTATAGGCTTGTGGGGTTCCGTTTTTTTTATGTTTGAATGGTGACTTTATCGAGAGTATTCGTAGCCATGTTTGATGTAAATCGGTTCAGCCGTTCAAAAGATATGGGTGTTTGAATCGAGGTGTTTTCGCAATTACTTGTTCAATAGATTGTCGATCGAAGCGTGTCTACTACTAAATAAATTATGTAGCATGAAATAAAAATGTGTAAATTTTTTAAATCTTACTGTTTCTTAGTAAAACATGACACGTGCTAAAAACGTATGCTAAAAAGCAGGATGCAAATGCTTACTACGAAAGATGTAACAATAATATTTTGCAGAAAAATAGGTATTATTTTTAGATCATCGTTGGTTATTGTATAACTTCCGCGAATTGAGTCAGGTTTAGAACGAAACCTAATTACGTAAATGGAGCTGTTCTGTCCTTCAGACGTCAGGTGACGTAGCGTTAAAAACGTCTTTATTATAGTTGTATTTATTAGTAAACTAGCACTTTGCCGGTGACTTCATCCGTAATTCTCTCTATTGCAAATCCCATGGCAATTTCGAACAATATAGGACTACATCATAAAGGGCCTAACATCTGCTCTGTGCAAAATATCAAAGGCTTGCTATGTCAAAGGTTTGGGCTGGGCGTTAATGAGTCAGTCAGTGAGTCAGGTTGTCTTGCTTTAGATAAATCAAGTTATCGAACTACGAGTAGCTTACAGTATTGCATGCATCCCTGCAGCCATCAAAAATACCTTCTCCCTTTTCCCGAAAATTCTGTTATCTGCGACTGCTAGCCAATAGTTCCGTTAGGAGTCTAGCTCATTTCGCCATCACGACTAAAATCATGGGTTTTAAAAATCTATCAACGTTCATAGACATTTTGGCAGCCAGATTTAGTGGCAGGTGCAGTTACTCAGCATTTTTCTATAGACTCCCACAGTTGATCCCAACACAATGGATCCCAATAAAAAATAGGTTCGCTCTTGGTCTAACTGTTTATTAGATTTCTTTTGTTTGTAAACACACTCACATACACGTTTTTTACTTAAACAAAATCAAAAGATAATGGCCTTTGATCTCTGTGACGTGTGTTTACGTTTTCTGTGATTACAATCGTTCGCAGTAGTATATTAAATATGTACCTATTTTACCACATGTTTTCTGTTCAGGCATTGATGTATACGCTTATGTAAATGCTGTATTACTTGTTTCTACCAGTACCAGTTATAATTGGTTTAGCGGTTTCGGCGTGAAAACGTAACAAACAAACAGACAGACAGTTACTTTCGCATTTATTATTATAATACTAGCTTCTGGCAGCGGATTCGCCCGCGTATAAGTTGGAAACCATACCAAACAAATATAATCCCGGGATAGAACATGGTCTACCCACTTGCCAAGTTTCATCCAAATTCGTTCAGCCGTTAAGGCTTGAGAGCGTAGCAAACAAACATTCACATTCGCCTTTATAATATTAGTATGGATTGATGGCTGTCTGTAATACATATATAGATAAGTATGCGTTTATACTTCGAATAGTAATCGCTTTGTACAGTTGTAAATGTGATGTCATGTCAAAGTTTTTATAGGTACGTTTTAATTCGTTTTTATCCTTACCTACATACGAGTCACTAGTGGGAAATATTGCACAACTATAAAAACATTACCTTGAAGTACAGTTAATCACACATTTGTATAATTACATAAACAACTTTAACTGCTCTAAAATAAAGACGATGTCTGTCGCATTGTTAACATTGGCATGTGGTTAATTGTACAAGATCCGACACTGTTTAAATCCTCTCTAACTATCCCGCAATAAGAATGAAGTATTTATATTGCAGATCTTCTACCATAGCATATCATATTGCATATATATGCTGTCCCATTGCTGGGCAAAGCTTTGGTCCATATTTATCCAGCTCTCTTTAGGTCTTGCTTTCGCCGAATAAATGGTCGGGATCTATTCCAAATCCTTATGCTACGAGTAATGTTTTTATTCCTGCCCCTATGATGACTTCCCTCGTCAGGTACCAATATCCTAAACTTTATTAAATTCGAGAAAATCCTTCGATAAATTTCCTACATTTTATATGTACACGAGGTTCTCGTGGCCCCACAGCGGCGCACTACAAGTCAATTATTGCGCATTGCGTCCCGGAGTCACCCACTTAATAGAAACTTCCCGCTGTACGCCACACGATTAACAGCGAGGTGAACAGCACCTGAAATTGTACAGAAATATCGTTGAAAAGGTTTGAAATAGCAGTGTCGCTATGAATATTTGTTGGTTGATTTCAGATGATCCGCCATTGCATACTATGCTTCAGGAGTTGCTGTAGTCAGCCACACTGCTTAGTGGCTTTAGTGTAGCCCTTTACTAACCAGTAGTAACGATACGAAATTAATCAGGACCAATCGTGTTCTCGGTATTCATAATTATACTCAAGAAGTATCTCGATCCTGATTATACCAGCGTTCATCATCTCTAGAAGAATTATTATTATAAATAAAATAGTAGGCTATTGGGGTTCTAAAAGATATGAGTTTTCTCACGAAACTTCCATGGTAGCTTTTTCCGCTCAATTCTGATATTCCTAGATTAGATTTTCTTCCATCATAGTTTTTTGCAAAACACATTAAAGCCTTGCCTGTCAATTTATTTGTCAAAACAATACAAAGCCAGACAATTTCTAGAATATCCCCAACGCACTCACACGCACTAGAATCGACACAATTCTAATGTCATCCACATTATTGTCCAGTTATTTCTGTTGCCAACTCACGTTGAACCGTTTATTTTAACTCTCAAGCCCAGTTTACCTTATGATGGACGACCGCTCCGACCACAGTATACCTCTCATTCAAAACTATTTGGACTAGAATCTGAATTAAACTGAGTTTAATAATGTTAATGCAAAATTTTAAATACTTGGTCAATAGAACTAAAAGGATGTAAAACATTACAACCTGATAGGTTAAGAAACCACTTCTAAGAGAGTAGAAATAGCAAATAATTCTCAAAAACTTAGCCATAGATTTTGAGCTAACAACCTGAGTCAATGGTAGTCGTATAGCATTTTCTACAATCGACCATGACACTTTTTTATTTTGGTCTATATTAGGGGGAATGTTTATAAGGATATGGAAATAAGGGTTTTTTTTCCGTAGATGGATTGATATTGATGACTCTAAAATTGTCTATATTTGCCATTGACATAAAATAAATCTAACTTCGAAACGTTTTATTCTAATGAAAAACCGATCCCTTGTATAAAAATAATACAGAACTAATAAGAAAAAATCACAAGAGGCAATGAAATGCATATAAACAAGCAGGTAAAGCTCTTAATCATAATAAGGTCCAAATGAGGCCTTACCGTGACTTACCATCACTCACCCAATCCATCATCGTCCATTACCTCCCAACATGGTGAGAGCTGGCCCATTAGTTTCCATTCCATTCAGTCAGTGACCACGACATGTCACAATGTTCAGCTCCATCCAATAAATCAGACTGAATCAAAATGAACGCGAGCGGCGCTTTGTAAATCATTCGGCTTGGTAATTAGAAATTTGCTAAAATGAATTTCTGTGACGTCATGTAACGTGACGTGTTCAGAGAAGCTTGATAAGTGGGCTTTGATGTTGTGCTTGTGAGGGGTTCCTGGATATTAATCTGGATCTAGTTTGACGAGAATTTTCAAGGAGTTTTTGCCTTTGATGAGGTTACCGATAACTGACGGATGAAAGGTAATTCTAAGTTTGACAAGGCTCTGTAATGGGCTTCGATAATGATGATGTTGAAGGTTAATCTAAAAACTTATTTTAACTAAAACTTGATAATGTTACTATGTAGAATAACATACTATACCACTATAAATGAACTGGCGAAGCAGTAAATGTTATATCTAGACATTAATAATAATTTGATGATTTACAAGCTAGAAAGATAGGCAATCAGTGGTATCGTGACGGTTGACAGAACAGAATGGAGGAAGAAAATGTTTTGCACCGACCTCATGTAACATGGACAAGGACAGGAAGATGATGAATGATGAAGAAAGTAACGATACTAACAAATTAACCGGAGCTAAAAAGCAAGAAATAATTTCAGCTCTAAATCTTATTGCATCACTCATCGCAATCGCGATGTCGTCTCAGGTCACTGCATTAACAGAAAAACGATTAGAATAATCTCGGTGATTTCTATTGAGAAACCTAACATAAAAAGTATATTTTAAATTCTCTAGATACCTCCTATTGTGATTCTTAGTAACTTATTGTGCATTTAGAGGTTCTGAGATCTGATATACAAAAACGGTACGGGAAAAGATTTCGTTAATGAAAACGAGATCTCATTTGATTAAGAATAATTCAAGTTCAAAGGTGCTTAGCAAAAAGTTATTTTTTAAATACATGCGGATCTTCACAATAGAACTCGGTCAAAATACATTTGTCAGCGGTCTAATTAGTTGTAGGTATATAGATTAATCATGTCTTTCGCTCCAACTGAACGAAAAAACATAACTCCCAAAAGCACCATTCAATGTTAAACCCTGTGAAACTAAAAATACCTTTGATTTAAACAAAACGTACTAATTTTCCAAGCGTATTTAGTGTATATTGTATGAAGCAGCATCCTAAAACGAAATTATGTCGTTATCCAAAACGGATTTAAGTCTGGCCAACATTAAATTTGTGGTCTAAATTCAATCGGACGGAACTGGAGGCATTGACAGGTGAATTAGGCCGGTCGTAACTTGGCCCTGCCATTTTGAATAATTCAATAATGGCGGGAAATAAATATGTCGACTTTAGTGGAAACTGTATATTTGGAATGTAGAAATTGCCTTGTTTTATAGTGGAAAACGAAGTATTTTCCTGAAAAAGTATCTAGAGAATAAATACAAGTATGATGATTGATCGTAGAGAATGATAAGAAGAAAACTTGTTGTACTGACCCTAGTGACAAATGAAAGACGGGAAGATGATGATAATGAAATGAAACCTAAAACACACAACTAAACACTGTTGTTCTTAAACTTACTAGTACACATTAATGCATCACTAAAACAAATATCAACGCAAGTAAGCATACAGTTTTCATAGAAAAGCAACTGAATTAAGAGAATTTTCCGCAAGAACAGCACGGGGACGATTATGAAGCAAACCACGTAGCAAGCTTTGCCGCACTCGGAATTAGAAACACTTGGTTCTGGCTAAGTATCGTTAACACATGGGCTTTAGAGACTAGAAATTTTCGAAATGTCTGCAATATAAATGGATCATGATTATCGTTTTAGTAACTAGGTTGTGAAGGTCGGATAGGCTGTCACTTCTAAAATTAAAATATTTATCTGCATCTGCCTAGACTGGAAGTCGACCTCATTATAGATGCTTTACCCCAGGCACAGATTACTGAATAGTTACTCCCCAGGTTAGGCAGACGCCAAGATGGAAAAAGCCGAACTAGACCGCAAGATTGACAGTATAAAATAAATTACATCAGCATTACGATTAAAAGCAAAAACACGCTTGACTATAAAAAGTTTGACTAGAATTGCTTAAACCTAAAAATAGGAGCATCAAACGGACACAACCTAGACCTTTTATACTGTCTCAAAAATCTAAAATTAGAACGACGACAAAAAAATCCCAGCACTCGTATAAAAAACCTTTACAGCATTTGCAAGAATAATACAAACGGTGACCTTAAGAATTGTGTTGAATTCCGATGTGAATCTTTAAGGAAAAGAATAATTAAACATTATCTCCGTAACCGTTGCTTTATTGAAAGATAAGGCATTACCGTTTTAAAGACTTTTTGCGTTTCCTTTTCATGTTTTAGCGTCTGTAAGGTTTCTTCTTTTTCAACCGAATTTGTTACGTCCTTGGTTTATATTTTTAGATCATTATATATTTTTATTTCACCCGCAATTATATAGTCCCTGTTATTTTTATTGTTATTTTTATTACTATTAAAGTTTATGACAGTTTTAACTAATGAAATTTTTTCTTTTTTCCAGGTAAGTTCTGCAATTCCTCATACTCATACGAAAATCAAACTACTGAACAAATGATCGTTTTTAAAGGTAAGATTAGGGAATCTGAAGAATAGGATTCTACCTGGCCTGTACAAATGTAACTTTTTATGACATGTTTTATTCATGACTGCATCATCATCTTCATTGGTTATGTTGAAATCAACGGTTGCTGCATTTGCATTGTCTTCCCCTAGACGAACAAAAATTTCTTCAATATTTCGGGAAGTGATTTCTCAATAGTTTTTACCTGTCCGTTGTTCGACACGGATTCCCTAGTCAGGCACAGGTTATTGATCCTCTGCGTTTGGTTTAATATTCAATGCGCGGACGCAACGACGGTGTGCGTCCGTAGGCTGCCCGGAGCAGCCTGCCTTGAGTGAGAGTTTTGATTTTAGAACAATGGAAGAAAAAACGTTCCTTTTTTTAGTTTAAAAAGATGTGTGATTTGCATTCCTGAGTTATTCATATTTTTTTCTGTAGCCATTTTAAATAGCAAAAGATGGAGCTAGACAAACTTTGCATGTACAAATGAATTTATTTTAAGAATAGTAATAAATAAATTAAAATACTCTTTTCCATAACCATGGCAATTTGAATTACAAATGATAAATAAACACTTGAATGGAAAACGCATTAGCATGTTTAGTTCTTAAGCCTTAAGTGCGAACATAAGTGCCTTTAACTAAGGAACTTGTGAAACCTTAAGTTTTGCCAGGAATATATTACGCACTTTCACTGCTACTAACTTCAATATATAATCCTTCACCAAAGCAAGAGACTATTTGTACCTACTGCAGTTCACGTGAAACTTCAATATATCTTTGTCTATACCTATGTATTCTTCAGAGGAGCTCGTGGCTAAATAATAACAGCCGCACGGGTCGATCATCAAGGTTAAGCAACGCTTGACGAGGTCGGTCCGTGGATGGGTGACCATTTTCAACATACTGAGTTGCCTCCGTGCCTCGGAAAGCACGTTAAGCCGTTTGTCCCGGCTGTCATTTAAAGATCTTTGACAGTCGTTACGGGTAGTCAGTAGCTTGAGATCTGACACCAGTCTTGCCAAGGGGTACCGTGTTATGAATCTGAATCCGGTAAGACTGGAAGTCGACCCCAATATAGTTGGGGTCGGCTTCCAGTCTTGCTTCATCATCGCTTACCATCAGGTGAGATAGTGGTCGAACGCAAACCAATATAATAATAAAAAAGTAGGTTATAAACTTATTGGTTAGTCATCTTAATTTAAAATGTTGTCGACAATTAAGTACATACATTTGAAGCCTCACAAGACCAAAATTTCAAAATCACACAATTTGTCAAACTCTCAATGCCTCCAAAACTTACGTACTCATTACAATTTAATCCAGAATAGGGGAAGTTGTATGACAAATGAATGAAGCTTAACAGCCTAGTTTCGGTACTAAAGCGATTATTGTGCGGCTACAGCAAACCTATTTTGCATTTGATCACGTTGATTGAGTTAAAGTGTACCGATTAAGCCGTCTTCCTACATTTCAAACTGGTGGAGTGTGAATTAGAATCCAATTCACAGTATATACTGGTATTATGGTTTTGTAGTTCTGTTTGTTGAACAGGTTCAATGGTATTGATGAATTAATCTAAAATAACAGCTGCCAAAATCTCTTTGGTTTAAGTAAATTAAATTCTTCGTGAATTAAATTAAATAATATGTAGCGTTATTGTTGGCAGTGAATTAAGCAGTTAACAAATCTCTCTGCACTAATTTAACTTCGGCTTATGGAATCGCAGATATCGTTATGACAACTATATTATTTGAAGATACGAAACTTTGAAATTGTAAGACCCCACAAGCAAGAAGTGAAACTAGCTCTAAGCTGAATGAACTAAAGTTTGAAGCTATGAGCAGTTAGTGCATACTAAGTTAACGTTGCTATGTTCCGCAAGAAATCAGTTCATGTAAGAATTTCATTTAAAAATCAAAAAAAAATGTCTAACAGTGAACGTCTTTCGGCTGCAATGATGATGATGTGAGGTTCAAAACACATTGCTTCCAAATGTCTCTTTTTCATCATGAAGCCATGTTTTTCTTTTCAATCCCACTAGATTCAAAATTGTATCATGATGATTGTGTTATAGATGTGGAATAGGCTATATCATCATCATTATCATCGTCCTGCCCTTGCCCGATGTTTCTTGGGAAAATAGCATGGAATAGTGTGTGCGATAGGCGGCTACATTTCTATAAAATATATCAGGATGTTTTCTACTTTTTTACTTCTGCGTATATTATCGAGTCAATCGATGAGACCAATTTCAAGTTCCAATATCAAAATTCAGCAAACAAAAATAAGTATCGACTTCCTCCGAAATAGACGAAGAACTTGGACGGTATATGTAAATGTCGAACGATAAAAAACAAAGGAAATAGTGGCCAAGTTCGTTGACATCGACGATGCCACTCATTCGGTATTCTCGTATAATCTTCGGAAGTGAAAAAAATGTTAATTTTAAAATTGTCCCTGACGTTTGACATGGCAATTTTTTCACAAAAAGTTTAAGGGCTATGGTAATGGATGTCGTAAGCTTGACATCGAAGATCAGAAGGTTAGATACTTATATATACGTGCGTGTTGAATTTGAAAAAGTTATTTTGAATACCAGAATAAGCTTTGATTTTATGTTGTATGTTAAATTTTATGTTGGGGACATCGAATTTGTTAAGTTTGTACAACATGATCTATTTTTGTATCTTTCAATAAAGATATTATACTAATATGCTGTTGTATCATGAATTAAATTTACATGAATAGAAATGAAATTTTACAATAATGGCACCTGCAAAACAATAAATTACTAAGAATAGACTCCAATCTAGAAAAATATACTACATTTAAAAACTAGAGGAATAGAAAGGGAATACAATGAATATCCATTAACACAATTAAGATATCGTAACTTTTGGCTCTCGATTCTTTCAGCCTACAACAAGATGCTTCACAATATGATAGGTCATAAATAATCAGCCAACTGGCACGCCAGGGCAGCTCTAATTTATATCGACTAGTTGTCAATCTGACACCTCTAGTAACGCGGGCCCAATTAATGTAATCACGGCTAATATTATCGGTAACAGATGGATGATTTGTGGGGCTATTTAGTGTTAGTTTCTGTTGGATTGTTAGTTTATTAATATTGGTTAGGTTATTAATGACTGCAGTATTTACCTACGGATCGAAATTCGATATTTCACATTTGAGAGAATCAAGCAGGACGTTTCTTTATGACCGTTGTCTTTTTCTTCATCATCATCGTCCTGCCCTTATATGCACATAATGGACAGGACAAAACACACTTCAAATAAAGCACACGTTTTATCACTCTTTTAATCTTTTTCTCTTTGCCAGTATAAGTAACTTATGTTTACTTTAAGCTTTACCTTACTATCAATATAAAACTAGTTACTGTACACGGTACTTATTTCATCTTTCATCTCTAATCATAGTTTCGGCAAATACCTCCACGGTTACTTAGATCAAGTATTGCTTCAAAGATACTTCCTATCTCAATTTCAAATTCAGTAGCTATCTCAGAAGGATCTTAGGAAACCATCAGACCTCCAAACTAGTAATCAGCAACATCAATAAAACTAATAGCTCCAACTGTCTTAAGTTACCCAAAGCCGCAGCAATTCCTCACTGGGAACTTTCCATCTTTGGCGATACAAACAAGTGGAGTAATGCAGAACTAACCAAAGGCTTTAATCTTAATTATTATCTTGCTCTAGTTTCAACTTGCTCTAGTTAGCTCAGGAATCTGGGGACTCAGATAGCGGCAGTTACAGATTGTTGCCATATATTTAACATTTTGTTTTGTTCACTCTAATTTTAAGCTTTGAGTGCTAGCCTCTTTTTGATTTGTTGCGCCTTGATATATTCTATGCTATCTATTCTATCATAAACATCCAGTTTTGTCTACTTTTAATCCTCCTTTTATAGTTTTCCCCTATTGTAATGCCATTTCCTTTAATTGATATCTCCTAAAACCCCAAATTGCCAATAATTATCACCCTCACCAATAAAACCGAATAGTTCCACCAACTGTCTTGTTACCGAAAGCAATTTCTCACTCCGAACTTTCGTTGTCGCAAAGTTTCGAGCCGGTAAACGATACATACAAATGGCGCGGATTTCGGTCCCGCGGTACACCGCGAGCCGCGACTGATTCACGCGCGCGACTTGCCAATCCTAACTCTAGGGCTGTCACCCAACGAAATTAATCACGGGACACGGCGCCAAGTTATATTGCACGTCAATACATAAGTTCGCCTCCCTCGTAACCCGAGGGGTGATGCAAGTGTAGCTTGCTTGACGTGACACGTTATAAATTATTGTTATAGCCGCCCGAGAGCTTGATTAATTTTGGTTTTGACATGTTTGATGAGAATACTGCGGTATTGGTTTTGAGGTCAATTGTGTTTGAAGAATGATAGGATAGGATGATAATGTCGTTTTTATAATGGATGTTCCATTAGGCTATCTTTTGTTAAACGTCAGACGCAATTAGATAGAACGTGTTATCGAGATATAGCCTTGTGTTTTACCTCAAATGTGATGAAAAAATACTCACTCTAAGAACCTCCCTTCCCTTCACAATCAATCAACAGACCACAGCTGCACATACACTTCTCAATGTGCTCTCTCCATCAAAATAATAACAAAGAAAACCGACAGCCCTACAATGAAGAGCACCGACGACGATATCGACGTGAAGTGCGCGGTACAAATGGTGGCACACAAATTAATTGCCTATTGGTTGTAACGAGAGTCTTCACCGATACTGGGAGCTACCTGCGACGTACTTTATACGGGTTAATTAGAACTTGTTTACGTAGTTTACGTTTTACGGCAGTAAGTTTTGTTCGTGAGCGACAATCCTGAAGGAGCTATTGGTTGACTAATTGCCTGACTGCATGCTCATTTGCTATGCTTAATAGGTAGGTGCAGTGATGATGGCCCAGTGGTTACCACTATGGTGACTTACGAGTCGTAGGCTCATGTCTTCGAACCCAGGTAGGCGCATAACTTTGTGTGATTTATTTCATCACCACTGCTCTAAAAACGGTAAAGGAAAAGATCGTGAGGACACCGGCCATGCCCTTGAGCTAAAAATACGAAAACATGTGACTTCCAATAACCCGCACTGGGCCTGAGTGGTACATTATGGCCTATTTCCTCTGACAGAGAGGAGGCCCGAGTCCCAGCAGTGGGAACATTATAGGCTGATCATGCTATACTATGTACATCAGGACCTCAGGGGTTACCAAATGGTGGACCGCGGTCCGGATCCGGACCGCCGACCCATTTTGTGTGGACCATACCATATAATTTACTTGTGTTATATGAGTACCTGTGTCCCAGCAGTGGGAACGTTAAAATGTTGATGATGATGATGATTATATGAGTAAATAATTTAATCATTTGTCCCGCACATTGTCTTTACTGCCGCCGCCAATTCAAGAACGAATAAATCATTGATATTGTATATATATTTAAGTTTATCATTTCAATTTCAATAAAGTAAATACACGTGACGATGGAAATGGCAGGGGTGGGGTAGATAGGTGGCTTAAATTAAACCTTACGGACCGCGAAGGTCTTATTATTAAAAAAAAATACCCGCAAAGTGCGAGTCGGACTCGCGCACGAATGGTTCTGTACCATTATCGCAAAAAACTGCAAAAAAAAACACGTTTGTTATATGGGAGCCCAACTTAAATATTTATTTTATTCTGTTGTTATTTTTTGTTATAGCGGCAACAAAAATACATCATCTGTGAAAATTTCAACTGTTTAGCTATCACGGTTCATGAGATACAGCCTGGTGACAGACGGACAGACAGACCCCAAAACCCCAAATGAAAGTAACTGGTGACCCGTGATGTACATCATCCTAAAAGTTATTCAATAGTTTACAGCTAACTACGATAGCTAAGGTGGCCTAGAAATAGTGAAACACTCGCAGAAGGAAGAACTAAACAAGTAAATAAACAATACGATTATAAATCGCAAGCTAAATCGGTACTCAATAATGTCATAAAAAGTTCAGAGTATCAAAACAAAGCACTATTACTTGTTAACTCGATTTCTACAATACAACAAAAACCGTTCAAGAGTTCTTCTAATGTTTTCGTTGAATCTCCTTGACACCGTTGTCCAACCAACGAAGGCACTTATTGCATCAATTTACAAGCAAATTAACAATTTAATTATAGAGTAATTAGTCATAGTTTACTTATTTATTGAATACTAGCTTAATGGCCCCGGGTTCGCGCCCGCGTGGTCTATCCAACGGTAACGGTATAAAAAGTAGCCTTTAGTACTTAAGGCGCAGATTCCCTTGAGTAGCTGATTTTAAAATGAGAATCACGTCTAAACGGCTAGTCGTAATTTTTTGGAAAAAATATATGTTACATTAGACCATTTTCTTAATAATTTGATCTAAGCACATTTTGAGTTTTATTCGTATAACACAGTGTAATTAATTAATAAAATTATGTGTAAAACGGACAAAAACACGACAATCGCACCAAAACCGCTGGGCGTATTTTAATGAAATCGACACCATCTCAAAGACAATTTAATTATCTACAGTTTGATCTGAAGCTTTTTTTTTAAAGTCATGGAATAATAAGGAAAGTACAAAAAACTACTAAATTTTGGGTCGAGCGGGTGCGAAACGGGTGCGCGTTTTGTTCCCTCAAGGTCGTTGGCGTTAGTATACGCCGCAATGTTAACGCAGTACTGGCCGTGCGCCTGCTCGATGCCAAAATATCAATATTGAACCTCGTTTTGAACAGTTTTGTTCGCAATTTACAAATGCTATTTCAGTTATGAAGAAATTCCAGCCATCAATTTTTCTGTGTAAAAATATTTTTAGTCGTTTTGGAGTTTGGAGTATTCAAAAGTTGCGAAAAATAATGTGTTGTTAATTATTTTTTTAAAGCAAAACTATTAGTTACACGATAAAAACATGTTTAACAAATAAAGTACATGAAGCAATAATAAATATATATTTTGTCAAACCTTTTAACCTAGCCGTTACTAAGTAGTATGCTTTAGAAAGTTACCGTTTTACGGCACTAAAGCGGTTGTAGGGCTCCAAAAAAAAAAAAAAGTGCCTATAAACCTGTTATTTTCCCAATAATTACTTCTTAAATACAATTATTTTCAGTCCTATTGTCATATATCATCATTTGTATGCCTTTTAATGTTCTCACTGCTGGGACACAACCCCACAACTCTCCTCTCTGTGAGACGCATTTCATTATAGTAGATATTATTATAAATTTTATACAAGTACTTGACGTTAACCTTTTTTTTTCAAATATCTCATTCATCATAATCATCATCATATCAGCTCAAAGACGTCCACTGCTGGACATAAGCCTCCCCCAAGCGACGCCACATTGATCGGTCCCGTGTGTCTCGCATCCAGCGGATCCCCGCAACCTTCACCAGGTCATCGGTCCACCTGGTGGAATGCCTTCCAATGCAATGTCTTCTGGTTCGCGGTCACCACTCCAGAACCTTTCTGCGCCATCGGCCATCCGTTCTGCGAGCAATGTGCCCTGCCCACTGCCACTAAAGATTGGCATTTCTTCGGGCTATGTCGGTAACCCTGGTTCTCTTGCGGATCTCTATATTTCTGATTCGATCACGCAAGGAAACTCCGAGCATAGCCCTCTCCATTGCCGTGTGGGTGACTGTAAGCTTTCTGATGAGGCCCATTGTGAGAGACCGCGTCTCAGAGCCATAGGTCATCACTGGCAACACACACTGGTCTTAGACTTTCGTCTCGAAATACTGTGGTAAGTTGGACGAGATACCGCGCAACTTCCCGAACGCTGCCCAGCCGAGTCCAGTCGTCAAAATTTCATTACGAAGCACTATTTTAAAATCTCTTAATAATATCAGCATAAATATCAACAATACTAAAGCACTATAAAACATGATCTTGTTACAACAAATTAATTGGATTATACTAAATGGCTGGCAGAATAGAATAATGGGTACAATATATTTATTGTATGTAGGTACTCGAATATATGAGGCACATATATCGCCAGGCGTTGTATTTCAAGAATGTTAGCACCTATGCGACACTGGTGCCACTAAATGGTAGCTATTGTTCTACTTACGGGTACGTCGCTGTCTATAATGGAATTTTGACGTTTAGTAAAATGTCTGGAAAATTAACTGAGTAAAAGTTTATACAGGACAAATAACTATTTATGATTTACAATATTTCGCCTATGATAAAAAATATGTACCTGATTTTTTTTTTTTTTTTTTTTTTTTTTTTTTTTTCTGCGGGGCGTCTCACAGCTCAGTCAGAATGACTGATAGCTGCTTAACCGGACTTTCCTACGGAGACTAAGCTATATAGCCTCCAGCTAGGCAAAAAATTACTAAACCTAAGCGACAACGCTGAGGGCTACCCCAGTTGGGGTCGGACCTCGGCTCAGGGCCGTCGCTGGGGGGACAAGCAAAAGCTGGATCTTGACAAGTGATTCTACCATCCGTTCGGAATAAGCCTACGTGGAGAAGAACGGACAAGAAACTCCATTTCATATCTAATAATTTAACTAATGCTCAGCTTCGCGGGCTGGCAAGATTTTAATTGAAGGGATACGCGACGAGCCTCGGCGGCGAGGACTGACGAATCGGTTTGTATTTCTACGTTTGTATATTCTACTCCATACCTAGGCTCTTAAGGAGCAGAGTAGAGATCGTGAGGGGTCAGAGGTGAGCCTCAATTGGCGAAACTTGGTTAGAAACGGTGTAGGTGCGACTTAAATGCGCACCCATTGACCGTTTCTATAAACGAGGCTGTCTAGTTCCTCGGTTATATTGGGGTACCTCTTGAAGAGGTCGTTGGATTGGGCTTGGGTCATATCCCCGGCTGCCTCGATCCTATTGATCTCGGCAGCCAGCGATCTGGCCTCGTCCGTCATCCAGATTTTGTACGCACTGATGATGGTATCAGATACGCAGCGTCTGGGTTTGGGCGTGGATAGAGACGGGCTCTTAGCAGCGGCAGAGGTGGGAGCCTCCTGTCGGCTTTGAGCGGGCATGGGGACTATGGGTGCCTGAGGGGCCGGAATGGGATGATCCATCAAGCCTGGAAGCTGTTGGACGGTCTGGGGAGCCACATTTTGGTGGTTGAGCTTGCCCCATGGCGAAGCCCTCTGAGGGGCTAGCCGGGGAGGGGGTTTAGTCGAGGGAGCTTGGCGTGCTTGACGCTCAGCATGGATTTTGGCCAATCTAGGCGCAACTTTGGGGGCTTTAGGACAACCCTTGTAGTTTGCCGTGTGACCGACTTGGTCACATAGCACGCAGCTGGGAGGCTCCGTGCATTCGGCAGGGTTTTTGGGACGGGTGCACTCTTTTGTGCCGTGATCCCCTCGGCACTTAACGCACCTGGGGCGGACAAAACAGTGTTTTTGGCTATGGCCATATTGTTGGCAGTTGTGACACTGACCAACGACAAAGGGACGGTAAGGTTTCTCGATAGAGAACCCTGAAAGGGAGCAGAGAGTCTTAATTTTGAAAATAGGGGCATAGGACTCGGTAGGGTCGCACTCGACCATTACCATATCGTATTCCTGTCCACCTCTTGCTTTACGCATGCGGTGGACGGCAATGACAGGGACTTTTTGTGCGGCAAGATCCGCATAAATCTCATCGACTGGGATTTCCTTCGGAATGCGCCGGATAACCACACGGGTGGGCGCTTCCGATGGGAGAGAATAGGTATGGAACTCTATCCTCAAGGTTTTTAGGAGCCTGGAAAGGTTCCTGAAATCAGTAGGGGTCGGGAGTAGGATTTTAATGCCTACCTGGCAAGCGGTGGCACTAAGAAACTTGATTTTGCGTTCATCGCAAATTTTAGAAACTTCCGTCCACTTGGCCTTATCGTGGAGGAAGATAGGAGGGCATTTCTGCTTTTTAGGAATAGCAGCAGGGCTGGGGTCGCGGCTCGACATTGGGGAAGCGTCGGCCTGAGTTAGGGGACTACGGGAGCGACTCCTGGGGGCTGGGGAGCGATCTGAGCGCCTAGACCGCTGGGAAGCGGTGACAGGGGTGGGCTGCACGTCGGAGGAGGAGGTGGACGGCAGAGTTGGAGGGTTGGTCGAAGCGACCTTTTTGGGCTTGGTGGCTTTGGGGTGGGACTTGCCCTTCTTCCTCTTCCTCTTCCCCTCAGAGGTAGCTTGACAGCTTTCTGAGGAGGAATCGGCGGAGGCGTCGTCAGTAGTTTCATAATCATCGGAATCATCCTTATGATCATCACCGGACATGGGTTCGTCAACGAGTGGACTGTCAACGTTCGGGGAGGCAGGATTTTCCGAGAAATTAATCGGAAATTTGAGAGTTGGGGGTTTAGTGGGCGCAAGCGCCGAAACGGGGGCGGGCGCCGGGTTGCCGATGGGCATGGGCTCCGGGGCGGGTATGGGAGGAGGGGGGGGGCATGTAGCAAGCTTATGGAGGATGAAATTAAGCCTTTGCTTATTCATGCTGACCGGACTGGGATCGTCCGACAACGCGTCCTTGACGAGCTCTATCAACGCTTCGACAGGATGCATCCTGTCGCTGTTGACAGAGCTAGTGCAAGTGAGGGAAAAGGGAGTGAGAAATTCCCCGGGTGGACAGGCCCGGGGATGTGTGCAATCCTACACTCCCAGTCGGGTTAGACTGGGAGGTGAGTATCTGGTGAGCCCTAAGCTTGTTTACCTGCCACCAATCTTATTGGGTGGCAGGGCCCTAAGGTACCGGTAAACCCACCGAAGGTGGGCCACCCACCACTGTGTACCAAAAGTCTGGTACGTCGGGATAGAAAACACCCGACCGTGCCAGGTGTAAGCTGTGGGACGAAGCGGGGGTTGACTAGGCTATCTACCAAGGCCAACTGATCCCGCTCCCGACTCCAATGACTGCCGTGTCCTTATGGGACTTGGCGGGTGCTTGGGGCACACCCTCACTGGCTTGTTAGCACCGCTAGGTTTCCCGCCAGGGACCACACAAGATGTGGATTTGAGCTGCCACTACTAGTAACCAAAGTTACTAGTAGCGACACCTTTGGAGCGGCGTGCGAAGACGCGACGACCGCAGTGACGTCACGCAGAGGGGCGCGACGAGACGGAGAGTGGGGGCGCCGGAGAGCGCGGTGGGGCGACGAGCAGCGAGACGTCCGCACGGAGCGACGGCTGGCGAGCTACCATGTACCTGATATGAGTAAATCGAATAAATAACAAACGAACGAATCTTGCCATTACTCGGATCACGTTTTTTTTTTAAATTGTCGCCTGTGTGACAAGAAATGACATTAGTCCAACCCCTTTAAACCTTTAACCCGCCAGTTCTACCACAATAAAATTAATTACAAAACGCACAATTAAATCCACACGCCGCCCATGTCCGTTATCAATAAAAAAGTAACAAAAAAAAAAACCCCGGCCATTTACATAATTCCCCGATTTCACGAAACATCTGTGACTTTTATATCAATCCTGCACACATTTGTGGTTTGAAATATATTGTGTGTGTGTGGGTTAAATATGTACTGTATATATGTTTGTGTGTTTAACTAATGTGGTATAGTATAGAACACAGGAAATGTTCGCGTTGACAGGTGAGATGTGTGAGTGTGCTGTAAATATAGGAAGACTGCTTAAGTGTGGGTCACAGGGTTGATAAGCGGTATTTTGGGGATATTTTGGTGTATCAACTAAAAACTGTTTGAGTTGATATTTAAAGGTAAATGTGCTATTCTGGGTTTTATTATGACGTATGTAAATGTGGTCCCCCAGTTATATTTTGTTTCACTCTGGCATCATAACTAAACTAAAAAGCGACGTGATTAGTTACTAAAAATATATTTGAAAATAATCACGTTCCTAATTCCTCTTACTTGGTTATCTATATGCCCAACTTTCACAGTAGACAACCCTAAACTTATGTCACATAAATGCGACAACAATGCAATTTAGACCAAGTGCACTAAATGTCCTTTCACAAGACATGTACACTTGCAACAGGCTCTTACCATACTCACCTTACGTAACTTTTCAGGCACTTTACCTGTACAATTTCACATTTCTATTGAGTAAAGTAACATCATACATAATACTGCTATCGTCGTACTTCACATCAAAGTCAAAGTCACAGTTAACATTACACGCCTCAAAATTTAATTGAAAACTAAAGTTTGTGTGACACTGATACGAATCTCATAACGGTCCTGTGCCAGCCCTATGTCGGTGTCACATATATGTGACAACAATGCATCTGTTATGCCGACATCGCGCCTTGAAGCCGTTGATATGTCCCGGTCACAGAGTACGAAGGAATGGAGGGTTAATAATAGGTACGCATTTTTCTCCATTGCCAAAGACGTATGTAGACATATGTCGTTGAAAAACGCATTTATTGCCATTGATATTTTTCTATAAATAGTTCCTGTTTTATCCAACCATTTATCAAAACCAATTCTAACTACGGCTTTAGCAGCTCGAAAAGAGACGACGACACATTGCCACACCATTTACTTACTAATCTATGGTCGTCCAAGAAGTGTACCTTTGTGTGTATGTCACGTTCTTCTTTGTTTTGCGTCCGATTGTCTATAGGTCCACCGAGGGATCGCTAGGGTACTATCGCGTTACATTTCTGTGACATACTTAGAACTTAGACCGGTATAGTGGTGATAAGCAATTGTTATATTCCGTGTTTGTAACGTTTCCAAGGACAATTTGAGGAAGGTGGTGTGGGGCTCAGTGAACTGTTTAGTAACATTTGTTAACGAATGAATAAACATGACTTGGTAAGGCAATATTTTTAATCATTACTTGTAGAATGTTAAAATCTTCTCTATCTTTATTATAAATTATTTCGAAAATCCTCTTTGATACTTCGCTACGTAGATACGTCGTAGGCATTGTAGTTAAGTTATGGTTTTACTGGGACCCTCTTCTTTTCAATAAATAAGCTTTTCCTTTCAGCTATCCTTTCCATTATGCCTTTATCATTGTTACCTACTTTCATTAGAAGATTTGCCACACCCATTTTTACACTCAAGACGTTACAGTTTTTCCATAGCAACCACTGTCTCCCTCCCCAAATCATTTACACCAATTCCAAGCTCACTATTAACATTTAATTCATTGCGTCAAACTCAACACTCAATGTATCCGTTTCACCAGTAATGGATTCCAAACGTGACAGTTGCTAACAACCCATCGCAGCTCACAAGGAGCTCACGTTTCCTATTTATCATTAAACGTGCACCTTTCCGTAATAAGTTTTCCTTCGCCGTATATAGCTGGTAATGAATTTTATTTTAGTATATTTGTATGCTTAGAAATCATCACGATCGCTACCGATGATTGACCTTCATTGCTGGAGTGCTCTGGTTAAAACTTTTGTATTCTTCTTTATTATTTTTAACCCCCGACAGAAAAAGAGGCGTGTTTTAAGTGTGTGTGTTTGTGCATCTGTCTGTGGTAGTTTTTTGAAAGGTGACTTTATCGATTGCGTTCTTAGCTAAATAACTATGTTTGATTACAATCGGTTGAGCCGTTAAAAAGTTATGCGCATTTTACTCTTTGAATCGGGGTATTTTCGCAAGATATCGTGTTATACATATGTACGTGTTTCAATGGATTGTCGATCGAAGCGTGTTTACTATACTAGATAAATTATATATTTTGTAGTGGTAAATGCATCGGCGATTTTTAAATTTTAGAATTGACTTGTGTCTACCTAAAGTCTTAAGTGCAAGAATATGATGTTGCTGACTTAATTAGTTTACTTTATCTTCTGGAGTATCTTCATGATGATCCACTTGTCTGTGCATAGCACAGATCATTGTCAAGTCTTGTCATCATCATTCTCATAATTAATATATTTGTTGTCGGCGCATCATGTCTTCTACTTTCATACATCTCTATTCGTCGTTTTTACAGTAGTTCTCTAATATTGGTGCTTTTTTTGGTTCCTCAGTGGCCAAAACATCTTTCACCTAGTTCATTTATTGATTATTTTGATTTGATCTTGTTTTAGAATGTAGATCAATATCCTATTTCTCCAAATCTACTGGACAACTTGGGTCAACCCCAAATCAAACTGAAACCTTCCATATTTTTTATCGAAGTTTCCATCATCCCGATAACCCTTACTGAACAAGGTTACCTTAACTTGACAATCGAAACAATTCAAGGTAATGTCGATCAAGAGGGCCGACCCGCATTTCTGTGCATATCTCAATACTCTCGGCCACATCGCTATCTGTTTCAAGATAAATATATTTACCCTGAACGCGGTGAAATATTCAAAGGGCCTCTACCCTTACTTACCTTGGAACTGTAATTAATATTAAACTGGTATTTAAGCTTGTAATTGTTACGTCTCGATTGGGGAAGAATGTGGGCGTATTGTGGGTAAGATTTGGTATTACATTTTATAATTTGATGTATCAATGATGTGGGTTATTCAAAATTGCTTCCGTATTTAACTGGTTGAATGTCGTTATGACATTCAACCAGTTAAATCTCGGGTAAAATATGAAACATCTGAAATTCTGAATGTACAGAGGAACAGGAAAAGGTATGTGTTTTAATGCTGGGGAATAATAAAAAGCCGGCTAAGTGCGGGTCTGACTTGCGCATGAAGGGTTCCGTACCATAATCGCAAAAAACGGCAAAAAAAATCACGTTTGTTTTATGGGAGCCCCACTTAAATATTTATTTTATTCTGTTTTTATAGCGGCAACAGAAATACATCATCTGTGAATTAATATTTGTTTCGGGATATTTACCATGTATATTTTGTTTTTTTGTTTTTTTCTAATGATTGTGACCATGTCAGCTTAAAAACTTATATCATCTGTGAAAGTTTCAACTGTCTAGCTATCACGGTTCATGAGATAGAGCCTGGTGACAGACAGAAAGACGGACCGCGGATCTTAGTAATAGGGTCCCGTTTTTCCCTTTGGGTACGGAACCCTAAAAAGGTTCTGTTTATGGCAGAAGATCGCTTCTTAGTGAATGAGTCGAATAAATTAATAATTTTCTACGTTTCTCTTGAATAAAACCATATTTTATCTGTATCACTTACATAGCTCATAATGATAGGCCTCCAAGCAATCGCCAGCTAACGTTACCAAAGTTTACAAACTATGAGAGCTAAACAAAAAACAAATACACAATATTAAATAATACCAAATACCAAAACAACACGATGATCGAAACAATAAACAATTGGACAAAACAATAATGTGATGGGCATATAATACCCTTCAAATGTTAACAGAAGACTGGAGATCAATAATGAACGTGTGTCCAACACCTGGATACGAAGATCCCTTGTAAATCCCGCGGGCTATATGTACTTATACACGTAGTACTTTATTGGGCTGTAGGTAAGTAAAATTGGAAAATGGTTTTCCGCTCTGTAGTTTAATATAGTCTTCGGTGTGAAAGTAGGGTTTGTGTTACAACAGAAACAAATTTTAGTAATCTGTTTGTTATGGTTCTAGACATGTTATTTCTTATCTTGCTTTTTTTTTTTGTATAAATGCGAAAGTTTAGATGTGTGTTTGTTACTCAATCATGCCAGAACGGCTGTACGGATCTGGATGAAATTTGGCACAGAGATAGATTATATTCAGAAATAACACATAGGATATTTTTTTTTCGGGAATATGTTCCCTCGGGATAACTTTCGAGTTCACCCGGGCGAGGCCGCTGGCAGACGCTAGTAATCGATAATTTCAGAGCCAAAACGTGTTAATTTTTGAGTTAATTAAAAGCGAGAACCATCATGATCCTTTTGCTCTTATCTCAATTTATATGGAGTTTGCGCAACATGTCTTGTTTTTCCAGACTTATCTATTAATAGTCACCTCAGTATAGTCTTAAAACGAGGAATCTTTTGAAATCTTATTAATAATATAAATGCGAAAGTTTGGGTGGAGGTTTGTTGGTTACTCAATCACGCCAGAACGGCTGTACGGATCTGGATGGAATTTGGCACAGAGATAGATTATAGTCAGGAATAGCAAATAAACTATTTTTTTTCCCTGGAATATGTTCGGGATTGTTTTCGACTTACGCGAGCGAAGCCTAGAAGCTACTATATTATATGTATTAGTCTTTCGCAGTACATTTTAGTCGACGCTACTGCATTCAGCTGTTTCCATAATTAATTATCTAAACTCATAATGCATTTTAAGGACACTAACGTTAACGTTAATTTTCCAGTAATATTCACATAAAAGTAATAAAACGTAACTAAAATGTGTCCAGCGCAGTTATTGAAATGCGCGCGTTTACAAAATGTTTCACGCATATTAAACTCCCGTCACGCGTTTTATGATTTTGTCACGGAATTATATGAAGCAATTATCGTATTTCACTTCGCTGCTGCCGAATTTATTTTCTGTTTTAAACGCTAATTGTTCTTTTTTTGTCACTTGTTCCTAAATAATAATTTTGAAAAAATATACGACTTTTGCTATCATGCAATTTAATTTTTAGCTAAACTAACTGTTAACAGATAACGGTAAATAAAATATATAAACAAAAATATTTTACCTAAATTCCTGCTTGTACCACAACATCCGAAAATGACATCAATTACAAAACGTGCGTCTCAAAAATTTGCACACAATAGGTAGGTACTTGTCAAACGATAAACGACAATACTGCCTGTCATTACGTTTTCTACATAAATATCTCTGATCATTGTGGTGTAAACCATGTGAAAATTCACTTTCCTCTTGAAAATAAAACCAACAAGCATTGTGTGTGTGAGAAAGTTTGCACAAATGCCATCGAGCGTAAGCTGAGTAAAGTAAATATAACGAGAACTAAAACAAAATGAATTAATTTGTGAAGGCCAGTGAGGATCCCCTGGACACCGTTTTAATACTTTTAATTAAAAGGATGTGCCCCGAGGTGGCTCTCAGGAGTTTGTCACAAAAAATAACAATTGAAAACGCACGCCACGGTGAAAGTCCAAAATTGTGTGTTCGAAATAGTTTCTAAATGAAAAATGCCGTGGTACTAAAATTTTTGTTTGTCACATTTTAGGGAAACAGGCAGTTTAAATTGCATCATTTGTACTTTGTTTTAGAGGATACAATATGGTTAAAAGTTTGTTTTTTATCACATTAATATACAGTAAACAGTTGGCGTCGAAAGCAAATTAATTCTAAAATCTATTCTTTAGCAGTTACAAAAGCTTCATCGGCAAAATATGTAAATACAATTCTCAAGAGTCAAGACTTTCAAATCTGTTACTCGAGGAGACTCAAAATATCTTTAATCCGCTCCTACAGCTTAATAATCAACTAATCCGCGCTCTCAACGGGTTTGTGTCAATAACAAACAATATTCATGAATTTATTTCCATCTTCAAACATTCAAACTGTTCATTTGAACACCTTTTAGCGAATTTAATTTCACACTTGACACTAGAGAGTAAACAATAAACAGTGTCCATTAAATCTTGACACTTCGTGGTGGCGCTGCTTGTGAAGGTAAATGTAAATAGTCTGTCAAATTAGTACATTTTGTTTTAGTTCCACACTTAGCCGCGGGTCAAGTGAAACTGGACTAGTCGTAAAAGCTGTTATTTTAGCTCCGAAGTAAATTGACAGTGATTCCATCAAACTGTTCATTCGTACATTTATTTGTTCAGTTTTTTAAAGGGACGGACGTCCAGGGAATATTTTTAGCTCGAATGTTGGTTGATTGCTTGTGTTGAGCTTGAGATGAAATGAGGTGAGTTTTGTTGAAGCCTGTTGTTAAAAAATGCGAAATGCTATGGAAGCTGTTATAGGCGTGATTATTGAATGTCTTCCTTATGCTACGCTCCATTTGTGGTAAATGAACTGCCTAAGTTAGGTATACTGCACTTTTATGTTAGAAACCCAGTTAGTCATGGGTTTATTTTTGTGATAATTAAATTGAGTTAATTTACAGTAAAACGGAATTTCCTTCTTTTATTTAGGTTTTACCGTGTTGCACCGACTCCCAAGTAACAATGCAAGGGCAGGTATAAAGAAAACCGGCCAAGTGCGAGTCGGACTCGCACACGAAGGGTTCCGTTCCATTATCGCAAAACACTGCATAAAAATCACGTTTGTTGTATGGGAGCCCCCCTTAATTTATTTTATTTTAATTCATTAATTATTATTTTTTGAAGTAAATATACAACTAAACATTCTGTGAATATTTCAAGCGTCTACCTGTTGCTGTTATTAATATCGAGCAAAAAACGACAAAAATATCACGTTTGTTGTATGGGAGCTCCCCTTTAATATTTACTTTATACTGTTTTTAGTATTTGTTGTTATAGCGGCAACAGAAATACATCATCTGTGAAAATTTCAACTGTCTAGCTATCACGGTTCATGAGATACAGCCTGGAGACAGACGGACAGACAGACAGACAGACAGACGGATCGTGAAGTCTTAGTAATAGGGTCCCGTTTTTACCCTTTGGGTACGGAACCCTAAAAAACTACCTCTTCTTAAAATTCTACGCGTATTCTACCAAATAGCTATTAAATATTATATCTCCCCTATCTCTCAGACACCCCTAAGCAAGTACATGCCTAGATCTTGCACAACACTACACTACCTGTCACATATAACACCTATTGTTCGCTCGCTCGTCGCCCTCTAGTCTACTCAAACGCTCCGACGACAACTCGATCCCAAATTAAGCCCCACTCGATACCTGGAATTATCGGATGCGATTCGATAGACCCCGCTCGCATCGCTGGCAATACCAAATATTGACACTTCATATTGAGCTGGCGACCGGTACGGACGACTTGCTCGTACGGTGTTTAAATGTGCAAATAAAATGATGGGTGACTAAATATTGTGATGATTGAGTTAAATAATTATATTAGTAGTATTGATAAAGTCAGATGTTTCTTTTTATAGAAGAAATACTCGTAAGTTATTTCTAAATTTTTCACATACCTACAACCCTATTTCTCGCTAAGCTTGTGCTGATAAAAAAGCTAAACTATTAGGTTAGTCAATCACAAAATTATAATCCCTGTTAATAATGAAACTAACTACCAATCAAATATACGAAAATAACTAACAATCGATATAAGTATATACTCTTCTTTGACAACAAATTAAATTAAACATGCCTACAGAAACGGCGAGTCGAATCTAAAGGTCTACAAGACAATGCAAGGCTTCATTTTCTCAAGTATCGCTTACATAGTTACGCCACTGAAGCGCACAATAAAATTACGTATAAATAAATCCACTTACAACTTCAGATACATCGCACTATAACCTTATTATCTCCAAAGTTTCACTCCAGTGGATCATACGCTTACAATATTACAGGATCATAAAGCGGTATCTCATATATTACAGTTACATAGAGTCATATATTATCTCGTGTGTAACAAAGAGATACTACGTTTCGCACAATCACATCTCGGGCTAATAATTCGATTTGCCTATTTGACTCTAGACCGGGACATCACGGCAATCAGACGGTGGGAACGTAGAACGTACTTACCTAACCTATTTGTGAAATGTCTCACAAACACACTGGTAACACGGAATAGGAGCAGGAGCACCCGTGTCATACAGTCAAGTGAAATGGAAAGCGGTGACACAATCACAATGTACGTGTTGTTTAATTTTCTCACACGTTTCGTGCAGTTTTGGTTCTGGTTGGCGAGAGAATATATTTGATTAATATTTTCTGAAATTCTGACACAGTTTGACAGGCTGTGTCGTCAGAAGTGAATTGCATAACTATGTGTGATTGTTTACCTGTTTAATATTAATGGGTTGTTGTTAAAACTTTGCTAGATAATTATTGTTGTCGGAATCTTATTGTCTAATTTCAAAGAGAACAACATTTTTGTAGCTTTCTTGTTGGATCAGTGTCTTCTTTGTCAAATCGTCTCCTTGTTTCGTAATCAATGTTTATTGACAACTATGAGCAAATGGTTGATGTTTATTTAACTTTATTACTTTCCTTTTTTTCTTTATATTTTTTTTTTTCTTTGTTTTTTTTTTATGAATTCGCGCCATCTTGGTGAGACGTTTAGTCAGCTAGCTGCTTTGCTGCGAGCTAGCTGTCCAGGGTGCATCGGACGTTTGTAATCGCAATTCGATATATTTAACGCGCGCCACTGGTAGCAAGTAGCAATTGCCTTTCATTCACCTCGATAGAATTCTAAAATAAACTAATAATCACCTTCTTAACTTAGCTAAAAAAAACAAGTTAGAACGTCTTAATAACCGTGTGTATATTAGTCCGTAGTTCCGTTTACCGCGGTTCGGTAACGCTATCTCCCATCTCTGCGAAATTCCAGCCGAACGGACACAATGCCTGCTCTGATGTCAAACAAACAAGCAAACAAAAGGCGAACGTCATATCTTACCCGTTATCGTGACGCTCATTGATTGTAGATGATGTAAATAAATTGATGAGAATTCAGTGAGTGAAAATTATGATGTCGTATCTTGAGATACGGCTGTGTGACGAAATGAAATGACGTTGGTGTCTTCTAAAGATTGATATTGTGATTTTTTATGCAAAAAAACAAGCAAATAAAAGCCGAACGTCATATCTTACCCGTTATAGTGACGTTCATTGATTCAAATGATGTAAATAAATTGATGAGAATTCAGTGAGTGAAAATCATGATGTCGTATCTTGAGATACGGCTGTGTGACGAAATGAAATGACGTTGGTGTCTTCTAAAGATTGATATTGTGATTTTTGATGTTTTATTTTGTTATATTCACCCTTATATAAATTTGACCCAATATATGACCACGTTTATAGTGGCATCATAGACGTTTTTATGTGGAACAGATCACATAGATCTTCCGACCAGACGGGTGCTATGATTGGTCCGGCCAACTGTTTGTTGTCGGACTGTTGTAGTTATGTTCAAATCGCGCGGAAAACTCTGCTTTCGCGATGCAGGTTTTTGTGAGTTCGTGTGTGACATCATAGATGTCTCTACAACACCTATTGGAAATATACGAGTATATTTAAAAAACACAAATTTATTCAGTAATGAGTAACAGCAACATCCTTGAACCCCGAAAAAGAAAACCACAATTTCATTTTAATCAAACAGAACCTGATCCAGCCCGCGGCAATCAAACAAATTGTCGAGAGACGAACAAAAAAATAGAATTATATCCGTTTCACGTCGCCATGTCGACAGCGTCGCATATTCCTTATTCGTCTGAAAATAATCCCCCCACCCTTCACGTTTCTCGCGAGTAATATCGCGCTATTTATTGTATTATTCGCAGTTCTTCTCGCATCAAAGAGCAACAAAAGGAACAACATAATATACTGAACAGGTACGACGTTTCAATTTGCGATGAAATTGCTCCATCGACTGAGTACATCGGTATTGGCAAAGCACTTCTCCACCCCACACAGATATTTATACGAATTGCTTATAAAATAAAATGGAATTATTTTTTTCGCTAGCTACGCGCACCTGTTTTGGGTAACGTTTGCCTTTTATATTCTTCTTCTGAGTTGACAAATTACGAGAATCGTCGAGCTTTATTGATGTTGAGTAATGAGGACACTTATTTACGAGTATTTCGGATAATCATAAGAACTTGTTATGTTCGAGGAAAATACATATAATTTTCCGAGAAGCATTTTCAATTATGATGAATTCCGATCATTTCGCCCCGGATACAATTTGTTACAAATGGCGGGAGTCTCGGCAAATATTTTTATCAGAGCGGCATTCAGTTCAACGTTATGATTAAATATTGCTATAATTTATGGCGAAGTAATTTAATAACTTTGTCGGAATCCTTAAGCCATTCCAACTGCGCGAGTAATTCCTTCAGCCCCTCTCATATATTCCAAAAAGCTTTTATTTTATTACTCGAACTTTTAATCCCTTATTCGCACACATTCGTACAGTCAACAAAACTGTTAGGTATGCAGGCCATTAACAAACATGCACTATGCTGGCGGCATTCCTTTTTAGCGTGCCAGACGGACGTAAAACGTTTTTCAGTGCACGAAACTTGGAATCGAAAGTCGTTGAAGTTGGCATAGTTATCTCCTCTGCCGACTGTACGTCAACGCTGCCATTCCGAGCGAAGTGTATTGTAATAATGAACAAACAATATTTCGATTGCGTTCTCCCTATTTTTGACGCTTACCACCCCTTTCAACCCGCTAAAGGTGCTTGTTCCGAATTCAAATTTATTCAATTCGAGGCGCGATCGCTGTGGAAATGAAACGTCTCGCGATGGTACACTTCCTTCTCTATTAGCATTTGATGCCGACACATCATTGTTATAGTTGGGTGCACACGAAGGTTCTATTTGCTGATTTTTTTTTTCAAGCCTTTTCTCCACTTCTCTCTCCCCTTTCAGTGAAGTTATTGACGCCTTGATGATCACAATAAAAATGGTTTGAGTGCGCATATTTATTTTGTTGGCGTTCTTTGGTGGTTTCAGTTTCGTTTTCTCGTACACGCGGGTTGGAAATAGATTGTTATCACGTCGTGTTATGTTGTATTGATAAAGTTATTTTAGTAGAATGCAATTTTGAATTTAAAGACTACAAGCCTATTAAGTTTTAGGAAGGTAATTTGGTATTTTTATCATGTTTTTATTAGCTTGGTATGTATGTATCTATATAACGAAATCTTTGAACGTGATTTTCACCCCCTTCAAAATTTTGGCTTAATTTGAAACTTTGCACACTTATCAAGGACCGACGACAGTGCAATAATTTAAATAGTTTGTCTTATTATCCTTACCAGGATCTTCAGGGTTAGCGATTGAACCAAAAAATAAATAATAGTTAAAAAAAGATATGATAGAAAACCAAACTAAAAAGTAGAAAATAAATGTTCAATAAATTTAAATTAAGAATAATATGATTCATCATCATCATCATATCAGCCGAAAGACGTCGACTGCTGGACATAGGCCTCCCCCAAGCGTCGCCACATTGACCGGTTCCGTGCGTCTCGCATCCAGCGAATCCCCGCAACCTCCACCAATATGATTAACAAAATTTTATTATAAATAAAAAAGCGTGAGATATAAGATATTTTCAAAATGACTCTTCTTTTACCAATATCTGTCAATAAAATATTATAACAATTAACATCAAGCGCACCACGCTTTTTACAATAAAACTAATTATTTTTCTTATCACACTATTCTTAATATAAATTTATTGAAAATTATTTTCTAGTTTTGAGTTTGGTTTTCTATTAAAGCGTGTTTTTTTAGTTTTTTTTTTTAACTATTTTTAAATATCACTGTGTTACCACGTAAGACAAAAATTGTTTTTAACAGAGTTATCACGATTTATGGGATGCATTAAGGCTCTCCACAAGTGACATTGCTTAAGAGTGACCCGGCACACCTTTAGCTGTGCCCCGTACCTGCAAGGCCCGTGTCTATATCAATCTTGCCTAACTTTATGCCATAGCATGTATTATAATCGAGGGTAAGCTATACTAATACATGAAATGATTACTATACAGTAAGCTGCATATTTTCAGAGTAGAAACAAGACGTATGGTGGGTAGTTAAGGGTTAAAAACAACTGTATACAAAAATCTATCATAACCCGCAGTAAACAAAAAAAAAACTCGACAATACGAATCAAAACCATCGAACGTTACCATTGAGCCTCAATTGTCATAATCGTACGACATTTTGAGCGCAAGTCGCACGTAAATCGCCGTATCTTTGCACACACGAGCGACCAATGACAATGTCATGACAGACAGGATTCTCTTTTCACTCAATAGCTTTCCTACGAACATTGTAATTTTATTTATTCTCTTTTTTGTTTACGATTTTATTTCCTTTTGATTCCTCCACAAAGATTTTTGTTGTAGATTACGCAGACGATAAGTCAAGAGGAAATAGACATTCTTTGCTTAATTGTATTTTATTTCAATTCGAAGAATTATTTCGGACGGCGCTAAATTCGTAACTGTTTTCGGACGGAATAGGATTTTAGTGACAGTTCGCTAATTGCTGTCTACTCAAAATTATTTCGGGCGCTTTTATAGACACTAATCTAACTGTCCAAAATTAAGGCTGGGAACCAAATAACTTTTTCGACAAACAATCATATGACGCAATAATCCGCACGAAAATATTCCCAACACGGCACGTTCCCAAAATTGTTTTTACATAATACACGCGACGTACGTCATAATCTCTCAATTTTCATCCAAGATACAGCGAAAATTGGGGCAATACAATTTAAAACTAATCATACAACATTCCATGTACCCTCTTAGTTTTCACCGAGGGGGGGTGGGGATCGGTTGAAAAGCTAGCGTACATAATGAAATCTCGTCAAATAAGTAGAGTGAGCGAAATATACGTGGTTGGGAGACACGCTGAGGTGAACAATACGAGTTTGTATGACGGCATCGCTGTATTTGCTCCGTAATTTCAAAAGCCGCGACCTTCCCGTACGATGCATGAACGCAGCGAATGAAGTATTTCCAGAATAGGGATGTTTTCAACTATGAGGTTGGTAGCCCTGTAAAAGTATCTCGTAGTGAAGTTTGTAGACAGAAAAAGTCGTGTGCCTTTTTGTGTAGGGATTTTTTTGAGCTGGCAATATTTGTATGCACTTTGACACAAAATGTTGTAACACTTAACAATTAAGCTCAGACATCACGGCCAATTCCCTTATTAGCTAAAATTTCAACAAATAGCCAGCAAAAAAGGCTGTAATAAGCGCAAATTATACAACTAGTACAAATTGTTTGCCAGAGGAAGACGTACCAATTAAACAAACGATATAACGGCCGCCGGAGCGCGTTAACGAGTTTTGACAAATTTTCTAACTGGCAACATAATAAAGAGAAAATTAGTCCCGCCGACGCAATTGCCAGCAGCGAAAACTATTTTACTTGTGAAGTTGAGAAGAAAATCTTTGAGTTTTAACTGTTTCCAGTCGTAAACGGGCGTTGATGGGAGGAGCGGGGTGTTGCCAATGTGTTTTGTTTTAAAGTGGCGTAAAGTTGCCCTAAACAAGATGGAGAAGTGTGAGCTGATGTTAGAATTTTGGCGCATATTTCGATCTTAGCATTTGTGCTGGTCAGACTTAATTAAAAAATCTCCACAATAAATTGAGCAACTTGTCATCCAGTCCAATGGCATTCATTAGGTTCTCAAATGTGAAAGAGTATAAGCATTTCAGCGTATCAGCCCACTGCTGAAGAAAAACCTCTAACTATACTTCATAAAAAAAGATAGCTTGATCTCTGCGACATTATGTCAAACTGACGTATACGGTATAGTTACGTTACTGTTAGCCTGTCAAGCGCTATTGTTACTGTATTGATACTGACAGCTGTCGCAGAGATCAAGCTATATTATGAGAAGTATAGTTGCAGTTCCATAAATATCACCTAGCTTCTGATTTTTACTCTTCCTTTCCATTACCTTACGACACAAATATTTTTTTACCTGAATCCGAATTATTGGGCACGGTTTCTTTGTATGGGATGAGATATCTGTATGCTAGTATTATATTATCTGTGCCAAAGGATAGGATAGGAATGGATAGGTAATTAAAGCCTGTTGCTATCAATTATCTATTTTTAAAACGCATAATGCAAGGAGATCGGGTGGAGGACACACTTATACTTAGTTAAACTCTCCCCAATGGCAAAGTGTAAGCTTTAAAAAAATCAGCCTTTAGTAGAACACTTCTGGACATACCCCTGTCCCAAGTTGGACCCACCTGGTTTTCCACCTTCCGCATTTAGTCTGTCTCAGCTACCATTTTAGCTTTAAGTTCCTTCATGACATATTTTCTAGATACCATCGTCGGAGAATTTGAAACTTTTGATGCCTGCTCATTCCACTAAATCGTTTACAGTCCAGGCTGTGCGATTGTGGAATGCGTTGCCGTTGTCAGTAAGACAAGCCCAGTCACTGGTTTCTTTTAAAAACCTGGTTAAAAACCATTTCCTTTCTCTCTAACGCTTTTCTATTTAGATGTAATCTCTGTCATCATTATTCAACCCTTTTTCTTTTTTGTTTCTCTCTCTTTCTATGAATTTCATGTTATATTATGTATGTTTGTTTATGTATAGTATTTATTACAGTAATTTAATTTTGTATATATTTATGTTTTAATCTTATAGTAGTACACCGCAGACTACCCCCTTTTTTATTCTAAGTTTTTTTCAGTCGATCCAAAGGTTGTCTGGTAGATATTGCTGTCAGCGATAAGACCGCCTTTGTACGTATAAATAAGTTTTCTTGTAAATGTGTATAACTTTTATGGTGTACAATAAAGTATATTCTATTCTATTCTATTTTGAGGCCATCGACGGTCCATCGAGCTGGAAGGTGTAAGCTCCAACATTCGTCCATTTTGGTAGAAATAACTGAAACACTGCCTCTTCTCTTTCATCCAACTACTGGTTTAAACTTTATCTCATCATTTTGAATAACCGCTCTTTGTTATTTAAAAACGGAAGACCTCTGAATTATTCTGCTTTTTTAATTTACCTCATCAAGGCAAGTGCAAAAGGTAATTGTTTTCAATGGGACCGTACATAAATTAAAACGTGAAACAAGCTAGCTGAAGCCAGCCATTGTTGGTAGAATGGCGTACAAATAAATGAACCTAGAGTAATACTCAATATTTTGTAAGTATTTAACATAAAAAGCTTTTTCACAAAAAAATACTACCGACTTCCAAATAAGAAAACTAGAAAGTGAAAAATAACTTTATTTTTGGAAGTCGGTGTCTTTGGTAGGTACCAAATTTTTAAGTTATGGACACCGACTTCCAAAAATAAAGTTATTTTTCACTTTCTAGTTTTCTTATTTGGAAGTCGGTAGTATTTTTTTGTGAAAAAGCTTTTTATTTTTCACTTTTTAGTTGTACCTACCTAATAGGGAAGTAGTTAAGTAAGTACCTATACCGACAGAATAGATTACCCGAATAACATGAAAAATTAATATAACCGGTGAAATGAGAGATCTGCATACCCCTTTCGAGCATACTGGCGTGATGTTATGTTATGAAATAGTATAAACAATAAACAGACATGCGTTTGCAGCAATCCCGAGAGATTTGCCGTTATTTATTGAAGAGTTCTGTTGTATATCTCCGAAGTTCTTTATCAGATCTTCACCAAATTAAAATGGGACCAATTTCGGAATATAATCTTTCAAACAAAAAAAGAATTTTCAAAATCGGTCCACAATTGACGGAGATATCGGTGAACAAACATAAAAAAAAATAAAAAAAAAAAAAACATACATAATGTCGAACATAGAACCTCCTCCTTTTTTGGTAGTCGGTTAAAAATGTACAGAGTTCTCTTTTTCTACGAAAATCTCATCTAAGGTAGCTTTTTTTCAGTTACGTTGTGGTATCCTATCTAACCCGATATCACATAAATACTAACCGAAAGTGAGTCCATGATCCTTTATTTAATCAACAGAGGATAAGAAACATCCAATTTTTTTGTGCTTTGGTAATATGAGTATTGGTAAAAATACATCAAAATGTGAAGCTATGAATATCAATGTCATCTTAAATTCTCTTTTGAAAGACGCTACGTGTAGTGCACATATAATTGCTCGCGAGTGTACTCTTGCTTCTGCCAACACTACTAATTTGTATACGTCTCCAAGAAGGAACGGAAACCACCAATTTAATGAATCTTAAAACAGTCCCAACTTTGCGATTCAGTTCACGAAACTGGTGAGATTAGTGGGATTCAAGAAGTGATGTAAATAAATAAATTAGTTTAAGTTTTACTGAGAGCAGTGGTGGCTCAGTGGTATTGGCCGCTACTTACAAGTTGTAGGTCGTGGGTTCGAACCCAGGCAGGTGGCTTTACTTAGTGTAAATTATTTCATCACCACTTCTCACAAAAACGGTAAAAGAAAACATCGTGAGGAAACCGGCATGTCCTAGAACCAAAAATTCGAAGACATGTGACATCCATCAACCCGCACTGGGCCCCTAGGTGGATTACAGCCCATCCCCTCTCACAGAGAGGAGGCCTGTATTCCAGCAGTGGGGACATTAATAGGATGATGACGATGATGAAGTTTTACTGAAAAGATTTGCTTTTAAATAACGTTTTCCGAGTTCAACCCAATTTTATCTAAGTTTCTGACCAAACTTCTTTTTATCTGACGTCGATACAATCTGGCAAGGATATCCTTTAAATATTGCGATGCGAACATCTTTCTAATCGCGATTCAATCGGCCACCTGTCTTTGACAAGCAAAACCAGCCCTTCATTGAGCGGTCCCAAGTTACACCACATTCCTGTCATATACTTACTGAACAATTTCGTGTAACAGACCGTATTATACTAAACTCAACACCTCAAGGTTTTGGCCAATATTCCTACAATTAACACAAAACTATGACTTTGAACAAATTACCCAAAATGTTGAAAACCGAAACAGAAAGTGCAAAAAAAATATTCACACAAAATATTTCACCTTGACTTATTCTCGCACTGACATAAGCACACAAAGTGTAGGATCTGTGTCAAAAGATAATACACACGCGGTCAAAACTAGGGATGTTCCGACACTCAATACCGAAACCGCGTATATAGGTACCGGTAGTTTTTCACATCAGTATTTTTTTATTCAACTGCTGTGAAGTTTAAACAGATGTGATTTCCATTGTTTGTAGCGAATATCGCGTTCATTTGACTAAATAATTACACATGATTGATTCTGTTTTGATGTCTGGCTAAAGTAAATTGATGTGGCAGTTTACAAATCAGCTTTCATCTGATTTACTGTAATTTCAGCTAAATTTGGTGATAGGGTCTTATTTATTGTAGGTAATTACATTATTTCATAGTTATTAATTAGCTTGGTATGTCAGAAGCTATATAATAATTAGGTCTCAAAACTTGATGTAACCTAAAAACTGTCTTCTGTAGTGTATATTGCCGGCTCATCTCTGAAAAAACAGTAAATTTCTACAGATACCAAAATACCGTAATGCACAAAAATCAACTCTTCTATCTTACAATCAAGACAAAATGGTTGACCATATTATTTTTACGACGCCATCTTAAATATCAGACGTGTCAACAAAGTTCGTGACCACTAAAAGATGTCGCGGGAACATCACTAGCTCATAACTCGCAACTTAACGACTCCGTACGTGGCAACAGGCATACGCACTTTGAAGGGCATGAGTTACGAGCTTGGCGCGGATAATAGCTAGTAAAGTAGCCAGGACTAGCGGAATGTTGATAGTGTGGCCCCGGGTTAACGCGCCCTTTAGGTGGGATCGCGGGATATAAAGTTAGGATGGGTAGGTAAAAGTGGGGCTTAATTGTGTGCTGCAAGTTACTATTAGGATGAAAGCAGTGGTAGCCCAGTGGTAACGGCCGTGACTTACAAGCTTGTAGGTCGTGGGTTCGAACCCAGGCAGGCGCTTTATTCTGTGTAAATTATTTCATCACCACTACTCACAAAACGGTGACGGAAAACATCGTAAGGAAATCGGCATGACTTAGAACCAAAAATTCGAAGACATGTGACATCCACTAACGAGTACTGGGCCCGCGTGGTGGATTACGGCCCACTCCCTCCCACAAAGAGGACGCCTGCACGCACAACTGACTAAATGGGAGTCAAGTGCCGCAAAGGGGATCCATCTATCCTATGCTATCCGTTACTGTCAGGATTCAGGCTCTTATTGAATACTTAGGAGCTTCAAATATCACCACTTTAATTTCTTATATCAAATCACAAAAGTATCCATTTGTTAGTAAATTTAATTTAATTTATGTAATTAGTAGGTAGGTACTGAAAGCTCAATATAAAACCAGCTATTTGTAATATTGAATTAGCTTTCCCGTCATACAGTGTCATTATTAAGACACCAAGTGGCATTATGGATCTTACTTATTTTTCATGGTGCTTTGATATGGCGGTGTAGTATATTTTTTCATACAAAACCGTCACTTTTATTCTACGATCATAAGTTTCTCATGACAGAAAAATCGGTGTTAGCAACAGGTCATTTAATTGACGAGTTAAGTTTACCTCTCATTGTGTTAAATTCTCCATTAAAATTAATCAAATTCAAATAAAGCCGACCTTCCATATTGCGTAATAAAATGTTAATAGAGTTACTTACAATGAATACAATTCATTATGGTCCGGTCAGGATTCGAGCAGAGACAATATACCTGTTTGTTATGCACTATTGCACCTGGGAGCCGTTGTCTTATTATTTCATTTTAATAATTATCTACTTATTATAATGAATTTTTAATATAATATGAAATGACAAGGTTTAGCAGATTCTAAATTCAAATTATCTATACATAGTCCAGGAAAATTAGGGATTTCACCTCGGAATGAGAGATAGTCCGCTATAAATTTGTATAAACCTTTAGTTTTGACACCCTAAAACTTGTCTCAAAACCAACTTATCGTAGGGGTGTCTGTGACTACAGATATTGCAAGGTCAAAGGTCAAAAATCGATTTTTTACACATTTATTGCAAGTATCTCGTTTGCCATGGGTTTTATGCTATTTATATTTATTATAAATATTGTAGAGGACTAAGTCTTCTACAACTTTTGTTAAAACATTTTGTTAATATCTTGAATCATTTTCGAGATGGAGAGCATATATTTTATATACAGGCTGTAACGAAAAGGTGTGATCATATTTTAACAACTGCTTATGCCACTTGTAGGTTGTCTTTCCGTAATCCTTACTGTCCAAAGTGTCGAAATAATTTTAAATCTATTTGCCGCCAGCAACTCTACAAACAACAAGTCTAGTAATAACGATGTTCTAACTAATCGAGTCATCAAACGTTCAAGGTTAAAAACTTAAGCATGTAGAAAAACAATAAAGTGTAACACTTAACTAAACTGTTAGTTTAAAAGTCTATTAAAGTTGCATGTTCATTGTAAGAACGTCCTCTTTTTAAATGGCTACCATTACTCATATTAACATACGGTTTTACAAGAATTTTAAAAGTCATTTCAAGGATTTTTGTTGATTAAGCATCTAGTTATGTAAAAATAATTGTTTGTTAGACTTAACAAGTTAGAAGCAGGAATGTTAAGGACCTTCCATCGCTTTAGTAAAACGGTTACTTTCTAAAGCATACTCCTTAGGAACGGCTGGACTAAAAGGTAGGAAAAAAAATATATATATATATATATATTATTTGTGCTGGGCTAGGCTATGGAATAATTTACGAACTAAAGAAATACTTGGATATTGGTTACCTTATTGTTATGCTTTAAATTACACTGAAAATGGATTCTAAGATAAATATGTTGAGCAACAATAATAAAAAATATAAGTAATAACTTTCTAAAATTTCAGTAAATATCTTATTTCGTTATAAATTGTTTCTCTTATTTATTTAATACAAGTAACCATTAGACCATAATTAATACCAATCTCTCAAAGAAACGTTTGTAGTTTCGTGAGATAAATGTAACAAAACAAATTGACTCATTCATTACATAAATGTAGAGATTTTATTCTTGTTTACAATATAAAACCTGTTTAATTGAATCTTTAGAACGAATTTATGATACCCATTAATAAACAGTTAGTCTTTGACTACTGCTATTGTGATCCTTTGAAGCACAATTTCACCGCAAGGACCAGAAAGTACCGTACTCATCCAACAAAGTAACAACGCTTTCAAAACAAGAGCGGAACAAACATCGCATCTTCTAGACTCTTTCGCTCCACCACGGGGTCCCAGCACTAACAAACAAAATTTGGTTCAAATAAATGTTACTACATGGCGCTAAATGCATCGATTTTTTATTGAATTGAATTGAAAATTGATCATAAAATTAATCAACTCTCTCAAATTATAGAATATTGGGCTCTTAATTCACATTTCAAAGATTATTTGAACGGATCATTTAAAATTGATGCAATAGATTGCGCGGCTTTAAATTTCTGGGACATGCCACACGATCTTTTAAATTTGTATTGTAACACATTTTGCAAAAATACTATAAAACAAATCGTCACTGTATTTAAATATGCAAGTCGCTGCTAACACCGTGGATCGGAACCGAACGCGATCGAAGTACTTACAAAAATAATCATCTTAATAAGAGTAAAAACGCAAGTTACGTTGGCACGGTTTCTTTGAATGGGATGAGGCATCTGTAGGTATGCTAGTATTATATTATCTGTGGCTCTACCTTAGACCTCATCCATAATAGCGAGGTCAAGAGCGGGATTATCAGGAATAAAAAATATAACTTAACCAAATTAGATCCGGATCTTATGTAGGTTATGATTCTACTCAAACACGATACAATGATGTAAAGCACAGCTCATAAAACCATTAATCTTACCGTGACACGGTGCCATGACATGACAGGAACTTCCGGAAATCGTTGCTTCCTATCTCAAGTTGAACATTTTGATTTATTTCACTAAAGGTCGTAAACGCCAAGAAAACCGTACGACTATAAAAACGCACCTCGCGCTGTCATTGGAGGTATGGATTGGGAGGGTTCTTTCCCGGTTCCGGATTGGAACGCAAGGACCACAAAACACCAACAATGAATTATCTTAGCAACAAAGTAATAAAAGATTTAACCAAATTAGATCCGTATCTTATGAAGAATACGTTAAATTGAGATGAGATGTTGATAGCATTACTATACATCAACAGATTTAAAAAAAAATACCGTGATATGAAAACGTGGCCATGTACGACTGAAATGTATGACAGTTATCCCCAACGCTTGACAGGAAACCCTTGGTTCCTATCTTAAGTTGTACCTTTTGATTTATTTCACTAAAGGTCGTAAACTCCAAGAAAACCGTAACAGTAAAAACGCACCCCAGTCTTAACAGGTACGGATGGGGGGATTCATTTCCAGCCTCGTTTCGAAAGAAAGGACCATAAAACACCATCATCATCATCTTCCTGCCCTTGTCCCACGTTACTTGTGTACGTTTTCTTCTTCCATAATGTCCTGTCCCTCGTCACGCCATCACTGACTCCCTTTTCTCTCATATCACTCCTCACACTTTAATTTGAGGGCCATCCGTGGGTCGCAAGTTGTTCCAGGGACCTGTCACCCTTTCATCTATCCCGAGTTGATCCGGTGTGTTACGTCTCGGTCTATCTCGCCAAACCCTTGGACAAGCGACCGTAGGTACTGGAAGTTGAAGCACATTAGTATGGGTGTTCCAGCGAGAGCTATAGGCACGAAACTGGAGAAACTGCCAAAATCGCAGAACAAGTATTCCAATTTTAGTTCTGCTCTCCAGTGTGTGCCATCTGATCTGGACCTCTGGGCCACTCTCGGCAACCAGCACAATGTCATCGGCAAACAGCATACTCCATAAAACACCAATAATGATAAATTATCTTATCAAAAATATAACTAGATTAACCGTATTAAAGGTGCATCTTAAAAAGATAGATATATTGAGATGTGATGCTGGTATCATTACTGCTTATGACCGAAATCTGGTATTGTCATGTATGACAGGAATGCCACCGCATGCCAGGAAATCGTTGTTACTTATCACAAGCAGAACTTTCCGATTTTTCCAAAGGTCGTAAAAACGCCAAGAAAACTGTACGACTATAAAAACACAGCCCGGTCAACACAGGTACGGATGGGGGGTACCTCTCCCCCCTCACAGTCAAGAGGCTATGTAAATTGTTTAACGAAGGATGTTACCGGCTCGATGGCGCACTTAGAGCATTAACATTTTAGAGCCTTATTTGCTCTAAGTACACAATTACTTGTGCATTTAAACAGATTACACTCCGCTTAAAGATTCACTTTAAATTATTCTAATTAGTTTGACTTTGTCGTTTGGCTGGAGTTTGTTTCAATTGTAAATAGTTGTTGCTTTGTCTTTCTTCTTGGCGTTTCCTCGTATGTTAACTGGTCTACTTTTGTTTGTATAGAGAGTTATTGTAGGGTCATTAGTCAGGGCACGATTACTGCTTTGATTCTAAGTACGACAAATATCTGACTTTGCTTGTGGTGCAACAATTTTAAAAGCATATTATATCAAAATATGACGTAAAGGTCTTTTATTAAAAATATTATATTCAATGAGGGAGTCATTGAATATGATATAATTTGTGTAAATGTACAAGGTTTTAACAAATATAATAAAACCTTGTTCATTATTATATTTATGAACTTGTATAAACTATGTAGTTTTTTCAGTCCTTAAATAAAATGTTATCTCATTATATCCAGGATAATGGCAGGACTTAGTACCTAAGCCACACATACAGGTAACAGGGGCTAGAGTTGTATGACTCTCAATAATGCCTATGAACTCATAAAAACTGCTAAAAACCTTGTTGTGTGAAAATACTGCTAAGAATTTTCATAGGTAGTTCCTTTACTGAATTGTCTTTGCTCAAACATTTCTCAACAGATTCAAACATTATTAATATCTTATACTTATATTACCCACGACGAGTTCATATGTTCTGTCGTAAAATAATTCGCGTGTATTAATATTAAATCCAAACACACATTGAATGGGGTGGAAAGCGCCAGGTATTAAGAGAAACATGTACCAACAGAGTTTCCACGTTCGTCGTGCAATACCTCGGAACTGAAAATTTGGTAAAGTTTGGATGTGTGTATGTTTGTTACACAATCACGCCAGAACGGCTGAACGGATCTGTATGAAATTTGGCATAGATATAGATTATAGTCAGGAATAGCACTTAAAATACTTTTTATCCTGGGAATATGTTCCCTCGAGATAATTTTAGATATTCACTGTGTTATACTGGTGTATAAGCTATATTTTTGTAAAGTTTTATCAAAATCCGTTCTGTTGTTTTTGCGTGTACGTTTATAATAGTTGTAGGATTAAAACCGTACCTGTACTCTGCGATCATAGTCATCATTATTTTGCCCTACCCCCTTATTGTGGTCGACGCAACATGTGTCTTCTTCTTCAATACTTCTGTTTTAATCGCCATCTCAATAGTCGACCCTTTTCTCAAATTATCATCTTTCACACATTCCATCCTTTTTGGTCTTCCCTCCTTTATCGTAGCCAGACAATGCAATATGAACCATTATTTCATTGGAAAAAACTACATAACTATCTCTACCAACTTCTCTGCTTTTAACTCACTCACATGGTGCACCGAAAATAGAAAAGAATATCCTGCATATATACCTCTTCCAAAAATACATTGATACCTAAGGATATTTTCATCCAACATTCAACTTTTAACAATACATTACTGTTAAAAAGGAATTTCAAATTCCTCCAACTCCATTTGGGGCGCGCCACACTAAATCTTACTCCGCCGAAATCGACTTGACATCAAAAATGTATGGTTACGAGGTATTGCATTATCGCCGACGATTGCGCGATTCGCAGTTTCGTTTTCTCGCACAATTTTCATGCTAATCTTGGTACGAGCGCGCTGATTTCGCTGCCATGAAATATTTGGAACCTGAATTAGGGTGGGTCTTTATTGTTAAATGTGTGTTGTGTAGACATTTCCGCTAAGCTACTTACAATTTTGCCTGACTAAGGTTATTCAGTGGTATTTTTGTCAATTATTGTCTTGAGAAAACGATTTATAATTTATTTGTAATTATAATTTATTTATTTATTTCTTACCACAAAATCACAACCAAAAAATTAAAGAGTACAGACACAATTGTATAATGGTGCCTAAACTAAGTTTTTTATAAAACCTGTATGTTAAACAAAGTTTTAGATTTAGAAGAAAAAACCGGCCAAATGAAAGTCGGACACGCGCACTAAGGGTTCCGTACCATTATCGCAAAAACAGCAACAAAATCACGTTTGTTGTATGGGAGCCCCACTTAAATATTTATTTTATTCTGTTTTTAGTAATTGTTGTAGCAGCAACAGAAATACATCATCTGTGAAAGGTAGCTATCACGGTTAATGAGATACGGCCTGGTAACAGACAGACAGAAGGACCGCGGAGACTTAGTAATAGGGTCCGGTTTTTTTCCTTTGGGTACGGAACCCTAAAAAACTAACTACTAAAACTAAAATATAAAATGACAAGGCGATACCAATTAATATGGCCTAAATGTTAATATCGGAAACTCGCAACAAACAGTAAACATGATAAATAAAAGTATCCCGCTTCTAATGTTAATGTTAAAGTTGCAAAAGTCAAGAAAACTAAGTCAAATAAAACATTTCTAAACCATTTTCCTTACCAGCGTCCAGTAACGTCGCTTCGTTCATCCCTCGCTCATTTTGCACTACAAACTGAAAAGTCTCGGTGCCTTTTCAATTTCGCTTCTCGTCTACCTCACTGGGGGATTGAGAGGCCCCCAAATGTTGGATTTTACGCGTAATACTCCCCCACACCGTGCATTGTGTATCGCACTCCTTTGACGCAGAACATTTTACGACTGTCTGTGCGAACGCTAACGTGTGTTTGCAGTTTTTAATCGTGGTACCTTCGACCTCCTTTTTAAGCAGACTTTTTTTAGGCACTGATTTTGGCGGGAGTAGGATTATGAGTCTGTAGTCGTGAGTAGTTTGAACTGGTTGTTGTCACGATTAGCATTTTTGTTGGTCCCACAAAGGCGTCTGTTTTTGGAATCGTTGCGGTATTTTGTTACGGATAAGCTCGCCCTTTTCCCTTGGGTGTCGTTAGAAGTAGTAAGTAATGGATTATGGCAGGTATAGACCACCCCGCACCGGTGCCCGAGCACTGATCCGCATCGTAAGCTCGGCTTATGGTTTATCTCTGCGTAATCGTTTGTTGGGATCGTTTATAGCTTAAAACTCATTTTTAGATTAAGCCATGATATCGTATATGATACCAGTAGGTGAAGTAGAGTATTGCAATTTACACGACCCCTTTTCATTCTCCAACAAACATGTTCCAATCACGTACGCAGATTCAGAAATGCGGCAGAACCGCAACAACCGCAACACGTTAATAAATAGTGGAAGCTTAAATCTAGGTCAGGATCCCGTCGCCTCCTCACCCGCATACTTGACAGAACCTCAAAGATTTAACAGCATCAAAAATTCGTATGCACCGAAACGGAAAATGCTTTATGACCCACGCCATTCGGGGTTGAAAGTCGTAAATCGCCCAGTTAACCCCGCGACCGCCGAGCTTCAGAGGTTCAGAGTACATATTTCAGGATCACGCCTGGATTTCTGACGATACCCCTCCGTGTGTACGGCAATGCACTTCGATATTGTTGCAATGCAAATTCGAACGTGATATGAGTCCGACAAGAGAGATTTTGTTCGTTTAGTTTCCATTGCTCTTTTTGGTTTGCTTGGAATGGAAGTGTGTGAGAATAACACGCGGATTTTCAAATTGGCAAAAGTGGTAGCGGAATGATACGACGCAGTCATTGGTCATCGTACTGAGCTCTGCCAAATGACGAAAGCGGCGAATTCCTAATACACGTCGCTGTTGATCGCTCCGCTCTTATGAAAGCATCCCCAGCAGGCCTTAAGTATCGTTGAATGCTCAAAGGAAACATGCTTCCTCTGTTACGTAAACATATCATTTGGTAATGGTCTCCGTGATAATAGCAGAACATTATTTAGCACTTAATGTGTGTCGTCACTGAAAAGGCAATTTTTAACAGATTAAGGTTAACGTTTTTTTACTAACGTGTTGTATTTGTTGTATGGATTTCAACGGGGTTATTTGAGCTTTTCAGGGAAATATTTAGGCTGCTAAATATAATCATATTTATTGAAGGTATAAACATTTTGTTTTCTTCACGTGTAGGAATATTTATTTATTTATTTATTCAATAAGGCATGCCAACAACATATTTACAAATTCATTGCCGAGTCAGTGACATACAAGATGGTCCTGTGCAAACATGCCAGTTACAGGCGTGCACATCATTCACAGTCTTTAATTACAATTTTTGTGTTCGCGAATATGAAATTAATTGAGTAATATGTATTTCAATTGAAATAAACTACAATAATTGCACTTAAATTAATGTAGAATTGAATCATATTGTTGTAGAATAAAAATTAAAATAAATTACAATTAAATAACACATTAATTACTAGTAAGGTCAAATATAAAAATTACAATTAGATCACAATAAAATACTAGTGAGTCAAGGACAAAATTAAATTAAGTTACAATTGTTTCACAAATAAAATACCATCAAGTCACAGTTAAAATTAAATTATATAACACTAGCTGTTCCCCGCGGCTTCGCTCCCGTGGGCCACCCCACAGGACCTGTTTTCGGGATTAAAAAAGCCTATGTTACTCAGGAATAACGTAGCTTTCTATTGGTGAAAGAATTTTTTAAATCGGTCCAGTAGTTTCGGAGCCTATTCGGTACAAACAAACAAACAAAAAATCTTTCCTCTTTATAATATTATTAGTATAGATCACAAAAATAAAACTAGTGTGTCAAGGTTATCTTTCAAAGATGTCTAAAATAGTTTTATCAGAACCCTATTCCGGTCAAAAAGTATGATTGGTTTTCAAACTGGTATTTTGGCCATACTACCATTTAAGAGATGAATACCGAAACATTGATTTACTTAGTACTGCTAACAAAATTGTTTACCATAGTTCAACTATCATAAATAATCATAATACTAACATACACTTTTCTCTTTGTCAATAGAACGCAAGCTATTCGTGGGCATGTTAAACAAGAAATTGTCTGAAAATGACGTGAGGTCACTGTTCGCTGGTCACGGCGCGATTGAAGAGTGCACCGTACTCCGCGACGCGCAGGGCCAGAGCAAGGGCTGCGCTTTCGTCACCTTCGTGTCGAAACAGGCGGCCATTGCTGCTATCAAGGTAAATGTACCAGGGTGGCATATGTCCTAAGAGATAAATGGTAGGAGAATGGTTGAAGAGTGCACCGTACTCAACGACGCACAGGGCCAGAGCAAGTGCTGTGCTTTTTGAAACAGGCGGCCATTGCTGCTATCAAGGTAAATGTACCAGGGTGGCATATGTCCTAGGAGGTAGATGGTAGGAGAATGGTTGAAGAGTGCACCGTACTCAACGACGCACAGGGCCAGAGCAAGTGCTGTGCTTTTTGAAACAGGCGGCCATTGCTGCTATCAAGGTAAATGTACCAGGGTGGCATATGTCCTAGGAGGTAGATGGTAGGAGAATGGTTGAAGAGTGCACCGTACTCAACGACGCACAGGGCCAGAGCAAGCGCTGTGCTTTTTGAAACAGGCGGCCATTGCTGCTATCAAGGTAAATGTACCAGGGTGGCATATGTCCTAGGAGGTAGATGGTAGGACAATGGTTGAAGAGTGCACCGTACTCCACGAAGCGCAGGGTCAGCGCAAGAGCTATGCTTTCTTCACCTTCGTGTCGAAATTTGGCCATCGAGGCTCGCCAGCAGTGATGGCCCAGTGCGAGCAGTGGTGGCCCAGTGGTACCGGCCGCATTTTACGAGTTGTAGGTCATGGGTTTGTAAGTAAATTATTTCATCAACACTCCTCTCAAAATGGCGAAGAAAACCTGGGCCCACGTGGTGGATTTAGCCCATTCCCTCTCACAGAGAGGAAGAGACATTAAAAGGCTAATGCTGAAAAATGATCCAAAAATAACTGGCAATATTGTACTACGTTATAGCAAGTTGAGCCTGGGAATTAACTATTTTGTAATGGGAAGAGTAGATTAAAATTCCCATGGATTACTTTTAAATCCATGAATGCTGGAATTCAGACATATTTCACATTTCTGTGAATTCAAATAGTATGTAACGAAAGCCTATTTTGTTGATGCAAGCCTGTAAAATTGGTATTAACATTCTGACAGTGCAAAATAATGTTGAACCCTTATAAAAAAAACTGAAATTAAGTAGTGATGGGGTTAACGGAAATGTAAAATAAGCTAAGAATATACCAACCTGATATGTACCCATATACAACATGCACGGTAGGTAAAGTATAAAAGACCTGCAGGACATTCCTTTTATGTGCAATATAACTGTAGGTAGGTATCAACATTTGCATACCTGTCCCAATTTAAATTCCTGTTAATAAAGTAAGGCAGCCAGTAGTCTACCATAATTTTCTCAAACCAGTGCAACAATTATTTCCAGGCGCTACACCACAGTCAAACTATGGAAGGTTGTTCAGCACCGCTGGTCGTGAAATTCGCTGACACGCAGAAAGAGAAGGAGCAGAAAAAGCTTCAAGCCATGCAGGCGAGTCTATGGGGGTTGACGGCCCCAATAGCCCCCGCAACGTACCTCGCGTCAGAGGCGGCGCTTTCGCCTGCAACGCAATTGCAACTGTTGCAGCAACTGCAAGCTGTAGGGTTGCAGCAGCAACTGCTACAAGGACAAGGATCGCAGCTTTTGCAAGGTACTTTTTTTTTATTTGGAACGTAACGTTCACAGAATTTTTGAGAGTTATTCTTTATTCAAGTTAGCAGTTTAGGTAATGCGCTTTTTTCGGTTGTAGTCGCTTTTTAAATTATTACTTTCCCAATGTAATTTTTGGTTAAAATTCCCTCTTTTTCTGTAAGAATGAGTTCTACGAATTTCCTTGTTTGTATTCATCTATGCAAATAATGAATCATAGTGTACATTTATTATCTTACAACCATCTAAAACAAGAAATATAATATTTATTTAAAGTACAATTAATCATGGTACCTGTAAAACACGAATTACTCTGTCGTACTATGATTCTCATATTTAACTCTCTAATGTGTGCTCTATGACATAATTAATGCATCTAATCAAAATGTATGACATCAGTGTATTATTTAAAGAGTTAATAAGACTGGTTTCAGCTTATCAAGCCATGACGCAGTGTTTTAATGATTAATTTAACCAAATGAACACTGTTTAATTAGTGGTACACTCGTTTTTATATTTTGTTTCCTTTCAACCTAATTTTACCTCATCCTTGGTGTTGCCTATTGTGATAATTTTTTGGGTTACTAGCCTATGGTGTTAGTTGATTTAATGGGGTTATAACACGTTCAATTAATTCGTCACAGTGTAAATAATAAATGAAAACATAATCCGTCCATAGCTATGTTTTTGATGGGGAAAATGATAAAAGTAAAATGGTAGCTAATTTATAAGAGCTATCGTAAAATTTATCCGAAAAATTCAATCTAACTATTGCGATATAAGTAATATTATGACTTCTTTTGAGTACGTATCTACTGACACAGATAATATAATACTAGTATACTACTGGCAACATCACTCCCCAATCCCACCCAATTTTCTTTAATCCCGTTTAGTTTTTATTTACGCTACCCTTTTGTTACCTAGGTGTTAACTATCAGGATATGGGATTTAATGGTGCAGGCCTGAGTGGGGGCACCGTGAGCGGAGTGGGGTCGTTAGGTGGGGGTGCAGCCGATCAGCTTGGGGGTCTTTTAGCCCCCGTGTCGGTGCAGAACTTGGCTGCTCTTGCGGCCATGACGCAGGCGCCGGTAGTGTCGCAAGCCGCACCGATGCAGCAAGCCAGCGCGCCCCAGCAAGCCGCGCCGCCATTGTGTAAGTTATTCTTTTTTTAATTTGCATAGATTGCCAGTTGTTTTGTTTTCTTTTTTTACTTTTTTATTTGTAGTCCTTTGCCGCGGAGGTTTTTAGTTTGATTAGGTAGCTGTAAGATTAGTATTAATAAGATCCATCAGCTAACTGTAATGTCTACTGTAATTGGTATTATGTATGCAAGCAGTTGTTAAATCTCTAAAAGAAAATTGGCTATGTTATTATATGATGATTTCTGTACCAGTACACAACCAATTTGTGTCGGTTGTCCTTCGTTCTCATGCATAAAATCGTAACTAGAAAATCTTGAAGCATAAATCTGTTGATGATGCTAAAAGATAAAGAGAAAAAAATGTAAACATTTTAAATCAACTTAAATGTTGTCTCAGACCTTAACCTTATTGCCTTCTTCTTCATCCAAGTTTATGGCAACATTAAGTTCTCAAGTTACTTAAATAAACATGATGCAGTTTACAACATTACATCAGCATCAAAAGTATCTATTTACGATGGTAAAAGCATCAAATCTAACTCTTGCTTACCCAAATTTAAAATTTCGAACAAACAGAATTGCTCAACACGCCCTTCCAAATTTGAATTTGTACCCCAAAGAAGTAAAAAAAAACATGTACCGACCTTTTTGTCCGCAAACTTTCCTCTTTCAGGTTTCGTTTCGACTTAAGTTAAAAAAAAAGTTAATTAACGATGAACCTTTTTCACACTTCAGGTCTTCTCGGGAAGACTAACATCACAGGTAACAAAGCAATAAAATAAAAAGAAATGTGTGTTTTTTGACATGGAATGACATATTTTTAGCTTTGTAGATTTATGTGATAAATGATATATTAGCCATTGGGAAATTTTGTATTGAAAAGCAGAAAAAAAAAATTCAAAAATTTTTATACTGTAAAAAGAATCATCCGTATAAAAGTGAAGTAACGTTATTCGACGTGTACCAAATTATTTATAGACATGGAAATTACTGTGTTTATTTTAATAGGGTACTACCTGTTATCATCGACAATTACAACTATATATACACGTGTTTTCCTGGCAATCATAGAAAATCCATTTAATTTTAAAATATATGATATCAGTAGCTTTTTTACAAACAATAATGTATTTCTAAATCGTAACAAAATAACACTTTCATAGGAAGTTTTTAAATACAGCAACGTTCTAGCATTTGCATAAATTATACTTTGAACGGAGTTGAAATGTATGGAAACAATAAGTAAGTTGCCGTAGAATGCCATGCCTTGAAGCAAACTATTGTGAAGTATGACAGACTGTTTACCTGACAGCCAAGGTTGCAGACTTTGTTCTTACCATAATGGCTGAAGTGCATCATTTATCACATGAATCTAGTACTCGCCTGGTATGATTCTATGTTGGCATTGTTTAGGTAGAGTGGTCTACCATCGCTTGCTTTGCATAGGCTAATATAACCCTATAGATCGGAGAACAATGACGATTCGTGTCAATATAAAAAGTCGCAATTTCCCCCTCGGGGTATTTCGTAACGTTATTTAATTAGGTTGTTTTTTTGTTAAAATTTAATTGAAATGCTTTAATTTATGACTACGTTTTCCTCTGATTGCGAGTTTTAAATCTCCAAAAAAATACGGTTGTTTATGCTTTTATCACCATGAAACAACATTAATTTTATTTGCATTACGTAGTCATAAAATTCAGCAATCGATTCGTTTTTTAAGCTGTAGGATATACAGGCTGAATATGTTTTCTTGTTTGCCTTTGACGTTTATCATCTGTCGCAATCATTTCATTTTTAAATGGGCAATTATTTTTTTATACTATTTAAGTTGCCCCGTCTTGTTAATATTTTGTAAATAGTGATGTAAATAACTACGACACAAAACAGTTTTCACGTAAAATTAACAATTTTGATTATCTCTGCATGAAAGTGCTAAATAACAAAATTTTAATACTTTATTTTTATGAAATTCGTGAGTGTTATGTATAATGTTTTTGTTTTTGTATTTTCTTTGTGTGTATGATAACTAATATTGTATGAGACACTGTTTAAGGCATGCAGTGTTTGTGTGTAGTTTGACATGTTGTTTTTTTTGTGTATTTGACAGTTTGGGCATCGCGAGAATTTTTTCTTTGCCTTATTTTTTCTGTATTCCTAGTTCGTACCTATTAATAACCCAACTTTATAACTTTATATTAAAAATAATGAATTCATAGACAATTGATATAAATGAATGATGAGTTGATATATATAGCATGAATTTAGGCAACAATCTTACGGGCAAGGGCAATTCAAAAGCTTCAACGAACACTTATACAAAGTTAACGTGTAGTTAATGTTTTTGACGTTTTCAATGCAAACCTTTGCCAGTTACGTTCAGAATAAATTTAGCTGCTCTAACATTACCGTGTATTATAAGTAGCTACGATTCAACAAACTAACACGAGCACTTAGCTCGCGTAATTTGACGACGATTTATATTTTACAAGACATTGAGCACTGAGTATGCTTGTTCAAAGTTTAAATCTTTAGCAACTACTTGAATCTATCCAATGATTTGTTCTTCTTTTCTTGTGATGTCTTTGGGTTATTAGTTGTAGTTCGTTTTGTAGTTCTCTAAAACTCTTTTATACTCAAAAGTTGACGTTAGTAAAAGTTACGTAACGTTGTAGAAAATGTGTAAAATCGTAAATATGTCACTCTCTAAATAGAAATAAGTGAGCCGCGTAACACGATACCCACAGTTGTCATTAATCACTAACCATCATCTAACTGATGATGATGTCAGCTAATGGCAGACACTTTCCTAAGAAAATAGAACTTTGACTGGAATAAATGCATTAATGCATTTAAAATACACGAGAAATCTTGAAACAAAAATGCAGACATTCGAAAAAAATTGTGAAATTAAAAATCGAACACCTGTCATTTGAGATCTAAAGCCTCGCATTCATGACTAAAGCCTCCCATTCACAACTTACCATTTCTAATCGATTAACAAATAAATTAAATATTCCAGGGTCCACGGCTGAGCCCCTAGGTTCTGCATATGCGGCACAATTTGGCACAGCATTCGCAGCAGCACCATTAGGATCCGTACTAGGTTCTGCTGCCGCCGCAGCCGCTGGAAAGCAGGTTGAAGGTACGGGTAATCTTTATTTTGCTGGTAAGTGTATAGTAAGCCAGCATCTTTCAGGTGGCCTAATAGGCCCGGGACCGCACTATAATGTGTTAAAGCCATCATCGTTCTAGTGTGGGATAGAGACGGAGCTATACAGGCCGAATAGCACTATCAATTTGTCATAACGGTATCATGATGGCATTAACATGTCATAGTACGGCCCCAGTTTTCGTGGGTGTCGTAAAAGGCAACCTCATATGTTTCGAGAGCTTGGGCAGCAGCATCCTCTAGTATGCTAATTTTAGCGAACCCATTTGACAAGCATTTTTCGTGGCTTTGGCGATACCAAAGAAGCGATCTTTAAGTGGGAGGGGCTTGTCCAGCATTAAATGTTTACAGAGTGATGAAATAATTGCCCTCAAAGATACATGCAAGACCTTCGATGGTCTTCCAACATCCACCAATATGGACGTACATATTTTTAACGTTATTGTAACGCGCCAAATTTTGGCTTATACCCAATTTCCTGTTCCAACCGTTAAAATTGGAATAATGTTCCAACAGACAGGTTGACAGCAAAAATATTAAATACTCTTTGTTATCCTTCCCTCAATAGAAGTTACAGCAGCAAGTTCCACTTTTAAAACCTATGATGTGTCTGGCGAGATTGGTGCAGTCTAAAGTAATATCATCATCATCATCAGCCCATATCAGTCCACTGCTGGACATAGGCCTCTCCAATTGCACGCCATAAAGTAATATGATAGATGTAAAATCGTTCGATCGTTGTATGTAAAAGGTAATCTCTGGAAGAATTCAATACGCGATGCTTTCACTTATATATTTCGCTGAGTGTCATAAAATAATTTGTTTCTCCAAAATACTTACGGTTCGGTGAGAAAGACCACTGTACCGAAGCCGCGAGAAAAAGTTAGTCGAAGAACAAAGAAAGGTCACCAATTTCATCGGATTCTTGATCACAGTATGATTTCACTGCACAAATCCGCGGATCCACCTGCCGGATGTAACCCCTCATTCGCCTTTTTACAACTTCCACTAGAAGAAATTGGGTGATCTATTCTCGTTGGAAACAAACCAGCTGTTTTAAAGCGAAATCGACAAATTAAAGTCAGTGTCCAGTTACATTGTGAGTCACTGCTTCTTAGGCTATCTACAACTAAACGAAGAATAAGTATTTTGGCTCCAAATACTTTTCATGAAAGAAAATTGAAATTCATGAATGACTGTAGAGGAACTGCCGCAGTTTTTCAAGTCAGAAATCGTCCAAGATTGACAAAGATCCTAATTAGTATTATTTCCCCTGTATGTTTGTTGTAACTGTACTTCTAACTGGATGTTGCTCATCAGGTCCTGAAGGTGGGAACCTCTTCATCTACCACCTACCCCAGGAATTCACAGACACGGACCTGGCGTCCACGTTCCTGCCCTTCGGCCACGTGATATCAGCCAAAGTGTTCATAGACAAACAGACGAACCTGTCAAAGTGCTTCGGTTTTGTCTCGTACGACAACGCTGCGTCCGCGCAGGCCGCCATACAGGCCATGAACGGTTTCCAAATAGGTACAAAGAGACTCAAAGTTCAATTGAAACGTTCTAAAGAACTATCGAGACCGTATTAAATATTCCAGAACTCGTTCCTAGTGAATTTACAAAAAAAAAGAGTAAAACAAACTTTTGCTAAGAGGTTGTAAGTTTCCGAACGGTTGTTGTGATGTATCCGGTGCACTTGATGAACTGACTTAGTTTGGTAAGGTACGTTCGTAACGGTTGGAGTCCACGTGCACAGTTGTTAACTAAATAAGAATAACGTTAAGGTTTGTGTCAAAGGATTTATCGTTTCCAAAGTATTCCCCAAATTGTTTATTATTATATTTTTTTCTTAACATTAAGCTTTAGTCACATTAAGCATAAGTTGAAACATCGATACATTTCGCAGGCGCCAAAGAGCTGATAATTTTATATCCACAGCAATATATCTGGCGAGCAAATTGTGTATTTCATAAACAAAGATGTATTTTTCATCATCCAAAGTTTCGGTCGGTACTGAAGTACTGCGTACCGATTAGTATTCGCTTATACACTAAGTTCATTAGAACAATATAATTATTATTTGTTACAGTTATTTTTTTCCTTTTATTTTTATGTTACCAACTTGATAGTTAATTGTAAAATAATATAATTATTGTGGCCATTGTCAGTTTTGCAGTCAACTTTTTTCGTTTAAAATTTTAAGTGTTTAGATTAACGAAATGATCTCAAAGTGATCAGTGTATTTATTGTTTACAAATACTTGTTGTCAAATAGTGTACTTAACATGGACCTGCCTGGACCGTGTCCTCGTGTCGTCCGCAAACTACCTTCATTATGAAAAGATATTTCAAGTATTCCTGAAACGAACCACGCCGAATGTTTCAAATGAAATTTTCGTGTTCTTTAACGTACATCGACTTGTCAGTAGATTATATGAACACTGTAACACCTATTTCCTATTTCTAAGCTTACTTTTGACAGATTGGTTTAAAAATACATAGGACATTTTAAATGTAAGTTTACTTTGTGTCAAATAAATATTAATTACTGTAAGAAAGAACTACGAACGTCTTCATTTGAACGTTACAAAATTTACGCGCATTCGAGTAACTTTTCCGTCACAGTAAGTACATGAATTTCGAGTATCGAACGCCGTTTCGCCACGTGAATTTCGTGTAACGGATTCAGCTTCGTCGCATGAAATAACTCTTGGGTACATGCATTTTGAGTATCAAACTCCGTTTCTTGACGTGAATTTCGAGTAACGGATTCATCTTCGTCGCATGAATTAACTCTTGTACAATGCGTTTTGTTTCATGAAAGATTTGAAATATCTTCTCGTACTTAACTTATCTACTATTGTGCTTGTTTTGTGTAATTAATGTAATACTTTTACAGTCAACAACATTTATACAATTTTAACACATCGAACACTGGCCCTTTAGTCAAAAATTTTTGTTAGTATAAGTATTTAATTATAGAAATATTTTCGTATGTAAGTTTTGGTATTTCATTCATCTTCTTAAAATATGTTTCTATATAAAATACTGTTCGTCACTATTTACCTAATAGTCACTGGCACATTTTGATTGTTTCATAATTTTATTATATTTACGGGTCATTTGAAAAATGTAACGGAAAAATATCACATCACGTTAGGAATAATACAAGATAAGTCAAAATGGCAGAATATTTTTTTCATGAAATCAATTATTAAATCTATTTATAAGTTTACACTTTGCTTACTTTACGTAAAACTGTGAGAAAGTTGATTATTCGAACCAAAAAATCTATCAATGCTATTCACAAAATATAAGTAAAATATGGTATTTTTCCGTGACACTGACCATAAATATAAAAAGTTTATCTTCTAATTAGCTATTAAATTAAGTATTAATTACATTTATTTCTTGAATACGACCACATTATAATATTATAAAAACGCTCAATATGTGAAAAAATAAGGGAATTTATTTACCACTGGGGGGAAAACTGCGTAATATATTATTTTCTTTTCGTTAGCGAAAATATTTAAGGTTACATTATCAATTGCTTTTAATTATTTTTGTTAATAACTTGTGCCAATGCGTTTGTTTCGAAAAAGAGCTACGACCAATCTTAAGTCTAAAAATTGTGGATTTCTTTAGATGTAATTAGTGATGTACAAAGTCAGTCTTGCATCAAGACGAAGTTAGCAAGACGCGAGACAAGACGAAAATATTATCTACTTATTTATTTGTTCACTGATCAGACGAATGTTTGCTGCACAGTCGGTTCTTAATTATTCTTACTTTGCGCATCACTAATCATGATTTTTCTTCTAAAAGAACTGATGTAGAGAGAGCATCATTATTATAATAACTTAATTAAATTTAGTTGAGTATTATTATTATATTTATAAAAAGTTTATCAAAATGGGTCTATATTATTTAGTTTAATTTTTGTCAACGTTTTTGATGTCTAATGAAAGACAATATCTAGACTGAATAAGTTTCCTTCTTAGATGTTACAACAATGTTTGTCTTGTGATTCCTTTTAGTAAGTTCATTAGTCGACACTGTAAACATCTTTTTCTTCGTCTTGCAAATATTATTTTCTTGTTGTTAAGGTAAATAAATTATTATAAAGGCATGTACGTATTGTTAAAAGTGGACATTGGGAATATTGATATAGTGTAAATGGAGCTACGATCCTGGACACGACCACTCGGTTAACCTCTTAAAGTGCGCCAATATCATTGCTGGGGTTAGTGATGTGGTGTTGCAGTTAATTTTTCGTGACTTATCTGTGTTGAGACTTCTGAATCCTGTACATAGTATGAGATACGTTGAAATAATCGCATTACTTTTGCAGTTCGCAGCCCCAGCAATAATATTAGCGATCCCCCAACGTGTGATCTAGATAGACGTCAAAAATATTGTGAATAGAATTTTTTACCTACAATTTTCTAGGTGTTTGACGGGATACCATATTGTTGCTATGCCTAAGTTCTGTACCTATCACTAAATGATTGGAAAAGCGTATAGAGGTCGAAGGCATTTTTATTTGTGAGGTGGGTATTTTGGTGGCCGTCTGGCTACCGTACGCATGCTTCTATCGAGATCTGAACCGACCAGTTACAACTTGATCAATGAATCTTTTTACCTCACCAATTTGCAAGGACGTCTGAGTACCTATTTACTTACAATACCTACCCACCATGGTCGGTTCGAATGCCGATACATCTTGAAGATATACATAGGTCACAATGCCGCCAGGAGCCTGTCGTGTTACCAATGAATGCCATAAGCTTATTCCAAGCTCAATATTTTTCCTAAGCATTTCATATAAATGTCGCCTTTGATGCTTTCAAAATTTATTTACCTTTTAAATTATAATACCTATGTAAAATCCGGCAAATGTAAAAAAACAAAAAATAATAATTTTTGTGAATTTCTTGCTGAGACCACTCTAGGCAAAGTCCTCGCAAATTTAAAAAAAAACTGAATGTCATTTATTGTGACAGGAAGTTTTTCTTAGAAAAAATGTGAAGGATTAAAATTTTCACTGATGCGTCTCGTTATGTAGAAAACATAATTTTGATTTATGTAAACCCAGATTCTTGAGATTTAGCATTCATGAATTTGTAAGATGAAATTGAAACAATACCTGAATGTGGACCTAGTCGACTTTAAAAGACTCTTGGACTTGTCTTTATAATTGAAGGATACAGGCAAAGAACAGGGAAGGTAATTTTTTTTTCTATTTTTATTGTCAAGCAAATCTTTATCTATGGTAGTTTTATTCTCAATCACTAACTTTTTTTAAAAGTAAACGTATGGCGCCAAAAAGACGTTTTTGTTTATGGCCGAAACGAAAAGAACCGGGAATTTCCACGACATACTTCTAAACTTTTAACTGCGTTTTTCTCAAAATCTATTAATTAGGACATTCCCTGCTTTTGCCTGTATCCTTTAATTGGGCTAGACATTGTCGTTGGGCTAGCAACTAAATAAAACTTACTACCAACAGACCAACATTACTATAACTTGACTCAAAATGACGTAAAGTTAATCAACCGAGTAAATATTTTGAATATCGACTTTACATTTAAAATCAAACAAAAAAAAATACAGAATCTGGGTGTGTTATGCAATTTTTGAATTGTATATTTCTTTTTAAAGGCAAAGTAAAGCTTGATAGTTTGTATCGAGTCACGGTATGTTATACAGCATATCTTAAAATTGAAGCAAGAAAATAAAAATTATTTTTACATTCTCGCGGCACCACACTAGTTATAAAATTGGTATGGAAAAATTATAAAGAACTGTTTTATACAAACACCCGTTTTGTTGATATGAATGTAAATAAATGTCAAGTTAAAATAAATGTGTTTAATTTTTCCTGACACCTAACTCCATTCATCCTTCGGCTAACAAGGGTTTACAGAAAAATGCACGCTACTAGTTAGCTCCACTTTGGCGAGAGGTCCTCAACATGGAAAAAGTAAGTTTTAAAATCAACATGACGTTAACTTTATTTTTTCTAATGTTCAGAACTTAAGGTTTTTGACATGTACATGTGCTTGGACCTGACGCCTTAAGCTGGGAACAAATTATCGGACGCGGCTGACGGACGCGACTAATAGCCGCGACTTATAGAGTATCTGTGTAATGAATATATATTATATTGTGCAAACTATCGGACGTAAGTCGCGGACGTGACCTTGGGAGTTCGGACGTCCGATAGAGATCTGGCCCGCTGGATGTTTGTGTCAGCCGAAAACGTCCGCGGACGGTGTGTAGGGAGTGCGAGACGCGTGATGACGCGTCACGGCGTCAGAACAACTCTGACTACGCGATATCTTAGAAGAAAAACTTATCGAGTGTGTTCGCAGCAGGGAATTTCGTCCTTACTTTCACTAATCAACATGTTTCTACACAAACATAATCTTCGTTGAATAAGCTATATTATCTATGGAGTAAGCGCTCGGACGCGTCCGCAAACCGCGTCCACACATCAGTCGCGGCTAAAGTCGCCTCCGTCAACTACGTCCGATAATTTGTTCCTAGCTTTAGTCATAGTGCTACCTAGTGCACGCCATTTCAGAAAACATTCACCCGATGTGGCAGACTGGCAGAAAAAAACGCGGATACAATATGCCGCCCTTTTTTGGACAAACATTACTACGCTCGTCTAGCCTGCCTCGAACAATACCATAATATCCTAAGAGCCCGCGACGATCTGACCTGCGTCATTTTATAAAAGCTGGAGATTTCTCTGTGTATGTACCATGTGTATGTACCAACAAATAATTGTAAAGGTTGACATTATTAGTATTTCCAAACTACACCCAAAAGATCCATATAAGGGGTGATGAAGTTTGTATGAAAGAATCTTATTTCTTGGGTTAATAAACTTGAAACTTGGCGCAAATACTAAACTAAATAAATAATAAAGATTGTGTGATTAATAGTTTTTCTAAACTAGGTATCTTCAAAAGACGATAAAAGGGGTGTAAAAGTTGTTTTGTAGAATCTTATTTCTTATAAACTTGAAACTTGACACAAATAGATACTAAGCTAAGTAGATAAATAAAAAAGATTGTCATTATTAGTTTTTCGAAACTACCCCTAGAAGGCGATTTATTTGATGAATCTTATTTCTTGGATAAATAAACTTGAAATTTGACATAAACATAAATTAGTACCAACTTAAGTAAACAATAAAGATTGTCATTATAAGTTTTTCAAAACCACCCCCAAAATTCAACTTAAAATTCATGTTAAAGTTTGCTAAGAATCTGACTTATGCAGTAGTGGCAGCAGGGTTTCATTTTTTGATGTAAGGGTTTATGGGGAGCACTATGAAGGAAATTTCGGCAATCCCAAAAACCTAGAGGGAAATTTGTTTTTATGAAAAATGGGTCTTGGGGATAAAGTACACACAAAACTAGCCCCCAAATAAGTTTAAGGGATGTTAAAGTTTTTTTGAGGAATCTTACTGCGCAATCTGACTAACATAAACAAAAAATTTAATGGTGAAGAAAAGAGTGAATAACATATTTGGGTTGTTAAAAACAGGACAAAAAGGGGTTATTAAGTTTTAATTAAAGTATAAAAATGTATTATACTTTAATTCAAATAACGAAACGTCCCAAACCAATTAACTCTAGATATCTACGATACCCCATTTTTACTAATTTAACAATAGCTTATTTTTGGTCACCTTCACTAACTGCAACAAGAAAGTCATCTGTAGGATAAAATACGGAATCACACGAACGAAGTCGCGGGCGAAGTGCTAGTACCTATTATAGTAAGTACGACCACATATCGCCTGTTATCTAAAGAAGTAAGATTTTTTTGTTTGTACCGAATAGGCTCCGAAACTACTGGACCGATTTAAAAAAATCTTACACCAATATTAAGCTACATTATTCCTGAGTGACATAGGCAATTTTTTATCCCGAAAACGGGTCCTGGAGTGATCCACTGGAGCGAAGCCGCGGGGAACAGCTAGTGCTTAATAAAGTCCTATGTTATAGGGGGCTAGACAATTGGAGTTCCCTACTTGAAGAATGACGTTAGATCGTATAACACTTGCTTGAAAACGTCGACCGACCATCTAATCGATTATATGGTCGGTCGAGAAATGATTTTTCAAGATAATGAGCCTTCGCGCTGCCGATGATTCGAGCTTCTAGTTAATCGAGATTTTGATGCATCGAGGTAATATGGTAGAACTGTCGCGCTTATAATTTATCGATTTCGAGTACTATCGAGTAAACGTTTTCGAGCAAGTGTTATTCGATCTAACGTCATTCGATTTCAAGTAGTGAACCCAGACTATTGCCACACCGCGTTGCTACTGAGACATTCTAGTTTTTAAAATCCAATAAGAATTTACCTGACCTGGGAATCGACCCCTCGTAAGACAGTCACTAGACCAACAACTCCGTTTTAGGACACTAAAGTTATAGTACCAACTTTTTACTACGAGTACGTACCTATCTTTTACTATTCAAATTTAAATGTGCTCTTGCTGAACGAACAAATTATTAGAAACTTTAGACGAGAACAAGTTTAAATTATGCTTAATATTATATTATTATCTTTGGCTGTGAGTGCTGTGACATTCAAAGCCACATAAAACCACTGTTGGTTTAGTACAGTTTCCAGTCAATAGATGGCGCTTTACATTTACGTCACGTTTCTAAATCGCGGTGTTAAGATTCTCCGCTGTTGAAGGACACTCGCGTGTTTTTGTAACAAATTCATACTTACCTGGCATAGGGGATACCGTGATCAAGAAGGCGGTTCCCCCAGGGCGAGGCCTTCCCATTGCACTGCGGTTAGGTTGACCCCTGCGATTATCCCTAATGTGGATAACTCGGATGCGTAATTTTTGGTAGTGGGGACTGCGTACGCGCTGTCCCCCTGGAATTCTCATGTTTCTCATTATTTGTTCTCATAAGCTCTAATAATTACTAAACCTAAAATTCTACTCATCAAGGTTTTTGATTAGAGTTTTGACTCTTGTGTACGTAGTCGCAGCGGAAAAACGTCGAATTTATTAATTTCAGATAAGCAGATAGTGTATGACGTCGTGTAATTGTGTATAGTAAGTACAAATTTGTGTATCCAATCATTGGGGAGCTATTCAACAAAAACTGTTTCCGCTGGAACTACGTCATCCTAGCGGCACCTTTTTTTTCCTATGCACGTAGATAAAAAAAAATACATTCAATAATTAGTTTGAAACGAGAGGTAAATGTGTATGCTTAAATGAAATTTGTGTGACATAAAACCGCGAAGATAATCAAGTTTCCGCTGCGCTGACGTTTGGCTATTTGATGAAAATCATATAAAACGGCTTAGTGCAGAGTTGATTTTTTTTAATTTATATTTAATAAAAAACTGATTCTTTATGTTAATGTTATTATTACCTACTTTTTAATATTGTTTTTTTTTTCATTTTAATTAGTCATTAACCAATAAATACTTTTGAGTATAATGTTAATACTTACAGTTGTTTTATTTTCTGTTAAACGATTGTGTACGCATCTGTATTAAACTATTACACACGATAACGATACTATACTGGAAATTTTAGAATGTTAGCTCTATATACTGCACGGCCGCTTTTTTGTAGCCATTCAAACTTGGTCGGTTTATCCATGAATTGCGGTTGTTCTGGTATTTTTATTATATCTCTTTAATTATTTAGTGTAATGAGCTGAAATTTTACATGTGAATAGTTGCATTAATATACTAACTATCGCCATATGTTTTACGTTGCATTTCCATTAAAAAGTCTTAAAATCGGTTGTCATACAATATAGTGGTCCAGTCGTAGTAAATTATGCGACTGCTCATTAATTACTAAGAACACATACATGAAACTTGGCAGGACTTTGTAGACCCTTACAAGATTCAAATAAACGTTATAAGTTAGGCTCTAGTGTTCCTATTTTAAGTACTTGGACCTAAAAACCTTATTTTACTTTTACGTGTATATCTTCTGAACGGTATGATTTTTTCAAATTCTGTTTTCACAATCATTACACACAAATTCAATGCGACGTGCGTAAAAAAAATCAACTCTGCACTAAGCCGTTTTATATGATTTTCATCAAATAGCCAAACGTCAGTGCAGCGGAAACTTGATTATCTTCGCAGTTTTATGTCACACAAATTTCATTTAAGCATACACATTTACCTCTCGTTTCAAACTAATTATTGAATGTATTTTTTTTGGGAAATTATAAGTCTAGCCACAAAATTATTTATTGGACACGTGATTAAACTTCTAATTTTATAACTAAGCAACTGGAAAATGACATAGCCTCTAATAAACTAATTCGTCTTTTTTGCAACGCCAACTAAATATTCTACAGAAAGCGTCATCAATTATTGTGACTTGTCCTTCTTATTTACATTGCCACGTAATTTACTAACTCGGCCACGCATTTTACGTCTTGTCACCATTTAACGTTTTACAGCTTCAACGCAATATCCTCAAAAAAATATAATTCAAGCTTCTACAGAAAGCATAATTTATTATAACTTAGCATGTAAAACAATACATCATATTATTTTATCGCGAAAATAGCCACTGCATGATTTGGCGCGAGTACGCGAGACGACAGCGACCGGCCATTTGCACCAATCAGAGAGCGCCATTCGATTCATGTGACGACGAGTTGAGTTGATCACATGTAATTGTTTATTGTCGTTCGTGCGTTCGTATTGCAATTGTTTTCGCTGTAAATTAAAGTGTTTGTCGCTGTAAATTTAACTGTTTTGCTTAAATTAAAGTTTTCGATGAGTAATAATTAGTTATGACGTCTAAAAGTGAAAATGAAGTACCACTGTACTGTTCTGACGAGGAATTTTAAATAATATATTATATTTAAAATAATAAATGACGGTCAATGAATAAGTCCAAGAGCGAGCGTAGCGAGCTCGGGAGCTTAGGGCACCCCGACACGGACAGGTTAGGTTCGAAGGAGATGACGGGAGCTGAAGTGAGCGAGCAAAGCGAGCGAACTCAGCTTCCGTCATCTCCTTCGTGTTAGGTTACTTTAAACCCTGCATACAGAAATAGGATAATGGCATACAGAAATAAGAAATAGGCCCCGCGCAGCGGGGCTCCGTCGACTCTGTCGCATAAATACTAATCCAAAAATCCAAATTTTTAGCAAATTTTTTACGATCAATTAATATGGGATGAGTTACATTTTAAACGTACTGAGTTAAAAAATTAGAAGCTAAATAAATATATTTTTTGATGTCATTTAATAGTATTTTAGAAATTTACTGTTAGAATGCATGTTAAAAATTTAGATGCTAAAAAATAACCATCATGCTGAGTTGTATTTAGAGTGGTTTACATAGAAGATAACTAGTGGCTAACATAGTATTATTTAGATGCTCGTTAATTGTGGCTGACTTAGTAATTTAGAAGGCAACATACATTTTTGGGGGCGAATAATGATATTAAAAAGAAGCCTGTTTAATTAGCACCCTTTTTTTTATCTACGTGCATAGAAAAAAAAAGGTGCCGCTAGGATGACGTAGTTCCAGCGGAAACAGTTTTTGTTGAATAGCTCCCCAATGGTTGGATACACAAATTTGTACTTACTATACACAATTACAAGACGTCATACACTAATTATCTGCTTATCTGAAATTAATAAATTCGACTTTTTTCCGCTGCGACTACGTACACTAGACTCTTTAGATTGCATTTTCATGAAATCTTGATTAGATTTCTGCAGGGGGGGTACCTGGAAATATCTAGCCGCAAATTACCCTAATTATATAAATTTATGTTTGGATAGTTAGTAAACTCCAAATATTTGTAGTGAATCCAACGTTATTTGAAAGGAAGTGGTGTAGAAAATAGGAAAAAAAGGTTGCCAGCTCTCGTTAGCCGCAACCTGTAGGTTTCTTATGTGCTTAACCTGGTCGGGTTAGTTCACGTACTTAATCTGACACATGAATAACGCCCGTCCTGCTCCTGTTTCTATGATCCTATTTAACAACAAATGTCAAAAATCTTTTATCAAAGACGATATAAGTCGATACTAATCATAATGTCTATAAAAAAAAACATGGCTCATAGATCTATGATCCTAGATATATGAGTGTAATACCCCCCTAATCGGGGGATGCCGTTCCTTTCTTTAATCCTGCTTATTACAATGCACCTATTTTTTCCATAATATGTGAAGGCAATTATTGTGATATTATATGGTACCTACACAGCTTTCTGGACTAGCACCATTGTAGGAAGTCGCCTCGCCATGATGGTCCCTTTCCTTGTCGACGGGCAAATTACCCGTCGATTCTAATAACATCATGGACAATTTGGAAGACTTACATAATACAGTAGTAGGACAAGAAACCAACAAAACTTGAAATATATTATTTAGAATTATGCACAAATGTACCAAGGGCGGTTACAGACTACATCCGATCCGTCCCTGATATTTCGGTTCCGAAGTAGCCGTAGTACTTCTTGTAGCTTACGCCCTACATCCGAACTCTATTCGTCATAATTCAGAACATTTTGAACTCGTAACACAAATCACGGACACGGATCAGACATAGCGACGTAACCGCTTTTAGGCATTTGTCTACCAAGATACCTTCAAAAAATATATTTATATTTTTTTTCTCTATGATTCATTTTGTTTCTCTATAATAATGAACCCCTGGCTCATCGGCTAACGAACGCCCTTGGATTCAAGAAGGTAAGTAGGATTCCTAAATTAAATAAAACACACAAATACTAAATAAATAAACAATATATTAACCAAAACTAATCATTGCCGTAATTTTGGGCGACATTTTCCTTATACGACTTAATTTCATCCTCTTTTTTATCAGACGTCGCTACTGGAGTTTCTAGAGCCGTCTTAACAGATTTGATAAGCCCGGTATTATCAGCTAGAGGTAAGATATCACATATGAGAGGGGATTCGACTCCTAGAATGTAGTGACATGTCCTAGGTTCTAGTAAATAGAGGGAGACTTGAGCCGGACTGGAGGAGTTCTCGAGACATTTGAGTTTGACTTCGGTTTGTCTCGGTTTGCCAGTCTTGTCGCATATGTCTCCGTTAGCGTAGAAGTGGGATACTGATGTGCGGTATTCTGAAAAAAGAGAAGAATACACTTATTTCGTTTCACTCCATAGCAGATTACAAATAAGAACCTAGACCTTTAAGCACTTTAAGAGGCTTCAGCCACGTCGTTCTGGTCAAAATACATTAAATTTGTAATCATCAAGATGTTGAGGAAGCCCACGCACAAACCAAATGGGAGTCTAAGTGCGGCAAAGTGAGTCCCTACCACTACTACGATGAGGAAGAGGAATAAAAACTTAGGATGTTACAAAGAGCGGTCCTATTTTTTTTAAAGTGAGCTTTTACAGTCTGACGGCATGGCGTGCGGTACAAATTTTAATATATGTGTAATATATAAATTTTAATGTATGTTGTATACCACAATACATAAAGCATGCCACGCCGCGCGACGCAACAATTGAGTTTTTGGCAAAACGACTTTAATCTCCACTCATAAAGAAGTTTGCTTTACAACTTGTACTTTTTCAATAGCCATTCCAAAATCAACTTAAATTTTTATTCCAAAAACTAGATATTTGTTTAAATGGAATTATCATAAATTGGAACCAAATATTTGCATATAGTTTTATATGGTTTTAGAAATAAGCAATACGGGTGCAGTGGAAATAATTTAAAATCATTTAATATATTATTTTGCAGACACATGACATATATTTTTACTACTCGTAAACAGATAGACAGAGACAGCGCTGAAAGAGAGTACTTAATTCATAAAAGATAGCCTTCATAAAAAGGATCAACGTTATACCCCAACATATAGAATACATACCAACAGGTTTAGGCGCCTTTCCCTTATTCTCCTTGATCCAGTCTAAATGCGTTTGCTCATCGAACTTGCCTAGCAAAAGCGTGGTCTTCTCTCCCGTCCGGTCCACATGGTACTGGACCACATGCTTGCCGTAGCAGAACTCGTATTTCCACCAGCCAGTACCCTGAAGTATATACGATAAAAATTAAGGTCACAGATAATATAATACCAGCATACAGATGCCTTATCCCATACAAAGAAACCGTGCCGACGTAACCAGCGTTTTGCGTCTAAATATGATGATTATTTTTATAAGTACTTCGATCGCGTTCGGTTCCGTTCCACGGCTATAGATGATGTTAGCAGCGACTTGCAAAGTTCTTGATATTTTTTTCTTTAAAAACAATGACGATTTATTTTGTAGTTTATTTTTACACGTTTTTACAGTTTCATTGTAACAAAATGTGTTACAATACAAATTCAAAAAAATCGCCATCTATTGGAATCAGTTTTAAATGATCCGTTCAAATAATCTTTGAAATGTGAAATAAGAGCCCAATATTCCATAATTTTGTGGAGTTGAATAAAAAAGAACATACAATTTTTATGCACAATTCTAGAAAATGTTAATTTTACACACAAAATTAATAACTAATCGATGCATATCGCGCCATCTATACTCTGATTTTTTATTTCGTAGAAAAAACTGACATTTGGGGGGTTATCACTTTATCGATGCATAAAAATAGTGTCGTATCCTGAGTGATCGAAAGTTGATCAAAAATCGAAGTAGATCGAAAATTGAACTAACTTAGGCAAAAACATTGTTGTTAAGAAACTTGCGACCCTTATTTAATTTCAACTCATTTATGTCAAACTTCTTTCTATCGATCGCATTTATTTTACTGTTGATTTATTACAATACAAGTTTATGTATTGTAATAAATCAACAATCATCAATCAATCATCAATCATTGTAGTTTGTGTATGTATATGTATTAATACTGTTATATATAAATATGTTACGTTTATATTCATAATCATTTATTTACATCAATTAGTAAAAATTTAATTGAGGAGTTATGTTACTTAGATTGGATGAATCACTTATGATTGAGCCTTACCTACAACCATAGATTTAGAATTTTTTTGCTACGCCAAAAGATACACGAAGCGTGCGAGCGAGAAATCCTAATCAAGTACAAACCGCCCAAGAGAAAAAGAGAGAGTGAATAAAGTCCAGTCATGTCACTTTTTTCGCGAGTAGAGGTCCATAGCGGCCCATCTATTTTACGCCGCGGTGAATTTCTTGCATTTAAATAATAATCTTTAGATTTAAATTAATAATATTAATTATGCAACTATGGTGGCTTGTTCTGTGAGTGAATGTGACGTTACAAGACGAAATAACCCCAATAAATACACGTTTCATAGGTAAATACAATTTTGTCCTTGGATTGTTTCGAACCATATTTTGACAAATATCTGCTAGTAATCGGCTCAGAAAAAGATTCTTACAATAGTATATTGATTTCCATTGTATTATATAAGTGTATTTAGTATATTTAAAAAATATTTGCGAAAATATTATGTAAAAGAGTAAATTGTTTGTTTACGCTAGGGCTTGACAAAGCGGTGACGTCATGAGTATCGATAAAAACTTAATCATTTTTAGTGACATCATGACATGAGTACAAACTTATTAAGTCAAGTTTTGTTAAAATAGATTTAAGGTACGATTGAGAAGATGTTTTTATCTAAACTGTACTTTAAGTTGCAAGTTTATTTTTTTTTCAAAAATTATGTTTTGTTTCTTTGAGTAGGTTTAGGAATGACATTATATTGTTTGCATGTATTAGTTTTACAGTGTCTAGAATACATCAGTGCTCTGCTGCTCTGTTTTCGCATATTCCGAGCTAAACGCTATAAAAGCTTGGGTACCTCAAGGTAGTGTGCTAGGCCCAACTTTGTACTTGTTATACACATGTGACATCCCAGAACTGGAAAACAACACCATTGCGACCTATGCAGATGATACTGCAATTATGGCTACCGGATCAAGCCACAGAGAAGCAGTAGAAAAAGTTCAACTAGCTGTGAACAAAGTTTATGACTGGACACAAAAATGGAAGATCAAACTCATTCAGAGTCAAAATCAATTCTCATTGACTTCACAAATAAATACTTGGACTATCACCCAATCTACATAAATGGCATGCAAGTGCCTCATGCTAATACAGCCAAATACCTTGGCATAACTCTCGACGCCAAGTTGCGTTGGAAAGCCCATGACAAAAAGAAAAGACAGGAACTCGACATACGTTATAAAAGTATGTATTGGTTACTCGGAAGGAAATCCTGTCTATCAATACATAATAAAATAACCATATACAAGCATATACTGATGCCAATTTGGACGTTTGGTATCCAACTTTGGGGCTGTACTAAACAAAGCAACGTAAAATTAATCCAACAATTCCAAAATAAAGTGCTTAGGGATGCTGTAAATGCACCCAATGACACATGAACATAGTGTTTTTATAAATTATATCAGACTCTAAGAAAGTGCTACGGACTTGTGTAAAAGTGCAAATGGACACTATTCTTAGTTTTAACATAATCTATAACGTAACATATTAAGTTAGAGTTAAATTGCTTATTTGTCTTTTAGGCTAGATCGTAATTAATTATTAAAAATTTTGTTCTTACTAACAAAGCATAAAAAAAGTATTTCAAATACTTTTGGCTTCAAAACACATTTAGCGATTTTATTAATAGATGCGTTCTGCAGAAAATAAGCAAAATGGCGTACGTCAAATTTTCAAGTACCTTGTAAATTGTAATTTTCATTTCAAACGGTTATTTACACCTAACTTCTGTGTATTGATTAAGTTTATTAGTACGAATGTCACGATGGATGACCGACTGTATTTTTTAATTTGTATTTTAAATAAAAATATGTAAAATACTGTATTTTATATTTTAAATAATTACACGACTTAAAAATATTTTGTATTTCGTATTTTAAATACATGCGAGATATTATTTTGTAATTTGTATTTTAATTAAAACAAAGCATGGTTTTTTCCCAGCTCTTTTTACAGTTCAATGTAACCAACAACCCTTTAATCGTATTTCTTATGGTGTTCACCAAGTATCGATATCGATACTGAACATGGACTTTTTGACAACACTTTTTTAACTAACACATGGACAATTCCCTAACACATAGATTTTATTTTTTTGGTTTCGCTTTTCATCTGACTCTGTTTATCTTGTACATACTATATCTATGCCTACAACACTATGCTCCACGCTAGCAACATTAAAAAAAAATGGTCATTGGCAGCTGTCAGTTTAGTCTATGAAATTAAAAATCACAGTGTAGTGACATTTACTTGAAAAAAAAAATGTTGAATGTTATTTTGTTAAAATTACTTTAATGCTTTCAAATAAATTTATTTTGGGCTACAACTTGAATTACTTTATCGATAGTACAAGTAATTCAGAAATCAACTTAATTTACAGTACTACACAGTTGTTATTAGCTTGAGTAGAAATAACAATAAATACAAAATAGATACAGTCGAACATAGAAACCCCTTTTTAGAAAGTCGGTTAAAAATAAGGATTTCAATAGGCATTACATAGTTTGCTGCAGGTTTTGTCACGTTTTATGGGACAAACAATTAATTTAAAAATTGTCGACATACGAGGCCGAATGCTCCCACCAGCGACCACACAGGCCCTAGACGCCTAATAACAGGCGAGCGATGTCGCCGTATAATTAATAATAAAAAAGGTTATACTAATAAAAAAAAATAACTACAAAAATACTGTTTATAAAAATATTGATACCTTCCTGGTTTTATTTAAACCTGTCCCACCCTTAATGAGGCGTATGACCTTGGTAAGGGACCAATCAGAGCGCAGTCGTCCCGTTCCTCATACCTTAGCTAGTTGACAGAATTGTTTTGATATATTAGATCAAGCATTAGGCGTCTAGTGGCTATGTGGTCGATGGCTCCCACACATTACTGCGAATTCGCAACCATCGCAAATATCTGCGAGCTCGCACGTACTAAATCTATCTAAAGCGCATCGCATCGCAGTTATGTGTGGGAGCCCTTAGTTATGTAGGTATTTGTTAGGTTCGAAGACTGAAAACACTCATTCTACTTAAACATACCTCAGAAAAAATACGCGTTGTGGTAAACATAAAGCGATTTCGTGTTGTGGCTTTTACAACAAACGAACACAACGCGTTGTTGCAGTGAAGAAAAGCCTTAAGAATACTTTCTGAGTGCCAACTGATGCAACCACAACGCTAATTCGAGACAGAGCAAATGGCGCCGACGAAAATATGCCACCATCTTATTCTTGGATAAAATTTCCATTATGGGCTGTTGATTTTTGGCGCAGGGAGGCTGCGCCAAAAATCAACAGCCCATAATGGAAATTTCATAGTGGAGCGGGCAGGGGGAGAGGTTTGGATACCCCCCAGTACCATCCCCACCACTCGGAGCCCCATGGTTATGGAAATATTCTTGATTAAAGTTTTGAGGTTAGAATAAAAATTGTCTATCGTTTTAAGGGGCGGGGAGGGAGGCAGGCAAAAGGGGGTGGGGTGCTACCCCACTGTACCATCCCTCCCCCCACGGAACCCCATGGTTATGGAGATATTAGATATAATTTTTACTTAAATATAATTAGTGAGGTAAAAAAATGTGAATTAGTCCAAGAGCGAGCGAAGCGAGCTTAGGGCACCCCGGCACCGGGTTAGGTTACTTTAGACCATGCAGACAGAAATAGGAGCTCAGCGGGGCTCCGTCGACTATGTTGCTTAAATAGTAATCGTAAAAACTTTAACCATGGACATCTCCATAAACATGGGGTTCCGTGGGGTGGGGATGATACAGTGGGGTAGCCCCCCTAACCCCTTTCCCCCCCTCCTTCCCCGCCCCTTAAAAGGATGGCCATATACGGATTTTTTTATTCTAACCTGAAAACTTTAACCATGGGTCTCCGAGTGGTGGGGATGGTACAGGGGGATAGCCAAAATTCGACCCCTCCCCTCCCCGCCCTCCCCGCGCCAAAAATCAACGACCCGTAATGGAAATTTTAACCTGCTTTTACAAGAAGATGCCTCAATAAGCGTTTTCAGACTGAGAGCCTCACATATCAAAAGACACCTGAATTATGAAAATTATCCTACTCACCCCATTCAAACAGTTCTCTCCATTCAGGAACGCCCTAACCGGCGAGTCATCGGTAATAACTGGCGGTGATTTATCTGGCAAATACTGCTGTGGCTTACTCTCCTCCACTAAGTCTTCATCTTCATTCAGTGGGTGCAGCTCGAATTTAAGATGTGTTTCTCCGTCCTGCAAATAGTTAGGGTATGATAAAACGTAGTATGTGTTATGGCATAGCAGGCTTAGTGATCTGCCTATGCCAAATATGACCCCATTAAGCTTTGCTGATGTCTGCATAATATGAAAAAAGTACTAATAGGCATTAGTATTTTTTTACTAACATTGCACATAATTGAATGCCTAAATAAAAGCGCGAATTTGTTGGAATTTCAACTTTCGGCAAATATAATACTAGCACACGGACCTGCCCATAGACAGAAACAGTTTCGACGCAACCAGCGTTTTTCAAAGGACACGCGGAGTATTGTCAAATAGCTCATCGACCGCGTTCCCACGTCAATAGATGGTGCTAGTAGCGACTTGCAGGTATAGTTGTGGCCGCCCTGAAGATGGCTACAACGACTGCGCAGTAGTAAATCTCATACAAAAACAGCACCGACCCGTGCCTTGCGCATCGGAAATCCAACTTTAGGGCGGCCAAGAAGTTTGGCGAGAACTATAAAAGAGTTGACTCGGTTTGTGATTATATTTTTCTTTAAATACAGTGACGATATGTTTTATAGTAATTTTTGCACGTTACAGTATCATTGTACGAAATTGTGTTACAATACAAATAAAAAATAAAATCTGTGGAAAACCTGGAAAATGTAATACGTACTGTAAATAATCTTTGAAATGAAAATTAAGAGCCCAATATTCCATAATAATGTGCCCAGTCGTGTGAGTGTCGATTAAACAAGAACTTACAATTTTTATGGTCATTCTAGAAAATATTAATTTTTCACAAACTTCAATAACAAATCGATGCAAATCACGCCATCTACCAGCCATAGAAGATACAATGTTTACTAACAAATTAAAACAGCATTTTTTTAGGGCTATCCTCTACTCAACAAAAAAATAAAACGAATTCGTAATAGAATATTGTATCTCTTGCACTTCGATTTAACTGAGTTAGTTCAGATTCTGATGAAAAGTAGTTCGAGAACATAAAATCCCATCAAAACATTACTTGTAATAACACAAGAGCCGCGACGCAGTTCTTCTACCGCAAAAAGTAGTGAGATCGAATGCAGAACTATCTTTACCGTGGCAGAACCAAATCGGATAATTTAGTCAGTAGGTACAAACAAACATATTAACCGACTTTGTTTTAGTTTTAAATAAGGGGTCGAGTCGACATTATTGTGTTCTTCTAAAGTAAAACCAAGTCGGTTAATTCAGGAGGAAGACATCCAGGCTTCTAGCTTTATCCACAACGAAGGTACAGGGGGGTCGAATACGTCCTGAATGGCTTCGAGAAAAGGATGGTACGGCTTTGCCTTTGTTTGCTCGACTTGATCATAGGACCTTTATCCAAGGTCATAGGACTAGAAGAGTAGTTATGAACGAACATAAAATTTTCACCCCTGCTGTCAGTTGGTTGTGTAGGTATAAGTAAATTACTTTGAATGATTTTTCCACTACTTTTCCATTACTTTGATTGGGTAGGTAGAGAGATAGATTCCCGAAGGACAATAAACCAGTCTATGCTCAACCACCGACTTTTAATGCTGTGTCACAGCCTCCCAACAGAACATATTGAGCTGTCAATTCTTTGTTAGTAAATATTGTAACTACCTTCATCTTGGCCAGAGTATAGTGAAATTTATTTGACGCAACTTTTCTTTCAATAATAGAAGCACGGGATCGGGCAATGTGGCGACGCCTGGTGGAGGCCTATGTCCAGCAGTGGACGTCTTTCGGCTGAAATGATGATGATGAAATTTTCTTTCTTCGTGTTGAGACCCCATGGCCAAGCGTTGAATATCCAACAGGACAATGAAAACGGGCATAATTTAAGCACGACTTGACTTGATTGTTGTCATTATATACCTACCAATATCCACAGATAATCCCATTCAAGATAAACTTACAAATAAAACGACATCAATCTGTAGACCAACAACTGTAATATATAAGCACTTACCGGTCTGAAAACGACGACCAATAAACAAACATAAAATGCGAAAAAAAAAAAAAACAATAAAAATGATTACCTTTTCAATTTTCTCAACTTTCAAGACAGCTAGTACGTCCTTAGGATCGTTATCCTGAATAATGCCAACAAAAACGTTAAATAAGCTCTAAATACTATGCTGCTAGTGCTGTTACTGTTATGGACGTAGCCAGGCAATGGGAATTTGAAAAAATAACGAGTATTTCCTGATTAAATTATTTGTTTTATTTTAGACTCATCTCCGTCCCAGTTAATTCGAAGATTCGAAGGAAATAGGTTATTATACCTATTCTTGTCTCTGCCACAAATTGTTTTTTTTTTACTTATTTTTGACCACTTAGCAGGTGAATTTTGACAAATTCACTCAATTCACATTTCATTCACATAGCTTACCATCAGGTGAGATGGTGGTCAAGCGCGAGCCTAAGTCAAACAAAAAAAAAAATCTACATAGGTCAACACATCACATCACATCATCAGCCTATTAATGTTCCCACTGCTGGGACACAGGCCTCCTCTCTGTGAGAGGGAATGGGCCGTAATCCACCACGCGGGCCCAGTGCGGGTTGGTGGATGTCACATGTTTTCGAATTTTTGGTTCTAGAACATGCCGGTTTCCTCACGATGTTTTCCTTCACCGTTTTGAGAGCAGTGGTGATGAAATAATTTACACAAAGTAAAGCGCCTGCCTGGGCTCGAACCTACGACCTACAACTTGTAAGTCGCGGCCGATACCACTGGGCCACCACTGCTCTCATAGGTCAACAAATCACACTAAACAGTTGCATTTTAACCCCACTTCAATTCGTGTTCGTCAATAGGCCAAGTTATGGAAAAAAAAAACAAATTGGAAATGGTTGAATAAAGAATTTCAACAAAAAACTAGATTTAAATCCTGGCTATGGCCACACTACAAAATAAAAATGCGAAAACTTGAAAAGTAAAGCTTGTTACATACTAGAAACAATGAAATGGTAGTTCTTAAGTGAAATGTGTTTTAATAGGTGAAAGAACACAGCACACTCTAGTGACTATAATAGCAAACACACTCGTTAAAAAAGAAGCTGAAATGATCTTACTGTACTTCGAAATCGCTTATGAGTTTTCAACAGCTAACAACGTATGAACAATGTTAAAAACTATATCAGACAATACTGCGAATAATCGTCCACTAATCTCTTTAGCAAAATCATTAATTATGAAATTTCAATGTCATCTCCAAACTAATATATCTTACCTGTTATATATATGTATTTTTTTCTATATTAAATTAAAAATAAATAAATAAATATCAAACATTAATTACTATTTGCAACAAAACTTAACACACTAAAAAAACTACAAACGTCAAACTAGAAAAAAAAACTACTTACATTGAACATCCTGATAGTCTGATGATGGAATCTCAAACTATCGACTTCCATTTTCAAAAGACTCCTCGGCTTTTTCGGAGAGTCTGCGACTGGCAGACAATCTATGGTGTTCTCGCTCACATCCTTCGGTCTAAACTGAGGATGATCACAGAGTAAGGGAGATAGAATGATGATCTCATATTCGCACGTTGCTGTCTCTTTGAAGGAGTATACTTCGTGCTTGCCGTGGGTGTAGCAAACGTATAGGACTCTGGTTAGACGAGGTTTGCCGCTTAAGTCACAGACGGTACCTGGAATTAGAGAGACCAACGTTTCATTATTTCGAAAAAACATACATTGTGTAGAAATTTTATAAAATAAAATAGTACCATTACAAATAAAAATAAACCGAAACCCCCGACGATTGTTTTTTTCATACTTTTTAGACTACATAATATCTAGTATAGTCATCGGCACGTAACTTGGCAAGAGTCGTTAGATGTGCACAAGTCATTTTTTAGGTCTCTTTGGTTACCAAGCGGGACGCGGGGTACATTTAGCACCGTTCCGAGCGCGCGATTGGTTGGTCAGTTGACACAAGGATCGACTGACCAATCAAGTCGCGTCCACGTCCCGTTCGCTCTATACGGTGGTTGGTCAGTTCGCGCACTATGCGCAAGTTTACCCCCACTACGCCAAAACCTTGCCAAGTTACGTGCCGATGACTATAGTAAACACGCTTCGATCAACAATCTATCGAACACGTAATTATGACACGACATCTTGCGAAAATACCCCGATTCAAACACCCATAACTTTTGAACGGCTGAACCGATTTTGATTAAATGTAACACTCTCGATAATAAAACCTTTCAAACAAAAATAACTCAATCAAAATCGGTTCATCCGTTTAGGAGCTATGATGATACAAAAATACTTCAAACTTTTATAAGTTTAGTGGTTTTTTAGTTTAGGGGTGTTATCACCCCTCTTTTTCCGTCGGGGGTTAAAAACATTACAACCGATATATTATTTTTTTCATCAACCATTGTATAGTCTTCGCCAAACTTCTTGGCTGCCCTGAAGTTGGCTACAATGGGCGCAGCCATTATAGCCAACTTCAGGGTTAGTAGTAAATCTCATACAAGAACAGCACCGATCCTTGTCTTGCGCATCGGAAAGCCAACTTCAGGGCGGCCAAGAAGTTTGGCGAGCACTATACACACAACCTCCATCTTTTTAAAACTCTAGCTAACTCTAACTTTTTAAATTAACTAGGTGCAACTGGATGCAGAATTTACTCAATGGATTAAGAAGTAAATGGAACTACAATTGACCAGCAGAAAAATATTATTGTATCTATCATCAATTTCTTGACTGACTTAGAATCTGTTTTTAGGGTTTCGTAGTCAGCAAGGAACCCTTGTAGTTTCGCCATATCCGTCTGTCCATCCGCAGCTTAGCCCGGGGACTCTTAGTACTAGAAAGCTATAATTTGGCATGGATATACATATTAATCATTCCGAAAAAGTGGTAGGTGGTGGTGGTGGTGGTTTCTCGTCTGTCCCATGTCTATCATGTCTATTTTTACCCGACTACGGCGAAGCAATAGGGTTATGTTTTGTGTTAGTGCAGAAGTATTTTCGACGTTTCGTAATCTAAAGTCAAACTAGATTCGATTGCTAAGAAAATTCGGCTAACTGATCATAGATGGCGGTATTCTCAGTGGTCGCAATTATAAATTCGTCTCATAGGTCGATATTTACTACTACTCAACCAAGGCCACATCAGTGCAGTATAACACACTGCATTTTTAATTATATTATCGATATAGATAGACACCCGATTTCTTTATTCAAACAAATAAGATTCGATATTATTTTTTTATTTAAAGGGATATATATTTTTTATAAATCAATTTGGAATTATGTGCTAATTTAATTATGCTAATCGAGGCGAGCTGAGAAGAAAAGAGACCCTCCAATATTATCTTATCATCATCATCATCATCATCATATCAGCCGAAAGACGTCCACTGCTGGACATAGGCCTCCCCCAAGCGTCGCCACATTGACCGGTCCCGTGCGTCCCGCAACCAGCGGGATATATATTATCTTATAGAAATATTAAATTACTTATTTTCTTTTGTCAATATCCATCTATAAAGTCAATATCCGACCCGACTACGTCACTAATTGAGTAGCGAAGATCTTTCGAGAATGAAATAGTGAATAAATTCAAATTCCGAAAGAGAAAGAAACAAGGAGCGGGCGTGCGAGGATCCTGGAACGAACCATACCACTCCTCGATGCTCTAACGCACGGGTATTATCGGCTCCTTTCGCAATTGACGTCCTTCATATAATTATTTATTGCAGCTTATTTACGTTGGTTGTTTGTTTCTAACATCAATAATTTGATTTTATTTTTTGTTATTTGAGTAGGTTGTTTGAAAATACTCACACTAAAATATTTGTTTTCGATTTGTAAATATAATATGGCGATTTTAACGAATACCATCTCCGTAACGGCAATACTGCAGTATTCAAATTATTACGTGACTCTGGTTATCAATCTTTATTACCACCAAGACCAACGCCTCTCCACGCGGTGGTACTCAAATAGATAATATTTTTACAATGCATGTTCTCGAAAAGAGCGTTTTCCATGCAGTCAAACTGTGCGGAAAGTGTCACTTTTTTTAACTAGTGCTTTTTACTTTTCTGTATATTTTTAATTTTTAACTCCAAAGTCAGCCTGACGCATAGAGTTTTATTATTTAAGAAAAGTTTAAAAAATAGTTTAGTACAGATTATCATTCATATAAAAGGTAAAATAAAACTAATACTTCATTAAAGGCGTTTTTTATTACTCTAGATTTAGATTTTGATCAACAAATTATTAATTTTAAATATTCATTAAATATGTTTGGCAGAACGTATATTTTACTCGTGCCTTTTTGCGTTACGACATGACAGCTATTTGCACATGCGCAGTAGATATGCCCGAGAAACTTTTAGTTAATCTGTGGATATGCAGAGCGCGCTTGAATAAGCCCGCCATTTTATTAATTTTTGCTTGGTTCAGATATTTTTTTTTATTTTCTCGCACAATGCATAGTAAAATGTTGTATGATACACGTACGTAGGATGATTTCAACCTACGAAATCACCTACCTTCCGCACTTGTAGCATAAATAACTATTTCTTACTTCTAAAACTCCTTCGTCAGTTACCATCGTCCTACGTGGGCCCGTTTTTAGACGTTATGAGCCGCTGAAACCGTTTCAATATCCATGTAATAATAAAAAGCCCTCTTCTTAGTCCGCATTATTGTGCAACTACTGATAACGTGCGCGTGGCCCGACACGCACTTCGCCGGTTTTTTTTTCTTAACAATGCAGTGGCAGTAATTGCTTTATTGAATAATGTAGCAAAATATTTGTTGATAAACTTAACAGCATAGCTGGAGAGATAAAGGATTTTTTTTTGTTACAGTTTATTGCATTTTACATTGATAAGCTAGATTTTTGGCGCATCTTCGTTCCTGGGGCCTATCCCAAAAGAACCACGCTATTTTTCGGGATAAAAAAGTAAACTTAAGAACAATTTTTGAAATTAGACCAGTACTTACAGAGATAAAGAATTAAAAACAAACCTCTTATTAAGTTTCAGCCTACCCCCATTCGAAAAAGGTGTGAATTTATGAATGTATGTAAACTTATTATTATATTAATGTAGATGAATATGATAATTACCGTCATCCAGAACCATTTCAACAGAAGGCAACTTAGCCCCATCAACTTGAGTCATCCTGTAAGGCTCCTTCGTATCCTTAGCGGCATTTTCGTCAGCCTCCAATTTAGCATGCTTCTCAGAACTCCAGTGACCCAAATAATACTCCTGGGTTTTAACTTGTTTACCTGTAAATGGTACATTTTAATAAATTTATAAATTACTTTTAGGGTTGCAAATTTAAAAACCACAAACAACAACGACATGCGAAAATCTACAAGTCCGTGATTAGACCTGTCATATTGTATGGATCAGAATGTTGGGCTGTGAAAAAGACGGGGACGCCCTAGAACACATAGACCTTATTGGTGATGTTCTTCAGAAAGCCAGGTGCGCAGTACTCATAACCGGCGTGCGTGTATGACTAGATGTACGAACGTAAGTGAAGCAAAAGAAGTATGTAAGGATCGTAGCAGGCGGTGTTCTGTAGTTTCTGGCCACCCCCATGGAGAAAAGGCGTGAGTTTATGTATGTATGAACAGAGACTGCTTGTAGCAGAGATGAGATGGATGGATGTGTGGAGTGACGAGAGAGAATGGATCAAGTGAGAAATGAATAAAAAAACTTCCTCTAAAATCAGAGAAAGCTTGAAAAAGGCGGCGGTGACAGAAAAGTTGAAAGGGAACCTTTGTCCTGGTATGGTGAAGTTCATAGTCAACTCGCTCGCACTCAACGAGAACAGACGTGGTAAATCATTATAAAATATTTGCTATTACAAAGTGAAACGAAATTAGACCTTATCGTGAGAGTTTCGGAGCTGAATTTGTGTTGCAGCTGGTGCGGATTACGCACCAATCGACGTACCTACTACACGTGACATTGTGATAGTATAAGCAATATTGTCAGAAGCAATATTAAGTGTTGCATGCACCGTCACAACTTTTGGATTGCAACCTGATCTCTCTTCGAGAATAAAAAGGAATACTCACTTTTATATGGAGGAAACATCTCAACTTCGCACGGACATGCAAGAAAGTTTAAAAAGTCAAGATTCAAAATTATTTAAATTTAAAAAAAAAACAGAGAGAAGACCTAAATATGAAAAACACTGAAATCCTAGAAAAAGAAACACTTGAAGGGACTATGAGTTTGTACAAGGATCTAAGACAAAAATACGACACATTACGCCGGAATAATAACGCTGCGCTCACCAAAATTTAATACTGAAGACCAAGTAGAAGCACTACAGCGAAAACAGCTAGAAATTATAATACAACTTAATAACGGCCCTGTTACTGAGAACGAACTTTTTATTGCGGTTGTGAACAAACTACATGGCTCCTTAAACATTCCTATTATTTCAAATCATGTACCTACACACTAGGCATGTCGATTTAAAATCGATTAATCGAAAAATCGATTATTTAGAGTAATATAATCGATTTTCCAGATCGATTTTGAACCCTACATCGATTCAATGAATCGATTCATAAACCTCCCGAATCGGACCGATCCATTCAAAGAACTAGCGATAATATTCCTCCATTGGCTGCGGTATTTAGTTTTTTTAATTTTTTGCTGTTGTTGGACGCAAAAGCAACTGGTAGTACTTGGTCAATAATTTGAACGCATCATAGAGAATATATTTATGAACGCTTCCGAAGGTGGCGTTACTTGTTTAAAGTGTTTTTATTATTCTGTTTTAACCATAATGTTATTTGAATGTTCTGTATGATTGTTGGGCTGATGGTATGCCAATGCCCTTATAATAAATAAATAAAAAAAAAAATGGCGTTACTTGCGTTAAAAAAAAAAAAAATTTTTTATCCGTCTGTCAAACCTAACCTATCTAATACTATCTATTCTTGTGAGTGAGTTTATTTATCAAAAATATACTGTGGATAAATATTATTTTTACTGTCAAAGTTGATAGTAATGAAATAAATAATATCGTGTTCATATAGCATTTATTTTAATTTGAAAATAGTAAGTGATGAGATTGATTGATTTGGCTCCTATTACATATCACCAAAGAAATTCGTTGTACAGCTCAATAACGCCGATTGCCAACAAATACTTTTGCATAGTTGGAACATCTGTTCCATGTGAAAGGCTTTTTCTGTTGCGGGAAATATTGCTACTGACGAAAGGAGTCGTTTAGATCCTGATAATCGCTCAGATAAATTAATTTTTTTAAAGTCACTCGAGTTAAAATACTGGGAAATATAATTTCTTGTTAAATTTGTATTTAACTATAATAAAATTTTATAAACTTAAAATTTGATTAATTTATTAACCGACTTACGAGTACTTAGGCGAGACTAGAAATTTAAATTGCCACATTAGTTTAGTGGTCGCAAAAGATCCTGGGTTCGATTCCCACCTCTACCTATTCATTCGAAGGAATATAGGCGTGATATTATGTTTATTAATTTAATAATACCTCTATCCAATGACTTGTATTTGCAGTAAATGGTCATCAATAATGTCCTGTATCTTTATTAGGCAATTAGTCATGTTTGAAATTTGCTCGATTAATCGAAAATCGATCTTTTAATGCTCGATTTAAACAAAAATCGATTCTAGTATGTCCGATTTGAATCGAATCGGAGATCGATTTTTTTTTAAATGAATCGACATGCCTACTACACACCAAGTGTAGAGAAAAAACTCTTACTTAATATAATAAATGCGAAAGTTTGGAACGATGGATGTATGTTTGTTACTCAATCACGCCATATCGGCTGAACGGATTTGGATGAAATTTGGCGCAAAGATAGATTATAGTCTGGAATAGCACATAGGCAAGCTAGGCTTTTTATCCCGGTATAATGTTCCTTTGGGATGATAATACATTTTTCAAGCGGGCGAATCCGCTAGTTTATATTTATTGAGTAGGTACCAAATTGCAAAAATGCGTGCAGATACATTAACAGCTTCTTTTTTTTTACTTTCGATTTAAAAGCTATCAAGTCCTACAATATAAACAACAAAGAAGATAAATATAATACTAAAGAACTTAAAATAGCTGGAGACAAGAAACCGGTCTACATCTCAGAAGTTCTTACACCAACTGCCAGGAAACTTCTCTATCAATCCAGAGAGTTTAAAAGTAAGTATGACTTCAAGTTCTGACTCTGCGGTTTCTAATGGAAGGATATTCATGAAGAAATTGATGGACCAGCCATAAATATTGATTGACACCGAAAGATCCAAGGTAATAATTATTCCGAAGCATTATCAATAATGAAACAAACTAAGTTGCCTTCATGTCTGTGTGTCATTATCTTTTTATTAATGTTCTAACTATGTACTTAAGGGTCCTAATTTTACTGTATATCAACAATCCTGAAAAATTTTGCTCACATACATATAATATGTACATTCTACAATTTAATCTCACACACAACACAATTTGCTTACACATACATTGTAGGAGTATCAGCTTTGTACTACCGACATGACCTATAAAATCAATTATTACAAACAATACAAATAGATGATTTATCACATATATAGGCAGATATCGAGAAAGCTGTAAATGTCGGTGCAAGGCATAGATATTCCTGAAAACTGCAAAAAGATATTAACTGAATCTAACACATTTCATGATACTGATTCAAAACATAAGAAGCTTGAAACACAATTTGAAAGAAAGAAAAAGAGTTCATTTACCATCGAAATAAACAAATTACAGAAAAACTTAAATACCAAATAATACAAAGTATGCATCACAACCATGCAAAACGGTCATCTCTCAGCATAAGACAAGGACTCGCGAACGAGACAGAGCCACAGCGCTGGTTTTCAGCGATAGCCGGTGTCAACTGGGCGAACGACGCCGAATAAATGAAACTTTGGGGCAACTTTCAGGTAGGCTGGATTTAGAATTTGATTATATTGTTTTGACTGAGTGCTGGCTTTCAAAACTTGCGGCACCACCAAAGATTTACTCATATAAATCGTTCCCTACCGCTAAATCAATCAATCAAAATGATGAGGTAGGAATATACTTCAAAGAGATTCTAAAACCTAAAATTGTTAACCTATAAGATCGAAATAATAATCTAAAGAAACAATAAAAAAAATATTTAAAGAAAAATAATCTAAATAAAGAAACAATGGTCATTAATTAACAATGTTTGCAATGAACAATGGCGAAATTTTAGCTGACTTAAATTTGAGCGTCTGAAAGTGAGTTATATACGAAAGACATTCTATTAATTGTCTATGTTTTTTAAAGGCTTCAGCACCGTAGACCACATACATACGCTGCGGCAGGTTATACAGAAGACCGAAGAGTACAACCTGCCTCACTGTTTAGCGTTTGTGGACTACGAGAAAGCCTTCGATTCGATCGAGACTTGGGCTGTACTGCAGTCTCTCCAACGGTGCCAAATTGACTACCGGTACATCGAAGTGTTGAAGTGTTTATACAAAAACGCCACCATGTCAGTTCCGACTTCAGGATCAGACCTCGGAACCAGTCCTTCTGCAGCGAGGTGTGAGACAGGGAGACGTCATATCTCCGAAGCTGTTTACCGCTGCACTGGAGGATGTCTTCAAGGTTCTGGACTGGAGAGGGCTAGGCATCAACGTCAATGGCGAGTACATCACTCACCTTCGGTTTGCTGACGATATAGTGGTTATGGCTGAGACCATGGAGGACCTCAGTACAATGCTCGATGACCTCAGTAGAGCTTCCGAAAGAGTGGGTCTTAGAATGAACATGGACAAAACCAAGGTGATGTTGAATGCCCATGTTACACCCACTCCTATCAAGGTAGGAGACTCTACACTCGAAGTTGTGGGCGACTATGTCTACCTGGGACAAACGATCCAGTTGGGTAGGGCCAACTTCGAGAAAGAGGTCAACCGTCGAATCCGACTCGGCTGGGCAGCGTTCGGGAAGTTGCGCGGTATCTTCTCGTCCAACTTACCACAGTGTCTCAAGACGAAACTCTATGACCAGTGTGTGTTGCCAATGATGACATATGGCTCTGAGACGTGGTCGCTTACAATGGGCCTCATCAGAAAACTTACAGTCACTCAAAGGGCAATGGAGAGGGCTATGCTCGGAATTTCCTTGCGTGATCGAATCAGAAATGTAGAGATCCGCAAGAGAACCAAGGTTACCGACATAGCCCGAAGAATTGCCAAACTTAAGTGGCATTGGGCAGGGCACATTGCTCGCAGAACGGATGGCCGATGGGGCAGAAAGGTTCTGGATTGGCGACCGCGAACCGGAAGACGTTGCGTTGGAAGGCCTCCCACCAGGTGGACCGATGACCTGGTGAAGGTTGCGGGAATCCGCTGGTTGCGAGACGCACGGGACCGGTCAATGTGGCGACGCTTAGGGGTGGCCTATGTCCAGCAGTGGACGTCTTTCGGCTGATATGATGATGATGATGATGGTTTTTTAAAGTATAATTGGATAAAAAGAAACATAATAAATAAAAAGTTATTTGATTTTTTAGTTCATTTCTTTAGCATAGTGTTGCCATTATATATTCTATCTGCTAAGTGACAAGTAGTAACTATATTAAGTAATAATATCATTATTATATTTATTGCAGTAAATGAGTTAACAATACAGTTTATGTTTAAGTGTAAATGTTCCTTGCAGGTAGGTAATAATATTGTAGTGTAGTAGAAATAAATGAATTACTTTCAATTAATGATTGGCAAAAAGACTAGTACCCAAGTCCAAAAAAAATATAGCTTGGTTGTTGACGACAACCTTTTGATACGAGTCAAAGTCACTTTATAGTTTAAATAAATATATTCTTTCCAAAGAGTATACTACACATTTCATGCTAGGTAAGGGAAATAGTAATGCGATATTCCCTTTTTACTTCCACGAAATTGAATAATATTACCTATTAAACACATTATTAAAAGTTACCCAGACATAACCTACAAAAGTTTATGACTGAATATCTATTATTCTCTACATTCTCGAACAAAAATTCTTGCACAAACTAATTCAGAACATCACCCTGAGTTAAACTAGATATTTTTCATTTAAAGACTTTCGAATTTAATCTCAGCTAAAACAATGTATGGGCACCTGCCATTGTTCTTTTCAGACCTGGGTAATGACAAGGAAGATCTGCTTAGGTTATTGAGAAGGTCATGAATAGTAGGCTAATTAGTTGAATCTCAGAAATTATTCTCAAGCAATAAATTCGATTTCAGAAGTAACAACTCCTAATATCAATCCTCCTATATTTGATGACCTGGATTCAGGAGGAAAAACCATATGTGTGCAGGAACCTAAGAAACACACATATAGTTTTTTTACAGTTACCATGTCAAATGCTTTTGCTAGATCCAAAGCAAGCATTTCATTGGATTAACTCTGTTCCCCAAAAAGAATAGCTCTTAAGACTTTTTACAGACTATATGCCTAATAGAACACAAATCAATAAGCAGTTACATGACTGAAGTGGAAAGCGTGACTTTTGGTGTGTCTCATGGGTGATTTATGGGACCCACCTCAATATTTTGATTGACTGTGTGAGGAGTGATATGACAGAAAAGAGAGTCAGTGGTAGTATGAGGGTTGATACGACAGTATGGAAGAAGAAAACATGTTGCGCCAACCCCAAGTAACTTGGGCCAAGAGCAGGAAGATGATGATGAATTTAAATACCAGAAATAAAGAAAAATTCTTACTAGAATCTAGTTAGATTCTTAAAATGTTAATACTGAAAACCCCAACACATGTTTAGGAAAAACAAAAAATATAGTAAATATTATACCCTATTAAAAATTTAAATTTGATTTAAGAATCCCTTTACTATAATTTTATATAAATAAGTCCCATAGTATTCAACACAAAAGAATAGAAATGCAAATATCTGCTATTTTCATAAAGCTTGAGTTGAATGTTGCAAAGTACCCAAGAAGTATGAATTATATTTTAAATCCAATCAGTGGCAGAAAACAACAATATTTTAAAAGTTACCTTTGATAAAAAAGGTGATTCCACCACGGTCATCTTTTTTCATCACTAATTTTAAATTACCAGGGATAAACATTAATTTTTTGTTTTGTGTAACAAACAAATATACAAAAATTCTATTTCTTATTTAAAATGAAGTAATACCTTCTCTTTCCTCATGATACTGTCTGATATACCTTCCATGGCAAACTTCATAGCTCCAGTAACTCTCTAGCCGGTACGAACATATCTTCTGTGCGAATAATGGTTTCAGAAGGGTGAGGGGAGACGGACCATCATAATCCTCTATGTTTGATGACTCCTTAGCACGAAGCTCTGGTATGCGGCACTCATACTTTTCTTTGTTTCCTGTTGTCACCTTTAGGATCTCTTTCTTTGGTAGCTAATGGGATTAATGGAGTTTTGATTAGGTACTTTAATTTATTAAAATTTAAATTAAAAAAGGAATATAGTGGAGGAAAAATCTACCCTCAAATTAAATTATATTGTGAAGTTTATGTAATACTTCCAACAATAACTGATTTATATTAAGTTTTAATATTCAAAAGATTTTTGTATTGTTATGGGAATAAAGGTATCTCAAAAACCTAATATTATGGATAAATAGTTGAAATTTAGAAATTTCAGATCACCATGGAAGGTCAATTCTTGCAATTACTGTGTAAATGGACTCAGGGAATTTGTAATGTTATTTAGGACCTCAGACATCTAAGCACTTCATCATACACTGTTATGTTAACCAACTTGGATAATACTGTATTGCGAGTATTTATTATTACGTGGCCGAGTTACAGCGCGTATTTTGTTTACATACCTCAAGTTTATTAGCTTCTCCATCGACTAAATTCTGAATGTCCTGGCTGCCGGGCCAGTTAATTCCAAATAAAATGCTATCATCAAATCCTCTGAAGTCGTGTTCTATATTCGATGCTACTTTCACAACATACAAACACAGCACCCATATACCCCTCATTTTACACGTTTATAAGTTCATAATAAACGAAATCTTTCATTAAAACACTATTAATTGCACACTCCACTTGCTAAATAAATTATTATATGACTAAATTTAAACGCATAAGGAAAGTTTGGTTTTATTTCAAACATTGTACTCCCGTAATTTGGTTGGATAATTTCTCAAATGAGTTGGAGAGCTGTCATTTGTCAAAGACTTTAGTCGCGTTCAGCGAGAAAATAGTAAATCAATAAAAATGCTATTCTTGATTTTTTCAGTCGGACAAAATTTGAGTCAAATCGACACGTAATGAAGAATAAGATTTATTTATTTACGGTCTCCTGTTTTTTTGTTATTCAAAGTTATTCAGACATCAATCACCAAAGTAAAAGAAAAAAAAAGTAAATGTCAAAATGTTGTGCAATCAAAACTTTTTTCTGGCAACTTGGTGATATTGTAATAATTTTTATGTTATTATTTGATGGCTACCCTCTTTCATATTATTTTCTTTCATACGAATTTTACAATTTGATAGTTTCATTAGTTACTGAACAGTTAGCATAATGTCGTGGTGGCCCAGTGGCTAAGACAACGGCAACGGTGAAGGAAAACATCGTGAGAAAACCTGGACTAACATCAGAGGTGAGATCCTCACACGAAAAGAAGAAAAAGTAACCATGATAATGAACACACCTCAGAATCAAAAGACTCGTATTGACATCACCAAACATAGACTAAAAATTTTATATCATTGTCGTTGAATTGATTGATGAAGACAAAGGCAATGAAGTTGTGTCAAGTCAGCTGTCAGTCTTATAAATTTCGCAAAAATGGCGTTCAGCTTTCCAGCCTTTTCCTATATTATTGCGTTAATAGTTGACGCATTCTTAATATTTTTCTCAATATTCCATGTTATTGCGTTCGACGAATTAAAAACTGATTATAAAAATCCAATTGACCAGTGTAATAGTCTAAACCCGGTGCGTATTTATATCTTGTAGGTGCAACCAAAGTTCATAGGGGTTCAATCAAGTAACTAACCTATATTTTTCTATTTCAGTTGGTGTTACCGGAGTACTTGCTGCATTTATTAATAAACGTGCTGTTTTTATTATCGGGAGAATGGTTTTCACTGTTAATAAACATTCCATTGATCTTGTATCATCTGCACAGGTAAATAATTTTATTACACATCTTGAGGTTATGTTTATGATAATCTAAGGACAGTATAAGGACAAGGTCTTGACTTTAACAATGAAGTGACACCTTGAAATGGTATTTGCGCTGAATACAAATAAAAATTATGGTTCATACATATTTGGAATAAGTTTGTGTTATAAATAATATAAATTTATGTTTCATTGACCAAACATCATAAACAGCCAAAAACATCAGTTATAATGTAAAAAGTTCAGTAAAAATATATTGCCTTGATTTTATGCTCAGATAAATAAATAATAATTTGTTATATTGTTTTCATTGAAGGAGGAAAATCCTAGTTTTCCTTAACATATGGTACTCTGCAAAGGTAGAGATAAAATGTATAGAAATTTCAACATTATATTAGTAGATATTTAATTTTCAACTTATAGATAGTTACTATCTTAAGTGCTTTGTCATAGTGATCATAGGGTAAAATAATAATTTGAAGATCGTATTAACATGATTTCATTGAACTTTAGTACTGTAATGTTAATTACAACTCATCAAAGTTTTGTTGGTAGCAAACCAAATATATTTTCAAGAATTTTAGTATTTCTTGTTTGAAATCCAGATTCATGGCTGACCTTGGCTTCTACCTACCTTTTCTTGTATGGTATGCCCACTCTTGACCTCCATCTTGCCTGGTGGAAAGTGCTGGATGAGGTCATAATGTCATGTCCTAAAGATGCCTGTTGAGTAAAGCCTTTCTTAATCACTAAGGCCCAGTTTTTTGTTCCGTTGTTATATCAACCTATGCTAACCAATGGTTTCAAATTATGGTATAATGCGTTAATGCAAAAATTTGTAGTGTAATAAATGGTTAAATAATTAACTCTCCAACTTATTTGACCATTTGAGATGCTAACAATTGATAATTAAACACGTTTTACCGAAATTTGGTTGAGTTAACTGTGGAAATAAAACTGGGTCTAAGCTAATAGTCAAATACATGCATCCAACTCATGCCTTTTTCCATAGGGTTGACAGAAACTACAGAACACCACAGCTGCAATCTTTACATACTTCTTTTATGCATCAAAAGAAATATGTAAAGATTGTAGTTGTTGTGTCACAAAGCAAATATATTAAATAAATAATAAATACAATAAATTGTTTCAGATACTACACCCGGCCAGTAATGTCAGGTCCGGGACTGTACGACCCGACGAGCATCATGAACGCTGATGTACTGACAGTCTGCCAGAGGGAAGGCTGGATCAAGCTTGCATTTTACTTGTTATCATTCTTTTTGTATCTTTACGGGTAAGAAGTTTTTTATTACTTTTTTAATTTTAGAACTGTTTTTAAGCCCTTAAAACATAATTCAGAGTTAGGTGGTTAGCTTTCTTTCTGTTACGACAGCACGCAGCAGTGTTGTGGCACTAACAGGCTTAAGTCAGCAAGTTTAAATACCTAGTCACTGATGCAAAAGAAAACAGAGCAGGCCTATCAATAAAAAAAAACCGGCCAAGTGCGAGTCGGAATCGCGCACACAGGGTTCCGTACTTGGTAAATTGCGGTTTACGATTTATGACGTAATATGTATTAAAAAAAAACTACTCTCGTTCAAACTAATTTTCGGTGGAAGTTTACATGGTAATGTACATCATATACTTATTTTTTTTTAGTTTTATCATTCTCTGGGGAGGGGGACATTTTACCACTTTGGAAGTGTCTCTTGCGCAAACTATTCAGTTTAGAAAAAAATGATATAAGAAACCTCAATATCATTTTTGAAGACCTATCCATAGATACCCCCACACATATGGATTTGATGAAAAATAAAATTGAGTTTCAGTTCTAAGTATGGGGAACCCCCAAAATTTTTTGTTTTATTCTGGCTGTGACATACGGACGGTCAGAGAGACAGACATGACGAATCCATAAGGGTTCCGTTTTTTGCCATTTGGCTACGGAACCCTAAAAACAATCTTTAACTTTAGATTTATTCATATGGCCAGCAAGAAACACATAAACACATTTTGCAAGTATTACCCAAACACTTGTTCTCTGCCCCCTGCATTCGATGTGTCTACACAACCATTTCTTACTACCAAAGAATGGCTGCCAGCTCCTTTATTTCATATTGATTTAATACATTCCATTAGTTTTTCAGATGTTACACAAAGGCTTTTAGCTAAGTACCATAAATCAAATCAAATCAAATGTTTTTTATTTCACATAGGCCTACATGGGCACTTATAAAACGTCGACAAAAGGTGCACGGTTCGGGTTAGTCGTTTCCTGCGGAGAAGAACCGGCAAGAAACTCCACGGTTACTCTTTTAAAAAAATTGGTTTGTTTTTACAATATTTCCATGTTACAGTATTAGTGCTTAGATATGGGGGGACAACGTAGGCCCGACAATAAGTCGTAAGAAACTAAAAAAAAATTGTTTATACGAGAGAGTTAACAAGCGTCTAGAAATCTAGAAGGCCTACAATGTTCACACATTCACAAAACAATCAGTAAAAGAATCTATACAAAGGAAAAAATAAATAAAAATATATAACAAGACTAAATTTAACATGTGGCACAAATGTTGTTATCAGTGCTGTAACTATTCATAGCAAAGGGCTATAAAGATTATTGAAATCATTGTAAAAAGTCTAATTAAAAGAAAGAAAAAAAGTAAAAATGAGATTGAGAATAGTTATAAACATCCACATATTTGTGCCGCTTATGAGTTACCAGGGAAGCCGCATGCGCAGAAGGAGCTAAAATTTTTATCTTCAACGTAGTCCTTGATTTTGTAATATGCTTTTTTAATAAGGACACGTTTGATGTAGTTTTTGAACTTTCCATCGGTCAATTCTATAACTGGCTTTGGCAACTTGTTATAAAAGCGTATACTGTTTATAAGAAAAGACTTGCTAGTTTTCGTTAATCTGAATTTGGGTATTACAATTTCATGCTTACTGCGTGTATTTAAATTATGGAAATCGCTTCTAGTTTTGAAAAGCCCTCGATTTTTGCGGACATACAAAATACATTCCAATATATAAAGAGAAGGTAGAGTCAGTATATCGATCTCTTTAAATTTTTCTCTGAGGGACTCTCGTGGACTCATTTTATAGATTGCGCGGATTGCCCTCTTTTGTAAGATGAAAATTGAGTCAACGTCTGCTGCTGATCCCCACAGCAGAATGCCATAAGACATAATACTGTGGAAATAAGCATATATAGCAGCATAACCTTGCTGTGGCTACATCGGTTAACTGCCTTATTTTCCTTACTGCATATGCAGCTGAACTTAACCGACCCGAAAGAGTTCTAATGTGCGCGCCCCACTGCAATTTTGAATCGATAGTAATCCCTAAGAATACAGTTTCCTTTATAACTTCAAGATTTTTGCCGTCAAGATTTAAATTTAGGTCACGTTGTGGTACATTTGGTAAGGAAAACTTCAGACATTTTGTTTTTTTCGCATTCAGTAAAAGATTGTTAGCTGCGAACCATTTAGAGAGAACAATTAGACTTTCGTTGACATGTAAGACATCCGTATCTTTCCTATCTATTTTAAAAATTAGCGAAGTATCAAATAGAATTATATCCGATAATTTGGCCATCATAAAAGGGAGATCATTAATGTAAACAAGAAAAAGGAAAGGGCCGAGAATTGAACCTTGGGGCACGCCCATCTTGACTAGAGACCCGGAGGACGTCGCCCCATTAACATTTACTTTTTGCTGTCTGTTTGATAAATAGGAAAGCACAAGATCAGCAGATTTTCCTCGAATTCCGTAGTGGTGTAATTTACATATCAGTGTGTTGTGGTCGACGCAGTCGAACGCTTTCGAGAGATCACAGAAAATGCCAATGGCATCCTGGGACTTCTCCCAAGATTCCAAGATGTGGCTGATGAGTTTTACTCCCGCGTCCGTTGTCGACCTACCTTTCGTGAAACCAAACTGTTGACTATGCAGGATCTTATTTGAATTGAAGTGAGACAACATCTGTTCCAGCATGATTTTTTCATAGATTTTACTCAATGCTGGAAGCACGGATATAGGCCTATAATTAGAGGGATCACTCTTACAGCCTGATTTGAAAATTGGTACTACTTTACTGTGTTTCATTAAGTCAGGAAAAGTGCCGCTGTCCAAACATTGATTGAATATGCCTGTTAGGACAGGAGCAATTGAGTCAATAATATCTCCAAGAACCCTAACGGATATCCCCCACAAGTCTTCAGTATTTTTTACGTCGAGACTTTTGAACGCGTTTTTAATTGTATCAATACATATTGATTTAAATTTAAAGGTTGGTATTTCTTTAGTAAAGTTTTCTTTAAGAAGACCTTCAGCTAATTTAGATGAGGAGGGAAGAGACTTCGTAACCTCTAACGGAATGTTGGTAAAGAAATTTTCTAATGTCTCAGCGACTTCTTGCTTACCAGAAATGGTTTGATTAGATATTTTCAAAGACAACTCATTCTGATCGCTTTGTTGTGTCTTTCCAGTTTCTCTATTAATTATTTGCCACACAGTTTTTATTTTATTATTAGAAACACCAATTTTATTAATTATTATTTGAGATTTTGCTTGAGCGCAGACTCTTTTGAATATTTTGGAATAGTTTCTAACATAAGTATGAAAAACTTGATCGGAAGTCAAAGATTTTTCGTAATATAAATTATATAAGATATCTCGGCTTTTTCTTATGCCCACAGTGGCCCATTCACTAAATTTCGATTTGGAATTGTTGACTTTAACTGTTTTTAAAGGACACGTTTTATTGAATTCTTGGCAAACTGTAGAAAACAACGTGCCGTAATTTATATTGGGGTCTTTTGAATTAAAACTGGCATTACAAAGGTTGCTAAAAACATTATTATTAAAAGAATTTAATTTATTTTTAGTGAGACGTCTTAACCGAATTGATTTAGCTAGGTTAATTTTTTTATCTGACTCAAAAGATACTAGTTGACCAGTATGGTCTGACCTAACGCCACTAATTAAAACGAATCTTTAACTTTACAATTAGTGGATACATTATCTATGCACGTAGCTGAAGTTGCAGTTATTCTTGTCGGTTCATTAAATAAATATTTTAAGTTAAATGATTTAAACAATGAAATGAGCTTACATTTTTCAGGTGAATTGACTAACAGATCTATATTTAAGTCACCACAAACAAAAACTAATTTATTATCTCTGAAAAGTTTACTTAATAATTCTTCCATTGTAATTAAAAACAATGACAAGTTTGATGCTGGTGGTCTGTAAACACACAAGATAGTATGCCCCTCGACCTCTGCACATGCTACCTCACATAAGCGATCAACAGAGTAAGCAGTGATATCCTTTCTTTCCTTATATTTAAGATGACTATTACAAAGTATCAGGGTACCACCACCCACTGTGGATCTGTTGTACGCGCTGGCATACTCATTTGTCCCAATTAATCTCAGTTCTTTTATTGTAACAATGATATCCATCATTTTAATTAAATGTAACAGAAGTATATCAGAATATACTTTTATTTTATAGCACCTATAATAAACTCTCATAAACACTAGATACGAAGCTGTGAACAATAATTATGATTCTTTTTCTGAATAGCAAGTTGGGTGACATGGTTTTTGTACACAAAGGTTTAAAAGCAATAAAAACAATGTTTTCAGTATGATAAGAAATACATTTTATACAGTATATCTATTCAAAACCACACAGTAGTAAAGTTATGTATTTATCATTTAAAATGGCCCAAAAATAAGACAAACTAATTGAAAAAAAAAAATGGATCTTAACGGTCAGATCAAAAAACTAATGATCATATTGCATAGACATAGCATTGCACAGATATTAGCAGTACCCCAAAATAACAAGTAAGATTACAGACTCCTCTTTTTGGTCAGTTACCATACCATGGCTCATAAAAAATCCTAAATCATGGTATAATAATATACTCCGTATACTTCTCCTGGTAGTCTCCTAACAGTTTGGCCTAAGACTATGTCACAATAAGTGTTACCATTGATTGTCCTTTTCAGAAAATATTGGTTCTTTCTCATGTAGTTAATGAAAATAAAATAAATTACTAACTAGCTTAACTATTTAGTAACTCATGCGATTCATCTATTTAGTGTAAAATTAATTTATATATTTAATTATTATTTCATAATTGCTTTGTTAAGTTAAAAAATGTATTTTGCTTGGGTAATTCAATCACACACAGTGGCAACACATCGAATTGACAAGTGTCATACTGACAACTCGCCATTTCATCGCTATTGTCGTCTCGCTCACATCTATAGCGTTGTTTCGCTCGGTGAGCAAAATACTGTGGTTCCCAAACATTTGTGGTGAACCCGTGAACTATGAAGGATACACAAGGAAAATTGTTTATTGTTCCGTACTAAAATGTAAAAACAGAAGTATAAAAGACGGTGTAATAAGGTTTTTTCTCTTTTCCCAACGACGAGACGCTATCTGCGTGGCTTCAATATTGTAACTAACTTCAACTAAAAGAACTGGTATGTGCCTTTCTACATATTATTTCATTTATCTACGTGTTGTAAATTCCATAATGTAAGGCATAGTAGTGTCAATACGGCTGTACGCCCGAACTTAACCTAACCTAATTAGTTTTTGATTTATTTTAGTCAAGTCAAGTTTTGTGGGTTTTCATCCCGAACTAAATTATTTTGGTCCATTTTTAGGGTTCCGTACCCAAAGGGTAAAAACGGGTCCCTATTACTGAGACTTCGCGGTCCGTCTGTCTGTCTGTCACCAGGCTGTATCTCATGAATCGTGATAGCTATACACTTGAAATTTTCACAGATAATGTATTTCTACTAAAAACAGAATAAAATAAATATTTAAGTAGGGCTCCCATACAACAAACGTGATTTTTTGCCGTTTTTTGCGATAATGGTATGGAACCCTTCGTGCGCGAGTCCGACTCGCACTTGGCCGGTTTTTTTTTTATCACGACGCAGCGTGTGACTTTTACAACATTTGTTTTGTCAGTGACATTGTTTACCTACCCAGACCTCAGATCAAATAAAAAGTCAAGATGCAACGTTGCAAACAACAAGGTGCCGCCGGTTAATACGCCTTGCCGTATACATACACAATTACACATACAAGGAAACTACGCCTTAGCTTGTTGTACTCTGTTTAGTTCAAACGAGAACCTATCTACAAGTCATCATCATCTTCCTGCCCTCGCCCCATGTCACTTGGGGTCGGCGCAACATGTTTTCTTCTTCCATATCGTCCTGTCCTCCGTCACGCCATCCCTTTTCTTTCATATTACTCCTCACACAGTCCATACATCTTTGCTTTGGCCGTCCCCTCCCTCTCCATCCATCTACGTTTATATTCATAACTCTTAGTAACATGCGTTTCATCCCTCCTTATCACATGACCATACCAGGACAAACGGTTTCCTTTCAACTTTTCTGTCACTGGCGCCACTTTCTAACTTCATGTAATATACTCATTTCTCACTTCATCCATTCTCGTCACTTCGCACATCATTCTCTCAAATAAGTTCTCATCTCATTCTATCTACGCGTGAGGAAACTAAATAAAACCATAATATGCAATCCATTAAAAAAGAAGCAAAGTAAAAATATACAAAAAGTATCAAATATGTAGATTTATTAAAAATGATAAAAATTGAGTACCTATTGTATTATTTTTATCTTTTTCCCCACTTAAAAAGTTTGAGAACCGCAACGCAATTGATGACGAAGTCTTAGGCCAATCACGTGACCCAGCTGTCACGTAAAGAGAATACCTTGTGTTAACATACAATGGCCTAAATAATCGTCGAAGGTCATTTAAATACTGAATTTTCTGAAGGTCAGTGACACTAATGGGTTATTAGTCTTGACAAGAAGATTCATTGTAAGAAAACTGCGCACAATTCTTTTGTCTAAACTAAAACAATACCAGAATTTTTCAAAAATAATTTATTCTTAAGCAAAGGCAGCATTTCAACATAAATAACGTTTTAAACGTTAACTGTTAAAAACAATGACTTTTTAAAAATAGGTAATGAGCTAAGGTAAATAAATTATGTTAATGTTATTGACTGTCTGTTACTTGAAATGGGCAGTAATTTGTTTTTTTTAGGGTTCCGTACCCAAAGGGTAAAAAAGGGACCCTATTACTAAGACTTCACGATCTGTCTTTCTGTCTGTCACCAGGCTGTATCTCATGAACCGTGATAAATAGACAGTTGAAATAAATATTTAAACGGGGCTCCCATACAACAAACGATGTTTTTGCCAACTTTACGATAATGGTACGGAACCCTTCGTGCGCGAGTCCGACTCGCACTTGGCCAGTTTTTGTTTTTCTTCTTAGGCAATGTATGTTGCTTGTCGCTAATTGTCAGTTTTAAACAGGCCAAATGTTCACTTATGAGTATTTCGTGTCCATAATAGGAATGAATCGTAAACAAATTAACAATTGTATATAAGTAACTAAGCTGTTTTTGTGTGGATAAATGCTCATGCATACTGCGCTACTACGGGGAGATAGAGCAGTTATGTGGGACTCCAACCCACTAAAACTCCACGGTGTCCTTCTGTGCCGCTTATGGCGGGAACACGGGCACGTGTTAACTAGCACTCACCGCGAACCCACCGCTAAGTAACTCAGCTGGCGATTGATTCTGTGAATAACTCATGAAATTTAAGTGACCTCTCAATCCAATTGATACTAGGGATTGGCAGCTCGCTTCACCTGAGGCGCCTTCCTGACCATTCGGAGCGTTTTCATTACTTTGCCCAGAGCATGTTATTAAAAGAGAGCCTCCTGACTGAGTCGATTTGGTACAGATTCTTTACCAAGCACATACACGTGTATCTGTACTGGAATGCACCGACCACGACCCATTCAGTAAGGGGCCTTTGGTATCACGGTGATATGTTTACAGAATAGTACCCCTAAGTCCTCTAGACCCCAAGTTTATTAACCCTCTTTCTATTTGTTCCAGAATGATCGTCGTGTTGATCGCGGCATGAGACGTCGAATACGTTAAGTTACTCGTTCCAATAAGTCATAATTTATTTTTAGTCCGCGTTGTATCGTGTGTCCGTGAATAAGGAATGTTGTATAGTTGAGACTTCGCAGTATTTTGATAATTAAACATTATTGCATAAGTTTTTGTTTAATTTTTCATGTATTAAAAGATTAACCCCGAAAAATATGATAGCCGACAAACTATAAAGAACAGATTGATGTGGATGAACCAGTAGCCGCATATCAAGCAACAATACTATGCCTATTTTCTACCCGCGGTTGCGCCCGTGTAAAAAGTGTTATATTATCCCGAGGGAACATTATGCTTACCAAAATAAAAATAGCCTATGTGCTATTCCAGATTCTAATCTATCTCTGTGTCAAATATCATCCAGATCCGTTCAGCCGTTCTGGCGTTATTAAGTAACAAATATCCATCGATTCAAACGGTTTGGTTTGATTTGACCTGGATGTTTTCGATATAAAGTGGCTTGGCTGACAACAAGCGATTCAAAGAGAAATGATTCAATCGTCAGATAGTCGTTCAGACAGACTGTTATCAGTTCAAGTTGTTGAAATCTAGGATTATCTATAAAACCTGATCATACAGATGCCTCATCCCATACAAAGAAACCGTGCCGAACTGACGTTTTCCGTATGATTAAGATGTAATATAAGTACTACGATCGCGTTCTGTTCCGTTCCACGGCTAAAGATGGTGTTAGAAGTGACTTGCAAGTAATAGTAGTTTATGAAACTGTTGCATAATAAGGAGTATTAAAACATGAGTGTGTGTTTAAAAACCGAGCCGTAGGCGAGGTTTTTAATAGTATTCACACGAATGTTTTAATACCTAGTTATGTGCTGTTCCATACACTACTTTATCTACACTCATACATTGGGATTAAACCTACTAAATACCTTTTTTGCATTTTCCATGCCATAAAGTCGTGATAGCATTTATCATACACTTTTCTCGACTTTGCTGGTAATAAATTATAAGTTATTTCCTTCGCCGCATCTAAAATATCGGGCGAAGTCAAATTTTCGTCACATTCACTGATATCAGACATTTTTAAGCAAGAATTCAAAAAACTCATGAAATTCAATACCTACAACTAAACCTGCAAAATATTAATGGCGCCAAAATCCAGCACATCACCGCATTGCGCATGCGCTAAGGTTTAGCACGCACTGCGATTTTTATTCGTGCGAAGTTTTTTCGCATATTCTGCGACCTATGGAATTTTATGAAGTTGCTCGCAGTTCGGTAAAAATTCGTGCAGAAATAATACCGCAAGAAATCCGTGTTTTGCCACAGAATCCACCGCACCGCGGCGCGAATTTAATTCGCGCGAATATTTTGAGCTCTATGAACATGTAGAAAGAGACAAAATTCGCGCGAATAAAAATCGCAGTGCGTGCTAAGCCTGAAGCGGGCATTGTCACTTCTTGTGATTAACTTCTTGGATTTGTCCTGTATCGTAATAGAAAAAAAATTGTATTATAGCATTATTTTGTTAGAGAAAAAGTGTTATAATAAGATTCTATTTTTAAATTTCGGTATTGTGTTTATAAAGTATGTCAATATAAACTCGTTTTGAAGTTTATAATTCGAATATTACGATATGAGAGTAGATAAAAGGGTTTTTCAATACAGTTGTTAAACATGGCGTACTTTCAGAGGCTATAATTATGATTCGAAAATTAAATCTTATGCATAGGCATCTTTCTGTTACGCGGTCGTGACTTTTGTTTACGAGCTCGATCATTAGTTTTGCAGTTTAGTTTTAAATTTATAAGTCAATTTAAAAAGTTTAGTAGCAAGAAGTTTTCATACATAGAATAAAATGGAATAGATTTTATACGAGGAAATATGAATGATTCCGTACGTTTTAGCATTGAACTCTCAAAAGTGTTTTAAATGGTTGTTTAATATATTTAATTACCAGTTTCAATTTAATTATTTTCACTTCAACATTTGTAAAAAATCGAATAGGCTGTGTAGGCTGTTTTCGTTGTAAAAAAAATATGTCCAGTTGCAAAAACGCGCGAAAATTTTATTTTTTTGTGAATTAACAAATCTAATTCTTTGATTTGTTTTTACTATTTCTCACAACTGTATTGAAAAATATCGTGTGATACACGGGCGTGTAGGTGATTGCAAACGAGCTGTCATTAACAAGCCCGAGCCGAAGGCGAGGGTTTTTAATGACAGCTCGTTTGCAATAACCTACTTTCCACCCTTGTATCACAATGTACTATTCTCGGTGCGTGACTATTTTTTTAAAAAATAAAATGACATGTTGTTTTATAGTATTTTTTGCACGTTTTTACAGTTTCATTGTACCAAAATGTGTTACAATACAAAAAAAATATCGAGTGGCATGCCGCAGAAATTTAAAACCGCGCCATCTATTGGAATCAATATTAAATAATCCGTTCAAATAATCTTTAAAATGTGAATTAAGAGCCCAAAGCTCCATAAGTTTGTGCTTAGGAGAGTTTATTAAAAATATCATACAATGTTTATAATCAATTCTAGAAAATGTTAATTTTACACACAATTCAATAACAAATCGATGCATATCGCGCCATCTAATGATATTTATTTGAACCCAATATTCTTTGTGAAAAGCGTTGGGACCCCGTGCCTGAATAGACTGTTGACTTGAATCCGATAAGGGACTCGGAGAGTGGGTACTTACTACTTAATCTCAGAATTCCAGAAATCAAAACAGGCAGGCTATTATCGTTTGCGATCATCATTTAGCATTTGACTTAAAAGTTTCAGATAAGATCCATAAGTAGTTAGGTTTATTATTTGATTATCACCTTTGCAGTCATAAAGAAATTTATTTCCCTGACTGATGCATGGTGATTCATATACGATAACGAGAAAGTGCTAGGTATTGATAATATTTATCTGGTTTGGAGTGGAATTCCCTGCCGGAGTCTGTGTTTCCCGATAGCTACAATCTAGGGGTCTTTAAGTCAAGAGTGAATAGGTTACTACTAGGCAAGCGTGCTCCATCGTAGACCACATCTTCGCTTACCATCAGGTGAGATAGTGGTCAAGCGCGAGCCTATAATAGAAAAAAAAAAAAAAAAAAATTGTTTATGAAAGATTTGAGTGTCAATTTGAAAAAGTCAACTTAATGTCAGTGTCCGTGAAAGTGGTAATTTAAGCAAAACTTTAAAATATTCTACTGCTTAATTTTATTAGGGAGATATTTTTTGCTGTGGATATGCCTCGCAAGCGTAAATCTCATCAGAGCCGTAGCTCTAGCAGAGCTCGAACAGCAAGAGTAGCTAGAAGCCAAGAAACAGAGGAGCAGACTCAATCCGTCAAATTTTAGATGATGAGCGTCACGCAACCCAAAGAGCTGCTGAGACTTTCGATCAGATTCAGGCTCGCCAACTTGCAGATGCTGAGCGTCACGCAACCCAAAGAGCTGCTGAGACTTTCGATCAGTTTCAGGCTCGCCAACTCGCAGATGCTGAGCGTCACGCAACTGAAAGAGCTGCTGAGATTTTAGACCAGATTCAGGTTCGTCAACTCGCAGATGCTAAGCGTCATGCAACTGAAAGAGCTGCTGAGAGTTCCGACCAGACTCGGGCTCGCCAACTCGCGGATGCTGAGCGTCACGAGACTCAAAGATCTGCTGAGACTTTCGACCAGACTCAGGCTAGCTAACTCGCAGATGCTGAGCGTCACGCAACTGAAAGGGCTGCTGCGACTTTCAACCAGACTCAGGCTCGCCAACTCGCAGATTCTGAGCGTCACGCAACTCAAAGGGCTGGTGAGACCTTTGAGCAAACACAGGCCCGTCGTATTTTAGATGCCTAATACGCGTCATCGATAGCTGCTGAGACGCCTGAACAATCCCAAATACAGCGTATTTTACGAGCTCAACGGTAGTCTGAAAGGAGACGTACGTTTGCAAGAAATACATGGGAGTCGTTCCACAACGCTGCGTCTGATTATTACCCATTGATTGATTACACTTGCCATCAATCAAAATCAAAATCAAATGTTTTTTATTTCACATAGGCCTACATGGGCACTTATAAAACGTCGACAAAAGGTGCACGGTTCGGGTTAGTCGTTTCCTGTGGAGAAGAACCGGCAAGAAACTCCACGGTTACTCTTTTAAAAAAAATGGTTTGTTTTTACAATATTTCCACGTTACAGTATTAGTGCTTAGATATGGGGGGACAACGTAGGCCCGACAATAAGTCGTAAGAAACTAAAAAAAAAAATTGTATAAACGAGAGAGTTAACAAATGTTAACAAGCGTCTAGAAATCTAGAAGGCCTACAATGTTCACACATTCACAAAACAATCAGTAAAAGAATCTATACAAAGGAAAAAATAAATAAAAATATATAACAAGACTAAATTTAACATGTGGCACAAATGTTGTTATCAGTGCTGTAACTATTCATAGCAAAGGGCTATAAAGATCATTGAAATCATTGTAAAAAGTCTAATTAAAAGAAAGAAAAAAAGTAAAAATGAGATTGAGAATAGTTAGAGACATCCACATATTTGTGCCGTTTATGAGTTACCAGGGAAGCCGCATGCGCAGAAGGAGCTAAAATTTTTATCTTCAACGTAGTCCTTGATTTTGTAATATGCTTTTTTAATAAGGACACGTTTGATGTAGTTTTTGAACTTTCCATCGGTCAATTCTATAACTGGCTTTGGCAACTTATTATAAAAGCGTATACTGTTTATAAGAAAAGACTTGCTAGTTTTCGTTAATCTGAATTTGGGTATTACAATTTCATGCTTACTGCGTGTATTTAAATTATGGAAATCGCTTCTAGTTTTGAAAAGCCCTCGATTTTTGCGGACATACAAAATACATTCCAATATATAAAGAGAAGGTAGAGTCAGTATATCGATCTCTTTAAATTTTTCTCTAAGGGACTCTCGTGGACTCATTTTATAGATTGCGCGGACTGCCCTCTTTTGCAAGATGAAAATTGAGTCAACGTCTGCAGCTGATCCCCACAGCAGAATGCCATAAGACATAATACTGTGGAAATAAGCATAGTATACTAACCTTGCTGTGGCTACATCGGTTAACTGCCTTATTTTCCTTACTGCATATGCAGCCGAACTTAACCGACCCGAAAGAGTTCTAATGTGCGCGCCCCACTGCAATTTTGAATCGATAGTAATCCCTAAGAATACAGTTTCCTTTATAACTTCAAGATTTTTGCCGTCAAGATTTAAATTTAGGTCACGTTGTGGTACATTTGGTAAGGAAAACTTCAGACATTTTGTTTTTTTCGCATTTAGTAAAAGATTGTTAGCTGCGAACCATTTAGAGAGAACAATCAGACTTTCGTTGACATGTAAGACATCCGTATCTTTCCTATCTATTTTAAAAATTAGCGAAGTATCATCAGCAAATAGAATTATATCCGATAATTTGGCCATCATAAAAGGGAGATCATTAATGTAAACAAGAAAAAGGAAAGGGCCGAGAATTGAACCTTGGGGCACGCCCATCTTGACTAGAGACCCGGAGGACGTCGCCCCATTAACATTTACTTTTTGCTGTCTGTTTGATAAATAGGAAAGCACAAGATCAGCAGATTTTCCTCGAATTCCGTAGTGGTGTAATTTACAGATCAGTGTGTTGTGGTCGACGCAGTCGAACGCTTTCGAGAGATCACAGAAAATGCCAATGGCATCCTGGGACTTCTCCCAAGATTCCAAGATGTGGCTGATGAGTTTTACTCCCGCGTCCGTTGTCGACCTACCTTTCGTGAAACCAAACTGTTGACTATGCAGGATCTTATTTGAATTGAAGTGAGACAACATCTGTTCCAGCATGATTTTTTCATAGATTTTACTCAATGCTGGAAGCACGGATATAGGCCTATAATTTGAGGGATCACTCTTACAGCCTGATTTGAAAATTGGTACTACTTTACTGTGTTTCATTAAGTCAGGAAAAGTGCCGCTGTCCAAACATTGATTGAATATGCCTGTTAGGACAGGAGCAATTGAGTCAATAATATCTCCAAGAACCCTAACGGATATCCCCCACAAGTCTTCAGTATTTTTTACGTTGAGACTTTTGAACGCGTTTTTAATTGTATCAATACATATTGATTTAAATTTAAAGGTTGGTATGTCTTTAGTAAAGTTTTCTTTAAGAAGAGCTTCAGCTAATTTAGATGAGGAGGGAAGAGACTTCGTAACCTCTAACGGAATGTTGGTAAAGAAATTTTCTAATGTCTCAGCGACTTCTTGCTTACCAGAAATGGTTTGATTAGATATTTTCAAAGACAACTCATTCTGATCGCTTTGTTGTGTCTTTCCAGTTTCTCTATTAATTATTTGCCACACAGTTTTTATTTTATTATTAGAAACACCAATCGATTAGTTCTCATAGGGAACATGGATAAAAAATGTAGATATTGTGAAGCACTCAAGTGGAATGATGAGACACCGGGTATGTGTTGCTCGCTTGGTGAGCCAGAAGAACCACTCAAGTCTTTGCTTTTGTATGACAGTGATGAATCTCGCCGTCTTTTAAGCAGAATAAGTGTAAAGTTCAAGTGTAGGAACTTGAGTTTTGTGGATCTTGACGATCACCATATGTGACAAGAATTAAAGCAGTAGTTATTTTAATGTTAGTGTTGTTTTTATTTATAGTAAAAATACGTAAGACAATTAGTATACATCTTTAATTGACATATAAATTTTCCTAACAGAAATATATCCATGGTAACCAAACCATAGACATAGTTCACCATACTTCACATCCTCGGTAGTTTTAAGAATTTAAAGATAAATTCTTTAGTCCCATTCTGAAACTTAAATCTGATAGTCTGGGCCCGAACATAGGCTTTGTAAGCATATTGGTTACGCTTGCTAATTTATTTTATTACATCACCATAGGACGATTGAGAGGCATTGGTTTAATGGTTCCACTTACTAATTAAGTGTCACATATCGTTGTTTTGGTGATATCCCGCGCGGTGGCGCCACCGTCAACACGCCGCCGCCTGACGACCGGCCGCCGGCCATCTTTGTCGTCGTCTTCTCGTTTTAACCTCGGTTGGGTGCGCGCACGTCGGTCATCACTCATCATCTCGCCCAACCCTCTTAATCGAACCTACATGAAAGTGTTATCCGTATTACCTAGACCTACTGTGTTGTGTACCGCTGGCCAGCATAGTGTATCGAGTCTGCGAGCTGAACTTCCCGAACGTGACATCCATCTGCATCTGCATGGGAATCGCTGTTTCAAAGGTATGTGGCATGATTAGTAGGTTGAACTTTATCCATTGCCTTTCGTCTCATCTGCGTACCTATTATTATCCTTCAAATTAGCACTGCTGAATCAGCATTTATAGCCTAGATTACTCTAATAATTTAGGTTCAAGCGCGTGTGATTTTTACTAGAAACCTTCTAGAGGTTATACGCACCATTTTGGTCCTTCGAGCCGGATACATTAAATTTGGGCCTATTTACAGCCTATTTTTAAGTTCTAAAAGTCTAATTTTAAGCAGAAAGTTTGGGAAATTTCCATATTAATTGCAGATCATCATACAACTCTCGCCTCTATTGCGTTGGGAATAAGGCTGGCTGCCTTGCATGTAGTAGTTTCTACCGGCAAATTAATTGTTAACTTAAATCTTTAATTTCACTAATTGAAACTCCGAAAAATACATTTAATTGAATATCAACGTTGATTCATATCGCTAAATAAGTTTATTTAATAAATCAGTTGATTTTCGGCGTAGTTACATATTTTTTTGTTCGTGTATGAAAATTGTGGGTAGTTTGGTATAACAATCGTCAAGTTGGCCTACTGACTGTGGAATATTCCAGTTCTTTGTTATCTTACGGCTAATTTTTATTTACGTATTGGAAACTTTTATATATTTTTATTCTAATCTAGATTGGCTGAATGAATGACATTGATTGTTATCGTATGATACACTTCTACTGTTGGTTCGTTAAGTAAATGCCTACTATACTCGTATTGTACGAGTAGGTATTTTTTATAATTCGAGACTCAACCGCATTTGATTAATTATTGCAATTAACCAAATTATCATTGCGTCGCTTGTTATTTTATTTTGTAAGGTAACTTGATCTTTTGATAGGAACCTTCAGGTAAAATAACAGATTTGTCTTAGATTATGTAAAGTACAGATGTAACGTACGGAACAAGAGAGCGGTGCCGCGCTATATATAAGTGTGCGTGACAGCGAAGAGCGGCACTGTAGGGACACGTACATCTGTGTGCGTATAAGGATGCCAGCTGTTGGGAAAAATCTCCCACATTTTTTTCGATTGTTCTCAAAAATATTAATGTTATAAATTGTTACTTACTTAATTAGTATTTGGACAGAATAATGGTTATCAAATAAATTATAATAGAATTAAAGTTATTTAAAATTCACTTAATGATTATTAATAAACTACTGAAAAATAACGCGTTTGGAAATTTCGATATAAAAATAATTAAAAGACATACATGATTCAAAATATTTATTACAATAATTTTACATAGTTGCACACCTTAGTAGGTATTCGTTATAAATTAACAACCCTTGTTTTGCACCAATTTCTTATAATATTGCCGTTTACCATCAGAACATCGAGCATTTGTTTCTAATTTTGCTATGTAGTGTAATCGTACTATTAAATACTTTTCTATTAAGATTTTTATAAGATTTACTTTGTGATCAACTCCATAGCATTGATGATCGTCCTCCAATTTCATAAAAATCGTATGGTCACCTATAAAACCCTTTAATATTTGTGAAGTTACGTGCAGATAATCAGTTTTTGTTTTTATTAAAACTTTTTCTTTTAAAATTTTTCGTATTACGATTTCAGCCGCTGCACAAATTTTGTATGTGTCTATAGAAGGATAAATTAAACCTCCTTTATCCCTCAAGCCAATCAACTTGTGAAAATCTAGTTTTTCCGTCGATACCAAATGTGTCAAGCAAGGTTCGCATTTGATTTGTTTTCTGACGCACCGTATGACACATCCAGCAATGTATCCAACAATCATTTTTCTCATATCATTAAAAATTGGCACATCTAAATACTGTGCTAAATTGTTAACATCTGCAGGCAAGTCCTTTAAAAAACCTAAAGAATGACTTTCACAGTCATCGATCTCTTCTTGTCGGTACGAAGAAGTTGTTGAATTAATTATTTGTGTTGCGGAAGTACACGTCAATATTGCGATATTCTCCAGTGGAATACAGTTTCCGGTTTCAAGACTTCTCATTTCTAAATGTGTTAACAATTTTCGATATATAGCCTTAAATTGTTTTACGTTGGGATTATCATTATGGCCCCCGTGCATCCTGATGCAGCCGAAAAATATTTCCAGATGATCCTGGCTAAGTTTATACGTAGGTAGAAACACTAAACATTTTTCATTTTCTACTAGACGCTCATAAATTGACTTTAAACTTGATATGTTAATCAAAGTTCCAATAAAACCTGGTTTGCATCTTGTTTCCACCACTCTTTTATAAAACCGAGTTATAACGTAGGTTGGCCGACCATCTTTTATAATTTTTCGTTTGCTGACACTTTTAATTTGCAGATGTTGTATATAATCCTGAAGTCGGTCCAGCAATTCATAAATGCTAGTTTTGTTTCTTTTATTTAAAGGTTTTCTGTAATCAAAATGAGCCATAGTACGTGAGTTAAAAATGTCGAACATGTCATTCATTAATTGAACAAACTCTTCTGTAGGTTGACATCGTTCAAAATCAGGAAGTTTTAAATCTACTCTACAAAACAGCAGAGCTTTAGCAACACTCCTGCTTAGGGTCTGCGTGGCAAGCTTTACCTTCATAATTTGGTTTCTAAAGGCAATATGTCTTCTGGTAAGTTTATTTGCCAAGTGAAGGCCCTCATTTTCTTGCAATTGATTTAGTTTTTCTAAAAAGTTCCAGCTGACAATTTCTTCATCTTTGTTTAAAAATTCTTTTTTTGCTTCTAGTTGGTTTCGAAGTAATTTGATTACATGACTGGGATCTAAAAAGCATGCCACTTCGCTAGCATCTGAGGGGTGTGGAAATGTTGTTTTCATATTTGCAGTGTCAGTTATACTGCAACCAAGCAGCTCCATGGTAGTAAAATTTGTAGCATGCCCATCGAATGTTAGTGATACAACTTTGACTCCAGCTTCGTGACATTTTATAAGACAAAGTTTAACTAAATTAGATTTCTGTTCCCCGGTCAAATTGTTTGTTAAAAAGTACCCTAAAGGTATCTTGAATCGCTGGTTTATTCCTACTAACATAAATACAAATGCTTGAGATGCCAGAGTTGTAGACTCTGTTATTTCTTCGCCCATATCGACAACACCTATGTACCGTTTACCGTCCCACAGCTTCTGCTGGCGCAACGCCATTTCATCGAATGAAAGTGCACAAATAAGTTTATGGGTAGACACTTCTGCCATTTTTTTCAACGCTGTGAAAGCTTCTTGGGTTAATCCAGGTTCGCTTTTAATGTGGGTGTACCATTTTGCTAACGTTTTAGGATGAGGCAGGCAACTATTGAAGGCTTTTCTAACATAATCATAGCCCTTTGGAGAGTAAAAATTTAACGACAAGCAAAATTTTCTGATAGCCGGAGAATATTTAATTTTCTTTTTACCGGTACTTTTTATGTACAAGTTATGAAAAAGCTCAGTTGCTATAATATTTTCACTTAATAGGTTATGAGTGTCACAATTTATAAAATTATTATCTTTTAAGTTCTTTAAAATATTCTTTAGTGAAGCATTCCTTTTTTCTAGTCGCCGATATTTTTGTTGTAATGCTTTTAACTTTCGTTTAGTAGTAATTTGTAACAACTTATGTTTTCTTAAATCTTTTCTCAATTGGCTTTTTCTGGGTGTATCGAATATAGAGTCCAGGTCCGAATCTCTAATTTCAGGTTCTACAGAATTATCTGTAATAAAGTTGCTGGATAGTTCATTAACTTCGAGTAAGTTTGAAGGACCAGCTTGGTCTTCTAAAGCAATTGCAGATATTAAACCCTCAGCAACACTTGATGTTTCCAGTGATGGTGGTAACGCGAATAAATTTTGTGTTGGTTTTGATGATTTTTTAATCAACCGACGCCCTTTTTCGGTAAAGTATACATCATTCTCTTTAAAATGCAATGAGCATACAACACAAAATTTTGAAGGAAGCCAATCATTATCTTGCCTGTTCTGACGTATAATAGTAACCCATTCATTGCGTACGACTAGATTCGTCGGCAATCTGCAAAAATATAATTAAAATATTTGAGTAAGTATTGAGGTTTAATAAAATTAAATCAAATGAATTAGTCATTATTCAAAAAATTGTGTCGGCGACGAAAACCCATCTGTTAGCTGATAAGGTAAAAATAACGAGATTCATGCAATACCTATCTATTCAAGTACCTTAGTACCCATGTAAAGTAATGAAAAATGTATAATATATAAAATGTTAGTTAAGAATTTCTAATAAGATTCCAACTAGCAAGTAAGATATCTAAACGGATTGCAAGCAAATACCAAAGTACTTAGTGATAATTATTTCTCGTTAGATTCCAACTACATGTTATTTCATATCTAATTAGCATGTACAATCATATAGAATCCTAATTGTAACTTTAAAAGTTGATAAAGGTAGTTTTTAAAGAATTGATAAGCGATATCATACATATTGAATAATTACGCGAGGAACTTGAAAATGTGTTTTTTTGTTTGTTGAGATATTTTGATGATGTTGGTGTAAAATAAAAGGCCTTGGCCTAGAACCATTTTATCCGTTTGAATCATCTAAATTGGTTCACGCGTTTATGAGATAATCGCTAATCATTATAATGAAAATGTAAACAAATCGGATTTTTTCCTGTTTATGTTCTAGAATTTTTTTAATTATGGCCAAATGTGTAAATATTAGGCTCCAAATATTTCAGCTAAGCGAAAATGAACGCAAAAATGGTATGCGAAGGTTCAATACGATTATCACTTATCCCCCTTTCCCCCGCGCCCCTGTCGCAAGCCCACCACGTGCCACTGGTTCAATGAATTATGTTTATACGAATAGTTTGTGTCCATATTTTATAGATTTCAAATCGGATATAAAAAAGTTATTAAACAATTAATGTCATTTACATTTCCATTACTGATACTGAACCACTAAAAACAATTGCACACTAGTTACAAAATTTTCCTGTATAAATTAATCGATCTTCCTACGCCTCATGTACATTTCCCTAATTCAAGGTAAATTATTTTGATGTAAACTGGCAACACCAAACAATTACTGTCAATGTTTTGTGTTCCGAGTGAGCCGTAAATATTAGTGGGTAAATCAATATCAAAACTATAAAATAATCAATAGTTACCTGTGGAAAGATATTCCATCTTCTTTTTTTTGTTTTTGTGAACAACTTTTGCAGTGTTTAAAGATACAAGACGGCATTTTTACACATAAAATAAGAAAGGACTTGTGACGTGTAAGTAGTGCGACGCGTAGTTTCGTACTAACGCGAGATTGTATTAGTTTTTCAATTTGTATTTGTATTGGTGGTTGCGCTCTCTTGTTCCGTACGTTACATCTGTACTTTACATTAATCTAAGAGATTTGTATAAACTTTACGCGTTTAGTTCTCCTCATAGGAAACAGCCGTATATTTATACATATCACCCCCGCACCTAACTTTGTAAACGTAGTACTTACTAGATAACTTACTTCGAACGGTCATCTGCGTATTTACTTGTTAGGAATTTTATTGTTTTTACGACGGTATTTCGTTACGAACACAATCGCATCGCTTACGGAAATAAGTACCATACTTGTTTCTAAGTTTCACACTTAACTTATTGTTAGTTAAGAATCTGTACATATTCTATGTATTGAGTAAGTTAATCTCATATAAATAGAAGTACAAAAGAAAAAAAATATATATATTATCGCGTCTCATCCGACATAAATGCTAATTATTGGGTTGTAGGTATCTCTAAGCTAATCATTAAATATGTTATAGATAGGTACGTTCTTAAAGTATTTTGCGTGCTTACTATTTTATTGGTATTAGACTTTGTTACTTGCACGCGGTTCAAACTTTGCACGATTTATATTCTTTTTTTTCACCTTACAATTTATTATTGTTAGGGTTCGCGTGTACGGATGGATCGTTCCGTACTATTATTTACTTAAGTTATAAAATCTTTCGTTGAGTTATCGGTTTGGTTGGACCACTAATTTCACTTACGCGGGTTCCGTATAAGATAAAGATTTGTTGAGTTTTTTTTGTTCCCTTATTTTTAACTTCTGTTCACCATGACTGACAAGGTTAAACTTAGATTGTTGGAAGGTAAACGCGACGCGTATTTCGCGCGGGTTCAAAAGATTTTGGATTCAACAGAATCTTTAACAACCGAAAGATTACGTAAATCTTTTATTGCTCAGGCTAAACAAATTGACGGATTACGTAGCGAATTCAATGAGATAATGGACGAGATAAATATGTTAAAATTGACATTTGATCCAAAGTGCGAAGTAAGCTATAATGCCTTCCATTCATTTGATGAGTTGGTCGGTGAGATAAAAATTACTTTAGCTTCATTAACTGAATCAAATGTTTCCAAGGAACCTAGCCCGACAGCGAGCTCTAATGCTTATCATATAAAGGTACCTAAAATTGAGCTGCCTACCTTTGACGGTGATATTCAGAGCTTTCCTTTCTTTCATGAGACTTTCAAACGTATTATACATACGAACGCAGATTTATCAGATTCTGATCGCATTCATTATCTGTTGAGTTGTTTAAAAGGAAAGGCTAGGAATGTGGCAGTAGGTATTGTACCTTCTGGCGATAATTACCGCGTTGTCTGGGATGCGCTTATCGCAAAGTACCTCGATACTCGCGCGCTCGCCACTAATTATCTAAATCAGCTGTTCTCACTGAAGTCGTTCGGACCGACACCCGCTAATATGGAACAAGGTTTCGATAAATTAACTTCTACGGTTGCGGGACTCAAACAATTGAAAATACCTAACTTAGATGATTTTATATTTATTCATTGGGGTCTTAAGTTAATAGACTCAGATACAGCAAAACATTTTGAAATGTCACTTCGTAATCAACAAGAGTTGGATTATGATTATTTCGTAAAGTTTGTTCGTGAACAAGTAAAAATCTTATATCGCTCCTCTTCTGCGGCAACTAAGCCCGCCCTCGCAGGTAGACCCAGCACCAGCACTTCATCTAAGGTCTCGCAGGTGTTTGTGGCTACTGAATCTAAGTGTTCGCTTTGTCAATCCACGCATAAAAACTTGTTTACGTGCAAAGCGTTTCAAAAGTTGAGCGCGGATAATAGGTTTAAGTTTGTAAAGGACAATAACAGATGTGTTAACTGCCTAAGTAGCCAACATACCGTCTCTAAGTGCCTATCTAAGTCAACATGTAGGAAATGCAACGGTAAGCATCATTCCTTATTGCATTTTGAGCAATCGACGCAAGCCCCTGCGCTGGCGCCCGCTAGCGACCCAGCCTCCGTTTCTGCGGCCGACCCAGCTACTTCTGATCGTGTGTCGTTGTGTACGCATTCTTCTGCTCAAGTCCAGGCCACACGTAGTACCGAAGTGCTGGCTACTGCCAAGGTGTTAGTGGCAGGTAGGAAGGGTAAGGGCGTGGTGGTTAGATGTCTTTTGGACCCTGGGTCGCAAAAGAATTATATGACATCGCGTTGCTGCCGTATGCTCGGTCTAACTGTACATACGGACTCAATAACTACCGTTCGTGGTATTGGTGGCACGTCGCAGCCCGTTCGCGGCTCGGTGAATCTTACGTTTAGCTCACGGTTTTGCTCGCAGCCTAGGTATGAAATTGATGCTTTAGTCTTGGATCAGATAACCGGTCAGCTTCCTCTGGGTGCTATAGATACTGCCGAATTGAAGCATATTGATCCTAAACTACTCGCTGATGACAGCTGGGGTGTGCCAGGTAATATTGACATGTTACTTGGGGTCACGTTGTTCGCTAAGTTATTGCGACCCGGTCACGTGACTAGCGCACCCGGTTGCCCCGACGCATTGGAGACTGCGCTCGGCTACATACTTCTAGGAGAAGCACCTATTATCGAACCTCCAACTGACACTCTGTCTTTCTTTGCGAGTTCTTTCGATAACTTCGATCTTCGTAAGTTTTGGGAGATTGAAGATGTTACTGCTTCGTCCATTGGGAGTGTGGATGATAAAAACTGTGAAGAGTTTTATTGTAGCACAATTACCCGCGCTCCAAATGGCAAGTATGTTGCAGCTTTACCACTGAAAACAGACGCGTCGGCGTTAGGAAAGTCTTTTGATATAGCTCGCAAGAGATTTCATAGCCTCGAACGTAAACTTAAATCGCTTCCTAACGTCAAGCTTCTTTATGATGACGTCATACGGGATTATCTACGGAACAGTTATATTTCTTTGGTGCAGAATATCGTACCTGAATGTGGGTTGGCCAAACGAAATTGTAAGGAGCGAGAAATGGAGTACTATATTCCTCACCATGCTGTTATTCGAGAGGATAAAGTGACCACTAAGTTGCGCGTGGTCCTAGATGCCAGTGCATGTACAGATAACGGTACCTCGCTCAATGATATCCTGTATGCAGGTCCAGTCCTTCAGGCTGACCTTTTTAACATCTTGTTAAATTTTAGGCTTTTTAGTGTCGCTATTTCCGCAGATGTAAAATCTATGTACCTACGTATAGGTATACGCCCACAAGATCGTTCGCTTCAACGTATCTTATATCGGTTTAATGAGGAAGAAGAACTTCAAATTTATCAGTTTTCAGTGCTTCCCTTTGGATTAAAGTGTAGTCCTTTTATAGCTATTCGCACTATCCAACAGTTATGTCAGGATGAAGGAACGCAGTTACCTCTCGCCAGGGACATTTTGCAGCGAGATATTTACATGGATGACATAGTTAGTTCTATACCTAGCACTGCGCTGGCTATAGACTTGGCTCGTGAACTGATAAAAATATTCTCTCTCGGAGATTTTCAGCTGACGAAGTGGTCTAGCAATAGTGTCGATGTTCTTCAGAATATTCCAGAGTCCTTACGACTTTCACAGAGCGTGGACCTAAGTAAAGATCCGACACAGAAAATACTGGGACTTCGTTGGTTCCCGGATGAGGATTGTTTCGTATTCCAGGTAAACCCTAGTGTTCGCCCTTGCACGAAACGAAATATTCTTTCTTCCATTGCACGTCTTTTCGACGTTTTAGGACTCGTGGCACCGATAATTTTATACGCCAAGCTTCTTATCAAAGAGCTTTGGCTTGTCAAACTGGGATGGGATGACGTCCCCCCACCTCGCATTGTTCGTCTGTGGGAACAATTTCACGCTGAACTGCCAATTATCTCTGAACTGAGATTTTTGCGACATGTCGGCGTCGTAGAACGCTGTAGGCTCTCACTCGTCGGTTTTGCCGACGCTAGTGAGAAAGCTTACGGTGGTTCGGTTTACGCCCATGTTGTCAGACCCGACGGTAGGATCGTCGTTTCGCTGGTGTGTGCAAAATCTAAAGTCGCGCCACTGAAAGTAGTTTCGCTAGCTCGTCTCGAGTTATGCGCCGCATTCCTCTTATCAACTGTGATAAAGCGAGTATATAATCTTTTCGCAGCTCGGCACGCCATTGAGGCAGTCGTAGCTTTCTCGGATTCAACTGTAACCTTGAGTTGGATTCATTCCGCACCGCATCGATGGCACACCTTCGTAGCCAATCGTATCGCTAAGATTCATGAGAATCTTTCGGCAGATCACTTCTTCCATGTGAAAGGGTCTGAAAACCCTAGTGATTGCCTCTCTCGCGGTTTAACGCCTGTTCAATTAGTACATCATCCGTTGTGGCTAAATGGACCGCCGTGGCTTATACTTCCGCGCGCTGAATGGCCGATCAAACCATTCGTTTCAAGCGAGTCGCAAGAGCTTCCCGAAATGAAGCCAGTGGCGTTACCTGCGCTATCGCACGGATGCTCGGACAGAAGTCCTCCTTCCGACAACATTTTATACGCTCGCTCTACTAGATTCTCGTCTTGGTTGAGATACTTAAAAACCATTTGCTTCGTTTATAAGTTTATCAAACGGCTCCCTAGAGGGCCCGTTACCGCGTCTGATCTAGAGTTCGCTGAATTTATTGTGTGGCAATCTGTGCAGAGGATTCATTTTGAAGCTGATCTCGATCGCTTAGCCCGCAATGAGTTGTGCTCTAAGTCAGTACAAAGGCTAAGTCCCTTCCTCCACGAAGGACTTATCCACGTTGGAGGTCGCCTTGCAAACTCTGAGCTAGAATTTGACTCGCGTCATCAGATCCTTCTTCCGCGTCAAGATCATATAGTGGAACTTTTAGTTTCCCACTATCATGTGAAAAATTTCCACACAGGACCAACCTTGCTCGTATCTCTCTTACGACAGAAGTATTGGATCCTGTCCGCGCGACGTATTGCACGTCACATTACCTTTAATTGTAACCTTTGCTTTCGAGCAAAGCCGCGACCTACCTTTCCTATAATGGCGGATTTGCCACGTTTTCGCGTTGAGTCGGCTCCTAAGGCTTTCTCTCAAACAGGTTGCGACTACGCGGGACCTTTCTTGATCACGTCGATACGTGCTAGAGGTCAAAAATCGAGGAAAGCGTATATCTGCCTTTTTACCTGCCTGACAACTCGTGCTCTGCATCTTGAGATTGCCTCAGATCTTAGCACTGCGAGCTTTCTATCCGCTTTTAAACGCTTCCTGGCGCGTAGAGGGCCGGTTCAGTGTCTTTACACAGATAACGCTACCAATTTTATTGGAGCCAAATCCTATCTACGAGATCTCTACCAATTCTTGGCTAAAGAGTATCACCCTTTATGGGAAAGAGAACTTGCAGAGCATCGAATAACACTTAAAAACATCCCCTGTAGAGCTCCACATTTTGGTGGTTGTTGGGAAAGTGAAGTAAAGAGTGTCAAAACGCATCTCTGCAAAGTTATCGGTCAGCAAATTCTTAGTTTTGATGAGCTTAACACTATACTAACTCAAATAGAAGCTTTATTGAACTCGAGGCCTCTGTATGCGATCAGCTCGGATCCGTCAGAGCCCACTTCATTATCGCCGGCGCACTTCTTGCATACGAAACCTCTTTTATTGTTCCCCGCCCGCGAAGTCAATGAAACGCGGTTACATCTTATTTCGCGTTATGAATTAACTGACAAAATGGTCCAATCTTTTTGGAAGCGGTGGCGCCAAGAGTACTTGCACACCCTACAATCCAAACAGAAATGGAACACCCCTGCCAATCCAATACGGGTCGGTATGGTTGTCGTCTCCATGCAGGACAATGTGATGCCTCTGCAATGGCCGTTAGGAGTAATTACAGAAATATTTCCAGATAAAAACGGAGTTTGTAGAGTCGCATCCGTAAAGACTAAAAGCGGGATCCTTCAGAGTCGCCCGGTAGTAAAGTTGTGCCCTTTGCCAACGCAATAGGTTTAGTTACATTAATATTAAATTTTAACGTGCACCAATGTGCAGTATTAGATTTAGTTATCGCGTAGAATAGTTAGTTAAATGTTCTTATTTGTAATAGAGAGTCGCAACTTTAGAGTTCTCATAACTTTTGGTAGGGTTGTGATGATCTGCAACTTTATTTACTTTTCTTTTGTGTTTCGAAAGTGGGAACTTTCAAGCCGGGGAAAATGGTTACGCTTGCTAATTTATTTTATTACATCACCATAGGACGATTGAGAGGCATTGGTTTAATGGTTCCACTTACTAATTAAGTGTCACATATCGTTGTTTTGGTGATATCCCGCGCGGTGGCGCCACCGTCAACACGCCGCCGCCTGACGACCGGCCGCCGGCCATCTTTGTCGTCGTCTTCTCGTTTTAACCTCGGTTGGGTGCGCGCACGTCGGTCATCACTCATCATCTCGCCCAACCCTCTTAATCGAACCTACATGAAAGTGTTATCCGTATTACCTAGACCTACTGTGTTGTGTACCGCTGGCCAGCATAGTGTATCGAGTCTGCGAGCTGAACTTCCCGAACGTGACATCCATCTGCATCTGCATGGGAATCGCTGTTTCAAAGGTATGTGGCATGATTAGTAGGTTGAACTTTATCCATTGCCTTTCGTCTCATCTGCGTACCTATTATTATCCTTCAAATTAGCACTGCTGAATCAGCATTTATAGCCTAGATTACTCTAATAATTTAGGTTCAAGCGCGTGTGATTTTTACTAGAAACCTTCTAGAGGTTATACGCACCACATATCAGCTAATTGAATCTCAGACGGAACTTGATTGACATCAAAATCTCCATTGGCGACACATTCCCGAACGAAGAAATGTTTCAGTTTAATATGCTTCGTACGCTTGTGGTATTCGTACTTAGGGTTGTGTGCGAGATAAACGGCTGACTTATTGTCTAAGTTTAAGACAGATTTCTCTGTTTTGGTTAGATCATTGAATAATCGATTCAGCCATAAAATTTCCTGAGCCGATTCACTCGCTGCTATTATCTCCGCTACAGTTGAAGATATCGACACTGTAGGTTGGATCTGGCTTCTCCAGCTTATAGCGCCACCAGAGAATATACACACTATACCGGATGTTGATCTTCCAGTTGTCTGGTCTCCTCCATGATCTGCGTCGCTGTAGCAGACCAAATGTGATGGTGAGTTCTTCGAGAATGTTAGGCCCTTATCTAAGGTCCCTTTTAAATAGCGGAAGATGCGCTTGACAAGCATGACGTCCCCCTTAGTAGGTGCTGCTAGGTTTCTGGATGCGACTCCAACAGCGTATGTGATGTCAGGTCTCGTACCTACTGATAGGTAAGCCAAAGCACCCACTGCTTGTCTGTAAGGGAAGTTCGTCGTTATACTTTCGTTTACTCCCGTTTCATTTTCTTTAATGATGGGTGACGGTGCAGGCTTGCACTTCGACATTCCATATTTTTCTAGGACTTTCTTTGTGTAGGTATGCTTTTTGGTACAAGGATATAGTACTATCCTTTCGCATGTTTATCTCCATCCCAAGGAAATACGACGCAGGTTTGGTAGTAATTTTGAACCTTGCTCTAAATTCATTCAAAAACTCTGCGCCTGCTGTTGTCGAGTTGTGCGCTACAAGCCCATCGTCTACGTAGAGAGCTACAATGACTTTTGATCGGTCTTTCGTTCGGACAAATAAACACGGATCTGCGTCGCTCTGTTTAAATTCAGATTTTAACAGGAACTCTGCGATGCATGTGTTCCAGCAGCGTGGTGCCTGCTTTAGGCCATACAGACTGCGTTTTAATTTACAAACCCGTTTCGTCCCATCTCGATAGCCCTCGGGCTGTTTCATGTAGATTTCTTCTTTTACTTCGCCGTTAAGGAAGGCGGTGGTTACATCGAACTGAGTCAGTTTTAGATTTTCGCGAACAGCCACTGCTAGTAGTGACCGCACAGTGCTCAGTCGAACCACTGGACTGAACGTTCTGTCATAGTCCACTCCTGATATCTGGGAATAACCCTTAATGACCATTCTGGCCTTGTATCTTTCGACGGTACCATCAGGGTTCATTTTTATTTTGAACACCCACTTGCTTGGTAGGGCTTTGCGTCCTGTAGGTAGATCGACTAGGTCCCAGGTGTGATTGTCCTTTAATGACGTCATCTCGTTTTTCATGGCTTCCTGCCACTTGTGTTTATCAGGAGATTCCATCGCTTCTTTGTAAGTGTCAGGTTCTATGGGCTTGTGCAGGTTTTCAATCTCTTCAGCAGCTGCCATGATAAACTTATCATATCGCTTAGGAGCTGAGATTGTTGACCTGTCTCTCAAAGTTCGTGTTATGGTTTCCTCAGCATCAATATTGACAGGTTCGTCATCATCGACAAAGTTGGAACTGGAAACGGATTCGTAGTCGCTTTCGTTGTTTACGTGTTCCAGTTGATCCGCTAGTTCAACATCTTCAGTGCTGTTGATCAAATTTTGTTACAACGTAGTGTCAAGATTTTCATTGTCAGTTACGCTAATGCTGACAAGTGGTGAGCCGTCTCCATCTTCAATATCGTCATAGTGTATTGTTACTTGCTTACGTTCTGGTTTTGACGTTTTCAAAGGTTTTGGAGGTTCATAGTTGAAGAGGTCGGTGATATTATGTTTGTTTGTTTCGTCGTAAAACATGGATTTCATCACGCGGATATCTTTTGATGTAACCACTTTATTTTTGGAAGGTAGTAGAATTTTGAACGCTTTTGAGGTTTCAGAGTATCCAATAAACATGCCAGGAATTGCTTTTGGTGCGAATTTATGACCACTTGTGCCTTTGATAAGAACAAACGTTTTGGAACCAAAGATATAAAGGTGATTAATGCACGGCTTTCTGCCAACCCATGCTTCATATGGTGTTTTGTTCTGGATTGCACTATTCAGACTCCTGTTAGATAGGTAGTTTGCAGTCATGACAGCTTCGCCCCAGCATTTTAAAGGTGCTTTCGCATCGATTAGTAAGGCTCTTGCTTTCTCGATCAGAGTGCGGTTTTTCCTTTCAGCTACTCCGTTCTGGTGCGAGGTGTAAGGCGCACTAAGCCTTCGTTGTATACCGCAGCGTTTCAGGTAAGCGTCGAATTCTTTGTTAACATATTCGGTGCCATTATCCGATTGTACGGCTTTTATTTTCTTCCCTGTGTGAGTTTCTGCCATCTGTTTGAACTCCTTGAATTTCTCTAAGACTTCGCTCTTGTTTTTCAGCATGTACACACGACTGTAGCGACTGTAGTCATCAATAAAGGTGACGAAGTATTTGTTACCGCTTAATGTGGGCGTTCGTATAGGTCCACAGACGTCGGTGTGAACGATTTCTATGAGTTCAGATGTACGTTGTGTTGTTTTCGCACGGGGAGCTGGTATTCTGTGCATTTTAGCTAGAATGCAGGTTTCACATTCCGGTAATGTTTCTGATGCATTGAAGTTCAAACCGAGTAGAGTTTGATTTTGGAGTGCATGTTTTAAATCGTTGGCGTTTATGTGCCCAAGTTTTCTGTGCCAGTCATAGATTTTCATGTTTGCCGAGTCCGTTTTCTTTGAGGATGTCGGAGCTATGTCATCTTTTTCATTGGCCAGGTTGTTGCACTCATACTTGTTTGGTTTGATGTGGTAGAGACCATCTTCTTCTTTGTGAGCAGTGAGAGTTATTCCAGCTTTTGGGTTGCTGACTGTCGCTTTGTTCTTTGTAAAGAGGACAGAACAGCCGGCGTCTGTGATCTTGCTAACTGACAGTAGGTTAGTGCACAGGCTAGGTACGTACAGCGTGTCCTTCAGGTGAGTGAGAGCTTTACCGTCTCCATTTTTAGAAATGAAAGAGACTGTACCTTTCCCTTCAATCTCTGCAGTGCAATCTTCAGTTGCAAAATTAAGTTTTCTGGATGTTTTCTCGATATTTCTGAATAGATTTCGTCGAAATGTCATATGTGATGTGCAGCCGCTGTCCAGGATCCAAATATTGTTCTCAGGCTTCTTGTTGCGTGTAAGAAGGCACTGTGTAGCATAGTTGTTCCGATGAGAAACAGTGTTTTGTTTCTTAGACCTCTCGTTGTTTTTCTTCCAGCAGTTTGTACATACTTTGTGATGCTTGCGTTTAAAAATGTTACCTCTTCGTTTGCAAATTCGGCAGGACGCGTATAATGCTTCTTCTTCATATGAGGATTCAGGTTCGTTGGTATTGGTCACGTTTTGATTGTGACGTGCTTCAAATTCTTCTAATATTTTTGTTTTAAGCTCTTCTGGCTTTGGAAGACTGTCGCGCGATTCAATAGCAACTCTGAAGTTTTCATAATCAGGAGAGAGACTGTATAACATCATGATAGTTAATAAGTCGTCGTTGATGTTAACGTCCATGTCGGCCAGTTTGTCCACTGTATCCATAAACTTGTTCAGGTGACTGCGTACCTACGTCGTGTCCTTCTAGTTTCGTAAGGATCAGTTGTTTTAGGAGAGACGCCATTCGTGCAGGTCCCTTACTGGCATAGGTATTTTTCAATTTGTCCCAAACATCTTTGGCAGTGCCGCAGTTTTTAATTTGTTTAAGCTCAGATGGAGCGATAATAAGGATCAGTTCAGATTTAGCTAATCTGTCCTTATCTACGTCGTCGGCGGTTGCGTTCGAGGACAAGGGTGTCTCAATGTATTTCCAAAGTTTTTTGTCTCACTAGGACGGCTTCTGCTTGTATCACCCATGTATCATAGTTGTCTTTCGTGAGCGCGTCTATTTTTGCACTCGACATTTTGTATGGGTACTTACATTTGGTGTTCTTGTAACATCTAAAGCTCTGCTACCATGTAAAGTTCAAGTGTAGGAACTTGAGTTTTGTGGATCTTGACGATCACCATATGTGACAAGAATTAAAGCAGTAGTAGTAGTGAAAGTTGGTGTCCCAGTCCTGTTAATGAGAAATCAGGACGCACCAAAATTATGTAATGGTACCCGACTACAAATAACACACCTGGGACGCAATATAGTAAGGGCAATAATTATGACAGGAATAGCAAAGGGAGAAAATGTAATGATTTCACGTATTCCGTTAATCCCAACTGATATGCCATTCCGATTTAAAAGGTTGCAATTTCCCCTTAAAGCGACATTCGCGATTACCATAAATAAAGCTCAAGGGCAAACACTGAAAGTTGCAGGAGTGCATTTAGAAAAAAACGATTTTCCCATGGGCAACTGTATGTAGCGTGTTCTCGAGTATCAAGTCCACATAATCAATATGTTTTAGCAAAAGATGGTAAAACTAAAAATATTGTTAATACGACTTTGTTAAAGTAAGTTATTAAAAATTACAACTCTGTGCTCACAACCCATTTCCACACTTTTGACGACCTAAACAATATTTATAAGAATCAAAAATCAAATTAGTACCTACTGCATTTTATGTAACGCAAAATACACTATTTTTGTACTACTACTCTGTGTTTCCTTTTCCACGTTTTACGTGAGCGAAGCCGCGGGTAAAAGCTAGTAACTAAATAAGCAAACCTCTGAATGAAACATACTTATGAAGATTGTGGCAGGCGCTATATTTACTTCAAAAAAGTCAATATATTGCGTCCAGCCTATAATTTTACTTTTGACATAAGCCTGTCTATCATCATCATCATTTCAGCCGAAAGACGTCCACTGCTGGACATAGGCCTCCCCCAGGCGTCGCCACATTGACCGATCCCGTGCGTCTCGCATCGAGCGCATTCCCGCAACTTTAACCAGGTCATCGGTCCACCTTGTGGGAGGCCTTTCAACGCATCATCTTCTGGTTCGCGGTCGCCATTCCAGCAGCCTAATTGGGTAAGTGAATTCGGCAAGGCGAAGGATTTAACCCCATCAATCGACCAATCACAATATCACATAGAGTCTATGTGATTGGTCGATTGATGGGGATGTATTGTGGATTTCCGTCTATGTCATAGACGGAAATCCACAATGCGTCTTTCATCTCGCACGTGATTGGTCGACTGATGGGATCAAATCCTTCGCCTTGCCTTGCCTTGAATTCACTTACGCAATTAGGCTGGCTGCTGACCTGATTACCACTATGTCGTTGCCAACCCGAAGGGAGTTACGTACTCGATTGATGTTGATGCCTAGCCCCCTCCAGTCCAGAACCTTGAAGACATCCTCCAGCGCAGCAGTGAACAGTTTTGGAGAAATGACGTCTCACACCGCGCTGGAGTCTGATCCTGAAGACGGACTGACATGGTGGCGTTTTTGTACAAACACTTCTACACCTCGATGTACAGGTAGTCGATCTGTCACCGTTGGAGAGACTGCAGTGTAGCGCAAGTCTCGATCGAACCGAAGGCTTTCTCGTTGTCCACAAATGCTAAGCAGAGAGGCAGGTTATACTCTTCGGTCTTCTGTATAACCTGCCGCAGCGTATGTATGTGGTCTACGGTGCTAAAGCCTTTTCGGAATCCGGCTTGTTCGGGAGGATGGAAATCATCAAACCTGCGCGAGACGATTCGTGATGACTCTTGAAAACTAATTTGTAGACATGGCTAAGAAGTTAGATGGGCCTATAGTTTTTCAGCCGGGCATTGTAGCCCTTCTTGAAGAAGAGTACCACCACACCCCTGCACCATGCCAGTGGCGTTTTGCCCTTGTGTATGACGGAATCAAACAGCTTCTGAAGAGCCTTAATGACCAGTTTCCCACCCGCTTTCAGGAGTTCGGCCGTGATTCCATCATCACCCGGCGCCTTGTTTTTAAGCTGTTTCAGAGCCATCCTTATCTCGTACAAGCTGACGTCCGGGATGTCTTCGGTATAGTGTCGGGTCAATCTAGCTCTTGGGTCGTTTGCTAGATTCGCAACAGGTTTGCTTCAGTTTCGTGAGTTGGCTCTGCCCAATAGCTATAGATCTCTTGAAAACACCTTGGTGTATATTTCGCTCAATCGCGTCTTTAATACCGAGCGTATTAAAGCGGTGGAGGTCTCTTTTCAAGGATTAAGAGATCCGTCTATTGAGCTGCCGGTAATTGCACGCCTCATCTGAAGATTGCAGGATCATCTCAAGCCTCTCCTTCATAAGCTTGAGAGTAGGATCAGAGAGCTTTTTGTTTCTATCTGTAATAATAATAATCATCTTGATCTGGCTCGCGAGGTTGTCGACATGTGGGATGTAAATACAGCGATCATTGTGCCGATAGTCTCCAAGAGCCTCGACGACCATCTGTCGAGGCTGTCATTGGGCGGTTGGAATCAAGGTTCTGATACAGAAGGCAGTACTCCTCGATACGGCTCGCATTGTGAGGAGATTCCTGTCTCTGGAGCCCTAACCACCGGTAGCTTGGACCCTGTTCCCGATATCGGTTGGCCTCTATTTTTTATATTTTTAAATGTTTTTAAGTTTTCTTTTTTATTAATATTTAAAAATGTACTGAATATGACGAAGATAAATAAAGGAAATAATAATTATTATTTCTTTATTTGTATAGAATGCAGGTATTACAATAATGTTGTGAGTTTCAAATATATTCCCAGTACCTACATTCTGCCTGTTGGCATACAAAAATATAGTGGTTAACTTACTGTTACGGACGTCGTAGCTATATAGTATGTAACTTTGATATGATATATAGTATGATTAGGATGTTAATAAATAACCCAGATAGAAATAAGTAAATAGATAAGTCAGACATAGGTAGAATTGCATGATGGTTTAAGGTTTAGATTTAAGTATCCAATAAAGACATTTAAGTAGGGCTTTTCATGTAAATAATTAGATTAGGTTTGTATTACTCCCTTAGATGTAAGTACCTATATGAGTAAGCATAATTGTAAGGTGGCATAGAGCGTGGTTAAAACACCACGCGGATATGATATAGGACGAGTAGAAACCTGTCCAGAACACATGCGTTGACTAAGGGCGGGGGCGCGCGAGGCGCGCTCCGATTGGCCGAGCGAAAATTACCTGCGCTCTACGCCACCCGTTTACCTGCACTAAGCAAAATTGTATAAAGGATGGGTGGCTTGCTGCACATTTGTCAAAGTCCGGTTAAGCAGCTAACCAGTCATTCTGACTGAGCTGTGAGACGCCCCGCAGAAAAAAAAAAAAAGAAATGCACATTTGTCGGTCGCTTCGCTCGCCAGCCGTCGCCCCGTGCGGACGTCTCGCTGCTCGTCGCCCCACCGCGCTTCCCTGCGCCCCACTCTCCGTCTCGTCGCGCCCCTGCGTGACGTCACTGCGGCCGTCGCGTCTTCGCACGCCGCTCCTAGGTGTCGCTACTAGTAACTTTGGTTACTAGTAGTGGCAGCTATTTTGTCCCTTCCGGGCAAATCCACTTTTGTGGTCCCTGGCGGGAAACCTAGCGGTGTTAACAAGCCAGTGGGGTGTGCCCCAAGCACCCGCCAAGTCCCTTAAGGACACGGCAGTCATTGGAGTCGGGAGCGGGATCAGTTGGCCTTGGTAGATAGCCTAGTCAACCCCCGCTTCGTCCCCCAGCATTCACCTGGCACGGTCGGGTGTGTTTACCCCGACGTGCCAGACTTCTTCGGTACACATTGGTGGGTGGCCCACCTTCAGTGGGTTTACCGGTACCTTAGGGCCCTGTCACCCAATAAGATTGGTGGCAGGTAGACAAGCTTAGGGCTCACCAGATACTCACCTCCCAGTCTAACCCGACTGGGAGGGTAGGTTGCACACATCCCCGGGCCCCTCCACCAGGGGAAGATACCCCTCCCGGCTTCACCGGATCTACATTTTCTCAATTATGTCGTTCGCGGCAGTAATTGAACTCCTTCACGAGATTCTCGAGAAGGAGAAACTCACAAAGTAAGCCATGCTGTAAATCAGGCTTTAGCCACTTATGTGCCCGCTTCGGGCCCGACCGGGGCCCCTGGACCTAGCCAGGCAGCCGTGCCGAGCGAAGCCCAGGTCTCGCCCAGGTCGCCCTCCCCGGCAGCCAGGCCCACTTCTGGGACTGGTGAGCCATCCCTACCTAAACCCCCAGCACCGGCCGTCGAGCCTAAAGCTACTGTCCGATCATGGAGAGATCCTCCTTCTCCTAAAGCTTCATCTTCCCAACCGGCCGTCGAGCCTAAGAAAACCCGATCATGGAGAGATCCTCCTTCTCCCATATCCTCTCAAGTCAAAGCTTTTAGAAGCTATAAGGAGCGCATAGCCGCCCTTCATAAATTAAAGCCCAAGTCCAAGTCCAAGAACATCTGGGCGGACGATGATGACTCCCCCATGGAAGAGGGAGCAACCCTCAGCACTGACGAGGAATGGGAAGCTATGGCTGACCAAGCTGACTCAGTTGCTGACGACCCATTAGACCCAAATGTCCCCGATAGGTCAGACGACTACGACACCGTCTCCTCCGACGGTGACTCCGTAGTTTGCTCTGGAGGAAAGAGGAAAAAGAGGACTAAGTCCCCTCAACGCTACCAAGGCCAAAAAGGCGGTAACAAAAACCTCTCCTCAGCCAGTTCTGCCACCGGCCTTGCCCGTAAGGCAAATCACCCCCACCCCTGACATTGCTTCTTCTCAGCGGTCTAACCGCAGTCCCAGTCCCATGGTAATAGTTACCAATAAGAAGCTCCGTCCCCCTCCACCTGTTTATCTTCAGGATAAAGTCAAGTGGAACGATGTTTCGAACGCTTGTGTTGAGCGGAAAATCAACTACACCAAAGCCACTGCATGCCAACAAGGCATCAGAATCCAAGTACCCACCCCCACTGATTTCCGGAATCTAACCCGGTACCTCAAAGAAAGGAACATCTCGTTCCATACTTACTCCCTCCCAGAGGAAAAGCCCGTCCGAGTAGTTATTAGGAGAATCCCAAAAGATATCCCTACGGAGGAAATCCGTAAGGACCTTCTAGACCAGAATGTCCCCGTCACTGAAGTCCACCGCTTGCATAAAGCAAGAGGCGGACAACAGTACGATATTGTATTAGTTGTCTGTAGCCCTACTGAGGGATACAACCCGATCTTCTATATAAAGACCGTGTGCTCCCTATCGGGCATTTCGATCGAGAAACCCTACCGCCCCCATCTCGTAGGACAGTGTCACAACTGTCAACTTTATGGCCATTCTCAGGCCCATTGCTATGCAACACCCAGGTGCGTTAAGTGCATGGGCGATCATGGCACTAAGGACTGTCCCCGTCCTAAAGACCGCTTACAGTGCACGGAGCCTCCCAGCTGTGTGCTCTGTGGCCAAGTCGGGCACCCGGCTAATTACCGGGGTTGCCCAAAAGCCCCCAAGCTCGCGCCTAAAATGGCCAAGCGATACAATGCGCACATAATGCGCATGGCTCCCTCTTCCCAACCACCCTCCCGTCTAGCCCCTCAGAGGACTTCACCATGGGGTAAGCTGAACCACCAAAGTGTGGCTCCTCAGACTTACTCCCAGCCCATCCCATCGCTGATGGCCCACCCCATAGCAGCTCCAAATCCAGTCCCCGACCCAGTGGCCCCAGCTGCCCCCATGCCCGCACAAAGCCGGAAGGTGGCTTCCACCACCACCGCCGCCATGTGCCCGCCCCCTGTCGCCCCCTCCGGGCACAAGCCATATTTGAGCGTCGCTGAGAATATTATCAGCGCGTATTCCATATGGATGACCCCTCAAGCCCGTGCTCTGGATGCAGAAATCCGGAATGCAGGCTCTCTCTCCCCCGCTTCATGCAGTGCCCTCTTCTCGAGGTACGAGTGCATTACCAGGGAACTTGACAGCCTTGTCTACAAGGACGGTCTAGGTGTTCGTAAATAGTACGAACACCTATACAAACGTAGCATACACACCGATTGGTCCGTCCTCGCCGCCGAGGCCCCGCCGCGAAGTCCCAGTCATTATTTATGTAGCCAGCCCGCGAATAGCTGTGCCATAGTTAATTCTAATTAGTTAATTGGAGTTTCTTGTCCGTTCTTCTCCACGTAGGCTTATTCCGAACGGATGGTAGAATAACTTTATTAAGATCCAGCCTTAGTTGTCCCCCCAACGACGCCCTGAGCCGAGGTTCGACCCCAACTGGGGTAGCCCTCAGCGTTGTCGCTTAGGTTTAGTAAATTTTTGCCTAGCTGGAGGCTATATTGTTTAGTCTCCGTAGGAAAGCCCGGTTAAGCAGCTGAACAGTCACTTTGACTGAGTTGCGAGATGCCCCGTAAAAAAAAAAAAAAATGCACATTTGTCATTCAACATTTCGCCACTCAACCATCAGCAGCAAGCCACCCCTGGGAACAAGAAGAAATAAACTAAGAAACAACAAGCCTGGAGTTTTACTCAATAATCAACAAATATACAGTCCACCTCGACACTTACAGATAATTAAGAAACTAAAATTAAATTAATTAGTACTTAAATTCAAAATGATATCATGAATCAGCTAAGTCTAAATAATTTACATAATAAATAAGATAAAGTGAAACAAATATTACAATTCATCATTTATAAAATCCGATAGGAGCAACGCCGATAGGAGTTTCTTGAATTTTTTAAATGGCTGATCCTTAATACAATTTGGCAATTTTTTAAATATAATAGGAGCCATACCAATAATGTTTTTACCCGACTGCCGAAGGAGGGTAATGTGTTTATCAGTCTATGTATGTATGTATGTATGTAAGTATGTATGTATGTATGTATGTATGTATGTTTGTTCCTATGTGGCGTTCTAGAGACCAAACGCGTGGGCCGATTTTGATGGTTCTTACGGCAATCGATTTGTCTTAACCCCGCGAGTGTCACTGGCTACATGAAAATTGGAAAATGGCGGTTTTTGGGCGCCATATTGTGGGGGCTCAAATTTTTTTTTTCTTCCAAACCTATCGTGTGGGGTATCAAAATAAAGGATTTTAAGAGGTGATTTCAAAAATATGTAACACTTATATGTTTAAATGTACCTAATTCGAAAAAAAATAACTAAAAAGTTATAAATAAAAAAAGTTAATTAAAAAAATCAAAAAACCCAACTGCTTGAAAAGCGAACTAAAAAGACGTAAACAAGGAGAAAATCATGCTGTGCAGTCGGAGGATACGTCTGGTTTTGGTCAGCCAGCTCGCGAAGATGTATCCTCCGACAGCACAGCATGATTTTCTCCTTGTTTACGTCTATTTGGTTCGCTTTTCAAGCAGTTGGGTTTTTTGATTTTTTTAATTAACTTTTTTTTTTAAGCAATGCAGTGTTACATCTACCAGTACACAATAGACTCTGATATTTTGATCTCATGACATTAGTTCGCATCCTTGTATCATTCAATGTAGGGAATAGATGCTTGTTAGTTTTAACGAATATAGCTACTTCGAGAATGTATAAACTAGGAAAAGTTAGTATTTTGTGTTTCTTGAAAAAAGGAATGCAACTATCTGTAATCTTGAGATTAAAAATGGATCTTATGCACCGTTTTTGGGCTTCAAATATAGATTCCCTTTCGGAACAATTACCCCAGAATACTACACCAAATCTTAGAACAGAGACCACCAAACCGTGATATGCAACCATTAATGTGTCAACGTTAACTTTCTTGAGAGAACTTGTCAGATTGTAGAGAGCATACGTAGACGTGCAAACCAACCTTTTGCAAACTTCTTCAGCCTGCGGTTTCCAAGTTAATTGACTGTCAATCAATATACGACGAATAATGTACGACGGGTCTTGAAGAACTTTGACCCAACCGTATGAACAGTTGCCACGAAATCATCGTTGCAATCGTCCACGGAGCTCCCTGTCCCTAGGCACTAGAAACGATTCTTGAGTTCATAGCATTCGGAGACTGCCTGCAAGAAAAGGGTCCAACGCTCCACCATGGCCTCACGGAGACACCGGATCTGAGGCCCGGTAGGTAGCACGTGAATTTGCCAAGTATCTCTCAGCAATAGTGCTGTAGTCTGCATACCCAAAGATAGTTTTAGCAGAGCGTTAATGCCAGGGGTGCCTTTTTTCCACTAAATAGAGCCACTGTTTAGTGGAAAAAGGCATCCCTGGGTTTTAGCAGCATTAAACCTGACCAGATTTAACCCGCTTTGACTTTACTGCAATATCGCCGTATATCGTCTTTGCTCTGATGTATAATGTGCATCTCTTTTCCCTCCGCCGCGCCCTGTCGCTGCCTGATTAGTGAAGTTGTTTTGTATCCGTTGTTGATTTTATTCTGTTCATTATGGTCGAGTGGTCAAACGAAAATTTTTTGAACTTTATCAACGAAATTCATGAACGTCCTGAATTGTGGGATGTAGAAGCTAGTGCGTATAAAGATCGTAACCTTAAGAAGGATGGTTGGGCCTTAATTGCCGCGAAGTTTCATGTACCGACCGAAGATGCCTACGTAAAAAAAAATTTATTCAAAAATTCAAAAAACCCGACTGCTTCGCTTCTTAAGCGAACTAAAAAGACGTAAACAAGAAGAAAATCATGCTGTGCAGTCGGAGGATACATATTCGTGAGCTGGCTGACCAAAACCAGATGCATCCTCCGACTGCACAGCATGATTTTCTACTTGTTTACGTCTTTTTAGTTCGCTTCGGTTTTTTGAATTTTTGAATTAACTTTTTAGTTATTTTTTTTTCAAATTTGGTACATATTGGTTTATATTTTTGTAATCGCCTCGTAAAACTCTTTATTTTGATACTCCACACGAAGGGAAAGGAAGAAAAAAATAAATTTGCGCCCCCACAATATGGCGCCCAAAATCCGCCATTTTTCTATTTTACAATTTTATTGTAGCCAGTGACACTCGCAGGGTTCAGACAAATCGATTGACGTAAGAATGATCAAAATCAGCCAACGCGTTTGGTCTCTGGAACGCTACATAGGAACAAACGTACATACTACATACATACATAGACCGATAAACACATTACCCTCCTTCGGCAGTCGGGTAAAAATCGTCATTAGCTGCTGAGCCTCAATAATGCTACGCGTGTACGAAAAAAATTCCTCGGCAATTCATTTGCAGATTCTTGCTGGACTACACTCGGCATTGTATTGCACAATGAAATTGCAGCAAGGGTATAAGTTGCAAATATACTGAGCTATATTGGGCAACAATATGCAATTTTTGTAGCCCGTTTACAGGCACAATAAGCGGCGCACATACAGGTATTTGCACGATCTACGCGGCCAAAATTATTTTAATGTTTAATTGGGATCTAAACAAGGTAACTAAACAAAAAAACTTATTTAAAAAAAAGAAATTGTTAATACCAAAAAAAAAAAAATATATAATTTAAAAAAGGGTGGTATTTAATACTTTAACTGTAAATTCCCTTTTTTCAATCAAAATATTCGAAATTACCACCAAAAATACTGAATCGCACACTAAATTTGCTCATCAAATGAATAAATTATACTTTACTGTTAGATCTTTAAAGCTTAACTGTTTTACTGAATGACTATCTGTTAACTAAAAGTAAATCTAATAATTCTTCGAGTGCAACAAAATATTGAATCATTTTTTTTTGGAATCCATCACCTATTAAACTTTTAAGAACATGGGTTATTCTAAATGAAACACCAGTTAATCAGTCATATTTATGTAATTAAAGTTCACAATAAATCAGCAAAGTGTAATCTTAATATACACTAATCATTGCAAAACATATTTAAACATAATTTTTTTTTAATCGATCACCTATAAATCTTTTTATTGTATGATTAAGGCAGGTCTTGCTTTTGTTGGACGTCCGCGTTTTCGCTTTATGCCGATAGGTATGTTTTTTGCTTCTACAGGTGGTGTGACATATTTCAACCTGATAGCAAGTCCGGTGATATGTTTGCAAATGTAGTGTTTGAAAAACTGCGGACAATTACACTCACCAGTTTTCCATTCATCTTTGTTCATGGGCAATACAACCGTCCAATATGCGAAAGCAACTTGTTTGTATTCATCGAAAGAACTCCAGTCCTGCCCAAACTGAACGGTTGATGCTCCTGAACTTGCAATCAAGTAGGTCTTTTTTATGGAATCTGCCTTTAAGACCACTACTTTTCGGTCTGACTTCGCCCATTGGTAACCTGCAGTCCAGTCTTTGAGCTCGATGGAAGGCGAATTTGAAAATGATGCCAACTGGTAGGTTCCTGACCATTCTTTAACCATAGCTAACACAACAACCAAAAATCTGGATAATGGTAAGCGTTCTCGCAGAGTGTGGCAATCTTTGATAGATCTGTTAAATGATTCAAGCGCATTATTTGTAACAGGAGATCCTTTTGAAGAGCCAAGATACCAATTTGGATTTTGACATACCCACTCTTTGTTGAAGTAAGTTATGAAGTCTTTTTGGTCGGCATATTTTATCAGAAATGCTGCTAATGCAGACTTAAACAGATCTGGAGATGTAGCAGAGTGTAACATATCAATATCCTGTAATAAAGTCTTCTGCTTTTTTTTGTTTACTAGTCTTTCTACATTGTTCATAATGTATTTCTTTGCATGGGCCCAGCACATTTTTACAGTAGGTTCTTCACCAAATACTTCTTTAAACGCATTTTTTATGCTCATAGCCGCGTCGCAAATTAATGCGTTTGGTTGTAAAGAGTGTGTGTAAAGGGACAAAGCGCTGTTGCGAATAGCCTCAAATAACATCTGGAAATCTTGTTTTCGTTCAGATGTAGAAACGGCCAAACAAAGAGGATGAAACTTCCGTAGTACCGACTAATAGTACAGGAAAACCTTGCCAAATTAGTTTGTATGTAGCATCCGCGTGAATGTTTGTGGCCAATGTAGTTAACTTTAGCAGAGACTTTGTGGAGAAATCGAAAAGTCGGAGTTTCGCTCTCGTACACATGGTAGCAAATGACATAGGGTTTATGTTCCTCATCAGGTACCTCAGAATTTTCTATTAACCAAGCCTGTAGCTCTCCGAGACTAATTGTAGGTGATCCGTAAATTGCTCGACGGCGGTCAGACAAATAATTGTTCAGTTGTTTCTTTGAGGGCACTGTGATCCCTTGAATTTTTCTCAAACTGTTTAATATAGCCTTAGGTTTCAAGTGAAGAGCAAAAAGTTTATTAATCTCTTCTTTTGTCTCCTGACATATTCCGTGCCGTGTTTGTGTGGCAATAAATTCATGGTCATGATCAGAGTCGGTTCGATAAAGTAACACTTCACTAGAGTCTGCTTCAAAAAGCAAATAAATAATTGCTGCACACTGAGGTCCTCGAAATTTGACTTTGTTACAACGATAAAACTTTTTGTTACCTTCTTCTGTGTCGTGCGAAACTTTGAGGGACCACGTATTTTCAGCTTTCACAAAACTCTCGGCTTCCTCAGAATTTGTGAATTTCTTAACAAATATATATTCTTTGCCCTTTGTCCTCTTCTTTTTGGCCGAAGGCTGCTCTTCTTCGCTATCGCTATCTGAACAATAAACGGGAACATTTTCTTCATTTTGTGTACCACTCCCGCTGGGTTCTAATAATGATCGGTCTAACTCCATGTTACTTGTCCATTAAAACGTGAAAGTTATAGGTAATACTAATACACTAAAACAACGCACAAAAATAATAGTTCAACAATTACTTAACTTATTTTGCACTTAAACTCGAGCAAACAATTGTAAACAATAACAAATGCACGTGCCCATGCGCCGCGCCGTGTTCGACTGCGGATTCACATCACTCTATCTTTCTCACACTCGTGTCGTCGTGAAGAAGTGAGCGCGATGCGACTAGCGCGAGCGGTGAGTGCGCCGCCGACAAAAGCGCGCCAATATACTTTTCAATAAAACAGATAAACAAAAAGAAATAAAGTTGGATGATAGGGATTTTAGCTACATGAGTAATTAATACGTGAAATGTAATTTGATAATGTAAACATACATTATTTGTTATGCAGTTTTAGAAAATAATTTTGGAAATTCCGTTGTAATATTGAATAATTTGTGTGCAAATCAGTATTTTTGTTTTACGGTGAGTAATATTGTTTCAAAATGCGTATATCTGTGGTTTCAGCTAGATTTTTGCTGTAAATTAGATAAAAAAAGCCATCAGATTTCGATGAATTTTAAACATTTTTTAGTACAACATGTTTAGGTAATCAAGTAGTTAATTTGTAGTACAGTAATTTATTTGATATGCAGTAGGTTATTAGTGGAGATATTTTGTTTGCTTAAATTTCTAAATAGAGGTGCAGTTAAAAATTCCCCTTTAAAAAATAATTATATTTTGATCAACTACATTGGCATAAAATAAAAACATAATAATGCTAAGTTTTTTTGAGTTTCTTCGTAGCTCTCTGATGAATTTTCTGATAATATGTTGAATTTCGCAGGTACAAACATGGCCAAGGTTTCAGGCAGTTTTCCTTTTTTTGTATTTTTATAAAATTATCTTCTTAATAATGGGCTTTGATCCGCTTTTGTTTGATTTCTGATTTGAAATGAGCAAAACCACGTTTCAAATTAACAATTTGGTATTTCAGATAGTTTAACTTAGCATCTAAATTAGGCAAATTTTCGTTTTTTTGGGGTCAAACAAGTATTGTCGGCTCACAATCCTTACTCCTGATGCGCCCTCTGAACCTAAAACTAACATACACTATGTTAAAAGTCTGTAACAAATATTTCCAATTTTAGACGAAATTTCGCTGAATATCTTTAATTCCTCAAAACTGTATTTATCCGGACGTTTCCGGAGACATTTTTGATAGTATTTGTAAGGAAAAGAATCAAATAATATCGTATAATAAAAATTATAGCCCGATCTACCCCGATACATAAACAAAAACACTAGCAAAGAAAACATATTGAAGGAAATCACGGTATGAAAATGAGACAATTTATAATAAAAAATAATGGTTTGATAGTTGATCATAACTTTATTTATGTAGTTTGCAAGTCTCTTACCTTGTCCATCAGAATATTCAATGTTCAAATCGTAAGAAGAACTTGATAACATAAAAAATCACTTTGAAAGTTTAATGTTTAGAAAATCGCCGAGAACAAATACGTACACCAGGTGAAACGGTCAAATACCGAGTGACACTACAGGTGCGTGGTGCGTGATAGCAGATAAATAAAGCATGAGTATTGTGCCCGGGTTCGTACTCTATACTGCAACTCGTTTTTACGAATGTAATTGTTATTTTGATAATCGGACTTTTGGCCGCCTAGATCGTGCAAATACCTGGATGTGCGGCGGTGCGGCGCTGGGCTCACCCAATCTCAATTACTTTCGTGCACATTCGTTACACCATTTCTGTCGTGTGAGTGGATATTGACAACAAAATCAATCCTTAAAGCTCGTCACCATCAGGCTCTTAGCAGGCACTGCTGAAAATAAGCATGTCTAATCGCACACCATCTAATTTAATCCGATTTACTGAACTGCTGCCTTCTTCGCTTCTATGATTCGAATGTCCGAAACGCGTTCAATAGGAATCTTGGTACTGGTTCGGTGACTGGGTGGAGGGTAAGTCATAACGTCACTCCCGAAGGTTTCTTGTACTCCATGTAGACACCGAGAATGACCCTGATATCTAAAGTGGGTAGGTATCGGCGAACTGCAGTCGTTTGTTTTTAAAGGGAACGCATCGTTCAAAGTTCAATGCTTGCTGATAGCATGGTTGTAATGAAATGTAATTAGGTCCATATCTGCAGGATACATTTACAATATAGAGAAGTATCTACCTATGTATATGGCTTATATCTCTATCCATTCAAAGTTGCCTGGAAGAGATCACAGAGCGCTATAAGGCCGCCATATTGTATGTTCGTTTTAATTACCCGACTGCCGAAGGAGGGTAATGTGTTTATCAGTCTATGTATGTATGTATGTAAGTATGTATGTATGTATGTTTGTTCCTATGTGGCGTTCTAGAGACCAAAAGTTCGCGTGGGCCGATTTTGATGGTTCTTACGTCAATCGATTCGTCTTAATCCCGCGAGTGTCACTGGCTACATAAAAATTGGCAAATAGGAAAATAGCGGTTCTTGGGCTCCTTAATGTGGGGGCCCAATTTTTTTTTTTTCCGAACCTATCGTGTGGGGTATCAAAATAAAGGATTTTAAGAGGTGATTTCAAAAATATATAATACTTATATGTTTAAATGTACCTGATTCGAAAAAACAAATAACTAAAAAGTTATAAATAAAAAAAGTTAATTAAAAAAATCAAAAAACCCGACTGCTTGAGAAGCGAACTAAAAAGACGTAAACAAGAAGAAAATCATGCTGTGCTGTCGGAGGATACATCTTCGTGAGCTGGCTGACCAAAACCAGATGTATCCTCCGGCTGCATGCTTCGCTTTTCAAGCAGTCGGGTTTTTTGATTTTTTTAATTATTTTTTTTTATGTTTTTTTTTTCTATTGTTTCATCTTGGTGTACAATAAAGTGTAAATAAATATGTATAGGATATCTAAGAACTGTTTTTACAGTAGAGCCCCCTCTAGTCTGTGTAAATGAACTTTGGGTTCTTGAGCTACTTTACTCTGGAACTGGGGTGAGTGACCAGTGTGAACTCTGAGTTGTGATTCATTTCAGTTTCAAAGAGAGCAAAAGGTCAATTATGAACAAAAGATAGGAAGATAATTAAATACGTGAGTAAATTGACATATGATGAATGCAGTGATGATATTAGTCTTTTTTATCAATAGCCACCTTAGGATAGTCCTAATCTTGTCTACCTTAACTTACGTGACTAATAACAGGCGATGATTAAAAACTTTTATAATAAAAAACAATCTCACTTACCTACTTTAAATTTGGAATAAAAGAAATACCGGTTGACGGACTGAATGAGTATTAGATACCACTTACTATCTGAGACTGAACAGTACTCTTCGAAAACCAGAGTAAATAAGAGGACCCGCAAAATGCATTTACTCGGCATATTATTTTCAATATTCGCGGTACAAAATGTTCAGCCGGCGAACATTTTGGGTCTCTTCCCGCACGTTGGGAAAAGCCACTTCGTGGCGTTCGAACCTTTGTTGAAAGGATTGATGAGAAAGGGGCATCATGTAACGGTAGCTTCGTTCTTCTCTCAGAAGAATCCTCCAGATAATTACACAGATGTGAGCCTCCAAGAAATAGCACAAGTGCGAAGAGAAGCCATTAATTTAAATGTGTTTGAAAAGTCAAATAAACTATTATTCAACATTCTGGGTTTGAAGAATTTCGTGACACAGATGTTCGCATTTCAACCGCTTAGCGACATGGCTCTGAATATCTGTTCCGGACTTGTCAAACACCTGCCTTTAGCCGAAATTTTGAAGAATGATTATGACGTTGTTTTAGTGGAGAACTTCAACAGTGATTGTGTGTTAGGTTTGCTCCACATTTACGGCATAAAAGCTCCTGTGATTTCTTTGGTATCCTGTCCAATGCTGCAGTGGTCCTCTCATCGTGTTGGGTTGACGGATAACCCTTCATTTGTGCCGACAATTACATCAAACACCAGCTCAATTTTGTCTTTTACTGAGAGACTAGAAAATACAGTTATGCACTTGTATTTTAAGCTATGGTTCAGATATTCGATTCAAATGAAAGAACAAGCGATTATTGAGAGGAGGTTCAAGAGAAGGATACCTGACCTTGATGTGCTTGCCAGGAATGTTAGCATGATGTTGGTGAATACGTTCCACAGTTTGAATGGAGTACGACCTCTGTTACCGGGTGTAGTTGAAGTTGGAGGGATGCATATCGAACGTGGACGCAGTGAATCTATACCATATGTGAGTACCTACTTACCTACATTTTTTTCACTGCCTATACTCCAATCAATTAGTGTTTGTTTCGTCCAAATATTCTCTTTCAGTCTTCATCTAGTGTTTACTATTGAATGTAGAAAGTTGTGCCAGAAAGCGTTTTATACCATTAAAGATTACGTTGAGGACAAAAAGGCTTGGGATTCAGCTGCTCCAATTTTTTTTTTCTATTTTGGACCGTGAATTTAGTATTTTTTTTATTTTTATTTTTTTGGGTTTCTTGCAATGACAAGAATATTTACTTTTTAAAGTATTATACTATTTTATTTTAATTATTGTGAATGTGAAGTTTCGTTTTTGTTTTTTGTGAATGTGAAGTTTCGTTCGAAATTTCGTAGTTCCGAAATTTCGGACCATATTTGCATGTTTATTAATTTCGAAATTGACACCCATAATTTCGAAACTGGATTTAATTTAAATAATATGTTATTTTTAATACAATTATGTAATTTAGTATTGAAACCAAAAGAGGATCATCTGAAAATGAGTCTGAATACTAATCTAAAGCCAATTAGACTGTTGCGTTGGGCCACCTTGTGACCATGTGTGCTAACATTATAAAACAAAACCTAACCATGGTGTTAAATAAATAAATTAGAGTGAAGGAAGCTCGGCCATATAGAATAACCGAACTTTATTATAATGGTGGCCAGTGAGGGGAATATTAAGGACTACAATCGTTTGCTGGGCATGCCCATTTTTTTTTTTGCTATCGGAGAGAAACTTTGGCCTGAACTTTTGTGCATAAAAATAGAAATAATTATTTCTAATTTTTATTCACCTGCCATGTTATCTCTCCACCATCCTTGGTTGACTGGTAGAGCATGCTTCAGGCATTAAGTCGACCTACGTACCGGTATGTTGCATGAAGTTTAATAAATAAATAAATAAACATTTGGGGGAAAAAACCAGGCAGTGTGGTATTTTTACCTCATTAAAACCAAACCAGTGATCACCATCAGCACTTATTAAAATACCACATTCCTTGGGAGACTATCCAGGAGTCTCCCTTGAACCTCGCTGTGCACGGCAGCACATGATCACTGTGCCACTGTCTTTCCTGAGGTCACTCGGTGGACGGTCAGAGACCCCACTCTGAGCGTCCGAAACCCCGGTGTTCCACCTGCCTTAAATGATATAGAGGGGGTTTCGGCGTGTCTACATCGAGGTGGTTGCCTCCACGATGCCTTCTTCTCCGAAGTGGGATTGGCCTTCTCACCATTCCACTCGGTGGCTATTTCACTCTAGTTTCTGTCTCCGCCAGCATATTCCTTACTAAAACTGGCGGAGACAGGTCTCGCCCGATCCTGGCGATTAAGACCCACCGCTCAAAGGCCCAAGAAGGCATTCCTCTAGCATGTGCTGTGCAGGATCCAAGTTGCCACTACAATGATGGCAATTTATCGTGGCCTCTCACCCAATCCTATTCAGATACTCACCGAAGCAACCGTGCTCGGTCAGTACTTGAATGTGCCTGTAGGAGATGCACTCCGCTCTTTTCAGCCAGCCACTTGCTATTCAAATAACCATTTTCCGCTGCAGACTGTTGATTTTAGTCCTGCAGCGTCGGACATCTGACAGTCTATTTCTGCCTCCGAGATTCACTCTTTCTAGCACTCACTGGCCTACCAATGCGGGGGAAAAGGTGCTCGAAATGCTTTTCGAATCCTCACCGTACATGGTTAAACCAAGATAGTGGACGTTCGCTGCTTGAGCATCTCCTATTGTCACTGACGAGCTGGGTGGAATTTTATGAGGCGCTATCTGTAACTATCTTTTTTAAACCCAGCTTGGAAAACTGGATGGTTTCGTCTAAGGTGTCCCCAGCAGTGGAGTATTTGTAGTAGAAGTCTTGAGAAAAAGAAAATTCACTTTGTTTAACTATAAATTGCACTTAGGCACCTATCCAGACTACAAATTTTACATTTTGAGTTTGGTTTAAGTATAATTCTGATTTTCCATTATATTTGGCTCCTCAGTTTCGAAATTTCGAAACTGAGGAGTCCAATTTCGTAAGCTAATTTCGAAATTGAAAATGAACGAAACTGCATGCCCTAATGTGAAGACTATGTAGATCATTCTTTTTTTTTTTTAATTATTTATCTTATTTAGTTTTTAATCATGGTCTGGCAGTTTGAGTAGTTTATGCGGCCTACGCGAATGTCCTTTCTTTGGTATTGTTCGTCAATTCGTTGAGCTCCTTAAATTCTGAGTTGAGCTGCACGGTTATTGACAAATGCGTGCAATGACTGGACAGGTCTACTAATCTGGCTGGTTCTTTCCTCAAAAGACCATTTCAGACATCAGTCTACATGGTCTTCACATGATCTAACCAAGATTTTGCCTGGACTTTAAAAGAGACTGTGACCTCGTGAGTTTGTTTCGGCCTTTCTTCTCAGAGTAGTCAGACAGGAAACGCCGACCTCATCTACTTTAAAAAAATATGATCGACATGTAAAAGTGTTTGTACAAACCAACTTACAGAAATAAATCATTTATCATTATCATTTGAATTAACGTACTTAAATTTTAGTACTTATATCGGGGTTAACACATTCTTTTACTATAATAACTTCTCCAGATTTCTATGCTTATAAAGAAATAATTAAAGTAGGTCACCGCATTTTCCTTTCCCCGAGCACTAGTGAAAGTTAAGTCAGTGTAGAAATGTAGATTTCTTGCTGCTCCAGATACTGTTTAAAATGGTTGTGCGATTAAGTCTTTGATCATTCATGGGCTCTAATCCTGCAAATATATATTACCTGCGGCATATTTTTGGACCTAATCTCGTAATACGTGAATGCTATTGATAGTGTCTCTATTTTTGGATTTTTGAGGATGAAATGTGGGCCCAAAAATTTAATCATGTGTTAGAAACGGAACAAGAATTATTTGAAGTTAGTAATGCATTGTGCTTGGCCCAAGAAAATTTGTGTTTCCTACTTTTGGCGAAACAGAATACTGATTTAAACATTATTGCCGAGTTAATCAGCCCTACGTAGGCACCTATCTAGTTTTTATATATCTTGGTCTAGGTCGTTGAGTCACGGCCCTTACCTAGGTAGGTAGATACTACGTTGGTCTAGGTCAGTCGGAACTATAATAGTTCTAGCTAGAAATCGATCGATTTGTGAACGTAGGCTTGGGAGGTACCTGCATGTCCAAATGTTACCTATGTTTTCTGTTTTGTTTTTTTGTTCGTTTCCCATTCGTTACTCATTAAATATTTACCAACTCTTTAGATCGTCGATCGCTACAAACTTGTCTTCTGAATATCCTGTTTTAAACCGCGGTTTTGCGGCTTTTGTACCTATGTTATTTTCGGAGTTTCCTTCTTCACTTATATCACAGGTACCTTCAGAAACTCGCGAAAATATACATACATAAACTCAAGCCTTTTTCCGATGGGGGTAGGCAGAAACTACAGAACGCCACCTGCTACGATCCTTACATACATCTTTTGCTTCACTCACGATCATACATTTAGTCATACACGCACACCGGTTATGAGTACAAAATATATTACGCAAGAATTTAACAAGTTTGTTTGTTACGCAATATCTTATATTCATACATACATACATAAACTCACGACTTTTTCCCATGGGGGTAGGCAGAAACTACAGAACGCCACCTGCTACGATCCTTACATACTTCTTTTGCTTTACTCACATTCATACATCTAGTCATACACACGCCGGTTATGAGTACTGCGCACCTGGCCTTTCTGAAGAACATCACCTATAAGGTCTATGTATGTCTTTCTAGGGCGTCCCCTCCCGGCGTTTCCATTCACGTCTGCCATGTTATTCTTCACCTTTCACCTTTCGTTATTCTCTCAACATGACCAAACCATCTTAACATACTCTTTTCAATTTTAGTCACTACATCTTCTTTTAAACCACAACGTTGTCTTATTACCTCATTCCTCAATCTATCATTTAAAGTTACACCACACATACGCAAAGAACGCATTTCTACTGCATTAATCCTACTTTCATGTCTTTTTTGCCATACCCAACCTTCACTTCCATACATAAGTGTAGGCACCAGCACACTGTTGTGAACGGCGAGTCGAGCTTCCGAAGACATCGATATTCAATCTTATATTCAATAGTTCTATAATTATAAAATAAAATATTTTCGGAAAAGGAATGATTGCCACCCGTACTATATTATAAGAATGGTACTATATCTAGGTATACTAATATTATAAAGCTGAAGAGTTTGTTTGTTTGGACGCGCTAATCTCAGGAACTACTGGTTGGAATTAGAAAATATTTTTGTGTTGGACAGTCCATTTATCGAGGAAGCTTATAGGCAATATAACATCCCGTTACGATCAAAAGGAGCGGAGCATAAATGAAAAATGTTCCTTTTTGAGAGCTGCCGTTGCGTGCGCTGCGTAGATAAGCGCTTAAAGTTACGCAACATTCATGTATGTCGGGCAGGTAGGGTTAAAGGTAGCCAGTTGACGGGAGCGAAGCCGCGTGGGACAGCTAGTATTATATAAAACTATACTCCAATTGCGATAACATTAGACGTTTAAATTAGCCCATTTTACAGCCCGTCCAACCGATTTTGACTTCTATTGCGTTGGTGATACGACAAATTTATTTATTTATTTATTCATTAACACATACATTTGTTTTAACAGGTAAGACCCAAGCTAACAAAAGTAGTCATAAATTGCTAAAAGTACAGTCCCAAGTATTCTGGGTAGAAGCACAAGTTACTCAGTGGACAACACACTAAGTGTCACCCTCTGGAATTCCGCCAAAGAGCAAGAAAATATGTCCAAACGCAGAGAGATGCTATATTGCACGAATCACTGGTGCAAACTTTAATAAATTTGTACGGGTTGCCGGGACTTTAAAAAGCCTCTCCCTAGGTCCTAACCGTAGCCTCCTGTTTGGAACGAGCAATCCCAACGTTTCCAGTATTTGCGGATTATTTAGCATGCCACGAAAAACCATAAAAACATATTTTGCAAGAGCTAGGTTGCGCCTTACCTCCAACTTATAGTACCTACCCAACCATCCCTATAACAAAAAGAGTTGGATACATAAGAGGGTAGAAGGGGTAGACACCAAATTGCTTCATATATAGGTATCGGGTAAATTTGTTCGGCATCTTTTCCAGCATCTGAGAATACTTCACTTCATAAGGATTCCAGATGATAGCACTACTTTCCAAGTTGCTTCGCACCAACGCATTATAAAGTGATTTCACTGCTGCCATGTTAGTGAAGATACAAAACCAAGATTTTTAAACGCTTTTTTGCACACCTGCACTACATGCGCACGAAACGAAAGATCCCCAGAAAAAGTAACACCGAGATCTCGCACTAACACTACCCGCGGTATGACGTGACCGCCCATGCAATAATCGTGACGTCGAGGTACTGTACCACGTACCACGGCCCGCGAGAAGGACATTATGTTACACTTTGGGCGCCATATTGTGGGGGCCCAAATTTTCTTTTTCTTCCAATCCTATCGTGTGGGGTATCAAAATAAAGGATTTTAAGAGGTGATTTCAAAAATATATAACACTTATATGTTTAAATGTACATAATTCGAAAAATAAATAACTAAAAAGTTATAAATAAAAAAAGTTAATTAAAAAAATCAAAAAACCCCACTGCTTGAAAAGCGAACTAAAAAGACGTAAACAAGGAGAAAATCATGCTGTGCAGTCGGAGGATACGTCTGGTTTTGGTCAGCCAGCTCGCGAAGATGTATCCTCCGACAGCACAGCATGATTTTCTCCTTGTTTACGTCTTTTTAGTTCGCTTTTCAAGCAGTCGGGTTTTTTGATTTTTTTAATTAACTTTTTTTATATACTATGTAGTGATAATATAGTACGAAATAAACTATATTTTTATCACTAACAGGTTTGATTTTAACCCAACTAACTGACTTAACCGATACCAATTTCTGAATTTAGATATATATGACAATTCTTAGATAAAGTACCTATAGATTAAGCCTTAAAATGACCTTGATTGATAGGGCGAGATGGCTAATTGGCAGCTTCATGTAAATAATAAGGACAAAAGATTATTTTTTGTTTTTTTCACCGTGGCCGGTTTCTGTTGTTTGTCAAACTCTAATACAATGGCAGGTTTGACAAACAACCTCGGTTTTGTTTGATTTTCTATGATTTCGTGGTATTATGTGTTAATTGAGACAAGGAATTTGGGTTATTTATAGATAATAAGTGTCAGTGCGATGGTGGGTTGTAGTGTTCTTGTTCTTGTTGTAACACCAGAACTAACTATTGCTGTCTCATGTGCGGCCACGCCAGTGCTTAATCTATAGGTACTTTATCTAAGTGACAATTGGATTTAAGCAAATAGAGACTATTGGATGCTTTAAATTTAGTTAGTAAATTTAATGTAAATAATTTGAATTCAGAAATAAGTAACTTAGTCATATTATTTCATAAATCAGCTTCCAATCTAAAAATACAGCTGAATAATGGCACTTGGTTTTTAAGAGCATAGAAGATATTAATTTACAAATTATATTTAAAATCTGCTACATCCGCTTTTATTTAAAGGATATTTTCAGTAATAAATGCAAAATAGGAAGAAGATACAATTAATTTGCTAAAAATATAATTATTGGTTTATATCGAACGAAATTGTTAAGTTCTAATTCATCATCATCATCAGCCGAAAGACGTCCACTGCTGGACATAGGCCTCCCCCAGGCGTCGCCACATTGACCGATCCCGTGCGTCTCGCATCCAGCGCCATCCCGCAACCTTAACCGGGTCAACGTTCCACTTAGTGGGAGGCAATGATTTCGAAAGGAAGGATACGCCCATCTGAACACTTTATAGAAACCTTCTTATGACAAGCAATTAATACTCGCTCACTCCCGCCACAGATAACTATATACTAGTCAGAGACACGCACACGGACCACTGTCAACTAATCGCGTTGGCCCTAAACTGCAATTGTAGGGCCAGCGCGCTGGTGCCATTTAGTCGCGCGGTTGGCCTGGTCCTTACGCAAGTAATATATATGTCAATGGTAGGAGGCCTTCCAACGCATCGTCTTCCGGTTCGCGGTCGCCACTCCAGAACCCTTCTGCCCCATCGGCCATCCGTTTTGCGAGCAATGTGCCCTGCCCACTGCTACTTTAGTTTCGCAATTCTTCGGGCTGTGTCGGTAACTTTGGTTCCTTTGCGGATATTCTCATATATATCCTATCCTTCCCCAGCGCGGTGTGAGACAGGGAGACGTCATTTCTCCGAAACTGTCTTCAAGGTTCTAGACTGGAAGGGGCTAGGTATAAACGTTAATTGCGAGTATATCACTCACCTTCGTTTTGCCGATTACATAGTGTTCATGGCTGAGACCATGGAGGGCCTCAGTGCAATGTATGCCCATGTAACACGTGCGTGAGTGGTCCTATCAAGATCGGAGACTCTAAACTTGAAGTTGTTGACGATTATTTCTACCTGGGATAAAAGGTCAACCGTCGAATCCAACTCGTCTGGACGGCGTTCGGGAAGTTGCGTGGTTTCTTCTCGTCCAATTTACCGCAGTTTCTCAAGATAAAAGTCTATGACCAGTGTGTGTTGCTAGTGATGGCCTATGGGACCGAAACGTGGTCGCTCACAACGGGCCTTATCAGAAAGTTTAAAGTCACCCATAGGGCAATGGAGAGCGCTATGCTCGCAGTTTCCTTACGTGATCGCATCAGTACTAATTATTTTGAAAGAATAAAACTTTGAGGATTTAGGTCAAAAATAATAACCAGTACTTAAACCTGGAAAAATAAATGCAAGTTTAAAAAAAAATTAGGTACTTTTTATTTGCCTGAATTTTCCTAATATATACAATATTTTTTGCCAGTTTGAAAAAAATACTATATTCCTTCAAAAAAAAAGGTTGAAACCCTAAACAGGACCCACTTTTTTTGAAATGTCAGTCTCAGTAACCTTTGCCAACACTATACTTACCTAATTAAAAAAGAAATAAGATAAATTCGTCTGTCGCTAGTCTCGAAACATCTATACGTATATTGTACCTACTCAAATTCTTATCTGTGTTTATTTTCCTTCTATTTTTTATCTTGATTATTTAATGAAGCATATAATAATTACATTAAGCAACTATTGTAGCGGTTATCTAACTATCGGAAATCAAGTTTCTGCCGCGACTTCGTCTGCGGAAAAGAGAGAAAAAAAAAAATGGGCGCCCATAATATACCGCCCAAAATCCGCCATTTTTCTACTTTCCAATTTTTATATCGATTGACGTAAGAATCATCCAAATCGGCCAACGCGTTTGGTCTCTAGAACGCTACATAGGAACAAACATACATAGACTGATAAACACATGACTGCTGAAGGAGGGTAGCCCCCTTGATAACCTTGTCAATAGAACGCTTAGGACTTTCGCGAAAAACCTATTAAATGTACAGACTTGTTGGCATATACTAAGGATGGCGAACCAACGGCACGCAACAAAATAATTGGAGTACGCCGCATAAAACATTATAGATGAGTCTATGGGGGTGACCATAAACTCTTAGAGCAAGGTTAATTTGAGTGTGCGTAAGGGACAGATGTATATGACTAGTATACTTCTGTACGTTTCTCACAATCGCTCCGTGGCAGTTCAGCTTGCATCATGCATACAGTAACAAATGATGAGCCTATTGTCTTTAAAACATTTAGCATCTAAGTCACAGAAATCACATTTACTTTTTTTATTTGTCTATTAAATTGCTTAGTCAAGATTCTTTGCCATGGCCAAAATATTATTCAAAAATCCAATTTTTTTTTAGTAGGTACCTATTACTTTTTATTAAATAAAATAAATATAATTTATCTGCGGAAATAATTGACAATATTATTTTTCATAATTGCATTTACTAACTAATTATGAATAGTTGATATTAGAACAGTACCGTTTCAACCACCGCGCTGTGTACAATACTCGCCAAATATGTGGATTCTGTCGATAACACTATTCGCGATCTTCGTCGTGCGTGATGTCCATACCGCGAGAATACTCGGACTTTTCCCACACCCCGGCAAAAGCCACCAAATGGTCTTTGACCCTTTAATGAGAACACTAGCAAAAAGAGGACACGAGGTCACTGTTGTATCGTTCTTCCCCATCAAAGATCCACCAGCAAACTATACCACCGTCAGTCTCGAAGGCGTTGTTCCACCATTGTTGGAAACCCTTGACTTATCGTCATACGAAAATCCCAGCATGATTCTCAAATATTTGGGCATTGATAGAATTATCATGCATCTTACGGAGTTCCAACCTTTAGCAGATCTAGGTGTAGACATATGCGCCAAGATCGTGGACTTCCCTCCATTAGCAGCTGCCTTAAAGAATAAATATGATGTTTTTCTGGTTGAAAATTTCAATAGTGACTGCATGCTCGGTCTTGCTCATGTGTACGGGTTGAAAGCACCATTAGTGTCGATGTCTTCGGCCACCCTCATGGAATGGAGCCCTGATCGCATCGGATTATCTGACAACCCGTCCTATGTACCAATCTTGAGCTGTGGGTTTACCTCAAAGATGACCTTTTTCCAAAGATTGGAGAATGCTGTGATGAACGTTTTGTACAAGCTCTGGTACCGATACGGGGTACAGATGAAAGAGCAGGCGATTATTGAGAAGCGGTTTGGGAGGAAGATTCCTGATTTGCAGGACTTGGCGAAGAATGTTAATTTGATTATGTTGAACGCGTTCCACAGTCTGAGTGGAGTTCGTCCTCTACTGCCGGGTGTTGTTGAAGTTGGAGGGATGTTTTTGAACCATAGCAGGCATTCGATACCACATGTAAGTACAGTGATAATTAAAAGGTCTAGCTGGCTCAAACATATTCGATTCATTCACTGCGGTAGCCGCAGCAGAAAACAAGAGAAATATTGTAAAAAAAATTGTGTCAGTGACAAAAACTTTGATAGGAAATAATTTATCTTGGTAGAGACGTCGTGTTGCCAAAGCCCAAGTAACATGGGACAAGGGCAGGAAGATGAAGTTACATAAGTACATATAATAACAAATAAATAGTATATACATTGTAACAAAATAATAACGTCAGTAAAACACGTGCAATATTTAAACGCTGGATAAACGGATTTATTTACATTAATTATAAATACTTGTTTACGCATTTATAAAATAATTGAATGAATCAAACAATATTTTTTTATGTATACGTGAATACCTACTCGCGGTCGCGTGATTAATGCAAAAAGTGGCTCTATTGGTCGGTCCTTTGAAAATTTAAGGTCAATAACCTAACGAAGAACATTATAGTTTTTTACCAGCACGTGTTCTGATTTTAACTTTAACTGTAAATCTATGTCTATTATAAAAGCGAGAGTAATCACTAGTTTCGCAAGCTATTTTTTATTGCTGTTATTTGGAGCGGTCAGTGACACAGATGACACGAAAAAAAATATATAGACATAAATTTAAAAAATGGCGACCAAGCGCAACATTCCGAACGAGACATTTACGTGGTCGATGGCCTACTGATTCTGTAAAATGCTTGTTTCACTTGATAGTATAGAGGCAGCAGGGGAACAGCTCAGTCTGCAGGATGCCCAGTTTGGTTTTAGGGCTGGGCTTTCCACGGAGACTGCTATTCTGGCGCTCAAGCACACCGTTAGGTACTACACTGACAGAAGCACGCCGGTGTACACTGTCTTCTTGGATCTACCTAAGGCATTTGACCTGGTCAATTATGACATCCTGTGATCAAAGTTTTTTTTGTTTATAACTTTGTCCCATACTAGGAATTTCTCCCTATACCGTGGGTGCGTTTACAAATGTATGTTTATTCAGAGATATCTTAGCCAATTACTAACCGATCTTGATGATTCGTTTTTGTTTGATAGAGTATGGTCCCAGATTGGTTCCAGTTAAATTTGGTACAGATCTGTTGAATAACTTCGGAGGTATTCAATGGAACTCTTCAATAAATGACGGTAAAACCACCATAGATTGCTGCAATCGCATGTCTGTATATTGTTTACACCATTTCATAACATAAAATCGCACCGGTAGACTCTGAAGGGCTACGCAGATTTGTACAGTTCACCCTTCTACACTCTCATTTCATCAGTTATGTTCAAGTTCCCTGTTATTGAAGAGTTCCATTGAAAATCTCCGAAGTTCTTCATCAAATCTTTACCAAATTTAACTGGGACCGATCTGGGACCATACTCTTTCAAACAAAAATGATATGCCCAAACATTTAATCCCAATAACAGGGAACTTGAACATAACTGGTAAAATGAGAGTGTAGCAGGGTGAACTGCACACATCTGTGTACACCTTCAGAGTCTTCTGGTGCGATTTTATTTTATGAAATGGTATAAGCAATATACAGACATGCGATTGCAGCAACCTATGGTGGTTTACCGTCATTTATTGAAGAGTTCCATTGAATATCTCCGAATTTATTCAACAGATCTTTACCAAATTTAACTGGAACCAATCCGGGACCATACTCTTTCAAACAAAAAACGAATCATCAAGATTAGATTAGTAATTGGCGAAGATATAACTGAATAAACATACACAAAAATTCAAACGAATTAAGAACCTCCTCCGTTTTTGAAGTCGGTTAATAAACATCAAAATATCTTTAAATATTTTAAATATTTTTTTTAAGTTAGATAGACACATCACATAACACGTCTATTTCTATCTATAGCATATATTAGGTACAAAAAGTTGAGGATATTAAAAAAAAAACGCTCTCAATCTCGTTATACGAAGTATGTCAAAAAATCATAAATAAATAGTTCTATAACCGGGTGCAAGGATATTACGGTTAGTCTTGCGTTTCCGGAGATTTATGCATTTTTTATATCAGCTATGATGTGTGTGTAGGATACGCCGTAACACATGGCCTCCTGTATAATGTGGGGAAGAGTGTGGTTATGGTGTTCCGGGTGGATACCAGGAAGCCTACGGCAGTTCCTCCGGTGTGCGTTTATGGTTTACCACTAAAGGGACTGGCAAAATTTAAAAACCTAGGTCACATCTTAAACGAGGATCTGCACCTGGCACCATGACGATGACATCGAAAGGGAACGGAGGGCGTTGTCATTCTGATGGAATGACAGTGGTAGAATCAATTTTTTATTACATGTAAATTTTTAACTTTCAAAAGTGCCGCATAATGGCCTAGTTGAAATAAATACATTCGACTTTGACTTTGAATATGCTGGCCCGCAGGTTTGCGCGATGTACGAGGGAAGTGAAAATTACATTTATCAAGGTGTATTGCAAGGTGTACACACGGCCAGCCTGTGAGTTAGACATATACGCAGAGGGGATTAAAATGTTCTCCGGGTCCAGTATAACAACGCTTTTAGGATATGGATCATGGTCCGAAATAAATAATTGAATTGAATTTAAAGCGAAAAATAACTTTATTTTCAGAAGTCGGTGTCGCTTTGTAGTGTTTTGGAAGTCGGTTTATTTTTTTTGTTAAAAAGGTTTTCTTTACAGAAACAAATGACAAAATTAATGAGATTGTGATCATTTGTGTTTCGCAATTATTCCACTGACAGGATCGATCTCCTATGCAGCCCTGGTAGCCCTGTGAATGGTCCAACGAACCGAGCGGCCCTGACCTGATCATACTTCTAACCATGACTTTGAACTAGCTCATAGAGAAATATTTTGAACGGAGGTCAATAAAGGTTATCATTATATCAAAGAGTCATTGTGTATAATTAAATAAGACCATAAGATTACAATTTTATAATTAGGTTTAGAATTTTAGGATAAGGTATGATGGGTTTGTCATCGTCATTTCATGAACAAAAGTCCCTTGTAATTCAATAAAGAATTAAAAAAAAAACTTTTTATCATTTATGGGTCAGCTCACATGAAAACGCGTTGCTCACGCTTTTTAATGCTCAAAGCACACAGACAGAGCCGAAGCCACACGATGCGTCAATCTATAAATCTGACGGACATTTGGCGTCTTGTCCTGACTTTGTCCGGCTTTTTCACTTAGATGGCAAATACTCATCGTTTTATTGCGATAAAAACGAATTGTCAGCAGTTTGTACATCATTAACGACTACTCTTTGCCATCCATATAATTAATAGAGCCTACAATTTGGTCAAAATAATTTTTATCTCTCTTTTTATGGTTCCGTACCCGAGGGTCCAAACGGGACCCTATTGCTGTCACTCACGTGTCTGTCTGTCTGTCCGTCGTCTGTTATACACGGGTTTTATGGCCAAACGGTTGGAGCTACAGTCTTCAAATTGTCACAGTATAAGTGAATAGGCTCAATCGGGACTTTATAATAAAAGAGTGGACTGTATTAAAATAGGTATATTACTGTTATTACGCTATCAACTCAGATAGAAATAGGTACAAAGAAATGCCCGTAATGGCTGGTGTCTGTGAGCTGAGTGGAGCGGCGGGCGCGCAGCCGGCCGTCGCGTCGTGGGTTCGGTCCCCCGACACCCCGCGCCTGCCTCTCGGACGCCCGCGCATATGTGATGCGCCAACATATTCCCCGGGTTGAAGGGAAGTCTTCAATTGTCGATTGGAAGGGGGCAGATGCAGTTGAAAGCACGACGAATGGTGCCCCGCTTCGTCTTCAGTTCGGCCACTCTCGTGACTCCGTCTACGCCAGGATAGGTCTTCGTGACCCGGCCCAGGGACCAGAGCAGAGGCGGCGTTGTTTTGTCCTTTATCAGGACTAAGGACCCCGGCTTCACTTCACCTCTGGAATGAAACCACTTGGATTTGGCCTGCAGCAGAGAAGTGTACTCGTTATGAAACCGTCGCCAGAAATGCTGTCTGATGTGCTGAATTCTCTTCCAGCGATCCAGTCGCGTGATGTTGGCTTCAGTCACCTGAGGATGTGGTACTGATAAGAATGGCCGTCCAATTAGGAAGTGAAAGGGAGTAAGTGCCGAAAAATCGTTAGGGTCTGAAGAAAGAGGAGTAAGAGGGCGTGAGTTAAGAACCGCCTCTATATGAGTGAGACAGGTAGCCATCTCTTCGAAGGTGAAATGAGTAAGGTGCAGTAATCGTTTTAAATGATGCTTACATGATTTTACAGCAGCTTCAGCCAATGAATTGAAATGAGGGCTGTATGCGGGCGTGAAAATAAATTCAATACCCTGCTGCGCCATTTCAGATGCAACATTTGATGATTGCAAGAACCTGTACATCTCATTTGATGCGCCTACAAAGTTAGTCCCGTTATCGGACGTGATGCTTCGAGGCTTGCCACGACGCGCCACGAACCGATTTAGAGCGGCCATGTAGGCCTCAGTGGTGAGGTCGGTGACGAGCTCCAAATGTACGGCTTTTACTGCCGAGCAAACAAAGATGCACATATAGGACTTTGTAAGTTTGCATCCTCGGCCTTTACGATTGGCCACCAATACTGGCCCGGCGTAGTCAACATAACTATTTAAGAAAGGAAACTCAAGATTTGTTCTTGAGCTAGGTAGTTGACCCATTATAGGCTGAACGTTCTGAGCCTTATGTCGAAAACATTTAAGACATTTATTCACGACAAATCTAGACAAGTTTCTGCCGCCTAGAGGCCAATATGTTTGCCGTATATGTGACAATAACAACTGTGGACCTGCATGTACAAGTTTTAAATGTTGCATTTGAAATATAAGTTTTGTAAGTATATGCTTACTGCATAAAACAATAGGATGTTTCACGCTAAAATCGTAGGGGGAGTTACTTTTGCGCGGTAATTTTTGTCCAGACTTTAACAAATTATACTCTTCTGGAAACATTTCAAGCTGTGAATAATGTATAATTATATTTAATGAGTTTTCTAGTTCTGTTGTTGAAAAATTACCATGCAATTTATTTTTATTTTTTATGTTGTAAACAAAGCGTTGTATATATGTAATTATATTTTGTATTTTTAATAAACTAGAATACTTTACTAATAAATTAGAAATGATTGATGAATGAATAGTTACGTCTAAATGATCACTACGTAACGAAATATGATTGTCACTATTACTACCAATGTAATGAGTCACTACTTCCGGCAGACTATCTTTCCCGTTGTTTGGCATGCTAGGCCACTCATTTTCACTATGCTGTAAAAATGAGGGTCCAGACCACCACAGAGGTGTGTGCATGATAACGTCGGCACTGAGACCACGGGAAACAAGATCCGCCGGGTTGTCCTTCGACGGTACGTAGCTCCAGGTATGACCACAAGTACTTTCCTGTATTTCATTGACTCTGTTTCTGACAAAAGGTTTTAATTGATTAGAAGGAGTAGAGAGCCAACCCAGGACTATGGTTGAGTCGCACCAGAATCTACATTTATGAATGGGCATGGTAAGCGATTCCTGAACCTTAGTACACAGCCTTGCACCCAACAAAGCTCCACAAAGTTCAAGCCTCGGTATCGTCGTTGGTTTGATCGGCGCTACACGATTTCTAGAGACTAGAAGTTGTACGCCTATGGACCCACTGCCATTACAAGACCGAATGTACACACAAGCGCCGTACGCCCTCTCGGACGCGTCGGTAAAGACGTGTACTTCATGCGTAATAGAGTCTTCACGCAAAACCCAACGAGGAATATTTAAGGGAAGAGGTCGTTGGACTGGATTTAACTCTATGGCTCTGTACATTTTTTCCACGTCACCTGAGACCACGTACTTATGCTGACGAAAACGTGTTAAAATGGAAAACAGATCGTCTTGTACTACGGGACCGACCATCTGGATGTCGTTAAGCGACGCCCCCGAACTGGTAGGAGCTGATGCGTCGAATACTACGCGTAGCTGTGTAGTGGTGCTAGAACTGCGAATAACTCCATGATGTGGAATGTAATAATTTTTCATGGAGTTTTCTGGTGAAGGAGTACAGTCTGAGTCTAACGTCATATGACCAAGGCGCTCATATTCTCTCATGAACTCATTGTATTTTTTATAAAATGATGGATCGCGTTTAAATCGCCGTTCAAGGGAAAGAAAACGATTTCTAGCATTGGTAAATGAATGACCTAATGTACTAGGATCCCCTCTTAAAGGCATTGATACTACGAATCCCCCACCATCATTACGGACGGTGGTTTGAGCAAAAGACTGCTCACACATTCTCTCCTCAAGCGAGAGTGAATGTTTTGAAGCAATATGGTCAAGCTCCCAAAATTGAGTTAGGTCGGGAGTGACATTGGAATGATGGCAAAAATGATTGACGGAAAAACATGAGTGGCGCGAAATACTACCTGAAACTAACCATCCTAACTTGGTCTCGCATAATTTAGGTAGGTTTTTCCCTAAGTCAATTGTTTTGCTGCCTAAGACATTCCAGAAAACTTCAGCCCCTACCAGGATGTCTACGACCGACGGAACATTAAAGTTCGGGTCTGCTAGTTTAATACCTGAAGGAATAGGGACGTGATTGATGTGTATGAATGAAGACGGTAGAAATTTTGTGATTTCAGGCAAAATGTGACACTCGATATCTACATTAAAGGCACAGCATAAAGACTCTATTGAGAGGTGACAAGACTGTGTACTGGTGGATATGTGGTTATTAATACCCGTTACCTTGGTGCTCGTACCGCGTCGTAACAAACCCAGCTTCTCTGATAAGCTCTGCGTAACAAAGTTCGCCGAACTGCCATTGTCCAGCAGTAGGCGCGCAGTGTACTTCTTACCCGTCACGCCAGTCACGTTCACCATAGCTGTGGACAGTAAAACATGCGCAGAAGTAGCAAGCTGCATGGAATTGGCTGAAAGCACAACATTTGAAGAAGGAGAAGCAGAAGACAGTGCAAAAGGCGTGATAGAAGGCATTGGATTGGAAGCAAGTTTGGGCTCGTTACTTTCCAAATGCAAAAGCGTATTGTGCTTTGTTTTGCAATATTTGCAATGTGAAAATCTACATTTTGTAGAATTATGTCCAAAGCGTAAGCAATTAATGCAAACATTAAATTGAGTTGCCTTTTGTATACGATTTTCTATTGACAAGTTTCTAAAAGATTCACATTTAAATAACGTATGTGCTTGGGAGCAAAGTGGACATTTACTGTTTTTATTTATATTTTCTATTTTTTTATTTGTTGTATGCTTAGAATCGGTTTTATTTGAATGACTATTATTTAAGGCAATTATAGCATTCGTTTCGGAAAAACTAAGATTTGTCTCCACTGTTTCTAACCAGTCCGCCTTTCTGCTTAAAAAAGAACAAAATTGTGTTAAAGTAGGATCATCTTTAAAAGTATTGTTTCTATGCTCTTCCCAGTCACGACTTGTTGTTAAATCTAATTTTTTAATCATAAAATAAATAATAATATCATCCCAATATTGAGTGGGCCTTTTTAATGAAGTTAGTGCCCTAATATTTTTGTTAATAACATCAACAAGGTTTCTAATGTAAACACTTGATTCTTTTGTAAGAGGTTCAACGTCAAATAAAGCTTGTAAATGATTTTTCACTAAAAGTCGGTTGTTATTGTAACGTTCGCACAACAGGTCCCACGCTAAATTATAATGGTCAGCTTTAAAGTCAATGTTTTTTATAATTAAAGCTGCATTCCCCTGGAGTGAAGCTCGCAAATAGTGAAACTTGTTGATATCACTTATGCTAGAATTGTCGTGAATCAATGACCCAAAAGTGTCTCTAAACTCAAGCCAGCATTGGTAGTTCCCATCGAAATGTGGCAAATCTATTTTAGGCAAACGAACAAAAGAATTCCTAAATGAAACATGTGCACCTGAGTCAGCATCTTTGAAGCCCGCCTCCGACGCAGCACCGTTGGTCGAGACACCGAGCAGGCTGCGCGTGAGTGCCACCAAGTTGAAAAACTGGCGGTCAAAGTCCTCACGTTCAGTCAATGCTGCCTCGTTGTCGTCGGATATCACTTCGATGTGTGTCTGTAAGGCGTCAAATTCGGTATGTAAGGTTTCAAATCTATTAAAACGCTCCTCTAAATCTAAACGTTGCAACTCTGATATTGCGGAACTACTTTTTACTAAATTTAAATAGTTACTGTAAATAGTAAGCTTTGATTTAATTGAACTACGTTTTTTTATCAATGTTTTTAAGTTATCTGCCATTGTAAAGTTAAATAACAGCTGGACGCACTGATGCTAATGTACTCAATAGATAAGACAACCACAAACAGCTGTGCGTTAGTGAAAGGGATCGAGAAAAAATTTCAAGGTCAACAACTCAACACGTGTTATCGCGGTGCGAAGTAGCTAATTACCGAGCGTTTTCGATACAAAATATGCGTAATTTTACAAGCAGTGCGTAGGAAACACTATGAAAGCACTAATGTTGAGACACTGTATGAACACTGAAAGATAGGAAGATGAACAACGTTTTTCGGCAAGAAGATGAAAGCAGAAAAATAACTAATTGGAACGGACTCACTCAAATACAGTATTATACTCCCAAAGAATGACGCCAGCTCCCGCGTTGACTATGCAGGCTGCCTCGGGAACGACTTCTTTGTTCTTTTCTTCGTGGTCGTACCGCGTGGTGCTCGCGAACGGTCCAAGTCCGCACAGGTGAACACGACGACCGATTTTGTTGACGGCGTTAATTACAGCAAAACCGGTGTTTTTTTTTTTGAGCAATCGAAGGACCAATGAATAGGCTCAATCGGGACTTTATAATAAAAGAGTGGACTGTATTAAAATAGGTATATTACTGTTATTACGCTATCAACTCAGATAGAAATAGGTACAAAGAAATGCCCGTAATGGCTGGTGTCTGTGAGCTGAGTGGAGCGGCGGGCGCGCAGCCGGCCGTCGCGTCGTGGGTTCGGTCCCCCGACACCCCGCGCCTGCCTCTCGGACGCCCGCGCATATGTGATGCGCCAACAATAAGCATCTTGTTGACCCAAAGCCATACAAAATTAAAAAACACTGCAGTTTGCAGTGTTTTTACCCGACCGCCGAAGGAGGTTAATGTGTTTATCAGTCTATGTATGTATATATGTTTGTTCCTATGTGGCGTTCTAGAGACCAAACGCGTGGGCAGACTTTGATGGTTCTTACGTCAATCGATTCGTCTTAACCCCGCGAGTGTCACTGGCTACATGAAAATTAGAAAATAGGAAAATGGCGGTTCTTGGGCGCTATATTGTGGGGTCCCAATTTTTTTCTTTTCTTCCAAACCTATCGTGTGGGGTATAAAAAATAAAGGATTTTAAGAGGTGATTTCAAAAATATATAACACTTATATGTTTAAATGTAACTAATTCGAAAAAAAAAATAACTAAAAAGTTAACAAATAAATAAATCATTATGATTATGATTCGAAGACATGTGACATCCACCAACCCGCACTGGGCCCGCGTGGTGGATTACGGCCCATTCCCTCTCACAGAGAGGAGGCCTGTGTCCCAGCAGTGGGAACATTAATAGGCTGATGATGTGATGTGATGTGATGTGTGATTATGATTATAAATAAAAAAAGTTAATTAAAAAAAACAAAATACCCGACTGCTTGAAAAGCGAACTAAAAATACGTAAACAAGGAGAAAATCATGCTGTGCAGTCGGAGGATACGTCTGGTTTTGGACAGCCAGCTCCCGAAGATGTATCCTGCGACAGTACAGCATGTTTTTCTCCTTGTTTACGTATTTTTAGTTCGCTTTTCAAGCTGTCGGGATTTTTGATTTTTTTAATTAACTTATTTTTAAATAAAACACTGCAAAGTGTAAAATAACTTCTTACACAGTTACACTTCACATGCGAGATGAAAGATGCGTTGTGGATTTCCGTCTATGTGATTGGTCGATTGATGGGGTCAAATATCTTTGCCTTGCCGAATTCACTTTCGCAATTAGGCTGCTGTTTTGTACACTTACCTTTATAAATATTTATCCTGTATTTTTATGAGGTATACAATAATGTATAAATTATAATAAATAAATAATTATAAGTTGACTATACATGGTAGGGACTGCCTGGCGACATTGGGTTCCGCTATACATATTTTCAACTACCAGGCATATTTCCTTCTTTCTTATATCTGTGGGCCACACCAGAGACATTGTAATACCTACACAGAACGTATTTACCATGAAAAAGATAGAAAAACTGTATGAAAAAAAAAGAGACAAACATAGACAAACGCTACCATCCAAAGGGCCACACACTTAGATAAAGTACCTATAGATTAAGCACTGGCGTGGCCGCACATGAGACAGCAATAGTTAGTTCTGGTGTTACAACAAGAACAAGAACACTACAACCCACCATCGCACTGACACTTATTATCTATATATAACCCAAATGCCTTGTCTCAATTAACACATAATACCACGAAATTATAGAAAATCAAACAAAACCGAGTTTGTTTGTCAAACCTGCCATTGTATTAGAGTTTGACAAACAACAGAAACCGGCCACGGTGACAAAGACAAAAAATAATCTTTTGTCCTTATCATTTACATGGAGCTGCCAATTAGCCATCTCGCTCTATCAATCAAGGTCATTTTAAGGTTTAATCTATAGGTACTTTATCTATAAGGCCACACAGGTTCTTTATCTAAGGGCCACACATACTTCTAACCACAGATAATATAATACCAGCATAATAACTTCTCTGCTTCTAACCGATAATGAGGGCTCAATATACCTACCTATCAATTAGAAGTGATTAAAACTGTCACTCATCTTTCACGCTCAATATAGTTATACTTCCTGATAAATTATGATAATTAATGTACTTAACTATCTTATGTACTTTGTTAAACATTCAAAGAGTGTGTCCTTTCTCGACTGATTTACATACAAATTAGGTAGTTATTTCTAATGAACGACTTATTTGTTTAGAGTGTAGGTAAGAGTTAGACCTATTGGCACAAATAATTTAATGCTAGTATACTATTGGGTTAGAGCCGGTCCACGTTGGATCGTTTTATTATACACTAGCACTCCGCCCGCGACTTCGTTCGCGTTTTTTCGTTTATCCTATAAATGATTTTCTTATAATTATGCAGTTAGTGAAGGCGACCGAAAATAAGCTATTATTAAAACAATAAAAAATAAGGTATCGTAAATATACAGGGTTTATTGGATTGGGACGATTCGTTATTTGACTTAGAGTATAATAAATTTTAGGTTACCGCTACAAAGTAAAATAAAATCCTCTCATAAAAACTTATCAACCCTTGCCCCGTTAAGGGTCTGTTTTGAACAACCTAAATATGCTATTAACTCTTTTCTTCTCTTTTTTATTTTCCGTTTATGTACGTCAGATGTAAAACGACGCAGCGTTGACGCTGCGACGACGCAGTGTAATAGCCTTAGCATAGATAATATAATACTAGCATAGAGATGCCTGACCTCATACAAAGAAACCATGCTGACGTAACTAGCATTTTTCGTCTGATTAAACTGATTATTTTTCTAAGAACATCTATCGCGTTCGGTTCCGTTCTATACATATAACTTGCAAAATGGTACTAATTTAACTTTGTAGGTATAATTCTATTACGCACTAGTGTGTAATGTTATTATGCACGTGTGTGTTATAGCTCGGATTATGGCCCTAAAAGCGATGTAATAAGGCTCACTTTACGAGCAAGTGTGTTGAAAATAATATATCTTAATAATTCACAAAACTCAATATCAAATCGAAGCTAGTGCAATGTATTTCTTCGCGTTGCGTTGGCTGCTCGTGGCCTTAGTATGTTAACCGACGCAGAGACAGCGCGCTACGTCGCGTCGCGTCGCCGTCGTCGCAACGCTGACGCAACGCGCCGTTTGGCCCGGCTCTTATTCATAAGCCGTGTCTACAAGCAAAAGTAGGGCAATGAATAAACAAATTGGAATATGCTGATATTCAATTAATAAACGAATTGGAATATGCTGAAGAATTTTGTGGTGACCTAAATAATTATATATTGTCAAGGGCTTATTACACTACACGGTATTCAGGGCCCTAAACCCTAATTAAGGGTAGTGTAATAACTGTTAGGGCGTTAGGGTTCTCATAATATCGACCTTATTGCTTCGGAATCATTTAGCGACTCGGTATTCAGGGCCCTGAATACCGTGTAGAGTAATAAGCCTTTAAACAAGCACAGGGCGCACGTGGTAAACTCGTGGTCAAACAATACCGATAAAAAAACAAGTATGGCTAATGGCTTGTGGTTGTCCACAACTTTTCATAAACAGATTAACTTGACGACTTTCTTCAAACAAACGTATCGATTGCATTCTAAACCGCAGCAGCATTAACCCTTTGACCTTTTCAAACACGCTATCTCTAATGCACCGTCACCGTATACTACTTATACCATGTCGTCATCGTACCACCCTACAGAAAAGATGCTCTGAAAATAACACGCGCCGACCGCTTTCGTGTCAACATTACCGACAGCGGACACGGACAGTTCCCACTGAGCCACCGCGCAGTGTACATCGCTCGCCATGCGGACACTCTCCGTAGTACTACTCGCGATCTTCGCCGCCCAAAATGTACAATCCGCGCGAATTCTCGGCCTCTTCCCTCACACAGGGAAAAGCCACCAAATGGTTTTCGATCCACTACTAAAAACACTAGCAGAAAGAGGACATGATGTAACCGTTGTCACCTTCTTCCCCATCAAAGACCCACCAGCTAATTACACCATCGTCAGCCTCGAAGGCATTGCTGCACTAGGCTTGGAAACCATTGACTTATCGTATTTCGATAGTCCAAGCAAGATTCTCAAAGTTTTGGGCGTTGAGAAAATTCTCAAGCAAATTATGGAGTTCCAACCGCTGGCTGATCTAGCTACGGGCATATGCTCAAAAATTGTGGACTTCAACCCATTAGCAGATGTTTTGAAGAAAAGTTATGATGTTCTTCTAGTGGAAAATTTCAACAGTGATTGCATACTTGGTCTTGCTCATGTTTACGGCTTAAAAGCTCCTTACATATCGTTGTCATCAAGTGCCTTGATGCAGTGGGCCCCTGACCGGATCGGGGTGTCCGATAACCCGTCATATGTGCCAATTGTGAGCTCTGAGTTCACTTCAAAGATGAGCTTCCTGCAGAGGCTGGAGAATACAGTAATGAATATATATTACAAAATCTGGTATCGCTACGCGATCCAGTTGAAAGAGAAGGCGATTATTGAGAAGCGTTTTGGAAGGAGGATACCCGATCTGCAAGATTTTGCGAAGAATATGAGCTTAGCTTTAGTGAATACGTTCCACAGTATGAACGGTGTTCATCCTCTACTGCCGGGTGTTGTGGAAGTGGGTGGAATGCACTTGGATCATACAAGAAAACCGATACCGCACGTGAGTACCTGGAACTACATCGCTTGCTTGCCGATTCGTCTCGCGTAACATAATTAAGAAATTATTATTGACAACCGTAAAAACTTCATGAATGGAATGAAAAAAAAGAAGCGTACTACCTAACATATATTTGGTTTTCTAATGAGCATTGTTTTAAATTGACTACATTTAAATGGTATTTAAATATATCTGATTTACGTTACAATAACAATATAAAAGGCTAGTATTGAATACTTACTTACGCGATATATTAAATTATCTGTAGATAATCAAATGACGTACGATACAACATATATTATAGAACATTCTGCCTTGAACAATCGACCCTGTTTGCTCAATTTGATATGGTTTCTTCCCAGACAGTGGATAGTTCAGTACCGGTACTTACTGGCATAACTCTTCTAATAAAACTGAATGAGGTCGATTAATCAACGAAAATGGACCTTTATCAAGATATGTTTACTATAAAGAAGTAAGAAATTTAAAAAGCTGACAAGGTTGTTTTGTTTTAGAGCTTTTAGCCACTTTATGAGTTGAAACTGTTTGAATGATTTAAATATTCGTGGAAAATTAAAAGGATTATAAAATGCATTGAAATGTGGATATTGCTTGTTGCACAGGATGTTATAAAATCATAAATATAGCGTCCGAAAATTTTACGCACTTAAAATAATCAAATGGACCAGTCTGGCAGTTGGTTTACGTAAATATGACGAAGAATATTGCCGTAATTGAATTAGATCGCTATGCTATTACATATTTATGTGCACAGAATTTATTTACACTCTGTGCACATGAATAACCAACAATTATAATGCAGAACATTTGCCCAGTCGTTAGTTAGGCAATCTTCCTACTGAACCCTAAAAAAATACATGGTACTTGAATTATAGATTACTTAGATGTCTACCTTTAACCTTTTGTTTACACTACACTTATTGCCGAATTTTTTGATGTCCCATAAGCACTTTCTCTTCGTTTCCCTCTATTTGCTATTACATATCCCGGCGGTTTGTTCTGTAAACTCTTCACCGTGAAATCTTACATAGTTGCAGAGTGACCTTGAGATGAACTGTCGCTCGCTTTGGTTATATGTATCTTCTGACATTTCACTCCATTTTTAGGGTTCCATACCCAAAGGGTTAAAACGGGACACTATTACTGAGACTCCGCGGTCTGTCTGTTTGTCACCAGACTGTATCTGAATGAACCGTGATAGCTAGACAGTTGAAATTTTCACAGATGATGCATTTCTGTTGCCGCTATAACAACAAATACTAAAAACAGAATAAAATAAATATTTAAGTGGGGCTCCCACACAACAAACGTGATTTTATTGCCGTTTTTTGCGATAATGGTACGGAACCCTTCGTGCGCGAGTCCGACTCCCACTTGGCCAGTATTAGTTTTTACTTCACCTAAGTTTTTACGGAATAGTACTACCACAATTACTACTGTTTAGCAAGAGCAACTAATTAGATTCTTATTTCGATTTTACTATAGAGAATTTGAATTTACAATATGCTTAGTAGTGTTGCTAACCTATGCCGAAATTTTTGTAAATAAGGGACATTATATTTATTATTTTAAGTTCTCTTCTAGACCTATTTATCTAAGATCACTTCTATATCTAAATATAATGGTAACCAAATAATATCCCGTAATTATTTTCTCATATTCTTGCATCCTATCGAATGTAGGTATAAATCCACATCCATAATTATAATTATTTTTGCCATGTGGAAATCCTAATGGGTTTTTATTAATAATATGTTATATTTCAAAACCCATTATTTTCCTGCCTGAAATAGACTAACATTTAATTTTCTTGCGGGATTGCTAGATTTACCTAGAATATAATTATAAATTCAATAACTTCCGGATTTGCATTTTTACCGGGTAACAATCAATTTGTTCCTAATTTAGTGTTTACATTAATTGTAAGAGAAATGAAGTCTAAAAAAAGAAAGTTATCCGATTAGATATTTTGCATATTTATGCATTACGAAATGTATGTTTATTATTGATTTTTAACCACACAACTTGTTTGTGGCGTCGCTGCACGTCATTTGGGACTTACGTTATTATCCTGTTACTTATATCTAATTATGAATATTTTTTTTTTTTTTTCATATGATTCATATGAAAATAAAAAAAATCAATATTCATTCCTTCCATTTTATCTATAAAGGGCTTTAAAAGCAAGTATGCACCTATTCTGGCTTAACTATTAACTACTCTCCCGTGGATCCCACGGGACCCTAACGTTACTCATAATCATTTTGACAATTTAAAAACATTAATTGCGTCGTTCGTTTAGATACGTTGTCGAGCAGATGAATTTTTCTAACATTTTCAATGAACTATTAAATCCTGTAGTGATGAGCCCTTAGATTGTAATAGAAAATTTGTTAGAAATTGTAAACTCTTTTCCGAAATTGAATCGAATCTCGTTCGTACTATTGAAAGAAACGTTGGAATTGGTGGGCTGCGTAAAAGACGATAAGCCTGGAAAGGGGGTGACATATGAGATAAGGACTATAATAGAAGAGTACCTTCGGAAGAAGAACACACATGTTGCGTGAGCGTGACCCAAAATAAATTGAGCCAAAGGTGAGGCAATGTTGATGAGTCGTAGATCGTCATCTATACTTCTTTCAGTGAATGTACAATAAAATAGACCAACCTGCTTCGTATATTACCCAACTATTGCATACGTAAATGCCGCTTAGAAGCCCTAGTAACGCTTGTTGTTATGAATGCACTAATTTCTATCGGGCTTATGTAGTTTGAATGAACTAAACTAGAGCAGTCTTTTGTATTTTCTCTCGTAATCCAATGTTCAGTATTAATGCTAAATCGACATTCTCTTTGTTATGATGTAACTTCGTCTTCTTCTTCCAGTCGATAGACCCTTAGATAGTTTGGGTCCAGCCGGTGGACCAGGATCCAGGTGGCCGTGTTTATAGCTGCATCAGTGCCGTTAATCAAGTCCTCCAAAGTACATGGTATAACTTCAAGGTTGCTTTCTACTTCAGTAATTAGATTCTGTTCTTCTTCTTTATCTTTCTTTACGTGAACTTAAGCTTTTTTTGCGTTGGTTTATTTATAGCCACTTCAGAACTTACAGTGTTGATGCATCGTCAAAATTATGAAAAAGATTGTGAATAATATGTAATTTATGTGTCTACATATATAAGTAGAATATATGCGGTTTTTTTTTGTTTTTAGTAAATTTTATTTATAATCGAAATAACAAAGCAGATCTTTTTAGCGGAACGACATTTATATAATCAACAAATTTTTCGCAGCTAAAGAAAATTGTCATTCTGCCAAAACTTTGGAAATAAAAAGGACAAGGACAAACATACAAAATACTTACCGACTTTATATCATTAATTTAGGTATTCCAAACACATGTAGACAACCACAACAGTAAATAATCTTAAGATACGATCAAGAAATTTTGGAAAAGAAAACGATCCTTGCATCATCTATATATATAAAATGCTTTGTCCTGAATGACTGACTGACGGATCAACGCACAGCCCAAACCGCTGAACGTAGAGACCTGAAACTTGAAAGGTGTATTCTTTGTATGATGTAGGCATCCGATAAGAAGGGATTTTCCGAAATTCTACCCCTAAAGGGGTTAAAAAGGGGGGCAAAGTTTGTATGAAAAATCTAATTCCTTCGGCTAATATTTTTGAAACTTGGCACAAATAGTAATCTAAGTACATGATAAAGATTGACATTATTAGTTTTTTGAAACTACCCCCTCAAGTCGATTTAGGGGGTATTGAAATTTGTATGGCAGAATCTTATTTCATGGGTAACTAAACTTGAAATATTACACAAATACTAAAATAAATAAATAATTAAGGTTGTTATTATTAGTTTTTCGAAACTACCCCCAAAAGACGATTTAGGGGGTGCCAAAGTTTTTTTGAAAAATCTTATTGTTAGGTTAATAAAATTGAAACTTGCCATAAATACCCAACTAAGTAAGCAACAAAAGGTTGCAATTATTAGTTTTTCAAAAATACCCCCAAAAGTCGATTGATTTTTTTGAAGAATCTTACTTATTAGGTTAATAAACTTGAAACTTGACACAAATATCAACCTAAGTAAACAATAAAGGTTGTCATTATAAGTTTTTCGAAGCTACCCCCAAAATTCGTGTTAGGGGGTGTTAAAGTTTTTTTGAAGAATCTTATTTATATATCTATATAAAAGCGAAAGGTCACTCATTCACCTATCATGAAATATCGAAAACTGCTTGACGTATAAAGATGAAATTTGGCAGGGAGGTAGTTTATAGTTAGTAGACGTCCGCTAAGAACGGATTTTACGACAGGGCCGGATTTAGGGGGTCTAAGGGCTATCGCAAGTTAGTATGAAAGTCCTTCATTTTTTGAGCTACTAACTTAAAATATGGGCAGAGTTGTAGTTTATAGATAGTAGACGTCCACCAAGAACGGATTTTGCGACATGGCCGGATTTAGGGGGTCTAAGGGCTCTCGCAAGTTTGTATGAAAGCCCTTCATTTTTTGAGCTACTAATGAAAAATTTGGCAGGGAGGTAGTTTATAGTTAGTAGATTTCCGCTATGAATGGATTTTGCGTCAGGGCCGGATTTATGGGGTCTCTCGCAAGTTTATATGAAAGTCAATCATTTTTTGAGTTACTAATTTAAAATTTGGCAGAGAGGTAGATTATAGTTAGTAGACGTCTGCTAAGAGTGGCTTTTTCGACAGGGCCGGACTTCGGGGGTCTAAGGCCTTGCGCAAGTTTATATGAAAGTGCTTCATTTTTTTAACTACAAGCTTGAAATTTGGCAGAGAGGTAGTTTATAGTTAGTAGACGTCCGCTAAGAACGGATTTTACGACAGGGCCGGATTTAGGGGGTCTAAGGGCTATCGCAAGTTTATATGAAAGTCAATCATTTTTTGAGTTACTAATTTAAAATTTGGCAGAGAGGTAGACTATAGTTAGTAGACGTCTGCTAAGAGTGGCTTTTACGACAGGGCCGGACTTCGGGGGTCTAAGGCCTTGCGCAAGTTTATATGAAAGTGCTTCATTTTTTTAACTACAAGCTTGAAATTTGGCATGGAGGTAGTTTATAGTTAGTAAATGTCCGCTAAGAACGGATTTTGCGACAGGACCGGATTTAGGGGTCTAAGGGCTCTCGCAAGTTTGCATGAAAGTCCTTAATTTTTTGTGCTACAAACTTGAAATTTGTCATGAAAGTAGTTTATAGTTAGTAGATGTCAGCTAAGAACGGATTTTGCGAGAGGGCCGGATAAAGGAGGTCAAAGGGCTCAAGCAAGTTTGTATGAAAGTCCTTCATTTTTTGTGCTACAAACTTGAAATTTGTCATGAAAGTAGTTTACAGTTAGTAGATGTCAGCTAAGAACGGTTTTTGCGACAGGGCTGGATAAAGGAGGATTAAGGGCTCTCGCGAGTTTATATAAATGTGCTTAATTTTTGAACTACTATCTTGAAATTTGGCATGGAGGTAGTTCATAGTTAGTAAACGCCCGCTAAGAACGAATTTTGTGACAGGTCCGGATTTAGGGGTCTGAGGGCTCGCGCAAGTTTGTATGAAAGTCCTTCATTTTTTGTGCTACAAACTTGAAATTTGTCATGAAAGTAGTTTACAGTTAGTAGATGTCAGCTAAGAACGGATTTTGCGACAGGGCTGGATAAAGGAGGTCTAAGGGCTCTCGCGAGTTTATATAAAAGTGCTTAATTTTTGAACTACTATCTTGAAATTTGGCATGGAGGTAGTTCATAGTTAGTAAACGCCCGCTAAGAACGAATTTTGCGACAGGGCCGGATTTAGGGGTCTGAGGGCTCGCGCAAGTTTGTATGAAAGTCCTTCATTTTTTGTGCTACAAACTTGAAATTTGTCATGAAAGTAGTTTATAGTTAGTAGATGTCAGCTAAGAACGGATTTTGCGACAGGGCCGGATAAAGGAGGTCTAAGGGCTCTCGCAAGTTTATATGACAGAGCTTCATTTTTTTTAACTACTATCTTGAAATTTGGCATGAAGGTAGTTCATAGTTAGTAAACGTCCGCTAAGAACGGATTTTGCGACAGGGCCGGATTAAGGCGGTTTAAGGGCTCTCGCATGTTTGTATGAAAGTCCGGATGTCTTTTTGTACTACTGTCCTGAAATTTAGGAGGTCTAGAGTTTATGAGTAGGAGTCATATGCTAAGAAATAATTTTGTGATACTCTATATTTTTTTTCCTAATTCGTGCTTTAAAAAATGATGCTTAGTGTGATAGGCATTTTCTGTAAACTGAAATATAAAAATAGTTTGCGTTAAACATAATTAAACTTTATATCTTCTTAACCACGCGGACGAAGTCGCGGGCAACAGCTAGTGTTATATAAAGGGACTATCACCCATAAATTGACTGAAAATCTATTGGCAAAAAATAGGTATATTAGACACCTATTGATTGAGGAAAAACAATAATTTGTGCATTCAATATTTAAATAATATTATTTGACCATTCGGTATCGGGCCTAAATATTAATAGACTTTGATGCTTTGGAAAACCCGTAAATTCTTCCTCATTCGGTACTTACAATGTCCGATCTAATAGAAACGTTTTCGGTTAAAATGTTTGTGGCAATGGTCATCATACAATATACCTTTTAATTATATCATCTTATTATGCACAACGCGCGTGTGCTGTCTTTTATCTATTCTCTTACTTCTACGTCTGTTTCTCCGCTTAATTCTTATCACGGAACGGATTTTGATATATTTGGCGATAAAATTGGAAATTTTGTGCATAATTTGTACCGTGCGAACCCGGGGCGGGTTGCTAGTAATTTATAATGTGTCATTTACACTGGGTCGTCTGTAGACTTTGGCAGACTACTTCTGTGACGGCGGCGGCGGTGCGGGCGACGTGCCCAAGCCGATTTGGTCGAAGGTGCTTACACGCCTCGTTTGTGTTGCTTGATGCCGAACTTGGTCTATTTCGGCGATCTGACATTCAGACTGGATCGTTACAAGACACGGTTTTCCTTTGGAGTCGTCCTTATGACATAGTGTTAGCGACTCATTATGTATTTTTTTCCAATTTTCAGGCGGGATCTTTATCGTTCATATAGAAATTCATGAATGATTTTATCATCGCAGGTATCCTAACCTATTTGTACCTAGCTGCATATGGCTATACTATCTATATTAAGACCTCACAAATAAATAGAACACAGAAATGAGTACATATCTACTATCATTGAGCAACCCATATTTTTTATTTTATCGTTTCTGAAGTAAATAGATAAATCACATCAGTGCCATATGAGTTAAGGGCGAAAGGTTATTTTCATTATCTTATCTTATAGCGTGATGGCATAATTATTAATATTTAATTATAATTTACGTCTCTAGATATAGATTATTAACATATTAATATACGGTATTTGCTTTGAGAAACAAGATGAATTCTAACATTTCGCGAAAGAGGAAAACCAACCAATCGAGACCGACTGTCACTGTCTAGAAATCTAGATGGATACCAAAAGAATCCAAATTAATTATTAAATGATTTGTCCCCTCTATACACATAAATGCCTCCCTGTTTGGCTGTCCTGTCCCTTGACTACATTTAAGAAGACATTGATCGGCCCCTTATTTATCTCTTTAAACCAGGCATATTTGATGTAAACTAATCATAATAATTCCTACCATTAGAACACAGATTAGGCCCTTTGATGGAGCGGGACCCTCCACCCTAGGGCTTTGCAGATCACCTAATTATTTAGTGCTCATTTGTTGCCCCCCAAATTATTTGGATAAAAAATTGTGCTTCAAAGATTCGCCTTCCCTTTTATGTTTGCGGAAATAAAGGAACATTTAGCAAAACATTAACCAAACATTTTGTAAACGCACCCACGATACAGGAAGAAATTCCTAGTATGGGGCAACGTTTTTAAAAAAGAAAAAAAAAAAAACCACGCATTATTAACTCAAAAGTACTAGAGAGACATAAACTCTAGAAGTAACGATGTCATCCAACGTGTTCATGTTCAGTACAACGATTTAATGACAGATAATGTTGAAGCATTATGTATCATTACTGACAGTTGCAGTTATTGCGGATGTGATATTTACAAGCATTACAACTGCAATGACTGCGTGTCAAAAGTATACAGGTGGCACTTCACATCGCTATTCGTGTTCGCGTATTTGTCTTATTCGCCTAAATAGGACGATGTGAAGTAGCTCTATTCGTCTATATTTGCCTATTCTCACGAACAAGACGAATACGCCAAATACCAGAACACCCGAATCCGCCCGGCTGTCGGTTTTTTGCAACCTAACAAAGGATTGCGAATATAGCGAATATGTTCGTTTACCGGCCACACGTCGCTCGCTCAGTAGTACTTAGTAGGCCTACGATTTTTGTGAATTTTTAACACCCATCAGCGTCTTCTTCTCCAAGTTCTTTTTATGACTTTGTTTTTACGTACGCATAACATGTTCATATATATATGGCATATTTGCTGTTCTTGAACGATGTTTAGTCGGTGTATTCGTGTTATTCGGAATTCAACACGAATATAGCGAATTAAAGACGAAAAAAAACGCGAACATCAAATAGCGATGTGAAGTGCCACCATTAGGCTGGATGGAGAGTATGCGCTCCGTTGTATCACATGAGTAGATACAATCTATGATATAATTATTTTTTCTTTTTTTTTCTATTCTATTTCTATCTGTATGGCTTACAGATAGTTGTTCCGGTCTGGTGTTTGTGTTTGTTAGTTTATTATCGTTGCAAATGCACCAGGAGAAATTGAAGGTGCGGAGCAACGTTTAAAAAAATAGTAGTTACATAAAAATTGCATTATTTACGTATTCGAGCAGACGAATTATCATTTTTTAAACATGATGAAGCAATCGATTAGAATTAAGTATCCTTCAAAATCCAGATTGCGATATAAAGAGTATCACACTGTATTATTTTCGGATACAGAATTATACTAACCTAAATAAATTTAAAACACAGCAACTTATACACTTCAGCAGTATCCTTGGTGGTGTTAGTGCTATAAATACAGTACCTAAATTTCATCTTCACAAAAAAAGCAATAGTAAATTATTTAGTTTATCAGCAGAATGTAAGTCGTACAATTTGTGAATTACAATAAATTCGGTGGAAGTAATTTCTAATTGAACAGTATGCTATCTAGTAGGGACCTTGAAGACGAAAATTCGCCAATAGAAAACATTTAGAAGGCGAATGTTAGAAGAGAACCATGAAATTGGCCTTAAAATATATAGCAACAGATAAGAAAGAAGAAATAAAGAAAAATTGTTTATTTGCGCCAGGCACGACGCATACCATAAAAATAACAAAAAAACTTAAATACAATAATTACAAAGTATGCGTCACAACTACCACAGATCATATAATACTGCAACTACGCAAAACTATCAAGTAGGGAAGGGTGCGAGATAAGTAGTGGAATAATACCTACCGGAGTCTGCGTTTCCTAATACCTATAACCTAGGGGTCTTTAAGTGGGTCCGTGGCTTATGCCCCCAGTGGTCGACGCACCCGTGGCCGACGCGCCCGATTCAATTAATTTAATATAAATATTTTTTTGTGCTTTTTCACTTAGTACAGTAAATGAGAAAAGTGTTTCACCATAATAAAGTATTTTTCCTTGCTAAACAAAATTTATCTATTTAATAGCAGAGAGAATAGATCGTCACTTATAAGGTTAAGTTAAGTCCTTACACATCTTTTTCTCCGTTAAAAGCATTTACATTATGTATAAACATCCAAAAAATCAAAAAGAATCAAAAAGAAAAATCAATAAAATGTAAGTGAATGTTGTTAATATACATTCCTGTGAGCAGACGAAAGAACAACACAAGAAATAATGATAAAATGATTGCCCATTCGACTGAACAGTATGAAAACAAAAAAATTACCATAATCATGTTTTTAGAACAAATCCAAATATGTGGCAATCAGTCCAAAAAGTAATTATTTAACTTACTTAGTGAAAAGAGATGATTTTGCTAGTATACTATTTTGAAATTTAATTTTTGAAATTATAATTTTTATATTTGTTTATGTTTTTGATTGATTATTACACTTGATTATTTTTTTGCTTAGAAAATTTTAAAACATTTGACATGTAAAAAAAATGTTTATTATTTGATTTAAGTTTGATTATTTTGTTTTGTTATTGCTATTGAAACTAACTGTTATAATTAGTTAAAATTATTCTCATTTGTTTCTAGTTTCATAGTTTCATTATTAGATAGTTTTATGTTTCATGTTTCATACTAAGATTACGCGCGTTTAATTATTATTGTTACAAAGATAAAAAGAACATTTCATTATGTAAAAAGTTAGTTGCTCCGCAGTAATTTTTAAGATTGACTATTTAAAATCACTATCTTATTTTATTACATTTAAGACTGATTATTATAATTAAGTTTAATGATTATCTTGATTATAGGTGATGAAAACTGTGATTTATATGCAATTTTTTTACTAGATTACTTATTGAGATAAAAAAATAAATATTGAAAAATAACTAAGACTTACATTTTTCAAAAGATACAACCAATATAATAGCATTTCTTTGTTATAAATATAATTATGATTTAATATTGTACATATACTTACAATCAATATACATTTATTATTTTTGTACAACATTTTTGTGCCTGACAGTACATTTGATCAAAAACTGCTTAGAAATAAATTAATCGAATCGGGGGCGTCGGCCACGGGTGCGTCGACCACTGGGGGCGTAAGCCACGGACCCCTTTAAGTCAAGTGTGAATAGGTTATTTCTATAACCGTGCTCCAACGCCGACCACATCTTCACTTACCATCGACGCCGAGTTGCCAGCACTGTCGGTTTTTTATCGGTTAGATTTCGGGGAGCGTCCGACGGAACTGCACAATTTGATTCCGCCTAGCATCATCAATCATCGGACTACAAGACGTACAGCAATGCGCTATCGGTATATGGTGAACATCCCACCCATACGCATAATGTTTTGCTAATGGGTACTTTTATTACACCTAAGGAGTGGAATTCCCTGCCGGAGTCTTTCGTTTCCTGATAGCTACAACCAGGGGTTCTTCATGTCAAGAGTGAATAGGTTACTTCTAGGCAAGTGTGCTTCACATAGTAGACCACATCATTGCTTACTATCAGGCGAGATAGTGATCAAGCGCAAGCCTATCATTGGATAATAAACAAAAAAAAAAAAAACATCCAATTTGTGAAGTAATTATTATTTCGGTTTTATTGAACCCTATCTTATAGAAACCTTCTAGTTTTCACCGCCAAGATTTCTACTAGATAGCTAGTAGAAATCTTGGCGGTGAAAACTAGAAGGCTTAAAATTGGTCATAAAATTGGCTTTAAATACAAAGACGTCTTTATTATTACTTTTGCGACTCTCGGTTGGTTTGCAATTTACTCGTAGTTTCACTTTCTATAATATAACGGCTTGGTGAACAAGAAACGAGGTAGTAAATCAACGCTAAGGTAGATAGTACCTACGGGCTGGCCACTTTCAGTTACTTTCTGATTCTAAGATTTCTTTTACTCTTTCCGAGGACTTGCTACGGTGAATGTATTTTTATTTCTTTCTAAGTGCTATAATTACACGAGAACAGCTAATGGCATGGTGGAAAAATGTTTTCCGATAACCATGGTTTGTACAAAGTTAAATTGAATTCTGCGAAACCGTTAGCGAAACTCCACACATGGGGTATTATATTATCTGTGGTATGGGTATGGTATCGACATCTCAGTCTCTCTCGTCCAGCCTGTAATGACAGCACAAAAACTAATAATTTTGCAAACAAAATGTAACTAATAATAATAATAACTTCTCACCTTTACTCAGCAATATTTACTGCTACGTGAATTCGATTTAAGACGACGACTAACGCCAATGACCTTGAGAGAACAAAACGCGCACTCGTTTCACACCCGCGCGACCCATAATTTAGTACTAGTTTTAAAGACAATTTAATTATCTACATTTTGATCTGAGGCTTTTTTTTTAAAGTCACAAAATATTATGGAAAGTACAAAAAACTACTAAATTTTGGGTCGCGCCGCGGGTGTGAAATGAGTGCGCGTTTTGTTCCCTCAATCGGGATAATAGAGCGAATAAGCACGTCGCTTCACTACTGTAAGCGTCCATGAAGTTTTACATTTATTGTCTATGATTGATTTCCTGGTTATAATAATGAAACTTCATAAGCGTGCATGTAAAATAATAGATTGGACAGAGTGTAAACTCATAATTTCAATTCCAAATGACCAGCAGCCGTTGACCCCGTAGGTGATTCAATTTCATTGTTTGGTGGAAATTACTGTCACTGCCTGCAGTAAACTAATTTTTTTTTTTTTTTTGTAAGTAGTAAACTATTTTTTTTTTTGTTTGCGTAATGGGGGTGCACTATAGCTACGCCCCTGTTTACCCTACGGGGAATACTGGTGTGGTGTTATGATGATGATGTTACATATCGACATACCTTCCAAGTCAGACCATCATATCCACCATCATATCTGCGGAGTTCCGCAAAATAATTTTATTTGACCCTGTGGAGGCAGGAGGAAATGTTTCTAGAACTAGAGTTGGATTCCTATACAGATACATTTTGGCTTCGTTACACTACTGTTTTAACTTCGTATGTCTTCAAAATTCGTATGTCAAGCGGAATTTATATTCGTTCCCCTACTCTGAGCCGAGGCTATTGGTGTGTTAAGAATGAGCCCGCATCCGAGCGTGTCAAGTGCGTTTAAAAAGAGGGAGAGGTAGAACTTATTGAGCATCAAAAAATCATCCAAATTGCTTCAAAACCCAGAAAACTAACCATGTTGTCACGTTGACTGGCTTGATTGCTGATTCTTTGGCCGAAGAAAAGCAGCATAATTGCGAAAGTGAATTCGGTAAAGAACACACATGTGTATGTGAGACGACACCTTTAAAATAACTACTTTCGTATTGCGTAATACACTCGAAAGAGAATGGATATGCGAATTCAACTCATAGGGTGGAGGACGTACCCTTTCTAAATTATATAAGCAATACCGAAAAAACATAGAGGAAATGTGTCATACTCTTTCATGACATTTTCTCTTTGCCCTGCCGAACTCACTTACGCCATTAGGCCCAGCGCACACCTGGAGAGGCGCGGCGAAGATACTGAGAAGATAACAATTTAAATTAGACTCTAATTATTATGTTATAAAGTTGATAATGTCATGGCAAAGATAAATAAGAACGAGCCAAAGATGAATAAGAGCGGCGCACGACACAGTGATCTTATATTGACCGTATGTCAAGGTAGTTAAGGTTTATATTAAATTGTTGTCTTCAATTGCTCTCCGCCGCGCCTCCAGCGGTGTGCACAGGGCCTAAGGCTGCAGCCCTCCGGTCTCGTGAAGAGTCGACTGTCTGTTTGCTGTTGTCCAGGAAACCTCGATGACTATTCGGACCCCATGGACTTTTCACATTGACAAGTGATGCGGACGATTTATTTGATGCTTCGATACGATACGATTTTTAGTTCTTCCCCTCTCCCCTTTCAGATGCCCTTGTACATTATTATTATCAATTTGTATATAAGTTGTAATTTGAAGCTTGACATTGACTGGTCCCAGTCGTTCCACCAACTAGTAACATCAACTGATCGCTAAATTAGCACTTCGCCCCCACAATGCTCCAGTTCCGTTACACTGCCATTAGGCTGGCACTGAGTATTTTTATCCCGTGACAATAGTCACCCATGACCCACTTATTGCTACAAATATACCTAAATCGGCCTTCGACGACTAATGAAGTAATGAAGTGATGCTGATAAGATAACGTAAAAGGTACCTAATGATAGATAATGCGTGAATGTGATGAAATTAGACAATGGCTGGATGGGTAATTTTAACGTGATCATCAACCCCCATATTCTAGATCCACAAATTACTATATTGTTTGCACTTCTTGCACTATATTAAAAAAAAATCTAAAATAAAAGCGTGATAGTTAATTAAATTTTATATTATTTTTATTTTTAACCGACTTCAAAAAAAGGAGGAGGTTCTCAATTCGTCGGATTTTTTTTTTTAATGTATTTTACCCGATTACTGTAAGACGCCTGGACCGATTTGGAAAATTCTTCTTTTGTTTGAAAGGGTATACTTCCCAGTTGGTCCCATAGTCATCAGGTCAGGATCTGATGATGGGATCTTGGAGAAATCGAGGGAACTCCTCAAATATTATAGGCATACATATAGTGATTTTGGTATTTTTATTAACAATGCAATCATCTCAGAAAGTAACATTTCGTGAAGTGGAACTGGTGAAGAAGACCACAGATGGTCAATAGAATTCCTTAATGCACACGCAAGTATGTCATGGGTTATAAGATATCTCGAATAGAATAACGACTATGATGAAGCAAATACTTTAAATTCATAGTGCTGATGAAAATGGTACCAATGTACTGATCTGATGATGAAGCTGGCAGGTAGGCACTGGTACTCCGAAATAAAACAATGTATCCTAGTCGTGTATGGGCTTATTGGAATCGTCATGAGATGAACTTTGGCTATATATGAATTTTAGGGCAATTGGAAGTACCTATCAAAACTAAAAAGAGATAAATAAAAAACTTTTTAATAACAAAAGTCTTTGGTACCTATTGTTTTCCGTGTTTCGACACCGGCTTCGGAAAAGAAAGTTATTTTTCGTTTTGCAGTGTTTTTTTGGAAGTCGGTTTGTATTTTTGTTAAAAAGTTTTTTAATAATTTATTTAGGACTTGAACTTCTCAAAAGAAAGAACAATATCTAATTGAAAATTTTAACATCGGACCATCTGTTCCCGTGGCAACAGCAGTATCGTCGGCGTAGGAAAATGTATTTGCGTTATCAACTTTTAATTTACAGATATCGTTAATGTAGGCCAGAAAAAGTGTGGGCCCCAGAACACTACCCTGAGGTACACCGAACGACACATCAGTATCATCATTAATATACCCTTCAATATTTATACTCTCTGTTTTCTGTTTGTGAGATAGACTATAAAAAAAAATTAAAGCGCTTCCCGATATTCCAACTTTTTTTAGTTTGGTCACCAGGGTGAGAACGGAAACGGTGTAAAAAGCTTTATTTAAGTCTAGATATACCGTCAGGCATTTTTTCCCTCTATCCACATGCTCAATTACTAGCGTGGTGAGGGCACCAACTGCATCATCGATGAAAACTGTTCGTCTACACGTTAAACTGAGGGTTTAGTGCTCAGTTGGTAGTTCTGTCAATAGTCCAACGAACCAAGTGGCCCTGACCAGATCCTGGCCTTTGAACTTGCTCATAAAGAAATAGTTTGAACGTAGGTCGATAAAGGTTATCATTATATTCAAGAATCATTGTGTATAATCAAATAAGACCATAAGACAATCAAATAAGGGTGAGCTCACATGAAAACGCGCTGCTCTGCAATTTTAAGAGTTAAAACACATTGAGACAGAGTCAAAGCCACGCGATACGTCAATCTAATTATTTTCTCTCACAAGTAATTATTTTTAATCAATTAATTTGGCGTCTTGTCCGTCTGTCTGTCCATCGTCCATCTAGTCGTCCGTCCTACTGTCCGTTGTCTATCACACGGGTTTTATGGCCAAACGGTTCGAGCTACAGTCTTAAAATTTTCACAGTATTTCTAAATTTTGCTATGCTTAGGAGAGTTAATCAAACAAGAACGTAAATTTTTTATGCTTGTCTCTAGAAAATCTTATTATTTCACAAAACTCAATATCAAATCGAAGCTTATTACGCCATCTAGTGCAATTTATTTGAACCAAATTTTCTTTCTTCGCGTTGGGTGCCCGTGGCCTTAGTATGTCAACCGACGCAGAGGCAGCGCGCGACGTCGTTGCAACGCTGACGCAACGCGCCGTGTGGACCGGCTTTTATACATAAGCCCTGTCTACAAGCAAAAGTAGGACAATGAATAAACGAATTGGAATATCAGCGAAGAATATTGTGGTGACCTAAATATATATTGTAAACAAGAAGGGTTCACGTGGTAAACTCGTGGTCAAAACTAAAAAATAAAACAAGTATGGCTTGTGGTTGTCCATAACTGAACAAAAACAGAATAAGTTGACGACTTTCTTCAAACAAACGTATCGAATGCACTTTAAACCGCAGTAGCATTAACCTTGCCCTTTTCAAAAACGCTATCTCTAATGCACCGTCACCGTATACTACTTATACCATGTCGTCATCGTACCACCCGCACCCTACAGAAAAGATGCTCTGAAAATAACACGCGCCGACCGCTTTCGTGTCAACATTATCGAAATACCGACAGTTCCCACTGAACCACCGCGCAGTGTACATCGCTCGCCATGCGGATACTCTCCGTGGTACTACTCGCGATCTTCGCCGCCCAAAATGTACAATCCGCGCGAATTCTCGGTCTCTTCCCACACACAGGGAAAAGCCACCAAATGGTATTCGACCCACTACTAAAAACACTAGCAGAAAGAGGACATGATGTAACCGTTGTCACCTTCTTCCCCATCAAAAACCCACCAGCTAATTACACCATTGTCAGCCTCGAAGGCATTGCTGCACTAGGCTTGGAAACCATTGACTTATCGTACTTCGATAGTCCAAGCAAGATTCTCAAAGTTTTGGGCATTGAGAAAATTGTCAAGCAGTTTATGGAAATCCAATCGCTGGCTGATCTAGCTACGGGCTTATGCTCAAAAATAGTGGACTACAACCCATTAGCAGATGTTTTGAAGAAAAGTTATGATGTTCTTCTAGTGGAAAATTTCAACAGTGATTGCATGCTTGGTCTTGCTCATGTATACGGGTTGAATGCTCCTTACATATCGTTGTCATCATGTGCCTCGATGCATTGGAGCCCTGACCGGATCGGGGTGTCGGATAACCCGTCATATGTGCCAATTGTGAGCTCTGATTTTACTTCAAAGATGAGTTTCGTTCAGAGGCTGGAGAATACAGTAATGAATATATATTACAAAATCTGGTATCGCTATGTGATCCAATTGAAAGAGAAGGCAATTATTGAGAAGCATTTTGGAAGGAAGATACCTGATCTGCAAGATTTTGCGAAGAATGTGAGCTTAGCTTTGGTGAATACGTTCCACAGTATGAACGGTGTTCATCCTCTACTACCGGGTGTTGTGGAAGTGGGTGGAATGCACTTGGATCATACTAGAAAACCGATACCGCACGTGAGTACATGGAGCTATATCACTTGCTTGACTGCAACAAAACGTTTTTACAGATTAGGGCCTTTGATGCCCTTACGTGGAGCGGAACCCTCGAACCTAGGGCTTTGTACCTAATTATTTAGTGCTTTTTTGCGGCCTCTCAAATTATTTGGTTTTAAATTTTCTGCTTCAAAGATTAAGGAATGGAGCTCATTCGAAGCAAAGCTACCGCCAGTCCGACTCCCCTTTTATGTTTGCGAAAATAAAGTAACATTTAGCAAAAAAATAAGAAAAACAACGCATCATAACTCAAAAGTACTAGAGAGACATAAACTCTAGAAGTAACGATGTCATCCAACGTGTTCATGTTTAAAACAACAATTGAATGACAGGTAATGTTGAAGCATTATGTACCATTACTGACAGTTGCAGTTACTGCAAATGTGATAGTTACAAGCATTAAAACTGCAATGACTCGCAGAGATTGTACACGAGTAAACTACTAATACTAAGTTTCTAAGTTTGATCCTTAATTATGGGGGATATTGATCTAGCTATATCATCATGTCCGTGTATAAAACTAAACTCGTCAAATGCGAGGGTGGTAATAAAAAGTAATTTGCTGCATTCGTCCCCACTGACTGCGGTTATTGAAATATACACGATCGCGATGGTAGATAACATCCAAAAGCCGCCTGGACTTTTGGAGAAAAGACCAGGGATTTTTACCTCACTAAATCCACACCAGTGATCACCATCAAGCACATGTTCCTACCGCGTGATCTCTCCTCCTCCTCTGAAAGAAAGGCGGCTAGAATAGAAACATCTTTCTAAACCATCATTCATAAAGACGATCGTTAGCATACTTCTAAGATAATGTATCTACGGAATAACTTCTTAACGACCCATGGACAATATTGTCGTCAGCTAATTATCCATCTTTGTATCAATTACAGAGTAAATGAGGTCAGTCCATCCTTATTTACAACGACGATGGCCTACTTTGACACTGAATAAACAATAGCTTACTAAATTATGATAATGCGCGAAGAAACGAACTTTAAACTGCGTATAAGGTAAATTATTAGCAAAATGACTGCATACACACATGCTTTAAAAAAATCAAAAGATGTTGGCGAAGGTTTGAAAATTTTGCGTCAACTTTCTGCCTGATCGATGACTAAGATTATGGTACATTGCCTACCCATGCAAGTATTCATCACATCATCAGCCTATTTATGTTCCCACTGCTGGGACACAGGCCTCCTCTCTGTGAAAGGGGATGGGCCGTAATCCACCACGCAGGCCCAAAGCGGGTTGGTGGATGTCACATGTCTTCGAATTTTTGGTTCTAGGACATGCCGGTTTCCTCACGATGTTTTCCTTCACCGTTTTTGAGAGCAGTGGTGATGAAATAATTTACACATAGTAAAGCGCCTGCCTGGGTTCGAACCCACGATCTACAACTTGTAAGTCGCGGCCGATACCACTGGGCCACCACTGCTCTTAATGCAAGTATTATTATCAAACAATGCCCGAAGGCACAAATTACATAAACAAACTTTCCTCGTTTATCACTATTTCTTTTAAATTTGTTTGATCATATTTGTACGCTTTACGGCAAAACATACAGAACCTACCAAATATTTTTAATATCTCACACACTGTCTGCATAATGTTTATACTTAAACCAAAATTCTGATTCTGACTGATGAAAACCTCATCAAAATCCATTGCGTGATTTAGAAAAAGTAAGAGGCACACAGCGATATTGTTTTAAACTATATAAACATTTGCCCACTCGTACGAAAAACTTATTTCAGAGTAAGTTGCTAACACGAATTTAATTAATAATTACGTTATTAATCAGGAAGTCGTATGACGTAAATCTGGGGTCTAAAATGAACCGCTGCCGCTGCTGAGCCAGCGGAGGTTTGCTTGTGGCGCCCTATAATGAACCTGCTCCGAACTATACGGTTAAATTGTCAATTTGTCATACAATATTTTCAATTTATCCTCGTGTTAGAGATAAGAGGTTCTGTGCCCTTTCGTTAAAACCATCGGACTTGGAAGGACAACGTTTTGTCTCTTATTAGTTAAGTTATTGCGTTCTTCCTTGTCCACGGACTTCAATAAAGCTTTATTCGAATAATCGATAACGTAATAAGAGGTCATTTTGACGGTACATTAGATACTTCCCACATGGGGCCAAGTGAATTGACCATGCGTTAACAATCAATTGAAATCAATTTCAAACTGTTATATGTCTATGTATACTTGAAACCACAGATAATATAATACATTCTTGAAAGAAAGAATTCAAAAAAAAAAAAAAAAAATTTTTTTGTCCATCAACTAGATTCTTCCTTCACCTTTGCTTTGGTTGGTCCCATATTGTTCCAGTTAGTAGATTGGTTGCACGCGTTACTGCTTAGAGAGGCCCGGAACTATATAACCTACACCTGAGTATGCTAGTATTATATTATCTGTGACTGAGCAAAGGTCTACCTCCCGTTTATCTACGCACAACTGTCCTCTGCTATTGCAAGCTACTTCTTCTGCATAAAAAATCAATATTCGGGCAACAACTAATAACAATCCCCTTGTTACAGTACATGGAGCGGTTCCTGAACGAGTCCGAACATGGGGTCGTACTGTTCAGTTGGGGCTCGCTGATCAAAACCGCCTCTATTCCCAAGTACAAAGAGGACATTATTGTGAACGCCCTCTCGAAGCTAAAGCAGAGGGTTATCTGGAAGTATGAGGACAGTGATGAGGAGGGCACGCTCACTGGCAATATTCTGAAAGTGAAGTGGATGCCGCAGTATGAGTTGCTTCGTGAGTATTTCTTTTCCAATTACAAATATCTAATTTTAAATTAAATCTCAATTTCGCACGGCATCCAACCCGAAAGTTACGTTAGTAACTATTAAGTAATCTGTGTCGAAAGTCTGACAACCTTTTCGACACGGGGTTACCCAGTTGTGGAGACCTGATAGACAGGCATTTATACCCAAACTACCAGGAGGCCAGAATCAAGACGAAGTACGAGTATTTGCTTCAATATAGCTGCATCGTTAACATCCCGTTAGATTGAAACCGCCCCCAACATAATTGGAAAAAGGTTACATAGATTGACGAGAATTAATGGACTAGGGGTCATTCGGACCTTTATGGAACTGGGCTCAGAGACCATTTTCCCCTTTTAAAAATGTATAGTGGCAAACTGAGCCCACATCTCCTTTGCTTTTTAGATAGATGTTGAACATGTATAGGCATTTATATTATACCCAAACTACCAGGAGGACAGAATCATGAAGAACTATTTGCGGCGCTAGAATCATAAGCGGTAAAGATTTACAAAGTACCAGGAGATTATAATCATGAGGAAGTATTTTCGGGGCTGGAATCACGAGCGGGATTTGTATTTGGTTCCTGGTCCCAATACCATAGAGGGCCGAATGACCCCTAACCTGAATTAATCAGTATGACGTAGCAGCCACTATCTGGGCGTAAAAAAAATATTATAAAGTGCGCCATTGCTTGAAAAACGGTGTAGGAGAACATCAACAAATTGAGCAAATGTTCTAGAATCAAATACTTATTCGAAGACATGTGATGGATGACCACTCACTCGCATTTGCATTGGCCCCGCGTAATGTTATTATGGCCCACTCGCTCTCGCAGTTATAGTCTAGACCCAGCAGGTTTTTTATCGGTTGCATTTTGGGGAGTGTCCGAGTGTCCCTGCTAGAGTCTGTGTTTCCCGATAGCTACTATCACGAGGTCTTTAAGTCAAGTGTGAATAATTATAGGCTGATTGATTATGATTATCTACCTATAATATAGTAATTTATGCTACAAGTGCGGAAGGTAGGTGATTTCCGATGAGTGGATAAATCGACACGAGTCGGAAATCATCTTACGTACGTGTATCATACAACATTTTACTATGCATTGTGCGAGAAAATAAAAAAATATATCTGAACCATAGAAATATCAAGCAAAAATGAATAAAATGGCGGGCTTATTCAAGCGCGCTCAGCATAACCACAGATTAACTAAAAGTTCCTCGGGCATATCTACTCTCTGTATTAAGTGTATAGTCTATGAGACTATGATATCTACTGCGCATAATAATATGCAAATAGCTGTCACGTCGTAAGGTAAAAAGGCACGAGTAAAATATACGTTCTGCCAAACATATTTAATGAATATTTAAAATTAATAATTTATTGATCAATATCTAAATCTAGATTAATTAAAAATGCCTTTAATGAAGTATTAGTTTTATTTTACCTTTTATATGAATGATAATCTGTACTTAACTAATTTGTAAAACTTTTCTCAAACAATAAAAGCTGTATGCGTCGGGCTGACGTTGGCGTTAAAAATTAAAAAAGTACAGAAAAGTAAAAAGCACTAGTGAAAAAAGTGACACTTACCGCACAGTTTGGCTGCTTGGAAAACGCTCTTTTCGAGGACATGCATTGTAAAAAAAATTAGCTATGGGTTACGGGTTCAATTCTCGAACATAGTTTTGCCGGCTTATGTTGTTGCATTGGACATTGTTTTTCAGTCAATCAGTAGGATAGGTACGTACCTACGCATGTATTGATACACAGTAACAAAGGACAGTTGAACCAATCACGTGATATGCATTATCGTGTTGTGAACACGTCAATGTAATGTATACGTATCGTCTTCCATTATTGTATCTACTTAGGTACTTACCTACTTACTTTACTTCCTACAATATATTATTATGCTATTAATAGGTATTTATGTAGGTACTTGCATTGAAAGATATGCACTGACACGGATACATAATTACGGATTCCCACAAGGAAATGTAAATAAAAGAGACAAAGTAGAAACAATAAAAATGTATGATTATATCGCACATTCTAGAACACATGCAGGAGAAATGCCTAGAGAGTGGGGCTGTGTTTTTAAAGAAAAAAAAAAACCGGCCAAGTGCGAGTCGGACTCGCACACGAAGGGTTCCGTACCATTATCGCAAAACACTGCAAAAAAATCACGTTTGTTGTATGGGAGCCCCCTTAATTTATTTTATTTTAATTTAATAATAATTATTTTTTGAAGTGAATATACACTCTGTGTGTGTGTAATATACATTCTGTGAATATTTCAAGCGTCTACCTGTTGCCGTTATTAATATCGAGCAAAAAACGGCAAAAATATCACGTTTGTTGTATGGGAGCCCCCCTTAAATATTAATTTTATACTGTTTTTAGTATTTGTTGTTATAGCGGCAACAGGAATACATCAACTGTGAAAATTTCAACTGTCTAACTATCACGGTTCATGAGATACAGCCTGGTGACAGACACACAGACAGACAGACGGACAGCGAAGTCTCAGTAATAGGGTCCCGTTTTTACCCTTTGGGTACGGAACCCAAATAAAAGAGACAAAGTAGAAATAATAAAAATGTATGATTATATCGCACATTCTAGAACACATGCAGGAGAAATGCCTAGAGAGTGGGGCTGTGTTTTTAAAGAAAAAAAAAAACAAATGGCATCTGCCACATTAAATTGGAATTTAATTATCAAAATTGGAACACATTGTGGATGTGATCATAGTATAATAATATACTCCGTATGTGTTATTATACTCCGTATATGTGTTATTATACCATGGATGTGATGTGTTCCAGACTTCCAGCGGCCGTTGACCGCATAGTCATTCTGTAGTTTTCTAGGTACTTGACATTGGGCCCCATAAACGGTAAAATCCATCGTTAAGGATCTACAACCGCTTTAGTGCCGTAAAACCGTAACTTTCTAAAGCGTAAGTTAAGTTAAGTTAAGACGGGCTGGTGTCCGCAACTCCACGTGTAAGCGCGTATTTTGCGTATTTTTTTCTAAAGCGTAACGCTAGGTTATAAGGTTAGAAAAAAAACCCGGCCAAGTGCGAGTCGGACTCGCACACGAAGGGTTCCGTACCATTATCGCAAAACACTGCTTAAAAATCACGTTTGTTGTATGGGAGCCCCCCTTAATTTATTTTATTTTAATTTATTCATTTTTATTTTTTAAAGTAAATATACAACTAAACATTCTGTGAATATTTCAAGCGTCTACCTGTTGCCGTTATTAACATCGAGCAAAAAACGGCAAAAATATTACGTTTGTTGTATGGGAGCCCCCCTTTAATATTTACTTTATACTGGTTTTAGTATTTGTTGTTATAGCGGCAACAGAAATACATCATCTGTGAAAATTTCAACTGTCTAGCTATCACGGTTCATGAGATACAGCCTGGAGACAGACAGACAGACAGACGGATCGCGAAGTCTTAGTAATAGGGTCCCGTTTTTACCCTTTGGGTACGGAACCCTAAAAAAAAATTTTGATTCATGTACATTATTTTTTAAACAAGGCTTTTTCGTGGAACTAATAGTTTTGCTTTAAAAAAATAATTAACTACACGATATTTTTTCGCAACGTTTGGATACCCCTCCAAAACGACTTGGATGTTTAAAAATATTTTACACAGAAAAATTTATGGCTGGAATTTTTATAACTGAGATAGCATATGTAAATCAAATAATATTTTGCAAACAAAACTGTCCAATATTGATATTTTGGCTCCGAGCGGGCGCACGGCCAGTACTGCGTTAACATTGAGACCTATAATATAATATCGCCTTAAGATGGATTTGAAGAAAATCATGACGATGCATCGGATTCCATCGCGTCGATTTGCCGCTCAACTCACGAAACGATTGGTCGTTGCTATCGGCAGTCATTCATCTTTGAGCCCGCGTGAACAGACTTGAGAATGGGGCAAAAATCTAATCGTCGATCGCAAAGAGTCATACACCTTCGATCTATCGTTACGATATTCATGATCGTATTGGTTTCTGTTGCGATCACGAAATCGTTTTACGATCAAGTTAATCGTTTACAATTTCGGATTTGGACATACACCACCGATTATAGAATTGACCGATGGAAAGTTCAAAAACTACATCAGACGTGTCCTTATTAAAAAAGCATATTATAAAATCAAGGACTACGTTTAAGATAAAAAATTTGGCTTTAGCTCCTTCTGCACATGCGGCTTCCCTGGTAACTCATAAACGGCACAAATATGTGGATGTCTCTAACTATTCTCAATCTCATTTTTCTTTCTTTCCTTCTTTTAATTAGATTTTTCACAATTATTACAATATTCTTTATAGTCTTTTGCTAAGAATAGGTACAGCACTGATAACAACATTTGTGCCACATGTTAAATTTAGTCTTGTATTTTTTTTTTCCTTTGTATAGATTCTTTTACCGATTGTTTTGTGAATGTGTGAACATTGTAGGCCTTCTAGATTTCTAGATGCTTGTTAACATTTGTTAACTCTTTATCTCGTTTATTCAAAATTTTTTTTTTTTAGTTTCTTACGACTTATTGTCGGGCCTATATTAAAAGAGTAACCGTGGAGTTTCTTGCCGGTTCTTCTCCACGGGAAACGACCAACCTGAACCGTGCACCTTTTGTCGATGTTTTTTAAGTGCCCATGTAGGTCTATGTGAAATAAAAAACATTTGATTTTGATTCGTCGTTGAGATCGCGCGTTTGGCGAAACTACGGATCGTAACTTCGTAACGACGGATCGTACCGTACATGGGGCCCTAGAGTTTAGATCCGTTTGTTTTATCGGTATTAGATAAGTAGATACTATCTTCTGCCAGCGGCTTCGCCTGTGTGAAAATTGGATATCATCCCAAGGGAAAGTGGAAGGGGACATTGACTACCCGAGCACCAAGTTACATTCAAATACGTTCAAACTGACAGATAGACTGGGTTAGATATTGGCATTTATAATATTAAAATATGGAGTTGTATATAGTAGGTACCTACTTGCATTGAAAGAAATCCACTATCGCGCATACCTACGGATTCTTAAAAGAAAATGTAAAGACGACAAAGAAACAATAATAATTTTAATATTGGGTACTATATCGGTCTTTATATATTATAAAACAAAGTAGCTGCTCTGTCTGTTTCTCCCCTTATATCTTCTAAACCACGCAACGGATTTTGATACGGTTCTCATTTTCGCGAATAGAAAGAGCGATATAAGAGGAAGGTTTGTGTATACGTGCGAAGCCGGGGCGAGTCGCTAGTTCCAATCTAGATCATAGGTACCTACCTCCGTGACCTAATTTTCATTCTACAACAACGAATCTACTTACCGGGTCAAATTCATTGTTAGGCGAAACTCCGCAGAAGTGATGAGTACCAGCGGTCGTTGGCCGCGTATTGTACTTAAATTGATAATTCATTATAATTGGAATCTATCACCATTTAGTTTTAAGTGACCATCGGCAAAAGGCTTAAAAGGTTGCAATGTAATTTATGAATTTGTTTGTGATTCCAAACTATTATAAATATCTCTAATTCTGAATTCTAATAATACCTAGTTTCCTACTTGAAATCAAGAGCTAAGATTATTGTTTTATCGTCATTACCATCACGTCTGTGGAGTTTCGCTAGCTTATTTAAATTGACTCCGTGTACTTGTTATCATCTGACACAAGTCTTGCTAAGGGGTACCCTGTCACCCAGTTACTGGGTTGTGGAGATCAGATAGGCATCCATATAAAATAATCAGCAGCATTCGATTAGACTTTAACTGAGGAATAAAAAGTTATCAGACTATTGAAAAATTGGCCCCTATGCGGATTGATATTATCTACCTATGTACTTTTTAGGGTTCCGTACCCAAAGGGTAAAAACGGGACCCTATTACTGAGACTTCGCTGTCCGTCTGTCTGTCTGTCTGTCACCAGACTGTATCTCATGAACCGTGATAGTTAGACAGTTGAAATTTTCACAGATTATGTATTCCTGTTGCCGCTATAACAACAAATACTAAAACAGTATAAAATTAATATTTAAGGGGGGCTCCCATATAACAAACGTGATATTTTTGCCGTTTTTTGCTCGATATTACTAACGGCAACAGGTAGACGCTTGAAATATTCATTGAATATTTAGTTGTATATTCTCTTCAAAAAATAATAATTATTAAATTAAAATAAAATAAATTAAGGGGGCTCCCATACAACAAACGTGATTTTTTTGCAGTGTTTTGTGATAATGGTACGGAACGCTTCGTGTGCGAGTCCGATTCGCACTTGGCCGGTTTTTTATCATAACTCATAATGTTGTGTTGTGATTTTTCCTAATAAGTAACAATAATTCGTAGAAGGAAGCAATCAAGATGAACAATATATAATTAAATAATAAAATTTATGCTTATCATCACGCTTGCTTGTGGTCAGATATGATCACATAGCGTTATTAAGTCCAAGAATTAAGATTTACGCACATCATGATCTTAATGCAGAGGACGGGGAAAACGTTGGCTTCGCGAGAAATCACGAATGCACGATTAAAATCTTCTACATTACCGACCACAGATTTATTTGTAACTTTCATCTCCTTGGTTTTCCTGAGTACGATTACCCCAAGACAGACACAGTGTGGGTTTTCTATTTGCAGTTTTTTGTGGTACTCCGGAGGTTGGCAATTGAGGGCGTGATGCCCTCGTGCCTCGGCAAGCACGTTTGTTTACTTCCCAGCCTTATTATGTGGATTACCGTATATTACATATACGGAAATCCACTATCGCGTCATCCAGCTCGCTTGTGATTGGTCGATTTTCCATTCTCTTTGCCCTTTGCCTTTTGCGAATTCATTACGCAACAAGGCTGGCGGTCGTATCGAATTGCTATCCCGTTGGACTTAGCGCACCTAGCTGTGTTTGCGTACACATTTGTGCATTTATGCTCAGTGCACAGATGTAAGTGCGCATATAATCTCCTGCTTCATTGGCTATTTTCGCAGAAGTTGGCCGACATGGCCGAAATTCCGAAGGGAAGATTGAAACGCCTTTGTACATAAGTTGTCCTTTTGTAATTGTATGTTTGTTTTGTGTATGTACAATAAAGAATATAAGGATTATAGTTACAATTATTCCAACCCCTGAAGTTCCAGAGAGCCTTATAAGTTTGACGGCTATGTCGTGTCGTGTGTGTGTCTGTCTGTGGCACCGTAACTCCGATTGACAGATGTCCGATATCAAAGCGGGTAGTTTTTAATTAGACGGCTGGTTTAAGAGGGGTGGTATGATACTACCAAATAATAAATCCACAACTTTGAAGATAATTATTCCTTTTCCGATTGATGTTGGGGTCTGCCACTGCCACACAATATGTTGACATGGTTACTAAGTTATAAGCGTAAGCGGTTTGGGCAGAACTCGCGTCCTATTTCGAAAATACCCTGCAATTTTACGTACCCACTTATAATCCAATATAATATGGTAGATAAGTAGAGTTCGAATAACATAGTTGATCCATATTCTTTTATTTCCCCAGAACATCCAAAAGTTATCGCGTTCATCGGCCACGGAGGTCTTCTTGGCATGACGGAGGCGATATCAGCTGGTAAACCGATGCTCATCGTGCCTTTCTACGGAGACCAGCCCCTGAACGGTGCAGCGGCCACGGAAATAGGTCTTGGCAAGGCCATATCTTATGCTGATATGACGGAGAAGACTTTGCTTGAAGGCCTACAGAGCGTACTAAGTGCTGAGTGAGTATTTTTTAGGGTTCCGTACCCAAAGGGTAAAAACGGGACCCTATTACCGAGACTTCGCGGTCCGTCTGTCTGTCTGTCTGTCTGTCACCAGGCTGTATCTCATGAACCGTGACAGTTAGACAGTTGAAATTTTCACAGATGATGTATTTCTGTTGCCGCTGTAACAACAAATACTAAAAACAGAATAAAATAAATATTTAAGGGGGGCTCCCATACAACAAACGTGATTTTTTTGCCGTTTTTTGCGGTAATGGTACGGAACCCTTCGTGCGCGAGTCCGACTCGCACTTGGCCGGTTTTTTAACTTTAGCTTTTTGGTTTTGTAGCGTCAATATGTCAATCAAAAAATACCATCGATATATAATTACCCGTCCACCAGCTACCCGTCAATCAGCGCGTATGAAATAGCACTCACTTTGTTCGAACTGTACTGCAATCTACAAGCTACTGCAATAAAACAAGTCCGCTGCTATGCGAAGTGGCGCCATTTTGTGTGATATGGCGCCGTCTAGGGTGCACGAAGTCAAGAACAAAAATCAGATTTTCGCCCCACCCTATTATGTGTGGTATTTTAAAATGTAGGTTGGGTTTGGTACCTACATGATATTTTTGTCAAGCGTACCGTTTGCCAGACATATCCCGTCAAAGTCATGAAAATTATTTTTTGCCCAACTACGGCGCGGCGTCACAAAATGTTTGTTGATCGGTATGTATGTCTTTATTGTATGTCTTTATGCATTTATGTTTATTTGTTCCTCAGGCTCTGCAAAAACCCCAAAATATTTTAAATATAAAATAAGCTCAAAAACTAAAACCCGACTACTGAAAAATAACGCTCTAAAATGTATAGTTCTCGCCAAACTTCTTGGCCGCCCTGAAGTTGGCTACAATGGCTGCGCAGTAGTAAATCTCGTACAAAAACAGCACCGTTTCGTGCCTCGCGCATGCGGTAAACCAACTTCAGGGCGGCCAAGAAGTTTGGCGAGGACTATAACAAGAAAATATTCCCGTAAATTTACCACATAGCTTATTTGGAGAACTCGTTCATTAATAAAACTAAAAAGGATGAAATAAAACAAATTATAATAAATATAAAAAACCCGACTGGGACCGGGGTTTTTTTGTTTTTATAATAATTTGTTTTCGACGTCCATGTTGGTTTAGTGGACATTTTCATCTAAGTCAATTTTGATGGACGGCAATACCTTTTTACCCGACTGCCGAAGGAGGGTAATGTGTTTATCAGTCTATGTATGTATGTTTGTTCCTATGTGGCGTTCTAGAGACCAAACGCGTTGGCCGATTTTGATGATTCTTACGTCAATCGATTCGTCTTAATCTTGCGAGTGTCACTGGCTACATTAAAATTGGAAAATACAAAAATGGCTGATTTTGGGCGCCATTTTGTGGGAGAAAAAAAAATTTTTTTCTTCCAAACCCATCGTGTGGGGTATCAAAATAAAGAATTTTAAAAGGCGATTTCAAAAATATATAACACTTATATGTTTAAATGTACCTAATTCTAAAAAAAAATAACTAAAATGTTGTAAATAAAAAAATATAATTAAAAAAATCAAAATACCCGACTGCTTAAAAAGCTAACTAAAAAGACGTAAACAAGAAGAAAATCATGTTGTGCAGTCGGAGGATACATCTGGTTTTGGTTCGCCAGCTCCCGAATATGTATCCTCCGACTGCACAGCATGATTTTCTTCTTGTTTACGTCTTTTTAGTTTGCTTTTTAAGCAGTCGGGTATTTTGATTTTTTTATTATCTTTTTTTTTTAAACATTCCACCAAGTTGAACTCATTTGCACTGATCCAATGGTAGGCTATCGATTGATAGGTATCTACTTAGATTCCTTAATTATTTATTGATTATTGTTATCAATTAATAATATCGATTGCTACTTACATCAATCTACCTAATCTACCCGACAGATAAGTCAGTAGAAAGCATAAATAAACCCTTTAATCCTAATGTGATCGTCGTGAGTGCCTAATCAAACACGTAGTTAGATTGATAGGTACCTGTAGCCTGTACCTAATGAGTAGTGACTGTCTTGTTTCCGAGAAAGCTCAGTGAGCATCACAAAGATTCTTATTTAAATAAAATATTAATACTAATACATTATGTAGGTACAACTTTCTGTAGTACCTAGGTAGGTATAGGGTTACCATAAGACAGGCATTTGCCGCATTTGACAGGCATTTTAAGGTTTAGACAGGCGTGCGGCCGGCATTGGTCTGAGACAGGCATTTTTTAATTTCGCGCCCGCGCTCGCATAAATGCAAAATAAAAAATGTCGAAGAATTCTCTTCCTTCCGGTGGATGATTTTACAAAAAGAAATGAAAAGTTTTTCAAGTTCTGATTTAGCTTCATCTGTAGAATTTCTCTCTAAGCTGAATATCAGTGTTGACGACGTGAAATTGTTTGACAAATACGAAATTCTAAAAGAATATTGTAGAAGTTCAGATAACGTTTTTTTTTCTGAAAGCTTAACTACACAGTGGTGCAATTTTCTCAAAAGTAGGGAAGTGAATGGTGATATTACAGAATTCATGAAAATCTACCAGTTTGTGTTCTCTATTTTGGCACACAATGCGAACGTACGTTTTCTCTCGTCAACGCACAGTGGAGTAAAGAAAGAAATCGGCTGACAATTGAATCAGTAAAAGCAATATTGATTACACAGGAAAATTACAAAACTGTATCTTGTGAAGATTTTTACGTTTATATATTAGAAAAGAAAGAACTATTAAAAAATAAAATAAAATAATGTCCTCTGACAAATATCAGTAATAAATCCTTTTTCATTATTATCTGTTGGCTTTTACTTATTACCTACAGCGTTTTGCTTTAGACAGGCGTTTTTCTGAAAATTCAGGCATTTTAGATACCATAGACAGGCATCCCTCTATTTACATATGGTAACCCTAAAAAAAAAAAACTTATTTGTATGTGAGTCTTAGATAAAGTAGGTACCTACTTTATCTAAGATGTGAGTACTTTATATCATTGCCCTCTACAGTTTTCAGACAGTAATTTCTATTGTAAGCCACCTACGTTACCCCGAACCTGAGCACAGTCGTCTGATATTTCAGTCTACAATAAATATCTACATCCGTAAAAGAGCAAAGTAGATGAAATTTGATGAGAAACTTCACTAATTAATCGTTTTCTACCCAAGGAAACTCGACGCTTAATCTACGAAAACGGCCCAATGTCATATTTTTTTTTTATTTGGCTTCGCACGGTTTGTGCATTTAGCCAGTATCACGTTTAAGCCTGTGCTACACGGTCGCCAACCAAGCCAAAAACCAAGGTCACCTTGGTCGGAAGCGGCCATTTCCGATCGTGTAGACAGTGGTTGCCAACCAAATCACAGAATAAATAATAGTACAAGTACAGAAGACTCACTTCGTGCAACAATTCATTGAAATAGAGACTCCTGCTAGTTAGCAACAAAGTGCAATTCAGCTCGCATAAGCGCTCAGTGCCTAACGTGATATTCACCTAAACGTTGCCGTTCTCTTCTAACGCGTATCTCCGTCGCTGTCTGGCGCGGTTTGACTCGGCTCGTAAGGGTTGTCGACTTGCCGCTTTCGCTTACATCCACTATCTACCTACTTAACCACGTAATCTTTCTTATGTTTGATGCCTATGATTACACGGTCAAGTAGGTAGATAGACAAAGATTCATCTTTTCAAAAAAAAGCTTAAAGATATTTTACTGGAGAAATTTTATTATTCGCTTAGTGATTTTTTGAACGACTGACTTTAATCCTTGACATTTTGTTTATTAATTTGATTGTATTCCGACTGTTTTGTATTTTTTCCGACTATTTTGACTATGATGATTTTATTAATTGTATTTGACTGTTTTAATGATTTGATTTTATTGTGACATTTTAACTGTTTGACTTAATTTAATTTATTCATTCTACATGATATTTATTAATTGCAATTTGACATTTTAGTTTTTTTTTATTATTTTTTATGTTTTTTTGATTATTTTTTATGTTTTCAATTTCTTTTAATGTATATCATTTGGCTGATTTGTTTTTATTTTGACATTTTTTAACTGTATAAGTTTGTTTTATTTTTTACTATAATTTTATTAATTGTTTTTTGACTTTCTTTTAATGATTTTATAAATTTTATTCTAACGGTTTTAACCCTAATTGATAAACTGACTGCTTCGATAGTATTTTGAAATTTTTTACTGAATCTGACTTTATTATTGTTACTTTTACTTTTACCACCTTATTTTTATTAATTGGATAATTATGTATTTGTATTATTTCTTTGAATTTTGCATGCCAAATTTAGGGCAGAATGTATGGCTCCACTTTTCTAACAACCCAACATCTTATTTTGTATACCTACATTCTAGCAAATAAATTATTTGATTTGATTTGATTTGAAGGAAAAAAAAAATGAATATTATAGACCGTCATTTTGTTTGGTACTTAAAAAATGAAAACTAGGTTACCTAAACTTCATTTACTATAACATTAGACATTTAAATAAGCCCATTTTACAGCCCGGTCAATCGATTTTGACTTCTATTGCGTTGGTGATACGACAAATGGAAGCTGTAGTAAACAGTTGGTTTTGGTAACAGATTTGTGCTTTTTATATCATCCTTATCTGTACGAGATAGAACACAGAATCGGTTGAACGGGCTGTAAAACGAGTTGTAAAGACGTCTAATGTTATTTCAAATTGAGTATAGGTACCTACCTCTTTGTTTACTCTTTAGTGATATTTTTTGTTAGTTTATTTAAAGTTGGCTTGAAGAAATCTTACGAAATATTTTTTGTTTGTTCGTTAGGTATAAGTAAGTACCTAGTTTTATATACAAACGTTAACTTTAACAAGTGCGTACATTTACTCAGGCTATTAGTAAATTCATAGGCTAAGTAGGTAACTACTTAGGCAATTATAAGTTATTTTAAACTGGATCTAAAGCGTTTATTTTTATGTTAACAAAACAGTAACCATTCAATAAAAAAAGAAATCAAATTATATTTGGTGGGTACCTAATTACTAGTATTTCACACACCTATTCATTCTTTTAGGAACACCAAAAAGCTTAAATTTTTATACAAAACTCGTACTCATTATGCACCTACTACCGATAATTACAGAGTATGTATGTAATGATTTAAATAGGTACAACAAAATAGCTTACCTTTCAAAATCTTTCGGTACTTTAAAAAAACTTAATTATCGATTCATTGTTCTTTGCTTTATTTAAACACCCGTAAACACAACAATATCTTTTCTTTTTCTTTTTATCTTTTCTTTTTTTATAGCCGTTGGTCCCGGCTGTCATATGAAGATCTTTGACAGTCGTTACGGGTAGTCAGAAGCCTGAGATCTGACACCAGTCTTGCCAAGGGGTATCGTGTTACCCAGTTACTGGGTTGTGGTGGTCAGATAGGCAGTCGCTCCATGTAAAACACTGGTACTCAGCTGAATCCGGTAAGAGTGGAAGCCGACCCCAACAATAATTGGGAAAAAGGCTAGGCAGATGATGAAACACAACAATATCTTTTAAAGGCCTTAGAAGTACGTTTAGAAGTCATCGTTATTTGCTGCATAATATAAATAACGTGACTAACGTGCGAGCCGAGCGGTAAGCGGCAACCTAATGCGTTATTCCCTCTGCAAGGTACCGCCGGCCGATCGTACCTAAACTGCGGAGTGACACCCCCCTGACCAAATTTAGCATGACCTTCCAACGCCCTTGGTCGGCGTGCGTGCGTTGCCAACAAGTTGGTCGGCGACTTGTTTGATGCCGTGTAGACGCTTGTTGACAACCACGCGTATGACAGTCGCGCTTCTGCAGGCGGTGAGCGCAGACGCACGCGCAAAATATGGCTCAACAGAGCGAAAGCAAAGTTATAACGGAACTTATCGATATATACATATACTTGTCCTGTCTTTTTTTTGGGATTTGACATCAGAATTATGTATAGACGCAACTGAAAAAAAATGCATGGGATATTTTTTTATAGTATATTCTTTTACTATTTATGTACCTATATTAAATATACTTGCTTCTGCCAGCGGCTTTGCCCGCGTGAAAAGTGTTTTCTTATCCCAAGGGAACATTATACCGGGATGAAAAGATGCATACGAACTATTCCAGATTATAATCTATCTCTGAGGCAAAATTCATCCTGATCCGCTCAACAATTTTAGCTTGATTGAGCAACAAACATACATACATCCATCAAAACTTTCGCATTTATAATATTAATAAGAAGATAGTAAGATTAGAGTTTAGTTTTTAAAGTTTATTAGTATATTCTTTTTGAAGTTTTGATAGGCAAGGCGCCATGAAGTCGTTGTAATGAAAGTACGGTACGAGCGTAAATGCGTTCTCTCTGCGCGGCGTTCTAAACATACTGAGGTTGGGAGCTTGTCGCAAACCGTGTAGCCGGCATCGCCCGACGCGCTTCCGACCAAGGTGACCTTGGTTTTTGTCGCGGTCGGCGACCGTGTAGAACAGGCTTTAGAAGTTCTAGGTCCTTTAGATTTTAGTCCAATGTCCTAGTTAGGCCCCAGTAAAATGGCGGTAACTTTATTGGAAGCTTCCACGGAGTTTTGTCGACAACACGAACAAACTCATGTTCTACCGCTGTGTTTTACTTGCCCACACTCGTGCACGTTCACAAAAATATTATAAGAATAAAAATACACCATTTTTACACTATTCATATTCAATTTAACACAATTTTAGGAAAACAAAACAGAGAAGCAAGAAAGACGCCATCACGTTCCCGCCAAATCTCAAATTTACTTTAGTAGATAGGCAAAGATTTTGCGCATGATGCAAGATGTGACTTTGTACAAGCGTTAAGTTTTTTTTTTAATATTTATGGGTGACCATCCCGAGACGCCTTCGTGCCTCGGAAAGCACGATAAGCCGTTGGTCCCATTTGTATAAAACCTTCTAGATCTTCGAAAGTTTTTTCGGGTTGTCAGGACCCAAAAAATCTGACACCAGTCTTGCCAAGGGGTATCGTGTTACCCAGAAACTGGGTTATGGATGTCAGATAGGCAGTTGCTCCATGTGAAATACTCGTATGCAGCTGCATCCGGGGAAAAGGCTAAGCTAATTGATTGATATTTATTTTAATGTGTGAACGGCGTGAACCCTAACAACATCGATAAAGGAGAAAATTGATTAGTTTGTTTGTTTAAGTCTGCAATATGTCAGGTTAGTATGTTGGAATGAGGTTTGATTTATCAAACTCATTTATGTCCTGACTGAACAAAATATTTCATGTTAGTTCTTTATTTTCAATCAATGGCACATAACATGTCAAATTCAAATAGTTGTTGACTGGTTATGTCAGTCTTGTGTCCGTATATATTACAGAGAAATTTATATAGACGGACAGTTTATTAAGTTTCTCTGTGCAGTCTTGTATCTATTAATTATCAATCGAGTGTTCACCTCAGTTCACCTGCAAAGCTGATGGTTGATTTTTTTATAAGTTTAATATATCTAAATGTCTTGCCCACACCCCACCTGATTTCCCTTGAAAACAGTGTGGAAATACACCTCAAATACATTTGTTAGATATTGCGAAACCACAGATAATATAATACTGCGAAACTAATAAACAATTAAACGTCAGCCGGTTCATGCTCGTGCCATTAAACGACTTGTTGCTAATGTTGCTGTGACAGCGATTTTTTTCTCGTTAGTGCGTATGTTTCTGCCTCCTCTATTGGTAAGCACCCAAAGAAGTAGGTCGCCGGCCGAATTTTTTTTTTTAATTTATATCTATTCACGATTGATATGTGGGAAAACCGAAAAATAATTTGAATAAAGGTAGATACATTTTATAAAGTAGATATAGGTACCTATTTTTGTTTACACCTTACTAAGTATAGGATCCTGATTAGGTTCTGCTACAGTCACGTTCTAGTCTAGGTTTTAGATTAGTAGGTAATCGCAGAAGTTCTTCTAGATAATCTTTTTTTTCAAAGTGTTTAATAAGCATATATGAACAATACTTTTCCCAGTGACCCAATACCAATTTATCGTGCTAGTTTTCAAAGTCATGCCAAAATTACTTTGTCGGAAATGGCTCTTCGCCAAAATTATATAATAAATGTCAGTGCCCTCTAAAATAACTTTGTTTTAATAAGTACCTAATCTTAGGTAAGTATTAATAGTTGTGTCGAAATGTGTAATGTGTGTGCATAATTATGTCATGGATCACAATCACATCATCGTCTTATGTTTTTATTAAAACATAAAAAGAATGTTTTTATTTATTAACATATATACAATTGAATATTCTAAGAAAAACAAACCTATATACAAATACAAAAGGGAGACGGCAAAAAAAGCTCATTGTGCATCAAAAAATTCGTCCACATCGATGTCAAAGCACAGCATGATTTTCTCCTTGTTTACGTCTTTTTAGTTCGCTTTTCAAGCAGTCGGGATTTTGGATTTTTTTAATTAACTTTTTTTTTATTGTATGCCTATCGTAGTACTAGAAAACTTGAATTCGTGTGCCCCTACCATCCGTACCTAATGTGCAAGAACTCAGGTTTCCAGATATCAATTAGGTATCCTCTCTAGTAGAAATTCAATTCTCAGGCAAAGATGATAATATTAGCACAAATGCCTTTCATGCAAAACTTTAAACAAAACTAAGTCATCGCTGAACTAGGAACTATTAATTGTGTTGCACAGACACTGAAAATCGATAGTTTGAAACAGGTCACTGCGTTATTTGCAGACTGGCTGGCAACCAGTAATTACGAGCATAGGCACCTAGGCTATATGTTTTATAACTACATTCAAAATGAGAAATATACAGAAGCGACCTTGACAAAAGGCAAAATAAAGTAAGCAGAGAGCTTTTGACAAAAGTACTATTTATTGGCCTAATTGAAATAACTGATTTGACTTTGACTTTGAAATGTGTGAATTCAAATCACCAACTTAAAATTCTCGCCCGCTGGGCGGTCCAACCTATTTCGAACCTAGGACCTTACGCGTCGCAAAACAATTATAAAACTCTTGATTCAGAAAATCTTTTGTTTTAGACAACTAGTAACAGTTGTTCTATCGCACGACCGACGGGCGGCGGGTTGGTCTTGTGTGTAGATGCAAATTGTTTCTGTGTGCTCAGGCGATATTGAGCTTTCCCGAGCATACGCCCACAGAAAAATGTGCATGTGCAGTACACACACGACTAAGACCAAGCCGCCGTCGTGAGATAGAACAAACTGTACCTAGGTATGTTGCAAAAGTAATCTCCACAACAATGAAAAAGAGATAGAATGTAGTCACTAGTCTTTCACGCGCCAAAAGCGTGGTCGTTTACATAAGCGATAGTTTCTACATTGTATATTTTCCAGCCTTGTCAATCACCGTAGATTTCTTAGAGTTATTTCAACACGGGTTACTTATATAACATTTCCGATTTAAACTCAAGATATGATAATGAAAAAAAGATTTAGGTTAAAAGATAAACGAATATCGATCACAATAATCTAAAAAAAATTGTTAATCACTAATTATCATGCCATCGTTAAAATATTAAATCATTGAAATGAACACAAATCACTGAAATTTATCCGATTAATCATATTAAATTATTAACATGTCTCATAACAATATAAAATAATGCTGTTCAGTTCAAACATTTACAAAATTATTTTTAAAGGAAATTTCACTATATATTAATAACTGTTTATTTCTTCTTCCAGAATGAGAATGAGTGCGCGACGGGCTTCCAAAATCTGGCAAGACAGGCTGGCAGATCCCTTGGACACAGCCGTATATTGGGTCGAAAGGGTCATCCGATGGGGAGACCAAGATCCCCTGCATTCCACCGCCAGGGATCTCACCTTCATAGAACATAACTTACTAGATGTAGCAGCCGTAATCTTACTAGCTATCATAGTTTTAATTTTAGTTTTAAGGATAATATTGTACCAAATTCTACGGTTACTGAGCGCTAGTATGAGTAAAAAGGAAAAGTTGCATTAGGAGGTGTATTAGTGCTATATTGGCTCGGCCTCAAATGCAGTGAATCAAAAATTCTAAATATGACCCGACCTCGGTTTCAGAAAGGTTACTGTTTGCTTAGATTCGTCTCAGAATAGTTCTTAGGCGAATGCTGTTTCCATGTCCAAAATCGGTTTTCAGATGGTAACTTCGGGCATTGGAATCTCGAACCAATGTTAACTAACGGCTTTGGACTTGGGAACCGCAATTATTAATGGTGACGCAAATACACTAACGAGCAATGAAAAAGTTCCAGTGACATAGCACCAAATTACTCCTAAACGGGAAAGGCTAGCTTAATGACGCCGTCTGCAATATTGAAGTACATTTTAACAGCGCATCAGAATATTACCAACTAAAAACGTAAATAAATAATAAATGTGAAAAAATTAAATTAAGGTGTTTGTCGGCATTTTGTGGGTGGAACTTTTTCATTACTCGGCAGTTTATTAATATAAATTAAGTAAGATTACATAATTATAAAATAAACATTTTGTTGCTCGCGCTTTATCTGTGATGCCTCGTATATCTGGTAAAATTATATTATGATATTTAATGTATGGCCAAATGGAGACGGACTGGCTGGCTTGTGATAAAATTTTCTGTTTCCTTCACTGGTCTTAAATTGTGTAAAAGGCTGTCGAATCCAAGATTTAATTACCTATTGCAATCGTGCTAGATCAAAATGAGGAAACGGCGTTAGACAGAAAGTATTGGTCCTTGGCATCAAGATAGGTATTAGCACATTTATACTTATTATTCTAGATGTCACAATGGTCATATTAAATGAACTTTAACCCTCTTACAAATAAACGCGGTATAAAGTTATACCAAGTATAAACCTATTAAAATGTATGGTTATACCTGTGTTATACCTGGTATAACTTTATACCGCGTTTATTTGTAAGAGGGTAAGACTTCTGTCTACGCCATGTATCTGAGACTAAGCACAATTTCTTATAAGTATTGATCACGTCGGAAATAGATTAACAAAACTAAAGACGACTGAAAACACTTGTATGATATTGATAACATTGAGCCTATAAAACAGTTTTAATTCCTATTTCCTAACATCTACGTTTCCTTGGAATGTATTTGTTAACACCTTGATATGACTAAGGGCATGTTTCATCACTTGCTAATAAGTTCGGATAGGGCAATATATCAAATAATTTTTTATCTAGCAGATTATCTTCAACTATTGGTAAAGTAATATCGGTAGGTACCTACCTAAGTGTTGAAATCGGCCCTTAATATTTAAGTAAAGATAGTAAGTAAAAGATAAAAGATTACCCAAAAACCGAGGTGGATTACCTACATAAGTAAGTTATTTGTTTGTCTATGTAAAAAATGTAGTTAGTAACTAATGATAAGTAGTTCCAATAGTACTACGTGAGCTGTGAGAATCGGCAGGGTTTAGTGTAAATTGTTAACTATTATCTACTTATTCTAGATAACACAGTAATGAGCGACTTACACATAGTCGCATGTCGATAATTTAAATAAGTACCTATACCTAATAAAAATAATAAGCTAAAAAAGTCTTTCGAGTGCCCAAAAACCTGCTAAATAAATACGATTTTCCAACATTCTACTGAGATTGCCGTCATTTCTTATGGAGATGGTAATAAATAAATAAATAAAAATTCCCTTCTGAGAATTGTAAATAAAGTTAATCTACTCAATTCCTATCCTACCCTTTTTAACCGACTTACCAAAAAGGAGGAGGTTCTATGTTCGACATAATGTTTGTTTTTTTTTTTTTTTGTATGTTCACGCATATCTCCGTCAATTTTGGACCGATTTTGAAAATTATTTTTTTGTTTGAAAGAGTATGTTTCGAAGTTGGTCCCATTTTAATTTGGTGAAGATATGATGAAGGACTTCGAAGATATACAACAGAACTCTTCAATAAATTACGGCAAATCTCTCGGAATTGCTGCAATCGCATGTCTGTTTATTGTTTACGCAATTTCATAACATAACATCACGCCAGTACGCTCTAAAGGGGTACGCAGATCTCTCATTTCACCGGTAATACTCTAGTTTCATGATATTCGGGTAATCTATTCTGGCGTTATAGGTACCTTACTAAACAACTTGTACAACTAAAAAGTGAAAAATAAAAAGCTTTTTACAAAAAAATACTACCGACTTCCAAATAAAAAGACTACAAAGTGAAAAATAACTTTATTTTTGGAAGTCGGTGTCTATAATGCAAAAAATGGTACCTACCAAAGACACCGACTTCCAAAAATAAGGTTATTTTTCACTTAGTAGTCTTTTTATTTGGAAGTCGGTAGTATTTTTTTGTAAAAAGCTTTTTATGTTCTTAAAAAAATCACCTCAAGGCAAAGTCACTGCTTGCGATCGTTAACACAGTCATACAAAATGTAATAGATTTTGACAGATGAGATGGTTTACAACTTTCCATCACGGAAAAGTTTGTTTATTTTTTTTGAAAATTGAGACGAAAGAGTATTTAAAAAGAGTACAATTTTCTCAAAATTACTCCTAAACGGGAAAGGCTAGCTTAATGACGCCGTCTGCAATATTGAAGTACATTTAACAGCGCATCAGAATATTACCAACTAAAAACGTAAATAAATAATAAATGTGAAAAAATTAAATTAAGGTGTTTGTCGGCATTTTGTGGGTGGAACTTTTTCATTACTCGGCAGTTTATTAATATAAATTAAGTAAGATTACATAATTATAAAATAAACATTTTGTTGCTCGCGCTTTATCTGTGATGCCTCGTATATCTGGTAAAATTATATTATGATATTTAATGTATGGCCAAATGGAGACGGACTGGCTGGCTTGTGATAAAATTTTCTGTTTCCTTCACTGGTCTTAAATTGTGTAAAAGGCTGTCGAATCCAAGATTTAATTACCTATTGCAATCGTGCTAGATCAAAATGAGGAAACGGCGTTAGACAGAAAGTATTGGTCCTTGGCATCAAGATAGGTATTAGCACATTTATACTTATTATTCTAGATGTCACAATGGTCATATTAAATGAACTTTAACCCTCTTACAAATAAACGCGGTATAAAGTTATACCAAGTATAAACCTATTAAAATGTATGGTTATACCTGTGTTATACCTGGTATAACTTTATACCGCGTTTATTTGTAAGAGGGTAAGACTTCTGTCTACGCCATGTATCTGAGACTAAGCACAATTTCTTATAAGTATTGATCACGTCGGAAATAGATTAACAAAACTAAAGACGACTGAAAACACTTGTATGATATTGATAACATTGAGCCTATAAAACAGTTTTAATTCCTATTTCCTAACATCTACGTTTCCTTGGAATGTATTTGTTAACACCTTGATATGACTAAGGGCATGTTTCATCACTTGCTAATAAGTTCGGATAGGGCAATATATCAAATAATTTTTTATCTAGCAGATTATCTTCAACTATTGGTAAAGTAATATCGGTAGGTACCTACCTAAGTGTTGAAATCGGCCCTTAATATTTAAGTAAAGATAGTAAGTAAAAGATAAAAGATTACCCAAAAACCGAGGTGGATTACCTACATAAGTAAGTTATTTGTTTGTCTATGTAAAAAATGTAGTTAGTAACTAATGATAAGTAGTTCCAATAGTACTACGTGTGCTGTGAGAATCGGCAGGGTTTAGTGTAAATTGTTAACTATTATCTACTTATTCTAGATAACACAGTAATGAGCGACTTACACATAGTCGCATGTCGATAATTTAAATAAGTACCTATACCTAATAAAAATAATAAGCTATTCTGGCGTTATAGGTACCTTACTAAACAACTTGTACAACTAAAAAGTGAAAAATAAAAAGCTTTTTACAAAAAAATACTACCGACTTCCAAATAAAAAGACTACAAAGTGAAAAATAACTTTATTTTTGGAAGTCGGTGTCTATAATGCAAAAAATGGTACCTACCAAAGACACCGACTTCCAAAAATAAGGTTATTTTTCACTTAGTAGTCTTTTTATTTGGAAGTCGGTAGTATTTTTTTGTAAAAAGCTTTTTATGTTCTTAAAAAAATCACCTCAAGGCAAAGTCACTGCTTGCGATCGTTAACACAGTCATACAAAATGTAATAGATTTTGACAGATGAGATGGTTTACAACTTTCCATCACGGAAAAGTTTGTTTATTTTTTTTGAAAATTGAGACGAAAGAGTATTTAAAAAGAGTACAATTTTCTCAAAATTAATTTGATTTTACCTATCTCATGTTCTTTTAACCAAAATGACTGTAGGATAGGAACTTAGATAAGTTAAAATGGTTGTGACGACAACTCGTCTCTAGCATTTTACGTCGCGGGTCAAGTGATATTATCTCTATCAGTCACTGTAGTAAACTGGGTTTGACGCAAAATGTGCACTTGAATTAAAATGTCCACCTCACAAAATGAGCATTTCGCGAAATACGCACTTCTCAAAATGAGCACTTGAATGCGTGTGAATTTTATCACAACGGGTCAAAATAAAAACTGTATTTTGTACGATTTTTAGCACGTTAACAGGTAGTTTCTTTGTAAAAAAGTAATCACGTTCAGGCAATGTTAGACTAAGTATTTTCACTGGGCTTCACAAAATGAGCACTACTTAAATGAGTGTGAATTTTATCACAAGGGGTCAAAATAAAAACCGTTTGCTTCATTGATGCTTTTTAATACATCAACTACATCAACATGCTTACAACATTTTTTTTATTATTTTGTACGATTTTTAGCACGATAACTTTGTAAAAAGTAATCACGTTCAGGCAATGTTTGACAATTATTTTCACTGGGTGGGATTAGGTACTTTTACTGGGTCACAGATAATATAATACTAACTTATAGATGCCGTATCCCATACAAAGAAACCGTGCCGATGTAACTAGCGTTTTTCATCTGCTTAATCTTGTTATTTTTGTAAGTACGGGATCGAACGCGATTGAATCGCGTTCGATCCCGTTTCACGGCAATAGATGGTGTTAGCAGCGACTTGCAAGTAAAAGGGTTTACTAGTTAAGTGAATATTTTTTCCTTTAAATAAAGTAACGGTTCGTTTTATAGTATTTTTTCGCACGAATTTACAGTTTTTTTTGCACCAAAATGTGTTACAATGCAAATTTTAACAATCGAGTGGAATGCCTCAGATATTTAAAAATGCGCCATCTATTATCATCAATTTTAAATGATCCGTTCAAATAATCTTTTAAATGTGAATTAAAAGCCCAATATTCCATAATTTTATATATAGTGCACATTTTGCGAAGTGCACATTCTGCGTTAAACCCTAGTAAACTTTATAAGACCACGCGCTCGTAACTTGCAACAGCATAAATGGTCATCATAGATCCAACTCTTTTACCAAGTATCTGACATTATAATAAAAATAAAACACATTTTTGATTTTTTGAAAATCGATTAGGTTAACACCAATTAGTCATTTACAAAAGCATTCAACACAAAATGAGGACAGGTCTTTGACCTGACAACTACACTAAAATGTGCTTGTGCACACACAAATTCAAATTTAAGTTGCCTTGCTCTGCAAAATTCAAAAGCAGGATATTACAAGCATTCAGAGTATACCATACAGCACTTCTGTACATTATAGCGTTGCCCACTATAATGTACAGAATTTTCCTATTCAGCTGTCTCAATTTGCAGTCTCTTAATCTTTATGGGCAATATCTTCACCATCTCTTGGCATAAAGAGAATTCCTCATGCATCATTGCAGCTGCTTCCTCACAGTTGGTACAAATATCTACAACTGCTTGATAAGAGTCATAACTCTTTTGCACATTCCACAATTGTGATAGTTTGTCCACTGCTACCTTCTTCATGCTGTTTCTACCAATGAACGCGTGGGCGCTAACTACAGGCCTAATTAAATCGGAATTTAGTTTTGTTGGCATTATACCATTTTTATCCTTGCAAGAGTTCAGGAATTGATCATAGTTTTCAATGCTCTTCTCACAAAGATTGTTGATTTTCTTCAAAGCATGTGGAGTTGGTTTTTCAGTTGTTTTATTTAGTTTTTCAAGTTTGATGTTTAGTATGTCTGAGTAGACTTCACCTAGCTCGAACCACAGTTGCCTGCAGTACTGGAGGTAGTATGTAGGGTTGATTTCTTTAAGTAAGTCTTCGAGCATGTCAATTCGGCGTTTGTGCATTTTGGCGCGCCTTTCATCATCTTCTTCAAAGAAAGCAAGGTAGCTAAATGATTGTGAACTGTCTTGTATCAATTCTATATAATCTGAAGCTAAAGTATCAAGTTTGTAGTACTCCTTGGCCTTACCTAGCCAAGTCTGACAGTTGAGGAAGACTTCTCTTGCATCCTGATAAGTGAGAAGGAACTTGTCTCCAATCTTGCTCTCAAATTTTGAGACATCAATGTCTGAGAAGACTAGCTTTGTGATGTCACCTCCACAGATATTTTCATGGTCTTCTAATGTGAGATTTGACATGTCTGGAATAATGAGAAAAGGTATTTGGTTCAACATTTATGACTTTAATTGCTTTGTGGACTATTGTATTAGAAGGCATTATATAATCAACACCTATACTACTAAGGACTGTAATAAAAAATAAAAAGGCTGTAAATAAAGAATTCATCATTCATTTCAGGAAATTCCTAGCAAAAAAGTAATATCGTAGGTAAATACTTATAGAGCATGTCATACCTGTTATAGCTTCAGTTGTATCTTCAGAATCAGTCATAAGTCTCGCTTTAGATGAGGTCATAAGCAGGATACAATATTTGGCCCAGCACCGAGCCACATCAGCTGACCTATGTTTGAATGTCTCTATCTTAGCCAGAAACACTTCATCATTGTTTTCAGCAGACCCCAACTTCTCTTCATATTGTTCAAGGATAGTTGACGCAGCTGCTAAATGATGCCTTGATTGGAAAAACCCATTTTGCTCAGCAAAGAATTGGGATAAAGTTGCAGAATTTAATGCCCAATCTATAGGCTCATAATCATTGTACTGTAACTGCCTCCGTAAAGTTACATGACAGTAGATAGCAGATTTTAAGTTCTCTTTCAATGAACCATAAACTTGAGCTAAGTAGTAAAGAGTAAGGGTATGTGCCTTCTCAAGTAACATGATATCTCCTATAGGACTCTCCCCTGTTGGATTCAAAATCTGCTCAATTGGCAAAGGCAACTGCATTGTGCATTTAAAGGTCTCGTACATCTCTTTGGCTTGCACCAAATATGTTTTAGCCACACCAGGATCATCACGATTAGACCACAATATGCCTAAGTTATTATAAACATTGATAATAATGATTATAATCTCTGGTTTTGACGAATTCGGTGCAAGCAGTTCCTTTGCTTCTGTAAGGATCTTTTCACTTGATGTTAAGTCTTCAGTTTCCATGTCGATTATGCCTATGTTAAGTAAAACAATCCCTAGCATAGCGTGGAGCTTTATTTCATCCAAACTAGAACTACTAATCAGTTTCTTCAAGCTGTCGCGCATTCCTACAAGGATTCCTTTAGCTTTGTATTTGGACACGTAGGGTTCGTTTTCCGGGTCATTCTTGCTGTCTTCGTCGAGCAGTTTACGGATCTTAGCATAATTTTCACTGAAATCGTTTACAATCTCCTTCTCCGACATGTCCGGGCTCACAGTCATAGTTTTGTTTTGGTCTTGGGAAAATGAGAAATAAATCAATATAACCTTTTTTAATTTTCATGAACGATTACAAATCCGTTAGTATTTTGCCCGTTTAATAGATAACACTTGGTTAATAGTCAACAACTCTCAATGATTTTATTCTGAACTCAATCAAAGATTCTTTTCAATTTTTTATTTTTTGATTTTCACTATTTCGATTTGACGTTTAGAGAAAACTCATTCATTCAATCAATGGAAGTGCAAATGATTTCTGAACGAAACTATACCATGAAAGAAACGAAACTTAGGCTGAACACCCATTGCGATTTATATTCGTGTGAATTTTTGTAGTATTATTTCCGCGTGATGTTTTTACCGCAATGCGTGCAGCTTCATACAATTCCATAGCTCGCAGAATGGACGGAAAAAAATCGCGCGGATATAATACCACAAGAAATCCGTGTTTTGCCACAGAATCCACCGCACCGCGGCCCGTATTAAATTCGCGCGAACATTTTGAATTCTATGAACAGATAGAAAGATACAAAAATCGCGGGGTATTTTATCCGCAGTGCGTGTTAGTTAGATTCAGTACGCGGACAAAAATTTACGCGAATAAAAATCGCTATGCGTGCTAAGCCTAATAGCTAACGAACGAAACTGCCAAGTGCTACCATCTGTTGGAGAACAAAATGAACTACAATGAAAATAAGTGTAAACTCAAACTTGAGCTTGCTATCAGGCTATCTTGTTTAGTCTAAATATGTAATAATCTGTTTCTAACACAGTGTTACATACATACCATAGAGGAAAGTAATCATACTCTTTGGGTATCCCTGTATTAGTCATACAAAATTTACACAATAATTCTTGATTCTTGTAATCCCAGTCCACTTGAATCATAACAGGAAACCTTTTGACTGGGAAAACCAATGATTTAAAACAAAATAAGTTGAGTTTAGGTAACATTTGGAACAACTTGGTATGGTACAAGCTACATAAACTTGTTTGGCGAGGACTATACATACATGAACATGATACACCCAATCATAGAATACTCTTTAATGTACACTATAGCTAATTAAAGTTAAGAACATAGAAGACATATTATGGGCTATGCTTTTGCATCTAAGTGTCTGAGCAATAGCAACAATAAATATAATTATACTTGCTTGTACCCAAATAGTAAGACAACTATGCAATGGCTTCTTACAAAAAAGGACAAAAGGACTGTTAAAATAAAATTGCACATTTTATTTGCACTGTTTATTCTTATCATAAAGTACCACATAATTTTATATACCACCCATCTGCAGATGGGACACAGTCATTCATTTCATTCAGCATAATTCCCTTATTCACAAACATCATGTCACATAATTTTACAGTTTTATTATTTACATTGTACTGTTCAAAATGTTAAAATACAAAAAAAAAGGTTCTAAGTCAGTCCATTATATAAAATAGTGTTATAAAAAACAAAGTTGGTTTAGTTTTATGAATAAGGAAAAAATACCCTTATTCCTAATAACAACATAGTTAAGTATGTTACAAACAGTGCTTACTACGGATGGCCTGTGCCAATAATACATGTATTAGGAACCGGTTGGTGGTTCCGGGTCCTCCATAGACAGGGCTCTTGGAGGTGTTGTGTGGGCATTTAGCTGGGAAAACACCTCCTTTTCACCCAGGGCTAGTGGATCAGGCTGGGTGGCAGGGGAAGGACCAAATTCCATCATTGGAGTAGGTGACACTGGTCTGACAACACCTGATGCTTCCTGCTCCTCCAAAAATCTATCCATGTAATCTGTGTGACCAGGATGTATAGTATACTTTTTTTTCTCCAATCGGGCTTTATTTGCGAAAATATCATGTCGTTCTGTCTTTTTCCATATGTAATAAAACTGAACCAATTCTCCAACTGACCGAGTCCGTACTTTGTACTGTCTGATTAAATGGAAATCTTTGCCATGGGCTTTAAGACCATTTTCAAAGTTACGACATTCCTCTTCTGACCAGAGGCTTGCATGAGCTGGGGTTTGGGCAGATATACGTCGCCGCCTCAATGCTTCCTCAACATTGTGGCCACACTGCTGGAGTAAGTAAAGGGCTTCTTCATCATCTCGTAGCTGCCTCCCCCGAGGCACAGCATCCACTCCAGTTCCTGAACTCATTGCACTAACTTTCTTCATGTACTCCTCTGTAACTTTTTCTTCTAGCGTAGTTGGAGTCCACAGTAATTTGTCCTCATTTTCATATGGTAATGCATCATCATAGCTACATAAGCCTTCAGGTATTGCAGCTTGGAAGTCAGTACCAACCATTATAGTCTTTTTCCAGTCATCCTCATCAGGACTATAATCATAATCATCTTCTTCTTCAGAAGGTGGTCTCGAGCCAGACCTAAGGCATCTTGTGGCTTCTGGATTAGTAGTCTCACTATATAATTGCTGTAATGCTGATTCTGGTTTCTCAATCTCTTCGGGCACCACCTCAGGGGCCTGCTCTGGGACTGGCTTGTCCATGCTTTTATCGTATCCGTACAGTGCTAGTAATTCCTCCAAGGGCATATCACCTTCACGCTGAAGGCTGTTGAGTTCGGCTTTAGGATCTTGTTGCTCTCCCGCCGCCAAAGCTTCTTCTTCGTCTAGTGTTCTCTCGTCATCAAAATCATTTACCATCATTTCAACAGAGGGCTCGAATAGAGACTTGTCGTTCCCCACGTCCATACTCGCATCGTGTTCGCTTACATTGGACACCAGCGCGCAATCTGACATGACGACCACGGTACCACACTATGGATATTGTCTCACCAAAACATGATAAGTATTTAGTGTTAATATAATTAATTTACGTAATTTAACATTAAAATAAATAGAAAACATTACAAAGACATATTATGCGATTTTTTATGAATTATACGAAGAACAAAACAAAAATATTTTGACACGACAACTAAGTTTCGTGAGTTCTGTCAGTGTCAAAGTTTTTTTTTTGTCAAGAGAGCCTGAGTCATGAGCAAACCCTAGCCTTAACAGTAAAGCTAATCATAAATAAAGAAAGCAAACAAAAGTTAAAAACATTTTTCTGGTATTATTCATTAATTAACAAATAATTCGAACCGTAATTATGATACATTTACAGATTTTACACAAAATAAGAAAAAAAAAACCGGCCAGGTGCGAGTCGGACTCGCACACGAAGGGTTCCGTACCATTATCGCAAAATACTGCATAAAAATCACGTTTGTTGTATGGGAGCCCCCCTTAATTTATTTTATTTTAATTTATTAATTATTATTTTTTGTAGTAAATATACAACTAAACATTCTGTGAATATTTCAAGCGTCTACCTGTTGCCGTTATAAATATCGAGCAAAAAACGGCAAAAATATCACGTTTGTTGTATGGGAGCCCCCCTTTAATATTTACTTTATACTGTTTTTAGTATTTGTTGTTATAGCGGCAACAGAAATACATCATCTGTGAAAATTTCAACTGTCTAGCTATCACGGTTCATGAGATACAGCCTGGAGACAGACGGACAGACAGACAGATAGACAGACAGACGGATCGCGAAGTCTTAGTAATAGGGTCCCGTTTTTACCCTTTGGGTACGGAACCCTAAAAAACAGCAAGAAGCAACCGAGCAGAATATCACTTCACTAACATTTCGGTTTTTTTCTATACGTTTACGTCAGACGTCACGTCAGTCCAGAAGTGTCAAACAAATGTCTGTCAAGTCAAGTGGAAGTGAATGCGTTTCCTTTCCAAAATAATTGTATTTGTAAATTTATACCAAATTAAAATGATGTTTGATAGTTTGTCGATATTAATAAAATAGTTTTTGGTTTCTCCGCCTAAATCAATCAAAATGTTGCGGACCCTATTTATATTGTTTGTGACAATCGTCAAAGTAACGCACAGTTTTTCGGACATTGGAAAATGGGATTTACCGCTGAATGGGGTGAGGGTGTTTCTCGTTACATACTATGAACGTTAACTATAAAATGCAATATTGATATCAACATCCTTCTTTTTAATTATACAAATTCATTTTTGCTATTTTATTGATGTTATGATTGCTTCATACCTATACACTATACCATTTTATGGATATTTTTTCTGACTCATTGTTTATTCTTATTTACTGAAATGCTCATTGCGGTTCCTTTATTGCTAGATAACTAGTTAAAATTTGCTAAATTGTAAGTAAAAAATACATTAATTGCCTACATTGAAATCTGTTATCTGATAAATTTACACTTAAAGGAAAAGTAACAGGAAAAACAATATAAAAATTAAATCCTGTACTTGTTATAGTGTTGTTACTATGCTAGCTTTGGGTTATGTACTTTCTGATATAGATTTATATCTGAATCTTTAATTCATTATGCATTATTATGTCACAAATACCTAAATAATGCTTGCTTTGAACAGCAGAGTCAATCAAGAGCTATGAGCATTGTTTTAACAATGAAGCACAGGAATTACCTCCATTGTGCCTATGAGAGCAATGAGATTTTATTGCAATTCAAAAACTTACAAAGATAAATGATTAATTTAAAGATTTTTTTTCAGGACAATTGTATGTTTACATTAGCTAAGTCTCTATTTAAGGATGCTCAGCTCATTATAATGTGTAAGTATAAGAATAATTTTCATTTAAATCTTTTATAATCATATTGCTACACTTATTACTTTTTCCTCTAATATGTTGGCACAAACAATTTAACACTGCTTGCTACACCCATGCATATTATTTTTGCTAATTTATGTTGGTACAACATGTTATGATAACCTGTCTTTTGATACAAGTATTTTTTTTATATTGACCTAGATATCTCAGCATTGAATTGTTACACTTACAAGAATAAAGCCTGATTAAATCTACTATTTAATATGAAACCAAATTACTACTAATTGTATCACAATCTTAAAGATATGAAATAATAAATGATAATCTTAGGCTGATACACTTCCCTTCCTTTTATGCTGTTTCCTGTTGCCATGGTTTCTCAAAAACTTTAGAACTAGCGGTCTACTGGTATTCGGCTGGTATTCTGGTTAGAATTGCAGCCAACCCAAATATGGCAAAGGCCAGGCAAGCAGATGACCTTTGGAACAGAGAGTACTTAAAATAAATAAAATAAAAATAAAAATAGCCTTTATTCTCTGATTTTGTTTTTACATTTCTTACTAACTAGCCTTCTTACCAATTTTCCTATTGCTAATACTTAATTCTATTTTACACACTATGTTCTAACAAATTGGTAACACCAGCATTAACTATCCATCAGGTTGTCCTCCCTGGACATAGGCCTCCTCTAGAAGAGTACTTAAAGATATTGTAAACAAATAGACAAATCACTTCTTGGAGATATGTTGTATTGGTTGATAGCAAAATATGAGAATTATTATTCGGCACAAAAAGGAATTTTTTAGGGAACTGACTTGAATGGTTAGTAATCACAAATGTCTGTATTCTATCAATGATTATAAATAATAAATAAATAATAATATATCTTTATTCAGATAGGTTAAAACACTGTATGAATCTTAGATAACTAACCTTATATATAAAATTCTCGTGTCACAATGTTCGTTCCCGTACTCCTCCGAAACGGCTTGACCGATTCTCATGAAATTTTGTGAGCATATTGAGTAGGTCTGAGAATCGGCTAACATCTATTTTTCATACCCCTAAGTGGGTAGGGTAGGGTAAGTAGGTAGGGTAGGGTAGGATAGGATGGGGAAGGGTAGGTAGGGTAGGGTAGGTAGTGTAGGGTTGTTAGGGTAGGGTAGGTAGGGTAGATGAATGTTTGGTGTTTTTATGGCAAAACAAAGTTTGCCGGGTCAGCTAGTATAGGTATAATAATGGAAGATTACAGACAGACTATTCTATTTCTTTTTTATAAAAACTTTGCCCCACACTAGGAATTTCTTCTGGAATCGGGGGTGCATTTACAAAAATATAAAATCACATACACAACACCGAGAGCCGGAACAACTATCTGTAGATCATACAAATACTTGTTCCGTGCGGGAATCAAACCCGGAATACGCAGCACAGCAGTCAAACGCTTAACCACCGCACCAACCATGTGCATTAATGCATTATTGATCAGAAATGAGGATGCAATTTCACTTATACATCTGATTTCTGAATTGAATATTTACAGTTAAGAATGTGGCAAAGCATACTTTGCCAAAACTTGACGAATTTCATCCTAAAATGTAGTTAGACAAATGCTCAATTTAAAATTCTTAATTCAGAAATCATTGGTTAGTGATCTTTCTAAATAAATGCACAAAAAATTAGAATCTAAATGACATTAAGAAGGAGTAACTTTTATTGAAATTGCTTAATCCATAATGCTAGATTTATAGGCAATTTTCTCCATCAATACAGTAAAAATTACCCATAGAGGTCTTTGCCCAGTGCCCTGTAGTGGCACTAGTGTAGTGGAACTATTACCAGCCAACACTAATATTGCCAATCTATCTATACTATATAATATTATAAAGATGAAAGATTTGTTTGTTTGAATGTACCGAATAGGCTCCGAAACTACTGGACCGATTTAAAAAAAATCTTTCACCAATAGAAAGCTACATTATTCCTAAGTGACATAGGATATTTTGTTATCCCGAAAACGGGTCCTGCGGGCCCACGGGAGCGAAGCCGCGGGGAACAGCTAGTAAAGTATAATTGAATATAGGTCTGATACATGTTAGACTGATATCTTATCACTGGACATAGCAACTTATCTGATGCTTTTAAGATATGGCTTATAAACAGCAGTGTTATCAGGCATCTAGTACTCTGTATGACCCAAGTTTTATGCTCTTTTACAAAATGCAATGCCGCCTTTACCCACCTTTACAGCAAATAACTAATATTTAAAAAATATTACTTTTAATATACACCTGTGACAACAGTATAATTTTTTTGACTCACATTGTTCCAATAATATAATTTGTCCCCTGTAATATAAATACATTACGTACCTCTGATCTTTGTGTCTTTGAAGGTTAGTGAAGACTGAATATTCTGTTCTTGACTTTTTTTTAAATAAATGGGTTGTTGCATTCGAAGCTTTTAATGAGCCAGACACCGTGTACTCTGAGATTTTTGCCATTAAAAGTTACCGTCACAAACACAATGATCTGAAGCGAGAACTACGTACTATTTCAAAATATTGCTTCTGAGACAACCTCATTACGTTTAGAGACATAGCCGCAAAGAGGCCCACTCTTTGAGGTCCAAGGGACAAAGCACAGTCAGCCGGGCGAGAATATATATAAGTGATAAAATGTGTGACTTAAGCCTGTCACGAATGGCCGTGCTCGCCTCGCAAACAGGGTCGAAGCAGCGTCAATCTTAAATTATACTTACATAGCATATGGACCTCTATCTCCACAAGACGCATCGTATCAAGATAAACAAAAGACGAACGAAAGAATCGCGCGAACTCCCGCTTATCCTTCAGAATTTGACTCGACCGACGACGCTTCGCTTCGTGCGCTTTCGTCTCTGTCTCAATGTATTTTTGGCCCTAACTTTGCATGTCAATTAAAGTCAAAACCTTTTTGTTACAGTCAAATGTGAAATGGTGAATGCAACTGACATAACCGTTAACTACCAGTGGACGAAGACTAAGTGTTCTCCAGACTACCTACATTATTTTGAGCAGGTAAAGTTCAACATGTATAAACATCACGCCCTAATTTCCCGAATCTGAAGGGATAAATAGGCAGAGATGTAAAGCGAATTGAGCGAGCTGTTTTATTATACGCCCTACGTAGTTAGGGGCTATTGCTACGACAGGACACATATTCGGCCTAAGAAAGCTGCAGAACACGGTGTGGTTTTTAACCGACTTCCCAAAAAGGAAGAGGTTATCAATTCGTATGTTTCTGTTTTTTTTTTATGTATGATCGGGCATAACTCTATCATATTAATTATATAAACGGATTAGCAATATTATTTTTTTTGTTCGAAAGAAGTTTGTTCCGAAATGGTCCCATTTATATCTGGTAAAGATGATAAAGAACTCCAGGCGTCTTCATAGAATTTCCTAATGGGTAAACCCAATAACTTTATCCGATTCGGTTATCGAACCCAATTAAATAACTGGTTGACTTTATCATCGGTTTTTTGCACGGTTACTTTATCTTACTAAAACGGTATGAAGAGACGTTTTCCGTATCGCTTGGCTATGGCCGTATTTAACACTAGCAACAAAATTTATAATGGAATTAGGAAATCGTAAACGTACGCGCATATCGCAACGTAAACTGTTTTTAATGGTTTTAAATTTTATCGAACTTATGGTCGTACTTATACGTCTTTACGACACATTAGATTTAGAAACTGTACAGGGTGAGCAAAAAAACGTGGATCAAACAAAACAGGGCGATAGTTGGGGCACAGATAATATAATACTAGCCTACACATGCCTCATCCCATACAAAGAAACCGTGCCGACATAAAGAACGTTTTTCGTCTGATTAGGCTGATTATTTTTATAAGTAATTCGATCGCGTTCGTTTCCGTTCCATGGCTATAGATGGTGTTAGCAGCGACTTGCAAGTAAAAGGGTTTTCTCGGTTCATGACTATTTTTTTCTTTAAATACAGTGATGATTTGAAAGGTTGACTGGTAGAGAATGCCTTGCTGCATTAAGTCCGCCTATGTATGACCATTGTACATGAAATTCAAATAAATAAATAATTTGTTTTATAAGTAGTATTTTTTGCATGTTTTTACAGTTTCATTGTACCAAAATGTGTAATAGTTCTATCTCACGAAAAAGAGTTACGTCGAACCCCTCCCCTCCCTGGACTTTTCCCCAAAATTTCAGACGCCTTTTGAAGGTTTCCCCTCGTTAATAAAAAAAAGGCTTAGTCAGTCGTAGGCATAGTTACCGCTGGGGAAAAATCTCCACAAGATGGGAGCCTAAGTATGGACCGCAACACCGAACCTGGCCCTGGGAGCTGTAGCGAAATGATCTAGACGGATACCACAAAGGTTGATTTGAAGTGGCTTAGGAAAAATTTGGGCAGTCCTTCGTCCAGCTTAGTGGGCGACAGTGCAGACTATAAAAAATAAAACGAGTGTCTGTTATACCAAATTAATTTATTTTATTATTTTTTCCAGCAAGTGATATCATGCACAAAACGAGTGGAGCGGTCGACGTTGGATTTCAACGGTACAGGCGCATTGCCTATAAAAGAAGAAAAGCGAACGATCTCATGTCAGCATCCGAATCAAATCTTATGGCTGGAGCCGTTGCTGCCTGCAGTTACCAAGAGGGATGGAGTCACTACTGTGTCAGTGAGTAACTTGCTTTTTATCGGCTTTTTAGAGGTAATAAACTTACAAGGTCAAACGCCCAGGACTTAGAACACCATACCTACATAGCGTGAATAGGCATGTAATTTCAAGATTAGCATCTATGGACTGCCTGGATGATCTAGGCAATCTTGATTAGTTTATTATGGTGAATAAATGAGTAAGTATATCGCCAGACTCTTTTATTCACCTTATAAATTCGACAAACCAGACACCAATTTTAAATAATTCTGAAATTAAACGCGAGTCGACTTGTCAACCTAATTACGCTATGTACGGAAATATCAAATACAAATAAACCTAAATATAAACAACAATACGACAACAATAACAAAACAACAACAACAAACCCACCCAACTCTCTAACCATAAGTTTAGGTTAAACACTGATTATTTTTAAATTCAAATTCTCTTATTAGGGTTCCGTACCCAAAGGGTAAAAACGGGACCCTATCACTAAGACCGCGAAGGTCCGTCTGTCTGTCTGTCTGTCACCAGGCTGTATCTCCTGAACCGTGATAGCTAGACAGTTGAAATTTTCACAGATAATGTATTTCTGTTGCCGCTATAACAACAAATACTGAAAACAGTATAAAATAAATATATAAGTGGGGCTCCCATACAATAAACGTGATATTTTTGCCGTTTTTTGCTCGATATTAATAACGGCAACAGGTAGACGCTTGAAATATTCACAGAATGTTTAGTTGTATATTCACTTAAAAAAATAATTATTATTAAACTAAAATAAAATAAATTAAGGGGGGCTCCAATACAACAAACGTGTTTTTTTTGCCGTTTTTTGCGATAATGGAACGGAACTCTTCGTGCGCGAGTCTGACTCGCACTTGGGCGGTATTTTTTTTATAAACAAGGCCCCAAGTTCGCAGTTTGAGTAATTGGATAAAAAAAATATAAACAAAAGAAGAATAGTGTGATAAAAACATCGCCAAAGATTTTGATACATAATTATTTAAGTCTTTCGTTTCCCTGAGTTTATAAATAACTACTTAATTAATAGTTTGGCGATAACACAGCCCAATAAACATGCATATTCATTTAATTTAAATTCTGTACAATCAAGTGTTTTTTGAGGCACTAGACAAGTCAACAAGTGACATTTTATTAACACGTCACCGATAGCGTTTGGAAAAAAAATAATAAACACATTACCCTCCTTCGGCAGTCGGGTAAAAATGTTTGGGATTGACAGGTGTTAATGTCTAATGTCTCATAGGGAAACTCTTACATTTTGATATTCATTTAGAGGATGTGACCACCTCTGAGAGTTAATTAAGCCGCCTCTGGGAACCCCACAGGCAATTACAAACATAATTTTACCCCTATCGCGCTTGTACATAAGTACGTTATGTATTGTCTTAATTTTTAATTGCAATCTGTTGTAAATAACGTACAAAGCGTTTTGCGAATACTTTCATTGTACGCACAGCTAAGGAGTCAAATTCCCTGCCGGAGTCTCTGTTTCCTGACACAGATAAATAAAAAATAAAAATAAAACATTTATTTTAAAATAGAATGAAATGAGTAATCAGTGTTTCTTTCTTTTAGAAATCAGCACGACACGCGTTATTGACTGTCGAATCAGAAGGCATTTACGTGTTGAAGATGAGCCTGACTTCTGGCAAGCAGTTCAATGCCGTGGCTAGCATAGAGATGCCAGCACCTTCGGGGTACCTATCGGCCGCCATCTGGCCACTTTTACCGGTACGTTTTGATAATCATCATCATCAATCTATTAATGTTCCCACTGCTGGGCTGGGACACAGGCCTCCTGGTGAGCGAATGAATGCGCCTTACGCGGGCCCAGTGCTGAATGGTGGATGTGACATTTTCGGTTCTAGGACATGTCGGTTGAGTGGTGATGAAATTAATTACATAATGTAAAGCGCCTGTTCGGGTTCGAACCTACGACCAACAACTCCTTAGTCGGGGCCACCACTGCTCTATTAGTAGCCATACACAAAGTTAATTAGTATGGCCAATGGAGTAAAAAAGTTTCTAGATAAAGAACGAGCTTAATGGGCGCACGGTTGGCGCAGTGGTTGAGCAATTGACTGCTGCGCTGCGTGTCGCGGGTTCGATTCCCGCACGGAACAAAAATTTGTATGACCTACAGATAGTTGTTCCAGCTCTGGTTGTTTGTGTATGTGTGTTTATGTGTTTGTAAACGCACCCACGATACAGGAAGAAATTCCTAGTGTGGGGCAACGTTTTATTAAAACAAAAAATAAAAAATTGTCGGTTTCTGACTGCAAAAATTCCTATAAGGTCCAGGATTTTTGTAAATATTATTATGTTATTACCAATCTGATACACCTATGCAAGTAAGCCATTACATTTCAACATTTAAAAATCATTGGTGCTTGGCTATTCAGCAGGCTTATTACGTATATTTTGCAAGTGCAAAACGATAGCGATCAAACGCTTTTTCTCATAAAAGTCGGCATTACCTGCAGTGTAGGTATGGTAAGTCCTACGCAATCGTATGCTAATCGTTCGTTGTTTGTCAAATGCACTTATTCAAAAAAAAAAACCGCCAACAACTCTAAAACTTCTGTATTGAAGAGCAATTATTGCGCTAAGATACGTAATAAGTCTGCAGGTTACAAATCTTTTAATACTAGCTCACTTATAAATACAACGTACATAAAACACTACTTTATCAAGTCAAAAAACAACAATAATTTACTCCATTTTAGCTAAAAGTAGTAGTCATAAAAATAAAGTTTTTTATATGGCACTGTTAACAGCATGTCCATGATAAAAGTCTGACTTAAGGACCTTCCACCGCTTTAGTGCCGTAAAACGGTTACTTTCTAATCCTAAGTAACGGCTAGTGGTTTGAAAAAAAAAACATATTTATTATTGATTCATGTACATAATTTTTGAAACAAGGTTTTTTCGTGTAACTAATAGTTTTGCTTTAAAATAATAATTATCAACACGATATTTTTTCGCAACTTTTGGAAACTCCTCCAAAACGATTTGGATGTTTAAAAATATTTTTACACAGAAAAATTGATCGCTGGAATTCCTTCATAACTGAAATAGCATATATAAATCAAATAATGTTTTGCAAACAAAACTGTCCAATATTGATATTTTGGCATCGAGCGGGCGCACGGCCAGTACATTGCGTATATATCGCCTTAAGGTTCGTTCGTAGCCGACTGCAGAACGCAGCAGCAGGCGACGTGTCGCCGTGTTACGTCGCAGCATCTTGTCGCTGCAGTGCAAATACATAGAAACCAGTAATGTCGCCTGCTGCTGTCTAAAGTCGCTTACTAACTTATACCTTTTAATAACAAAAACAGCGCCTTTATTTCGTACTAATACGGACTATTTTCATACTTAAAGGGTCAATACCAATTTAAATTTTACCATACATCCTCAGTTCTTCGGCGTAATGTGTGGCGTCTACACGCTGCTATGCACAGGCTGGCTCCTAGTCTGCTGGCTGCAATGGAGGGACCTGCTCCGCATACAGTACTGGATCGGGGGCGTAGCCCTATTGGGCATGATCGAGAGCGCCACTTACTATGGAGTGTATTCCTCTATCAATAGTGTAGGGTGAGTACAACAATCGTTAAAATGCAGAATGAACGATAATGTCTCTAAGGCTCACTTGCACTCTTTAGTGTTTTGCTTTTGAAGTTGTTTAAAATAGTTTTTTTTTTAATTTTAGTACACTATCACTAAAAATGAGCTAGTTCTATAGTAAGGTACCCAATTTACGCATTCGTAAGTATTTTTACATGTTTGTTTCAGTTACTTCAACGCTGAAGTGTACATGTTTGCAGAGTGGATGTCAGTCGCTAAGAGAGCCTTAGCGAGAATGCTAGTCATCATCGTATCTTTAGGATTCGGTATCGTCAAGTAAGTAGTTCATATCATCACCATAATTTCAGCCGAAATAAGGCCACTTCATTCATTTTTTCATTTCATTTATTCATAAAACAATTTACATTGTATTGAATATATACCTACACATGCAATTTACATAAAAATACAAGTTTTGTATATAATGTCAAACAGTTTTAAATAATATGTTAACCAGTTTCAAATATAATATCAAAAAGATTTAAATAATTTATCAAACAGCTTCCAATTTACTGCCAAACAGTTTTAAATAATATGTCAAACAGTTTTCAATACAATGTCAAACAGTTATAAATAATATGTCCAAACAGTTTTAAATATAATGTCAACCAGTTTCAAATAATTATAATATCAAAAAGTTTTAAATAACGTATCAAAAAGCTTTCAATTTACTGCCAAACAGTTTTAAATAATATTTCAAACAGTATTCAATACAACGTCAAAAAGTTATAAATAATATGTCCAAACAGTTTTAAATACAATGTCAAAAGGTTCTAAAGTTATGTAATGTCAAAAATAAATATAATTCAGGTATTATGTGACATTAGTACCGATATATTAAACAGACATTTTTCTAATAAAAAGGTCCTTAATTTTGCTTTAAACAAGTTGGTGTTATAAATCAGGATCTTTAGCTCAGTAGGCAACTTATTAAATATCTCTACAGCTTGGTACTTCGAGCAATGCTCTACTATATTAAATTTCGGTGATATTAGTTGCTTAAAATTTTTTCTACGCGTGCTTTCTCTAATCTCACGTTCTTCATGTGATTCAAACTCATGTAGATACTTAGCAAAATTACTTAGTAGGATCAATATATACAGACTAGGTACTGTTAATATTCCCATTTTTTTTAAAGTAATCTCTGCATGAGGCATGTTGTGCAATTCTGACTATTGTCCTTATGGCACGTTTCTGCAAGATGAACGCTCTCTGCCAGTTATAACTGTAACTATTACCCCAGAGCATGATGCTATACCTTATCCTCGACTCGACCAGAGCATAATATACAGCCTTTAACTGTTCTATGTTTAATTCATCCCTAAGGCTCCTGAGTGCGTAACATGCTGACGATATGGATGATTCAATAACAGCAAGCTCCGGTTTCCAATTTAAATGCAAATCTAGGTTAATCCCTAAGAATTTCACCTTGTCCACTAAATTAATCTTGTCTCCGTTTTTTTTATTTCTAAGTTATCATTATTACGAGTCGTAGTCTTAAATAATATGAGGTTAGTTTTACCTGCATTTAGTAATAAGTTATTAGCTGTAAACCAATCGCAAATTTTTGTATAATTATATTTGTATTTAATGTCAATTGTTCTATGTCTTTTGCCCCAATTATTATGTTTGTATCATCTGCTAAAACAACAACCTGCTCGTTCGGCTGAGTTTTACTCATGAAGTTAAGTAAGGTATTTGTAAAAATAATATAGAGAATAGGTCCTAAAATTGAGCCTTGAGGCACACCACGTTTTACATACGTCATTTTCGACTTGTATATCACTTCGTGATTATTCTCGTCTATACTTTTAATTTCTACATACATTCGTCTATTTTGTAAGTACGATGTACCTTTTATACCATAATGTTCGAGTTTAGTAATTAGTAGTTCATAATCTATGGTGTCAAAAGCGGAACTGAGGTCAACAAATAGTCCAGCTAATTTCATTTTTTCATTTAATTTACTAACTATTTCATTTATTAAAGTGTCAATTGCATCCGAGGTACCAACGCCTTTCTGATTTCCAAATTGTCTCAGATTAATAATTTTGTTAATACCTAAATGTAACATTAGTCTAGTTTTAATGATTTTTTCAAAAAGTTTTGATAAGGTGAGTAATAAGGATATGGGGCGATAATTTTTGGGATCAGTCTTTGAGCCCTTTTTATGCATCGGAATCACCTTAGCTAATTTCAACTGGTCAGGAAAGATTGACTGTTCGATGCATTTATTGAAAAAATCAGAAAGAGGAGAAGCTAATATTTCTATATTTTCCTTTATAGTCGATATCGGTTCGTCGTCAAAGCCGCAAGAATGTTTATTAGCCATTTTACTAACTAACTTTGTAATTTCATTTGGTGTAGTTGGTTTGAATGTTATATCACTTTCAACTCTTTTCGTCGAATCCATTGCTCTATATAAAAAACATTGCTCTATCTTTATCTTTATTCGCTATAGATGATTTGAGTAAGAAACTGTCGGTAAATATATTTGCAATATCTTGAGGATCCGTGATAACTTTATTGTCTACATTTAAGATAAGATTTTTACGGTGCTTGTTTTTCTTCTTTTTAGTGTGTTCGTTAACTATTTTCCATGCTTCTTTCACTATATTTTTTGCACTGTTTAAAAAACGTGATATAGCTTGCTTAATAACTCTTCTGTAAATTCGAACGTAGTTGATTTTGTAATTTGTGATGCTGGCATTATTTTAACGTCCAGAGCACAGCACTCTTTTCATTTTACTTGAAACTTTAATACCTTTTGTAATCCACTTTATTGTATGGTTATTGTTAGACTTTATTCTAACTGATTTTTTGGGATAACAATTATGGAATATTTTGTTGAAATTGCTTAGAAACTGATTTATTCCCATATTAGTCCAAGTTTTGTTCGTAATAGTTCTTTTGAAAACGGAATTGTTCTTCTCATTAAATATTCTTTTAATTACTGTGGTGTACTCGAAGGTTTTTGATTTTTTGTTTATTTCATCAAGAGCCACATAAAAGAAAAGTCCACCATGACCATCAGCTAAGCCATTATGATCCACAAAACATGTTATATAAACACGACTGAGATTTATTTCGGATAAAGGTTCTCAAAAGGTATCTAAAATTATAGCATGTCAAAGTACTTAAAAACTCAGAAGATTTTTTGTTCTCAACAACTACGTCAACATTGAAGTCCCCACATATAATACAGTTTTTGTCAATAAAATGTTCTAATAATTTTTCTAAGCTAGAAATTAAGCTTTTGAAGTTTTTATCATAGGGACTTCGGTAACAACAACAAATGTATAACCCTGTTGCAACATCTTTTGCACCACATATCTCGAAACTTTCGGCTCTATAAAACTTATTGATGGACTCAATGTTTTCGCATTCTTTCAATTTATGTGCCAAAATAAGAGTACCTCCCCTTTTCTTGTTAGTCCTTGTGTTACATGCGACTAGATTATAATTTGACATAGTAAAAACATCGGCAGATTTGTTATTTAAGAAATGTTCGGATATACATAAATAGTCCACGAGATTACCTGATGTTTCAATATATAATTCGAGTTCAGTTTTTTTATTGCTTATTCCACACACATTTTGATGAATAGTAGTTTATGCAATGGTCATATAATAGGGGTTATTAAAACACGAGCGTAGGTTTATCAAATGAGGCGAAGCCGAATTTGATAATAATATTACGCGAGTGTTTTAATACCTAATTATATGCTATTGCATACACTACTTTATCTTCACTCATACAGTTGAAATAAAACAAAAGTGGAAAGAGAAAAAATATGTGGTATGGTATGGCGGGCAATTTAGATTCTCATTGCGCAGCGCGCGCATCCACAGACAACTGACAATGACATGAGCCCATACGCGCCAGAAAATTAAAAAATAAAAGTGTGCTATAAAAATTAAAAAGTTATTTTATGATGCAGTTGTTTGAAAATCGAAGGAAAATGTTGAACTATAATGGTTTTTTTTTTAATTTTACCTATCCACGAATATAAAGTACGTGTTTATACAATATTTTTCGAATTCGTATTTGGAACATTACGTTGTGAGTGTAGATAAAAATCTTTAAACAACTAGTATCTGATAATAGGGTACTATAACTTATGTCATCTGGTTTCACCTTTTTATTCTCGAAAAAAATCACGATCATTTATAATTGCAGGTGAAATATTTGTTTGTGAGGACGAATTTACAAACACTCTAGATGGAGGTGTTTCACTTTTTTTGAGTACCAAATTAGTAGTAGTTTGTGTAGAAACATTTTTAACAATCCGTTTTGCCTTTTGATCTATAAACAGATTATGCACATAATTTTGATAATTTATCCTGTGCTGTAATCGCAATATATCCCTATAAATTAATTTGCATGCAGTTAGCTTGTTAAGTAAAGGCCTTTTGCTATAGTTAAAATAATCATTGTTATCCAGTGTTATACAATTAGAGTTTTTACAATTATTGCATACAAGTTTTAAGGTGCGATTGACATTTGACACGTTTAAATATTTATTATTATAAATCTTACTGACAAGTACGTTTGTGTTTTGTATATTTTGCAAAGTGTGATGCAGAGAACTTAATATATTTAAAGGTTTTTTGTCGCTAATACCTCCAATTATTAAAACAAAGTCAGACTTTGTGAAGTCCACTGCTGGACATGGGCCACCACCAAACGTCGCCACACTGAAAGATCCTGTGCGTTTCGCATATCCACCGGAACCGGGGTACCGAGCCGGTTCCGCGTGCTGGAAGACTCAGCGTTAGAAGGCCTCCCTCTAGGTGAAGCAACGACCTGGTCAAGGCAACGGGAGTCCGTTAATTCATGTAATTATCAAAAAATACTATGACAGTGTTAATGATCCCAAAGCGTGATTTATCGTGCACGATATTATATAAATGAGCTCATATTAAAAGCCTATTTTTGTATGGACAGTAAGAGCAATGTCAAATCAATAGGATTTCAGAGTGGAATATTCACACTATTTAGTATGTTTTCTGACGACAATTTTGTGCCGTCACACTAAACAATTTTGCGCTAAATAAGGAGGAGGAGCTTGTGGCTAAATAATAACAGCCGCACGGGTCGATCTTCAAGGTTAAACAACGCTTGACGAGGTCGGTTCGTGGATGGGTGACCATTTCAATATACCGAGTTTCCTCCGTGCCTCGGAAAGCACGTTAAGCCGTTGATCCCGGCTGTTATTTGAAGATCTTTGACAGTCGTTACGGGTAGTCAGAAGCCTGAAATCTGACGCCAGTCTTGCCAAGGGGTACCGTGTTACCCAGTTACTGGGTTGTGGGGGTCAGATCTAGGGCAGTCGCTCCATGTAAAACACTGGTACTCAGCTGAATCCGGTTAGACTGGAAGCCGACCACAACATAATTGGGAAAAAGGTTGGGCAAATGATGATGTGCTCATAATTAAAGCCCATTTTCGTATGGATAGTAAGTTAGAGAAATTATTAACAGGATTTCAGAAATGAATATTAACAATATTTAGTTCATGTTTACTGACGACAATTTTGTGCCGTCATACTGAACAACTTTGCAAACTCGAAAAAGTTTGAACCCCAAATCTCAATGCACTAGGGTCTGACTCGAGACTATACGACATATATGTCATAGACCAAATGACGTCCTGTATCAACAAAACAGTCGCTATAGTAATATGTAAAATATCATCAAGTAAAAATTAAAAATATCATCAAGAAAAAATTAAAAATTTCAAAAAACCCACGACAATTTATTTTGTCATACATTTTATCTACATAATTTAGGTAAGTAGACACGCTTCGATCAACAATCCATCGAACACGTAATTATGACACGATATCTAGCGAAAATACCCCGATTCGAACAGTAAAACGCCCATAACTTTTGAACGACTGAACTGATTTTCATCAAACATAGCTAAGAACGCTTCCGATAATGTCACGTTTCAAACAAAAAAAAAAACAAAGTCGGTTCATCCGTTTAGGAGCTGATGCCACAGTCAGATACACAAATACCCAAACACACAGGTACATACTTCAAACTTATAGGTACAGGTCCCGTCACGTAAAAAGAACGCTGGCCTTGAATCTGCGCAGTGAGCGATTTATCGATCAAACTGGTGGTATGAAGGGGGCGCGACGGGTGAATGCTCCGCCAGTGTTTCTGTGCGCGCACGCTATTGGTTCGTCAGTTGACCCATGTTTCCCGCGCAGAGATCACGCTTCGTTCGCTGCCAAAATACAGTCGCACACACAACTTTCTTTGCACGACGATTGTTTAAAAAAATGAAGGAATAAAAAATGATTAATTGATTTTTTGATTTTATTTATTATTGATGATAGTATCTATTATTTTATGAACAAAGAAGTTGAGAAAGGAGCAGTTGATAATTTATAATAATAAGATATTTATAATAATAAGATCGAAATAAAAAATAATGCTCAAGTAAACATTATCTAATTTAAATCCTACCTCTTCTAAGTACTAACTAGCTAGAAAGTACCTATTATGATTCTACAATAAAGCAAGTACTCTTATATTATAAAACAATATCCTAGTACTTTAGAACGCGACAGTACCCATGCGCAGACACATCCCCTCCACTGTCGCTCAGCGTTCTTTTTACGTGACGGGACCTGTAACACCCCTCTTTTTACCCGACTGTCGAAGGAGGGTTATGTGTTTATCAGTCTATGTATGTATGTAAGTATGTATGTATGTTTGTTCCTATGTGGCGTTCTAGAGACCAAACGCGTGGGCCGATTTTGATGGTTCTTACGTTAATCGATTCGTCTTAACCCCGCGAGTGTCACTGGTTAGATGAAAATTGAAAAATAGGAAAATAGCGGTTCTTGGGCGCCATATTGTGGGTGCCCAATTTTTTTTTTCTTCCAAACCTATCGTGTGGGGTATCAAAATAAAGGATTTTAAGAGGTGATTTAAAAAATATACAACACATATATGTTTAAATGTACCTGATTCGAAAAAAAAATTACTAAAAAGTTATAAATAATAAAATAAAAAAACCCGACTGCTTGAAAAGCGAACTAAAAAGACGTAAACAAGGAGAAAATCATGCTGTGCAGTCGGAGGATACGTCTGGTTTTGGTCAGCCAGCTCGCGAAGATGTATCCTCCGACAGCACAGCATGATTTTCTCCTTGTTTACGTCTTTTTAGTTCGCTTTTCAAGCAGTCGGGTTTTTTGACTTTTTCGTCGGGGGTTAAAAATGTATTGGATTGCCAAGTGCTATTTAAATGTCACGCGATCAATCCCTTACATTTTGGCATTTTGAACATCGCCATAGCTGATATAATGACAATTTGTCTAACTAGAGCCTCTGATCGACTAAAGGCGCGATTCCATTAGGCAAGTATTGAATGCAAGTATGACGTCACAGTTGCTTGCATTGGAAACATGTTTTTGAGAGTGTGCAAATTGGATGCAGGTTTTACTTGCATACAAGTGGAGATGTTCTCAATTTTTACATCATGGGCGGAAGACGAGCAACTAACTTTTACGCGTTTAATTTGCGCGTCGATTGAATAAAAATGTACAAGTCCAAATTACCTACATGCAACTTGTAGCTTCTATGCAGGTTTGTTCAAGTTGCATGCAATTTGCATACAAGTAAGTTGGCTAATGGAATCGCGCCTTTACACTATAATTTATTAACACAATCATTTCTTTCCTTCAGGCCCCGACTAGGCCCTGCGCTCCAGCGGGTAGTAGGAACAGGGGTCCTATGGGGCATCCTCGGCGGAATCAACGCCTGGTTGCGACTCCACCACAAAGCCAACGACTCCAATAGAGACTTACTACTATCTGAAGTGCCGCTGTCACTTCTAGACAGTGCTATATGCTGGTGGGTGTTTGTGTCCCTCGCACACACCATGAGGACGCTGCAGCTGAGAAGGTTAGTTAGTTATAACTGAACTAGTAGTGTAACAGAGACCCTTGGGCTCCTTTATAGCCTTAGTTGCCGCGGCGTCATGCAGCATGGCAGCTTATGGGTGCCATACTCGGGGTCGTCTGGCACCCATGAGCTGGGGTGGTCACGGCGTACAATGTGTTCTGGTGCGCCGGTGATGGGGGGTACTCCCCAGAGGAGGGTTCGGTGACAGACAGTCGCAGCGGGTTCGCGGTGAGTGCTAACGCGTGCCTGTGTTCCAGCCATAAGGGGCACAGGAGGAAACCGCACCGTGGAGTTTTAGTGGGTTAGAGTCCCACATAACTGCGCTATCTCCCCGTGGTAGCGCAGTATGCATGGGCATTACTCCAAGCTAAAAATTAAAAAAAGCCGTTCTTAAAACGCTGGCGTCCAATTAAATGGCTGAAGGACAACTGGTCAAGTCATTGAGCGCAACGTTTAACCAGATGGCTGAATGTCGTGTAGTCATTTAGTTAAATTGGATATAGATGAATTTGTAATATTTGGTTGACGTGAAATCTTGCAGAAGTGTTAGTATTATTTGGCACCTTCATGTTTTTATACTACTTTGACAATGTCATACTTTAATTTCACTTAAAATTGCACACAAGAACGAAAAATAACATTGACGGGTTCCGCTGTTGATGCAATATTTGTTTTGGTGACTACTAGCGCGCTGTGGAAAAAATCTCAACTAAATTTGAATTACTCGGCTAAGGCCTCTCACACACATTCTAAATTTCTCTCTGAATCCAGACACGGAATTCATATTATTAATTAAGAAAGCCCGGCAACGCATACAATTTCACTATGTCCCACACACATTCTGATTTTTTCAGAATAAGATTTACTCTTGTAATAAGTAATAAGACTTACTTCTCTATTTTCAAAATAAGATCTACTATTCAGATTATGAATTCCGACTCTGAATTCAGACAGGAATTTCAGAATGTGTGTGTCCAGCCTAAGTCTTGGTCAGTCATCTCTAAAGGGCTACTTTTCAATACGCCAAGTTGTTAAACATTGAATGAATCTAGTTCTTTTAATGAACGGCCTAGGCATCTAATAAGCTGGCTAATTTAACCAGATGGCTGCGACTTTTTTTTACCGCCGTCATTTCGCTTCCTCCCAATTTAGTTTAATATTAGGAATATTTGAAGTTCCTGTTAAATTAATACTAAAAATAATTCTAATTTATATTGTTCCAGAAACAACATAAAATTGTCGTTGTACAGACATTTCACGAACACGCTGATATTCGCCGTGATATCATCCGTAGTGTTCATGCTATACTCAATCAAGTCGTACAGAGTGCTTCCCTGTATTACCGTAAGTATTATTATTAAATCATAGAGAATTCGCTCTTTGTAATTGTTTTTAAGAGAGGTCGAGAATTGATATAAACAATTTTGAGGTTGGTGCGAACGAATTTAAAATTTACTTGCTTCACAATAACACTACTATAAAAAGTGAAAAAATTAAAGTGACTTGGCTATTGGTGCGTCGATATATTTAAAGGTTCCTAAGTTTGAATTAGAAAGTATAAAACAAACCATTACACTTGTATTTTAAAATACAGAATTTGGAAAAAAAAATAAACATAATAGTTAAAAATATTTATAAGTTAAACGATTTTATTGAAAAGAAGATAATGTACTAAGATGTAAAAAAATATTAGGTAGGTCCTAGGTACCACCAGTCATCACACCACTCTCCTCTTCAATCTAGGGCATTCAAATTCATCAGACAAAAAATAAGCATTTAAAATATGAGCGGTTGACTGTTGATAGAATTGTCATCAGAACTAAAGATGTGTACTAAATATCAGATCAATCTGCCAACAGGAGAGGGTTAAATTTTAATGACTTAAATTTGACCCAAACAACAGGGCAAGCTATATAAAACCGTCTAAAATACCCTATTGGTTCGGTTTGATAAAAAATAAACTCATCATCGTCATCTTCCTGCCCTTATCCCATGTTACTTGGTGTCGGCGCAACACGTTTTCTTCTTCCATACCGTCCTGTCCCCCGTCACGCCATCACTGACTCCCTTTCCTCTCATATCACTCCTCACACAGTCTATCCATATTTTCTAAGGCCTTCCTCTAACTCTATCCGCATTTATATTCATAACTCTTTTAGTAACATGCGTTTCATTCCTCCTCGTACACATTACCATACTAGGACAAACGGTTTCCTTTCAACTTTTCTGTTACTGGCGCCACGTTCATAACTTCCTCTAATATACTAATTTCACACTTAAAGCTCTATCCACACATGTCAGGGGCGTGCCCGGGACGTGACTGGGCCGGGTCCCGTCAGGGGCTCAAAAAAATATCGGTGGGAACATTTTATATGAACTCGTTCACACACGTCCGTGCACGGGACGTGCCCGGGCCCGTGCACGGACGTGTGTGAACGATGAAAGTGCAAAAATAACTTTCGTTTCGCAAGCCGGTGTCTAAAAACGACAAAACCAAGAGGTACCAAAGACACCGACTTCCGAAACAGAAGTTTTTGTTGCACCTTTTAGTGTTACCCAAACTTTTATTACACATAACACCATCACCATTTCTTAATGATTCTCCTGTCTCCTCTTCCGCTGTTCCTCCTGTTCCGAGCTTCATTGACTCGTTGCTTTTCTGTTGTTCACCACTGTTATTCTAGCTTTCAGGAGCTGCACTGGTTGGGAATAGTGTGGCGGGCTTGGCCCAATAATAATAGTAGTTTATGCAATGCAATAATATGTTTATCTACACTCACAACGTAATGTTCCAAATACGAATTCGAAAAATATTGTATAAACACGTACTTTATATTCGTGGATAGGTAAAATTAAAAAAAAACCATTATAGTTCAACATTTTCCTTCGATTTTCAAACAACTGCATCATAAAATAACTTTTTAATTTTTATAGCACACTTTTACTTTTTAATTTTCTGGCGCATATGGGCTGTAGTAAAGAAGTTTCATTGTCTGTGGATGCGCGCGCTGCGCAGTGCGCAATGAGAATCTAAATTGCCCGCCATACCAAATATTTTTCCCTTTCCACTTTTGTTTTATTTCAACTGTATGAGTGAAGATAAAGTAGTGTATGCAACGGCATATAATTAGGTATTAAAACACTCGCGTAATATTATTATCAAATTCGGCTACGCCTCATTTGATAAACCTACGCTCGTGTTTTAATAACCCCTATTATATGGCCATTGCATAAACTACTATTTCGAATTCGTATTTGGAACATTACATTGTGAGTGTAGATAAAACCATTTTTCCACTACCTTGTATATTGTGTAACACATTGCCTAAGAAAATCGTTTCGAAATACGAACATTTAGATGCAAGATTATAAACAAAAACATAGTAACAGTTACGAAATCACTTTTTTATTGGAGTTTTGATATCATTATGTAACTGGCAGAATGATACTGAACCTGTTACCTCACGAAAAAGCGCGCGTTGATTGTGTGTATATAGTCTTGTGGTTTTTAGTTTGAACGTTTCTAATAAGTTTTTAAACTGTCATGGTCACTAACATTAACATTAGAAACGGCTACACCGACCGCAACAAACAGTAAACATGGTAAATATCCCGTTTCTAATGTTAATGTTTCTAATAAGTTGTTGTTGGAACTTATTTGCATTTAATTAAGTAAGCTCATCGGGTAGTGGAAAAAAATCGTTCGTGTCTCGCTTAAAAAGGCTTTATTTTAACACTCGCATGTAGCTTTCGACGAAATTGGCTACATCGCTCGTGTTAAAATCTCGACTTTTTATGCTCGACACGAAATGTATTATTCTGTATCTCTAGGAATGGAAGGAGGTATGGATGGATGAGGCGTACTGGCACATGCTGTTCGCCAGCGTGTTGACCGTCATCATGGTACTGTGGCGGCCAACGAACAACAACCAACGATACGCCTTCACACCTCTCCTTGACAACGCTGATGATGACGAAGGTATGATTAGTACTATTCGCTAATATTGATGGTAATTGGCTGGTTACTAAAGCCCGCTTATCCCACCCTGGGTTATCATTCTAACTCGCGAGTTAGTAGCTGACACGACCAATTATATTATGGTATGTGTTATTTAATTTCGTGTTTGCAACTAACTCGGAGTTAAGTTTCTGGCGCAAGTGGGCCTAACCCCGAGTTTCTCAGCTCAAAATTATCGCAGAATTAATGTGACAAATTGTCAAGCATATCTGCTGTGATTGGTTGAATGAATTTTGAACAGCCAATCAGAGCAGGTAACGCGTGCTTGACAATTTGTCACACTAATTCTGCGATAATTTTGAGCCGAGAAACTCAGGGTAAGTGTTAGTTACTAAAACGAGGTTAATTTGACAATATTTTATGACAAACTGACAATTTAACCTCGTTTAAGCGACTAACTCTGAGATAAAAAAAAAAAATTGCAACTTGGATTAGACTCTCATTCAGTCCATTGTGCGTGGGGATTCATAGCCAGCCTAAGCGCCCCCAAAAGAACAGAAGCTTCCTGGGGGCTTCACCGAGTGTAGTCCCATTCACTATTATGTATTTATTTTGTGGAACCCTGAAACCTGTCTGAATGAGGTCCAAGTAGGTTGTACTTAGAATAAAGCTCTTATAGGTCTTAAAGCAGACTTGATAGCAAGCAGGGTAAGCGTTTATCCATATGAAATAGGAAGTGGTAGGTTTGCTTTTTTCCTTATTATTAGTGGATTCAGGAAAAAAATAACCTAATCTAAGCTACCACTTCGGGGAAGGCGAAACGAGCTTGTCAAAACATATCACCAGTGGTCAACATTAGTCATGTATCAAAAGAGATGGACGTCATGGAGAGGTATTTGTCCAACAGTGGGACAGTGCCCACTGATACTGTCTAGAATTTCCACTATTCCTAAGAGAGACCTCTTAGGAATAGTGGAAGATTTTGACCCTGATAAAAAATCCCAAATTTTCTTAGGCCAAATTAATATCACAGGAGCAGTGGTGGGCTAGGTAACAGCCGTGACTTACAAGTTGTAGGTCGTGGGTTCGAACCCAAACAGGCGCTTTACTTTGTTTAAATTATTTCATCACCACTGCTCTCAAAATGGTGAAGGAAAACATCGTGAGGAAACCGGCATGTCCTAGTGCCAAAAAATCGAAGACATGTGACATCCACCAACCCACACTGGGCCCGCGTGGTGGATTACGGCCCATTCCCTCTCACAGAGAGGAGGCCTGTGTCCCAGCAGTGGGATTATTAAAAGGCTGATGATGAATGATGATGATTGTCAATTTAACTTTCTTGCAAATGGGTCCTACACATTTAACACGTCACGCCAAGGACTCACCTCGCGCAATGAAGACACAATGGTTTATTTATTTTAATTCTTTCAGTAATTACGGCAACGAACGTGTTAACAAAATTGATATCTTTTATAACATGTGTCCGATAACATACTAAAACCATACTTTCTCCCACTACAGAAGAAGAAGAACAATTCGTAAACGACGCGTACGGCGTAAAGATGCGAGGCACGAACTCTTCGAACGACGCCGGAGATGGCAGAGACACACAAGACCAAAACAACAGTTTAGACTCAGACTTACGCTGGGTGGAAGAAAACATTCCTACCAGTACGCTACCACTGCTTGACTCAGACGAAGAAATCATTAATACAAAGTTTGAAGTGTCCAAAATGCAGTAATTTACTTAAGTGAAGTGTATAAAGTATTATGTAACTGTGATATGTGTTTTTGTTGCACTTTGCCTCTAAAGGTAGGCTGTCGAGCAAACAGGCTCAGGCGTGATTAATGGGCTTATTACACTACACGGTATTCAGGGCCTTGAATACCGGGTCACTTCACCATTCCGTGTCAATAAGGTCGATATTTTGAGAACCCTAACTCCCTAACAGTTATTACACAACCCTAAATTAGGGTTTAGGGCCCTGAATACCGTGTAGTGTAATAAGCCCTTTATACAGCCACACTTCTTTTAAAAAAAACCGGCCAGGTGCGAGTCGGACTCGCGCACGAAGGGTTCCGGACCTTTATCGAAAAAAAACTGGCAAAAAATCACGTTTGTTGTGTGGGAGCCCCACTGAAATTTTTTTTTATTTGTTTTTAGTATTTGTTGTTATAGCGGCAACAGAAATACATAATCTGTGAAAATTTCAACTGTCTAGCTATCATGGTTCATGAGATACAGCCTGGTGACAGACAGACAGACAGACCGCGGAGTCTTAGTAATAGGGTCCCTCCTGTATTGTGGGTGCGTTTACAAACATTTAATTTTTGTAAATTTGTGTTTAAAAACTTTGCCCCACACTAGGAATTTCTTCCTGTATCGTGGGGGCGTTTACAAACATATAAACTCACAAACACCCAGAGTCGAAACAACTATCTGTAGGTCATACAAATATTTGTTCCGTGCGGGAATCGAACCCGCGACACGCAGCGCAGCAGTCAATCGCTCAACCACTGCGCCAAACGTGCGCCCAAATTCACAAACAGCCAGACGAACAACTATCAGTAGGCCAAACAAATATTAGTTTCGTGCTGGAATCGAACCCGCGACACGTAGTGCAGCAGCCAATCGCTCAGCCACTGCGCCTACCGTGCCGTCAGTCAACACTGGCAACGTTTGAGATACTTTACCATCTTACTTCTTACTATAATATCAGTGGTGTCTCATCCCATACAAAGAAACCGTGCCGACGTACTGTATTGATTATTCTTTGAACATCGATCGCGTTCGGTGCCGTTCCACGGATATAGAAAGTGATCTATCTGTCGCCATGGAACAGAACCGAACGCGAGAGATTTACAAAAAATAATCGGTATAATCAGATGAAAAACGCTAGTTACGTCGGCACGGTATCTTTAGGATGAGGCATCTGTATGCTAGTATTATAATAACTGTGCTAATATTATAAATGTGAAAGTTTGGATGGATGTATGTTTGTTTCTCAATCATGCCAGAACCGCTGAACGGGTCTGGATGAAATTTGGCTCAGAGATAGATTATAGACTGGAATAGCACGTAGGGTACTCTTTATCCCGTTACAATATTCCCTTGGGATGATAAAACACTTATTACGCGGGCGAAGTCGCTGGCTGAAGCACAAAATATTATCGCTCTATAGTCACGCCAAAGCCGCTTTGCTTGGAAGTCGACTTTTGGGTCAAGGTATATTGACACGGAGTCGAAGCGAAGAGTTCAAAATGTACAATTTTACAAACCACAATGTCCATAACACAATGCACACATTTCTACCCAGATAAAAAAGATGATGCGATCATCTTTTTTTTTCGAAAATTAAAAGTTCGAATGCGCACGACTTTTTTATCTGGATGCGGTGTTTCGCTTCGACTGTGTCAATGTGCCTTAAGGGCTTATTACACTACACGGTATTCAGGGCCCTAAATTCTAGTTTAGGGTGGTTGTAATAACTGTTAGGGATTTAGGGTTCCCAAAATATCGCCCTTATTGACTCGGAATGATGGAGTGACCCGGTATTCAGAGCCCTGAATACCGTGTAGTGTAATAAGCCCTTTAACCCTTAACCTCCCCAGTATAATATGATGCAAAAAGCTTTGCACTATTATAAAATTTGGTATACAAAAATGCAATAGCATACTGGTGTTCAACAGGAAAGTTATTATTATTCCGGTGAGGAAAAGGGATGGACCAAACTTTCACCATCCCTTTTCCGCACTCGAACGATGGCTCAAAAAACATGGATGAGTTGTCCCATCATATTAATACAGATTTTATGAAATTTTTTTTTAACCGACTTCAAAAAAGGAGGAGGTTCTCAATTTGGTTGTTTTTGTATTTTATATTGAATTCAAAACCCAGTTTCTGGCAATAAATAATCGATGCGTCACCAAAATAAGCTGAGTCGGGTAGTGCGATTGGTTGTTAAAAATTAATTGTAAAAGTTGATAATTTGTCACAATATTTTGCGGTTATTTTCGTTTCAGAAACTAGGCTTGAGATGTGCAAAATTTGTTTTTAATTTTAAAATTCTGCTAAAGGCATGAAGTTATCACATAGCTTTGTATGTAAGATTATCAATATTATAATAAAAACATCAAATTAGATTTAAAACTTTTATTTATACATACACATTTAAATATATTTTGTTCTTTAGACACGATCTTTGGTATATAAAATATAATATTGGTATATGGCCACAATACATTAGGTTAAAATGGAAGTTTAATAGAGTTCAGTCGATACAGCATAAATGGAAAAATTAGTAGTACATTATAACAATAATTTAATATATAAGATACATGAAACTATCACCTATAATTAAAAAATACTTTGTGCTCTCTTACAAATGTAATGGAAAACGTTTATTGGAAAATATTACGAGATAATATCATTTCATAACTTTATTTCTTGAGTAATTGAGATTATTTTAATACAAAATAATGGCCTAAAGAGCACACTATTCTGGGCTGGTTAAAATTCATAGTGGTATGAATAATAAGATATAGGCATAGTAATCTGTCATGTAGCCTAAGACCCAAATCCTGCACCTAAGTTGGTATACTTACTAAAATAAATTTCTCTTCATTTTGCTACTATTATTTCTTTCAATCTTAATAATAGCCTACATAAATGACGAACTAATGACTTACAGCGAATCAAGGAAACTACACAAATAAACATAATTAGGTATTTTATAAGTAGGAAAAATAAAAATGTTTAACGGTTTTGGCGCATGATAATTTTACCTACTTATTATACTACTGTTGTACGTAATATACTTTGTTTACTTGTAATCTATACAAATAAATAAAATTAAATTGTCTGTATGTAATAACAAAATAACAACATTTTATTGAATGAATGTGGAAGTATATACGGCACTTATAACAAATACGCAATTTTAAAGATCTTTGTCTGTCTGTTTATTCTGGGTAATCTCCGAAACGGCTGGACTGATTTTGAAGAGACTTTCACTGGTAGATTGCTGATGTTATAAGGGATAAAAACTATATTTTATCCCGGAAAAAATTTCAGTACGTGTTACCTATTTATTTTTTCGGATTTTACGCGGACGAAATCGCGAGCAACAGCGGTTCTAAACTAATATAAGATGGTGGTATTTTTATATTTGTAGGGGTAATCTCTCGAATCACTGATCCAGTAAGTGTCAATGCGCTGCATCCGGTCTCTATCTGAATTTGAAATCCGAGTTCCTTCGCAATTGAAAAAGTTCTAAATTCGGACGGGAAGAGTTCGGATCCAGTGCGTAACTCTACGGCTACTTCGGACCAAAATTTCTCGGCTTCGGTTCGGATGCAGTGCGAAACCACTCTAGCGAAAATAGTTTTACTGATAAAAAGGTAGGTACACTTTCGCTAAGTGCCAAGCTACTTTTCATCCTGGAAAATGCACTTTTGTTGTGGAATAAGACATGACTCATTACTACATACAGTTTCTGAACACAGGGATAACGCTACAGACGATACCGCGGTTAACGTGGTCACCTATAGCCCTAAAAGATCAATTCGAAAACAAGAAGAAGAAGAAGTCGCTACTGGTGCAAGACCTCAAATAGGGTCAAATAAGGTTTTATAATTTGTTCATAGGGCTAGGAGGCCCAAGACTTTTACCAATAATACCAATTCGTACTTGCTTACGCATAGAAGTTGTACGGCCTAATATCTGTGATTATAAAAAGAACATTCATATCTGTATTTCGTCACTTACGCAGGCCAAGTTTTTCTACTACGGAACTCAGCAATGCCATATATGACATATAAATCTCATTAGTATTCGACGAACGCAGCCGGTCCGCGGAGTAGCGGACGTAAGCACCCACGACGATGCACCTATTATAAAATAACGATTCCTAATTTGGTATCTTATTCACTATTCAATTAACTGACTAAGTACTTTACTTACTAGACTATAACATCATCAAAATAAAACTGGAAGATCAGGCAGAAACTTTAAAACTCGTATCCAATTGGCAACATTTGATACGCAACATGTTCGACGATATTCCAGTCGGCGCGCACCATGACCCGACGAAATAACGTTACCTACTAAACAAAAGTTCCATCCATAGGATGAGCAAAACGTTGGCCATCATGTCCTGCGTCAAATATTGCCAAGTGGATACGAGGATTTAAAAAAAAAAAATTCATCGCGTATTCGGAGGATCAATTATTATGTTACGGTCTAGTAAATAGAGTAATTCTCTTAATTAAGTAATAATAATTTTCGCTAAAAAATCGATACCGCTAGCAGTAGGTATCTTCACTCACATTCGATTCATTGTCAAATTTATAATGACTTATTTTCACTTTTATACACAAAAATAGAAAGCTTGTTTACGAATGAAAAGTCTTATTTAGTTATTATCGTAATAAAAGTCGTAATCTTCCGGCTCGTCGGGTATTTGTGGCGGGTCCTTCGGTATGTCAATTCCTTCAGCGTCAAGTAATCTGACCTTTATGTCCATAGACAACAAAGTTTCCAAGTCATTCTCAAAAGATTTGCTCGACATTTTTTCTTTCAAGAGCGCGTTTATGCCGTCAGTCCAATAGTCGAATATCTGTTCATCAGGAGCAACAAAGTCTAAGGAAGTTACTTCAGCAGACTTGATGATAAGGGAGAATGCTAAATGAGGAGTTATCTTCCGCCCCCTCAAATCCTTCATGTGAGGACAGTCTTTGCCTATGATCACGCACTTCATATCAGTGACGGGCAATTTATTTCCGAGCTCCTCTAATGTTGGAGTACTCTTTTCGTCACAGTCCCCATAGTGAAGAACTTTATGATTCGGCGAAAGACGAACATACCAGAATTTATCCTTGATCCTCTGACCTCGGGCGGAATACTTTTTGAACCTCGTGCCGCCAACTAAGACGCCTAATCTTTGCTGTTGAATGAGATCAATGATTTCTGGAGTAATTTTCTCTTTTAGTTCGACAATAGGCCTAGCGTGAGACTCCCACACTTCCCTGTTGTTCCTCTCCTGCTGCCAAAGCTGAGTTATTTCTGTATATGTCAGTTGATTAATCTTTTGTCTAAACTTGTCGAAACCTTTTGGAGATGATGATAGCGCCCTGCTTATTTGCTCCCGGACCACACTGGATACTTTGATGAAGTCCTCAGCAGTTGCTCTCATTTCTTTCCAAGTCTTGTTCAGTAATACTATGCAGACGCAGAATAATTCTTCAAAAGGTCTGTCATGGGTGAAGAAGAGTGGATGGTAGGTCTGGCCTTGTTCACTTGGGGGATCACCAACCTTTAGAATGTCACACAGTAACTTTACCAACTCTATGCTAGTCTTGCCAAAGGGACATTCATGTTCATCGGCTCTACAACTATTTTCTAAGACTATCTTCGTGTAATCTTCAGAATAGTTCCTTGCAAAGTAGAGCATACAGTCTAGGGCCAAAACTCCTGGAGGCACCTCATTGAAATCTTTTATTGGCTCAATCTCATATTTGAAGCCAAGTTTTTTGAAGTCCTTTGAATAGGTTCCCATTGGACGCCTCATGGTAACCTCAATGTTGGGGTTATTATCATTTTCAAATGCAACTTTTCTAAGTTCTTTTATTTTTTCCTGGGATTCCTGTTCTTGGGCATCAGCCCTTTGTCTCATTTTAGGTTCCAAAAGACCAAGCATCAGAGTTTGTAGTACATAGAGTTGGTGAGCTAGCTCTGTACCCAACCCTTGTTCTGAAGCATTCTTAGAAAACTCAATAGCTCCAATGAGGTTTTCATAAATTACAGATCGCACTTGTTTAGAAGATAATGTAGCTGCAATAGTTTTCCTCTTAGTCATGTCAGCTTTAGAAAATATTGCATTTATGAGTGCTATAGCATTCTGTTGAATAATACTGTCTTGATGAGTGTTCTGTAAATGTGATATCAAACTTGGAATGGTAATCTCCTTCTCTACATGTGAATTCTTAGTACTATTAAGTACAATGTTCTCCAGAATTGATAAACAGCACTGAATCACTTTAGGATCTTGAGTATTGGCTTGGTTACTAACAAAACTGGCCACTTTGTTAATAAATTGGTTTTCGAGAATGTCCCAGAAAATAACTCCATGGTCCATGAGCTCGACAAAAGTAACGAGAGCGAATTTGAGCGATTTCCCCTTGAACTTACCATTTTCTATATTGTTTATGATAAGTGTCAAACCTTTCTTGTTGATAAACTCGAGTGCAAACGTGAGATCACTACTTAATACAGACAGCTTAGAGAGGGCAGCAACTTGGTCGACCTCGGACCCGTTGTTTATCTTGGCCAGGATATCCTGAACAGTTTTCGCAGGCGACAATTCCAAACGTAAAACAGACCCATTCTTTATTTCGTTTCGGTTTTTCTCCGTTATATAATTCTGGTTGTTGCTTTCGGAAAATTGTAAAGCGTAATTTTCAGGGTCGGGGAGCCCCCAAGGCTTGCATAGAAGTTGAATGATGCTCGATAAGGGCTGACTTTGATCGAATTCTATCAACTGTGGTACCTTGTCGGGAGCATTGAGCATCTCCACAGCGATCTTGAGGATTGTGGAATCCTTTTCCTTTGTTGCCGACGGCATTTTTATTGGTTTAGTAGACATTTATTGAACATTTGACACGAATACTATCACCACAACACACCACACCTCGCGAATTTTACGCTTAAGCGCCTTATTTCCCCGTAAGTTGACGAGTGACGACATCAAGCTGATAGCTGTCACTGTCAAACAAATTGACACATGACACGTTTATTTCCTAGAGATCAGATTACGTTTCCTTACTCGTTCTAAACCTAACGAAAAATGTACAAAATAAAAAACTAAAATTAGGAATGTTCTTTTGTAACTAACAAATTTAACCGTTTATAATTCTCATACTCGGTAATACATAATAATTCCATTGTGCCTGCACATACCACTAGCCCATCTGCAGTAGCGAGTGAATGGTCGGTAACGTTACCGCTTTTCACATTCTACCATCTCGTGATTATAGTTCCACCTACCCACCGTACCCACACCTTAATAGGCTTAATAGGTAATCTAGATCATAAGAGGTCAAAAATCCCTGTGACACTTGATACCTACATAATGAGAAGACGAAGGCGCTTGCATCACTGACACAAATTACTAATAGCCCTGAAGACACATACATTTTAATCTAGCTAATTAGGACAGCAATATGATCCGGGCTGATATTCTATCTTGCAATGAAACTATTACTTATGGCCCTAGTATTTAACAGTTCCATTCATAACAATTTTCAACTCATTTAAACAAGATCTACCAGAAGACGTGGTTCTTAAACCAAAAATGCTGTTTTTCTTTTATTTAAAACTTATAAGTTTTTTAGTGATTATAAAAACTGCGATTGGTTTCCGATGTGACCGAAGGCCTTATGGATCTAATACACAAGCTTCAGAACCGGATGGGCGCTTCAAACTGCAAGTTATAGGCATTGACAATAATGCCTATATTCCTGAACAACTTTATACAGGCAAGTTTTTGTAGGTTCAAAGTAATTGTTTCGTTTTTACCCTAAAACTCTGTTTCTTAGAAAATATGTACCTAAAAGTTTCTAAGAGTCAAGTGGTTTTTTTTTTCATGTTCGTATTGCAGTACAAATAACAGAAACGGATGGTCAGTCACATTTTACGGGCTTCATGATATCCGCCGAGGGTGACGTGAAGCCGGATCCACGGAACCCCAGGCGAATAGTCTCGCTGTACCCTGGCGATTTGAGGCCCTCAACTACTGCCACTGCCAAGTTCAGTGATAGATGCCTGTACTCCGTTGAACAGGCTATGGGCTCCTACAAAACTTCTGTAGAGGTAAGTCAACAAATAGATACTAGAGTTGTCTGCCACATCCATCGCACTTAACTCTTTCACATTGAGTTGCGCTCGTAGTTTGGTATTGAATAAGACATCGTCCTCATCATCATCACCCTCATTGGCAACTTCTTTCCACCCACTACTGTGTATGGCTGAATAGGGTAGCATGGCACAAAAGTCATCCTTTCTGAAATATAGATATAATGTGTGTTCATAGAAGTCTTCCCCGTGACCTATGTCGTCATCTGGCTCTAATCTAAAAATGTAAAAATCAACGTAACATGCAAGTAAGATGGTATAGCTCCGAAACCTTTTTCGTCAGGTTTATTGGCAAGCTCCAACCTCAGGCAATGGCTGTGTCACTCTGCGTGCCATGGTGGCCGTAAACGAGGAAGTCTGGTACGAGGATGGCGCTCCTTTGACCAAGAAGGTGTGTGAAGACTTGAGACAGCCTGATGATGTGGCACCGCAGCTGAACTACGAGTGTGGCATCTGTGATGAAGCTAAATATGAGGTATGAGATACAGAATAATAGACAGAATTTTTATTAATTAATTATAAATAGATAAGCATATTTTTAGAGTGCAAAATAAATAGAGGATGATGATGTTTTTTTTGCGCTTGACCAGTATGTCACCTGATGGTAAGTGATGATGTGGTCGACGATGGAGCACGCTTGCCTAGAAGTAACCTATTCACTCTTGACTTAAAAACCCCTAGATTGTAGCTATCGGGAAACACAGACTCCGGCAGGGAATGCCACTCCTTAGCTGTACGCACAATAAAAGTATTCTCAAAACGTTTAGTGCGTATGGGTGGGATGTCCACCATGTACCTATGGCGAATCGCCGTACGTCTAGTAGTCCGATGATGAAACGGGCTGGGTGGGATTAGATCATGCAATTCCATCGCACACTCCCCGAAATGTAACCGATAAAAAACCGACAAGCTGGCAACTCGGCTGATGTTCAAGGCTCTGGAGCTTTGACTTAACCAGTGCCTCATCGCCGATGAGCCTCTTGGCCCGCTTTTCTGGCATGGCCTCCCGGAGAGACTGGATATGAGGCCCGGTAGCACGAGCGTTGGACAAGTATCTCTCAGCAACAGTGCTGTCGTCTGCATACCCAAAGGTGCCGGGTTTTAGCAGATAATTACCCAAGTAACACATAAGCAAGATAAAAGTACACATTTTGCATATTATACAGTTCAAAGATGAGTACCTATAGTTTGTATAAGAGCTTTGGGTATAGCCAAATGCTGAATTAGGTTGAGTTCGGACCCTTAAAATTCTTAACGCTTAATAAATTCTGTATTTCTGGCCTTACCTTCTTTACGCTTAATAACCAATCACCGTAGGACTATTATACAGACGTTATTTAGCATTACGCGTTCCAGATCGCTTAAAGCTGAAAAACAGCCCCGTCGGTAGCATTTGTCTGAATAACCATAATCTATATTGCTATTATTACATTACTAAGCTATTAGCGCTTGAAACAGCTTATTGCTGAATAAAGTATCACCTTCTGAATAATATTGTTACATAATTCTATTAAATAGCTTGATACTGAATAATTGCTTTTATTTTATCTTCAAACTGGTTAGGATTCTATGTTTTACTAATTATTCAGCTGCTGAATAAATAATATTATTTATGTTTTTATTAAGCTTTGTCCTGTTTAATAGAGAGTTTGAAACTAACTTATTCAAATTAAAGACCTTATGTATGTTGTTATAGCGCCCATAGCTTAATACCAGCTTAATTAAAATATTATTCACCGTATTTATTTTTGGCGTTATTTAATATGAATCGAAAATCGTGGAAAAAACGTAAGAGAACTGGTTACATCAAAAGAAAATTGTTAAAAGAATATTTAAATATCAGCAATAGTAATTGTCCAAGTGTTTCTGGTCATCAAAAGATTTATGAAAATAGTTTGAACAAAACTGAACCCGGTCCCAGCCAGCATGCGTGGTTGCCGTGCAATGAAGAGGGTTCCGTCCCCCAAAAAGTCAAACAGCATTGCGATTCACACAAGATGAGAATGCACCTGATGGCAGTGTACAGATATCGAAGAAGAACAATGTAGATACATGAAAAATTTGATATTTCGAGAAAAATTTGAAAATGGGCTTTCGAAAAAAGATCACACAAGTAGCACTAAAGGATTTGGCAGAAATATTAAATCAAAGATTCCCAGACATTTTACCTAATGATCCAAGGACAATTTTAAATACACCGAGACAAGTCCACATAAAGTCTATTGAGCAAGGTGAATACTGGCACAATGGCGTCATTGAGACACTTAAAAAATATTGATTAACACAAACATTTTGCCAGAAAACATATCACTGAATATAAACATGGAAGGTCATCCAATTTTAAATAGTCCCTTAGAAAGAATTTCGGTCAATTTTAATAGAAAAAGAAATGATTATTTTATTAGCAGAAGGTATTACAGTACAAGAAAATAAAATTTAATTTGTGATAAGATATTTTATTTGCGACTCTTAATTCTCCAACATGCACATAAATTTCTTCAAGTTTTTTCATGATTTTGTCTCGACTCTCCATAATATGTTGTGGTTTCGCGTATATATTCTTGATTCCTTCTAGAGTCTGTACGTCTGGTGTCCATCAGTGCCATGTGACAGCTGCACGGCTACGTTTTCAATTTGCCTTGAGGTTCAGTTCAGTTTTCAATTTGATAGTTTCGGGTGGCTTGATGTACTGGTGTTTCTACATAAAACAAATAACAAAACACGGATTAAACAAGGGCCCAGTCCACACCACACACGCGAAATCTATAGCAGATTTCGTGTGTGTGGTGTGCACTACATTTTTAATCATAAATGAGATTTTCTCGAAAAAAAATTCAAGCAAAGACGCTATAATTTTAAATGTAATGAATTCAGTGAAAGCCGGGCGTGAAATTCCACAATAGAAAAGGTTTTTGTTAGATCGATTAGAGAACCCTAAAAATCTGAATAGTTTAGAAATGTGATCAACTATATAATTGATATTCAGAAGTTAGTGTACTGAGACTACTTTTTTCAAGTTATAGCTTAGTAACATGGCATGTGTGCACTTTTATTCAGCATTATACACCAAAACAATCGATCGCTATTAAAAATCTTTGTAATTTATACTTTCACGGAATTTACGAGATACCAAAATGCTTAATCTTACAACTACAACATTTTCAACTCGATTCAAGTTATTTTGTTGAATTAAAATTGCTAGTATTAGCTATTTCGTCACAAGTACTTTTGTCAGACCTATTATGTATGTATGAAAATACTATTTACTATCTATTATCTTGTTTATTAACGCGGCGCGTAATAAATAATGAAAAAAAAACATACTATTCACGACAAAATTACTTGCGCACTAACAATTAACATATAGCAGACCTCTAACTTGTAAATTAAAATTTACTTACCGATTTTATAAGTTCACCATGTCAAATCACATTTAAATTCGACATCGACATTAAAATATTTAATCCAATTGAATTATTTTCACAATTTGTATGAATATTGTTTGTAAAAGTGTGAACAATAATTTAAATGCTTAATAAATTCTGAATACAATAACCAATTCGATTAAGCTGAGTAACGCAGTTGCAAGAGCTTAATAAAAGCAATGTGAGCTGTTATTCAAAGGTTATTAATGTGCGTAACGCCAGTTTCCTCATAAGTTGTAGAATAATTCTATCTATGCTATTATTTAAGGTTTAATAGCAGCAATCAAAGTTCCGAGTCTTTATTTAGCTGCCACAAAAACTTCGTTATTATGAGTCATTTAGTATGTGTTAGCTGGAGTGACGTCACCCCAGCTTCCTCATTCAATACAGGCAAACCAGTAAGGTTAGGGTTTTGGACTATAGTCAAATAAATAAGGCAAAATAGCTGCACATGGAAGGCAAGAACTGACCGATAATACTTAAAAAGTGTTGAAACTATGATACAAAAACGTGTGTGTAAGCTGGAGTGACGTCACCCCAGCTGCCATGTCATATCTTCCGAACAAAAGAAGATATGATGATGTATCATAGTTCCAAAATTAAGGTATAATAGCTGCCATTGGCAGCAAAATTTTCAAGTCTCTGGTCAAAATACTATATAAGTTATTAAACCGACTAATATGTTTAAGCTGGAGTGACGGCACCCCAGCTGCTCATGTCATATCTTCCGAACGAAAGAAGATATGATTATGCATTATAGCTTAAAACATGAGAAATAATAGCTGCCATAGGCAGCAAAACTTTCAAATGTCTAGTCCTTATAGTTTCCACGTAGTAAACAAAAATATAGTTTCCGCGCCAAAAAGATCAAATTATTACTTCGGAGGAGGTACGGAGCGGCGTTGCCGTTCCGTGCGCTACATTATAGCAACCAAGTTTGCACTTAGCAGGGATTTTATTAGAAGTCATTTTAACTTGCGCTCAAAATATTTTTTTATTGAAGATATAGACTGAGAGCCGACTGAACTTTAATGGAACTATAAATGTAATATTAAAAAGTGGATTCTTATCAACAGTACACGACGAGAGAACTACTATAATTGTATTTTAGGGTTCCGTACCCAAAGGGTAAAAACGGGACCCTATTACTAAGGTCCGTCTGTCTGTCTGTCCGTCCGTAACCAAGCTGTATCTCATGAAACGTGATAGCTAGACAATTGTATTTTCACAGTATTTCTATTGCCGCTATAACAACAAATATTAAAATTGAATTAAATAAATATTTAAGGGGGGCTCCCATACAACAAACATAATATTTTTGCCGATTTTTGCGATAATGGTACGGAACCCATCTTGTGCGAGTCCGACTCTCACTTGGCCGGTTTTATTTTTGTGACATGTTCTCTGTAGTTCGGTTAAAGTGGACATGGAAAGTTAGCACGCGAAAATAAAATTTTGTTACGTTTTTTTTCAGTTTACAGGTCACTGTTAGGTTGTCTTGTCATTGTCTTGATCTATTGCTTGCAAAAACCATTTCTTCAATGGTGCCAACATTACGGCGAAGGGTATTCTTTCTTGAAACGCACTTTACTTAAAAGATAAATCATCTGATTCTAAAGAATAATTGTGATTTATACTAATCATATTTTATCTGATTTCAAAGACTGTAAATAGTACAAAAAAAATAATTTATGACAAAAATATACGAAATTGTTACACTTCGATTTTTGGATTTTCTTTCATCCTATGTTTAAATAAACAATATGACTATAAAAATCCTATATACTTGGATAGTACATTAAAGTGTGAAGTAGGCTCCCAGTCTAGTTTGCTAGTTTCTAGTGCGTTAAACTGATGATATAGCGCACGGAACGGCAACGCCGCTCCGTACCTCCTCCGAAGTAATAATTTGATCTTTTTGACGCGGAAACTATATTTTTGTTTACTACGTGGAAACTATAAGGACTAGACATTTGAAAGTTTTGCTGCCTATGGCAGCTATTATTTCTCATGTTTTAAGCTATAATGCATAATCATATCTTATTTCGTTCGGAAGATATGACATGAGCAGCTGGGGTGCCGTCACTCCAGCTTACACATATTAGTCGGTTTAATAACTTATATAGTATTTTGACCAGAGACTTGAAAATTTTGCTGCCAATGGCAGCTATTATACCTTAATTTTGGAACTATGATACATCATCATATCTTCTTTTGTTCGGAAGATATGACATGGCAGCTGGGGTGACGTCACTCCAGCTTACACACACGTTTTTGTATCATAGTTTCAAAACTGTTTAAGTATTATCGTTCAGTTCTTGCCTTCCATGTGCAGCTATTTTGCCTTATCTTTTTGACTATAGTCCAAAACCCTAACCTCACTGGTTTGCCTGTATTGAATGAGGAAGCTGGGGTGACGTCACTCCAGCTAACACATACTAAACGACTCATAATAACGAAGTTTTTGTGGCAGCTAAATTAAGACTCGGAACTTTGATTGCTGCTATTATACCTTAAATAATAGCATAGATAGAATTATTCTACAACTTATGAGGAAGCTGGCGTTACGCACATGGTTATTAAGCTAATTGAAACGTTATTAAGCTCCTACTCAGATCTTGCTCAGATGTTATTCAGCGTTAAGCATTCAAAATTGGGGCCCTTTTTGCTTGAATAACAGCTGAATAGACGGGTACTCAGACGTTATTCAGCTTACTATTCAGCTTATGCTCTTGATGATTGCTCTTACTCAATCTTTATTCAGCACGTTTGTGTTACTTGGGTAATGTGCAGCAAGAATAAAGTTGCTGAGAGTACCGACCCCTGAGGGACCCCGGCATTAATATCCAAGTGATCCGACGAGCAGCCATCGATAACCACTCGAATGGACCGATCCCTCAGTAAATCTGCAATCCAATCACACAGACCACCGGGCAAACCGAATTAAAGAAGCTTACCAAAAAGGCTTTCGTGCCAGACCCTAAAAAATGCCTTCGAGATGTCTAGGGAGACGGCAAGCGCTTCCCCGTGCCTCTCGATGGCCTCACTCCAGATGTGAATGGCATACGCTAGAAGATCCCCAGTAGACCGATTTCGGCGGAAGCCATATTGGCGGTGACTTAGGATATGGTTTGCTTCTAGGTATGCCAGGAGCTTTATACTGAGTACACGTTCCATACTCTTATAGAGTATGGAGGTTACAGATATGGGTCTGTAGTTGGCCGGGTCAGCTCGACTGCCCTTCTTGGGCACGGGCTGTACGTTAGCCTGCTTCCAAGCATTCGGCACTTTTCCAGCCTCATATGAAAGGCGGAATAGGCGTGTCAAGATCGGAGACAGTTCAGGCGCACAGGTTCTAAGAACAATTGCTGGTGTTCCGTCAGGGCCGCTAGCCTTATTCACGTCGAGGTTGCGCAGCACCCTACGGAATTAGGAATGATTTAATGAATCCGGTATATTAACCGGGGGGCTTAATATAATTAATTTTCTACTGCACTTGCTTTTCTATAATATTAAGTTTATTCTGTTCCAGTTGACTTTCACCGGTGTATGGTCTCGAAACATCCATCCATACCTCTTTCCCGAGAACGATTGGCTTCCAAAGTACAGCGATCTGGTTGGAGCTTCCCACAATCCAGATTATATACTGTGGATGCCAGGGAACCTTGCCAGTGATGGTTTTAGGGATCTGGCAGAACACGCCAATTCTAGCAACCTCGAAGCTGAGATTCGAAGCAAGGTAAGACTGGTCACAAAGTAGTGCCTTACTTCCCAAGTAACACAAACGTGCTGAATAAAGATTGAGTAAGAGCAATCATCAAGAGCATAAGCTGAATAGTAAGCTGAATAACGTCTGAGTACCCGTCTATTCAGCTGTTATTCAAGCAAAAAGGGCCCCAATTTTGAATGCTTAACGCTGAATAACATCTGAGCAAGATCTGAGTAGGAGCTTAATAACGTTTCAATTAGCTTAATAACCTTTGAATAACAGCTCACATTGCTTTTATTAAGCTCTTACAACTGAGTTACTCAGCTTAATCGAATTGGTTATTGTATTCAGAATTTATTAAGCATTTAAATTATTGTTCACACTTTTACAAACAATATTCATACAAATTGTGAAAATAATTCAATTGGATTAAATATTTTAATGTCGATGTCGAATTTAAATGTGATTTCACATGGTGAACTTATAAAATCGGTAAGTAAATTTTAATTTACAAGTTAGAGGTCTGCTATATGTTAATTGTTAGTGCGCAAGTAATTTTGTCGTGAATAGTATGTTTTTTTTCATTATTTATTACGCGCCGCGTTAATAATCAAGTTAATAGATAGTAAATAGTATTTTCATACATACATAATAGGTCTGACAAAAGTACTTGTGACGAAATAGCTAATACTAGCAATTATAATCCAACAAAATAACTTGAATCGAGTTAAAAATGTTGTAGTTGTAAGATTAAGCATTTTGGTAGGTATCTCGTAAATTCCGTGAAAGTATAAATTACAAAGATTTTTAATGGCGATCGATTGTTTTGGTGTATAATGCTGAATAAAAGTGCACACATGCCTTGTTACTAAGCTATAACTTGAAAAAAGTAGTCTCAGTACACTAACTTCTGAATATCAATTATATAGTTGATCACATTTCTAAATTATTCAGATTTTTAGGGTTCTCTAATCGATCTAACAAAAACCTTTTCTATTGTGGAATTTCACGACCGGCTTTCACTGAATTCATTACATTTAAAATTATAGCGTCTTTGCTTGCATTTTTTTCGAGAAAATCTCATTTATGATTAAAAATGTAGTGCACACCACACACACGAAATCTGCTATAGATTCATATATTATTTTTCTCTGTGTATAGATTTCGCGTGTGTGGTGTGGACTGGGCCCTTGTTTAATCCGTGTTTTGTTATTTGTTTTATGTACAAACGCCAGTACATCAAGCCACCCGAAACTGTCAAATTGAAAACTGAACTGAACCTCAAGGCAAATTGAAAACGTAGCCGTGCAGCTGTCACTTGGCACTGATGGACACCAGACGTACAGACTCTAGAAGGAATCAAGAATATATACGCGAAACCACAACATATTATGGAGAGTCAAGACAAAATCATGAAAAAACTTGAAGACATTTATGTGCATGTTGGAGAATTAAGAGTCGCAAATAAAATATCTTATCACAACGTAAATTTTATTTTCTTGTACTGTAATACCTTCTGCTAATAAAATAATCATTTCTTTTTCTATTAAAATTGGCCGAAATTCTTTCTAAGGGACTATTTAAAATTGGATGACCTTCCATGTTTATATTCAGTGATATGTTTTCTGGCAAAATGTTTGTGTTAATCAATATTTTTTAAGTGTCTCAATGACGCCATTGTGCCAGTATTCACCTTGCTCAATAGACTTTATGTGGACTTGTCTCGGTGTATTTAAAATTGTCCTTGGATCATTAGGTAAAATGTCTGGGAATCTTTGATTTAATATTTCTGCCAAATCCTTTAGTGCTACTTGTGTGATCTTTTTTCGAAAGCCCATTTTCAAATTTTTCTCGCAATATCAAATTTTTCATGTATCTACATTGTTCTTCTTCGATATCTGTACACTGCCATCAGATGCATTCTCATCTTGTGTGAATCGCAATGCTGTTTGACTTTTTGGGGGACGGAACCCTCTTCATTGCACGGCAACCACGCATGCTGGCTGGGACCGGGTTCAGTTTTGTTCAAACTATTTTCATAAATCTTTTGATGACCAGAAACACTTGGACATTTACTATTGCTGATATTTAAATATTCTTTTAACAATTTTCTTTTGATGTAACCAGTTCTCTCACATTTTTTCCACGATTTTCGATTCATATTAAATAACGCAAAAAATAAATACGGTCAATAATATTTTAATTAAGCTGGTATTAAGCTATGGGCGCTATAACAACATACATATGGTCTTTAATTTGAATAAGTTAGTTTCAAACTCTCTATTAAACAGGAAAAAGCTTAATAAAAACATAAATAATATTATTTATTCAGCAGCTGAATAAATAAGTTGTTTTGCAGTTTGAAGATAAAATAAAAGCAATTATTCAGTATCAAGCTGTTTAATAGAAATATGTAACAATATTATTCAGAAGGTGATACTTTATTCAGCATTGAGCTGTTTCAAACGCTAATAGCTTAGTAATGCTTTTATAATAGCAATACAGATTATGGATATTCAGACAAATGCTACCGACGGGGCTGTTTTTCAGCTTTAAGCAACCTGAAACGCGTAATGCTAAATAACGTCTGTATAATAATCCTACGGTGACTGGTTATTAAGCGTTAAGAAGGTAAGGACAGAAATACAGAATTTATTAAGCGTTAAGAATTTTAAGGGTCCGAACTCAACCTAATTCAGCATTTGGCTATTCCCAAAGCTCTTATACAAACTATATTCATCTTTGAACTGTATAATATGCAAAATGTGTACTTTTATCTTGCTTATGTGTTACTTGGGTTAAGGCACTACTTATGCCTTATCTTGATATCGACGAAAAGCACAAAATCTACTGGTTGGCTTAAACTATGCCTTCTTTCCAGATCGGCGATGGAGTTCGAACCGTAATAAAGGGTAAAGGCCATGGCTACCGTAAGATGAACCTACCCACATACTCTTTCTTCCGCGTGGACAAAGAGAACCACCTGTTCTCAGCAGCTGTAGCTTTTTATCCGTCTCCTGACTGGTTCCTTGGAGTCACCAGGTTTGAACTATGCCAGGAAGACAACACGTGGCTCAAGGAAAGGGAGCTAAATCTTTATCCCTGGGATGCTGGCACAGACAGTGGCGTGTCTTATGAAGTAAGTCTGCTCTGACCAAAATAGCCCTTGCTATCCAATTGAGAATTAAACTACAATCCTGTATATGATACTATTTTCCAATTTCAGGCTGCTAATATCGTAACTTACCCCCAAGACTCAATAGCTCGAGTCGAGATGAGTTCGTACAGCAAGAACTCGCCATTCTATGAGATGGATATAAAAGACATGCATCCATTTGGGAAGTTCCATATTAAACTTATCAGGACCTACCACAGAGAATGCGAAGAAGAAACTACAGGTAGGTGTGAAACTGCCAAATCTTTAGAATCAGAAGCTCGCATTGTGAACTTTAGAATCGAAGTAAGACGTAAAACCGAATGGTAAACCCAAAAAGATGCAAATGTTCGACTGGCTTTTTAGCATGCAGGGATTCATATATGTTTTTAGCAAACCTTTCAAATTCTTAAAGAATCTGCTAACAATCTTAAGTCTGAATTTCTAGAAGAACCACCAGCAACAGAAGCCCCTAAATCTTCAGAGGAGTCCGCTGAGACGAGTGAGGAAGCTAAGCCGGAGCCTCAAGAGCCTTCCAGGTATCAAAAACAACTAGATAGCGTCGAGGATGGGCGGTGAGGCTTAGTTGTTGATTAGTAGAATAGAAGTAGCCTAGAATACATTCTGTTTGATATATCAAACTCACGTCGATATTCTCCAGAAAATCTGAGGGAAGAACACATCATAGCCTTCACCAACTCATCTTATGATATAGTCCTTCCTTAGCTCTATTCTAAACCATGAATGTAGGTAGGATATAACGCAAGATAATTCCCTGTATTTATAGATAACAAAGAAGACAATTGAAGTACAGCTAATGGCAAAATAAAAGCTACAGTTCTCAATAATTAGAAGCATGCCTTAGCAAAATCTTTTAGCGTTAAGGTCAAAAATGATATACTTGTCCACACAGCGAAGCTCCACCAGTAACTGACCCAGAGTCTTCAGAAGATTGTCCAATGACACCATGGCAGGACTGGAGCGCTTGTGATGGGGACTGTGAGGAAGGGAAGGTGATAGGATTCCACTGGAGGGAGCGGTACCATTTGGTTGATGGGGTTCCTGTTGAGAAGTATGATCCTCATGTAAGTTTAAACTGTATTTAACAGCGTGTGGGTAAATATTTTATTGTTCTAATAAAGCGTATTTGTTAAGTCAACCTTCTATACATGTAGATCTGGCTTTCTGTTTGAAGTATCTCTCCCGTAAAAGGAACTCGTTGGCTTCCAGCTGAAGAAAGTGCCCAAATATGTCAGACACATTCACTTACTGTGCTGACATTGCCATTGGTCGTGTATCTATGACCAATATACGTAGATGTGATCGGTGGAAAAATCGAATAGGTATTGCGTAAAATAGTAGGAAAATTAGATAAAGAAGGTCCGTGGTCTTCTTTATATCATGAGTTTAAACCGCACAAAACCTATCAACTCATTCTGAAACGTAATCTTAAATCGTGTCCTACTATTAAATTTAAAAACGTACCGTAAAAAGGAAACAGTCTAGCTATCTTGGTCTGGTGTTAGAGAGGAATTTTGCATCATATTAAATAGTCGGTGAAAAAGCAATAATGAACTTCTATGCCTTAACAATAATAACTAAATCTACGTGGGGTCTATCTTTTTTTAACTTTAAAGACTATATATATTATGTGGCTACTTACTTGGGTTGCATGTGCCCCGTATGGCACCTGTTTGTGCCGATAGAGGGGCGGTACGATGTAAATTGCTTCAAAGTCAGCGTTTAGCTTTGATATTCTTATGCAAAGCGTAGAGAATGGTTACAGTACTAACCATTCTCTACGCTTTGCATACTACATACACTGCGGCCTTACTGGTACTTGCTGGCGTACCGGTCGATCTTGATGTGCAGCGACGTGCTGATGTACTATTCCGCAAGAGAGACCATGGACGCGGACTTTTTAACGCAGAGTGACCGTGTTAAAATCTCTAGATTATTTATACCACAGACAGACGTCTGGGAGAAACTTTTATTCGAATGAAAATGTAGGTGGGATACTTCCATCAAGACACCTCCGCCAATTCTTTCCATCCGTTCGTGAGCGGATGGCCAGGACTTGGCTGGAGGTGGATCACTGTGTTGCCCAATTTCTCACAGGACACGGTAACATTAAAAATAAATTATTTTCCTTCAAGCTTGTTGCCTCGCCTTTATGTCAATTGTCTATATCTGACTGTAAATATTATGTGCAATCTGCACATAATGAATATCTTATGGGCACCTTATGGGAGTGTATTCTTTGGCAGAATGAACGCAATATTATGTTGGATAATGTACAGGTTTATATTTTTTTTGAGAGCCATCTCGCAGTTCAACCAAATGATGACTACTGCTTAACTGGACTTTCGCTGTGGAGACTATACTAGAGCCTCCAGTCAGGCACAAAGACTTAACCAAAGCAACCACGCTGAGGGCTATCCCCTGTGGGATACGAACCTTGGCTCAGGGCGTCGCTGGGGGCCCAGCCTGGGCTGAGCTGCGCCGTGCCCTGATCGATGTTGTTGGGCGGGACCTCTCACTTCCCAGCGTGGTCAACTCCATGCTGGGGAGTGAGGAGGCCTGGGCGGCGGTTGCCTCCTTTTGCGAGGTCGTGATGTCGCAAAAGGAGGCGGCGGAACGTGCGCGGGAGGACGATCCTCTCGCGCCGCCGCTCCGCAGGCGAAGAAGGGGTGGGAGAAGGCGGTTATACGATCGTCTCCTCCCACCTCCTGGTGGTGATTAGCGGGCGACAGGTGCGGGGGCGCCTTTCGCTCGCATTGCACCAATCACCACCCTCGTCGGGCGGGAACGGCCGAGCACTTGCGGTCGTTCCCGGGCCCCTCCACTAAGGGAGGGGCGTGAAGGCCCCGCTGTAAAGGCGGGCGGTCGTCGGCGGAGGACTGGAAGTAAAGGCTGTGCCGGTTTCCCAGTCCTCCTCCACTCAGACGATGCGGGAGTGCCGCTGGGTTATTTTAGTGGGTATACCGGGTCAGTCAGCCCGGGGAGTCCCACATAGCCCCCCCATTCCCCCAATGGGCGGGTATGCGTAATGCATATTTTCCCAGCGAGATAAAAAAAAAAAAAAAAAAAAGGGCGTCGCCGGGGGAACAACTAGGGCTGGATCTTGATTCTGTGATTCTGCGATACGTTCGGAAATTACCTACGTGGAGAATAACAGACAAGAAACATCTTTTAAATTGAATAATTTAACTATTGCTCAGCAATTCGCGGGCTGACGGGAATTTATTGAAAAAACACGCGAGCGAATGCGGTTGTAAGTTAATGTACAGGCTGCATCCGGAGTTATTTATTATACGGACCTTGTGGAAACTAGAACATCCGTGCGTTCAAGCGTTTTTGCCATTATTTGATTCAAATATAAAAGCTCACAATGTTAGGACCCATGATTATTATCTAATGTTAATTGTTATCAGTGGTGCTAGACAACTGGGCTTATCCCAGTTGTAAACGACCCATTATGCCTTTTGGTGTTGTTTGTTCTGTCTCCTGCATGATATGGAGGGAAGTGAAAATTATGTATTTGTTTTCCTACTCCTCCTTTATTCTTTTCTGATTAATTTCGTTGCGGGATCCAAGACAGTTAAATTCACTCTCCGGGATTTCATCGAGCTTCCTTGCCTCGGCGTTTTTCTGTTGGTTGACACTGTTGATACTGGCTTGCAGGAGTTGCAGTGGTTTGGGAATAGTGCGGTGGAATTGTCTCCCGTAGAAGGAATTTTACTCCAGTTCTGTTTTCTGTCGTAGGCTAAGCATCACCACAAAGGGAAGGAAGTATCCAAGTTCTGCAAGAACCATTTCGATACATTCGAGAGAGAAGCCTGTGAGGATGAATGCACCAATTCCGAAGAAGATGAAGACGATATAACAGGTTTTAATATTTAAACCTTACCTTGTCATGCTCGTAGTATATTATCTGTGCCTTGTCTAAAATATATCGAAGGTCCTTGTAAAGTGAAAGTGTAAAGACAGTACTCCTCTTGATTCTACTCTTTTCTCCGAAGGTGACTTCAAATTGTAAGTTGGATGAGTGATACTTAGTTAAACGTGATAAAAATTGGTTTTTTGTTTCAGTTGAACGAAGATTCATGGCGCCAATATTGCCTGGAGGGAGGTGGAACTCAAAGCAAAGAGATTTGAAGACAAGATATAATTTTTATCACGCTTAGGAAAAACAAACTATTTGTTCTCATTGCAGTTCCGTCAATTCATTGTAATATCGAACTGAGAAACATATAGCGGTAACTTAAACCGCTCCTTAGTAGGTATTATACTCGTATAGATTTAGTACTAAAAACTTGTACTATTATTTATTCTGTGGCGGCAGTAAGAATATTAAGTAATCAGATATACTTTTGTAAATTGTACTTTTGTTTTCAGGGTTCCGTACCTCGAAAGGAAAATACGGAACCCTTATAGGATCTCTTTGTTGTCCGTTCGTCTATCTGTCAAGACCCTTTTTCTCAGGAACGCGTAGAGGTATCAAGTTGAAATTTATATCAAATACTCAAGTCTACTGTCCCTTAAAGCTGTGGAAAAAAACTTCTAAGCCAACGCAATCAAAAGATAAAGCCATTTATGGCGCAAATTTCCTCAAATTTTCGACACTCGCAAGGGAATCAAAACCTACAGGGTACTTCCCGTGAACCTCAGAATCTTGGAATTTGGTACGAAGCAACGTCATATAGCACAGATAAAGGAAAAACTGCGAATACCGTAAATTTTTAGTTACATCGTATAATAAAAATATTTTTAATAATTTTAAACTTACTACCCCTTTACTCATGAACGCGTAGAAGTATTATATTGAAATTCATATCAAATACTCAGGTCTATAATACCTTTAAGCTGAGGTTTGTACGGAATCCTCGGTGGGCGAGTCCGACTCGCACTTGACCGGTTTTTTTTTTAAGCTATCTTCGGGTACTGTAACAATCTAATCTATTTTCTATTGTGTAACCGTCGCGTCGCCCAATGTATTCTAATTTAGAAATAAGTTTTTCTCATATATTAGTGAATGTAATTCTTATTGGGAAATAAAGTTCTTAAACCATAATTTCTTCAATTTGAATTGGATTTTTTATTACCCTGTTATTATAACCCCAAAACGGCTTTAGAATCTGTAAAACGGTAGATGACGAGTTAAAGTCGTGTTAAAATGGTAGATGTCGAGAGATACCATGACGACAAAACAACTACCTAACTACGATTGATGATAATGTAGGTAGGTAGAGCTGATGATGGGCTTGTCATGGCCTTCTCCGTGAATAAAAAATCTTTGTTCAATATCTGGCTGAAAAAACCAAAACAAAAGCAAGGGGGGAAAAGAATTCCCAGGTTCTTAAAAAAAAATTGCCAATGAACTTTTACTATAAAGACAAATCAATGGACACCTCATTTGGCTCCTCCGTAATATCACGGGAGCCCGGTTCGTCCGTTATTAGGAACTCCATGTCGATCTTAGAATCCCCACGATCCAGCAGTTTATGAAACGCATTACCAAGCGCATCTTTGACACTGCGGTCAATCACAGTAACCCCCTAATCCAAGCGGCCTCCCGCTACGAACCCGCCCGAATCGCCTGAATTCGCCAACCGAGGCTCACTCTCACTACCCCCATGACGTCACTATCCTGCTCCAAGAGAGCAGAAAGTAGACTAGCACAATTAGAAGACACAAACCGCCTTCGTTCCGTCGTCGCCGCCGAGGCCCACCGCGACGTCCCCGTCAAGAAATGCAAGCCACCCCGCGCAATGCTGAGCCGTAGTTAAATATATCTACTTAGTTCCGTTCTTCTCCCCGTAGGCATTTTCTGAACGGATGGTAGAATTACTTTATAAAGATCCAGCTCTAGTTGACCCTCCAGCGACGACCTGAGCAGAGGTTCGACCCCACAGGGGATAGTACTCAGCGTGGTTGCTTTGGTTTAGTCTTTGTGCCGGGCTGAAGGCTATAGTTTGGTCTCCACAGGATCGCCCGGTTAAGCAGTAGCCAATCACTTGGATTGACCTGCGAGACGCCCCACAAAAAAAAAAACTTATTTGGAAAAAAACTGATCAGGAGATACGATCGACTATCATACCAACATACATAGACTGTTAGACTCATTACCCTTTCTTTTTCGTAGTCGGGTAATGATACTACTGAGTTGAAAAATATTCACAATAATTTCAAACATTATTGGCCGGTTGCGTCATGATTTTAACACATATACTTTATTGCATCACAATAAAATCCACAATCCTCTGGCAACATATTCCTGCACACTAATTAGTCTAAATGAAGTAATAAGCACGGGAGATGCAGCAGGATTAAACTAATTGTGAATGAACGGTTTAGTAACACGACGACCTGTGACCATATGGCACCTATTTAAAGCACACTCATGAAGGAATAAAAGTGATTCAAAAATGCGTTTCAATTGTTTTGGTAAGTCTGGACTTTATTTTATAGACCTCAATTGCTTTTGCACTGTCCAATCCTTTGAAATATGTCAGCCAGGTCACACCTATTATTCAGCAGTAGTGAAATTGCCGGCTTACAATACCTAGGAATCTTAGTTGACACACCATTTGAAAAAGGTTAAATCGGATCCTGTCACTCCTGAGTCCTATGCAACATCTTTCCGGCATGACCATCCATAACGGTCCTGTAATGTGGATAACGACTGGATGTAAAATTGACGAAAATATTCCAACAGAGAGTCTAACAAAATCTTAGTTTTAGGTCCCTTCCAGATCTTATTCCTCATCGTGCTGTTAAAAGTCTGCAAGTGCAGTTATGAAGTTTGTGACCGACGACCGTTGGGAACCATCATTGATCCCTTGCCTCCCGACAACCGGTTCATGATTGATGTGGATGACATCAGAGATAACATGTATATCCCGAAGGAAGAGTATACTGGTATGCGATCAAGTATTAATTATCTATTTTGAAGGTTAATGCCACAGTCTGCGCCCGTGGGAGTTGTAACTACAGAGTTCGCGTTTTTGCTATATTGATGGACGCTAAATGCTTGGCAGAGGAAGTCACCATAAGTTTATCACGAGTAGCCATTCATATTCCTCTCCTAAGTTAAGTCACAAAGGAACAGTGCGTGTTCTCTTATAAAATGACAAGAGAACAAGAGTTCAAAGACTGCGTTTATGAGACAAAATCACACCGCCTCAACTAAACGCACCCACTTGCAATGATTGGTGTGAATAAAGGTCAGACCGCACTAGGCGTAACTACGCGTCAGCGGAGCGACGCGACGCGACTAACCAAATATACTTTGTATGAGATTTATCTCATAGTGCGGTTTACCGCACTACGCGGCAGCGGAACTACGCGACGCGACACTATAACTCATACAATTTCATATAAAATATATTTTGTCGCGTCGCGTAGTTACGCCTAGTGCGGTCGAACCTTAAGAGAGCAGTTTCAATTCATTAGTTACGTCACTCTGGTCCTTTGACCCCGTAACACTTGAACTATTTTACAGTTCGCCTATCTGCCCGAGACGGGTTATCAACCTTCATCGCTTTCACGATATCGCTTCAAGAGGACACAGCAAAGAACAAGAACAACCCTAGGAAGCCTCTCTTGCTTAGTCCTGGGAGGCTGGAACCTTTGAAAAATTCCAATAACACTATGCCATTGAGCATCTGCAACAATACGGTCATACAGTCCGATATTACGCCCAAGACCTTTGTTGAGGTGAGTAATCATGGACACATCATCATCACTGGCTAAATTGGGCCAAATGAGTTGATAGTCTCACATGACCAGAAGCCTTAAGTGAATTTGGCAAGGCGAAGGGCAGAGTCTGAACAATCGACCAATCACATGCGAGATGAAAGACGCGATGTGGATTTCCGTCTATGTAATTGGTAGATTGCACTGGCTCGCCCCTGATATCTGAATTTGAAGTTGTGTCAACTCTGCTATATCCTTAAAACCTGTAAATCTTTGTCATGAAAATGTACGGTTGATTGACACGTTCTTAGGAACTCCAAAAATTTTATTCATAAACCGGCTCTTAATTCCACTTCCTCAAGCTTCTATTTTTCATATCAGGCAAAATGGACGGCGCCAGAGAAAAACAATAAATGTGTGACAATCTACGCTTTAGTGGCTGTGAAGCCAGATGTTTGGTACAGCTTCGAGGGACCGCTGTCCAAGCGTATTTGCGAAGATCGAAGGAAGGAAGACGACATGCAGCCGATGGAAAACGATAACTGTGAAGTTTGTGAGGATGCGAGGTATAAGGTATGCCAGAAGTCAGAAAATTGTTTTAATTGTTTGGGTTTTCGAAGCACAAAAGGTTTTTAGGAAATTTGCTTTCACAAATACATCTGATAATCCCGACCATAATATAATATAATAGTATGTAACTGCTTTTCTCTCTACAACAGATGATATTCGAAGGCATGTGGTCTTACAACACGCATCCCGAGATGTATCCTGCAGCTGATGTGGTAGCGAGGTTCAGCGACGTCGTAGGAGCCTCACACAGCAAGGATTTCACTCTGTTTAAGTACAATTCCGAAGCCAGAGATGGTCTAAAACTCCTAGCTGAACAAGGAAACACCACCAATTTGGAGGTTGAAATTTATCGTGAGGTATTATAGAAAATCTATAATGTGGGACAGCCAGCTGACATCTTGGATATTATATTTTTAGTTTTCAGTTTTCGTAACAATTTTCTTATATTTTCACAGCTAGGTACTAACATCAGAACTATCATAAAGGCGACAGCTCCACCGACCACAAATATGAAGACTCTTTCCACGTTTAGGGTGAGCAGGAAGCATCACATGGTCTCCCTAGCCACTGCCATCGTGCCTTCTCCAGATTGGTTCCTTGGAGTCGCGAACTTGGAACTCTGTGTAGCCAGAATTCAAAAGTGGGCGCAAAGTGTCGTGTTCAATTTGTACCCAATGGACGCTGGAACGGATAGTGGAAAGAAATTTGATGTTCGTACGCTTTCTTTTTATTTAGAATCACGCTGCTTGCAGCACTGATTCAATGGGCTTAAAGGCAATAAGACTTCTTAAATTATTCATAAAAAGGTGAGATTGACGTTGAAAAATTTGTTAGATATGAACTGCTTATCGGCCTTCGTAGTACTAGTAGATACTTTAACAACAACCTATGCCTTTAGATACGCCCAAAATTTCAACCCGAGAGTAAACATAACTTTAAGAACCTGTATTGTATTAAATTTCCTTCCTCTCTATTTCAGTCTTCAAATGAGGCGACAGCTCCTGCGCAACCGATTTCTTCTGCGAGCATAAACGATGAAATCCCCCGGGAACTCGTGAAGCCGTTCGCTAGATTGGTGTTCCAATTGATAAGGACTTATTACAACCCTAACTGCACAGTAGATATGACTGTTAATGAGGGCGAGGGTTAGTAACAGAGAGACTACTTGCCTGTACCTAATAACACACTATCCTGAAGTGTTAAGATGCCTGCAATGGACTCGCAATCAGTAACGAGTGCCTCTTTTTAGGGTTCCGAAGTCAACAAGGAACCCATAAAGTTTCGCTCTGTCCGTCTGTCCGTCCGCAGCTTAGCTCAGAGAATCTAAGAACTAGAAAGCTATAATTTGGCATGGATATACATATTAATAATTCCGACAAAGTAGTATAAATTTTTTTTTTGTTTCCTCCTAAAGATGTAAAGTGGATGTTTTTTTTCTCGTCTTTCCCATGGTCACACCATGTATGGGTATCGTTGGATAGGCCATTCATAAATATTATGGGTTTGTTAAAACTATTTTTTGACTCAGAGATCCGTTTGCTTAAAATTAAGCTTTAAATTGCAAATTTATGTTAGAGTCAAGTGTCCCCCCCTGCCAGCGAAATAGTTGCTCTTGGCTATGTGAAAAAATTCACGGCAGTAGTAAATATAACGAAATTAAAAGGAAAACTATCACAGATAAGTAGGCTTTATAAGTTTACGAGTAATAGTCGACTAACTTATAAAATGTACTTGGAACAGTATAATTTTTGTACAAATACCAATGAAAAATTACTTAAATAACGATGTTAGCTGTGTAAAACAGATTGTAAATATGCTTATGAACCATGTAAAAATATACAAAAATAAAATCATAACATCCATAATAATAATGATTTCTAAAATAAAAATGTTTAAGCTCGAATAACGCATTGGAGTGGGCGGCGTCATTGGCAGTACCGGTCCGTAGTCCATACGGTGCATGCGCGCGGGCAAGTCTATTTTGTGTTAGTGCAGAAGTATTTTCGACGTTTTGTAGTTTAAAGTCAAATTAGATTCGATTGCCAAGCAAATTACTTATTTTCTTTTGTCGATATCCATCTTTAAAATCATATTTTGTAAATCATATTGAGTAGCGTAAAACTTTACAGAACGAAATAGTGAATACCGCAGATTAGATTTGAATACATACATTTCAAATTCCGAAAGAGAAATAAACAAGAAGCGTGCGCGCAAGGATCCAGGAATGAACCATACCATTCCACGTGGCTCTAACGCGCGCTCGTATCGGCTCCTTACGCAATTTGCACCCGCGGTGTTACTCAAATAGATAATGTTTTTCTAATTTCAGTTGCGAAGTTGGATTTTATAACTCTTTCTTTAGTTACCAGTTAGTCCTTCTTTAGTTTAAGTCAAGAGTGAATAGGTTACTTCTAGGCAAGAGAGCTTCACCGTAGACCACATCATTGCTTACCATCAAGCGAAATAGTGGTCAAACGCGAGCATATAGATTAAAAAGAACATCATCCTATGTGGGCCCGTTTTTAGACGTTGTGTGCCGCTGAAACCGTTTTAATGTTCATGTAATAACAACAAAACTCTCTTCTTAGTCCGCATTATTATGCATCTTCGGAACCCTATTACTGCGCGTGGCCCGACACGCACTTGGCCGGTTTTTTTGTTATTTTGTTTACGGGAGGAATCCTGCAAAAGACGCCTGGACTTTTGGGGCAAAGACCAGGGAGTGTGGGATTATTACTTTATTAAACCACCCTGGAGATCACCATCAGCACGTAGAATTGACCCCGAGACATCTCAAAAGACCACCCCGGAATCCCCTCTGTGCAACACCTGTTAGGACAAATCCCTGGAGAGACTGAAAGAGCGCCTCCCCTGAGTATAGCTGTGCATGGCACTCATGGCAGCATGTGATCACTGTGCCACCGCTTTTCCTGTTGTAACTTGGTCAGGGTCCCCAGACTGAGCGCCCGCGACTCCGGAGTTCCGCCTGCCTATGATGCAGACAGGGTTTCGGCGTTTTAGACATCGAGGCGGTTGCCTATCCTACGTCTTGTTCCCTCCCCGACGTCTTCAGTAACGAGAACCTAGTACGGAAAAATGATTCATTCAATTTATTTTACAGGAGGCGGAGATCAGGCTGGAGAAAATGAGGAAATCGGAGGCGGTGATGATGGGGATGAAGGTGAAGATTCAAAGAAAACTATCTACCGGCCATCTTCACCATCAACGACCACCACTAGGTAGGTTCCACTGCGACCAAGTTATTTAATTGTGGTGTTGTCGTGTTACCTACTAACTACTAATGGGTTGTGGAAGTTAGGCTGTTGCTCCATGTAAAACACTGGTATTCAGCTCCATCAGGTTTGAGTAGAACCCGACAAACCGACCCTGAAGTCGCGTTACCGCTTAAAACCAGCGCTGTGGTTCTATCTCGTACGCCCCCACCCATCCCATTGAGCATTATGCGATGTTGCCGTTGTGACTCATACTGCCCCGTATTCTATATAATTTGTCTTTTTATTATTTTTCTTTTTATGGTGTGCACTAAACCGTGTGAAAATAAACTGTTTTAGAGTCTGGCAAACGAAAGTAGAGACTGAAAAAGTGCGGCAAAGAACAATGGCAGGTGCCCATACATTGTTTTAGCTGAGATTAAATTCGAAAGTCTTTAAATGAAAAATATCGGGTTTAACTCATGGTGATGTTCTGAATTAATTTGTGCAAGAATTTTTGTTCGAGAATGTAGAGAATAATAGATATTCAGTCATAAAGGTTTTGTAGGTTATGTCTGGGTAACTTTTAATAATGTGTTTAATAGGTAATATTATTCAATTTAGTGGAAGTAAAAGGGGAATATCGCATTAGTATTTCCCTTACCTAGTTATTTTAGCATGAAATGTGTAGTATACTCTTTGGAAAGAGTATATTTATTTAAACTAAGTGACTTTGACTCGTATCAAAAGGTTGTCGTCAACAACCAAGCTATATTTTTTTAGACTTGGGTACTAGTCTTTTTGCCAATCATTAATTGAAAGTAATTCATTTATTTCTACTACAGTACAATATTATTACCTACCTGCAAGGGACATCTACACTTCGACATAAACTGTATTGTTAACTCATTTATTGCAATAAATACAATAATGATATTATTACTTAATATAGTTACTACTTGTCACTTAGGAGATAAAATATATAATGGCAACACTATGCTAAAGAAATGAACTAAAAAATCAAATAACTTTTTATTTATTATGTTTTTTTTTATCTATTTTGGATCAGGCCTAATTATACTTTAAAAAACATAGACAATTAATAGAATGTCTTTCGTATATAACTCACTTTCAGACGCTCAAATTTAAGTCAGCTAAAATTTCACCATTGTTCTTTAAAAAATATGAGCATAGCAACCCCAAAACTAATATGAAATACCTGGAATAACCTAATTTGATACTTTAGAATTATTTATTTTATTTCGTCTGAATAAAAATACTATAGGTAATTGAGGTAGGTAATATTTTACATATTATGTATCAATCTCAATAAAAAACAACAGTATTCTATAATAATTTTGGTTTATTCAACTTACTAGCATCATACTAAGTTATGAAATCTAACACCACACGTAAACAATCCTGTTTTTGTTTGAGTTCGACATCTTTATCCAGGGGCGGCTTTACCTATAGTGCAAGGTGTGCGAAACACACGGGCGCAGCGCCCTAGGGGGCGCCGAGCGCCACTCGCGCGCCCTCCGGCCGCGGCACTTTCAATGACCCACGTAAAATGAGCTCCGGTTTGCTTACATTTTGTATGGCATCTGGAGCTCTTCTTATATATATCGAATTACAGCAAAGCAAGGCGCGCCACGAGCGGCTTTTAAAATAGTAACTTTTATTTAAACATGAAATAAACCTAAAAACATATAATTACAGATTATATTGGTTTAGTTTGGTAGTGAGTCAGCGCATCGCTACCAAAGGCGCGTGCAGTGCCGCCCGTTTAGTGGAAATCGTACACTCCGACAACTATGTACGATTTCCACTAAACGGGCGGCGCCGGAGCGCATTTCACACTGTGCTACAGGAAATTGAGGCTTCTATACAATAGTTTAGTTTCATGTTTGCATGGTATTTACACTGCTTGGAACTCGGTTAGAACCGCGCGTATGCCGCGTCAGCCAGTCGGCTGCGCTCGGACGCGTCGGTAGCCGATTGGCTACTCTCGTACGTGGACGGCGGCGTTCGGCTGTCGTCGTGTCCGGTCGGCACCGGTCGGCTACAACCGCGCGCGCTACTGTTTTGTCGCCGGCCAGCATGTTGAATTATTCAAGTTATGCTTTGAACTGTAGACTGACGTGATTTATTTATTGTTTTTCGTGCAAAATGAATATGGATACAGATGAAAAGCTTAACTACGTGTTTATTTAAAAAAAAACTGACTGCGACGCGAAAGCATCACTAGTCGCTGAGAGCATGCTAGCGGATACGCGGGTTCTAGCAGATTTTAGGCGTTGTCCGCTGCGAAGCCCTGCGCTGCGCCCCCGCGCCGCCCGGTCTTTGGAAATTGTACATTATTGATTATATTGCGAATCCTGAATTCGGCTGTATAGAATAAAAATTAAGTTCAAATTGCCATAGACAAACGTCACGCGCGGCATTTCTCAAAAGCGTGTGTACGCGTGGCGCGTACCACACTTTGTGTTCTACCGCTACACGTAATTTTGCGAAGTAAGCCTTGACGCAATGGATTAAGTATTATATTTTAGTAAACATGTAAATAAGAAGTAAATCGTCTTTTCTTTTGATTAAAATATCTATTATGTAAAATTTGTTATTAGCTGCCACAAATGTTGTTTCACCGGAGTCAGAGCTTTTAAATAACCACAAAGTTGTATTTTGTTATTCTTGTCACTCCTTCCTACCTTAAAATACATCGATACCCGTTTTTACCCGTGTACCTACAGTGGGCCTCGCATTAAGTTTCCCAAATCTGTCAAATGTTCCCAATTGAAATTGAACTCTGTACGTATGACATGAGGTCGTAATTAGGGTTCTTTCAGACAGAGAGCTGTCACACGGTCAAGCGTTCAAGAGGTCAGTTTTGCGTTCGAGCGTGCAGTTGCTCACGAACGTCGCGCTGTTGGACGGTCTACGCGGTACCAGTGGCGGCCTTAACCGCTGCGAGGCTCCGGGCGGGCGGCAGATATTTGCGAGGCCCTTGTCCTTTTTAAAATCTATGAGATATACGAGAAATGGAAAACTTGGCATTTACTGTTTTTATTATTAACTAGCTTCTACCAGCGGCTTCGCCCGCGGGAATGTCGAAAATTTGCCCGCGGTAGCATATTCCCTGGATAAAAGGATTATTTGTGCTATTCCAGACTGCAATCTATCTCTGTGCCAAATTTTAATCCAGAGCCGTCCCACAGTTTGAGCGTGAAGAAGTAACAAACATACAAACAAACACGCACACACTCACAAACTTTCGCCTTTATAATATTGGTTTGATTATTAATAAATAAATGACCAACTTTATTTTATTGTTCTAGGAATAAAATTGTAAGCTTTTAGGGTTGTAGCGCGAGGCCCCTGCAAGAGCGAGGCCCCGGGCGATTGCCCTGTTCGCCACCCCCGCTGGGGGTGGCGAACAGGGCGATCCGAAAAGGCCGCCACTGCGCGGTACCTATTGTCACCATGTTTTCTGACGATAGTTCTTCTTCTCTTGTGGTAATGTGTTGTTATTTGTACCTATTCCATTTTGACCGCGCGCTTACTAGAGGGCGCTAGGGTAATGATTGCACACGGGCGCTACATAGGCTAGAGACGCCTCTGTCTTTATCCTGATGTTTTTCTTGATATTTAGACATCATGCGAAACGACATCTCCCGTAATCCACTTTTAATTATTTTATTCATTTTTCACATAATAAATGCTATTATCAAGACCACAGCAAAAAACCAAAAATTGATGTTGACATTAGTATAGCGTTGCCATATAAAAAGATTTCAAATAATTCGAGTGTCTACTTTCGTTTGCCAGACTCTATCTTTCTTTTTTATGATGGTTTTGAGCAAAATCAAGTAGATAACTAGGTAGTCAGTATCATGTTTTTTTTTTATTTGTAACAGTGAGGAGCCACCTCAAGTAGACCCGGAGTCGTCGCCTCACTGCCCCATGACTCCGTGGGAGGAGTGGCAAGACTGTGACGGCGAGTGCATCGACAACACGCTTGACGGGTACCAGATTCGGTTCCGATATCATAGTGGGGTGAGTTTTGAGTATTTTGTTATTATGTCTTGAAACCATGATCGACTCTATTAGAGGCCCTGCTTATGTACGCAAAAAGTAACTAATATTATCAAAACGATATAGTACATAAGACTCTTAGAATCTCAGCTGAGCCGTCTGGGTAGGGCAAATACCCTCGTGCCTCCCTGGATCCACCTATGGAACCTAAGTACTGCAGTCTAAATTGCGTATCCTTCACAGCTAACAGCAAGAGAACGAATTTAAGCGGATTATTTGGATAAATCTTATATATAAAATTCTCGTGTCACAATGTTCGTTCCCGTACTCCTCCGAAACGGCTTGACCGATTCTCATGAAATTTTGTGAGCATATTGAGTAGGTCTGAGAATCGGCTAACATCTATTTTTCATAACCTTATTTTTTTTTTTTTAATTTTTAGTATAGGTAGGGTAGGGTAGGGTAGGTAGGGTAGGTAGGGTAGGTAGGGTAGGGTAGTGTAGGGTAGGTAGGGTAGGGTAGGGTAGGTAGGGTAGGGCAGGGTAGTGTAGGGTAGGTAGGGTAGGGTAGGTAGGGTACGGTAGGTAGGGTACGGTAGGTAGGGTAGGGTAGGGTAGGTAGGGTAGGTAGGGTAGGGTTGGTAGGGTAGGGTAGGTAGGGTAGAGTAGCGTAGGGTAGGGTAGGTAGTGTAGGGTAGTTAGGGTAGGTAATGTAGGGATGTTAGGGTAGGTAAGGTAGATTAATGTTTGGTGTTTTTATGGCAAAACAAAGTTTGCCGGGTCAGCTAGTAGAAATATAAAATAGATCAATCTAAGTGAAGTATCCGTTAGACGCCGGCAGTGACTATCAAAACGGCTTGACGATCTACGACGTCTTTGACTTTCGACTAGCACTAAATTTGATTGTCTCAATTTTTTTTATTAGGATCCTGCGCCCGAATGTTTGAAGGAGCCTCTCACTGAAATGCAAGCTTGCCAAGAAGCATGTGAGGAAGAAGAACCAGAGGAAGAGCCGGAGGAAGAGGAAGAATAGTCGATGATGTATTTAAAACAATAAAATAGAAATTTGAACAATAAAATAGAATTGGAAATAGTAATAAATACGGTGTGGTGATTTATTCCTTCTCCAGTCCCGATTGGTCAATGACTGTTTCTAGGCAACTACCGAGATTTTGTATTTAAGGTTCCACTAGTCCAAAATTCTTCCATACAAACGTAGTTTGGGTTTTACTCCACTGTTTGACGATATACGTTCAAAATAAAAAATTATATCAATTTGTCTCATCATTATCTAGTCCTGTATGGAAGCAAAAAGTACAAAAAAAAAATAGCTTGAAAGTTATGAGCTTCAAAAGTTCCATATTTCAACACCAATTTTAACGCATCTTTGGGCGCAAATAATTACCATAAGAAGAAAGAAAATTGAAAAACGGCCTCCATACAGGGATAGATTAGTTGTTCAACAATGCAAATAATTTTATTTTGAACAGATACATTCAGTGGTTTTTTCATGATATCCAGACTCCCAAAGGTCTGTTTATAAAATTTCGCGCGCTCGTTTTCGTTCTAAATCATCATCCATCTCGCTACAAATTTCCTCCCCGGTCAGTGGGGCGGAGGGGTGCGCGTGCGGCGCATATACACCTACACACACACACGCTCACTAGTTTAGCTACCGCCCGGCGCCCGCGCCCCGCTGCCCCAGAGGGGCCTCAATCGTCTGCTGCATAATATATACGTCACCGTAATTACGCGCGTGCGGTGTATGTTATTGATATTGTGATATCGACGATAACGTATTCGTATAATATTTTATAACATTGACCCCTGGCTTGAACTTTGGATTCCGATATTCCTTTATGTGTTGTGTTGATTATTTTGAATTGGTCCGAAATTTTACTGACCCTGGCGTTCGTGGGATTTCATACTGATTTACATGGCGTTTGAATTTGAACTTGTTGCGTCAGTGAAGTGATCTTCAGCACTTCAAGTAACAATGGGTAAGTTGAATCTTTTATCGAATTTAGTTTGTACAATTCATGAGGGCGCTTGACATGACTTTTATACCTAAATAAACACAGACTTGTAATTCTAATGTTTCACGCGCATTTATAAAATTTTAAAATTACAAACTGCCTATCTTTATCTATAATTAGAAAATCTTTTTTTAAAATACTACCGACTTCCAAATAAAAACACTACAAAGTGAAAAATAACTAATTTCGGAAGTCGGTGTTCTTGTTTTTGTTTCTTCGTTATTTTTTTTTTTTAGTTGTGGTACATAAAGATCAAGTTCAATAATACCTATAATCTCAGGTTAGAGAAAATCTGAGACTAAAATGCCCAAATTTATGCCCGAATAGATTACCTGAATACCTAACATAAAACTAACATAACCGGTGCAATGAGAGTGTATCTTTCAGGGTGAACTGTACAAATCTGCGTACCCCTTTAGAGCGTACCGGCTTGACGTTATGTTATCAAAAGGCCTAACCAATAAACAGTTTTGCGATCGCAGCAATCCCGAGAGATTTGCCGTTGTTTATTGAAGAGTTCTGTTGTATATATTAGGATATTAGATTCCAATTAGATTAGGTATTTTAAGATTTTCGATAGTCGTGCCTACTTATATCGAAAGTTCATTATTATGTAGGTACCTATCTGTTATATCGATATCGGCTCGGCTTCAGCGGCGGACAAACACAAAAGGAAGCTATTTTTTAACCGACTTCAAAAAGGAGGAGGTTCTCAATTTGACTGTATTTTTTTTGTTACTTACCTCAATACTTTTTTAATGTGAACCGATTTTGATGATTCTTTTTAGGGTTCCGTACCCGAAGGGTAAAAACGGGACCCTATTACTGAGACTTCGCGGTCCGTCTGTCTGTCACCAGGCTGTATCTCATGAACCGTGATAGCTAAACCGGTGAAATTTTCACAAATGATGTATTTCTTTATAACAACAAATATTAAAAACAGAATAAAATTAATATATAAGTGGGGCTCCCATACAACAAACGTGATGTTTTTTTGCGATAATGGTACGGAACCCTTCTTGGCCGGTTTTTTATTTGTATACCTACTATGCGCGCCGACACTCACAAGCTCGGCTCAGCCACCCGAAGCTATTATATTGTATTGTGATAACAAAAAGAATATTTCAAACTGCTATTGTAAACAAACAATCAATAAACAATTTACAAAATAACATTATTTTTTATTTGATGAACCTAATTACCTAGAAAACAAGTCTCACATCAAATTGGCGCTATCGAAAAAGCAGTTATCCTGACTCTGGCTGTTATGAAATACCTACTTACGGGGAGGCGGCTGTAGGTTATAGCTAACTAGCTAAGGTAAGTAAATACCTATTTAACACACATTGTAATATTTCCACAACCTGCAATAAAATACAAAAACATAAAGACATGACCTACACCCGTGCGCATAGAGCCTAGCTTTCCGCACGCGCTGGTACGATACCTACAGTCAGCGAAGCCCTGGCGCCCGCTCTGCCAACGTAAAATCTACCGACTTGACGCTCGAACACTTTTCATTCTTATAACTAAGGGCATAAGGTTCAATAAGCGCGCAAGCGGCTCGCGCTGCTCTGCCGTCGCCGCCGCCAAAAATAATTGAAAAGTCAAATCTAACATTACTTGTCGATAATAACAATATCTATGTAAATTCACATTTTCGCAAAAGATCTTATTGTCAAGTTGGCAAAGTCGCGGGTAAGTATAGGTGCATAACAACAAGTAAATTGAGTGCCTTCTAATTACGTTACACACAGTAATAATCCAAAGTTCTAACATCTATTTTTTTATGTTTATGTTGTCAATGAATTGCATACGCGCCACCGCAACCACACACAAGTATATTATAGTAATCTTTGCACACACACCGCCGCGCTGTCGGCGCTCTGCAATGAAATTGCGCATGTGTGCGTCACACAGCGTTATGAGTGTGTATACGAACACGATCTAGCTTCTTACTGCTCATCACAGCGTCTATCTCTTTCCTGCGCGATGTCGGATGAGATAGCAAAGGGCTTATTACACTACACGGTAATCAGGGCCCTAAACTCTAATTTAGGGTAGTGTAATAACTATTAGGGAGTTAGGGTTCTCATAATATCGACCTTATTGCTTCTGAATGATTTAGTGACCCGGTATTCAGGGCCCTGAATACCGTGTAGTGTAATAAGCCCTAAATATTTTAACTCCGCCGCCAAATAGTTCGTGCCGTTGACTAGTGTAACCTTAATATGCCTAAACATTTCAAGAATTGTATTTACACATATAGAAGAAATCAATACCCTCTTTCTACAGGGTGGGCAAAACATCGTAGATCAAACGAAACAGGTTGATAGTTGGGGTTATTTGTAGTAAAAAACCGGGCAAGTGCGAGTCGGACTCGCACACGAAGGGTTCCGTACCATTATCGCAAAACACTGCAAAAAAATCATGTTTGTTGTATGGGAGCCCCCCTTTATTTATTTTATTTTAATTTAATCATTATTGTTTTTTGAAGTGAATATACAACTAAACATTCTGTGAATATTTCAAGTGTCTACCTATTGCCGTTATTAATATCGAGCAAAAAACGGCCATAAAATCACGTTTATTGTTTGGGAGCCCCCCTTTATTTATTTTATTTTAATTTAATCATTATTATTTTTTGAAGTGAATATTCAACTAAACATTCTGTGAATATTTCAAGCGTCTACCTGTTGCCGTTATTAATATCGACCAAAAACGGCAAAAAATCTCGTTTGTTGTATGGGAGCCCCCCTTAAAATTTTATACTGTTTTCAGTATTTGTTGTTATAGCAGCAACAGAAATACATCATCTGTGAAAATTTCAACTGTCTAGCTATCACGGTTCATGAGATACAGCCTGGTGACAGACGGACAGACAGACAGACAGACAGACGGATCGCGGAGTCTTAGTAATAGGGACCCGTTTTTACCCTTTGGGTACGGAACCCTAAAAACCGGCTAAGTGCGAGTCGAACTCGCACTCGAAGGGTTCCGTACCATTATCAAAACACGTTTGTTGTAAGGGAGCCACACTTAAATATGTATTTTATTCTATTTTAGTATTTGTTGTTATAGCGGCAACCGAAATACTAGCTATCACGGTTCATGAGATACAGCCTGGTGACAGACAGACGGACAGTGGAGTCTTAGTAATAGGGTCCCGTTTTTACCCTTTGGGTACAGAATCCTAAAAAGAAAAATCTTTTGATCTACGGTTTTGTGCCCACCCCGTATAAAAAATCCGGCCAAGTGCGTGTCAGACTTCGCACATTTAGGGTTCCGTGCCAAACCGCAAAATTAAGTTAGTTGGAATAGGCAAATTGGCAAAGAAAAAATCTAATTTATCCTTAGACATATTAATATGATTCCGACTAAGTGGTAAAATATATTTTTTGTTTTTGGTGATGTCCTTCATAAAGACGTAAAGTGGGTATGTCTTTGTTGTTAACGTCTACCCCATGGTGTGGGGTATCGTTGAATAAGCCATTCAAAAATATTCGGGTCTGTTAAAACCATTATTCGACCCCGTTTGCGTAAAATTAAGCTTTAAATTGCAATTTTTTGTTAGATTTAAGTGTGTCCCCCTGCCAGCAAAATGGTTGCTTTTGGCTGTGCGAAAAAATAACATAAAAACTAAATTAAAATGAAAACTATCACAGCTAAGTAGGCTTTACAAATATATGAGTAACTAGCTTCTGCCAGCGTCTTCGCCCGCGTGAATGTCGAAAACTATCCCAAAAGAACATATTCCCGGGATAAAAAATCCTATGTGCTATTCCTGACTATAATCTATTCCTGTGCCAAATTTCATCCAGATCCATCCAACCGTGAGTGTGAAGAAGTAACAAACATACACACTCACAGATTTTCGCCTATAAATAGTGTGAAGTGTGATAGTCAACCAACTTAAAATATGTACTTGGAATAGTAAACATTTTGTACAAATGCCATTGTAAAATTACTTAAGGTGGATGCTTCGATCGACCTAAACTAACGTTGTTAGTTAGGTATATAAACCTTATGAACCATTTAAAATATACAAAAATAAAATCATAATATCCTTAATGATAATGATTTCTAAATCTATACTAATGAATGAATGAAGAGGGACTCCCTTTTCCGCACTTAAACTCCCATTTTGTCCCTATGATTATTCTTAGGTTATTTCTATAATAATAGTTAATAGTTAGGTTAAGGAGTTTTTTGGGTAATTCAAAAATCTTTAACACCCCCTAAATGGTCAATCAGGAGTAGTATTAAAAACTAATAGCCTAGGCAGGACCTCCTTTACTATTTAATTAGGTTAGTATTTATGCCAATTACAAATATACGAGTATAAGCCCAACAAATTTCCACCTTTACACCTACTTAAATACATGAATTCTTTTTATCAATCAAAAGTGTACATCTTTAATTTCACGAGTCACGCTTAAAAGCGTAGAAGTTTAACACAATCTTTCAACCACCTTTTTGCTCCCTTAGGGGTAGAATTTCCGAAATAAAAAGTCTATAGGTAGGTACTTTATCCGTGAAACCACACACACAGAATAGATAATAGTCCAAATCATAGCTTTCTACTATTATGAGTCTGAAGTCTGAGCTAAGCTGCGGACGGATAGACAGATAAAGCGAAACATAAGGCTTCCTTGTTGACTTCGGAACCCTAAAAAGTATTTTCTTAAAATTATTAGTTTTTCAACAGAAAAATAACTATTTGTTCCTGGTTGGTTGAATTGGATTTCCGAACGAACTTTTCCTTACGTCATCCATCGAGTGAGTGAGCTGAGCTGTGAGACGTTCGTTCGCATTCGTGAAATTCGGAAATTCGTGAGTCAATTTTTCATTTAAGTCAAGATATAAAAGGTCGTGAAAAACCATTCGTTTTACATCTTTTTTATTATGCTTACAAAGTCCCCAAAACCTGCGTACAAACGGTACATTAGTCGGGGTCTAAAAGGTGCATTGTTACTGGAAGGGATTGGGCTTGCCGCATCCTACGGTCTCTGGTACAAGTTGAATACCGACAGAGGTAAGTACGAGGCCTGGTTTATTTTGCTATATATAAACGTATATATATCATTAGGACAAAGAAATTTATCTTTAGCCTTTTCGCTACTTAAATACAGTGAGACGAAAATATAACTTGGTGGTTTGGAAAAATCCTAAATGTCAACATGTGCATTGTCTAAAATAAATTGACAGGTCAAAAACCTACAATAAGACCAAGCAGCTGCATCTTTGTTAATTCTTTAAAAACATCCAAATAGTGTTCGATTAGATTACTTGCTCCTAAGATGAGCCTTCAAGCATCATAATTATTATATTGTTTCTTTAATAACTTTTCATTAAATCTGCCAATAAGTTGTCATTGGCCTTTATACAAATTAGCCTTTTATCTTCTAATCTCTCATTCGCTCACAAACTCTCACGACTCCTTCATGCATAATTTCCAGATTCCCGTCTGTATATGTACAAGAATCACAACTGGGTACTTGAAGGTTATTACGGACTCGGTGAAACCATTGCTGAGAACAAACTCCGAGAACTCGATCAGGCAGTTTGGAGAAACGAAGGCAAAATTTAAACTAGCGGTGAGATGTCTGTTGGTATTAAAGCCACTTTTTGGGTGGTGACGTTTGGGACCCTCGGTTACGCACTGTTCACCTTGGTCAAACCTGATGATGAACTTCTTAAGCAGGTCATTATTAAATTACGTATTAGTTTATGTTGATTGTGGTCACTGATTGTTTAGCTAATAATCTTTTAAGATGGTTTTCTTGGGACTAATCTCTGCATGTGTTTTCAAATTGTGATTGTAATGTGGGGCTTGTGTGATGTATCTGATTCTGGTCATAAATTTTGATTTAGACAAGTAGAATTAAGTACAGAGTTGGTTTAGTCAAATTCTTCAGTTTGTGGCTAACCATAGACAAATTTTTAAACAAATCTAAATGTCATCAGTGCCCATTCCATAGATCACTCATGTTGAAATTAAATATTGAGTTCATGCCAACATCTATTCATCAAGTTTGATCCATTTTGATTCATCATCACTTGTCAGTAATACTGAATTACTAAGTATGCTTTACAGCTTAGTATTGTGTTGATACAAAATAATATTCTTCTTAACTTATCAATTGCAAATACAAAAGTTGTTTATTAATATTATTAGAGGGACACATCCAAAGTCACAACACTTGACGGATATAATCTCTGTGATGTCTATGGCAAGATTTTGTTGTGCCATCCTCATGGTTTCGTGGTCTCTTCAGACTTTTACCCGAAACCACAATTTTAATAAAATGTTTTCTTTGTTATAGTTTGACAAAGGTTCAAAACATACAGATGCAAGAAGAGTGAGTCGTCAAACTGTTAGCATTTTAAAAGAAGCAACAAATCCAAGTTCAGACATCAATCAAAAAGTTGAAGAATTGTTAAAGAAAGGAAAATGAGTGACAGAAATACTATTTTAGAAAGGTTAAGTAGGCGGGATGCACAACGATTAGAAAAACTACAGAAGGCTCATAAGGCAAGGGAAGAAGTAGATGCTTGTGACGAAAATGAAGATTTCTTTTCTGGCTCATTCAAAATCAAATCAGAATATGTTGAAGACTTACTGATGCAAGTTCCAACAATGGAACTGATTGCATTGCCTCCCCACTTTGATAGCATAAAAAGAGAAGTAAACGAATTACAAAAATATGTTGTAACATCATCATTCTTCTTGAAGGAGTTTAACATGCGCAAGTATTTGGGTATAGTACAGAATCTTCAGACAAAATGCTATGAATTAGAAGAGAGATATGTGCCCAGGAAAAAGTTTGGATTCTCAAAGAAAAAGCTACCCAAGTCCCATATTGAGAAACAAGACTCCCTTGATGAAAATGATGCAGCAAGAAAAACAGATAGTAACAAATGGGATGAGAAACTGTTTGGTTTTGATTCACAGCAGAATAAAGTCCTAGTGCTTGAAAACGATGAGCTGTTCCAGAGAGATGTTGCTTTACGGAACCTTTCAAACTGTACCATTGGCCTCAAGGGTGTCATGGGAACTTTGCATTTAACCAATTTAGACAACTGTATAGTCCTTTCCGGACCAGTCACTTCATCAGTATTTATGGAGAAATGTACAAATTGTAAGATTGTTGCCGCATGTCAGCAGTTACGAATGCACACATCCAGTAATTGTGATATTTATTTACATGTGACCAGCAAGGGAATAGTTGAAGATTGTACTGAAATATGCACTGCTCCATACAATTTGTATTATGAAGACCTAGAGAAGCATTTCAATATGTCTGCCTTGGATCGGAATTCTAATAACTGGGATCGTTTGGATGATTTCAACTGGCTGGCTCCAGACATTCCCTCACCTAATTGGTCAGTTTTAAATGCAGAGCTTCGCATCAACAGTTGGGATGAATGGTGGTCACGGATTCCTTCCTAATAGTAGATTGTAGAACACAAAATTTTCAGTGTTATATGAAGCTAATAATAATCCATAAATAATGGTGTGTAACATCCAACTAATTTAATTACTGCAAAAAATTTATCTATATTAAGGCCAATTCACAACAGCTGTTTTTCGATTGACATGCATTTTTATATAAAAAAACATGATGTTACATAATATTGGTTTGCACAAAATGTACCACTGTGTGAGCGGCCTTATATTACTAGCCAGAAAATATGACATTAGGCACTTATTTTAGACAATACTAAAATTTTTATGAACAAAGCAGCTTTAATGTCTTCATTTAAAATAGTTCAAATTCATCTGCAGAGGGAGTTTAATATATGATCCTTGCCTTGCCAGTCTTTTGACAAGTCTTAATAATTCCGATTAAAAATATTATATCGCAGTTTTGAGATACAAAATGTCACAAGCGTACCATCAAGATCACGCGGGATGCGGGACGATATCCACTAGCTGCATTTATGATCGTTTTTGGAGTGGTTCAAACCCCTTAATCATCAAAACAGTCTGCGTGCGCGCAGTTGTCTCGCATCCCGCGGGGTTTGTCTCAGATTGGCCAGAGCTTTTGATATATTCAAAAACAAATGGAAGAAGTCTGATAATTGCCTGGCAGAGTTGTATAACACCACTTTAGACTATTATTTTTATTATTATAAGCCTTCCATGAGGCTTTCTATGGCACTGACGTCCAAAGCCCTCCCAGGTATACTTACTAACTCAATCCAAATATCATAAAGTACGCCTTGCATCTTTCTTCTGCGATAATATAACCTCCATGTAACGATTTAAATTATTCATATTATTTTTTCTGATATTTAAAGTTTTAACAAACTATGTCAAACACAAATTATGTTAGGCGATTATCTGCTTATTTAATTTACTATATATATAATTTATTAAATAAATAATAATTTATTATTAAATTTTACAGTACTTTTATTTTAATACTATAATCCCTGTAATCCTGCTGGGCTTCAAGAGAAAGTCTTGTCAATTAAATTCATCAATATAGCTGTCGAACCTAGAACAGATTAAAAATATTTATTATTTTAGCTAAAGAAATAATATTATATCTTATATCCCCTCTCCACATTGACAGATAAAATAATACTAGCATTACGTTGATAAAATAAAATTAAAATACCCTCTCTTCATATATCTTCATTTTTTTTTCTCTACAGGTAGTTGTTCCGGCTCTGGGTCTTGTGTATGTGAGTTTATATGTTTGTAAACGCTCCTTAGATAAAGTATCTATAGATTTCGCCATAAAATGAGCTTGATTGATAGAGCGAGATCGCTAGTTGACAGCCCCATGTAAATAATAAGGACAAAAGATTATTTTTTGTCTTTGTCACCATGGCCGGTTTCTGTTGTTTGTCTAACTAATATAATGGCAGGTTTGACAAACAAACTCGGTTTTGTTTGATTTTCTTTGTATTATGTGTTAATTGAGACAAGGAATCGGGTTATTTATAGATAATAAGTGTCAGTGCGATGGTGGGTTGTAGTGTTCTTGTTCTTGTTGTAACACCAGAACTAACTATTGCTGTCTCAAGTGCGGCCACGCCATGGCGAAATCTATAGGTACTTTATCTAAGAAACGCTCCCACGATACAGGATGAAATTCCTAGTGTGGGGCAACGTCTTTTTAAAAAAAAGATAAAAAGAAAAGATTTATTTTTTATGGATACCACAGTCCCAATAATACAGTTAAGAGTTAAATCAATGGATATTTCCATATTCCCCTGTGCTGTGTAGAAACTTTAATGCACACATCAATGTTGAGTATTGTCAACAAGAAAAAGCTATTAAGTATAGTTCCCAGTTTTGTATGCAGTAATTCTTCCCGAAAGGTTTGGCGAAAAGTAAAATCGGGGACACACATTACTGCACAAAATTAACTTTAACATACTGAAGTAATCATTGCAAATTGTATGCTAATGTAAGTATTGGAGCTTAGAAAATTTACTAGAGGAACTAGCAACTTACAAGAAATCCCAAAGAAGTAAAATATAAAATAAAAACTCACGCATCATGCAACCATTAATCCTTCCCTGCTACATGAGCCCACAATCACAGATGTATAAATAGGTACAAAATGAAAGTCACTCAAACAATAAATAATAATTTATTTATCACTACATTGGAAAATATATAAAACTGTCAAGTTGTTAAAATCACAGTAATTTTCAAAACGTTACAATTTTTTACAAAGAAGTGTTCCAGGAACAGGTTGGTCAGACAGCGCAGTGGCAACATTGTTTTAGTTGTTACCTAATTTAAATATAGATTGGCAACACTACACTAGTTTACACTACTTATAGTATAGTTCTCACCAAACTTCTGGGCCGCCCTGAAGTTGGCTTTCCGGATGCGCGAGGCACGAAACGGTGCTGTTTTTGTATGAGATTTACTAAAGCGCAGCCATTGTGGCCAAGAAGTTTGGCGAGAATTATAATACTCACTGCGCGGCTAGTGAAGTACTGTCAGCAAAAGCAATAGCTAGGTAAATTTAGTTTAATTTAGTTAAGTACATGTTTAAGATATGAAGTTGTTTAGTATCAAATAACCATACAAAATTAAGTGGTACAACAACAGCAATTATTTCAGTCAAGCTTGTTACCAATTCTATGAAATATCTACCAAAAACAGTTATTTTATAAAATGTAACCTGTTCCTAGAGAACGATTTAGATAGAATACCTATGTACAAGTTATAGAATAGTTCAGTTTATATAAAAATACGTATATACATAATGCTTGTTTGGTGAATCGCTCGAGCATTTTCTTGCTCAGTATACACTGACCGTAAGAATACAAGGATGGATACAGCTACCATTCACCTGAAAATGCCATGTATTTACTAAAACTTTTTGCAAAAGATATTATTCATAAAATCCAATTTTTTTGGGTGTTAATTTATTTTCATATAATTTTGAGATCAAATAATACTTGGTGGACGCATTTTGCCTAAATATTGTCCTAGTAATTTTCATAGCTTTTTCCCTTCATAAGACATTAATTAAAATGATTACATACATATGTATTAAGAAGTTATGCATTATTTTGATAATTTTCTTTAGTGTTAGTAGATCAGTCTACAAGAAAATTTATTTTAGGATATGACACTAATAAATTCATAATCTCTTTTAAACTTACAAGTAATGATGGAATAAATATGATGTGCTTGTGTTAACATGGATACCACACTACCATTTAAAAAGAAACACAAATACGGCGACTGACGGCGAGTATGCAAAAGGCCCTCGAAACCATAGACTCGTCTCGAAAAAACATTAAAACATTTTTCCTCAATTTTATTTCAACTTGATTCAATATTAAACAAAAAATTATTTGACAAGCATTAACTAAAATAGTTATATAGCAATTAGTTACTGTATAATTCGTATAATAAATAAATGCAGTGTAATATTATTAATGATGTTTTAAATATTTCAAGTTCAACCATAAGAAAGCCTTAGACTAAAATCTACTACTACTGCATGATAACAAATTGCATTAAAATGATATTTTTGTGTATTGCTTGCATTGTAAGCCTAAATGCGGAATAGGGACCTCACATTTTTAATTCGCTACGTTCTAACGAAAAGATAAAATTATTTATCTCAACGTAGCCTTATACAGAGATCAGTCCTTCATAAAAGATTACATTAAATTTTAAAATTACATAAACCTGTGTATGTTTCCAGATTTTTGCTAATACATTACAATGTAAAACCCTGGCAATATATATTACAAATAATGCCAAATAGTTCCACATGATGTTTAGATAAGTATGAAATTATTGCCTCTTACGACTTCGTTTACTTTAGGTTTAAATAATGTTAATTTCTATGAATTTGTCATTGAATACGAGATTCTTTTATTATTATATTTCTGGTTATATGTTATAGAATTCGTTTTTTTTTCAGATTAGACTCGATATCTACTAAATAATTATGGAAAATGGAAACTAAAGAGGATAAAACCTTACTGTACGTACTTTTGTTAGTGATAATAATTGAATAATTTCATTAGTTTACAGGCTAACTTGAGCATAAGACCAAAAGCTTATCATGAAGTAAAGTTATAATGTATTTTACAGGAATGTTTCACATATTAAGTACATATAAAATTTTACAAAATGTTATACAATTTATTTTTATTTTAACTTTTATGGAGACGACAAAGTTATAAATATAGAATTTCTTACGAATCGCATGGCGGTAAACTGGGAAATATTTACCTTAGAAATCAGTCTTTTTTATAATGTTTTTGTCTCATCTATCCAGAAAGCTCTGGTCCAATTTTATTGCAAAAGTGTAATCAGGTCATTAAAAATAATTATGTCATCATAAAGATTGGGAAATTAAATGTTGACCCTTTTTGAGAACAATTCCCAGTTAATTTAAATTCACTAAGGTTGAAAATATCTGACTGTCACTTAGACAAAATTATTCCTTCGTTTTATGCTATGCAAGCTTCGATCAAACATGCAAGTGACATTCAACCTTAAGGAATATACAATTAATTTCACTGATTGTACCTATGTATTGTACTGGATAAATATTTCCCATTTAACGCTGCATATTGCAATAATGCATGCATGTATCAAATATATCTAGCATGGCTAAATTACTGAACCACATTCGGCGACATCGTCTTACGAGTAATGGCAAAATTATAGTCATTCACCTTTGTAATGTGTCTGAATCGATTTATAGTTGACTGCATAATTTTGTTATTTTTTAGCATGGCTATATCCTAATAGGCCCAGCTCGCCCTAGCTGGTACGAGGTGGGGGATAAGATGGGACCTGTTGCCAGCATTGGGATAATAACTAAGGAAATAAATATTAGATTCACCTGAATGTGTATATCACTCACTTTTGAAGGCTAGCTTTAGCTTCACAGAATTAGGTCCAGTTATTGTCAATACATTAGCCCCAAGGACTTAAAATCTTCTTTAGCGTATTGTATGTACAATTTAGAATCCTAAATCCAGGCAAATTAAAATGCCTGAATCAAATTGAAATTTCTAGAGGTTTTATTGCAAACTGCACTTTATGACGAAGCTTTAAAGGTAGTTTTTCAAAAACGTTTAAAAAAAAAGGATTTTTTCGAAAATTATAAAATCAAAAATTAAAAAATAAACAGAAAGAGTCAAAAATGTATCAACGATTCAAACACATCACAACTATCCTATTTATTCAAATTAACCGAAGCTTACGGCTAAATACAGTCAGAGAAATTAATGGTTCGCCACAATGCCCAGTCAAATTAAAACTAAACTGTCACACAGACAAGCAGTCTTTAACGTTGAACGTAGGTGGCCAACAATTATTTTTGCTGACTGTATAAGAGTTAAGCTAGCCTCACCAGTTGGGCTTGTTGTGGGAAATGGTCCATTGTTGGTAGGTATTGTTAGGGTCGCAAGGCACAAGGCCTAACTGCCTCGAGTGAGGTTGCAGGGTGAGGCAGTAACTGTGGAGCCGATGAATTATGTGGCTGTGTTTGGGGTCGTAGCTGAAAAATACAAAAGAGAAACTATTAACATTCAGGTTATAAACATATAACATTACGTTTCTTCATCAATAGCCGCGTCCAGACCGACCGAGCACGGCTCGCGCGAGTCACTGCCTCGGTCGTTGTGGACGTGGCTCGGGCTGCCTCGGGCGCATGTTGCCTCGGCCGCGCATGCCTCGCGGTCGAGTCGTCGGCTGTCGGTAAACGGGCCGTGCTCAAAGGTGCCCCAGTGTGCGCTGTGCGTTCGATGTGGACGGTCTGATTCTTTTCCTTCTGATGGCTTGGCTTGCCTCGCGAGGCTCGCCTGTGTTCCGGGGTGATGCGGGAATCTGGCTCGCGAGCCACTACATCGAGGCTGCCGCGCGAGCGGTGCTCGGTCGGTCTGGACGCGGCTATTTGTTAGCCTCCAGCGTCAGGCACTAGTTGTCTGATATTTTTGCTGAACTGGGCCTTTTTGGCGCAGCCGTGAGGCACACTTTCCTGCTAATTTCTTACGCCAGACTTTTTGAATTTTTAATTTCACTTGTATTTTATCTGATGTATAATATTATGTTGTGTGTCTTTTGTAGTCTGTGCTAAATAAATGTGTTTTCTTTCTTTCTTTCTTTTCCTCACAAATGTTCAAATACGTTAGAGTTAATTATTTGACCATTTGTTAAACTACCAATTGATGAATAAACACGTTTTACCGAAAATTTAAACCATTGATTAGTATAATTAACCATAGGTTGAGTTAATTATGGATCAAAAAACTGGGCCTTAGTCTGGCCGCTTGGCTTGGCTTTTAGCCAAGGGATTTCGTTACCCAATAGCTCTCGTGGAATTGTTACCATGTAGCCGGGTGGGTTCGTTAGGTAATCACTCGATGAAAAATACTTGTAGCTGTATCTGTTCAGAAGGGTATCCCAAAAAAGTTGGTACAGGCTAGGAAGATGATGATAACCCTTAGTTAGTCGGTTAAACGGGCTCCGCAACTCGACGTCTAAGCGCGTATTTTGCGTACAGGTGGGATAGGATAGGATAGAACGAGGAGTCCTGGGATGCGATGGTATCGTTCTGCAAAACAGTCATCTCGCAGTAGGTGACTGCGGAAAGGGAGAGGAAGATTGAACCCACTCACCCGGCCCGCAGCAGACGCACCGGGCGTCGGCGGAGGACAATGCCCTCTAAATAGGTCCAGGGGCCACGGACTCGGGGACGTCCGTCGCCCACCCACAAATCAGGACCCGAGGTGGCGGCGCGTAGTGTTCCACGCGCGCCCCTCTTAGACGTTACGGGGGGAGTCAAACAACTCACTCCCCCCTCCCCAACCCGAGATCGGCACCAGCCGGGGGTTGCGGCAAGATCTTACGTTCCCAGCGTAGACGTTAGATGGAACACTGGGGTGGTTTTAAGTTTTGTAGTGTTGTTGTTGTGTAGTAGTAGATTCCTGACAGATTCCTGTTGTCCAAGGATTTAAAAAAAAAGCATAGGGTAGATGGACTCCCGCTTCCACACTTAGACGACCATTTGGTCCGTTGTGCGTGCTGGCCTCCTCCCTGTGAGAGGGAATGGACCGTAATCCACCACGCGGGCTCAGTGCGTGTTGGTGGATATAACATGTTACCGAATGTTTTCCTAGGACACACCAGTTTCCTCAAGATGTTTTCCTTCACCGTTTTGAGAGCAGTGATGATGCAATAATTTACACGAAGTAAAGAGTTGGAACCCACGACCTATAACTTGTAAGTCGCGGCCGTTACCACTAGGCCATCACTGCTCTCGGGTACGGGTGGGATAAATGGTCATGATGATAACACTTACCTCCAAGGTCCGTCCACCGTGCCGAGTCTGCAGAAGGCTTGCTTCACGTTGTCCACATCAGCCTCAACGCAGCGCTCGCCCACTCCTAGCTGACCTGCCTCGTTAAGCCTAAACAGTTGACTGTTACCTGACCCGTGGCATGATGCAGTACCTTTAAATTATTAGGCAAGGTTATGAGTATGAAGAAATTAGAATAAGAAATTCAACAATAACCTGTACATCAAAATGTGAAGAGAAAACTTTCCATCCTTTGCAGGATCGTGACGTTTGGCAGTCAGATTTTTTGGAGAATGCAGAAAATTAAGTTTTTTTTTGATGATTCATGGTTAAATTACGACCATTGGGCGACATTCGCCTGATTAAGATTTATTAATTGCAGGGTCGAACTTCAATAACACATTTTTTTAATTTAATTAAATGGAAGAGTTATATTACTATCTAGCGGACGTCTCGCGGTTTCACCCGCGTAGTTCCCGTTCCCTTGGGAATACAGGGATAAAAAGTGGCTTATATCACCCGGGGATAGTGTAGCTTCCCAACGGTGAAAGTATTTTTGAAAATCGGTCCAGTACTATTAAGTTTATTCGTTACATATAAAAATACAAATCATTCCTCTTTCTAATATTATTATAGATTACTAATAATTCTGCTTAGAAATAAGGAAAATTAAACACAGGTTTTTAAGGCTCATGATTTACCAATAGTTGAATTTGTACTTTTATGATTGTAAGAGGATAAAGTAAGTATTGAGTTTCAATTACAACTTACAATGTTTTCAATTATTTTGTTATGTAGTCGACAACACTTACCTATATAAGACGGGGCGCCCTTTCCCATTGTATCAAGACACACTCCGGTGGCCTTATTCTTCACCATGCCCCAATAAATATTCTTCGGCAGTTTGGGGAACTTGTCGTAAACATCATAGGCAACATTCTCCATGAACCAATTAAAGCTTCTGCATTTCAGACGATCCTTCAAAGCAAGCTGTTCGGTTATGTCTCCCATATCCAAATAACGAGCCATGGGTTCTCTTGTGTAGAAATACTCCTTGTGCTCATCGTCAAACCAAGTCTCAATAACTCTCTTGTAGTTTATAGTAATGAGAGATCCCTTTCTATTCTTGGCAAGGTTTCCGAAGGAGTAAGGCATGAACGCGCGGTAAACGTGGCCCACTCTTGAACACGGCACCCATTCAATACTGCCTCCACATTGCCAGATTTTGAAACTCAGCTCAAAGTTCTCGCCACCCCAAACGAGTAGGCCAGGATCATAAGCCCCAATTTCAAGGAAATACTTCCTGTTGATCGCGAATAAGCCTCCAGCGTGTGTAGGGCTCTTGTAGGGTTCAGATTTGTGTTTGTGAAGGTTAGTTTCTCTTTCAGGTACTTCGTTCTCTTTGTAGAGCATGCCCCATTCGAAGATGCCTCTGTAGTTCGTGCCGTGTTGGTAGACAGGTCTATATTCGAAGGTCTTGTGGTCGACACCATCGATGACTGGGACTGTCATGGTCCTGTAGTCTCTGTAAATCGGGGCAAGGAGGGGAGGCAGCCAGTTTATGTTGACCTCGCAGTGAGCATCGAGGAACACGATGACCTCACCGGTCGCCTCCTGTGCTCCTCTAGACCTTGTTCTGATAAGACCTTCGCGCTGTGTATTTCTTACAACGCGGACTATTCCCTTCCATCTTTTCACATAGTTGTCAAGGTTTGATTTTAAGTTCTCCTTGTCGGAGAAATCGTCCACCTGCGGATGATAAAACAATGTTAAATTTTCACATGTTTAAGAATGGGTGAGATAATAGTGTTACAAGATAGGGTAACGCCATCTAGTGACGAGTAGAAGAACAAGTAGTAACTAGTAGCGCCATCTAGTATCGAATAGCGGAAGTAATCTTCTCGAAAGTTCGTGTCGAATGGCATTTGCCAGAATGTTCCGAACATTCTGGAAGTTTTTAGTCGCTTCGGGAATCGGGAACAATGATGAGTTCGAAAGTCGATTGTTCTGGCAGATTCTCGAATTATCTAGAACAGTATGGAACGTTCTAGAAACATCTTCCGTGCTATATAAAGAGCAGTCGTGTTCGTCGTGAGTCAGTTTTCGATTGGAAGCGATACCAGAGCGTTCGGAAAAGGAGAAAAGTGCAAGTAATAGATTACGAAGTGTTTTTGTAATAAAGTGTGATAAATTGAAATCTGCTGTTTAAATAATTTATCCCTGAACCCCAGCTCGTAACAATAGTATGCTTCGACATCTTTACAACGACACTAGACATGATAATATTGTTACAGCTTGGTACAATTTGTTTATGAATATTAATTTCGCTGCTATTAACACTTTGTAGAGACAATACAGGTTACGTAGCAAACAATAAAACTGTTTATAGTCCCACAACTTTTTTTTTGTAATAGCGCATTGCAACCATTCGAGTTGACAAAGCCGTTGTAACGATTAGATTAATCCATAATGTTAGTTTTTAATTATTGTAACTGTGTTCTTTATCCTGTAAATATATTTGGTATTTCTTTTCCCTTTCATTCTAGCACTGTACTAGTTCTACAGTTATCAAAAATTTTAGCAAAATAATTCATTCATTAATCTTAAATACAACTTTTCATGGTAGTGTTTGCATTGCTACCAGAAACAAACACGTTTACAAAATTCCAGCTCAATCAAACCGGGAAGTAGGTCAAATTTAACTTGCCAGTTTTGATAACACAGATACTACAGGACAGGTGAAATTGTAAAATATATTATAGGTATTTATTTAACGGATTACTACTGATAAACATTAATAGTATGGCATAGTCATAATTTACATTGGCATAATGAAATTCAGCATAAGGATAATTACGCATAATGTAATTTATTAGGCACTAGCTGACCCCCGCGGCTTCGCTCCCTTCAACTGGCAATCTACCTATCTACCCTACCTACCCACCCTACCTGCCCTAACGACCAACCTATCTACCCTACCCTACATATCAATTTGTTAAACTATTTATTTGAATAAATACGAAAGTAACCAATTTTTGGTTCTACGTTTCTACCAAATCTAATTAAATTTTATAAAAGCTGCTATTATGACTTTACTATGATAGTGAGATATATTCTCTCGCAGACTTTTTTGTAGTTAATAATGAGTACTTTAATCATGTTGTACATATTTATAAGTATCAGCAATAGTTTTCTCAGCGCATTAAATTTTATGGGCAACATTTTGCTACTTTGGGTTACATTATTGCAATTTTCATAAGGATCTCTGTTTTTTTTATAAATAAATTATAGCCTATGTTACTTTGAATAATGTAGCTTTCCATAGGTGAAAGAATTTATAAAATCGGTCCATTAGTTTCGGAGCCTATTCGGTACAAACAAACAAAAAAATCTTTCCTCTTTATAATTTTGGTATAGATAAAAGTTTTGCCATAATGATTATTGCCATAAATCGAGCGCTGGCTGCGGGAGGAGGGAGGAGGCACGGCTCCCTATATTTTTGGGTGACGCAGGTGCTCTCGGGGCATGGTTGCTTCGGGAAGTACCTGTGTCGCATAAACAGACGCCCGGTGTCACCACTGCGGCATACGCTGGCAGAGTGTGCCGCTTGGGAGGAGCAACGCCATGCTCTCATCTCAGAAGTAGGCAGTGACCTGTCGCTGCCGGCAGTATATGGTCGGCAGCGAGGAGTCCTGGGACGCGGTGGTATCCTTCTGCAAAACAGTCGTCTCACAGAAAGAGGCTGCGGCAATGGAGAGAGAGATTTTATCCACTCAATCGATCCGCAGCAGACGCGCCGGGCGTCGGCGGAGGGCGGACAACACCCTCTTCCTGCCCACTAAATGGGTCCAGGGGCGACGGACTCGAGGACGTCCGTCGCCTTCCACACATCGGGACCCGAGGTGGCGGAGGGTAGTGTTCAACGCGCGCCCCTCTTAGACGTCGCGGGGGGAGACAAACACCTCACACCCCCAACCCGAGATCACACCGAACACCGGGGTGGTTTTTTGTCAGTATCAAGTCTGACAGACCCCTCCGCACCCCCAGAGCGGAAGACATCCAATGAGGATTTTCCACCCCGGAAGAAAATAAAAAATAAGGTAAATCTTTATAAAGCTTGTAATAAGGAAGCGCGTTCTGAACGACTGTTATCACAACAAGATCCATTAAAAGTAAACACAGTTAATCGGTTATCGGTACAATTTAGCAATTAACGCCCAATTTTATCGACACATATTTACATAATAGTGGCGATTGCAATCTTTCAGTTGATGGTGGTACAACGCCGTAACCTTCCGATAACGAAGCTGAAACTTGTTTGTTCAGCTGGTAAATGAATTGTTAGGTGTACACTATTACTGAAATTTAGATGTGTTAATTTTTTTCTACCATCTTTAAATAGTATAAACAAAGTCGCAGTCTACCACTGTCAGTTTCTCCGCCTACTTCTACTACGCAACGGATTTAAGGATAAGGCGGAACCACACTTACGTGTCGTGGCGAGGCGCGGCGCCTTTTGACGCAGTTGACTGGCTACAAAACTCGTTGTTGAGTTATGACGTAGGCTGGAACAGAGTCGTGTGATTGGTGGATCCCGCGCCACACCACGCCACGACACGTAAGTGTTTTTCCGTCTTTAGATACGGTTTTCACTTATAGAAAGAGAGAAAACATGATCAAAAAACCCCGACTGCTTAAGAAGCAAACTAAAAAGACGTAAACAAGAAGAAAATCGAAATGGCTGACCAAAACCAGATGTATCCTCCAACTGCACAGCATGATTTTGTTCATGTTTACGTCTTTTTAGTTTGCTTCTTAAGCAGTCAGGCTTTTTGATTTTTTGAATTAACTTTTTTATTTATAACCTTCTAGTTAACATTTTTCTTTCGAATCGGGTACATCTAAACATATAAGTGTTATATATTTTTCAAATCACCTCTTAAAACACCACACGATGGGTTTGCAAGAATAAAAACAAAATGGGCACCCACAATATGGCACCGAAAATCCGCCATTTTTCTATTTTACAATTTTAATGTAGCCAGTGACACTCGCAAGATTAAGACTAATCGATTGACGTTAGAATCATCGAAATCGACCTACGCGTTTAGTCTCTAGAACGCCACATAGGAACAAACATACATACAGAGACTGATAAACACATTACCCTCCTTTGCGTCGCGCAGTTGGATTATAAAAGTATCTATTAACGAGCTTAAATATAGGTTAGTCCAATTAATCAATCTGCTTAGCCGTTTCCCATATGTTTAGGTCGGCTTCCATTTTAACTGGATTTAGTAGCTCACCACCAGTATTCTACCTCCATAACCCAGTAGTTGCCAACCGGAGCAGTAGTGGCCCATTGGTAACGGCCGCGACTTACATTTGGTAAATTTTAAAAATAGAAACAGGAAATGAATACGATAGTTGTTTTACTTGATTAATTTTAGATGTAGTTAAGTAATGTTCCGAAACTCGTAAAAAATATTCCGATTAAAAAAATTGTCGTGAGGCAGTTCCAGTTTTCGTCTCTGTTCTTTGAACTTAAGGGTACACTAGTCGAAGGTAAAGAACTATTTTGTGCGCGGGGTTAAAATGCGTGCTATATCAACCGACAACACGTGCGGAACAGATAGATGCTGTTATGAGCAGTAAGAAGCTAGTTCGCGTACGAATACACACTTTTGCAAATTTGTAGCGAAATGGATTATGATTTAGAACGAAAACGAGTGCGCGAAATTTTATAAACAGACCTTTGGGAGTCTGGATTTCATGAAAAAACGACTGAATGTATCTGTTCAAAATAAAATTATCTGCATTGTTGAACTACTAATCTATCCCTGCATGGAAGCCGTTTTTCAATTTTCCTTCTTCATATGGTACTTATTTGCGCCTAAAGATGCGTTAAAATTAGTGTTAAAATATGGAACTTTCGAAGCTCATAACTTTCAAGTAATTTTTCTTTTTACTTTTTTTGCTTCCATACAGGGCTAGATAGTAATGAGACAAATTGATATCATTTTTTATTTTGAACGTACATCGTCAAACAGTGGAGTAAAAGCCAGACTACGTTTGTATGAAAGAATTTTCGACTAGTGTACTCTTAAGACACATTTCGATAACGGAACTGAAACTTGTTTGTTCAGTTGGTAAATTACAATATTACTGCAATTTAGATCTGTGTTACAATTTTGGTGTATTTACGGTATTGAAGTTAGATATATTCTAATTACTATCTATAAACGAGCGTAATATGGGTAAGGATAAGGCTCGGATCAGAGTTTCACTGTACTGTTTTCTTTCTTGGCGTGGTTGCCCAGTTGTAAGTTGTAGGTCGTGGGTTCGAACCCAGGCAGGCACTTTACTTTGTGTAAATTATTTCATCACCACTCAAAACGGTGAAGGAAAACATCGTGAGATAACCGGCATGTCCTAGAACCAAAAATTCGAAGACATGTGACATCCACTAACCCGCACTGGGCCCACTAGTGGTTACGGCCCATTCCCTCTCACAGAGAGGAGGCCTGTGTCCCAGCAGTGGGAACATTAGAAGGCTGATGATAACCCAGTAGTTGGGTAACACTAACACATAACCCCTTGGCAAGACTAGTGTCAGATTTTAGGTTTCTGACTACCCATGATGAATGACAAAATCTTCTTTCCGAGGAACGAAGGAGTCTCGGTATATAGTAATGGTCACCCATCCATGGACTGACCTCAGCGAGCGTTGCTTAACCTCGAAGATCAAACCGTGCCCCTGTTATTATTTAGCCACGAATTCCTCAGATAACGCTACACGTAACACGATGATGACATGAAATTATCACTTGAAAATGTTTAAGACGACGACTAACGCCAACGACCTTGAGGGAACAAAACGCGCACTAGTTTCACACTCGCGTGACCCATAATTTAGTAGTTTTTTGAACTTTCCTTATTATTCTATGACTTTGAAAAAAGCCTCAGATCAAAATGTAGATAATTGAATTGTCTTTGAGATGGTGTCGATATTTTTTAAATACACCCAGCGGTTTTGGTGCGATTGTCGTGTTTTTGTCCGTTTTAGGCATAACTTTTCAAATTAATTGCACTATTTTATACGAATAAAACTCAAAATTTTCTCAGATCAAATTATTAAGAAAATGGTCTAATGTAACATATATTTTTTCCAAAAAATTACGACTGGCCGTTTAGACGTGATTCTCATTTTAAAATCAGCTACTCAAGGGAATCTGCGCCTTAAGTAATGGATAACGGAAGAAAGTGGGCTGTGTAAGGGAGGAGTGATATTAAAGAATATTAGTAGCGTGATGGTATATGTATTTATTTTGTTTTAAAAAAAATCGTTGTCCCACACTAGGAATTTCTTCCTGTATCGTGGGTGCGTTTACCAACATATAAACTCACATACACAACACCCAGAGCCGGAACAACTATCTTTAGGTCATACATTTTTTTGGTATACATTTACCCAAAAAAATATTATGACTGTAAAAAAACTTTAGATAATAATTTGATCCAATTTATTAAAGTTTTTTTGTTGGAATTGCATGATCTTTCCGCCCAGCCGGTTTCAACATCGGACTACCAGACGTACGGCGATGCGCCATCGGTACATGGTGGACATCCCACACATACGTACTAAACGTTTTGAGAATACTTTTATTAAGCGTACCACAGAACAAAAAAAACGCCTTCTACAATAGAAGTCGCAAGTAGGCGGGGCCCGCGTACCCCGGGATTTGCACTATTCCGCTTATGTCTGCTGCCCCGCCCACACAAAAGTAAAAGTTGATTTTATAATGTTAAATTTAAGGTCTATTTTCTTTTAAATTCAAACATATTGTTCTCGAAGATTCCAACTATGCACATGTCACAGTCAGCTACTCAATTAGAGATTGCCGTTATCGATAATGAGTTATCGATATTTTAAACCTACAATGTTCTCTGTGTTCTATGATATACCTTTTTGAAAAAATTTAAACCAGTGTGCGGTTTTTTTTGGTGATTCAGTATTAGTAATCAAATACATGTCATTTCCATGTTCAAACCCTTTTTTTTCGAATTCTGCCTTAACCAAGTTTAAAATGAATAAAGCATGGATTATGGGTAATCTATTGGTAGTATTCTAATCGAAAAAAAGGTTAATCGAATAATTAATATTTTAATTAATTATTGTTTAATTAATATTTTAATGTAACGATAAAGTGGCAACCTCCAAATGTCAGTTTAGTGTACGAAATTAAAAATCAGACTATAGTTTAATATCTATCGCGTAAACGCCACAGGGTGTATTTTTCTATCAATATAATGATTTTCAAAAACGGATTAGTAGTCTAACATGGCAATTCTTAATTATATTTTCTATAAATCGTAAGTATTAGAATAAATTTATATAAACACTATTTTGAATTCTTTATTTTTAAATATGACTTACAAGTACAGTGGTTGCTACTTTAGAAAACGGAACCGCTCTTGAGTTTCTGGTAAGGAAAGGCTCGCGCTTCTTAAACTGGGCGGCGCGCGACATGGGCTGCAGACGTCGCCGCAGACGGCGCATCGGCGGGCGCCGGTGCCGTCATTAATGACATCATACGTCAAGCTCTTGTCACCGCCGGGGTGTCAGCTGTTTTAGAACCCAATGGCTTGGCACGCGACTTTGGGAAGAGACCGGATGGGATGGCCATAATGCCTTGGAAGTTGGGTAGGCCTTTGGTGTGGGATGCAAAATGTGTAGATACCCTTGCGCCATCCCTTAGTACGGCGGGCTGTGCTGGAGCAGCTGCTGCTGGTGCAGAAAACCTCAAACGGCGCAAATATAACAACCTTATTGGCAGTTATATGTATGACCCGTTTGGGGTTGAGACATTAGGTCCATGGGGTCCAAGTGCTCATCGAGTGCTTCGAGACATAAGTAAACGGTTAGTTGACTGTTCGCGTGACCAGAGGGCTGGCCTTTTCTTCAGCCAGAGAATCAGCATTGCCATTCAACGTAGCAATGCTGCCAGCGTTCTGGGCACGTTTCCCATTGACATCGATGTGGGCGAATTTTTTGATGCACTATGAGCCCTTTTCCCTCTCCCCTTTGTATGTAAGTTTGTTTTGTTATTAGTCATAAGATTAGAAATATTCAGTTGTATGTAAACACTTGATTTCAAGCATAATAATATTTATCGAATCTAGCTGTTGATTTTGTTTTGTTTCAAAATAAAACGGATTTTCGATAAATAAGTCAACGACGGTGGTACATCTCTAGAGGAAAACGAATTGTAATGACCTCATTAAGCAAATATAAATAATATTAATAACGAAATACAGCTTTAAATTGAATGCATTTAGTATAGTGACATCTAGCGGCGGGTAGCGTAACTTGGTTATTAAATTATTCCATGTGCGATTTTAACGGAAAATGTAATAAATACTTAAAAAGATTAGTCAATTAACAACTCTATTATCATTAAAATGTGGTTTATTTTCAAATAAGCGACGACTGACATATTTCCTACTTTCAAACTACCAATCACATCAAAGATTTCCTAGTGTTACGAAATACAATTAACCTGTATATGTGTGAGTTTGGGTACGCTGCTTCCGATACTAATGAAGCGATATACGATTTCTACTGTCTTCTCTGTTCTGTGAAGCGTACAGCTAAGTAGTGGAATTCCCTACAGGAGTCTGTGTTTCCCGATAGGTACAATCTAGGGGTCTTTAAGTCAAGAGTGAATAGGTTACTTCTAGGCAAGCGTACTCCATCGTCGACCACATAATCGCTTACCATCAGGTGAGATGGTGGTCAAGCGCGAGCCTATACCAAAAAAAAAAATACAAGGTACAAGGGCAAGCAGATGATGAAAGAAGGTATATTTATTCAGCACATACTGCACAAAAAGCAAAACTAATCTAGTTAGCCATTAACCGTTTGCTAAGTAAAATGGTCACAGATTGTTATCTGTACCCAGTGTATGCCGTCAAGCCGTCTAATTCGATTCGAACCGCATCAATTACGTACTTAACATTGATTGGGTCGTATTACGATAGAATTTTAATTACAGGCTGTTGGCTAGGCGGCCTTTATCGATTGCAAATCTAGATTATAGTTTTATGAGACCTAGGGTAAGAATGAAGGCGATTTGGGAGATATTCTGAAGCATTTATACCGTTCTACGTACAACACGGTCAAATTAACCGTGGGTGGTAAAGTAGCATACGACCACGGTAAATGTACGGGAATGTTTTCTTGTTTCATACTTTTTAGAGCGTGATTTTTCAGTAGTCTAGTCGGGTTTTAGTTTTTAAACTTATTTTTTGTTTCAAATATTTTGGGGCTTTTGCAGAGCCTGAGGGAACAAATGAACATAAATGCATGCATACATAATTACATACCGATCAACAAACACTTTGTGATGCCGTAGTCGGGTAAAAAATTAGTTTTCATGACTTTGACAGGATATGTCTCCCAAACGGTACGCTTCACATAAATATGAAGTACCAAACCCTACCTTCCTTTTAAAATACCTGTTCAATTATACCACACAATATGATGAGGTGAGACGAAAATATTATTTTTTTCTTGACTTCGTGCCCCGCGCCGATAGAGGTAGGAGAGGATATTCAATTTAATGTGACGTCACCAGCTGACAAACAAGACGCTTCCAACAACTCCTCATTTGTCAAATTATGATAAGTAGTAAAGAAGTTATGAGGGAACAGATGAACATACATACATACACACCGGTCAAAAACATAACCCTCCCTTTTGCTTTCCCGAAAAGATCATAAAGCAATATTATTTGCAATGTAAACTGAACAGTATCCGAACGAGTTAAGAATCTTAATTCTATAGTTTTGCATTCTTTATGTGGTTTTTTACGAACGAAGCGATACGTTTGCGTAGATTGATTGATAAAAACGTAATAATAATGTAATGTTTTATTTTCAAAGTTTAAGGTGTATATTTGTGTTCTGTGAATTTATTACGTTTTCTGAAAATAGTGTGTTATCGGCACGCTATGCCCTGATGGCAGCTTTACTCAAACATGAAATTGTACAGTAGGTGAAAATGGATAATATTTAGAAAAAACGGACGGTTTTTCGTCGGTTGCATTTCGGGGAGTGTGCGATGGAATTGCATGATCTAATTCCGCCCAGCCCGTTTCATCATCGGACTACAAGAAGTACGGCGATGCGCCATCGGTACATCCCACCCATACGTACTATACTTTTTAGAAATACTTACATTATGCGTACAGCTAAGGAGTGGAATTCCCTGCCGGAGTCTGTGTTTGTCGATAGATACAACCTCGGGGTCTTTAAGTCAAGAGTGAATAGGTTACTTCTAGGCAAGCGCGCTACAAAGTCATGAAATAGGACGTGCAGAGTTGTAGTAAAATACTAAGTCAAATCAAAAATACTCCTAATTTCAAGTAACTATTCCGCCAGCGGCCGTGGATCCGTAGTCAGCTGTTATGTAGTACTCGTAACTTGATAAGAATATTAGGTCCCAGTGGTCGAGGCACCCGTGGCCGACGTCCCCGATTCGATTAATTTAATATAAATATTTTTTGTGCTTTTTCACTTAGTACAGTAAATGAGAAAAGTGTTGCACCATAATAAAGTATTTTTCCTTGCTACACAAAAGTTAGATAACTTTTGTTTAGCAAGGAAAGAGAGAATAGATCGCCACTTAAGGTTACACTAGTCAACGGCACGAACTATTTGGCGGCGGAGTTAAAATATTTGCTATCTCATCCGACATCACGCAGGAAAGAGATAGACGCTGTGATGAGCAGTAAAAAGCTAGATCGTGTTCGTATACACACTCATAACGCTGTGTGACGCACACATGCGCAATTTCATTGCAGAGCGCCGACAGCGCGGCGGTGTGTGTGCAAAGATTACTATAATATACTTGTGTGTGGTTGCGGTGTTATTGCCGCCGCCGGTGCGGTGGCGCGTATGCAATTCATTGACAACATAAACATAAAAAATAGGTGTTAGAACTTTGGATTATTACTGTGTGTAACGTAATTAGAAGGCACTCAATTTACTTGGTGTTATGCACCTATACTTACCCGCGACTTTGCCAACTTGACAATAAGATCTTTTGCGAAAATGTGAATTTACATAGATATTGTTATTATCGACAAGTAATGTTAGATTTGACTTTTTAATTATTTTTGGCGGCGGCGACGGTAGAGCAGCGCGAGCCGCTTGCGCGCTTATTGAACCTTATGCCCTTAGTTATAAGAATGAAAAGTGTTCGAGCGTCAAGTCGGTAGATTTTACGTTGGCAGAGAGGGCGCCAGGGCTTCGCTGACTGTAGGTATCGTACCAGCGCGTGCGGAAAGCTAGGCTCTATGCGCACGGGTGTAGGTCATGTCTTTATGTTTTTGTATTTTATTGCAGGTTGTGCAAATATTACAATGTGTGTTAAATAGGTTAATAATATTTACTTATCTTAGCTAGTAAGCTATAACCAACAAACGCCTCCCCGTAAGTAGGTATTTCATACCAGCCAGAGTCAGGATAACTGCTTTTTCGACAGCGCCACTTTGATGTGGGACTTGTTTTCTAGGTAATTAGGTTCATCAAATAAAAAATAATGTTATTTTGTAAATTGTTTATTGATTGTTTGTTTACAATAGCAGTTTGAAATATTCTCTTTGTTATCACAATACAATATAATAGCTTCGGGTGGCTGAGCCGAGCTTGTGAGTGTCGGCGCGCATAGTAGGTATACAAATAAAAAACCGGCCAAGTGCGAGTCGGACTCGCGCATGAAGGGTTCCGTACCATTATCGCAAAAAACATCACGTTTGTTGTATGGGAGCCCCACTTATATATTAATTTTTATTCTGTTTTTAATATTTGTTGTTATAAAGAAATACATCATTTGTAAAAATTTCACCGGTTTAGCTATCACGGTTCATGAGATACAGCCTGGTGACAGACAGACGGACTGCGAAGTCTCAGTAATAGGGTCCCGTTTTTACCCTTCGGGTACGGAACCCTAAAAAGAATCATCAAAATCGGTTCACATTAAAAAAGTATAATAATAATATATCTTTATTCATCAAAAAATACAGATAGTTACATCAACAATAAACGGGTAGAGAGCTATACAATTTTCAGTTGGTTTGTCGTAAAATCCATACTAAAATGTTTAAAACCCTGTCTCTCAAACTAGGTGATAACCTGTATTTTGAGAAACAGTGAACGGCCACAAAATTCCTATACACTAATACTATTACAACAATTAATGAACAGTGTCGTTCTACCGCCGCAATAATTTATGTGGTTCTGTTGTAGTTGTGAATATGTATATGTGTGTGAGGGTGTGTGTGTGCAAGTAGTAGAAGGTGAGCATGTATGATAAGGTTGCGTGCGCGCATGTTTAAATGTGTGTATGTTATAGAAATCGCGGAGCGTGAGAGATTAGGTGATGTATGTAAGTAGGGACTCCGTGTAGGTGTAGTCCCTCTCTAGTAACCACTCTGTTACTTTAGTTTTTACCGCGTGGGTGTTTAGTTTTAGTATTTTTAATTCCTTATTAATTTTATTGTAAATATGAATACTAAGTGTATAAAATTGATGCGTTGCGAACGTGGTTTTATGTTGAGATCCAGTAATGAGTTGTAGCCGCTTATTAGGATTTGGTGGCGGCAGCTTAGCATGAGTTCTTAAAATCGATCGAAGCACAAAGAGCTGACGTACCGTAAGGACTTTGCAGTTAGTGTATAATTCAGTTGTTGGGAATCTGTAGGGTTTCCTAGTCATCACTTTAAGTATGGCTCTTTGTGCTCTTTCTACTCTTAACATTTTAGTTTTTGCTGCTCCGCCCCATGCAGTAATACAATATCCAATGACAGATTGGCAAAGCGCATAATACACCATCTTCAGAGTGTCAAGTTTGGCCGACTCTCTCAGTGACTTAAAGACGTGCAAGAGGCGCATTGTTCTTGTGGTAAGGGCGTCAATCTGTTTGTCCCACCTCAGTCCATCATCAATCTGAACGCCGAGATATTTTATATTGTCAGATCTAGTAAGGATTGGACAGTTACAAGATGGTATTGGATTTGAGCAAGAGTGAGCTACTATACTAAAGCTATGTGTCGGCCTCGTGTTACGTCGGATTGCGAATGGGATGTAAGTGGTTTTGGCTAAGTTGAGTGTCAGAAGGTTAGAGTTTAGCCATTTCATTATCTTGGACAGGGCTAGTTCTGCAGTAGTCTTAACTATGTCCCAAGTGGGTCCGCAAACGAGGATCGCGGTGTCATCTGCGTACGCGTAGATGTCACAGTTAGGCAGTTTCATATTGCAAAGGTCGTTTACGTAGATTTGAAAGAGTATGGGGCCGAGTATACTACCTTGGGGGATGCCATATGTTATTAGCTCCTCGTCACTATAATACGTATCCACCTTTACAAGCTGCGTTCGATTATTGAGGTAACTTTTAAAAATTTCAAGTGGCATTCCACGCACACCAATACGTTCCAGCTTGTCAATAAGTTTGGGAACAGAAACCGTGTCAAAGGCTTTAGAGAGGTCCAGACAGATCCCCAGGCACTTTGTTTTGTTGTCTAGCTTCCTGGCAACCTGTTGCGTAAAGTCTATGACTGCATCTTCCGTCGACACTCCTTTACGAAAGCCGTATTGGTTTTCGGCAATGATGTGGTGTTTATCCAGGAAGTTCCTTAGAGAATCTGCCAGGATCCTCTCCAGCACCTTGGAAAGGGCAGTTAACACAGAAATTGGCCTATAGTTACTAACACTTCCTTTGTCACCCCCCTTGTGAATTGGGTGTATTATTGCCTTTTTCAGGGCATCCGGAAATACACCCGTTTGAAGGCTGCGATTACAGAGAAAGGTTATAGGTGGAACCAAAACATGTCGGCATGTTTTTAACAATATGGAAGATATTCCATCCCAACCAACGGCGCAGTCATGACGTAATTGCAGAATGAGTGATTCCACCTCTGTTTCATCCACTTCCAGCACAGCAAGAGAACCGACAATTGTGTTATGACTACTGTTTTTATTTTCAAGAGAAGGACATTGATCACTTGCTGGTGTGGGCTGTCCAGGTGCCTGCGATATAATTTGTGCAGCCAAACCTTTACCTACATTACTAAGGAAGTGATTTACCTCGTTTAAGGAAGATTTAGGATCTTCTCTTAATTTGAGCAGCTCCAAAGGGCTTATATGGGGTTTTTGTGTGTTTGTTATTTGTTTAATTGTATTCCATAAGATTTTAGGATTATTTCTTGCTTTTTCTAATTCTGACGTTTCGTAAGCTATTTTTAATTTTCGAAGTAAGTTATTACAGAAATTCCTGTAACGTGTATATGTTGTTTTCAGGATTAGGTTATCAGGAGCTTTTTTTGTTTTGATGTGCATTTTATCTCTATTCTTTATACATTTCAATAGACCAGGGGTCATCCATGGCTTGATTGTTATTTTTTTCCTGGGAATATTAACCTGTTTTGAATGTTTTGTAATTACTGATCTCACAATATCTATAAATCTATTCATACACACGTTTACATCATCAATTTGGTATAGTGTCGCAAAGTCCGTGTTTTCCAGCTCAGCAATAATGGCTTCGTAGCCTAGGCGGGTGATAACATTATTTATTTTCCTTGTTGGACTAACGTGAGCTATGGATAAAAGAACAGGCCTGTGATCCGTTACATGGGATTCCAATACAAGTGTGGTAGATCGATAGTTAGATTTGAGGAGCAGGTGATCAATGCAGTGGTCCAGTCCAGTAGGGAAAAGGTGGGTCGGCATCAGCCCATACGAGGCGTTGACTATAAGGTATTCGAAGCTTTGGTCGTTCCTATTACTTGGACTAATATCAATGTTTAGATCTCCTACAAGAACGATACTAGGGCAGGAGGATATTTTCTGGTAAACATTGCATAGGCTTGTCGTGAAACTGTTGAATTGCTCTCTGGAATTGAAAGAAGGGGAGCGATAAACAGCGACCACAGATAACTTTTTGTCAATTTGACATACCAGGCAATTCCCCCCTTCAAAATACGGCTCCCACACGTAACTTTGTAACCCCAATTTTGTGTATATTATAACTCCATCGTTTTGATTAGCGTTGATAGCTGACGAGTGAGACTGAAATCCATTAAGGACAGGTAGTGTATTGACTTTACTCAGCCAGCATTCCGTCAAAACAATGATGTCAATGTTTATTTTTATCAAATTCAGCAATACTTGAAGTTGGTTAAAATTTTTGTTTACGCTACGTATGTTTAAATGTAGTATATTTATATTACTTCCGGTTGAGTTGATATATTTGGGACAGTCTTCAGGGTTACAGTTAAATGAGATTCCGAAATTCATATGGTCTAGGTCATTGTTAATATTGTTTATGATAGCCATTTATAATAGTTAGAGCATTAATAAACATACGAACTTTAACCAATTCTTTTTGTGAAGGTGATTTATAGTTGGAGTCTTTAAAAGTATAACGGCGCACTTTTGTATCATTTGTTTTGTGTGTTAATATGCGATTGTATTTTGTTGTTATGAGTGAGTTTTGTATGTTGAATATAATATTGTAGGTTTCTCTTGAATGATAAGTGAATGTGTAAAGTGTATTAACAAAGATTGCAAAGTAAAATAAAATAAAGTAAAACATGCATACATCAAAAATCTGCAATAGGACCACAATTTTAGCTAGTCAGATATTAATGTTGCTCAAATCTTGAAGACATTTTTCTGATTGTATTAGCAGCTGCTTTTCCCCTACCTGTTTACGAAGGAATATGTTACCGTTGCTTATCCAGCAGAATGAGTAATGGTTGTTATTGGCAAATTGTCGTGCCAGGTAAAAAAGCCTTTTAGAACTAGAGGGGATCTGCTCTGCTACAAATACTGGTAGGCGTTTTCCAGGTATACCAATTATTTCTGTATTCAGCTTTTCTTCTTTTGGGTGCTTGTCCTTGTTATACAAACGAATTGCTGATAAAAGATTCTGCTTGGTTTGTACTCTTGTGAACTCCGCCATGATCGGACGTGAAATTGGAGTTGGTGTGGATTTGCTAGGGAGACGATATACATCTCTTATCTCTGATTCAGATATAGGCACACCAACGAGTTGTCCGATTTTACAGACTGTATTCACCAGGCTGATTGTTGACTCCTTCTCCGGCTGTGGAATGTTTCTGACCTCTATGCACGATGAACGAGACTTATATTGTAGGTCGGTTATTTTTTTTTCGAGCGCTTCTATATAGCTCCGTTGATCCTGACGCTCTTTCTTTAAGCCTTCCACTTCTTTCTTTAACTCCTCAAATTTTGTATTCATAAAAGACATCGACTGTTCAATCTGTGCACTTGTTTTACGGATTTCGCTGTTAGATTCCTGTATTTTTGTGTTTTGCGCCTTAATTTCCCTTGTGTCCGCAACTAATTTAGCCATTAAGGTAGATTGTTCTTCGAGCATTTTCGATACTCGAGTGTCTTGGTCTTTTTTCCAAGTTGCAAGGAAATCGTTTAAGTTTGGCTGATTAGACACGGACACGTTGTCCGGTGAGTGTTCCGATCTGGGTCGCTTGTGTCTACTTGTCACTTGTTCACTCATATCAATTGCCGTACTTATGTCAGGCACAGATTGCGTTTGACTCAAAGCTTTATTCTTCGCATTCGGTGTTGTGCGCTGAACACCAGCCATAGTAATGTTAGTAAAAATACAAAAAATAAAAATATTCTTACTCTGTATTTGCTTGCTTATAGAACAAGCAATAATAGACAGTTACTTCGTTCGTCCGGCTTCTGCTTGGCGTAGCCGATACTTGTTTCGTAGCAGTCCCGTAGCACGATGTAGCAGTCGTAGCGCACCGTATGACGTCAGGATCGCGTAGCGGACCACTATTTCGCCGTCTCGGCTACGAGCTCCGTGGCACAGTGGTTCAGCGCTCAGGACACACCTCCGACGCACGCCGCGTGTACGCAGGTTCGAGACTCGACAAATCACAACCACTTTTTCTAGCAGGGATTACGACGGCAGCAACGGAATTGATACTATCCCTCTCTAGGACCGCCCAGTGGGTGTTAAAGTTGGCTTAAAACTCGTAATGAGTAACAAGGAATTTGAATTTAGTGTATTGAACCAATCACGGAATTTAGAGACAGTATTTCTGCGGCGGACCGACACACGTCCACTCGTATCTGAGTCCGGCGACCGAATCCTGAGTATTGAGGTAAGTAACAAAAAAAATACAGTCAAATTGAGAACCTCCTCCTTTTTGAAGTCGGTTAAAAATTGCTTCCTTTTGTGTTTGTCCGCCGCTGAAGCCGAGCCGATATAACAGATAGGTACCTACATAATAATGAACTTTCGATATAAGTAGCCACGACTATCGAAAATCTTAAAATACCTAATCTAATTGGAATCTAATATCCTAATATATACAACAGAACTCTTCAATAAACAACGGCAAATCTCTCGGGATTGCTGCGATCGCAAAACTGTTTATTGTTTAGGCCTTTTGATAACATAACGTCAAGCCGGTACGCTCTAAAGGGGTACGCAGATTTGTACAGTTCACCCTGAAAGATACACTCTCATTGCACCGGTTATGTTAGTTTTATGTTAGGTATTCAAGTAATCTATTCAGGCATAAATTTGGGCATTTTAGGCTCAGATTTTCTCTAATCTGAGATTATAGGTATTATTGAACTTGATCTTTATGTACCACAACTAAAAAAAAAAAAACGAAGAAACAAAAACAAGAACACCGACTTCCATATTAGTTATTTTTCACTTTGTAGTGTTTTTATTTGGAAGTCGGTAGTATTTTTAAAAAAAGATTTTCTAATTATAGATAAAGATAGGCAGTCTGTAATTTTAAAATTTTATAAATGCGCGTGAAACATTAGAATTACAAGTCTGTGTTTATTTAGGTATAAAAGTCATGTCAAGCGCCCTCATGAATTGTACAAACTAAATTCGATAAAAGATTCAACTTACCCATTGTTACTTGAACTACTGAAGATCACTTCACTGACGCAACAAGTTCAAATTCAAACGCCATGTAAATCAGTATGAAATCCCACGAACGCCAGGGTCAGTAAAATTTCGGACCAATTCAAAATAATCAACACAACACATAAAGGAATATCGGAATCCAAAGTACAAGCCAGGGGTCAATGTTATAAAATATTATACGAATACGTTATCGTCGATATCACAATATCAATAACATACACCGCACGCGCGTAATTACGGTGACGTATATATTATGCAGCAGACGATTGAGGCCCCTATGGGGCAGCGGGGCGCGGGCGCCGGGCGGTAGCTAAACTAGTGAGCGTGTGTGTGTGTAGGTGTATATGCGCCGCACGCGCACCCCTCCGCCCCACTGACCGGGGAGGAAATTTGTAGCGAAATGGATGATGATTTAGAACGAAAACGAGCGCGCGAAATTTTATAAACAGACCCTTGGGAGTTTGTATATCATGAAAAAACCACTGAATGTATCTGTTAAAAATAAAATTATTTGCATTGTTGAACAACTAATCTATCCCTGTATGGAGGCCGTTTTTCAATTTTCTTTCTTCTTATGGTACTTATTTGCGCCCAAAGATGCGTTAAAATTGGTGTTGAAATATGGAACTTTCGAAGCTCATAACTTTCAAGCAAATTTTTTTTTGTACTTTTTGCTTCCATACAGGACTAGATAATGATGAGACAAATTGATATCATTTTTTATTTTGAACGTACATCGTCAAACAATGGAGTAAAACCCAAACTACGTTTGTATGGAAGAATTTTTGACTAGTGCAACCTTAAGCTTATCCTTACACCTCTTTTTCACCATTAAAAGCATATTTATTATGTACAAAAGTTTTTACACTTGATTATTTTTATGCTTAGAAAATTTTAAAACATTTCACATGTAAAAAAATTGTTACTCTACGAGTACGTTTGTTTTTTGAGCCTGATTATTTTGTTTTGTTATTGCTATTGAAACTGACTGTTATAATTAGTTAAAATTAATCTCATTTGTTTAAGGTTTCATAGTTGATTATGTTTAATTATTATTGTTACAAAGATAAAAAGAACATTTCACTATGTAAAAAGTTAGTTGCTCTGCAGTAATTTTTAAGACTGACTATTTAAAATCACTATCTTATTTTATTACATTTGAGACTCGTTTTTATTATATTTAAGTTAAATGATTCGTTTGATTATAGGTGATGAAAACTGAGATTTATATACAATTTTTTTACTAGATTTCTTATTGAGATGAATAAATAAATACTGAAAAATAACTAAGACTTTCATTTTTCAAAAGATACAACCAATATAAATGAATTTCTTTGTTATAAATATAATTATGTTTTAATATTATACATATACTTACAATCAATATACATTTATTATTTTTGTACAACATTTTTGTGCCTGACAGTACATTTGATCAAAAACTGCTTAGAAATAAATTAATAGAATCGGGGGCATCGGCCACGGGTGCCTTGACCACTGGGGGCGTAAGCCACGGACCCGATACAGGTCCTACCTAGTACCTAGGAACCACCGTGACAACGTCCGTACAAACTGATTGTTTTAACAGTTACAGAACAGATAATTATCTAAGACTCACTTTGTAATAGTAAACAAATAAACTTACTATATATTTTTTTTTTCAAAAACAAATCTTCTCTTTTTTCTGGGTACTACGTACTTTGGGTGTATTTGTGCACTTGACGTGTGTTACAAAAGGGACAAAAATACGCCAACTTTTTTTAAGTTCTTCTTAATAATAACAAATATATGTTATCGGGTGAATCCAGCCAACATCGCATCGGTTACAATTTCCTGAATACCTTTTGTATCTGATTGATAACGATAATTAAGTATTGTATAGATAATTAGTTACCAAGCTGCACTATTATATTTACTGTTACGTATCTTTCGCTAGACCAATTTTCAGAATGTATAAATATAAAACCTGCGTGGCGTGTGCGTTTCCTTTTGGCACCTAATCTAAAGTTGTAGGTAACAATATCGAGTATTTTTTGCCATTTTTTGTCATATTGTGAAAAAAAAATATTAATCGTAATGAATAAATATAAATTAGAATTCAATATATTAAGGATAGATAAGCGTCAATGTGGGGTCCCAATTGAAAAACAGCACTGGATTTCTGACGCCCAGCAAATGCTGAGTTGGTAACCCTTTCGATATGGGCACGCTCAACGCAATTTGTCTTTGTAATTCTATTATACTATTATAAACGTGAGTTTGTGAGGAAGGATGGATGTTTGTTACTCTTTCAAGCAAAAACTACTGAAAGTATTTAATAAAACTTTACATATTTATAGCTTATCCATCAGAATAAGACATAGGCTATAATTACTAAGTACCAGGGCGACCAAGCTCTGCTCGGGTGGAAAAAGAGAAAACGACGTTTTCTAAAAATGAAACCTAGCTAGATCGATTTATCGCCCCGAAACCCCCTGCATACTAAATTTCATACAACCGCCTGCATACAAGAATTGCTCGTTTAAAGGTAAGGTATATACCACGCGGGCGGCAGCACCCCATAGGACCCGTTTTCGGGATAAAAAAATAGCCTATATGACTCAGGAATAATGTAGCTTTCTATCGGTGAAAGAATGTTTTAAATCAGTCCAGTAGTTTCGGAGCCTATTCGGTACAAACAAACAAAAAAATCTTTCCTCTTTATAATATTAGTATAGATATCTTACCCCTATGATACTATCGCAAATTGTCATCGGCATTTTTTTTTATCTGCAAGAAAAGTACGCTTCTTCACGGTACAGCAGCTTAACTGAGCTCCCTTGGCATATTAGGATAAGCTTAACCGCGTAAAAAATCTACTTATATATCTATTAAAATATGATGTAACGTCATACATAAACTCACCAATACAATCTCATGCAGCACCTTCGGAGGCGACCTGTCAATCACGGAGTGCACGGTCCTCATGAGCACCGAGAATCCTTCGTTGTGGAACACGATGATGACCGACGTGCTGGGCAGTTCCACTGGGTAGTGCCAGTACTTGCACTCTTCTAGACGAGTGTCGGGGATCGATCTGAGGGTGAAAAGGGTCCATTAAGATAATAGAAAAATTAATAGCTCTTAAAACATAAGATTCTGACTAAATAAAAAAGGAAATTTAAAAAAAAAAAAAAACAAATAAAACAGACTGTTTAAGAAACGAATTAAAAAGAAGTAAACAAGACGGAAATCAGCTCGCGAATATGTATCCTCCGACTGCACAGCTAGATTTCCTTCTTGTCTACAAAAATCAAAAAAATACTTTTTTGATTTTTTTAATTAACCTTTTTTTATTTGACATTTTTTTGTATTTTATATTTTTATTTGTGTACCTACATTTAAACATACGAGTTTTATATATTTGAAAACACCTCTTAATACCCCACACAATGGGTTTGGAGAAAAAAAAATTGGGCACTTACAATATGGCGCCCAAAAGTCGCCATTTTTCTATTTTCCAATTTTAATGTAGCCAGTGACATTCGCAAGGTTAAGACGAATCGATTGACGTAAGAATCATCAAAATCGGACAACGCGTTTGGTCTCTCTAGAACGCCACATAGGAACATACATACATAGACTTATAAACACATTACCCTCCTTCGGCAGTCGGGTAAAAAATTGCAAAATTAACAGATCTTTCTTCATATTAGATGTAAGGAGATTTACACAGTTCATCCTATCCCTGCTATATTTTCTACAATTCTACTTGAAGTTTATTAAGTTGATTTCAGAATGATTACAATCGGGGTAGTGCTAGTAATCGCACTTTTCTAGACGAGTATCGGGCATCGATCTGGGGATGAGGTCTATTAAGCTTCTAGGTCTTCAAAATATAATTTCTGCCCGCCAGTGTGACTATTAATAAAACGTCGTAAAAATTTTTGAACATGTAACGTAAACTGAACTTTATGGTAGTAGTTATTATACAGAAACAATGGTGACTGAACAAACAAGGCCAATAGGCACAAAAGGTCGTTTACAACTGGGATAAGCCCAGTAGCCTAGCACCACAGATAAAAAATATCATTAATATTAATAGGTCCTAATATTTTGTGTTGTTGTATTTGATTTCAATAATAGGTATGGCTAAAACGCACGGAAATTTATTCTAGTTTCTTCAAGGTCCGTATAGTAAACAGCTCTAAATGGAGCCTATACAATATCCAAAGAATACATTTCCATAAGATATGATGAGCAGATTGTACTGTATATTCGCAGTCAGATGTAGAACACTGACATAAAGGCGAGGCAACGAGCTTGAAGGAAAATAATTTACTTTTAAAGTTACTCCAGCCACGTCCTGGCCAGCCAGCGCGCCAATATGGAGCGACTGCTGATCTGACCTCCACAACCCAGTAACTGGGTAACTCGATACTCCTTGGCAAGACCGGTGTCAGATTTTAGGCATCTGACTATCCGTAACGACTGTCAAAGATCTTCAAATAACAGCTGGGACCAATGGCTTAAAAAAGTCAGAAACCATCTGAGGAACGGAGGAAATTCCCTATGTAAATATGGCCACCCATCCAAGGACCGACTTTGGCAAGCGTTCGACCTGTGCGGTTGTTATTATTTAGACACGAGCTCTACTTCTCCAGTACTGATAGGATACAACAACAAAAAAAAACTATTTTTTTTGTTGTTTGATTTTTTGAATTCCTTTTTTTCTTAGTACTTTTTAGCTAATCTTTTTTTTCTAATTAGGTACGTTTAAACATATGAGTGTTATATATTTTTGAAATCACCTCTTAAAACACTTTATTTTGATACCCTCACGATGGGTATGGAAGAAAAAAAAAAATATGGGCCCCCACAATATGGCGCTCCAAATCCGCTATTTTTCTATTTTCCAATTTTAATGTAGCCAGTGACACTCGCAGGGTTAAGACGAATCGATTGACGTAAGAATTATCAAAATCGGCCAACGCCTTTGGTCTCTAGAACGCCACATAGGAACAAACATACATACATACATAGACTGATAAACACATTACCCTCCTTCGGCATTCGGGTAAAAACAGGTGACGGCACTACCTGCTGTTAACAACCTTTTGTTCACAGTTTTTATTAGATCGTTGAATTTCATTCAGGATATGCCAAGGTCGCACCATTATACAATAAACTGGCTTACATAATGTGTTACGGTACCTATACGAGTAATTTCATTTTATCATCCATTCTGGCTATTATTGAAGTGCATATTACACCCGAGACATTAATTGCTATTGTTCCAAATGGAACGATTAAAATCATGAAAGGTGATAACGAAGCGTGCTACTATAAGCAAGGTTTAAAACCATACTTAATATCATATTTGCGACAGTAGTTCTCTGTATCTGTTTGTTATGGTGGCACATGCCTTGTATCATTCGGTTCCCTTCATGATGGCTGAACTGAGTGGTGCCAATCCATGCGTCATGTTCGTAAACGGGCGCCATCAGTTGGGATAGGTCTTATGACCTTGGTTGCCTCGGCCTGTTTTTAATTAATTATTGTATTTTGAGGTTGTTTATTTTAATCTAGACGTTTTTACGTGCACGTCTTTTAACATCGTTCTCACATATAAGTAATTTTCAAACAAGAATTATGTAACCAAATACTTGCAATTAAAACTTATTGATGGAAAATAGTGTCCGTGGAGTTTCTTACACATTCTTCTCCATAGAGACCTACTGACGCTTGCGAATGTGCAACTAGATTCATATATTTTTTCTGACAATTCAAATATTTGAAATAAACTATTTTGATTTGATTTGACATCTTACCGGCTGTACGAATTTGGATGAAACTTTTCACACGGGTAGACTGTGCCCTGTATTAGAACATATAATACTTTTTTATTCCGAAAGGATGTTATCTTGAGATTATTGCCAACTTTCACGCAAGCGCAGCCGCTGGCAGAAGCTAGTGAGTGATACCTACTGCAATTCGACGACTGATTAGCGAATCGTGGCAGAGTCACTAGGCACTTATGAAAACAGCAGCCTTATTGCGTAAGTGCGCAAAGAAGTTAAACTCTATCCAACCGACCAAATCGACCAATCACATGCGAGATGAATGACGCGTCCGTTTTGTGTGATTGGCCGATTTGGTCGGTTGGATACAGTTCAACTTCTTTGCGCACTTACGCAATACGGCTGCAGGACGGCATTTATATTCGGTCTGGGTCCTGTTCTCACAAGTGTCTAAGATTATTAGAAGTTGGTGATATGGAAAAGAGGCACCTGTCCCTCAGAACCCTTTTAAACGATCATTTAAAGATTGACTTAAAAAGCGTGAGTGAAGTATGACTTCAAAAACACTCAATTTCTTAAATACCCTTAAATGTTCTCTGGTTTCTAGACTTCATCTTTTCGAGTCGATGGAAAATTCTTAAGACATTTTAGCGTCGCGTTTGACCACTATCTCACCTGATGGTAAGAGATGATGTGGTCGACGATTGAGCACACTTGCCTAGAAGTAACCTGTTCACTCTTGACATAAAGACTCCCAGGTTGTAGCTATCAGGAAATACAGACGGCAGGGAATTCAACTCCTTAGCTATACGCACAATAAAAGTATCCCATATCGCTTTGTGCGTACGGTTGGGATGTCCACCATATACCGGTGGCGCATCGCCGTTCTTCTTGTAGTCCGATGTTGGAACGGGCAAGGCGGAATCATATTGCAGGTGTATGTGCACACCAGTATGTGTGTCATATTCTGCACAGGAGCACCGCACTCACATTTTAGACTAGATTTCCCATTTTGTTATAGAAGCTTTAGCAAGGGCTTTACCAGAACATTCCCATGTATGACTAGGGATAACGAAGGAGCGTGCCCAGGCATCTCCTGAGGGGTGACCATAAGCTTTTAGAGTAAGGTTATTTAGTGTGGGTAAGAGACAGATGTATATTACTATATTGTTTTGCTGTGGGGGGGGGCCTGGTGACGTCTGTGTTACAGGTGTCTTTTTCAAAAACTACTTCAGACACCTGTTTCTTACAATGGTGGAATGAGTATTAGCCAAAAACATTGTTAATTTTAAATTAACCTATTACTGTAAAGAGAGAACAAATAAATGAATTGAATTTGTATCTGTCTCTTACGCACACTTTAAATAACCTTACTCTAAGAGCTTATGGTCCACCCCCAGTTCACTCTTTAAGTATAAATCTTACCTATTCATAGCAATGTCATTGGACGCAGCAATATTCATGCCGTATTCACTCTCCGACTCTGCAATATCGTTGGCCCTGTCCTGAGCCATGTGGTAAGGCTTGCCTTCTTCTCCGGGGCCTTTTACTGTATTCAAGTCCCTAGGCTCGAAATTGCCAAGTTCTGTAACAATAAGACAACGTTTTGGTTTAAAAGAAGATGAAGTGTGCTATGCCCTCTGCCTAATCCTTCGGTTGTAGATAGTGTCAGTAATTAAAAAAAATAAAAAACCCGACTGCTTAAGAGGCGAACTAAAAAGGCGTAAACAAGAAGAAAATCATGCTGTGCAGTCGGAGGATACACCTGGATTTGGTCAGCCAGTTCGCGAATATGTATCCTTCGACTGCACAGCATGATTTTCTTGAGCAGTCGGGTTTTCTGATTTTTTGAATTAACTTTTTTTATTTATATCTTTTTAGTTTACATTTTTTTTCGAATTAGTTACATTTAAACATATAAGTGTTATGTATTTTTTAAATCACCTCTTAAAACCCTTTATTTTGATACCCTACACGATGGGTTAGAATATGGCGCCCAAAATCCGCCATTTTTCTATTTTCCAATTTTAATGTCACACTCGCAAGATTAAGACTATTGACGTAAGAATCATCAAAATCGGCCAACGCGTTTGGTCTCTATAACGCCACATAGGAACAAACATACGTAGACTGATAAACACATTACCCTCCCACGGCAGTCGGGTAAAAATGAAAAGAGTCTGGTTAGATGGTTTGGTCATATCAAGAGGATGAAAGAAAAGCGTCTAAGAAATCGTATTTAAAAGGCTGACGTGAGTCGAAACGTCCTAGACGGACATACTTCTATTGGTGGTTCTTTAGAAAGCCCAGGGGCTTAGGCTTAACACGCATTGCGATTTTTATTCGCGCGAATTTTTGTATTATTAATTTCGTGCGATTATTTTACCGCAATGCGTGCAACTTCATACAATTCCATAGGTCGCAGAATGGGCGGACTATATTGCACAAATAAAATCCACAGTGCGTGCTAAGCCTTAGTACTCATAACCGGCGTGCGAGTATAATGGACGTAAAGGAAACAAAAAAGTTTATGTAATTGGATCGTAGCAGGTGGCATTCTGTAGTTTCTGCTTACCCTCATGGGAAAAAGGTGTGTGTTTATGTATGGAGTTGTGTGATGAGGCTATTTTCTGGAGATGGCAACTGACCGGCTCAACAGAGTGTGGCCCCTGCACCCTTTGTGTTTTACAAATAACTATCGCGCTCTCGTCCATTTTTTTAATTTTGGCACTTGCTAGGATCCTTCGGCCCATTTTGGATGAAGCCGAAGGTAGCTTTTTTGGCCGAAGTTTCGGTCGGACACTACATGTTTGCCACAATCGCTACTAGTCGCTCACTCCGGCCACAGATTACTGAATAGTTACTACGTAACAGATACTTCACTCAGTAGAAAATTTCCAATACCTATTACGATAATTGCCTACTCCCTCGCGTCAACAACCACTGTATGCTAAAATGCGCCTAAATGCTCAAGCGTACAGCAGTGATTGCTTCGCACCGCGCGATTCCACAGTAATCGCAGGGCTGCCTCTTCGATAAAATTAAATTAACATAACTTTTTATCTATGTTATTGAGAACTGTGAATATGTTCTGACTTTTATGTGGCAGTTAAAAATTTTATCATTTATAAAATATTTAACCAACTTAAAAAAAAGGAGGTGATCAGACATACAGGCCAAACTGAGAAGTTTGACTTGTATGGTTTGTAGGTATGTATGTTTGTGCGCGATAATCTCGCGTTTAGCTAAACCGATATCGATGCGGTTTTCAGAAAAGGATTTGTTACGTTTAGGAGAACGTTTTAAAATAAGTATAATACTTCTTAGTTTGATGATGATCTTCGGAGATGTTCACTAGAAATGAAAAAAAAAGCCTTAAAAAAAGAGAACCGACTTCAAATAAAGCACTAAGCCGTAAGAAGAAGAAGTTGACTACGGCAACCAAGAAAATCTCGACATGATACTTGGCTGCGATGCGAATGCTCACCACGTCGTTTGGGGCAGCTCAGATGTCAACAAACGAGGCGAGGATTTGTTGGACTTTGTGGTAAGCTCTTCTTTACAAATCCTTAACGCAGGCAATAAACCTACTTTCAGGACCTCTGCGAGAACTGAAGTTATTGACCTGACACTGGCTTCAAACAGAGCCAGTGCTCATATTGAAAATTGGCATGTATCGGACGAAATCTCTCTGTCTGACCATAATTATATATGCTTTAGGTTTAGGACGGCGGGAGAAGCCGAAACTAGACGAAGGAGAAACCCAAGGCATACAAATTGGGACTCATACAGGAGGGACCTTAAAGTAAATCTAGGGAGCCCTAAAGGTAAGCTTAATTCCATACTGGATATAGAATTCGAAGCGGACAGAATCAAGGCGGGCACCATCGGCGCATGGGAAGATAACTGCCCAGAGAAAAAGGCCTTTTGCAAAAAGGTACCATGGTGGACTCCTGAACTAGTCAAAATACGTCAGGAAACACGACAGGCCTTTAATGATGCAAAAGCCAGGAAGGATTTTTCTGGCTATCATAGCATGTTAACGAGGTATAACACGGCGGTACGCAAGGCCAAAAGAACTAACTGGCGACAGCATTGCACCTCCATCGAAACTCTGCCAAGTGGAATGAGGTTGTGCAAAGCAATGTCCATGACTAAGACAAACCCACTATCATCTGTAAAGGATGAGAATGGGTATCTCACGGAAACTGGACAGGGCACTCTGGGTGTGATGTTTAGGACCCACTTCCCGGAATGTATACTGCGCAATAGCGATGAAGAGGAACCAGTCACAAGGGATGAGCTCACAAGGCACACGTCCAAAAGTAACTGGCTCACGGCAAAGAAAGTGGTAGATGAAAACAAACTGAAGCTGGCCATAGCGGGCTTCCAGCCTCTCAAATCCCCTGGTCCGGATGGCATCTACCCAATACTATTGCAAGAAGGGGCATCTGTTTTGGTACCCCATTTGAGTAAGCTCTACAGAGCTTGCATAGCCTTTGGGTACGTACCCAAGGCATGGAGGGAGGTCAAAGTCACTTTTATACCGAAGGTGGGTAGACCGACTTATGAAGAAGCTAAAGCTTACAGGCCCATCAGTCTATCATCTTTTCTCTTAAAAGCTCTGGAGAAACTGGTAGACAGGTATCTAAGAGAGGGACCACTGAAAGTATTCCCTCTACATAAACTACAGTGCGCCTACAGCCCAGGCAAATCTACGGAAACGGCATTGCACTTTGTTGCGAGTCGAGCCGAGGCTGCGCTAGAGGGACAAGAGATTTGTGTCGGGGCTTTCCTCGACATAGAGGGAGCCTTCGACAAAACAACATTTGAGTCCATACGCATTGCTGCAAAGGAACATGGCATCAACGATACCACGTGCAACTGGATTGACTATATGCTGAGAAGCAGAATAGTCAGATCGGAACTGATGGGAGACAGACTTAGTGCAAAAACAACAAGAGGTTGCCCGCAAGGCGGGGTGCTGTCACCATTATTGTGGTGCTTGGTAGTAGACTCGCTACTTACCAAACTCAATACCGGACCATTCTACACAGTAGGCTATGCAGATGACATAGCAATAATGGTCAATGGTAAATTCCCGAACATAGTGTCTGGATTATTACAACAGGCATTGAGGATGACAGAGGAATGGTGTACAAAGAACCACCTCTCTATCAACCCAAGCAAAGCAGTCATTGTTCCATTTACGAGGAAGAGACAACTAGAAAAACTAAGGGGAGCTCTCCCTCAATGGAATAAAGCTGCCCTGGTCCACCGAAGTTAAATATCTGGGCGTAACGCTTGATAAAGAACTCAGGTGGAAAACTCATGTGGAAAATATAACGACAAAGGCCTTACGAGTGTTCGGCATGTGTCGTTCCACCTACGGTAAAACTTGGGGGTTAAAGCCCAAAGTGATACGATGGCTGTACCGGACAATGATAATACCTATTATCACATACGGCAGCCTAGTGTGGTGGCCAAGAACAAAGCTTGCCTCGTGCAAAGCGCCACTCACCAGGTTACAAAGAACAGTGTGTCTCGGCATCACAGGTGCTTTCAGGACAACACCAACGGCAGCGATTGAGAGATACCTCAATATCCCTCCTCTGCATATGATGGTTGAATTCGAGGCAAGGAAGACATTACATCGTCTTGCTGTTGCTGGACTATGGGATGCCTCTAAGCCAAAGACTAACCATACAAAGTTCGATGAGAATGAAGGCCTGGATCGGGTAACAAGCATGTTATCCGATAAAATGCAAACTAAATTTGTGTTTGAAAGGTCTTTTAAGGTCCAAATCCCTACAATAGAGGATTGGAAGAAGGGACTCGATCCACCAGAACAAGACAGTCTGGTGTGGTACACTGATGGATCCAAAATGGAATCAGGTACAGGAGCGGGCATATACGCAAAAGGTTACAAATGTAGCAAAAGCTTAGGGAAGATGGCAACTGTATTCCAAGCGGAAACATTTGCCATAATAACCTGTGCTCAAGAGAATATAGATAGAGGAACCCGAGGTAAATCTATATATATTCTTAGTGACAGTCAGGCTGCGATCAAAGCCATGGCATCCTACAAAGTGGACTCCGGACTCATTCTGGATGCTATCCAGGCCCTAAACAGGCTTGGGAAGCACAACAGGGTGAGACTGATGTGGGTCCCTGGGCACAAAGGAATCCATGGTAACGAAGTGGCTGATGAACTGGCAAGAGAGGGCTCAGCAAATGAATTTGTGGGTCCAGAACCATGTGTAGGCATTTCGACGTGTCTCGTAAAAGCCGCATTTAGGGAGTTTGCAGATCACAGACAACAAACTTATTGGCTGTCTAACACCGGTCTGCAACACTCCAAGAAATTCCTAGGCTCTACGTTCAAAGCCCGGGAATGCATTTGGAACATGAGCAGGGGGCAAATCCGCTACCTGCTTGGGGCCTTTACTGGGCACTTTGGAACCAACGACATGCTCATGAAGATGGGTTTAACTACGACTCCCGTGTGCAGGTTGTGTGGGGAACATACGGAACGCATGGAGCACCTTCTGTGCACATGCGATGCACTGGCTGGTAAGCGAATGGGTCTCCTAGGGGTTGGATACCCAAAACCAGAAGACTATAGGCTCATATCTCCTAGTCTCGTTGTAAAACTCATGAAAACGGTTTTCAACGAGATTGGGGGGGAGTAAGTTATCTAGGGGACCACAATAGATCCCAATGGGTCGAAGTGTCCGAGATGTTCTCGGCCCCTCCATAAGATAAGATAAGATAAAGCCGTAAGAAATAATTTGTTTTTTTTTTTATGTTAGTGCTAACAGCTGGTAATTACGAATCGAAAAAGCACCGACATCAAAGAAGAAATGATTTCTTACGGTCATCGTATGGGCATCGTAATACGCGTACGAACGAACAGCACTATTAAAATTGAACGGCGTGCGCGCGCTTCGCTTGCGAAAACCGCACTGAATTTGATCCGCCGGCGGACCGAGACCGCTCGGCTGGGCGGTAGGCACTTATAGCGCGCAAGTACATGGAGTGACGGAGGCCTGCTCCGGCTTACATGTGACACAGATAATATAATACTAGCATACAGATGCCTCATCCCATACAAAGAAACCGTGCTGACGTAACTAGCGTTTTTCATCTGATTATACTGATTATTTTTTGTAAATCGATCGCGTTCGGTTCCGTTCCACAGCGATAGATAGATCACCATCATATCTTAAAAAATAATCGGCATAATCAGATGAAAAACGCTAGTTACGTCGGCACAGTTTCTTTGTATGGAATGATGCATCTGTGCTTGTGACAATTTTGGCGAGTCTTTGAAAAGTTATAAGAGTTATGATTTTCAGAAAGATCTCCGATTTGTTTACAAATTACAAGTAGAAACCTAACACGTGTGTTAAAAAACGCTAAACAACTATTTAAAAAATAAAAGCCGGAAACCAAAGGCCCAGCATACTGGACTTATCTATGTAGGGATACAATTACTATGGAAGTCATGAATTAAAAAGCTAAAAATATGTTAATCTAACATCTGGAATAACAGATATTTATCAAAATAATATGTCACATATGTATAAAATGTCAGGCATAATAATAATAGGGTCTGATACAGAAGGTAGTACTCCTCGATACGGCTCGCATTGTGAGGGGGTTCCTGTCTCTGGAGCCCTAACCACCAGTAGCTTGAACCCTGTTCCCGATACCGGTTGGCCTCTATTTTTTGTATTTTTAAATGTTTTTAAGTTTTCTTTGTGTATGTAATGTACTAAATAAGAAAGAAGATGAATAAAGGAAATAGAGTACAAAGGTTCTGCTTATTTCTTAAGAAATTTGTACCGGCAGATAGTGGTCAAGCACAAGCCTATCAATAACAATAATAAAAAAAAAATATCCTAGAATTAGTGAAACATGTGCCTTAAAGTATTAATTTTTTTATTTAAATTTCAAGAATGTGAACAGATTAATAATTGTGTGAAATTAAGTATAATATTTAAATGAATTAATTATGTAAAACAAGCCTGTTTTTTTATTATTTAAATTATATCATTTGTTATTAACTACCTATAAAATTCTCTACCATTAATTTGCATGAATAAATTGTCTATGTACTTTCTGGTGTTAAATTAATAAAAAGAATTTATGCTTTTTATTTATTGACAATTTTATAGATCAACTAATCTTTCTAGGAAATCGTAAAAGTTTCAAAACCAATTTATTTTTGTTTTGTCCAAACTATTGAATTCAATAAATATGATTGTTATCTCAAATGTGGTAAGTAATAATAGACATGAGAGCAATGAGTGTACATATAATTGGTATTTAATAGCCTGTGATAGCTACTGATCTGCTTATTTAGAAGCTATAGCGGATACCAGAGCATGACCTGTTTGCTTCACTGGTTTTCTGCTAATGCAGCATGTGGACAGTCCAGCCCTATTTCAGATGGTCAATGTACGAGAGTATCTCTGTGACCTTAGATTTTCTCCTGACTGAGTGTTTCTTATTTTGTCATTTAGATTTATACCCAACATGCTTGTCTACATCGATCGTTCGCATTTTCGTTTGTTTGATCAAGGCAAAGGGTTTGGGTTCATACTCAATCCCTTTGCCATGCCACATTCACTTACGCAATTGGGCTGCTGGTCTCACAGCCATAATATGTCAGGCATAATAATAACAGAGTGCAAAGGTTCTGCTTATTTCTTAAGAAATTTCTACCAGCCTTCTTGTTCTTTCATACTTGTATGTAAGTCAACATCTAAGTACCCACCCCCTTCCTAGAGATTTCATCCTTCACATAGTTCATCCATCATTTACAATGTTTTCATTTAAATATATGATGAAATCTGATGATGATATTTGAACATACATTATCTTGAACAGTACCTATTTACCCAATTAATTTTTATCAATGAGAAATAATAGATAACTATCTAAGATTATATTTCCATTAATTTTGGATTAGAATTAACAATTTATAACAACATATAGAATTAAATAAATCAAATAACTTTGTTACTACTAGTTGATGTTTGTTTCTATGAAGTTTCTTAACACAATAAAACCATAATTAGCATTTAAATTACAATAGAAAGCAAAAACAAAGGGTATGCCACAGTCGTTTGCGCCACGACTGTGAATACAACGACACAGCAATATCCAGTACACAAAACACGTACTGACGTAATAAAAACACTGCAAACTCTATGGAACTACCAACAAGCCGGGCCCGTGGACCACATAACAGTACTTTTTCTTCATAAAATTAACACCTAAAAATAACGTTTACAAATCAATAAACTTTGTTACCTGTCTTCAACGTAGGGTAGACATCGTGATGTGACTTATAATATGCGGCATGGGAGTCCGAAATTACTCCAACCTCCGATTCAGAAGCGACGTTCTCCGTAGACCACTTATGTAGAGCGTATAGCAAAACTAAAAGAATCGCGCACGCTGCTCCCATGCGGATGATCCGGCCCCTTCGCACATTGGTGATCCTCATTTTTCTTATTTATATTAGTGCATATCAGTTGCAATTTTAAAAGAAAAAATATATTTGAACGTGCCGAGAAATCGTCGACGATCGACTCGCGGGTGACGTTTAGATGACAAATTGACAACGTCAACATGCTACGTTCCGTAATACAGTGTGCGTGTATACTTTTGTGTTATCGGTGTAAATAACTTAAAATTGCCTTGAGATTCATACATTTCTTTAGAATATCAATTTGTATGCATATTTTCAGGCAATTTGCCAAAATATGGCTATAATAAACAGAATTAAAAAACTGAGTGAATTTTTTCATGTTTCCGGACGAATTCAAATTTTCAAGCTTTCAAAGTTTGACAGTTCGTCGATCCAGTGAATTTTGAATTTTTGAATGAATTGTTGTTTGTTTGTTGGTGGTTTTCTTTTTGTAGTTTGTGATATTAATAAAAGAAAAGTGTATTGTGTTGTGTAAATAATAGTGGGAACAGATAATATCTTGTGCACAGGAATATCAACTTTCAGAAGTCACAATGGAAAGAAGTATGTTTAACTTGCACACGCTCGTTTACATTTTAAAATCTCATTTCCATTGAGGATTTTCCACGATTAGAATTGTTTACTTGTTTTGAAATCCCTTAATTTGAAACACAAGACCAAAGGCTGGTCCATTCACAACTCAAACTCTCAACAGAGTGTTGCATCTCCAGAAGCAGACAAACAAGAAAATGCTTCGTGACTCCCATATTAATTATTATGACTATTACAGCACAAGCCCTCACTATGGAGAACTTCATAGGCAACTGGAATGGGGACTTTCCAAACTACCCGTTACAGGCTGCAGATCTGAAGAAGCCCCATTCCGTTATGGGAGCCCTGTTCCAAGTGTTTGATAGACTGGGAATTGATCTTGATGCCGTACTTGCTGTAAGTAATAAGAATAGGTACCTCCTTTTAATGTCCCACTGCAGGGCAAAGGCCTCTTCTCAAGCATAGAAGGCAAGAGAATTGGTCACCATGCTTGCTCAAGGCGGTTGGTGATTTCATACTAATATAAGTAATACTTGTTTATTTGTTTATTTATTTGTATCATCAAAAAAGGATACACAGATACAATAGAAGTCACAATGACACATTTTGAGAATCAATAGATCATTAAATTAATAATGAGAAAAACTAGTAGAATAATTATCTGATCATATAAGCCATTCTCAAGATACAAATTTTACTAACAAACAAAATCAGCAGATTTTGATTATCATTATGCAATTGTTATGTTATTACAAAATTATTATGATTTTACCTATAAATTCCATCAGATTGTCATAATTTTAATTTTCATTTGTAATTGTCATTTATATGAAAAATCTATACAATAAAAAATTACTTAGTGCTTTGTTAGTAAACATTGTACCATAATCTTGGCCAAAATATTTTTTAATGTTAATGTTGTTTTTCCTATTGACAAAATGTGATATTCTAAAAGATAAACGTAGAATATAGTTAATGTTGTTTTTCCTGTTGATAAAATGTGATTTTCTAAAAGATAAACATTCTATCAAAGAATTTACAGTAGATACTTTAGTACAAACATTTATACATCCATAGTTTTTGGGCCGCTTGCCCATAGTGTCCCAGTACTGGGCAAAGGTCTCCCTCTACTTCTCACAACGTATACTGTCCTTATAATTATGTCAGTATTCCACTTTTAATTTTTTGTTTTCCAACATGCCTCATCAGAATCAAATAAAATTTCCTTTCTTTCAATTTACAGGCACCTCCCAAAGAAGACCGCAATGAAAACACCATATACTACTGGGATCTGCTGCCCGTTATCAACATGACCCGTGTAATCAACCACTTGGTCTCAGTATTGCCGCAAGTAGAAGTGTTACGGATCAGCATCATACACTTCTTACAACCTACGACCATCACATCACACTCTATACTGTTGCTGCTATTTAATCTGAAGGTGTTCAACGAGGAGCGTTTGAGGAATATTGCTCCGTTTGAAGAGGAACTATTTGCAAAGACTGATCAGGTATGTTTAGCAGAAATTTTATTTCTCGTAGCTACTTGTTAAATGATAAATGATTTATTTTCTGTAAGTTGGTTTGTACAAACACTTTCACATGTCGATCATATTTTTTAAAACTAGATGAGGTCGGCGTTTCCTGTCTGACTACTCTGAGAAGAAAGGCCGAAACAAACTCAGAGGTCACAGTCTCTTTTAAAGTCCAGACAAAAACTTGGTTAGATCATGTGAAGACCATGTAGACTGATGTCTGAAATGGTCTTTTGAGAAAAGAACCAGCCAGATTGAGTGGACCTGTCCAGTCAGTGCACGCATTTGTCAATAACCGTGCAGCTCAACTTAGAATTTAAGGAGCTCAACGAATTGACGAACAATACCAAAGAAAGGACATTCGGGTAGGCCGCATAAATACTCAAACTGCCAGACCATGATTAAAAACTAACTAAGATAAATTAAAATTAAAAAAAAAGAATAATCCACATAGTCTTCACATTCACAATAATTAAAATAAAATAATATAATACTTTAAAAAGTAAATATTCTTGTCATTGCAAGAAAAATTAAAAAAATTAAAATATAATTAAAAACTAAATCCACGAAGCAAAATAAAAAAAAAATAAAAAACGAAATTAATTGGAGCAGCTCAATCCCAAGCCTTTTTGTCCTCAACGTAATCTTTAATGTTATAAAACGCTTTCTGGCACAACTTACGTTTAATGAATGATTTGAATTTATTAACACTTAAACCTTGTACGTCGCTTGGAAGCTTATTATAAAAGCGTACACATTGACATCTAAACGAGCCACCTATTTTCTTGAGCCTTGTTGTAGGTACTACAAATTTGTGTTTGTTCCTAGTATTTATGTTATGGATATCACTGTATTTTTTGTTATTCACCACACCGTGGGTATTCTGAAGCCTAACTTTTTACCCGGCAAATAATTAATTTATTATTATTAATTAGAATGGCCACAGATCACATAATCTAATTAATTAAGACATAACTAGAGTACAAGCATCACACAATACTCCAACTACAATGATCTCAGCAAACGAGAGGTTTTAAAGGAGTATCTTTTAAGTGGTGAACTCATTTGTGAATAGATATTTTGGAGGCATGTGGAACAGGGTGTAAAGTCCCAAAAAAAACCTTCAACCAGACGGGTGTTGTGTCTGGTCCGGGCAACTGCCCAACGGTTGATGATGGACTGTTGTATGTACTCAAAACGCGCCGAAAACTTTGCTTGCGCGATGCAGGATTTGTGTGACGTCATGTCTTTAGTTCATTAGTGGCGGCGTCGGTTCCGCTACAATATCAATATTCCTCAAAGATGATAGATTATTATAATAATTTCAGGTAAAAGCTTTGGAAGAGAAGAAGAACAGGCTACTTGAAATGCTTAATGAACAAGCAGAGGAGAAGGGAAAACGTGCTGGGAGGTTAGAAAAGGTATCGAACACATTCTCTACATTATTTTCAGATTTTATCATATAATAATTTTTATTGATAAGTTTGCGTCTGTTACAATCAGAAAATCAATCTAAAAAGTGTTATGACATTTATTCCAGCTTGACCACGACATAAAGCAGTTCGAAGAAGAACTAAAGCAAGAGAAGGAGATCCACGATGAAGAGACACAAGCTTTAGAAGCCATCCTTAAGGAGAACAAGCAGACTGAGATTCTATTGGAGCAAAAAAAGACTCAGAGAGATGCGCTGGTGTCAGAGGTGGCTAGGAAGAGAGCATTGAGGTGAGAATGACTTTATCCTTGGCATCAGTCGATTCTCCAGAAGGTCACGAAAAATAACTTACTAATATTGTGTTTCTGAGGCGTCATAGAAAATGTATAAAGGCCTTAGGCCAACTCTGGTTTCTGGAGCGAAAATTGTTAAGTGCGCACAACCGGCTGTGTATATGCGCCTTAAAATTGAAACAACAATTTTGCGATAGATTTCGTTCGAGAAACTGGGAGTTAATCTGCTTTTATTGTCTAGTCTAGGGATTAAGACACCAAAGCAGGCCTCCTTCATTCGACCGTTATTACAGTAATTAATGACTACACTATCGCGCGGTCCGGGCACCGCTCCGCCAGCCGGTTGTCACCGCTCGCGCGTGCGAGGGGAGTGCGTGGTTGGTGGGCGCAGGAGTCTTAGTTTGAGCCGCCACGGATATTGAGATCAAAATTGTGTACTTGATAATGGAGAGTGAAATATCTGTTATGTAGTAACTGCTCTACTCTGGATCCAAGTAAGTGCGACTGCTGTTCGTGAGGTCTCTAGGATCTGTAGGTTGCGCAAATTGTGCTTTAGAAAATTGTCCATCTGGAATTTCTCAGTGCCAGCCCAGAGTTCCCAGAGCCGCGTCTATCAGGCGTAATGTTATAGCTAGCGCTATACAAGTATATAGGACAGAAGACTAGATACAATAACATCTTATAATAAATCATGGATTCTCAAATTTAAATTTTAAGAGGATTAGAGTCATTGCATATCATGAAATATCATCATTTCCGAAGCTAGATCATCATTTTAAACCCGTGGATAAATAGAATAATATTTTATTGAACACTAATAAAGTCATCATCAGCCTTTTAATGTTCCCACTGCTGGGACACAGGCCTCCTCTCTGTCAGAGGGATTGGGCCGTAATCCACTAGAAGGGCCGAGTGTGGGTTGATGGATGTGATGAATTTTTGGTTCTAGGAATCTCACTGTTTTTAGAGCAGTTGTGGTGGAATAACCTACACAAAGTAAAGCGCCCGCCTGGGTTCGAACCCACGACACGAAAGTCGGGGTCGTTACCACTAGATCACCACTGCTCTCAATAATAAAGTAAAGCTTAGCTTTCTCAGTAAACCTAAGTATTACTTTCTATCCTAATACCAATTCTCCAAAATTTCCAGGGTATACGACGCCGAAGACATAAAGGCCCAGGCAGAACAGGCCACCCAGAACCTTCAAGAGTTGGAGGAGAAGCTAGACTCCCTCCGTGCCATACTCATGCAGAAAGAGAACAGCCTTAAGAACTTGCAGACCATCAAACCTAACTTGGACTCCGCTAATAATCTGCTGCATGAGATTATGAAGCTGTCTGATAGTTTGAAGTAAGTCGTATTTTTTTAAAATCGTCATCAATTGGCTGGTCAATCTAAAAAAAAATTATAAAAAATATCCAGTTAAACAACAGCCCTGTTGTTAAAAGCGTCTTTATTCAGATAACTTTAACAAGATAGATATCAATCTGCTACTGTTGTGGATATGATTGTCTGTATTTGCGTTATACATTCTGAACCGAGTATCTGACTTATTCCTCCAGGGACTTCGAATCCGGCGACCTAGACACTGACAGCAAGGAGGGTGAGCTTGATGTGCTCAACACGGAGCTGGGTGAGCTGTCAGCTCAGCTGGCGGAGCTGCAGCTCGCGAGAGAGGACGCTGCACGCAACAGGAGTGAGAGCCAGGCTAAGAGGCAGCAGGAGAGGACTGTGGCGCATAGGTTTGTTATAGTAGTAGTAGTGCTCAACACGGAGCTGGGTGAGCTGTCAGCTCAGCTGGCGGAGCTGCAGCTCGCGAGAGAGGACGCTGCACGCAACAGGAGTGAGAGCCAGGCTAAGAGGCAGCAGGAGAGGACTGTGGCGCATAGGTTTGTTATAGTAGTAGTAGTGCTCAACACGGAGGTGGGTGAGCTGTCAGCTCAGCTGGCGGAGCTGCAGCTCGCGAGAGAGGACGCTGCACGCAACAGGAGTGAGAGCCAGGCTAAGAGGCAGCAGGAGAGGACTGTGGCGCATAGGTTTGTTATAGTAGTAGTAGTGCTCAACACGGAGCTGGGTGAGCTGTCAGCTCAGCTGGCGGAGCTGCAGCTCGCGAGAGAGGACGCTGCACGCAACAGAAGTGAGAGCCAGGCTAAGAGGCAGCAGGAGAGGACTGTGGCGCATAGGTTTGTTATAGTAGTAGTAGTGCTCAACACGGAGCTGGGTGAGCTGTCAGCTCAGCTGGGTGAGCTGTCAGCTCAACTGGCGGAGCTGCAGCTCGCGAGAGAGGACGCTGCACGCAACAGGAGTGAGAGCCAGGCTAAGAGGCAGCAGGAGAGGACTGTGGCGCATAGGTTTGTTATAGTAGTAGTAGTGCTCAACACGGAGCTGGGTGAGCTGTCAGCTCAGCTGGCGGAGCTGCAGCTCGCGAGAGAGGACGCTGCACGCAACAGGAGTGAGAGCCAGGCTAAGAGGCAGCAGGAGAGGACTGTGGCGCATAGGTTTGTTATAGTAGTAGTAGTGCTCAACACGGAGCTGGGTGAGCTGTCAGCTCAGCTGGCGGAGCTGCAGCTCGCGAGAGAGGACGCTGCACGCAACAGGAGTGAGAGCCAGGCTAAGAGGCAGCAGGAGAGGACTGTGGCGCATAGGTTTGTTATAGTAGTAGTAGTGCTCAACACGGAGCTGGGTGAGCTGTCAGCTCAGCTGGCGGAGCTGCAGCTCGCGAGAGAGGACGCTGCACGCAACAGGAGTGAGAGCCAGGCTAAGACGCAGCAGGAGAGGACTGTGGCGCATGGGTTTGTTATAGTAGTAGTAGTGCTCAACACGGAGCTGGGTGAGCTGTCAGCTCAGCTGGGTGACTACAAATATTTTTATGTCCTACAGATAATTGTACCGGTCTGGCTGTTTGTGTCATCGTCTTCATCTTCCTGCCCTTATTCCATGTCGGCGCAACACGTTTTCTTCTTCTACACCGTCGCACACGCTAAGACTGACTCCCTTTTCTTTCATATCACTCCTCACACAGTCCATCTATCTTATCCTTGGCCGTCTCCTCCCTCTCCATCCATCCACATTTATATTCATAACTCTTTTAGTAACATAATATGCATTTCATCCGTCCTTATCACAATGACCATAATGTTTTTGGGTCAATAAATCTTATACATATATTGATAATTGTTCCGGTCTGACTGTGCACCTAAGTTACATGACAAATTCCTTGTGTGGGGCAAGGTCTTTTATTTTTAAATAGTTTATATTAAATAATTTATTTCTTCACTCACCAGTGCTCTTCGAGAAGCCGAAGAAAAAGACAAGAAGCTACGCGAACGATCTAAGGAGGCGTTCCGTCTTACTGAAGAGATCAAAGAGTTGACGACTAAGTACGAGGCAGAGAAGATCGCCGCGTTTGATCAGCTGGCCTTCATCAAGAATGACTTCAGTAGCCAGGTAAGCTAATAATGGTGATTTACTTTTATTAGAAACTAAATGTCCGCGAATTTGACCGCGTGTATTTTGTGTTTCAACTAAACTTGGTAATAAATAAACAACAATGGCGAAATCTTAGCTGACTTAAATTTGAGCGTCTGAGCGTTTGAGTGAATGAAACTCTATAAATTGGTTTCGTTTTTTAAAGTATAATTGGGCTGGTTCAAAACGGATAAACAAAAATCATAATAAATAAAAAGTTATTTGATTTTTTAGTTAATTTCTTTATCTTAGTGATGCCATTATATATTTTATCTGCTAAGTGATAAGTAGTAACTATATTAAATAATAATATCATTATTGTATTTATTGCAGTAAATGAGTTAACAATACAGTTTATGTCTAAGTGTAGATGTTCCTTGCAGGTAGGTATGAATATTGTAGTGTAGTAGAAATACATGAATTACTTTCAATTAATGATTGGCAAAAAGACTAGTATCCAAGTCTAAAAAAAATATAGCTTGGTTGTTGACGACGATCTTTTGATACACTTCAAAGTCGCTTACTGCTTAGTTTAAATAAATATACTCTTTCCAAAGAGTATATTATACATTTCATGCTGAAATAACTAGGTAAGGGAGAAACTAATGCGATATTGCCCTTTTACTTCCATGAAATCGAATAATATTACCTATTAAACACATTATTAAAAGTTACCCAGACATAATCTACAAAATTTATGACTGAATAAATATATATATATTTATATTTTCTAGAAATTCTCGAACAAAAATTCTTGCACAAATTAATTCAGAACATCACCCTGAGTTAAACCAGATATATTTCATTTAATGACATAGGAATTTAATGTCAGCTAAAACAATGTATCCGCACCTGCCATTGTTCTTTTCGTAATATAATCAGACAATTTTAGCTTTTTATTCTGGTGTACACGGGTAGAGTTAACGGTAGAGTACTAACAATGCTACTAACTATATGATTTTACCACAACTTTGGGAGAGTAGAGTACTAACACTAGTAACACTTGAAAGAGTAGAGTGACTAGCGGCAAGCTACTCTTCTACTTGCCTTCCCTACAACGGCGCCTACTCTACACTATCGCACTCTTTACCGCCTACTCGACCTTTGTATACATATCATAATCATCAGACTTTTTAATGTTCCCACTGCTGGGAAACAGACCTCCTCTCTGTGAAAGGGAATAGGGATGTATACGTTTAGTAGAGTATATTGAGCGACGATATTCGAGCGACGTATAGTTCTCGCCGAACTTGGCCGCCCTTAAGGTTGGCTACAATGGCTGCGCAGTAGTAAATCTCATACAAAAACAGCACCGATCCGTGCCTTGCGCATCGTAAAGCCAACTTCAGGGCGGCCAAAAAGTTTGGCGAGAACTGTAACTAGTTTAAGCTACTTCTAAACTGGTTACATATTAATTAACTACTATACTAACATTCCTGTCTAACCTTGTAGATTGAATTGCAGTTTAGTTCTACTTGAACTACACAAAGTAAATAAAAACCCCGACATATATTATTTTTATTTCATGCTACATAATTTAATATAGTAGAAGACACGCTTCGATCGAAAATCTATCGAACACGTAGTTATGACACGATGTCTTGCGAAAAAACCCCGATTCAAACAGGAAAGCGGTCATAACTTTTGAACGGCTGGACCGATTTTCATCAAACATACGAGTAGCTAAGCACACTCTCGATAAAGTCACCTTTCAAACAAAAACCGTTTAGAAACTATGTTGCCACAGACAGATCTTATCTTGTGGAGGGGACGAGAAATAACTCGGACACTTCGACCCATTGGGATCTTTTGTGGTTCCCTAGATAACTTACTCCGCCCCAATATCGTTGAAAATCTTCTTCATGAGTTTTACAATGAGATTAGAGATATGAGCCTATAGTCTTCTGGTCTTGGATATCCAACACCTAGGAGACTCATTCGCTTACCAGCCAGTGCATCGCATGTGCACAGAAGGTGCTCCATGCGTTCCGTATGTTCCCCACACACCCTGCACATGGGTGTCGCGGTTAGACCCATCTTCATGAGCATTTCGTTGGTTCCAAAGTGCCACAGACTGATACACAAACACACAGATACGCACGTCAAACTTATAACATCCCTCTTTTTCCATCGGGAGCTTTGAATAAACATCTCTCAGTGGAAACTTTTGGATTGCTTTTATCAAACGTCGGCTAATTATATTTTTGCAGTACACTGTACATACATTAAAACGACAAAAGCGTATTAAATCACTTGACATCATTTGCAAACAGATAAGATTATACTTTCTGAATCAGAGTAACGATTTCCTATTAAGCCTGCTCATGAGTAGATATAGTTCTACTTTTTAACCGACTTACCAAAAAAGGAGGAGGTTCTATGTTCGACATTATGTATGTTTTTTTTTTATGTATGTTCACCGATATCTCCGTCAATTGTGGACTGATTTTGAAAATTATTTTTTTGTTTGAAAGAGTATATTTCGAAATTGGTCCCATTTTAATTTGGTGAAGATCTGATTAAGAACTTCGGAGATAACAACAGAACTCTTCAATAAATAACGGCAAACCTCTCGGGATTGCTGCAATCGCATGTCTGTTTATTGGTTATACCATTTCATAACATAACATCACGCCAGTACGCTCGAAAGGGGTATGCAGATCTCTCATTTCACCGGTTATATTCAAGTTTCATGTTATTCGGGTAATCTATTCTGTCGTTATAGGTACGTACTTAACAACTTCCCTATTAGGTAGGTACAACAAAAAAGTGAAAAATAAAAACATTTTTCCAAAAAAATACTACCGACTTCCAAATAAGAAAACTAGAAACTGAAAAATAACTTTATTTTTCCATAACTTAAAAAATTGGTACGTACCAAAGACACCGACTTCCAAAAATAAAGTTATTTTTCACTTTCTAGTTTTCTTATTTGGAAGTCGGTAGTATTTTTATGTAAAAAAGATTTTATTTTTCACTTTTTAATCAAAAATTCTACTTACTATTATAAACATGAAACTTTGTAAGGATGGATGGATAGATGTTTGTTACTCTCACGAATTTTGATGAAACTTTATAGAAATATAGATTATATAACAGACAATAAAACAGATCAGAATAACACATAGGCTGTAATTTATAAAGATACTTCTGCCAGTGGCTTCGCCCACGTGAAAGTCGAAAATTATCCCGAGCTAACATATTCCTGGGATAAAAGTATGCTCTGTGCTATTCTTGACTACAATCTATCTCTATGCCAAATTTCATCCGGATCAGTTCAGCCGTTCTGGCATGATTGAGTAACAAACGTACACACATCCATCCAAACTTTCGCATTTATAATATTAGTAAGATAGTAAGTAGTAAGATTAGAAATAAAAACCGGCCAAGTGCGAGTCGGACTCGCGCACGAAGGGTTCCGTACCATTATCGCAAAAAACGGCAAAAAAACACGTTTCTTGTATGGTATTCCCACTTAAATATTTATTTTATTCTGTTTTTAGTATTTGTTGTTATAGCGGCAACAGAAATACATCATCTGTGAAAGTTTCTACTGTCTAACTATCACGGTTCATGAGATACAGCCTGGTGACAGACAGACAGACAGACAGACGGATCGCGAAGTCTCAGTAATAGGGTCCCGTTTTACCCTTTGGGTACGGAACCCTAAAAACGTCCAATTAAATTAATAAGTGTAATTTGATGTCCGATATCTAATGATTTTCCTTTTTTTTCAGTTAAAAACCCTAGACGAGATGTTACAGAAGAAATTTATGGAAGCTGTGAAAAAACTTGAAGAAAAGCTGAAAAACCGACACGTTTGAACTATTCCTACTAATATAGGACCTTAATCCTGAGTTCATAAAGGCCTAAATGTATGAACGGTTTTCTTTAATATACTTAAGAGGGAGCTCCGACAGAATTTCCTAAGTAAAAAGTGCGACCGCATTTCTTTTAAGTTTTAATTAGTTGATTTCTGTACCTAATTTTTCTCAAACATGCTTGGAAATGTGATCATTATTTTGACAACCTTCTTCGAGATAAATCGAAATTGCTGTACTGGTCAAATACATGCGCGCAGCGGCCGGCAAAAGTTGTATGAAAATCCATATCTGTCGTGTCTAGCGGCCAAATAAATTCCATAGTAAACTCATATCTGTCGTGTAGTTTAAAAATGGAACGATGTTTTACTCCGAAACATGGCAACCAAGGAGGTAACTTATCAAAGGTTTTATTTAAATTTCGAACTGGCTTGCAAATAGAACGCTGTTTATTGAAAAAAAAACAAAGGAACACTTTAACGCAGGAACAATTATTGTTGTTCGTCATTGATTTTGACAAAATGAGTTCTAGGTACTACTTAATTTAAATTTCCGCGCATTATTTGAGAAAAGTACTATACAAGCCTTGGCCACAACTAGGCATTGATGGACTTACGTATGTGTGCCTCGGCTTCGCCTCGGCCCACATTTACACGTTCGTCCATCAATGCCTATTTTGCTGGCCGCTGCAGTAATGTACTATATCTGATAAGTCTTCGTAATTAAGAAAATAAAAGAAATTATTAATAGGTAAAAAAATGTTTTATTTGCATTATACTTAATACGATTATATTGCATTGTCACAGGCAGTGTAATGTATAATATACTAAACATAATTGATTATGTAAGTCCGGTGTAAATCTTAATTTAACACAGTGCTGAAATATAAATTGCGACACATTGACTACTTATAAGTAGTTTTGTCGTTATGATGGGTAGTCTGAAGCCAGAAAATCTAGCACCAGGCTTGCCAAGTGGTATCGTGTTACCCAGTTACTGGGTTGTGGAGGTCAGATAAGCGGTTGCTCCATTTAAAATAAGACCAAAATAGTTAGAAAATGCTTAGCAGATTGTTTTTGTTTTCGTAATGCAATCTGTAACTCAATGTCATATTTTTCTGAGTAAAAATACAATTATTTTACGTTTATGATTATAATCCCCGGCACGTAAGTTGGCAAGAGTCGTTAGAAGAGTAGAAGTCGTTTTTAAGGTATCTTTGGTGGTGAAGCGGGGCGCGGAGAACGTTTAGAACCGTTCCTCACGCGCGATTGGTTGGTCAGTTGACACAAGGATCGACTGACCATTCCTGTCGCGTCCACGTTCCGTTCGCTCTATATAGTGGTTGGTCAGTCCGCGGAATATGCGCAAACTTACCCCCACTACGCCAAAACATTGCCAACTTACGTGCCGGGCACTATACCTAGTTATAATATAAATTTATAAATCTTTGGTACAGCTTCCCAGCTACTGCTTAGCATTTGCTGATATCAGGTAGGGGCTTGCCCTTGCAGTGGTTCTTCCATCCGTACCAAGCTTCAAACTTGTGGCGTTTGTAGATCTTCTTGGCGCAAGTCGAAGCCAGTGTGATGTCGTCCAACAGCATTTCTGGAAATGAAAAACATTAAATAGGTAAGGAGAAACTAATTTTATGGCACATGCTACGTACATGATAAAGTCCAAATTCCATTGTAGCCATAAATTTTAGGACCTTTTGGCAGTTGGTCACCCAAAAATCAACTTAGACCACATAACACTAAAGTAGATTGTTGAGCGTCAATGACGATACGGTTGGCGTAGTGGTTGAGCGATCGGCTGCTGCGCTGCGTGTCGCGGGTTCGATTCCCGCACGGTACAAATATTTGTATGGCCTATCGATAGTTGTGCCGGGTCTGGCTATTTGTGAATATGCGTTTAAATATTTGCGAACGCTCCCACGACACAGAACTCCTAGAAACCATAATGGAAGTTGCTATTATAAAAGAAAGAACTACTCACGAGCACAAGTAACGTTGCAGTCCTTTCCAGGAGTGCTGGTATTACTGCACCAGTACTTGTCGTTGATCTGGTACAGGCCATAGTCTCGGGACCCGTTCTTGTTCACTGTGCCCATCTTGTCCGTGTGTCTACCGCTCTCGTTCTCGATCAGGCATACCCCTGTTGAAAATAAATAATAATTTAGTTTAAAAGGGACACGCTTGATGCCTATCGACAGGATTGGTCCACAAAGAGGGCTCAAGCGTTTGAATTTTCCGCTAGGGCGTAAAATGTAAAATTTAATAGATTTTCGGCTTTTAGGGCGAGTTTGTTTACATTATTTTTTATTGTTGTGAGTATTTTCAAAATGTTGTAGATTAAGATATGTTCGGGATTAACCAACCACTGCTTTAATAGACTTAAATGTTTCGGAAAATGTTATCCTCCTTTTTTCGAAAAGAAGTGTTTTTTTAGTATGGGTTTGCGCTTGACTCTAGGTCAGAGGTGACAGAGACTAGAGTCGACGATGGGGTGAGCTTACACAGAAGAAGCCTGTTTACTCTAACTTTGAAGAGATTTGGGTTGTATGCGTTCGGAAACAGAGACGCAGGTAGTGACTTGAGGGGGTTGCGCTAAATTGCGGCATACTCGATTTTATATTTAATCCATGATTTAATCGCACTTTTACGGCATTAGAAATTAATTTTAATTCAAACTTTGCTTCATGGCTTCAAGGCATTTATGGATCTTAGTCAACAGTGGCGCCAACTGGTGAGCAATAAAACGTTAGCCCCCATTGCCCTCAAACGGGAGGATTGGAAGGAATAAAGGGAGTCCTTTGCCCTAAAGTGGGACACAACAGGCTGAAAATAAAATAAAATAAATAAAATCTACTGGTCGCGGATAAAATTGAAAGAGAGTTACCGCGGCCCTGGCTCAAGTAACTGAAGGAACACGGGTGGGTTTTAGTCATCAAGTATGTCAGACCTCTGACACGCCCTCCTAGGTTTATGGATTACCCAACAAAAAAATACAAAAAAGTAAAAAACTACTACTGAGCACGAGGTTCCGAGTTCGATGCCTGGATCGGGAATTGTGTTATTGGGATTTCCATCTGGAATTTCTTAGTAGCAGGCGTCTGAACTGTTAGTTTGAGATAGTGGTAGATAATAGCCTCGCCCCCTATTAAATGGGACATAACATAACTGGCGACATTTAGGTAAGTATAAGTGGTGGCCCAGTGTTAACGGCAGCGATTTACGTGTCGTAGGTCGTGGGCTCAAACCCAGGCAGGCGTTTTACTTTGTGTAAATTATTTCATCACCACGGCTCTCATAACGGTGAAGGAAACCGGCATGTTCTAAAATCAAAAATTGGAAGAAATGTGACATTCACCAACCCGCACGGGGCCCGTCTGGTGGATTACGGCCTATTCTCTCTCTAGGAAGGAGGCCTATGTCCCAGCAGTGGGAACATTAAAAAGGCTGATGATAAGTGCACCTCTGCCTGTCTCTTCTGGGAATACTGGCGTGATGTTATGTTATGTAGATGTATTAATTTAAACTGTTATTATGCAGTGGGTCCTTGGTAGACTTGCATGGGGGGAGGATTGCCGGTATAGCGTTGACCACTCTCCCTAACCCCTGCGGCCGAAAAATGGTAGGTGGCGGGGACATTGACCTTGACCAGTCACAAGGGGACCAAGGGTGCCATACATGGGGTCGTCTGGCGCCCATGTGCTGGTTTAGTACCTGGGCTGGTCACGGCGTATAGTGTGTTCTGTGTGCGCTGGTGATGGGGGGTACACCCCAGAGAAGGGTCCGGTGACGGACAGCCGCGGCGGGTTCGCGGTGATTGCTAACGCGTGCCCGTGTTCCCGCCTCAAGCGGCACAGGAGGACACCGTTGACTTTTAGTGGGTTAGAGTCCCACATAACTGCACTATCTCTCCGTGGTAGTGCAAAATGCATGAGGATTTCTATAAGCAAAAAAAAATAGTCCTTGGCGGACTTAATGCTACAAAGCATTCTCTAGCAATCAGACTTTGGGTTAAAAGGACTTTGTAAAACAGAGTATAAAATATACGATGAATTCTTTATCCTTTGAATAATTAAAACATGATTGCTTCTAAAAATATAAACAGAACTTATAGAAAAAAAACCGGCCAAGTGCGAGTCGGACTCGCACACGAAGGGTTCCGTACCATTATCGCAAAACACTGCAAAAAATCACGTTAGTTGAATGGGAGCCCCCCTTAATTTATTTTAATTTAATAATTATATTTTTTTTAAGTAAATATACAACTAAACATTCTGTGAATATTTCAAGCGTCTACCTGTGGCCGTTATTAATATCGAACAAAAAACGGCAAAAATATCACGTTTGTTGTATGGGAGCCCCCCTTTAAAATGTATTTTATACTGTTTTTAGTATTTGTTGTTATAGCGGCAACAGAAATACATCATCTGTGAAAATTTCAACTGTCTAGCTATCACGGTTCATGAGATACAGCCTGGAGACAGACGAACAGACGGATCGCGAAGTCTTAGTAATAGGGTCCCGTTTTTACCCTTTGGATACGGAACCCTAAAAAGAGAAGTAAAAACACAGAACGCTAAACGAGTTGCTATGCCATAAGCCAATTCACAAAAACTGGATCTTCAGCCGGTTCTATTAATTGCTTTCCTTATTGCAGATAATCCCCGAACTGGACAATGATTATGTGACGGACGGATTTCATTTAGGTACCTGCTACCTATTATAAAGTTAAAAAAGTTTTTATAATTAAGGGTCAGCTCGCTATTGACCTCGATTTCTGCAGACTGATTTTTGATTATTTACAAAATACTTAGAACTTTTAAGAGCAATATAGCACTATTTAGGCCTGCTTTATACTGAAATTGGTTTTAAAAATGCATTTAAAATTATTTAAACAAACCATCGAAGTAAGATGCTCTAGCATCTCTATACGAACTTTAACGCATCATTATAATTCAAAATAAATTTAAATTATATGAAATAATACTCACAATCCCTTAATTTGTCCTCCGGGAAGGATTGCCTCCTCAGCTCAACCACCAGCTCGCATCTTGTCGCGAAATACTTCGCGTCACACAAACAGATCGTTGCAAGCGCAACGAGAAATATCGTTATCTTCTGCATGATTCCTTGTTCCGCACAACTTGTTCGTACGAAGACTGGACTGTGAATGAGGAAGATTCGCCAAGCGGTATTTATATAAGATCTAGGTACAGTACCTAAGTTGTTAGGGTGTGTGTGTGTGTGGATTGACTGGGAACAGGGGAATCCTCTTTATCTGAATAAAAACATACGGGGTCACAGATGATATTCGTTGCGAAGCCATTTTGTAAGCATTATACCTACATATATCACTGTGTTTACAAAGATGAGTATGTTGACAAAAAATATTTTTTATAAGTAATGTTTTTAAAATAACGAGGTACCTACTTTACGGTATTTGTTTTTGTGCATTTTCATACAAGGTTACTGGCAAATAATCTTCGGTTGTTTTTAGGGTTCCGTACCCAAAGGGTAAAAACGGGACCCTATTACTAAGACTCCACGATCCATCTGTCTGTCTGTCTGTCACCAGGCTGTGTCTCATGAACCGTGATAGCTAGACAATTGAATTTTTTTTCAGATGATGTATTTCTTGCCGCTACAGCAACAAATACTAGAAACAGAATTAAATAAATATTTAAGTGGGACTCCCATACAACAAACGTGTTTTTTTGCCGTTTTTTGCGATATTGGTACGGAACCCTTCGTGCGCGAGTCCGACTCGCACTTGGCCGGTTTTTTAATAATGATAACGACAGGTTAACTATATTTTAATTCAATTGCCATAGAATAAACTTTTTAGTTTTACGAAATTGGTTTATTGCATTGCATATCTTTTTTTTTTAATGCAAAACTTACTAAACAAGTAGGTAACCCAGCAAATTGTTTAGAAAAATGCCACTTATACAATAAAATATTACATAGGTACTTAGATAGAACTCATGCCATTTTTCCCGTTAAGCAGAAACTGAAGTACATTACCTGCTACGATACTTGGACTTGAAATATTATCGCACGAATTATAAACATGTAAGAAAATCTTTTACTATTCAAAAAAATAATTTAAATGAAAACGAAGTCTCCCGCAGCCTTATTGCGTATTCGGCAAAGCAAAGATTCGGTTGGTCGATTTATCATTATCTTTGGACTTTGCCTTGCCGAATACATTACGCAATAAGGCTGCCGATATCTTTCTACTGATTTTAAACCTATCATATCATATCTAGCGCAGCTCTATAGGTGGTAATCAAACGGATTCTAACCCAATTCTGGATTTAAATGCATGTCTAGCTTATCCTTATACCTCGACAATCCGTCAATCAAACGATTTGAACCCGATTATCGGGTACCCATCTCTTCTTCTGGCTCATAATAATGTTTCTCTATAAAACAGGTTTGCTGTCAGAGAACCCAATTATGGGTTAAGCTCGCCATTGTACATATTATTCTTCTATGTTGGTTTTGTGTAGGCACAATAAAAACTGGCCAAGTGCGAGTCGGACTCGCGCACGAAGGGTTCCGTAAACTTATCGCAAAAAACGGCAAACAAAACACGTTTGTTGTATGGCTCCCATACAACAAACGTGTTTTGTGTGCCGTCACTTAAATATTTATTTTATTCTGTTTTTAGTATTTGTTGTTATAGCCGCAACAGAAATACATTATCTGTGAAAATTTCAACTGTCTAGCTATCACGGTTCATGAGATACAGCCTGGTGACAGACGGACAGACAGACAGAAAGACGGATTATGGAGTCTTAGTAATAGGGTCCCGTTTTTACCCTTTGGCACGGAACCTTAAAAAAGAATAATAATATGAATATATAATGAATATCATTTTCTGACAATCGCTCTACTCTAACCTTTGGTCCAAATTAGTATAAAAACGACTTGTTTATGCTTTCCAAAGTAGTTATTTACTGTTATCATTTCCACATTGTATTACCAATAAACTAGGTATTTATTCTAAAGTCACCAAACGATAAGACTGAACAGATTGATCGCATTTAATAAATATTGTAATCAAAATACAACTAATAAGCATTTCGTAACTTAATTGCATACGATAAGGTCCTATCCTGTATCAGCAAATGTTGTAGATTTCTCAACATGTATTGTATAGGAAGGAATTATAAACTTAACGTAGATATGTTATACCTAATCAGTTAATCACCTAGCTACTTACTAATATATTTTTCACACCACCTGCTAGACAATGTTCAATTAGTTATATATCATGCAATCTCAACGTAAACTAAAGTATTACCTCTTAAGGGAGGTAAAGTTGTGTGAAACTGAAACTCCCAAGGGAGTAAAGTGATTTGAATTTGGAACGTCAAATTCGTGTGGAAACTCGTGTCAAACTCTAAATGGCACTGTAAAATCGAACTGGCCACCATAAGCAGAACTCATAAAATATAGAAAAAGGTGCAATTTCAAAGAATCAAGTTTCTACAACTTTCGAGTATATAGGTACTGAAATAAACTCCACCACAACTTCCAAAATGTACCGAACAAAAAAGTAACTCTAACCTTCCATAACTGGACTTATGTCCAACATCATTATTAACTTTTGATTTATATTAATTACAATATAAATAATTAATTTATTAGCTAGCTTTTTATTATTAAAAGTAGAGTATGCACCTCTGCATACTCTGGTCTGACTCTGGTCTTAGGAGCAGTGGTGGCCCTGTGGTATCGGCCGGCCGCGACTTACAAATTGTAGGTCGTGGGTTCGAACCCAGGCAGGCGCTTTACATTGTGAAAATTATTTCATCACCACTGCTCTCAAAAACGGTGAAGGAAAACATCGTGAGGAAACCGGCATGTCAAAGAACCAAAAATTCGAAGACATGTGACATCCACCCACCCGCACTGGACCCGTGTGGTGGATTACGGCCCATTCCCTCTCACAGAGAGGAGGCCTGTGTCCCAGCAGTGGGAACATTAAAAAGCTGATGATGATGCTCCTCTGGGATAAAGCCTCTGTTCGACTTGGGCAGCTTGAACCCCTCGTACCGCAACAGTACCTATCACTCCGCAAGATTTGTGGCATTTTATTTTACATGGAGCGACTGCTCATCAGATCTTAACCCAGTAACTGGCTCAAGCAGTATCCCTCCGCAAGATTGGTGGCATTTTATTTCACATGGAGCGACTGCTCATCAGATCTTAACCCAGTAACTGGCTCAAACAGATGATTATCTCTCAGCAAGATTGGTGGCATTTTATTTGGCTTCCGACTACCGTAACGACTGTTAAAAGAACAATGGCAGGTGCCCATACATTGTTTTAGCTGAGATTAAATTCGAAAGTCTTTAAATGAAAAATATCTGGTGTAACTCAAGGTGATGTTCTGAATTAGTTTGCGCAAGAATTTTTGTTCGAGAATGTAGAGAATAATAGATATTCAGTCATAAACTTTTGTAGGTTATGTCTGGGTAACTTTTAATAATGGGTTTAATAGGTAATATTATTCAATTTCGTGGAAGTAAAAGGGGAATATCGCATTAGTATTTCCCTAACCTAGTTATTTTAGCATGGAATGTGTAGTATACTCTTTGGAAAGAGTATATTTATTTAAACTAAGTGACTTTGACGTGTATCAAAAGGTTGTCGTCAACAACCAAGCTATATTTTTTTTAGACTTGGGTACTAGTCTTTTTGCCAATCATTAATTGAAAGTAATTCATTTATTTCTACTACACTACAATATTCTTACTTACCTGCAATAAACATCTACACTTAGACATAAACTGTATTGTTAACTCATTTACTGCAATAAATACAATAATGATATTATTACTTAATATAGTTACTACTTGTCACTTAGCAGATAAAATATATAATGGCAACACTATGCTAAAGAAATGAACTAAAAAATCAAATAACTTTTTATTTAATATGTTTTTTTTAATCTATTTTGGACCAGGCCTAATTATACTTTAAAAAATATAGACAATTAATAGAATGTCTTTCGTATATAACTTACTTTCAGACGCTCAAATTTAAGTCAGCAAAAATTTCGCCATTGTTCTTTTACAGATGACAGTCGGTACAAACGAAAACTAAAAAACCGGGCCAAGTGCGTGTCGGACTTCGCACATTTAGGCGGAACCACCGCAAAATCAAGTTGGCTGTAGTAGGAAAAATGAGGGAATTTGAAAGAACAATCTGATTTATCATTATATTGGTATTTGTTAGTAAAATATACGTAATAATAAACATTATCACCAAATATGTAGTTCATAGGTCAATGGGAATTTAAATAAAACATCGGATTTTTTTTTGTAAAAAAGATGACTTTGGTAACTTCTCATTTCTTTGTTTTCCAATATTTTCCTAAACAATGACGCTCCACACGATGGAGCAGGTCAAATGTTTTTTTCGCGCCCCCTCCCTTTGCTTATAAACATTTTAATAGTTTTTTTCATCCGTACGCAAATTACGCTCTTAGTCGTGGAGTTGCGAAAACCAGCCCGTTTTAACATTTTTTTTTTTTTTTTTGCGTGGAGAAATGCTCATGCATACTGCACTACCACGGGGAGATAGTGCAGTTATGTGGGACTCTAACCCACTAAAACTCCACGGTGTCCTCCTGTGCCGCTTATGGCGGGAGCACGGGTACGCGTTAGCACTCACCGCGAACCCGCCGCGGCTGTCCGTAACCGGACCCTCCTCGGGGGAGTCCCCCCATCACCGGCGCACCAGAACACACTGCACGCCGTGACCACCCTAGGGACCAATCAGCACATGGGCGCCAGACGACCCCGTGTATGGCACCCTTGGTCCCCCTGTGACAGATCAAGGTCAATAGCCCCGCCACCTACCATTGTTCGGCCGCAGGAGATAGAGAGAGCGGCTAGCGCAATACCGACACTCCACCTCCCCTGCGGCCCCACCGCGTCCGCCATCAGACGGTGGCGACCCCGTCCGGGCCGCGGAAGGTAGGGAGAGCGGCGCACCGCAATACCAGCACTCCTCTCCCACCGCGGCCTCCAACCCTCAGCCGCGACATCGTATGGGACCTGGGAATCTCCATAAGACATCGCGGCCCGCCTCAGTTGCGATGTCGCCTGTTACCAAGCGGCACCGCAACCTACTAGTTGGCCGCTACGTCGTCGGCTTAATCGGCAAAAGCCCTGACGAGCGGCCCCTCCTCTTCACCGTGGGTGACAAAGCCACGGTTACTGAGCCCCCCCGCCTCGACAATGCGGGAACCCACCGGGGGGGAGCCCGTTTTAACCTAACCTAACCTAATAGTTTTTTTTTGACAATGTGTATGGCTTTGGCTCAACAAGATACTTATACTGTGAAAATTTGAAGACAGACGGACGGACACGTGAGTAACAGCAATATAGGTCTCCGTTTGGGTACGAAACCCTAAAAAGGTCCCCTCATGGCTTGTAAGTTGGTTTAATATAGCTTGAGTAGTACATCCATGAGTTGATATTCTCAGACCACAAAATAATTGATAGGCCTTTTTTTCCTTTAGTTATTATTGGAAGTCATTGAAGTAAATATTATTCAATCATTGCGGTTAACTTTGCCATTGAAGAGTTATTATTATTGCTAATTTAATTAACTTCGTTTGTTAAAGATAGGAAGTTAGGTAGTGCTATTAATAATGTTTTTGCTAAGGAAGGTAGGTACTTTATCGTACCTTATGTGTGATATGATAAAGTACCTATATGTGGTAATTAATAATGTTTACGGTTTCTAAGGCTTAGTGAATAAGAAGTTATGTTTATTATTCCATTTATTTTATTTCTATAAATACATATATAAATACATACCTGCTGGTAAGCGATGATGTGGTCGACGGTGAAGCACGCTTGCCTAGAAGTAACCTATTCACTCTCATTTAAAGAGGTTGCAGCTATCGGGCAATACAGACTCCGGCAGGCACGCACAATGAAAGTATACCCAAAACGTTTAGTCCGTATGGGTGGGATGTCCACCATGACATGGTGGTGACATGATACGGTACATTGTACCGATGGCGCATCACCGTACGTCTTGTAGTCCGATGGTGGAACGGGCTAGGCGGAATTTGATCATGCAATTCCATCGCACACCCCCCGAAATGTAACCGATAAAAAAGTAACAAGCTGGCAACACGTCGTCGACGTTCAAGGGTTTGAATCGACCAGTGCCTCATTGCTAATGAGCTTCATGGCCCGTTTTTCGATGCGACTCAAGTGCATCAAGCTGTTATTTGGCAGATCCGGAACCAGAAGGTCAGGGCACCAGGGAGATGAATGTCTTACGAACCGTGTCTTGGTGGTACTTGCAGATATTCCGTACTTACAAACAAATAATGTTAACTCTTTATTATGTTGTTCATAGTTCATTCTAAAATGTTTACCACTAGCTTCTGCCAGCGGCTTCGCCTGCGTGAAAAGTGTTTTACTATCCCAAGGAAACATTATACCTGATACCGGTACCGGGATGAAAAGTATGCTATAAAATGTATGCTATTTCAGACTATAATCTATCTCTGTGCCAAATTAAATGCAGATCCGTTCAGCCCTGATTAAGTAACATAACAAACATCCATCCAAACTTTCGCATTTATAATATTACTAGCTGCGGCCCACGGCTCCGCCCGTACGAGAACTAGTAGTGAACTAGACATTAAGAAATGTATCCAATCCATCTCCACTAAGGCGGTAGATGACGATGGCCTTCAACTGCAAATGTTCCTACATATTTTGAGTGAAATAGTTTTGTTTTGTTTTGTTTTTTTTTTAAAAAAACATTGCCCCACACTAGGAATTTCTTCCTGTATCGTGGGTACGTTTACAAACATATAAACTCACATACACAAACACCCAGAGCCGGAACAATTATCTGTAGGTCATACAAATTTTTGTTCCGTGCGGGAATCGAACCCGCGACACGCAGCGCAGCAGTCAATTGCTCAACCATTGCGCCAACCGTGCGCCCCAGTTCCTATTGTTGTATAAAACATATTGTTAATTTGTCTCTTTTCAATAACTCCTTTCCTTCAGCTAGGAAGAGGGCTCACGTCCTCCGCTTCCCAAAGTTTCAAATCCCTCCTCACCATCCCAATTCCGTCCAATATCCATCCTCCCAATCCTCTCCAAAGTCCTCGAGAGTATTGTTTAGAAGCAACTATCCTGTTACTTATCCTCTAATAGCCTGCTGAGTCCTTACCAATCTGGTTTCATACCTGGCCAGCATAGCACCGTTACGACTCTGGTCAAAATTTCCGATGACATACGACTGGCTATGGACAATAAATGTCTAACTATATTGGTTCTACTGGACTTCAGCAGTGCTTTTAACTAATTTGACTTTGACATTCTCTTAGGAATCCTTTCCTCCCTTAATGTCTCTGCTCCGGTAATTGAGTGTTCAAATCTGTTCGATCTGATGAGGATTCCTCTGAATAGTGTGACTTGGTTGCGGGCGTTCCTCAAGGTCCTCCTCTTCTCTTCTTAATTTTTATAATTGCTATCACTAAGGTCCTAACTTCTAACTTTCCTATGCAGAAGACTTGCAGTTATATCGCCATTTTAAGATGGGTGAACTCGCAATCTATTGAATCCCCAGTCTCTTGCGCCAGTAATGTATAACTCAGTGCCCATATACTACTCCAAAAGCGCGAAAAACTTGGGCGTCCATATAGACACTAACCTCTCTTGGGAGGTTCATATTGCAGATGTGAGTAAGTCTACTCTACTCTTTTCAGTCATCTTAAACGTCTCCAAACATTCTTACCATTTCACACTAAGGTCACTCTTGCTCAATCTCTTCTTCTACAGCTCATAGACTATGCGGATGTCAGTTTTCTAGATGCAACGGAGGTACTCCTAAACAAACTCAAGCGATTGCAGAACTTTGGCAGCTGCTTTATTTTCGGCCTCCGCAAGTACGACTATGTGTCGGAATTTCGGACCAGATTGAAGTGGCTGCTGATTCTGCGTCCCTTACCTTCGCGAACGGTTTGAATACCTCGTCCCGAGGGGCAAACCTTGTCGCACGGCCACTTCGCATCTCCTTCGTACTCCACGTCACAATTCCAGCCGTTATGACGGTTCCTTCTCTGTAACTGCGGTGCACCTCTGGAACTCTCTCCCACACTCCCTACGCGATAGCCCTTCTCTCGATGTCTTCAAGAGGAAAATTAAAGAGCATTTCCTTTCAACGCAATGTTAGTAGATATATATATTTGTATTTATGTATGTATATATTTATGATGTAATTTTATGATTATAATTATGTTACCGATTTTAAAATTGTACACTGGATCCTGCCCTCTTTTGTCATCATTCTCTGTCACTCTCCAGGGTTTGCTGTGAGAGAACTCAACATTGAGTTAAGCTCGCCTTTGTACATGTACTTATTATCACATTGTATTGACTATTGTTTTTGGTGTACAATAAATAATTAAGAATGAGTTGAAACAAATACCAGTGGTATTAGTTTTTGGTATTAGAACGGAATAAATCAGAATTTTGACAGTTGCTTATTTCTACACGGTACCAATTTCGAAAAAACAATAGTTCGCCCACTCATTGCTTCGACAGAACCATGACAGAACATAATATTCGACTAGCATTAGTCCGACAGAACTCACAGAACGATGCACAAGCTGGTATCATCGGATGCTTTCTAACTCAAGCACACTCATCCGAATAAGATCAAAATAATTATGTAAGTATAAAAATACTTTGGCGAGGATTTATCGCGTTATGTAAAAGAATCAAAGAAGTGGTCCGGTAATGTAAGTTTATTAAAAGTACTTATTCACAATTTGTCACAGATTTTATAATAAGGCACCATAATTTCACAAATCTTTAATAATTCGAAGGCACTCGCTAAGTGGTCTCACCGCGACTGCCTTCTCCTGCGATTCCATATCACTTCCTCCCGACCCCCCTTCTAGTCCTTAAACATTATTTTATGCCACCTAAGCTCATTATTACATTGTAAATCCCTATTTTGCAATTAAGCTGAACTACATTGTAGAACAAGTGATCTATTGTAATAGTATATTTTGCTAATCAGCTTAACTACACTGTAACACAGGTACTAGTTCTTTAGGGCGACAACATCCGGCCGTCCTGCATACGCATGCGCCCTCGCATGTGTTAGGTCTGGTGCATCAGCTGAGAACAAAAACCAAGTTTTAAAATGTTAGTCGTCAACTATCAATTGCATCCATGTTGTATCCTTGATTTGTTTTTCCATCGCCGGCAACAAACAAAGAATAAATGTAAAGGTGTTAACTGAGAATATTTTATTTCAGTAAAGTTTTCTCAGAACATACATCTTCTTTATAATCATTATAAAAAAACACTTGAACATCTAAACCTGGTCCATCAACGGTCAGGTTATTCAGATGACCATTAACCTCAAACACCTTGACATTAACATATCCTCACCAAGTTTACCCCTTTTTTTTTCATCGACGCATATATCGTGACCTGATTCTATAATTACTGTTGCATCGGCGCCCAGCCGTATAGAATCTTTCAACCCTTGGCTATTCCATCGTCGGCCAGCCATGTAACATTTAACCAAATTCTATATTTTCTGTTGCATCGGCGCCCAGCCGTATAGAATCTTCAAACCCTTGGCTATTCCATCGTCGGCCAGCCATGTAACATTTAACCAAATTCTATATTTGCTGTTGCATCGTCGCCCAGCCGTATAGAATCTTTCAACCCTTGGCTATTCCATCGTCGGCCAGCCATGTAACATTTAACCAAATTCTATATTTGCTGTTGCATCGTCGCCCAGCCGTATAGAATCTTTCAACCCTTGGCTATTCCATCGTCGGCCAGCCATGTAACATTTAACCAAATTCTATATTTGCTGTTGCATCGTCGCCCAGCCGTATAGAATCTTCCAACCCTTGGCTATTCCATCGTCGGCCAGCCATGTAACGTCTAACCAGATTCTATATTTACTGTTCCATCGGCGGCCAGCCGTATAGAATCTTTCTATGCTTTTCAGATCCATTTTTATATTTCTGAATATTACTTTACAGAATAATGCTATATTAACAATGTTCGAAGCCTGTGCATCAGACCTCAAAATTATAGTATGTCCTCCTTTTAACCACACCCTTGTCTTGGTACAACTTAACAAAATTGTTTTTATGTAATTAATGCATGACAACATCCATGCACGTCCTGCTATATGCCACCATATTACCAATGGTTATACACAGCTTCATGTTTTCTACGCAGGTAACACCTTCATAGTGTCTAGATGTCCTCACTGCGATTCGTATGTCCACTGCTTTTTACCTACAATATCTAAGAAATTACTTATATCAAAATGATGATTATCTTTAATATTCCCAAATATTTTAAAATTCTATTCAATTCTCCAATATCTTTAGCCTTATTATTTGCCAGTTACATCCTTTCGCTACCAATCAGCGACGACCATACTCTGTATTTTGTTGCCCAGCAGTTCATCAATGTTTGATTATTTTCTTATGTGCCTCGGCAACTCCTGACATCTCTCTAAGGTATATATATCTGCCTAGCTTTTTCCCAACTATATTGGGGTTGGCACACTAATCTCTCTAAGGTAAAACCCAAATATTAAAACTTGCAACTGCACAGCGAGTAACCAATCTGATAGACATCACATTTTCGTCTGTGACAAACACCTAACGTACAAACTGGATTGCTGCATCTGCGTTCCCGGTCTATGTGCTATATCTAATGTAAAGTCCTGTGTTTGCAAAACTTATCTACTTATTCGCCAAGTCATGTATTTTTGTTAATTTCTGAGACAGCATTACAGTCTGTTACAATTTTAAAAGTTATTCCCAATCGATAGTCTGAACCTCTGTACTCCTACCGTGATAACTAAATGCCAACTCAAACTGTTAGTTTGTTGTCCTCTACACTAGTTTGACTGGTTCACTAGTTTGGTTTCTCGCGACTTGCCGTAACTTGTACCAATATATAACCTATAATATTACGGCTAGCGTCTGTATACTCGTACATTATAACTGGCAATCTTGGATTAAATATTCTCAGTGAAGCCATCGAAAAACCTTCTTTAGCTTGTGACTTTACAGAACTCCACTCCCAAATAGCCACCTTTTTAATAAATTTGTTAAAGACGTGCATATAACAGCACAATCTCGAATAAACTATCTGAATTAGTTAATTAGCCCCAAAAATGTACGAACTTGATATTTATAGGCATGCATGGGACATTCATATGGCGAATTACTTGCCCGTAATATACCTGCTTCCAACAATTCGTCAATAATCCTGCTTGTAATCTATTCTGCAGACTCTGACCCTCAATATGAGCATTGATACACTTGTTTATTCGTTGTCCTTGTCATATTCAGTTTTTCAAAAGATATTTCATCCAGTGTAGTAAGATCATTAGAAACACATTGTGGATAATTGAAAAATATTTGTTCAAACAATTTAGCATGTACAGCAAATTTTCCATTAAAGACAGATGACTACCGAAAAAACTCTTCTCTTGTTACTGGTTTAAAAACTTAAACGATAACCAATCTTAGTAAACCAAATTTCTCTATTCTACACATTCCTCTCTATTAACCTCCTTACAAATTCCACAGTAAGTATCTGCCTTAAGAAGTACCGAAAATAGCTTCGGTAAATTGACAGATAGTTAAAACCCGTGAAAACAACAAAAAACAAAAAGATTGCATTTGCAATCAACGAACAATCGCTTCCAATATCAATCAAAGCTACACTTGACATTGTTTAAACTAACCTCTTTATAAAACTTGTCTTTGTTGCAAGATGTGTTTATCAGTTACATCTCAGAAACCTTGTCAACCTTTGTAAGCGCAAGCTCTAAGTGGCCCGGATTTTTAAAGCATTTGCATTTTAAATCACTTTTTTTTTGACACGCTTTAATCACATTTAAATTACAAATTCAAAACTTATGTCACAGTTCCCCAAAAATATAATATAATTATAACTTTTTTTTGAAAATTCTGGGATCTTTAATAGTTTAGCTGCCAGTCTGCGACTCGTTGACCAAGCTTTTTTTAAAGATCGGGAAGCATTTTGTTTCGAACCTGGGCTACTTGTATTTCTAATAACTGAGCTTGGTACGTTATTCGTTTGTCAGAACATTCAAAAAATTTGCTTCAACAATGTTTATCTACATCGCAATATCATCGACCAATGGATGAAATTCGATTAATATTGAAAAAGTACAACATTTTGGCTCACGACTGGGGTCCGACGCAGGCGCGCCCGCTTTGCACGTTTGTCCCTTATGCGACGGCGGCCACGCTTCGAACTGCTGCTGGAAATCGTGCTTTTGTCCGATGCACTGGATGAGCTGCTGCTGCTTGCCATGTTTGAAGGCGGATATTGCCCGTGTCCGTGCCTGCTGCGCGACACAGAGCGTTTTGATCGGCAGCGGTGCCAAGAGCGCGTTTTCCTATTTCTTTTCCGATTAACGTCATCACTAGGCCGAAACGGAGGCATTGCGTTTGATCGATCCCACTTCTGATGTAAAAGAATCAAAGAAGTGGTCCGGTAATGTAAGTTTATTAAAAGTACTTATTCACAATTTGTCACAGATTTTATAATAAGGCACCATAATTTCACAAATCTTTAATAATTCGAAGGCACTCGCTAAGTGGTCTCACCGCGACTGCCTTCTCCTGCGATTCCATATCACTTCCTCCCGACCCCCCTTCTAGTCCTTAAACATTATTTTATGCCACCTAAGCTCATTATTACATTGTAAATCCCTATTTTGCAATTAAGCTGAACTACATTGTAGAACAAGTGATCTATTGTAATAGTATATTTTGCTAATCAGCTTAACTACACTGTAACACAGGTACTAGTTCTTTAGGGCGACAACAGTTATATTTAGCACAGTAAGTCAATATAAATAATCTAACCACTTAGACCAATTGAGTTGTAGAATCGGTTACAAGGAATCGTGATCTTCAAACTAATAATGTCTACCTCCTATTGAAACGCACGGGGAGGTCCCTTTGGCATTGGCTTATTTATCATGATAAAAATGTCGGTCAAGTGCGTGACCAACTAAGAGCTCGGGTTCCGTAGTGTCTACGGTATCTACGGCTTCGGCTAGATATAAGTACCAAATAGGGTTAAAATTAAAATTCATTTCTTTTACCATTGATTTTAAATTGGATTACAGGCGTCCGAATAAAGCCGGACATAGATCGAGATGTGTGTCCGGCTTGGTCTATAGGTAAGTAATATAGACTATAGATTTTTCTAAATGGCTTGTTAAATATTAATTGACTTTTTTTATCTTTATCTTAATAAAAACGTTGCCCCACACTAGGAATTTCTTCCTGTATCGTGGGTGCGTTTACAAACATAGAAACTCACATACACAACACCCAGAGCCCGAACAACTATCTGTAGGTCATACAAATATTTGTTCCGTGCGGGAATCGAACCCGCGACACGCAGCGCAGCAGTCAATCTCTCAACCACTGCGCCATCCGTGCGCCCTACTTTATTTGGGTTGCTACAGATTTACAGACAGATTTTTAGACGGAAAGAAAGAACTTATGTGGATACTAAATATACCATTTCTAAACTTGAAAATTCCTGATAAAAAGCCGGACTTTAAAATAAAAAAATCCGGACAACGCCAACGCGGTTGTGTGCCGTAATTGCCGAAACAATTAAAATGCCATTGTGTCTTGCGTAGATCCACGTTTTAGGCACTCAAAGGGTAAAAAAAGAACAAACAAATGCTGGACAGGAAACCAAATGTTCGGACAAATCCGGACGGATGGTAACCCTAATTAGGAGACATGAGTACATAGTGTCTATTAAAGTACTATTTCAGTCATAGGTATAGGTTCTTTTTTAATTTGCGAGAAAATCACGGAACCCTAATAAGACAATGAAAGCGAACACTGTCTGTCTGTGTCGATTAGTCACACATACCATATACGATGTTTTTGGTTAATATAATTCAAGAAACGTAGGAGGTAAGTACCGCGTTTTCCTGCTATGCGGTTATTATTGTTTGATTATGCCTTACCTCTTGTTTACTAGAAGTGTTAATGTAGGTATTTATTGCACCTACTTTTTATCAGGTGTGGTAAAGATTAAGTTAAAAATATCTTCTATATTGACCTACCTAATAGCATTTTGTTATCTTTGTTCCTATTTATCAAATGGATGATTTTACCTGTTAGTGATTATAATACTTTATACCTATTTTTTTTTTTTGCGTTTTCTTTTTTTTTTACCTTTTTATTCTGTAGTAAGTGTGGAGTTTCTTGTACTTTCTTCTCCATAAGGATACGCACTAGACGTCCGTGATCATCCATGTCTGTGATTTAAGTTCCGAGTTCAAAATGTTCTGAATTATGACAGATAATGACGGATAGAGTTCGGATTCAGTGCCTTAGCTTCCCTACAAGAAGTGCTACGGTTACTTCGGAACCAAAATTTCACGGACACGGATCGGATGTACCTACTGCGTAACCGCCTTACAAGCTACTTATCTGAATGGACGGTAGAATCAATTATTATTATCGTATAAATTTAATTTTTTGACGTTTAAAAGTGTCGCTTACTGGCCTAATTGAAATAAAGATTTTAACTTTGACTTTGACTTTGAGTGGCAATTTGTGGCAAAAGTCTGACATTTAAGTAATCCCATTTTACAGCCCGTTCAACCAATTTTGAATTCTATTGCGTTGATGATATGACAAATGGCAGCTACAGTAAACAATTAGGTTTGGTATCTGGTTTATGCTTTTTTGGCTTTTCTTATATTTACGGGATAGAACTCAAAATCGGTTGAACGGACTGTAAAAAAGGGTTGTAGAAATTTCTAATTTAATTTCAAAAGGAGTATAACTACCTTGTTGGTCTAAAGATCGCAAAATCTACTGCTGAGTATGATGGGGTCCTGGGTTCGATGCCCGGGTCAGGTAAAATGTTATTAGGTTTTTCCATCTGGAATGTCTCAGTAACAGCCCGAAGTCTGGGTTTGAGTCCGGTTGCTGGCAATAGGCTCGACCCTTACTACATGGGACTTAAACAACTGGCAAAATGTTAGTGTATTACTTATGTATAACAGGTACACTGCTTAACCCTTCGGAAAATAGATCCAGGCGTGATGTTTATGATAGCTCGATAACCCCCTGACGTGACGGCAAGCTCAAGTGGCCATAGTGATGGACTTCTGGAATACAAAAGTATCGCAGAATTTGTCGATGTTTTTCTCTTCCATACCCATCGACTGGGATATTAAAATGAAGGGTTTTAGGAGGTGATTACAATAGTACATTGTGATACAAGGGTGGAAAGTAGGGTTTTTAATGACACGAGTTTGCAATAACCTACACGCCCGCGTATCACACGATTTTTTTCAATACAGTTGTGGTAAATAGTAAAAACAAATCAAAGAATTAGATTTGTTAATTCACAAAAAAATAAAATTTTGTGTTTTTAATGACACGAGTTTGCAATAACCTACACGCCCGTGTATCACACGATATTTTTCAATACAGTTGTGGGAAAGAGTAAAAACAAATCAAAGAATTAGATTTGTTAATTCACGCGTTTTTGCAACTGGACATATTTTTTTTACAACGAAAACAGCCTAAACAGCCTATTCGATTTTTGACAAAGGTTGATGTAAAAATAATTAAATTGAAACTGGTAATTAAATATATTAAACAACCATTTAAAAGACTTTTGAGAATTTAATGCTAAAACGTACGGAATCATTCATTATTCCTCGTATAAAATCTATTCCATTTATTCTATGTATGAAAACTCCTTGCTACTAAACTTTTTTAAATTGACTTATAACTAACGGCGCGTTTTTGCAACTGGACATTTTTTACAACGAAAACAGTCTATACAGCCTATTTGATTTTAAACAAATGTTGATATGAAAATAATTAAATTAAAACTGGTAATTAAATATATTAAACAACCATTTAAAAGACTTTTGAGAGTTCAATGCTAAAACGTACGGGATCATTCATTTTTCCTCGTATAAAATCTATCCCATTTTATTCTATGTATGAAAACTCTTTGCTACTAAACTTTTTAAATCTTAATATATATATTTCTTGTGTGCGTGTGTATGTGACTGAACTCCTCCTAAACGACTGGACCGATTTTGATGAAATTTTTTGTGTGTGTTCGTGGAGATTCGAGAATGGTTTAGATTTACAATATAGGGTAGGGTAGGGTAGGGTGGGGTAGGGTAGGGTAGGTAGGGTAGGTAAGGTAGGTAGGGTAGGTAGGGTAGGTAGGGTAGGGTAGGGTAGGTAGGGTAGGGTAGGGTAGGGTAGGGTAGGGTAGGGTAGGGTAGGTAGGGTAGGGTAGGTAGGGTAGGTAGGGTAGGTAGGGTAGGGTAGGTAGGGTAGGGTAGGGTAGGGTAGGGTAGGGTAGGGTAGGTAGGGTAGGGTAGGGTAGGTAGGGTAGGTAGGGTAGGGTAGGTAGTTAGGGTAGGGTAGGTAGTTAGGGTAGGGTAGGTAGGGTAGGTAGGGTAGGTAGGGTAGGTAGGGTAGGTAGGGTAGGGTAGGTAGGGTAGGGTAGGGTAGGGTAGGGTAGGTAGTTAGGGTAGGTTAGGTAGGGTAGATGAATGTTTGGTGTTTTTATGGCAAAACAAAGTTTGCCGGGTCAGCTAGTTGATTTATAAATTTAAAACTAAACTGCAAAACTAATGATCGAGCTCGTAAACAAAAGTCACGACTGCAACAGAAAGATGCCTATGCATAAGATTTAATTTTTGAATCATAATTATAGCCTCTGAAAGTACGCCATGTTTAACAACTGTATTGAAAAAATATATACCACTTATAAGTTTAAAAGTAATTCGAAAAAGAAATTATAACTAAATAATTCTAAATAAAAAAAGGTTAATTTAAAAATCATAAACCCGTCAGCGAACTAAAAAGTTGTAAACATGAAAAAATCATGCTGTGCAGTCGGAGGATCATGTGGTCATCCAATTCGCGAATATGTAACCTCGCTTTCTTAAGCAGTCGGGTTTTTGATTTTTAAATTAACTTGTTTTAATACCTAAGGATTATAGTATTATACCCACCATTGCCAACAACTTGTTGCGTCGGCAACTTGACAAAGGTACCTATACTATCCTCGCGTTTTGTTTTTTCCACACGTAACTTAAGCTTTGAATTTCCATATTTATGAACTGAAAATGAGACTTAGCTTATTATTTTTACTTTGTAATTAATTTTTAATTATATTATGGTTTAAATTAAATATGGCAGTTATACACACATCACACCATCAGCCTATTAATGTTCCCACTGCTGGGACACAGGACTCCTCTCTGTGAGAGGGGACGGGCCGTGATTCACCACGCGAGCCCAGTTGGTGGATGTCACATGTCTTCGAATTTTTGGTTCTAGGACATGCCTTTTTCGTTTTTTTCGGTTTCCTCACGATGTTTTCCTTCACCGTTTTGAGAGCAGTGGTAGTGAAATAATTTACACAAAGTAAAGCGCCTGCCTGGGCTCGAACCCACGACCTACAACTTGTAAGTCGCGGCCGATACCACTGGGCCACCACTGCTCCCAGCAGTTATACATAGTTCTTCCTTACTGTCTAGTCTAGTCAGTTTTTTAGGAAATTGAACAGAGTTCCATGTTCAGCTGTAGTATCTCAACATGGAACCCTGTTCAATTTATGAACATCAAAATTATGCATCATACGTACACGTAGCATTGAATATGAATGTGTGGACTACAGAATTACAAACCTACATACGTTGTGTTGGTGAAGATATCTGTGTGTTAGTCATATGCCAAGAAATCCCCGTTTTTACACAACAAACTGTGAGGTCGTCGACAGAAATTAATTATGAGCTGTACGATTGCTGTTAGAGACCAAATACACTTGTCACAAAGTAGTAGCGTTTCGATTTTCTCAAAACATAAAATCACGCCTGGATTTTCTGAAGGGTACGGCAGTTCTGGAGGTACCGTATAGTACCTACACCTACATTATATTACACAGCTAGGTATATGTAAGGCAGAGGGCATGGGAAGCTGTCACCTCCTCTGCGAAGCAGTAACGCTCGCGAAGGAGGAGGCGGAACCCTTCGCACCCCTAGCCACCGCAGGAGACGCCCTGGACGTCATGCTGATGCCCGGCCACCGTAGGCGCGGACTTGCGGACGGCAAGTAATGGGTAGCTCGCCGTCCGATAAGGACCAGGCCCGAGTCGACGGCACGTAGTGCGCGCCTCAAAGAGATGTCAGCAAAATTTGACGGGGCCCTCTAGGGCCGATGTCTGTCTGGGTCGCGGATAAATTTGAATGAGAGTTTCCGCAGCCCTGGCACAAGCAACTGAAGGAACACGGGTGGGTTTTAGTCAGTAAATGTTTGACACGCCCTCCCGCTTCACCCAGAGCGGGAGAAGTCATTGGGTGATTTGGGTGGCCACTAGTTGCCCGACATTTTGTTGAACTGGTCCTATTTGGCGCGGCCGTGGGACACACAATGTTACTTTTATATTGCATCTCTCTTTTATATTGCCTAGGGAGCGAGTCTATTTCCATCAACCGGTTGCGAATCCAGATAACAGGCTAACTGAGATATCCATAATAAGAATCCCGACCCGGGATTCGAACCCAAATTAACCCAAGACTTCGTGCTCAGCAGTGACATTTGCGACTACTAGACCCACGATCTAGTTTTTATCTGACTGCGCGGCGCAAGGGAGGTTAATGTGTTTATCAGTCTATGTACGTTTGTTCCTATGTGGCGTTATAGAGACCAACGCGTAGGCCGATTTTGATAAATGATATTATGTCGTTAGATTCGTTTCAGTAGCGCGAGTGTCACTGGCTTTAATAAAATTTAAAAAAAAACCAGCCAAGTGCGTGTCGGACACACATTTAGGGTTCCGTACCAAAGAAAAAATTAGAATTATCAATGTATTGGTTTTTGGTAGTTTTTTTATTTTATTAGGCTCGCGTTTGACCACTATCTCAATTGTTTTGTTTTGTTTGTTTTTTTAAAAAACTTTGCCCCACACTAGGAATTTCTTCCTGTATCGTGGGTGCGTTTACAAACATATAAACTCACATACACAAACACCCAGAGCCGGAACAATTATCTGTAGGTCATACAAATTTTTGTTCCGTGCGGGAATCGAACCCGCGACACGCAGCGCAGCAGTTAATTGCTCAACCACTGCGCCAACCGTGCGCCCCTAATTTAAACAAATTAGAATTGTGTGACCGACGACGGACACACAGATCCATCATTTAAAGTATGGCTGTGTATCTAACCTAGATATAATCTAATTGAATTTATAAAATGAATGGAGAGTAACAAGTATGAACGGATCTTTACAGATCACTATGCTGCCGACGCTATAGTACCACTATCTGACAAGTCATATTTTGAGTTATAGATGAAAAACAAAAAACCGCGAAATAACAAAAAAGAACCGGCCAAGTGCGAGTCGGACTTAGCAAATTTACGGTTCCGTACCAAACCGCAAAACCAAGTTAGTTGTAATTGGAAAAAAAAGTTAATAAAAATATCAAAAAACCCGACTGCTTGAAAAGCGAACTAAAAAGACGTAAACAAGGAGAAAATCATGCTATGCAGTCGGAGGATACATATTCGCGAGCTGGCTGACCAAAACCAGATGTATCCTCCGACTGCACATCATGATTTTCTCCTTGTTTACGTCTTTTTAGTTCGCTTTTCAAGCAGTCGGGTTTTTTGATATTTTTATTAACTTTTTTTATTTATAACTTTTTAGTTATTTTTTTTCGAATTAGGTACATTTAAACATATAAGTGTTATACATTTTTGAAATCACCTCTTAAAACCCTTTATTTATTTGTATGGCTTTGGGTCAACAAGATGCTTATTCTGTAAAGACTGTAACTCCAACCGTTTGGCTGTAAAACCTGTGTGACAGACAACGGACATACAGACAGACACGTGAGTGACAGCAATAGGGTTCCGTTTGGACCCTTCAGGTACGGAACCCTAAAAATCAATGCTGTTTAACAACAGGTAAGTCATAAAATTTTTCATAAACGAGTTGAGAGAGTGAGTTTGCGGTATCAAAAAATTGCACATAATTTAATCTTATTAAAAATTGGTTTGTAAACATAGCAAATTTGGGTCGTTTTAATTTTTTATCCGAAATCTATTGATAGTAGAAAAATACTGCTTAAACAGATCCATCGATAATTTTTTGCTGATTACGATGGCATCAAAATACTAAAATCGGTCAATTGTGAGATAGCGGCAGTGTGCCGTGATAAATAAACCAGTTTTTACGTTTACAATCTTCAGTTTAACTTCAATAAATTGTGCGACTGCATGTGACATACCTACCTCAGGTTAGCTGTTATATCCCAAAACTAAGATGAAACAATTATTTATCTTTATAACAGTGTTATTAGTTAATTGTTTGTTATGTGACGCCAAGCATTTTGAGACAAGATGTGATTTAGTCCATGAACTGAGGAAGCAGGAGTTTCCTGAAGATAAGATGGCTGATTGTAAGTATTATTTGACTATTCCTGTACTAATTGGTGTATTAATTGTTTTCGACCTTCAATTGCATGTCATAATATGTACCTTAACGTATCATTGTCTTTGTTATACAGGATGGAATTTTGTAATGCCACCTGAAGGGAAAGTACTCTTAATAATGTTACTCAAGGGAAACATTCCTTTATTTTTGCAAAGAAAGAAAACTGCATTCAAAGATTTTCGAAAGTTCGCTTGCCACACCCTGGAATCGAACCGACTAAAATCTTTAAAAATACCACCCTGTACTTTTATTGCTTGGATCGTTAGGGTCAATTATTAGGATACTCTCTAACAATTTTGTTAAATTAAATGAAAGCAAAACCATGAAATCTAAAAATTAATGAAAATAATTATTTACAACAAATGGTAAACTAACTAATTAGTTGCTTGAAGTGGGCTTATTTCATGGTTAGTAGTTGAGAGATTTCATCCTTATAAATAAAACAAATAAAAAAACGTTTTTATTTCATGCATTAAAGAATAATAATCATGTCAAATGTATAAATTAAATTTAAATTTCAGTATTAATATTCATTAAGTAGATTTTAATTAAATAATGATAGAAAATAAAAGATATCTTGCATGCATGAACCCCTCAAGATGTGAGGGTGAAGGCCTCCTCCAGAGAACCCTATCGGTCGCGGTCTTTGGCTACTGTCAGCCAGTCTTTCCCTGCAACTCGTGTGATGTCGTCTGTCGATCAAGTTATAGGTCTTCCTCTTTTCCGAGTGCCTGTCGGACCTGGCCATGACGTCATGCGAACCGTCCATCGCTCATCGCTCATTCTCGCTACGTTTACATCCTTATAATTGACCCTAACGATCGATGCAATAAAACTACAGGATGTAACTTTTAAAGATTTTAGTCGGTTCGATTCCGGGGTGTGATCAGCTAATTTTCGAAAATCTTTGAATGAAGTTTTCATTCTTTTCAAAAATAAAGGAATGTTTACTAAGTATTCAAGTGGGTTAGTAGTTAGGTTCAACAATTTCTTGCTTGCACACCAAAATCTATTAGCAAATATCTTTGCTATGTTTGTGAAGAACACTGTTGTAGAGTGCACGTCATTCTTTGTCTTCTCTTGTCTATGACTCGAGTTTAGTCCGAACAATATACGTACAAAGCGAACTGGAGTGCTGCTTTGTACTTTGCTTTATCCTGGAGTATAATGACTCATACCATAAGGACCAATTTAAAAAAATTCAGAACGGGACTTTTCAAAATTACGGCTTGTAGGTAGACTGTATAGAAAACAAACTTTTTAATCTGGATTTTTGATTTAAAAAAAACGAATGATTCTGTTAAAAATAAATCTGGTTTGTGATGCTTATTTAAATTTTGAAAGGTCTCTTATAGCAATTTTGAAAGGTCTCTTATAGCAATTTTGAAAGGTCTCTTATAGCAATTTTTCAATTATCAAGTGGTATTGCTCGATAATTCGATGCTATCCAAAACCGATTAAATTTGTTAAATTTTCGCAAACAGATTCTGAGTTTTTTTCAGCGTTGACCCTTCTATAACTGAAAACGAGACAGTTGTGTGTACCTAGGCTAAAATTTTTCAAAGTAAAAAAGAAATACAGCGTCCCGAAGTTTTCCGGACGGTATAGCAAAAAAGGGACAGTCCCGTTTAAAATAGGACGTATGGTTACGTGACTCATAATACAGCTACACTGCATGTTATTGTATTATGTTTCTCAGACATACATATAAACTACACTAGACACACACTACATACACACAAATAGACACACACTACACATACAAAGACACACACTTACCTACACTCTTCACAAAACTTTTAATAAATACCTATTATAATTTTGTAACCATTAGTTAAGTACAATTAAGTTTAATTATTGTTTAGTGTTGTAGCCAGATATTTGCTAACTACCTCCAAGTGCACTTAAAATAATGTGTCATTAACGGCGAAAAAACTAGATCCCACGACACAGGGTATCCTAGTGTGGGGTCTAGGGTTTCTTTTAGTTTAGGTTTTAATGCACTAGATATTTGTATTTTCTTGTGTACCTGTGCTGTAATTTTTACTATTTTATTTTGTTGTTGTGCTTAATGTATCCAAAGTAAGGTGTCCTAATAAATTTATCTTATCTTATGTTGGTAGCCGACGTCTCTTTAGCTACTGTGCATTGTCTGAAAAAACCGGCCAAGTGCGAGTCGGACTCGCACACGAAGGGTTCCGTACCATTATCGCAAAACACTGCAAAAAATCACGTTTGTTGTATGGGAGCCCCCTTAATTTATTTTATTTTAATTTAATAATAATTATTTTTTAAAGAGAATATACAACTAAACATTCTGTGAATATTTCAAGCGTCTACCTGTTGCCGTTATTAATATCGAGCAAAAAACGGCAAAAATATCACGTTTGTTGTATGGGAGCCCCCCTTAAATATTAATTTTATACTGTTTTTAGTATTTGTTGTTATAGCGGCAACAGGAATACATCATCTGTGAATATTTCAACTGTCTAACTATCACGGTTCATGAGATACAGCCTGGTGACAGACAGACAGACAGACAGACAGACAGACGGACAGCGAAGTCTCAGTAATAGGGTCCCGTTTTTACCCTTTGGGTACGGAACCCTGAAAAGAAAGTGTGAATATAAGATGACGCCTATATCCCCAAAGGATCAGGCAGGGGTGTTCCTTAGTACACCCACAATCCGCATAGGTCAAGAGCCTGAATTGGGTACCCAATCTATCCAAACTTCAGGGAGCTACCGAGTTTCAGACGAAAAACACAATACAATTTTTGCCGGACCCGTAAATAGCACCCAGGACATTATGTCCAGCAGAGTACTTCCAACCACTGGACTATCGAGGCAGTTATACTTTACAAAAGTTTTATTCACTTTTTATACATTAGTTAGTTTGCCATGTCTATTATTATTGTAGGGGTATGCCTGATTGACAGCGAGAGTGCCCGCTATACGGATGTCGTGGGCAGACCCAACAAGAATGGCTCACGAGACTACGGCCTGTTCCAGATCAACGACCACTTCTGGTGCAGCAATACTACGGTGGCCGGGAAGGACTGCCGCGTCACTTGTGCTGGTAAGTTTCAGAAGATTACAAACTTCTGGAGTTGACCTAAGTCATCTGAGACCTTAGACAAGTGACATTCTTTCAACGAAAGCTTGGCGACAGCGATTGAAATAAATTATTCATAAAAAAAAATATTTTTAGAACAAGCTTTTTTCGTATACCTCTCAGCAAACCCTTTCATTTTATACCCATATCACAGATATTACGGCAGTGCACAAAAATAACTAGTCCGCCATCTTGGGCCGTCCGCCATATTGGATTTAGAATGACGTCACTTAGCTTACCATGCATTGTCATTCAAACTAAACGTGTATGCAAAACATATTTATCGATGGAGAATAATTGCTTTAAAATTCAGTTGCAAGATTTGACCCGAACAAACCAGGGATGTTACGGAGCTTCGACTCCGGTTCCGTTAAGTCGGAACTTCCGATTATTATTACACCTTCGGTTCCGACTTCGGCTCCGACAGTTTTAAATCGAAAGTTTTAATCGGAAGTCGAAGCATAACATAGCGGCGACGGTGGCCTGTTTCGACTGTTATGAACAGGTTTTTTTTCATTGTTTGTGTATTATTTTATAATTGAAAATTGAAATGAAAAAATTTTAATAAATAATGTTTTATTTGTCCTTAAATAAAAAATCTCTCTCATGCCACCACTTCTGATCCTGCCTCCGACTCCGATTCTGACTCCGATAAAGCAAATTTAAAAACTCCGACTCCGCCTTCGGTTCCAATTAAACTACCTCCGTTACATCCCTGGAACACACTTACGTACATGTATGTATATATCGCAGGGATATGATGAAAACAGGGAATTGATCAAATCTCTCTAAGAGCGAGCGTAGCGAGCTCGGGAGCTTAGGGCACCCCGACACGGACAGGTTAGGTTCGAAGGGGATGACGTCATCTCCTTCGTGTTAGGTTACTTTAGACCCTGCATACAGAAATAGGAGCCCCGCGCAGCGGGGCTCCGTCGGCTCTGCCACACAAATACTAATTCAACGTACAAAATAAACCTTTAAATTACTACAGAAAAGTTATTTTTGTCATTTCACTGAACCAATTTTGCTTAGAGATTTGATCAATTCCCTGTTTTCATCATATCCCTGCGACATATACATTGCAAATTAAATAAAAGTTTGTAAAAATTTATGGAAATGTTAAATGCTATGAAATGTATGTAATGTATGTACGTGATTAATCCATTACATTTTGGCATTTTGGCGACTATCGCCATCGCTGACATCGAATGACACTTGTATAGAACCTCTTGGCAAGTGGTATGGATAGATGGATGGATGCATGCATACCCAGTACCCTAGGACCATATCTCCCGAACCAACTCCCGAAAAAATAACTCAAACGTATCTTTGACGGTTGTAGGGTAGACCGACCTTAGCTCACCTATTAAACGTTGTTTTGTTGGGATTCCTATTAATAATCTTTGTGAGTACGCCTTACACTTTATAGTTGCAAACTATATTAGTAAACACCTAACTTCTTCTCACCTCGAACTCATTCAATTCGCAAGTAAAACCTTTGTAGTCTAGCTGTAACATAACATAAGTTCAATCTAGCCCGGTCATAAATAGCAGAACTAATGATTAACCAATTCTAAATTATTTTACAGAATTGGTGACAGACGATATCACGAAGGCGTCAATTTGCGCGAAGAAAATCTTCAGGCGCCAAGGATTCCTAGCCTGGCATGGGTGGGAGCAGCTCTGCCAGGACAAACTACCTGATATTAGCGACTGCTAATGTGAACAAAGATATTAAGACATAAGACACAATGAATAATTACTAATTAAGGTCATTAAATAATCCAGTACCGTTCGCTGTTTTTGTTTTCTACTTAGCATTAAATTTGGATGTATGTATGAAAACTTACACTGAAAAGTCAATAAGCCATTACGACGTAGCAGTAAATTAGCAGAAGATGGAAACTGGGACTCTGTTAAGTAGTTCAGCTTAGAAACCACTGAGCTTAGTAGGGACAGTTATTAAACTATTAATCTAACTAAATGGATGGCATTGTCAGCCCGATACGCTACACTGAACACAGAACACAACACACTGAGCCCTTCTGCGAAGTGATTAATTATTCAAAATCCATTCGAAAATCGTGCCATTTCAGTTAAAGTTAGGTAACTACTTGGAGTGTAATTGGTTTGACGTTATTTCGATTAACGAACATCCAGTTACTAGAATTGAAATGCTCCAATTACGAACAAAGTTGATTGGACTCCCAAACTCCCATGGGTGGTAAAACAACCTTGAAACGTTATAAATTGGGTGACAACCCTAACAAGATACCTACTGTCTATTCCGATGAGGTTAACGACACTTCGACAGTCAATACTCGCAAAATGACAAAAGTATTAAAGAAAGAAAGGAAGAAAGTCTATTGACAACTGTCAGCAATCAAAATTAAAAAAAAGAAATAAAATTAAAATGGCGGATGTAGCTCCGCGCATGCGCGTGAAATCGACTCGTGTGGCTGTAGCACTGGCTGGCGAGGTAGCGGCAGTTCGCCGTTCGCAGCGCGTTGTGATGTTCCCTCTCGAATGGGAGGCGCGGGATGGGCGCGCGGCGAAGCGCGCGTTGCAGATGACTCGGACTTCGAAGCACTGAAGAAGCTCCTTGCCTCCCAAATAGGCTGGACCCTAGAGTACGAGAAAGAAGGCGTTAAAGTCTGGGCAGAAGACGCGGCACACGGTGCGCTCAGAACTGTCAAGGTGTGTTGTTGTATTCTAACTTGAAAACAAATAGTACATCACTGTTTCTATGGGTACCTATGCCCTGTGATTGTAAACGACAATATTCGTCTAGACTGGGCATTATTTGATAGTGTTACAGACATTTTTTCGTAGAATTTCATTTTGAATCTCGAATCGTGCTAACCTTGTAGTTAGTAGCAATAAAACATAACATATTATTAGGTAGGTATATACCTGTGTCCGGCTGTCCGCAGCTGCGTTGACAACTTTTTACTTTGTGACCACTTTGATATTCCAACAAGTCCCAAGCATTCCTTTAGCAGATTTATTAGCATAATCAGAAAAGTTTTGCCAACGTTTTCAGAAATGCTTAGTCTTAGCGAATGCTTAAAAGTTGTATTCGTCGTCTAAAATGATTCGTACAACCTGAGAAAATTTATGAAAATTATGATATCCATAATTAGAATACTCTATGCGGACGTTTTTTTTTTTTTTACTATTTATAGGCCTGTGTTTGACCACAATCTCACCGTTGTCAGTGATGATGTGGCCGATGGTGGTAAGCACACAAAGCCTAGAAGGGAACTGGCTCTCAAGTGCTGCTGACGGAACACACCGGAAGGTGCTTGGCGACAGATTTTCAACTTGAGGGTGGTTGCCAGCCAGGCGGGTACTACAAAGTACCCTACCACCGTGCTATGGTTTCCTCACGATGTTTTCCTTCACCGAAAGCTCAAGCTCATTGTAGGATTCGAACCCGCGACCTTCGTCTCGGTATCCGACGTCACTACCACTGAGCTATCATCGCCAACCAAGGACGTTTTCATGAAATGGAAGTTCATACGGTAGAAACACGGCTCTATCGACACTTATGGTGTTCATTCTTTATTTATCTTTTGAACTAAAAAGCGTAGGTCTATTTATGTTAATGGTGTGCAATTTCGCCAGGAACTCGTTTAGCCTTCATAGCCTCTATATTATAAGGCTGTTGTATTTAACCATCATCTTCTAAGTCTATATCATAAGGCCACTGTATTTAATCATAATCTTTTTAGATACAAGAATTAATTGCACTTTTACTCTCCTCTTTCTTGAACATACTTATCACAGTTTAGTATTTTAACCCAATGGTTTGGTAGCTTTTTGCATTATGTTATAAGTACTCGTAATAACATAACACTAACACACTTAGTTCGCAATAAACGTTTTGACTTTGGCTTTGACACAACTACTGCTCTAAAAGTTTTTTCTTCAATATACATAGAATTAGTGTTCAGGCACTTATTTTAATTTCATATACTATGTTTGTAACCATCTACCTATCTAGTGATTTTTTACAGTCTGTTACCTTTCCTTATACTTAAACACATTGTGTCTATGTTTCTTTTCCAACTCTCCTGTCGCAGTAGGTCTGCTGGAAGAAATTTCTCTAGAAATAAGCAGCACCTTTGTGCTCGTCTATTTTTATATGTTTTTTCTCTTGTGTTTTGTCTGTACATTAATAAATAAAGCTTAATTTAAAAAAAAATGTGGATGTCCTCTTTTCGAACATTTTCAACTCTCTCGTCTTCCAATTGATCTTCTCTTTTATTTGTATCTATATCTAGATCTTCTTTACTAAGCCTATCAATTACCAATCCTAAAGCGTTCCGGGCCATTCATTACTGTAGCAGAAATTTCAAACGATCGTGTTTCGTTTGCTAATCTAATATGGTAACTAATTTCAACATTCTGTCCAGATTGCCCTACAGCTTTTCAGTTTACGTTAGTTGTTTGTTCAGGTCCAATTTGGCAATTAAAACTATGGTCGTTTTTGTTTGTGATTCTGATTAGGACTATGTGTTGTATTATCGGACTTTCGAAGCTTTTACAAAGGTTGGGTTTTCTAAGAGAATCGTATTTTATGTGAACGCCAAAAAATACTATGTTCATAATAATCTTGTCCTTATAGTCCTCGGGTTCCCAGTGTTTTACATGGAACGACTGCCTATCTGACCTCCACAACCCAGTAACTGCATGGGTAACACGATACCCCTTGGCAAAACTGGTGTCAGATCTCAGATTTCTGACTACCCGTAACGACTGTCAAAGATCTTTAAATGTGAGCCGATACCAACGGCTTAACGTGCTTTCCGAGGCACGGAAGTAACTCGCTATGTAAAGATGGTCACCCATCCACGGACCGACATCGGCAAGTGTTGCTTAACCTTGAAGATCAACCCGTACGGTTGTTATTATTTAGCCACAATTTCCTTCAGTTGGCTAATTTAAATAACAATAATCAGCAGCATTGATTCTCCAAAGCCTTGTTTTATTATAATGGCCCCATGCACGTTTTTCAACAAAGCGATAGATAACATTTTACATGGAAATTAGATAAGTGTTAACATGCCATGATGCAAATGGATTAAGAGGTGGGATGTGTGACGCACAGCTTTTGAATAATATATTTTATACTTTTATTGGTGTGCCTATAGTGGTAATGCCTTACCCTACCCGACCCCAAACAATTTTTTTTTTTATAAATACCGAATACGTCAAATTTACTACTCACATTTGTATTTTATTCTTTACTAACATAGTTTAAATACTTCTAATAATATTATTGTTAAGAGTTTAAGCAAAATTTGTTTAGGCCGTTTTGTGGCAAACATTATAACACTTATATTTTTAAATGAAGGGAAACATTTGGTTTTGGCACAGATAATATAATACTAGCATACAGATACCTCATCCCATACAAAGAAACCGTGCCGACGCGACGTAACTAGCGTTTTTCGACTGCTTAATCTGGCAATCTTTTGTACATCGAACGCATTCAGTTCTGTTTTACGGTGATAGATAGATGATGTTAGCAGCGACTTGCAAGTAAAAGGGTTTACTAGGTTCGTGAATATTTTTTTCTTTAAATACAGTGAAGGTTTGTTTTCTAGTATTTATTTGCACGTTTTTACAGTTTTTTTTGCACCAAAATGTGATAAAATGCAAACTATAGTTTTGGTCAGCCAGCTCGCGAATGTGTATCCTCCGACTGCACAGCATGATTTTCTTCTTGTTAACGTCTTTTTAGTTCGCTTTTTAAGCAGTCGGGTTTTTTTTTGTATGTGTACAAGCCAAAATTCAGGCAATTGTAAACTCGTTCGACGCCCGTAGATCTTAAATATGAGGTGAAAGTTTTGCATTCAGACTGCTCCCCTCACAAACTTGCTCATAATTCATGATGTTTTTACCCCCATAGGCCGGTAGTAGGTACTTTTCCCCTTCTTTGTACACATCTCGTTACCAAAATCACTTGGATCCAAAGAAGCGTGCCTTTACGCCTGCTCGTAAACCGCCTGAGTTTTGTGGCTGTCTATGCGGCATAACGTATCGTAATTTTACACCCTATTTTATGGCTTATGGCCACAATATCAAGTTTATGGCCTCTTAAGGTCTCTTGACAAAACCGCTTGGTATTGTGGTTCTATCGGATAGAAGTGATTCTGGTTCAGCTTCGTAAAATCAATCTAAACTTATATACGCGCGGCTTCGTCCGCGTAAAAACTCTTTTACCATCCCAATGAAACCCACTACAGAAATAAAAACTATGTCCTTCCCAGGACTATCTTAAACTATCTCAATACATTCATCTTAATCGTTTCAGCGGTTTAAGCGTGAAAAGGTTACAGACAGACGGACAGACAGACAGAGTTATAGTGATACTACCTTCTGCCAGCAGCTTCGTCCGCGTGAAATGTGTTTTATTATCCCAAGGGAACATTATACCGGGATAAAAAGTAGCCCACGTGCTATTCCAGACTATAATCTATATCTGTTTCAAATGTCATCCAGATCCGTTCAGCCGTTCTGGCGTGATTGAGTAACAAACATACATCCGTCCTACCAAACTTTCAGATTTATATTAGTAGTAAAATAGTATTCGTATGGATAGGGTTTGTATGTTTGTTTGTAATGGAAGTACTGCTTAGATTTCGAAAATTCATTCATTGATAGAATAAGCTACACTGTCGCCGAGTGACACATTCAGTAAAAATATTTTTTTTGAACAAAAAAACTTTTTTTAAATAAGTCTTTAAACTAACCGTGCATTGTCATCCAAGCCAAATGTGTTTGCAAAATATCAGCTCAATTGGTTGAGGGTAACTGCTTTAAAATTCATTTGCAATATTTGACCCGAATATACATACGTACATAGCAAGTTAAATAAAAGCTTGTATATAAACACATTACCCTCCTTTGCGTCACGCAGTCGGGTAAAAAGCTACACTATTGCTGAGTGTCCTAGTTTTTATCCTTGAAAATTTAACGGGTGCTGTGGGGTAAACCTCGAGAGTGAAGCCGCGGGGAAAGCTTGTGGGTTATATAGGTGTGCGTTTACTTGGATCTGATGTCACACCTGTGACTGTCCCTTAAGGCGATATATACGACCCAATGTTAACGCAGTACTGGCCGCTCGATGCCAAAATATCAATATTGAACCTCCTTTTGAACAGTTTTGTTTCCAAAATATTATTTGATTTACATATGCTATTTCAGTTGTGAAGAAATTCCAGCCATTCATTTTTCTATATAGAAATATTTTAAACATCCAAGTTTGGAGGAGTTGTTAATTATTTTTTTAAAGGAAAACTATTAGTTACACGAAAAAACCTTGTTTCAATAATTATGTACATGAATCAATAATAAATATATACTTTTTCTTAGTAAGGAGTATGCTTAAGAAAGTAACCGTTTTACGGCACTAAAGCGTAAGCGGTTGTAGGCCCTTAAGATTTGGCAGAAGGCAGGGAATGTTTTATTGATTACTGGCTGTTGCCCGCGACTTGGTTCGCGTGGAATTTTCCACGGTGCTTCTCCAGGGTATAATCTATCTCTGTGCCAAATTTCATCCAGAACCGTTCAGCCTCAGGCTTGAGTCACGCATTTTATCACGGTTTTTGCTCCCAAACTGTAATAAAAATGTGTAAGGCTTGAGTAGCCTGTCACAGTAGGCCGTGCTCGCCCGGCAGTAGTTTTTGCGTGAAAGAGTAACAAACATACACACACTCACAAACTTTAGCCTTTATATTATTAGTGTGATGTGGGAAGTAGTATAATTTTACGGATACATGCCGTTCCGATGGGAATTCCTATCAAAATAATAACGACAAACTTTACACATATCAGGGCCGTGCCCGGGACGTGCACGGGACGTGGACAGACCGTGCCCCGTCAGGGGCTCAAAAAAATTTCGGTTGGAACATTTTATATGACAACGTTCACACACGTCAGTGCACGGGCCTATCTTCACCTTCAACATTGACACAAAAATAGCTATTGCACAGGGTCTTGCACCCAATTCAGATACACAAAGTTCCGCTGTGAGTATTATATTTTATTTTTTTTATTGGAGAAATAGTAATACATTTTCCAGCCCATTATTGCCTAAGGATTTCTCTCTCTTGTTCTATTTCAGACAGAAACCTATCCCATCGCGTTTAAATAGCTCTCCCTTCCTGCGTTTACAATGGGAAAATTCTCAATCAGAAAATCCCAATCAACTTTGCACGATATAAAAGGTATTGTACTACAGTCGTGCCAACGATCAATAGAACGATGATTAGAAAATATAAGCTTCATAACAACACCATTATTTTTCATTAAAACGGCGGTCCATAGAAGCTATGTAATAAAAGCTAACACATGGTACTGAATACGCACAATATGTTTCATAAAACGTAGGTACGAGTTATTTACCTGTGCGCCAACCCCTCGGGTTTTACCAAATGTAGGGTAGATATTTTTCTTTATTCGACCTTGCTTTCTAGTCGCAGATCACTAGTCAAAGAGCTGTGAGGGTTGGGGAGGGCACGCTGGTTTTAGGGATTCGTACAGTAATAATAGTACAAAATTATTCTTACAAAAAAGCTAGACTACAATAAAAAAACTCGCAAAAGTAACATAAAATATGCAATTTTTTTACATTATCATAATTTCAAATAGCTTGAAACCTTGTTTGGTGCCCATGTAACACAAATATCACGCCTGTATTCCTCAAGGGGTTAGGCAGAGCTCAACCATGGGACTTGAAAGTAGTGTCCGACCGAAACCAGCCTTATTGCGTAATGAATTTGGCAAGGCAAAGGGAAAAACCGGCCAAGTGCGAGTCGGACTCGCACACGAAGGGTTCCGTACCATTATCGCAAAACACTGCAAAAAAATCACGTTTGTTGAATGGGAGCCCCCCTTAATTTATTTTAATTTAATAATTATATTTTTTTTAAGTAAATATACAACTAAACATTCTGTGAATATTTCAAGCGTCTACCTGTTGCCGTTATTAATATCGAGCAAAAAACGGCAAAAATATCACGTTTGTTGTATGGGAGCCCCCCTTTAAAATGTATTTTATACTGTTTTTAGTCACGTTTGTTGTTATAGTGGCAACAGAAATACATCATCTGTGAAAATTTCAACTGTCTAGCTATCACGGTTCATGAGATACAGCCTGGAGACAGACGGACAGACGGATCGCGAAGTCTTAGTAATAGGGTCCCGTTTTTACCCTTTGGGTACGGAACCCTAAAAATCGACCAATCACATAGACACACAAATCACATCTATAATAAAATTATTGTATATTTAAAGTAAATATTCGTAATGTTATGTGTTACACCAATGTCAACCCCATTTCATGTCCAGTCTATCACTGTCCATTCCAGGTTGCCTGGAAGAGATCGCGGTATGCGATAAGGCCGCCCATTGTGTGTATTTTAGTATTAAGTTTCCTTTTCTATGTTTTAACTTGGTGTACCTACCATAAAGCATATATAAATAAAATAAATAAGTGAGTGAGTGAGTGCTGTGACACCGGCCGTGGCAGTTGCGTCGAGCTCGAGCGACGAGTACTTCTCTTCGCCGACGACACCACCACCTGCGCGTCGACGGGGAGGACGCCGGCCGCCGGACAGCCTGGGGCCTCTAGGCCCACCGGCCTCTGACAGGGTCCCCGCTCCCGGTGGAAGTGTGCAGCGCATGCGATGGACGCAATCGATCAACGAAAACGTCATGCGCGCATACTTTGGGGCTACAGAGGGGGGATGTAACCTGACTGCGTACCGTGGTCGGATACTCTCTCTGTTTCAGGTGCTTGAGCCAGCTATCATGCTATGCATGGGCAAGCCGTATTCGTCGGTACAAGCGGCGAGTGCAGCGATACACTCAGAATCGCACATTCCAGAGCAACGAAAGGTGGGTTTATAGGGCTTGGGAGCGACCCGACCAAGGTGTGACTGACATGCGCCTACCGGATAATGACGCCATGTGTTCGTTCTGGCGCGATATCTGGTCGGTACCTGTCAGTCACACCGAGGGTGACTGAACTCGGAAGGTCGAGCGAGCGTGCGATCCGATACCACAAATGGGGGCAATTACCATCAACCCCCAAGATCTGGCTCGTGCGGTCCGTCCGTTGCCCAATTGGAAATCTCCAGGGTCAGACGGACTGCAAAACTTTTGGATTAAGTGGTTCCAAAGTTCGCACGCTCGTTTGGCATCTCAGTTCCAGTCTGCCTTAGAGTCAGGGTCGCTGCCCCAGTTCCTAACGATAGGAATAACCCACCTGCTCCATAAATCGGGTAGTACTGCGGAACTTAAAAATTATAGACCGATAACATGTTTACCGACGGTCTATAAAGTTCTTACATCCATTCTGAGAGCGAAAATTAATCAACATATTGACAATAACTCCATCATGTTTGCTTCTGAGAATGGATGTAAGAATGGGTCCCGCGGTACTAAGAAGCTGCTCCTCATAGACATTGCTATTAGCCAACAAGTTTGCCGTTCCCGCAAGGATCTGGTGACATGTTGGATAGATTACAAGAAGGCCTATGACTCAGTGCCACATACATGGCTCATGAGGGTGCTGGAGTTGTATAAAATTGATGCAACACTGCGCGCCTTCCTGACGTCATGTATGGGGCAGTGGAGGACGGTCCTTCACTATCCAGGATGTCGACAGATTCAGAAAAACAGCGAACCTATAAGGATTGAGCGCGGAATATTTCAGGGCGACAGTCTGAGTCCTCTGTGGTTTTGTTTAGCCCTGAACCCTCTCAGTACACTGCTGTAGGGTTCGGGCCTGGGCTATCGGTTGAGAAGAGGTGGTCAGGTTATATCACACCTCCTTTACATGGATGATCTGAAGCTCTTTGCCCTCAACAACTTTCAACTGATGAAGCTACTGAAGGTGACAGAAACCTTCAGTGACGCCATCAGGATGGAATTTGGTGTGGACAAATGTGCAGTCATGCATGTAAAGCGAGGGGAGATTATGTAATCCGTGGGAATACAACTCTCGGATTCCATACACCTTCGATCCCTTTCCTCAACCGAAACTTACAAGTATTTGGGTATGTCGGAAGCATTAGGTATCAATGCTAGTGACGTAAACAGTCGTTGAAGGAACGCTTCTTTGGCCGCCTGAATAAAGTACTATATAGTCTTTTATCAGGCGGAAACAAGGTGCGCGCCTTCAACGGCTGGGTCATGCCGGTCTTGATGTATTCTTTCGGCATACTCAAATGGACTCAGACAGAACTTGACGCCCTGGATAGGAGAGTCCGCACGCTGCTTACCGCAAATCGTATGCATCACCCACGGTCATCGGTCATGAGACTGTATATCCCGCGGAAGTGTGGGGGTCGAGGCTTTTTAAATGCTAAGACCCTGCACAACCGCGAGGTATGCAGTCTTAGGGAATACTTCCAGGCCGCCGACGTGGGTATGCATCAAGATGTGGTTGCGGTGGACAAGGGCCTTACCCCGCTCTCCTTGGCTAACGAGAACTGGCGCAAACCTATAGTATTAGATACTAATGACCATAGGGAGGTATGGCAGAGCAAGGAGCTTCACGGACGCTTCTACCGGGTCCTACGTGGGTCCGATGTAGATCTTTTAGCGTCTGTGGCCTGGCTGCGATTTGGTGACCTTTTCGGGGAAACCGAAGGTTTTGTCTTTGCGATTATGGACGAAGTTATGATGACGAACAACTACCGGAAATACATTGTGAAGGATGGCACAGTTGACATCTGTCGGGCATGTCACCGGCCGGGTGAATCTATCCGTCACATTATCTCCGGTTGTTCTAGTCTAGCTAACGGAGACTATTTGCATAGACACAACTTTGTAGCCAGGATTATCCATCAGCAACTTGCTCTTAAATACAATCTTGTGGAATCGGAAGTGCCTTACTATAAGTATGTGCCCGACCCAGTTCTCGAAAATGGCAATGTCACGTTGTATTGGGATCGGTCTATCATCACTGACAGGACTATTGTTGCCAATAAACCTGACATAGTGGTGATAGACCGACTAGAGCGTCGCGCAATGATTGTTGATATAGCGGTCCCCCATGACGAGAACCTCGTGAAGGCTGAGAGAGATAAGAAAAGCAAGTATCTTGATCTGGCTCGCGAGGTTGTCGACATGTGGGATGTGAATACAGCAGTCATTGTGCCGATAGTCGTGACGGCCAATGGTATAATAGCCAAGAGCAAAGTCAAAGTCAAATATATTTATTTCAACTAGGCCAATAAGCGGCACTTTTGAACGTCAAACATTAAATCTAAATTAAAAATGTACAAGTAATAAAAATTGACTCTACCGTGCATTCGGAAAGTAGCTTGTTATGGAGAAGAACGCACAAGAAACTCCATGCCTCCGAGCCTCGACGAACATCTGAGGAGGCTCTCGTTGGGCAGCGGCGGTACACCTGGACACGGCGCGTATAGTCAGGAGGTTCCTCTCTCAGGAGCCCTGACCACCGGTAACTTGGACCCTGTTCCCGATACCGGTGGGCTACTATTTTTGTATTTTTAAATGTTTTTTTTATTTAGTTTATATAGAATAATATTTAAAAATGTAAAAATATGTATATAAAATGAATAAATGAAATACATAAAAAATAGACAGAAATCCACATCGCGTCTTTCATCTATACTAATATTATAAAGAGGAAAGATTTTTTTGTTTGTTTGTTTGTACCGAATAGGCTCCGAAACTACTGGACCGATTTAAAAAATTCTTTCACCAATAGAAAGCTACGTTATTCCTGAGTAACATAAGCTATTTTTTAATCCCGAATACGGGTCCTGTGGGGTGGCCCACGGGAGCGAAGCCGCGCGAAGCAGCTAGTCTCGCATATCACTTTTTCATAATCTCTGCGCTTTGCCTTGCCGAATTCATTACGCAATAAGGCTGCCGAACTTTCCCCATTAGTCTCAGTTTCGGGCGAAACTGAAAAGGAAAAAATTCTATTGCATACCTACTGAAATCTAGTCTTCGTCTTCTTAGCGTGTCGATGGCAATAGAACAGAAACAAGAAACTTTTTCGGCTTTTAAGTCTCCGAGCCAGCTTTCAGCTTGGCGGCCTCCCCATAGTCCTGCGAATTTCTGGGGATGCCGATTAGTGGATACAGTATTCGTACCGGCATCGATTTGAGACAGCCAGTGGAAATCTGTCTCATTGAACTGCTTTTTTGGAGGATTAGATTTGAGAGCGTTCTCAGCATAATAAAGACCGAGATCGTAAAGGGCGGTGGAAAGCTTGACCTTAATCTCCTAAAATCAGTGGCTCAGCAGGATAATGCCAGGTCGTCTGCATAAAGGCAGCGAGCCGTGTTAGGATTCACCGGTTGGTATAAATGTTGAACAGTAATGGAGCCAGTACACTACCTTGAAGTAACCCATTCTTTTGAATTCACCACCTTCTCTTATCATTCAGTAGGCTAACTTGGAATCGACGGTTACTGAGGCATTCTCTGAGAGTTTAGCGCGAGTCCAACCAGGAGTTAGCCGCGAAGTTATCCGAACGACACACGACAATTCACGACACTGAGTTTCGGTGCGGCTGAGAGTTTCAGCCAATTTTTGGCTGAAACTAGATTTTTTGACCGAAACATGCCGAAACTGAAACCGATCCTTCGGTCGGTCACTACCTAAAACTTAAGTGGTGAAATGTGGGTGAACTATGTAGTTACATATCTGTCTGATACATAAATCTCATCAATAAAGTTTTTGCATTCAAATAATTCTACGATTTTACTTCTTCAACGTTATATAATGTGCATTTTTGCAGAATTCATAACATTTATTTAACTGCCAGCTACTCTCAAATAGATGTGTAGAAGGAGAATCTAGAGACATTGCCCGATTCCGACAACTTCTCGAACTTGTGTGAAACAGTTGGAATAGCGAAGTTTGTCACAATCGTTTTGGATGGCGGTCGAGTTTGCTCACTTTAGATCACAGTGTCGCAAGAGATAAATATGTGTGGAGTTTCATACCTACATTGTGAGTGTATTTGAGTTTGAGGTTGATCTTGTGAATGAACTTCTCTTGGGACAACTGATAGATGTTCTGTGTTCCGATCGAATAGCCAGTCAGGAAGATTCGTGATACGTGTTGCAACGATTGAGTTTGCATTGAGTCTAAACCTTCAGTTTGTACTGGCATGAAATGCTTCTGTTTTTAAAGGGTTTCTCATATTTTGAATAGGATTCGAATACTTTGGAATTTATTGATTCTAACCTTCTGAGGCAACACTTATCATCAACACAGATTACTAAACTTATAATTTGCTGGTAATTAATTTAATAGTATTGTTACCCCCTTTACATTATCTACATGTTATTTAGCTGCTACTAAGCAGGTAGGACTTCCAGAAGTTCCTGGTAGTGCTGGTAATTACAATAACAATATGATCGCTATGACCAGTCAACGACAATAGTCAAGTTTTTTTCAATAGAGTTTCAGTCATCAATGTTAATATATAACGTCTTTGCTGTGATTTTGCTGACCTTTCAAACGCATGCCACACCGTGCTAGAATCACATAAATCATATTTTCACCAACCGTTATATTAAAATATGTCGGTTTTGGTGAACAGCCATTTCGAACAAACGTAACGACCGGTTCCATTCCATTTGGACACATTCATTTATCACACTTTGTGATACATGTCCAGATGTCCTTGTGAACCTGCGATTCGTCAACAATCAACATGCTACTAAGTATCGACATATTTTAGTCGGTAACATTTATACAAAGTGATTCTTAATTCATTGGGTAATATTTTGGGTGGTAAAAAAATATCTGCTGAAAATAAAACTTTAGCTGAATATTGGGCCAAACATAACATTTAAAAATTGAATTTGCCATCTACACGCTAAAAAGAAGTGTAAAACTTTGTTCACACTAGCTTCAGCCTGCGGCTTCACCCAGCATTGAAAATTTTCCCAAGGGTATAAAAGTGTGCCAAGTCCTTCTCCTATGCTTATACCAAAATACATCAACATTAGTTCAGTGGTTTGGGCGTAAAAACGTAACAAAGTGGTGTTGTGTATGTGAGTATACAATATTTGTAATCGCACCCACGATACAGAAAGAAATTCCTAGTGTCGGCAACGTTTTATACAAAAAATCGGCCAAGTGCGAGTCGGACTCGCGCACGAAGGGTTCCGTACCATTATCGCAAAAAACGGCAAAAAAATCACGTTTGCTGTATGGGAGCCCTAATTAAATATTTATTTTATTCTGTTTTTAGTATTTGTTGTTATAGCGGCAACAGAAATACATCATCTGTGAAAATTTCAACGGTGTAGCTATCACGGTTCATGAGATACAGCCTGGTGACAGACAGACAGACAGACAGACGGACAGCGAAGTCTCAGTAATAGGGTCCCGTTTTTACCCTTTGGGTACGGAACCCTAAAAATACTTAATTAACTAAGACAACAATAATAAACGGGTTATTGAACGACTCGCCCGAATTTAACTCGCCCAAATCGGGCGAATTGTCCAGTATTAAAAATATTCATTTTTCTGTGTCGATTCGCCCGAAGTTATTTTATCGGTGGGCGAATCGACCACTCCAATATTATTTAGTAGACGATTCGCCCGAATTATATTTTAGTGAACAAACAATATAAAAGTACAGTCGTGATCACCCGTCTCGGTAATAATATGAAGAATTAATCGAAGTTAATAGATATTGTACTAGAAACTAGGAAAGCAATTCAAACTACCAGGAGGCCAGAATCATGAAGAAGTATTTGCAGAGCTAGAATCATTAGCGGTAGATACTAACGGAGTACTAGGGCTTCAGAATCGAAAATCGCCCGGTACACTTTTTACTGCTCATGATTCCAGCCTAGCTTCCTCCATGATTATAATCTCCTGGTACTTAAGTTAGTCTTTACCGGTACCGAAATGACCTGATAGCGTATAGAACTTTCTCTATATTTTTTTTGTAGCGAATATTGCTGTCTCTCTCTTAGTGAAGAATTATTTAAATCAGTCCAAAATTTACGGAGATATGCGTGAACATACAAAAAAAAAAGAAACATACATATTGTCGAACATAGAACATCCTCCTTTTAGGTAAGTCTGTTAAAAATAACTCACATTTAGAAAAATTTACATCCACTCCTATAAAATGTAGTTGGTGTTTTAAAAATTGCAGGTCATCTAAAACTGTGTCTACATCGCCGCCTAGGGTTCCATCATCGAGATACCAAACGTTAAATTTTGAATATAGCTGTCGAATAATTGAGTGAATAGCCAGACTGAAGATCTCTGGCCCGAGAGGGTCACCTTGTTGACAGCCTACAGTGGATTCCAGAAGGTTGTCCCGATAAAGTAATTTAGATGGATGCATTGCATTGCCAGAGAAAACTAAAAATTTGAGGCATTTCTTGTTTAGTTTCTGCCAGCAAGGTGTCCCTATTAACCGAATGAAATGCATTTTTAATATCAACTTTCAGGATGAACTCTCCGTTGCTAGAATTTAGGTAGGTCGATAATGCATGTACGGGCACATAAATTGGCCGCGTACGAGACGTTGATGACGGACTATTACCGGAAAGCATAAGTTTCATCAGAGCCCTAAGCTTCTTAAGCCGCAAGCCGTAAGCTGTATAAGGTCCTTTAAGTGTTGAGGACTCAGGCCGTCGAGGCCGCCAGCAGAGCCACTCCGGAAGGAACACACGGCTCTGATCACCTCTCGACCTGTAATGGTGAGGGTATTAATATCAGGATCGGAGGGGTCGGGAAAAGAAAGACCATCCACTAGGGCAGGGTGTTTGCTCTCCAAAGCTGCAAGAGTATCTGGAGAACACGGTGCCACCGCATCGCTACTAAAAATAATCCTGGCTGATCCGCTAATATCACCTTCCCCCAATTTCGATTCGACCAGATGGGCTATACCTCTTGAAGAGGTAAATCTCTGTGTCCATAATTTTGAATCCAAATTATGGGCCGAAATATTAAAATTTTCTTTAATTTTTTGCTTGCCTAATTCATTTGGGAAGGTGAGAAGTTGTTCCCAATCACTTTGTGAGTTCTCCCGGACAGCAAGGCGGATGCAACCTGCAAGATGGTGTGCCACTAGAGGTCTAGCACCGCGAGGAACTCGTTTTAAAACCGGAATAGAATTTTTCAATTTTGATAGTGTTTTCCAAAAAGGGTCATATGTGGATGTAGCTGGTGTAGGAAAGGAGGTGTAGTAACAACAGGGTCTGAAGTGATTGCATTTTGGGGCTTATGTGCCTTCCCAATATGCACGTTCAGACCCCGCTTACCTTTAAAGAAACATGCCTGGGTGCACAGAGGACACCTCTCCAGGATGTTTAGTGATGATGAAGGTTGGTTTCTTCCCCGCATAGATAGAATAAAAATATATAGAATTAAAAACCATCCTGTATAGTGTATACTAGTATATAGCTAACTATAATTGCCTATACGTACGTGTTGTACGAGAGTTGGGAGGGGGGGTGGGGGGTGGCGTTTGATCATTTTAGGTGTTTACGCAACAAACAATGGAACGTGAAATTAATTTTGTTGATACAAGAGAAAGGAAAATTGAACAATAAGCGTTCTTTGTCAAACAAAGGAAGGAAAGCTGTGATAGCTTAAGACTGACTTATTGTAAGTAAGAAAATATAATAAAACGGCTGACATTTTGATGGCAAACAGTTTTGCAGCCGAATCAACCAAAAGCTTCTCAAAGAGATTTTGTTTGATTAAAACTAAAATTAATTGTTTCTATTTACATAGATAAAAGTATATACAGTGTATAAAATACAAAAATATACATTTAAACCAAAAACTAGTCACTAACTAAACCTAAAAATATATAAACTAAAATATGGCGTCGAAAAACTTCTCCACATCGTTGTCCACTGGTAATGTGTCCAAAAGACTATTACTGTACTGTGTCCATTGCTTCTTGTTGTCATCGTTTAGATATATCTTGCCAAAGGGTAAGTATCGCGTTACCCAGTAACTGCGTGTTGGTGGTCAGATAGGCGGCCCCCATGGCACTGGTAGTCAGCTCCACCCAGTAAGAGTGGAAACCGAACCCAATATACATAGTTGGGAGAAGTTTAGGCAGACCTTATTTTGAAACATATAAACATCTTCCTGCCCTTGTCACATGTTACTTGGGGTCTGCGCAACGCGTTTTTTCTTCCATACCGTCCTGTCCCCCGTCAAGCTATCACTGACTCCCTTTTCTTTCATATCACTCCTCACACAGTCTGTGCATCTTTTCTTTGGCCGTCCCCTCCCTCTCCATCATCATCATCATCAGCCTATAGCAGTCCACTGTTGGACATAGGCCTCTCCAATTGCACGCCATTTGCTTCGATTTTCGGCAACTTTTATCCAGCTGCTACCAACCACCCAGCGAAGATCGTCACTCCACCTAGCCTGAGGGCGTCCTACCTTACGTTTACCAGTTCGCGGTCTCCACTCAAGAACACGTCTACCCCAACGGTCATCGGTTCTACGGCTTATATGGCCGGCCCATTGCCACTTCAGCTTGCTTATTCTGAGCTAAGTCGACAACTTTGTTTCTCTGCTGGATCACCTCGTTTCGGATTCGATCCCTTAGAGAGACTCCGATCATAGCCCTTTCCATAGTTTGCTGAGCTTCCCTCCCTCTCCATCCATCCACATTTATATTCATAATTCTATTAGTAACATGCGTTTCATCTCTCCTCATCACATTTTTAGAAATATATCTCGATACTAAAAGAGTAAACGAACCTTGAAAGATGTAGGTACCTACGTTGATACTGCACACTCAAACGTTATGAAAGCATGTCTAATTGGCTAATCTATTTCAGGAGTTTAGAAGGGTAAGCGTGACCCAATCTATATTGAAGGCTTCGAAGAAATTAAGTGCATTCATGCGGAAAGGATACATCAGACATCTCTTTTGAAGTAGCCAGGCAAACACGGTTGAAGTTGTATAGTTACGTACCGTGGATTACATAATTGTTGCTAGCCGAATGGACTTTAAAAGATGTACAACCGTTGTATAATAATTTGAATTCAGAACTAAGTACTTTATTGTTGTTTTGTTTTGATTTAATTTCGTGTGAAATATATAGAGCTGTACACACAAAAAAAAAACCGGCCAAGTGCGAGTCGGACTCGCGCACGAAGGGTTCCGTACCATTATCGCAATAAACGGCAAAAAATCACGTTTGTTGTATGGGAGTCCTACTCAAATATTTTGTTTATTCTATTTTTAGTATTTGTTGTTATAGCGGCAACAGAAATACATCATCTGTGAAAATTTCAACTGCCTAGTTATCACAGTTCATGAGATACAGCCTGGTGACAGACGGACAGACTGACAGACGGACAGACAGACAGACGGACCGCGAAGTCTTAGTAATAAGGTCCCGTTTTGACCCTTTGGGTACGGAACTAAAACCAAACATAAAGTCGAACATAGAACCTCCTCCTTTTTGGTAAGTCGGTTAAAAATAGCAGCTATAGCAGCTTGCCTCCCATTTTTTTAAATAAATTACATTATGTTAAAATAGTATTAACAATAAATACTATATACTTCCAAGTTGATTGAGAGCGTCCGGTCTGCACCAAGTGTAAAGGGCACAGAAAAAGGGCATAGAAAGCCGATGACTGACGATAAACGAAGTTTGCCGAGGGACAACTGTAATTTATATTGGCTTTATTGTCAACAATTGTCTGAGTGCCTAGAGTGCACAGTTGATTTTATAATTATGTGCAATTACTCAATTGGATAGAAATCAATCCTATCGCAAATAACTCGAATTATTTAGTATTTCACAAGCAACTGCAAACCCAGGAGTGTAAACATCGCATGTGCAAGGTGAGAACATTATTCGAGGAGAAGGCTGCAAGTAGCAAGCACGTTGCGTATTGCTTATTGATATGCGATGCCATCTTATCAACAATCAGAAGAGGTTTCAAGCTACTTGCAGACTTTTGTGCCAATTACTCTGACGTCACAAATCAAATCAAATCAAATGTATTTATTTCAACTAGGCCATTATGCGGCACTTTTGAACGTTAAAAAATTTACATGTTATAAAAAATTGATTCTACCGTTCACAAAACTATGATGGTTCCACTTCCACAGCGGCATCATGATCGCGTTGCTACTTTATAGTACAGCCACTGGAATGTGCCCTAGCTTTATTTAGTAACTATCTTTTGCTCGCGGGTTTACTTCCGTGTACCTACAGGAACCGTAAATTCTCCCGGATAAAACGTATGGCACTCTATGAGAGAGGAATTTTCAAAAAAGATATATGTCTGTACTTCCCGAGGTAACCCCCAATAAACATACAAATTTACACTTCTTCATAATATTGATTAAGAAAAAACCTTTATGCTAACGCCGCCGCACCGTATTAAAAGGAAAAAAACCATGGCGAACTCCAGCGTAATTGCTACCACCATAATTTATTCAGCTGTTATGTTGCAGCATGTTTTACTTGAGTTATGGGTGCATTACCATGGCAGGCCCGTAATCTCCCATAAACTAGAACTATCCCTCTTTCCACACGCTAACTGTATTAGTGAAAACCAGCGTGAGGCAACTATGTAATACACTCTGATTTTTATTTGCTGGACCAACATGACAGCTGGGTTTGACCGATTTTTTTAAATGTTGCAAGCCTTTTTGTAAGCTCATTCATAAGTGATTCATCGAATCGTTGTGACATGACTCCTCAATTGAACTTTCGATAATATTTCAACGAGCGAAAATAAATTCAAAGGTGAACATACAAACATACATACATACTGAACCGAATACAAATGTTTAAAACAGCGACTTGAAAATAAAAAATTGTCAGGTCTAAAATAACCTAGTTAGTTAGTAGAACCTAGGGGTAGTTGTACCAATTCACACTAAATAAAAAACGCTCGTAATTAAAATTTAATTTAATTTAATTTAATAGTATTTTATAATATTTTATGAAATATTTTAAAAGTTTATAGTTATTACCTGCTGGTGAAGCGTTATCCTTACAAAAATATTCACTACAAAATACTTTTAACATCACACCAACACTATGGATTCACTGACTAACACTTTGAGTGATCTAAAGGAGTTGTTCCACACAAGGATGTCCAACTTTGAAGCTGAACTGCAGAAAGCCCCTCCATCACCGGTCACAAGTTCTGGCCTGGCAGTTGAATTCAACATGTTCCGGGCATTCATCTCTCAAGCCCTCAACACACTTCAGCGACAAGTGGAGCTTCTAGCCCGTAGTGTTGATCAAATGGAGATGCGAGGACGGAGGAAGATTCTGCTTTTGCATGGAGTGAGTGAGGAGCAGAAGGAGGACACCGCCAAGGTTATCGCTAAAGTGATTAGTGATAAACTACAGCTAAGCGACTTCACTGTAGCTGACATAAGCCGATGTCACAGAATGGGTCGAGCAGTGGCCAATAAAACCAGGCCTATCCTTTTTAAAGTTCGCAATCTTGCGGTTCGGGACAGGATCTGGTTTTCTAAGATCAAACTGAGGGCCTCGGGCATTACTATGTCCGAGTTCCTTACAAAGGGGCGGCATGACGTATTCCTGGCTGCTAGGGAGAGAGTTGGCGTCTCCAGGAGCTGGACTAAGGCGGGCAGCGTCTATATTCTTGGTCCCGGCGATACGCGACACCGGATTGAGTCTCTCGCTGAATTGGACAAAATTGTGCCGATTCCCATTGACGCCGAACAGAGTGAATCTAAAGCAGCGAAGCCGGACTCTGTTCCGACTACTGCTTCTGTGAAGACCGCAAGGCTGAAGCGTTCTACTGCTTTGAAGAAGTGATTGCCTTCCTTGTGATGTTTTTATGAAGATCCGGGTGATATTTTATTCTGTTTTTACCTTCACTATTGTTTAAATTAAAACTTCGAATTATTGTTTACATGTTGTCTGTCACGTCTTGTCACTGTCACATAAACTAAACGTCAATTTATATTCCTATCGGTGCGTTCCGTTTTATGTAACGGTGCACTGTCAAATCTTTATTTGTTTGCTACACTGACCTCTAATATATGTTAAAAGTCAGCGTTTTGTTAATTTAATTTTCTAGTTACTCCATTTCTGTTTTATACTTTAATTTGTTTCGGATTCTGTTTTGTTGCCCGGATTCACCAAATTATTTTATATATATTTTTTTTTTTTTTTGGATATTGTCTAATATTATTGAACGCAACTGGCAGGTGAATTTATATTATTAGTATACATTTTCGAGATAGGATTTTATATATTTATATTATTATACTAGTTATATATTCATGTCTATTAATGAAAGCAGCGATAGCAATAGTTTTTTTTCTCTGACTAGTGGTGACGACAGTTTTGTAAGTGTACCTTCTCTTGCAGACAGTCTTACAGCGCAGTTTTCCGATGTTCCTAAGAATTTCAATGTTATACATATCAACGCCCAGAGTATTCCGGCTCATTTCCACGATATGCTGGCAAGTTTTGACTGCAAAGACATACATGCCATTCTTATTTCCGAGTCATGGCTTAAACCCTGTCTCCCTTCTACTAGTTACTCTCTTCCTGGATTCGTGCTTATTCGAAACGACCGGACGCTTGGTGGTGGTGGTGGTGTTGCCATATACCTTCGCGCATATATTCCTTTCTCTGTTCTTAATGTGTCTGCACAACCACCGCCATCGAATGCTGGTGAGCATCTCTTTCTTGAGGTCGACCTAAATCATTCCAAATTACTTCTTGGCGTCTATTATTGCCCCTCTTTACGTATCAATTTCTTCTCATCTTTTGAAAAGCTCTTAGAAATGCTTATCCCTTCTTACAGTCATAGCATAATCATGGGTGACTTTAATACTTGTCTCCTGAAGAAAGACCATCGTTCTTCTTCCCTGAGTAATGTTTTGTCTTCTAGTAATCTTTCTATTCTTCCACTTAGTGCTACTCACCATTTTCCTAACTCTACTCCTTCACTTCTTGACTTGATTTTTGTCTCCTCTCCTGGCCGCGTCGCTAAGCATGGCCAATGCTCGGCCGATGCCTTTTCTTATCATGATCTGATTTTTCTTTCATATAAAATTCGTCCACCTAAGGCTAAAGCCAAAACTCTCATGCAGCGCAATTTTGGTGGTATGGACGTTGACAGTCTTTGTGAGGATGCCAGCAACGTAGATTGGTCTTCTCTATTTGCCTCTACTTCAGTCGATGAGCAGGTTCTTACGTTCACGACGAAACTTGTTGAGCTTTACGACCATCACGCTCCTGTTCGGCCAGTGAAAGTAAGGCATTTGCCAGCGCCGTGGCTGACAGAGGAAATAAAAAGCATAATGAACAAAAAAGCTACGGCAAAAGCCAAATTTAAGCGTCGGCCTACTGACGCTAATAGGGAAAGATATGTCTCAATCCGTAACCACTGCAATAAGGTGTGTAGGAATGCCAATCGCCAACATATTCATGATTCTGTCCGAAATGGGGACGCTTCCAAAGTTTGGAAATTTCTAAGGTCATTGGGGGTCGGAAAATCGAGACAAGAAACTATCCCTAAAGATGTAAATATTGACGCAATGAATAATCATTTTACTGCTTCGTCCAATTTTGATAGGACAACTAAATTAAAAACATTGAATCATCTTTCATCTCTCCCGACTCCCAGTTATTCTCCATTTGTTTTTGGTCAATTTTCTGCATGTGATGTTAAGAAGAGCATACTATCGATTTCGTCAAACGCAGTAGGAAGCGACTGTATCAGCCGTAAAATGCTACTCCCGGTGCTGGACACCATCCTGCCCGTCATTTGCCACATCCTCAATTTTTCTGCGTCTAGCAGTGTTTTTCCAAGTTCATGGAAAGATGCTCAAGTAATTCCTTTACCTAAGAAATCCAATCCCACATCCTTCTCCGAGTATCGTCCAATATCCGTCTTGCCATTCCTATCCAAAGTCCTTGAAAGGTTAATCCACAACCAAATAAGCACCTTTCTCTCCAAAAATAATCTCCTTAACCCCTTCCAGTCCGGCTTCCGCCCTGGTCATAGCACAACTACAGCGCTTCTGAATATTACGGACGATATAAGGTCTGCCATGGAGATGGGTAATCTAACGGTTTTGGCTCTACTGGATTTCAGTAATGCCTTTAATACCGTGGATTTCGATGTTTTACTTGGCGTCCTTTGCTCTCTTAACATATCTCCATCGGTTGTTGAATGGTTTCGTAGTTACCTGTTTGGGCGCCGACAACGTATTTGCATCGGGGAGACCTTGTCTTCCTGGTGTAGTACTTCTGCCGGGGTACCTCAGGGCGGCGTTCTATCTCCCTTACTCTTCGCAGTTTTTATTAACTCAATATCCAATGAATTAATTTCTTCCTACCACCTTTATGCAGATGATCTTCAAATTTACACACGATCTCCTCTTGGTAATCTATCTGAGGCTATCTTGACCATAAATAGTGATCTGGCCCGTATATGCGACTGGAGCAAGAGGCACGGACTTACGGTGAACCCTATAAAAACGCAAGTTATGGTGGTGGGCAGTTCAAGGTTGGTCTCAAGGATCGACTGGACGACTCTTCCCCAAGTTTCTTTTGATAACTCTGTTGTATCCTTTAGCGATAATGTTAAGAACTTGGGGATATTCATTGACAAGAACTTCTCTTGGACTGCCCAGCTACAGGAAGTTAGCCGCAAGCTATTCGCATCTGCTGGGTCTCTGAGGAGATTGCGTAATTTTCTGCCGACTGCCACTAAGATTGCGCTTGCTCAATCTCTTCTTCTACCCATCCTTGATTATGCTGATGCCAGCTATCTTGATCTCACTGAAGCACAACTTGATAAACTTGAGCGTCTTCAAAATGTATGTATAAGGTTCATATTTGGTTTGCGCAAATATGACCATGTTTCAGAATTCCGTGAGAAACTCAAGTGGTTGCCAATTCGTCTTCGCCGGAATGCTCATATTCTTTCCCTCCTGTATAATATACTATTTTTCCCATCTACCCCTCTTTACCTCAAAAATCGATTTCAGTTTTTATGTGACTCGCACACGAAAGTTCTTAGGTCATCGGATAACATGAAACTTAAAATGCCAATGCATTCCACTATCTTCCTGGACAAATCTTTTACTGTCCAGGCCGCTCGTCTATGGAATGCATTGCCTGTAACAATAAAACGCGCGCAATCACTACCGATATTTAAAAGACTGGTAAAGGAGCACTACCTGTCACTGTGATCTTCTACTTGTTGGAGCTGTATTGTTTTCTTGACTGTATATTTATATGTATGTATGTATTTATGTATCTGTTTTAGTATTTTGTATTTAGTGGTTACTATGTTTGTTACTTATTGTTTTATTCAAACTTGCACCAAGTGCAACCCCATGTCGTGTCCAGGCTTTCTCTCTCCATTCTGGGTTGCCTGGAAGAGATCGCAGAACGCGATAAGGCCGCCTGTTGTATGTTTGTTTTAATTTTAAGGTTTCCATATGTATTATTGTTTTTTATCTTGGTGTACAATAAAGTATATATAAATAAATAAATAAATAAATAAATAACCTGACCTATCCATGTCGGGGTTCCCTAAGTTCCCGAGCTCGCTTCGCTCGCTTTTGGACTTATTCGTTGAAAACACGAATACACACGAACTCCTGCGCTGCACAGCGATATCGCCTCGTCGGTTATTCTGCTATTTTGAAAAGATTTTTTAATATAGATATTAAAATTTTATAATTAAGATTTTATAATTTAGATAATATGCTAACATAGAAAAACAGAACCCCAAATACAATTAAAGTTTGTACAAATATTACTACCCCAGCTCACAAAAACCTCCTAAAAGGTATTACTCAAACCGGATAAATAGTTACTTAGTGTAATAGTCGCCCATTCATCATATTTTTCGTAATAAATAATTTCCCTTTAACTTTTACTCATTGGTTAAAATAATGTTTTATAAATATAAACATAATACATTAAATATAACTATTTTAAAAGTCATATCACATAAACTGTACTTGGAATAAATAAGAAATCAACAATAAAATAAATGCGATCGATAGAATGTAGTCTGACATGTACCACTATATTTTTTCTGTTTTTTTTTTTGTGGGTATCATTCAATGACTTCTCCCGCTCTGGGTGAAGTGGGAGGGCGTGACAGACTTTTACTGACTAAAACCCACCAGTATTCCTTCAGTTGCTTGTGCCAGGGCCTCGGTAACTCTGTTTCAAATTTATCCGCGCCCCAGACAGGGACATTTGCCACTGCATTCGAGTTTTTGGTTCTAGTTCTAGTTCCAGTTTCCTCATGATCCTGATCCTGATGTTTCCTTCACAGTTTTTATAGCAGTGGTGATAAAATAATATTCACTATGTAAAGCATGGGTTCGAACCCACGGCTGACAAGTAATTCCTACCACTGGGCCACCACTTCTCATCAACGTTATTTTCTTTTACCGACATTGTGTGTTGCGTTTCATGTGCCAAATAAATATGATTACTTTCTTTAAAAAAAATTCACAAAATTGAATTTTTCTTCAAGTTACGACAAAAGTTTCAAACTAATCTTGGACTTACGCCCTCCACTAAATAATGTAGACTCGAAAGTTTTATGATCATCTCGGGATTAAACTGTGAAAACTTCACATCTTCATTTAATGTTCGTAGGGCTAATTTTGGTCGAATAGCCTGGCTGGGTAGAATTAACATTGATCTGGTAATCTCTTGAATAAATAAAGAAGTGTTGCACGTACTAAGCTTGACTAATTAAAACTTGGGACTGCATTGTTATGCTAGAGCAGACTTGTAAGTATAAAATGTGGAACTTACCTAAATATTTGCAAAACATAACATCACGCCTCTCATGGTCTTAGGCAGAAACTACGGAACGATCCCTATATTCCTTTCGCTTCGATTATAATCTAATCAAATTAAATATTTACAAGCTATCAAAACAACGAGGGAGTTTGTTTAAATCGTTTGGTAGGCCCACATGTCTGCTTGAAAACAATTTGTATAAAATATACACAAGAAGTATTTAGGTTTAAGAAAAATGGTTGTTATGGAATATTTTTTTTCTAGTAATAGACAGAACAGTTATACTACGAGCTTAATTTGCGTGATAGTAAGAATTTGTACAGATAGTTCAGTGCTATGCTGTAGCACGATGCGTATCATGGCGTAACGTAGCGTGTAGCAAACCGTAGCGATACATTCGATTCTAGGCTAAAAAGAAAGGACATGTTCGGGTTATATTTTTATGTAAGTTGTTTTCAGGTGTAGGTATAGTATTTGTTTACGTTCAAACCAATACCGAGTTACGTTTTTATAGCATCTATTGCGAAAAAAAGTAATTGGAATTTTCTTAATAAAACAAAACAATTGTTATCTCCGAAAAGCTGTCTACCGTCACCAATAAATGGCGGTTCGCCCCTTGTCACATTGGCATTGCGACCTTTATATCACGAATTCAGGGATTCAGGGTTTCAAGGCGTCCCCAAATTACTTTTCGCGCTAAGACCAATAAGTGAAACTGACCGTGGCGAGTTCAAAGATCTCGGTAACTTGAGTTAACTTTGTTAGAAAACAGACCTTGGGATTAGCGAATTAGGAGCGGTATTAGTATGAAGGGAAGTTTGTTAAGTATTTTGTTAAGCTTCAAAAGTTGCTTCGGGGATGTGGAAAATTAAGTCGATGATTTGTTTTGATTTTTGTTGGAATAATAAGGGAAAAAATCCAGACTGTAAATTTATTATAACCAACCATTATTAACAGCTATGATCTGGGAGGTTTATGTTCAGCAGTGGACTTCTTTCGGCTCAAACAATGATGATGATTGTGATTTTTTAGCCGACATATGTAGTGATCAAGAGAACTTAATTTAGGAATAGTTGTCAACTCCTTTATTTAGGATAAGTCCTGCTACCTCCGTTTTCTGAATTAAGATTTAGAAGTTAAGAACGTGGAAAATTTTACTTTATTACCCGCCAAGATTTTTAGGGTTCCGTACCCAAAGGGTAAAAAAAAAGTTAATAAAAAAAATCAAAAAACCCGACTGCTTAAAAAGCAAACTAAAAAGACGTAAACAAGAAGAAAATCATGCTGTGCAGTCGGAGAATACATATTCGCGAGCTGGCGGACCAAAACCAGATGTATACTCAGACTGCTAGTATGATTTTCTTCTTGTTTACGTCTTTTTAGTTTGCTTTTTAAGCAGTTGGTTTTTTTGATTTTTTTAATTAACTTTTTTTATTTACAACTTTTTAGTTATTTTTTTTTAGAATTAGGTACATTTAAACATATAAGTGTCATATATTTTTGAAATTGCCTCTTAAAATCCTTTATTTTGATACCCCACACGATGGGATTGGAAGAAAATATTTTTTTTTTATGTAGCCAGTGACACTCGCAGGATTAAGACGAATCGATTGACGTAAGAATCATCAAAATCGGCCAACGCGTTTGGTCTCTAGAACGCCACATAGGAACAAACATACATACACTGATAAACACATTACCCTCCTTCGGCAGTCGGGTAAAAAGGGACCCTATTACTAAGACTCCACTGTCCGTCTGTCTGTCTGTCTGTCTGTTACCAGGCTGTATCACATGAACCGTGATAACTAGACAGTTAATATTTTCACAGATGATGTATTTCTGTTGCCCCTACAACAACAAATACTAAAAACAGAATAAAATAAATATTTAAGTGGCTGGGCTCCCTTACAAAAAACGAGAACCCTTCGTGCGCGAGTCCGACTCGCACTCAGCCGGTTTTTTATCATATCACAGCAATTTTCATGTATACTGTGATTTTTAATTTCGTGGACTAAACTGACAGCTGCAATTGACTTTATTTTTTTTAAATGTTGCAAGCGCGGAGCATAGTGTTGTAGGTAAGGCTCAATCATAAGTGATTCATCGAATCGATGTGACATGACTACTGAATTTATTTTTACTAATTGGTGTAAATAAATGTTTTATGAATATAAACGTAATATATTTAAATATAACAGTATTCATACACATAGTACATGAACTTTTATTGTGTTAAATATGAAATCAACAATAAAATAAATGCAATCGATAAAATTAAGTCAGACATACTAGTAGAAAGTAGAACGTAGACAAAATAGTAGAAACTCAATATGGGCCGCTAGTTTCTAAACAAATTATTTTTTTATGCCGTGAAATAGTTTCATTTTCGATCTACTTCGATTTTCGATTAAATTTCGATCACTCAGGATAGTTAGGGTACGACACTATTTTAATGTAACGATAAAGTGACAACCCCCCAAATGTCAGTTTAGTCCACGAAATAAAAAATCACATTATAGGCATGTAGATTTTGACAAGTTCCCAACATATAATTCTTTACACAAAAAAGAGGTTTTGTTCTGTTAGTCTCAACTACTGAATATTAGCACGATACCAATGCAGAACTCTGCACAAAAACAAGCATTTGCCGCCAATCGAGCCACATACCCATACACATTAATCACTTGACCAAAGCCATCAAAAACGATTCACACATAAATACTAATACCAATATCAATGTGCGCCACGTCCCACAGATTTATGACAACCATAGATAAGGAAGCTTGTTTTATTTACGCGTCGTCTCTTGTTTATGGTCAGCGTCCATTCCGCGCCGGACATGTGGGGATACGCCATTAAAATCGGTTTATCGTTTCAGCCAGTGACACGATAAATTGCTAGCTCATAAACTCTTAAATCAGGACGTGATAAAAAATTGCAATGGAAATCTATGGCTTTGTGTTAGGTTGGATTAATAAGTTTGGTTTGCGCTAATTTATAAATGACTAGCTGTTCCCCGCGGCTTCGCTCCCGTGGGCCACCCCACAGGACCCGTTTCCGGGATAAAAAAATAGCCTATGTTACTCAGGAATAACGTAGCTTTCTATTGGTGAAAGAATTTTTTAAATCGGTCCAGTAGTTTCGGAGCCTATTCGGTACAAACAAACAAACAAAAAAATCTTTCCTCTTTATAATATTAGTATAGATAAATGATAATGATAAATGATTTATTTTCTGTAAGTTGGTTTGTACAAACACTTTCACATGTCGATCATATTTTTTTAAACTAGATGAGGTCGGCGTTTCCTGTCTGACTACTCTGAGAAGTAAGGCCGAAACAAACTCAGAGGTCACCATCTCTTTTAAAGTCCAGACAAAATCTTGGTTAGATCATGTGAAGACCATGTAGACTGATGTCTGAAATGGTCTTTTGAGGAAAGAACCAGCCAGATTGAGTGGACCTGTCCAGTCAGTGCACGCATTTGTCAATAACCGTGCAGCTCAACTTAGAATTTAAGGAGCTCAACGAATTGACGAACAATACCAAAGAAAGGACATTCGGGTAGGCCGCATAAATACTCAAACTGCCAGACCATGATTAAAAACTAACTAAGATAAATTAAAATTAAAAAAGAAGAATGATCCGCATAGTCTTCACATTCACAATAATTAAAATAAAATAATATAATACTTTAAAAATGTCATTGCATGAAAAATTAAAAAAAAAAAAAATTAAAAACTAAATTCAAGGTGCAAAATAAAAAAAATTAAAACGAAATTTATTGGAGCAGATATTAGAGATTATAGATAAAGCATATACAGAGTGTAACGAAAAGGTGCGATTATTTTTTAAGAACTGCTTCTGCTCATATATGTTTAACTTTCTCCAAGAAAGTAATAGACAAATATATAAAAAAAATTGTATTCCCCATACTTTTGGTCAGCTGGCGACAACATCAATATATTTTTGGGAAATGTCTATGACTTCCTTCTAAAGTCATGTTTATATACATGGCAGAAGCAGTTCTTAAAATTTGGTCGCACCTTTTATTTACAACCTGTATATACTCGTATAATTGATTCAACTGGACGACTGCTGTGACTAAGTTTACAAGCTTACAAGAATCTTTACAGAATAAGTAAGTTCATATTTAACTTATTTAATCTATATCTATATTTCTATATCTACTAATATTATAAAGAGGTAAAGTTTGTGAATTGTGAGTTTGTGACGTTGTAGGGGATAATCTCTGGATCTACTGGACCGATTTTGATTTTTTTTTTAACCAGTAGGTACCTTCATTATTCCTGAGTGTCATAGGCTATAACATATTAAAAAAAAATTGAGATCCTTATGAAAATTGCAATAATGTAACCCAAAGTAGCAAAATTTTGCATATAAAATTCATTCTTGGCGTGCGCTGAGAAAACTATTGATGATACATAAAAAATATGTACTACATGATTAGGTAGGGTAGGGTAAGTAGGGTAGGTAGGGTAGGGTAGGTAGCTTATATTATCTGTGACAAAGTGGTCATTTAGCGATACCATTGTCGGAATCCCAAAAATGTATTAACATGCGCTCAAAAGTATCACGACTTTATTCGAGTGACAAACCTGACAAACGATTAGTTGGCAGTCATCGCTGATAGCATTTCTGTTTGTTTATATAAGTCCTCAAAACGTTGAATGAAAACATCGTGAGGAAAACCTAGAACCAAAATTCAAAGACATGTGTGACATCTACCAATCCACACTAGGCCCGTGTGGTGGATTATATTTCACTCTATCTATGAGAGAAGGCCTGTGTCCCAGCAGTGGGAACATTAAAAGGCTGATGATGATTTAGGTCTTCTGAAGGTCTAGATAAAATGTCAATATATCAACGAAAGCATCGCGAAAGCAGTTGGAAAATGACAAAAAATATAACAAGATAAACGCAAGCATTTTTACCCGACTACGGCGAAGCAAAAGCGAGGGTTGTGTTTTTGACTGGTATGTGGGTATGTATGTATATTCATCTGTTCCCTCATAACTACTTATTAAACAAACTACTTACTTAACTTATTATTTAACTTATTATTATTTGACAAATGAAAATCATTCATCATTTTCGTCATTTTTGATGTTGGAAGCGTCTTTTTTGCCTGCTGGTTATAGGCTATAAGACGTCACATTAAATTGATCATGGAGCCATCTAGGGGGCACTAGGACAAGTACTAAACAATTTTTTCACCCCATCCCCATGTTTTGTACATCATATTTTCGTTAAGCGTACCGTTTGCGAGACATATCCCATCAAAGTCATGAAAACCAATTTTCACCCGACTACGGCGCGGCGTCGCAGTGTTTGTTGATCGGTAGGTAAGTAAGTATATATGTATGTATGTATGCATGTATACTTTTATGTTTATGTGTTTCCTCAGGCTCTGCAAAATCTCCAAAATATTTTAAATAAAAAAGAAGTTCAAAAACTAAGATTGACCCGTCGGTGCTCCGTAGACCAATTGGAATTCGACCAATTGGTCTATGGGGAATATTACATGTTTCCATCGTCCAATTACCAACTGGTCTATGGAGCACCGTCGTCGTATGGTACTTTGCAGAATGTATTGTTAGTTTTTTGAAGTTATTTTCGAAATATTTCGTGATCAATCCCTTTAGGCATTTCGACCATTGCCATAGCCGACTTCGAATGACGCTTTGTCTAGAGACACTGGACATTGAATAAGACCCAAAGAAAATATAACCAAATACTTACTTGCTACAGTAGATTCTAGGTAGAATAAAATACAATATACTTTACTAGCTTGTGCCAGCGGCTTCGCCCGCGTGAATGTCGAAAATTATCCCAAGGGAACATATTCCCGGGATAAAAAGTATCCTATGTGCTATTCCAGACTATAATCTATCTCTGTGCCAAATATCATTCAGATCCGTCCAGCCGTTTGAGCGTGAAGAAGTAACAAACATACAAACACACTCACAGACTTTCGCCTTTATAATATTGTTAGTGTCATTGCACACCAACAAAAGAAATTACACATATATTTTACAACTACTACCTAAACATAAAATAAATCTAATTAAAAGAAGACAAATAATACTAAATCGCTCTAAAAATAAAACGGAGGTTTAAATAAGCCCAGATGAAAGCGAGTACCTAGTAATAAAAGTTGGTACGCCGTGTTGATAGTTTTCTTCATAAATTCATTAGTAAAGCGTCTGTGGGGGAACTCGGAAAGTTTAGCTAAGGCCTGTTTAAACAATGCTCCACGGGTAGTTAATGTCGCAGCCAGCTGCTTCGTCGTTAGGGGTGTCACTTGTATTAAGGGTAGGTACAGAAAATTAAAACAACTTTTCACAAATTTACTCACAATTTTTATTAATTTCTTACAAATATCACTTTTGCGTCTGTTTACTATATGGTTTACTACAACTGTTCGACGACAACTGACTGCACCACATGTTTTGAAGTGGTGCGCGTATAATTTAACGTTACAACTTTTTCAAACAGTATTGAATAAATGATTAAAAAAAACCGGCCAAGTGCGAGTCGGACTCGCGCACGAAGGGTTCCGTACCATTATAGCAAAAAACGGCAAACAAATCACATTTGTTGTATGGGAGCCCCACTTAAATATTTACTTTATTCTGTTTTTAGTATACCTATGTTGTTATAGCGGCAACAGAAAGACATCATCTGTAAAAATTTCAACTGTCCAGCTATCACGGTTCTTGAGATACAGCCTGGTGACAGACGGACAGACGGATCGCGGAGTCTTAGTAATAGGCTCCCGTTTTTATTTATTTATTAGGGTACGGAACCCTAATTACAGATTATAATTCTAACATTATTAGTTTTTATGATGCAAATTCAAATAATTTAATGTCAGGATAGCTATGTTTAACCTAATACAACAAATTACAAAACGAAATTACAAATTTTGGATCCATAAAAACCCTAGGCCCACTTGCGCCAATGTCTTAAACCAGAGTTAGTGGCTAACACGAGGTTGAAAAACAAATATGTCATACGTTCCGCTTTAGCTTGTATATCTGAGTCAGTAAGCTAACCCAGGGTGGTGCAAGCGGGCCTTACGATAGTTGTATTCAGCCGCTAGATTCGTAATTTTGAAGAGAACCATCGATATAATAATCGAATGAAACATATGTAAAATGATCATTTTGGTAATTACTGAGTCACTAACATTTAAGTTATAATATTTAATGGTTACGAGGAACTTTGACTCCCGAGATACAAGTATCTTTTTACTTAGTTCAGGAGCCAGCTGTTCAACCTGATTCTGAAAATCTTTTTTATGAAATATTTATATATTATTATTTATTATATACTTTATTGTACACCACTTAAATAATTACAGAAACAAAACATTATAAAGATAAGTGTACAATGGGCGGTTTAATCGCACAGGGCAATCTCTTACAGACAACCTTTGGATGGAAATATGTTTAGTATAAAATTAATCTTGTGTTGCTGTTTTGTACAATAAACTTAGTTTTGTTTTGTTTTTATTATGTATATTGACGGAAAGTAGAGAACTGTTTTATTTCCATTCGTATCCTTTTACAAAATGAACTGTTTTACGAGTAACCCCATCCGAAACAACGTCCGATGATGAATGGTATTGACGAAAAATAATGCCTAAATAAAAGCGCATTCATATTGGATTTTCAACGCTCCGCGAAAAAATATTAAGTCATGATTTAGAGGTTAATAAAAACGGACATTTGCAAGTTTGTAGCGAAATGGATGATAATTTAGGACGAAAACGAGCGCGCGAAATTTTATAAATAGACCTTTGGGAATCTAGATATATATTTTAAAAATAAAATTATTTGCATTGTTGAAAACGCAAATATGCAAACAATGCAACAATGCAAATCTATCCCTGTATGGTGGCCGTTTTGCAATTTTCTTTCTTCTTATGGTATTTATTTCCGCCCAAAGATGCGTTATTATTGTTGAAATATGGAACTTTCGACGCTCATAACTTTTAAATATTTTTCTATTTTACTTTTTTGTTTCCATACAGGGCTAGATAATGATGAGACAAACTGATATAATTTTTAGGGTTCCGTACCCAAAGGGTAAAAACGGGACCCTATTACAGAGACTTCGCGGTCCGTCTGTCTGTCACCAGGCTGTATCTCATGAACCGCGATAGCTAGACAGTCGAAATTTTCACAGATGATGTATATCTGTTGCCGCTATAACAACAAATACTAAAAATAGAATAAAATAAATAAAACCATAAAAAATGGTTAAAGATAGCTTTAACTATTTAATTAATACATCCCAGTATTCTACGAAAGAAAAGCGAAACCCTACGTATCAATTCCGAAATAAAAAAAATCTGGAGAAAATGCGAACGGCGCTTGAAATTCTGCCAATAAAGAACTGTCAATTAATTCACATCTTGGCAAAAGGCACCGTCAGGAAAAGAAAAGGATTTCATGCTACGACAGCCTCAACACAATCATAATAAGGCCTTCCTTTTCGCCGGATTTTCCCACCCCTGCCCCCAAATGGTGACGTTAGAATCAGAAATGAAGACACCTACAAGAGAACAAGGGTTAGCGGCAGCCCGAAAAATCGCCACACTTAAGTGGCAGTGGGCAGAGCACATTGCTCGCAGAACGGATGGGCGATGGGGCAGAAAAGTTCTGGAGTGGTGACCGCGAACAGGAAGACGCTGCGTTGGAAGGCTTCTGACTAGGTGGATTAGGTGGTGAAAGTTGCAGGGATCCGCTAGATGCGGGACACACGGGACCGGACAATGTGGCGATGCTTGGAGGAGGTCTATGTCCAGCAGTGGACGTCTTTCGGCTGATATGATGATGATGATGATGATGTTAATATTCCACTGCAGGGCAAAGGCCTCTTCTCATTGGTTGAGTTAACTAAGAATAATAAACTGGGTCTTACTGGACTTAATGTCTTATGTCCCCTAGATGGAGCAGAGGTCGTCACACACATCGTCCACAGAAATCTTGCATCACGATCGGTCTTGAGCTTTATGCTTTACCTCGCTCTACGTTATTCCGACTATCGCCGCTTCCACCAATACGGTGCGACGCCAGTTTTTACGGGTTCGGTCACACTTTCTTTTCCCTTGGGGTTGCCAGTCCGAAGCTTGTGATCGGGACCCCTTCGGAGCGTGTGGCCAATCCATCTCCACTTGCGACGCTTGATCTAGCAGTCGATTGGGCTTTCCCGGCATTTTTCCAACAGCTCCACGTTAGAGATGGTCTCGAGCCAGTAAATTCTCTAGACGGGGTTGGCGATATTAACTAAAGGACTACGTTTTATCATAATGTTTTCCTTCAAAGTAAATATTTACAACCTTACCCGAATACAATCTGCAATTTCTAGAATCCACACCCCTAACGACTGCTTCCATCGTTTAGCTACCTCATAGCTTGGAACAATAAAGTATGTTAGACTATAATGTATTGCTTGTCAGTGCTGAAACGCCATGACACAGCGTTTTAGTAAAGGGATTAATGTTATTATGACGCGGTATAAAACGTATGTTAGAGAATTTAGGTTTTGTGATGTCATAATCTTTATGATCGATCGACTTACTTCTAGCTGTTTCGCCCGCGTGATATTCGAAAATATGTTTTAAGGGAAACGTAGTACCAGAAAGTAGATATTGTAGCACATCCAGGCCATGGACTACCCGTATTTCAAAGTGTCTTTCAAATCTGTGCGTCCGTTGCGGCGTGATTGTTAGACAAGCATCTCGGCGTAGACCGTAGTTCATGGCATGGATTATATAAAATAATAGGTATACTTTATATCCTGATAGTAGGTACGTTCCCGTGGGTCAAAATTGTCAAATTAGGCACCAATAACTTATACAAGCAAATTGATGCCGGCAAAACACTCCGCAAAAAGCGGCGGTCGTGCCATTGGCATTGGAGCCTTTCAAAGCTGCTGGCTAAAGCTAATCCTTGATATTGATCGTTGAAGAATAATCCTGGTAAAGACGGTACATGAATTTCAGTATCACTTGTGCACACAAATGCCTTCAAAAAGGGTGTTCCTAAGCAAATTAATGTAAGCGTTCGACTGTGCGTTCTAAAACCATTTCTTAAATGAACGACTTCAGAAAAACGCATACAATTCTACTGAGGCCTAAACGTGGTCGGTCAAGAAAAATTAAATATCTCTGCGGTAATCAGTGATAGAAAATTAGGAAGTCAGTAATCTTGTTATTGACAGCTAACTGTACTACTTACCTCTTAAGGTCTATCCACACATATCAGGGCCGTGCCCGGGACGTGACAGTAGGGCCGGGTCCCGTCAGGGGCTCAAAAAAATATCGTTGGGAACATTTTATATGACATCGTGCTATTCGGACGTGCCCCGGCCCGTGCACGGACGTGTGTGAACGATGTCATATAAAATGTTCCCAACGATATTTTTTTGAGCCCCTGACGGGACCCGGCCCTGTCACGTCCCGGGCACGCCCCTGATATGTGTGGATAGACCTTTACTGGTAAAAGTAGATTAAAGTGACAGCCTATGGACAATATACGAGAACCGGGAGATTGGATGCTACAGAAGACTTGGTTCATAAATATAATAAAGCAACTTTGCATCTAAAATTGTTTTAAAATGGTAATTCCAAGTCTACTTAAGTAATAAAGCCAGTGAAGTAGTACAAATAATAGAGTTAGGTTTGTGTTTTTAAATCAACCGAAGATGTTTAGGAACTTTCAAATTTATTTCTACCAAGTCTCCGGTAGGAACAAGGCACCCCAGTCTCCCATATGTACTCCAGTTTTATCATACATTTTCTGTTTACAATTTTATTGTGGTTAAGGCTTGTCAAAAGCCCAAAGCCCAAAATCCGCCAAAACAGAGTCCCAATCCCCAAGAGATGACAGATACTTTCAAACATGACCAATTTAGCCGAGAAAATGTACGCTGCAAAGTACACCTGTACTCCCAGAGGTAGCAAAGGTGTGTTATTCAAAACCCTCAGTCCCCTTTAATGTTATTCAAACTTAACCCAATGCCACACCAGCTTTCAGTGCTCAAGATAAAGTAGGGTATATCTACAAGAGGAGATAAAAGCGTGTATGGGGTTCTAAAGTGCTTTCATAATTTTGTTATAGGAATCAATCTATCGATATTGCTTTCTATATTAATAACATTACAGATTATGAGACAGCAGTATATTGTAACAAGGAGTCCGTACAGATTTGCTCGATTTCAAACGATCAATAGTTTTTCTGACTAGACCATCTGATGTGGAATGCAGACAAATTAATAGAACCTGCTGATATCCAATTACTTTCAACAGATTCCAACAAAATAATTACAAACTAATACATGGCATATTAATATACAATACCTGGGCAACCGAGCTCAGCTCGGATGAAAATAGAGGAAACGATGTTATTTGAAAATGAAACCTAGCTAGATTGATTTATCGCCCTTAAATTTCATGAAAACCGTTTCCAAAATTCAGATTATATATATACAAGAATTGCTCGTTTAAAGGTATTAAATCTTAAATGGGCGTAAAGCGTATTAAATGGGGAGAGCTCATTGAGCGGAAAAAAAAAGACATTTATTTGAGTACAATGTATGCAGAGAGTTTGTATAGTAACCTAGAGGTAACATATTTAAGACGCAATTTCAACATCGGTATTCACTTACGCACTAACAGATAACGTCATAAGCAAAAAGAGATAGATATACTTTTGTCTATGCCATCTTTTCTGCCAGTGTGACCGAGGATGCTATAGATACTTATCTATAGACATATATCAGAACTAGATCTGTGCCAATGTCATATCGATATTATCGAGTTTAGTTTAGGAGGATTTTCTACAAATTTGGTCAAATATCTGTAAGAATCGTCAAGCAAGGCATTAAGTCCGCCATTGTACTTTTGTGCATGAAGTTTAAATAAATAAATAAATAAATCGTCCCTGACTGCGGCTAATTTTTTGTGAATGTGTACTCGTACTAAGAGTGAACTTATCAGTCACTCTTTGTACAAGTACACATTCACTTTTATATAATAATGTTTATTCATACCTTGTGCAAAAACGAGGTACATCATGAGATCAAAGTGACAGTTTTTGGTACACTCGTACGACTATATGTACAAACAGGTACTGATCAATATACTGATATATAATAGGCTAGTTCTTGTGCAAGACTGAAAATAAAGTTTACAGACGAGTATGTATAAGTATAAAAGTAACAAAATAAATAATAATAAAATGGTTGAAATATAATTATTTAATTTGAAAAATTAAAATGCGAAAATAAACATGGGAATAGGGATAGCGATAGCGATTCAATAAAATGCAGTGAACACAAGCGAGAATATGGTGAAGGTGTCCAGTTAGCATATTTTATATTCTTGATCCACTTATTTCTTAAATAAGTACTCTTAGGAAACCTGTGCACAGTCAATATTAGATTAATAATAACAAATAGCAAATAAACTTTAAGAAATAAATGAAAGTAAGTAAAATAAAAATTCAGTATCGATAAATCTTTCTTGTGACTTTTGTCACATCTCTAACATCAGAACCTAAGTACGTAAACTGTCATAGCTCTATTAGCGAACGCATAAAAGTTAATTATTTCACTAAATAGAATGGTTTAAATGATACTATACGTCCTCGACGTATTTAGAACTAAGATTCATTTATTCTGGACAGCCTATGAAATGTATTCCCTGCACAAAAACTTCAGTATGCTAGTCGATAACTCACCTGTGGCAAGATATCCTTTGATTATGTTCTGTTAATACACTCATTCTACTCTTGCAACCGATAGCCACACACGACATGGTTCATGCAGATAATTAAACAACAGAATTCTTCCTGATATAAACGAAACAAAGGTGTGAAAACAGCGAAAAACTTTAATTAGAGCTGGTAACCGATGGGTTATAACAGTGACTAAAAAGTGATCTCTTTGACGTTCAGGATGGTAGCATTTGTCTATGTTTGTCTCTTTCTTTTTCATAGAGTTTTGCTATAAGCAAGAACGAAAGAAATTACAGTTTCTTTTTCGTCGTGAATATGTTATCTCTAGTAATTACAAACTCTCTGAATGTATGTATCTACCTAAGCAATAGACAATCAACTTCGTATTTTTGCAAGCAAATGTATAAGAGGCGGACTGACATTATTGCAAAACATGGTATTTCGAATGCAAAAATTGTCTAGAATCTAGAACTTTACACTAACATATATAAACTCTCTCGTTTTTTCCATGGGGGTAGATAGAAGATACAGAACGCCACCGATCTTTACATACCGTCAAAGTAAAGTAAAGTAAAGTAGTAAATATTTATTTCTCAGTATATGGTACATTGAGATCTTACATTTAACATTGTTTCACACATACTACCATTTCTGGTGTAGAAATATTAAATAATAAGCTAGGTACATGCAAATCAAAACTAGGAACATTATAAGATTAAAACAACGGGGTGAAGGGGTGAATAAAAACAAAACTTTGAAGGGAATTACCACATTATTTAAAAATTGTTTGCAGCTTTTCCGTAGGTACTCCAATATATTAAATTATTATTAAAAAAAACTATCATCATCATCAGTCTTTTAATGTTCCCACTGCTGGGACACAGGCCTCCTCTCTGTGAGAGGGAAAAGGCCTTAATCCAAAAAAAAAACAATCTATTCTTTATTTAAAACCATATTTGTGGTCGATGTTTAAAAGCAATAAAGTGATATCACAGTTAAAATCCTAATCAAAGTTTTGTTCCCATTCACCCCTGCATTTCTATTCACCCCGTGTAATGGTACTAATTTTGCACGCACGCCGGTTATGAGTACTGCACACTTGGCCTCTTTGAAGAACATTAACAATAATATCCGTATATGTCCTTTTAGTAGGTATGCCCCACCCGGTTATTCCACTCACTTCTGCCAAACTAATCGGAAAAATGATTAAGACATATCTCTAACATTATTATTTGAAAAATAATAGGCTCAGCCGTGATTAGTATTTGAAAGTTAGGCCTAGTTGAATCGTATCATACACATAACACCTCTAATTTCACCGGCACCCATACAATTGAAACTGGAACACAGCATTGCAGCAATGCGGCTGCATTCAAAATTAGAATGTGGGAAATATATTTCTAGATAACGGAATTTTCCTAATTAAAATAAAAAAATACCAATAGTTGTAAAAGGGAAGATGGTCAAAATGTATCAGGAATGATAGGAAAGAAAAAAAAATCAGTAACATTTGCAGGATGGTCTGGAAGAAGAAAACGTGTTGCGCCGCTCACAAGTGACATGGGACAAGTGCAGGTAGATGATGGTATCAATAGTTTTAATAATATAATTAATTGGCGTTATGTCAATCACACACAAGTGCTATTTGAGAAAATATGTTTAACTATGATTTTATTTTAATTTCGTAGACTAAACTGACAGCTGCCAATAACCATATTTTTTTTAAATGGTTCAAATGCGGGGCATAGTGTTGTAGGTAAGGCTCAATCATAAGGGATTCATCGAATCGATGTGACATGAGTCCTCAATTTAATTTTACTAATTGGTGTAAATAAATGTTTTATTAATATAAACGTAATATATTTTAATATAACAGTATTCATACTCATAGAACATAAAATTTTATTGTGTTAATTATGAAATCAACAATAAAATAACTGCGATCGAAAAAATTAAGTCTGACATAAATGAGTAAAAACTTAATAAGGGCTGCTAGTTTCTTAACAAAAGTTTTTTTTTGCCGTGAAATATTTCCATTATCAATATTTTTAATTTTTTATAGGCTCGCGTTTGACCACGCAATCTACTTCGATTTTCGATCAACTTTCGATCACTCAGGACAGCCAGGATACGACACTATTTTTATGTAACGACTAGCTGTTCCCCGCGGCTTCGCTCCCGTGGACCACCCCACAGGTCCCGTTTTCGGGATTAAAAAATAGCCTTTGTCACTCAAGAATAATGTAGCTTTCTATTAGTGAAAGAATTTTTTAAATCGGTCCAGTAGTTCCGGAGCCTATTCGGTACAAACAAACAAAACAATCTTTCCTCTTTATAATATTAGTGTAACGATAAAGTGACAGCCTCTAAATGTCAGTTTAGACTACGAAATAAAAAAGCAGAGTATAGTTTCTAATTCCGAATACCGAGTTCAGAACCCGGACCTTAATCATTAAAGTAAGGTTTGACATGTTATTAACGCCCAATTGTTGGACACCGGGGATAGGCCCCCATATATTTATTTTATTGTCGGGCCTACGTTGTCCTCCCATATCTAAGTAATGCTGTAACATGGAAATATTTTAAAAACAAACGATATTTTTAAAAGAGTAACCATGGAGTTTCTTGCCGGTTCTTCTCCACAGGAAACGACCAACCCGAACCGTGCGCCTTTTGTCGACGTTTTATAAGTGCCCATGTAGGCCTATGTAAAATAAAAATAAAAAGATTTTGATTCTTTATAATAAGCCATTGTCTTAGACGCTTGTACGTAGATATACTTTGAGCATAAAAGACACGCACTCAATACCTAAGACTCGTCTGAATGAAAGGCTTAGGCAAGGTGCCAGTGGTGATGTCACAGATACTTTCTGCTAGAAGCAGCAGATATAAGTATTCAGGTATTAGGTACCTAAGTACTTACTTTCTGCCTTGGTAAAGTAGACAGGTACTAGGTATATTTTAAGAATCATCGAAATCGGCCAACGCGTTTGGTGTCTAGAACGCCACATACATACACACATATATACATACATAGACTGATCAAAATATTACCCTCCTTCGGCAGTCGGGTAAAAAGTTGTGCTATTCCGGACTATAATCTATCTCTGTCCCAAATTTCATCCAGTCCACTGCTGGGACACAGGCCTCCTCTCTGTGAGAAGGAATGGGCCGGAATCCACCACGCGGGCCCAATGCGAAAAATGATGATAATTTGGTTCTAGGACATGCCGGTTTCCCTTTCCTCACGATGTTTTCCTTCACCGTTTTGAGAGCAGTGGTGATGAAATAATTTACACAAAGTAAAGCGCCTCCCTGGGCTCGAACCCACGACCTACAACTTGTAAGTCGCGGCCGATACCACTGGGCCACCACTGCTAACCCAAGCTTGAAGCTAATAATTATAAGTAATCATTTAGGTTTACAATAAAGAAACATAATTATAACTTTTATTTACAAAGATACAAGTATATACACTGTATAAAATACTTAATTAACTAAGACTACAAACATAAACACTTAAACCAAAAACTACTCACTTACCTAATCTAAAATATGGCGTCAAAAAACTCCTCCACATCGTTGTCCACTGGTAATGTGCCCAAAAGACTGGCAGCATTGCCACGTTGTATGGCAATGCTTATTCTCTGACCGAGATAAAAGCCAGCCCTTGGGTCACGCGAAGTGTCAACTAAGCGTTTGGAAAGATCTTTAAACAAAGCGTGAGCACTCGGACCCCACGGACCAAGAGTTTCAACCCCAAACGGCTCGAAAATATAACTACCGATGAGGTTATTATATTTCCGCCGCTTGAGGTTCTCTGCAGCCGCAGCGGCAGCGCCAGCACAGCACGACGAGCTAGGAAGATGGGATGGCGAAAGAGTATCGACACAAGTAGCGTCCCACACTAAAGGCCTACCCAACTTCCATGGAAACAAAGACATCCCGTCCGGTCTTTTGCCATCGTCACGTGCCAGGCCATGGGGTTCCAATACGGCCGGAACTCCGACGGTGACGAGAGCACGTCGGATGATGTCGTTTAAGTTTCCGTGACGCGCTATTCGACCCGCACTTTGGCTGCATGATAGACCGTGGTGACCGAGGCTGTTGACAACTTCGCCACAGTGACAACGATGAGGAGTAAAGTATAATAAAGTATATTATATTTATCCATCAACATGAATTATAAAGATAAATAATTCAGTTTATAGATTAACTAACTAAAAGCTAGAAATTTATTAACATGGCGTAATAATTCTACTAATTTAGAAGTAAAACACAGCTGGTATATCTAGATCAGGCGAATTACGACTCATCTCATGCATGTTAATCCAAGATATTTTAGACTAGATGTTGTTTAAATATACAGCCTCAATAATTCATCATCATCATCATTTCAGCCGAAAGACGTCCACTGCTGGACATAGGCCTCCCCCAGGCGTCGCCACATTGACCGATCCCGTGCGTCTCGCATCCAGAGCCTTCCCGCAACCTTAACCAGGTCATCGGTCCACCTAGTGGGAGGCCTTCCAACATATCGTCTTCCGGTTCGCGGTCGCCATTCCAGAACTTTTCGGCCCCAACGGCCATCCGTTCTGCGAGCAATGTGCCCTGCCCACTGCCACTTGAGTTTGGCAATTCTTCGGGCTATGTCGGTAACTTTGGTTCTCCTGCGGATATCATCATTTCTGACGTGATCACGCAAGGAAATTCCGAGCATAGCCCTCTCCATTGCCCTTTGGGTGACTTTAAGCTTTCTGATAAGGCCCATTGTGAGCGACCACGTCTCGGTCCCATAGGTGATCACTGGCAACACACACTGGTGATAGACTTTTGGATTGAAATATTATAATTAATATATTATTATTAAACAAATTCTATTATAATTATTCAAGAGATAATGCTACAACATAATAATTAACTTGTAAAATATCATTATAATAGTATTCAATCCCCATAGGTATTTCATACAAGTTAATCTATAAGATTTAACAAGATATATTGTTCCACATCCTTAAATTATTTAGTTTACAGATTAACTGCACAGCACAACAACACACACACAACTCCACAACAACAACATAAGTACACAATACAATTCTTTACTATCAACACTGAACAACGTCCATATTGATTTCAAAAAGCTTTTAGTGGATGCATTGCTGTAAAGGTGCAGACAAACTAGTCGATCAACGATTTCCGTTCTCTACTAACTACGCGAGAATGAGTCCCGGCTGCTAAATACTTGATGGGTGCAGGTTTATTCGGAAATTCAATTTCCTAGGCGAGTTACTTAGTTTGGATGACGAGTTTGAAACTGCTGCGGGGCGAATGCATCTAAGTTTGGGACAAGGTAACACGTTTGGTGTACATTCTGCTTAATTTACTGATTAAGTTAAATAATTAGATTCTTATATTCTACGAGTCACATCACATCATCAGCCTATTAATGTTCCCACTGCTGGGACACAGGCCTCCTCTCTATGAGAGGGAATGGGCCTTAATCTACCACGCGGGCCCAGTGCGGGTTGGTAGATGTCACATGTCTTCGAATTTTTGGTTCTAGGACATGCCTCACGATGTTTTTCTTCACCGTTTTGAGATACAAAAATCCGTTTTAATTCTACGAGTAATTAAATTAATTAGGTGCTCGTCCATGCTTTTTACTCGTGATAACTAGCGACCATACTCTTTCAAGAGGCAAACAGCAGCCCTAAAACAAAATATTACTTTCTGTATTTGATGTAAACAACGCACACATTTTAAAGTTAAAAGAGTGAATATTCCATCTAGACATTTTTCAATTTTCTTCAGTAAGTTTGATGGGTAAAAATAATTTCTAGCCATCGATAATCCTTAGTTTAGCCTGCGGTTTTGCCCGCTTGGAAGAGGAAATTTTACATTGAGTCGATAAGTATCAAGACCTCTTCACAGAGTTCTTCGTTCTTAGATTTTTCCATTCAGATTTTGTCCAACGAGTATGTAGCTACTTGAACAGCTCTGTAATTTGCTACGTTCAAATCCTGAAAGGTGCTGGTAGTCGGGCATGAAGGGCAGGCAATGAGGTGGACCATATCCTGCGAAGGGGCTCCACGCTGGCGCTGTGTTTTGAATGGGTCTATGATTCTCCATTTGGCCAGGTTGTATTTACTGTGGCTAACCTGGGCCCACAATCAGTTTAGGGATTTCCAGATTGGCCACTGCAGTTTGTGTCCAGGGGGAAGATGCTCTCCCGAAGTGATGAATTGTGGAAGAGTATGGTGTGTATGTTTCCATAATTCAGATCTCTCGTCGGGTGCGCTGCCTTTCGAGGAGGTCGTTTGCGTCAAGGAGCTCTAACGACTCTTCAAGCGCGCAAGTTGGTGTTAGTTGAAAATAAAAGAATCGAAACAAATCAAAACTGTAACTTAGAGAAAACGTGAAAGGAACACAAAGTTATTGACTTGAATTTTAATGCGCTTGATCAAAATGTCCACAGTTGATATTTCCATCTTATAGAAAATATGGACCGTGATGTTTTTTTGCTGATATAATTTATTTTTATCTATTTTCCACTTTTGTTTCTTGCGTTTCACCCAATTACCACCACGCCTATATATATATTATATTTATTTATTTTGAATTTTCTATCCGCCGCATTTATACACAAAGGTTTTTTAAAACATTATAAATTACTTTGTATTATACTTTTCACTTTATTCTTCTTGTCTTATTATTTGTTGACGAGGAATTGCTTATAATGGCTGAATTATTCACATAGACGGTAACATCTCCACAATTTGTCATTCGTCATTTTCTATTTTCAACGTAATTTTGATGCTAGTAATTCGCGAGCAGCGCTAAAACGCTGAAGTTGACGCCAATAAAATTTTTTAACTGAGTTTTCCAAAATGGGTGTGAAGTGTCAAATATTTATTTTAACAGCAAAAAGTGGTGTCTTTAGACCCGGACAACCTGTGGTAGGAAAAGTGAAGTATTTGATAGAAAAACCAACGAAGTTTAGAACTATCGACATCTGTTTTCTGGGCACAGGAACGTGTGAATTGACGAAGCTTGGTCCTAAAAAAGGATCAATAAAATACTATAACGGAGAAGAGTACGTAAAGGATAACAGGAATTTGTTCACAGCCAATAAAGACACGGAAGTTGTTTTATCAGGAACTTTCGAGAATCCGTTCGATTTTTATTACCTGTTGATATACCATCATCAATAAAAAATTGGTCAGGTGGCAAAATAGAATACAAAGTTATTGTTAGATTTCAGAGAGCAAAGAACTTTTTTGTACTTGTACAAGTATGGAGTCAAGAAATCCGCGTTTACGGCTATGTAAGTCCATGTTCTCCAGAGCCAATGAAATTTGGTTTACAAAAAAACTTTACTCTCTTACATCTAACAATAACATTGATGTGAAGGCAGAAATAGAAAGAACATTTGTGACTCCAGGGGATAATATTAAACTGAACCTTTAGGTACACAATGAGACAGATGTCCCATTCACTATAATGATAAAACTCTATCCCTCTTACTAATAAACACAGAATAAAGTTATACCAGGAATAACAAAGGAATAACCATACATTTTCATAGGTTTATACCTGGTATAACTTTATTCTGTGTTTATTAGTAAGAGGGTATGAATATTTTACTCTTAAATCAAAGAACAAAGAAACGAGTGTGGGATGTCTTCCCGTGGAAACATCAAAATTTAAAACAAGTATAGTGAAAAGGAGTTTTTAATTAATAACCTGTCTGATGCCGACGTTACCGATGTTATACTCGATACAACATTCGAAGAATTTGATAGGAGAGTTAGAGTGAGAGTGACAGCTATACTTCCATTTCGGATAACGGAAATGGAAGTATAGCTAATAGTTATTGGAGAGAAAAGAGATCAAGTAGAAGCTGCTGCTATGGGTGTTGGTCAAGAGAATCCTTCGTCTGTAAATACACCAGAAGTAGATATAGGAAATTTGATCGACTTTAGGTATCGCTCAGGTGTTGTGAAGAATCCTATCAAAAGGACCATTTGCGATTAAATTAGATTCGATTAAATTAAATTACAATAAGTAATATTGAATTGAATAACATTGGTTTAAATTAGATTAAATTGAATGAAAATAAATTAGGTTAAATTAAATTGAATTGAGTTACATTGGACTGGATTATAATAATAAATTGTATTGAAGTGAATTAAATTGGATTGAATTGAATTGGACTGGATTAAAATAAATTGGATTAAATTTATTATTTAATTGATTAAATTAGATTAAATTAATTTAAATTAGATTAAGTTAAATTGAATTGCATTACATTGTTTTAAATTAGATTAAATTGAATTAAATAAGGTTAAAGTAAATTAAATTTAATTGAATTACACTGGATTCCATATAATTATTAAATTGTATTGACGTGAATTAATTTAGATTGAATTGAATTTGAATAATTTAAATGCAAGCACACACATAAATGCTTCACACTTAACTACAACTAACACGAAGTAAATAAACTTCGTGACACACCTCCTCCTTGCATCGTGTTCCTCATTATTGAGGGTCGTGATTCCCCGGTCTTCGTGGAAACAACTTCTCCTTCACCAACTTGCGCCATCTGCTTCTGTCTTTGGCGTCGTGGAGAGCATCGTGCAGCCTGGTATTTAGCGATGTGCGGACTTGGTCTGACCATCTGATTGGACTTCGACCTCTCGGGCGTTTCCCTTCGATCTTGCCAGTAACCATCAGCTGTTCGAGGTTGTGTCCGTCCTTCCTGGCAATGTGACCAAAAAACTCCAGAATCCTACGAAGGCAGACCGTGGACAGTCTGATATTTATGTTTAGTTCCCGGAGGATAGATTCATTGGTGCGATAGGCAGTCCAGGGGATTTGCAACATCAATTTAAATGCAAGCACACACATAAATGCTTCACACTTAACTACAACTAACACGAAGTAAATAAACTTCGTGACACACACTGCGGCGTTTATTCAATTTGTTTTTTTCTGCATGATTGCGAGAAAATTAAATAAATAATTATGAGAGAGATAAGAAAGATTTTACAAATAAGTTGGCATATATTTTATTCTTGTTTGTGGTTAAATCTAATACCTTTAAACGAGAAATTCTTGTATATATGTATATAATCTGAATCTGAAACGGCTCCAACGATTTTCATGAAATTTAATATGCAGGGGGTTTCGGGGGCGATAAATCGATCTAGCTAGGTTTGAATTTTAGAAAACGTCGTTTCCTCTATTTTCACCCGAGCAGAGCTTGGTCGCCCAGGTACTTTATAATTATGAGAGGGACAAGAAACATTTTACAAATAAGGTGGCATTATATAATCACTTTCTGGTATTATCAGCATGTCCATAAAAATAAAGTATAGCAATACACCAATAACTGAAATAACTCAATAAATACTACAGAGAAGTGTGATGATACTCGTAACATTTTTAGTTCCAAGGAAATTCCGGTCACAAGTAATATGCTACTTTTTATGTAGTTCTGAAAGGTTTTCCTTAGGGATTGTATAATAGAATGTTTATTATATTATCTCTTTACATTGTTATGAAGTGGGACGGGTTATCTTGGTCACGTAGGATATGGCTCTAGGAGTTGAGTGCCTGAGGGCGACTTGCGGTTTGAGAAGTGTCTTCAAATGAATATAATATATTCATGAATAAAAAACTTCATAAAATATAGCTTGATCTCTGCGACATATGTCAAACTGACTTAAACGTTGTTGTTGCCAAGCGCTATTGTTACTGTATTGATACTGACAGCTGTCGTAGAGATCAAGCTATCTTTTATGAAATATAGTGAATGACTTCGTTATTCTGTCATAGATGCCTAGAAAACGCTTAGCCCCCGTACGTACTAGCGGTTGGCCGCCTAGGCGGTTCATTTAAGCGGCCAGCCGCCTGACACGGTTGGAATAGCGGTCGACCGCCAACGGCGGTTCTCCGCAAACTAAACCGCCGATGAACCACCAGTGCGTTGCATATTAAAATGGAAAAGCGGCTAGCCGCACGGTTAGCCGCCACCGCGGTTAACCGCTAGTACGTAAGGGGGCTTAGATTAAATGACAAGACCCATATAACTAATAAGGATTGCCTTAGTGTAAAAATCAATAATCAATTATTTTTCATTATATGAATCGTTTCAGTATTTAATCGCTCTGAGGAACTTCAAGATATTTGGTAAATATGTTACAAAATAACAATGTTTTGGCTAACTGTAATAAATGGAAAATGTCAAAAGTATGGGCTATAAATCAATTCAACTATGTATTATTTTTTATGAAAATAAAATTGTGAAGCTCTGTATGTTTAAGAAATACTCCATTATTTATTAAAAAAAATAAAGAAATATTATGTATAAAATAATTTTGTTGTATATCCTAGGCAAAAATCAACTAAGTATGTCATTTCAGTGTATCTTGTAGTTGTGCTAAAAAATTATCTTTGTTTTACGTAGATAGCTTTAAACAAAATGTTTGACGCATTGGCTTGGTTTACGAATCAACAGTAATAAAATCATCATACTTACCCAAATTTCGTGAAGAATGGACGTCAATGAGTGAGACAGTTGCCCAGCAGTGGGACAACTAGGTTAAGACAAAAACCGAATTTTGGTCGAGGCAAGTACTCAAGGGAATTGACTAATAGTGCACAAGTGTGTGTAGAATATTATATCTATCTATGCTCTGTTACTTTCTTCTCTTAGTCCGTTGACACTGAAATCCGACTAATATCTATCCGAGAGAATAGGAGAAGTATAGCCAGTTCTCTTTCAAATTGAAAGCACTTGAGCACATTCGCAAGAAGTTTGCAGAATCATCACAAAAATGATTTGTTGGTTTCTCTATAAAATTGCTTATACGTATGTATTTTTTTAATATATACATATTTAAATTTTTAATTTTTATTTTATTTGATATAGGCTCGCGCTTGACCACCATCTCACCTGATGGTAAGCGATGATGTGGTCGACGATGGAGCACGCTTGCCTAGAAGAAACCTATTCACTCTTGACTTAAAGACCCCTAGTTTTAGATTTTTTCTAATCATCCTAGTATCATTTAGTTGCACCTGCCATGCTTTATCTCTGCACCACCCTAAGGTCGACTGGTAGAAAATGCCTAAGGCATTAAGTCCAACTTTGTACTTGTGCATAAAATTTTAATAAATAAATAAGTATAGAAAAATATAAAGCTGCTCGACTAGCTTCTTCTGACGCGCGTAAAGTATTTGTTCTACAGGAGCCACCCTTCAGTGCAGGGAAAGTGGTTCTCATACATCTCTTAAATATCCCCTGCTGTATATAAACACAGGGCTTGAGAAAGAAAATCTGAAGTCGTAGTTAGGGACTTATTCTATATTACCACAAGATACGTAAGCGGCGGCGCTATTTTGTGATATTACTTAATATGAGAGGAGCTCGTGGTTAAATGTCGTCTGTCACACAGGTTTTACATTAAAATGGTTGGAGCTACAGTCTTCATATTTTCACAATATTTAAAGCATCTTGTTGACCCAAAGCCATACAAATTGCCAAAAAATATTTTTAAGGGCGCTCCCATACAGGTAAAAGAGGGCGCGAAAAAATATTTGACCTTTCCCATCGAGATCGTTGTTTAGAGCTTGTTGAGTAGACAAATACTGTATTTTTTGTTTTGAAGCTACCTATGAAAAAAACTGACTTTCAGCTTTTTTCACAAAATTTTGTTCCGAAGAATTTTTTAACTTCCGATTGACATATGAACTTCAAATTTGGTGATAATTTTTATTAATATGTATATTTTACTAACAAATACCAAAATATTGATAAATCAGAATTTTCTATGAAATTTTCTAATTTTGCGGTTTGTTACAGCACCTCAAATGTGCGAAGTCCGACACGCACTTGGTCGGTTTTTAGATCTTTGATAGTCGTTACGAGTCAGTCAAAATGCTTGAAAGCGAGACACCAGTCTCACCAAGAGGTATCGTGTTACCCAGTTACTGAGTTATGAAGATCAGCAGCCTTATTGCGTAATGAATTCGGAAAGAGCAAAGGGCTTTGCCCTGAGCTCTCTCCGAATTCATTACGCTCCCCGTAAAATACTGGTATAGCCGGCTAGCCGATTCCCGCAACCGTACAAGTATTATGAATACTTGTACGGTTGCGGGAATCGGCTGGATGCGATGGGACCGGTCAATGTGGCGACACGTGGGGAAGGCCTATGTTCAGCAGTGGACGTCTTTCTGCTAAAATGATGACGATGATTCAGTACACTGACATAGTTGAGACAAGGCTAGGAAAGAAAGAAAGAAAAAGTGTTTACTTGTCATAAAACGACATACATATATAAGTACATGCTTATGCTAATCACTATACAATAGTATTAGTAGTACTTAGATTAAGTTAGTGAAGACGAGAAATAAATAAAACAATAATATCATATACTAGACTAGACAGAATCTATGTAATAATTTTAAGTTTCTAGCTAGATACATCTAAAAGTAGTCGGGACTGTCCTTCCCCATTGCCTACGTAACATAAAAAGGCGGACATAAGTTAGTTCGCAATAATTCTTTAGTCTAGAGCCCACAGACTATCTACAAAGTAGGTCATTCATAAATTGTAATGGACAATGCTACATTTGCTAAATTGCTTCCAGCAGCAAACTGTGTGGCAATCTATAAACAGTTGTAAAATATGCTTCTTGTGTATTTATAGTTAGATTTTTTTGGTTACAGCAAAACCGGTTTTCGTGGGATTACTAGTAAACATACAATAGATGTTCGTATCTGCAATGTAAATATCTAGGTATATTCGTAAATTGGTATGTATGTTTACTGGTTCTGGAATATTGGCTATAGTAGTCTATGGTCAGTATACTAGAACTAATTCGAATAGATACATAAATCGATTTGATAATAGTAGATTGTTTATAGTAGTAGTAGCAAACAACTATTTTAAAGGCGATAGTGTTTTTGTGATTTAAAGTACGTCTCGAGCTTAAAATAGTGTTACTCCAGAGAAATAAGTAAATGCAACTTATGAACAAGAATTTTACGTTTATTTATTTATATACAATTAGGAACCATAAGACATAACACAGAAATAATTAGAGGCTAATGTTTATATTTGAACAATTGTGGAAGTGCATCGTAACAATTTAATTAGTATCATCCTTTACAGTTATAGATTTATATTTTAATTTGGCTCGCGCACGGTTTTTTAGCCAGTCACTTGTTTAATACAATGTTCCCGTGTGGTCCGAAATAGAATTACAATCACTCACATTAGTTACTCATCTCAAACATTCATCGTAATCGATTTTAGCGATGTAATCCTGTTTTGAACTGCATGGTTTGTGACTCATCTCTTTGCTGATTAGAACATTTACTAACAATATCCACATTCCAAATTCAAATAATTTTTAGTCCCTATGGATTATTGAGCTATTTTAGTCCTTGTTAACGAAGAATAAAACTACGGCCGTTCAGAGAATGCGTTCCTGACACGTCGCGATTGAACTGACGACGTAACTTTGTAATGGCGTTGCAGTTAAGATAAAAATATTTTTGCTGGTTGTTTACCGTTTTAACAATTGATGAGCATTAAAACAACATTATTATATTAATAATCAATGAATGTTATAATTTTGTGCCAAACTGAGTGTCAAATAACTTGGTAAACAATATTTTTCTAAATCTATACTGCGCTATTACAAGGTTATGTCAGCGCTTTATATTTGTAGTGCTGTGCTAACAATAACAGGCAATAATAGTATCGTAATCTGTTCTTTTACAGTTATACTTTATAAAATAATACGTTTTGTTTTTCTTTTTAAGAATTTGAAAATAATGGACTATAAGATAACTTTTATGAAATATAAAAATAAAACTACGACCAAACCGAACGCGCGTTGTTGAGAAGACTAAAAACCTGATTTTGGAACATTTTGACCGAGATATCAGGATTGATTCTGTTATTGATAATAATATAATTATACATGTAGGCGAAGATGATGATGAAGACACCACCTCCTCAAGCGAATCGGAGTCTGATTAATATTCTGTACGCACATTCAATGTGCGTACAGAATATTGTGTACTTTACTGCATAGAAATACAGATTGTAACTTTGTAACAAAGAATAAATAAAACAATTTTATTATATTAATATTACCTTTTTTTGGTTTCCACTTAAATAACTAAAATATAAATTTTAAATGATTCCGCCAATTTAAAACGAAAATAATCTTAAAAATAATGCGGCGGTTCATTTTGGAGGAACGGTAACGAACTCAGTGTTATGTTGTGCCCATCACTAGTCGTCACTAACTGATAGGTGTCAGGAACGCATTCTCTGAACGGCCGAACTTTAGCTCTTTTTGAATAGATGTGATAAAAAAGTTTATTTGTAATTGGTTTTGATTTGAATAGAGATTCATATTTGAACGTTGTTCTAGAACGAAAAGAATATCGCGTTCTATTTAACAGGCTTCCAAGAAACCCGTGATTTATTTTCGTTGGATCCCACTTTTAGATCCCATTTTTTAGGTATTGGCGATGGGTCCCATTTACTATTCCCATTGAATCCCATGTTATAACAATATGTGTACTTTTTAGAAGAAAAGTGATTTACCTTTATCAAACATTTAAAAAGCAGCGTGTTTTCGGCACACCGAATATTAAATGATTGAATGAATGAAAGACAGAACAATGAAACATAAATTAATTTATGCTTTATTTGCACACATAAAAGGTAACCACAGACCACATACATACGCGGCAGGTTATACAGAAGACCGAAGAGTACAACCTGCCTCTCTGTTTAGCGTTTGTGGACTACGAGAAAGCCTTCAATTCGATCGAGACTTGGGCTGTACTGCAGTCTCTCCAACGGTGCCAAATTGACTACCGGTACATCGAAGTGTTGAAGTTTTTATACAAAAACGCCACCATGTCAGCTCGACTTCAAGATCAGGCCTCGGAACCCGTCCTTATGCAGCGAGGTGTGAGACAGGGAGGTGTCATATCTCCGAAACTGTTTACCGCTGCACTGGAGGATGTCTTCAAGGTTCTGGACTGGAAAGGGCTAGGCATCAACATTAATGGCGAGTACATCACTCACTTTCGGTTTGCCGACGATATAGTGGTTATGGCTGAGACCGTGGTGGACCTCAGTACAATGCTCGATGATCTTAGTAGAGCTTCCGAAAGAAGGTGAAAAAAAACCAAGGTTATGTTGAATGCCCATGTTACACCCACTCCTATCAAGGTCGGTGACTCTACACTCGAAGTTGTGGGCGACTATGTCTACCTTGAACAAACGATCCAATTGGGTAGGTCCAACTTCTAGAAAGAGGTCAACCGTCAAATCCGACTCGGCTGGGCAGCGTTCGGGAAGTTGCGCGGTATCTTCTCGTCCAACTTTCCACAGTATCTCAAGACAAAAGTCTATGACCAGTGTGTGTTGCCAGTGATGACATATGGCTCTGAAACGTGGTCGCTTACAATGAGCCTTATCAGAAAGCTTACAGTCACTCAAAGGGCTCGATCGAATCAGAAATGTAGAGATCCGCAAGAGAACCAGGGTTACCGACATAGCCCGAAGAATTGCTAAACTTAAGTGGCAGTGGGCAGAGCAAATTGCTCCCAGAACGGATGGCCGATGGGGCAGAAAGGTTCTGGAGTGGCGACCGCGAACCGGAAGACGTTGCGTTGGAAGGCCTCCCACCAGGTGGACCGATGACCTGGTGCGGGGATCCGCTGGTTGCGAGACGCACGGGAATGGTCAATATGGCGACGCTTGGGATAGGCATAGGCCTACAGCCTACATAGGACATAGGTCCAGCAGGGACATCTTTCGGCTGATATGATGATGATGATGATGATAAAAGGTAAAAAAAGTAATAATAAAATAGAAATAGAGAATACGACGTTTTCTAAATATGAAACCTAGCTAGAACGATTTATCCGTTGAGGGATCCTGGTCCAACTATAATGTCTAACCAGTTGTCCAACTAAAAATAATGATTGGACAACTGCCCCTACCGAAGACCCGTGGTCCAATTGATTTATTTTAATTATTTATTTTAATATTCATCATCAGCCTTTTAATGTTTCCACTGCTGGAACATAGACCTCCTCTCTGTGAGAGAGAAATTCCCAGTGCGAGTTGGTTGGTGGATGTTACAATGTTTTCGAATTTTTGGTTCTAGGACATGCCGGTTTCCTCACGATATCTACTTCTTTTTTCTTTTTTTTTATATTAGAGTATTGTCTTGTTTTTGATAGTGATTTTGATAATGATTTTTCTTAAATGTATAATTATAATTCAATAACATTATATTTTTATGTTTTATTTATCTGTTAATGTCCCACTGCAGGGCAAAGGCCTGCCCCATATCTTTTCAAGTGCTCTTTTCGAGCGCCACTTCAATTTTAGTTATTTATATAATAATATTAATTAATATTTATTTTATTATTTATCGGTCCAGGCGTCTTTGAGTAATCGGTTAAAATACATTTCAAAAAAGTTTCCGACGAATTGAGAACCTCCTCCTTTTTTGAAGTATGTTAATAAAATATAATCTCATTTTATTTAAACAATTTAGTTGTTGAAAGTACCCACATTTAGATGTTTTTAAGCATTTGGGATCCAACGGAAATAGTTTTTGGGATTCAACGACAATAAAACGTATTTCTCTTGCATTTTTAAAATTTGGGATCCAACGGAAATATATAATAATGTTTGGTGGGATCCAACGCCAAAAATATTAAAATGGGATTCAAAAGTGGGATCCATCGAAAATAAATCAAACCCGTCAGAGGTTTTCAATTCGACCCAAATTCTTTATTTTTCATATACAATTCGTCACATAAGTCTCAGAACACTTACCTTATGTAATAACAGCGGTGACAAGCCAAGCATGAACTTCTGTTTATGTAAATAAAGACTATTCTATGAAATTGTTATTCTCGGGATTGCTACCAAAGTCTTGAATTCAAATCCCCAAATCAACTGAAGTAGTTACCGATTTCTCAATATGAATCTGTTTGGAACTGTGCCCATTGAATAGAAATAGACTTGTCTATTTATTTATTTCCTTTTTCTTATAGAGTTGTCAAAGGAATAAGGCGTCTGTTTGTAATATCAAAATAATTGCTTTTAAATAAATGCTTAAGAAAGTATATACGGCAAATAGAACAAAAAAAAAACAATTTTAAACATATTTGTTTGTCTGTTGCGGGTAATCTTCGGAACGGCTGGACCGATTTTGACTAGTCGACTTTCACTAGCCGATAGCTGATATTAAAAGGAGTAACTAAGGCTAGTTATAGAATTGAAAAAGAATTAGGATTACAAGTTTAAAAACAAAATCTTTGTATTTTTTTTAATTTTACTAGATCGACGCGGACGGAGTCGCTAGTTAAAAACATGAAAGAAGAAACGCAGCGTCACTAAATAAAATATGAATCCTATGTAGTGTGGTTCACTACTGCGGTTTGTACTCCATTATATCATATTCAACGTATCTGACTTTAATTAAGTGGACCGCAATCAAGCCGAGGATAGCACAAATAAAAAAAATCAACTACATATCATATTAAGAGCAAAAAACCGGCCAAGTGCGAGTCGGACTCTCGCACAAAGGGTACCGTACCATTATCGCAAAAAACAGCAAAAAAACACGTTTGTTTTATGGGCGCCCTATTTAAATATTAATTTTATTCTGTTTTTAGTATTTGTTGTTAAAGCGGCAACAGAAAAAAACCTGAACCTGAATCTGTGTAAATTTCAACTATTTAGCTATCACGGTTCATGAGATAAGCCTGGTGACAGACAGATAGACAGACGGACCGTGGAGTCTTAGTAATAGGGTCCAGTTTTTACCTTTTGGGTACGAAACCCTCAGTGGGGGGAAGGGTCATCTCGATAACTTATTTTCATTACTTTATTATATATATGTAAAGAAAATCACCTTACTCATGTGATTTTCTTAAATTTGAATTTGCCGTGTCACCGCTCTATGGTCACAACTGACAGGAGTGACATTTAATTTAGTTAAGTCTTTTGAGAGGAGATTTTTTTTTCCATATTGTTTGTTTAATTGATAGATTATAAAAAGACCTGAAATAAAGACATTAAATGTTGTTTCTTTGTCTTTACAGGTAACTAATACTTTGTTATAAGAAATATACTTTACGATTTATGTTAAACTTTGTGTATCGAAATAAAACCTACTTTGTCTTTACAGAGAAACGCAATTTCGTCTTTATTTTCTATTATAAGACTATAATAACATTATATATATATATATATATATTTATCTAAGTATGTATCATATAAAATATGTATGTATGTGTATATTAAGCAATTTTTTTTTTTTTTTGTTAAATTTGTAGCTGCCACGTTTTATACAATGCACCTGCCATGTTGTCTCTGCACCACTCTTGGTTGACTGGTAGAGAATGCCTAAGGCATTAAGTCCGCCATTGTACCTCTGTGCATGAAGTTTAAATAAATAAATAAACCCTAAAAAATAAATGTACCTACTTACAGAATATTAGCTTCTGCCGGCGGCTTCGCCCGCGTGATCGCCGAAAACTATTCCAAAGAAACATACCAGGGATATAAAGTATTCTATTCTAATCCAAGACAAGTTTCATCTAAATCTGTTCAGCTGTCTAGGCATCGATATATATGTACTACGCACTAGATTTGGCGATCCGAACATTCACTCTGTTCAACTGAACTGTACTGCAATCCGCACACCTTACTTTACACTAAGTTGAAGGAATTTAATGGCAAGCGCCGTTTTGATCGCGAGTAAACTAAACTCTATAAGCGATCAAGCGCTGCATGTTTTTATAAAGGGTCTTTCAACAACGACGGGTCGATGTTAAAATTGAATAAAACAAGATGTGTGTGAGATATTAACGAAATTTATTTTTTATTTAAAAGGCCCATTTATGCCATTATGGATGAAATATGACATCGTTCAAATGTCCGCCGCGGCTTCGTATGGTGGCACGAATCCGAGAGGTCCAATTTTTTATAATTGCGGGGATCCGCTGGTTGCGAGACGCACGGAACCGGTCAATGTGGCAACGCTTGGGGGTGGCCTATGTCCAGCAGTGGATGTCTTTCGGCTGATATGATGATGATGAAAACCATTATAAAAAAAAACAAAAAAATCTTATTTATGGCATATTAACCAGACATAATTTTAATATCTAATTCGTATAGCAAATATTCGTATGATACATGCCAGATTACCTATTTTTGTAGCATTAAGGTTGCATTCATAGGCAAAATAACAGTGAACGGTCTGTCAGATACTAGGCCTAAGTTTGAAATAAGAATTTGCGTGATAATGTTTTTCTAAAAATCATTGAATTTGTGACAGAGGCCCACATCATAAACGGACTCTCGTTTATGATGTGGGCCTCTGTCACAAAGTACGTAAGGCGGCGCGTCTGTAGTCGGCCTTGTGTATTTAATTTTCATTTTGCCCCTAATTTAAGTTTGCCCCTAACGTAGACAGAGAAAGCTATAGACGACTAGATAGCTTGCATCTCATTCACACAAGAAAGAGAACGGTTTATGCATACATCATGTAAATCATCAGCCATCCGTTTTGCGAGCAATGTGCCCTGCCCACTGCCACTTAAGTTTGGCAATTCTTCGGGCTATGTCGGTAACCCTGGTTCTCTTACGGATCTCTACATTTCTTAATAGTATTATAGCCAGGTAATTTTATTTTAATGAGTTTTATTATACATATACTGAAACCGGACTGTGTAATGTTAACCTGGCAACTTTAAATTTGAATTGAGATTTGATGCTTTAATTAATCAATTTTATCATTATTTACAATAAGAAAGCACCGAAAAACCAAACCCTGATAAGTAATCCTGAGCACGAAACCATTTACTTATTACTTTTATTATCATCGTAGCTTCAGCTGTGGGTGTCATTAAATAAAAATGCCGAACACGTTCTTATCAAGGAAAATTTTCGCTATATGAGGGTTAATTTAATCAATAGAAAATATCCACCATCATTGCTGGCGCAGCAGGTATTTTAATAGTATTAGATCCCACTGCAAAAATCTATATGAATTTTATTTTTGGTGAAACTTGCTTTTTATGAATGATTCTTACTAGTAGAACTAGCTTCTGCCAGCGGCTTAGCGTGAAAGTCGAAAATTATACATATTCCCGGCATAAAAAGTATCCTGTGTGCTATTCCTGACTAAAATCTATCTCTGTGCCAAATGTCATCCCTATGTATCCAGCCGTTTGAGCGTGAAGAAGTAACAAACATACAAACACACTCACACACTCACAAACTTTCGGCTTTATAATATTAGTGTAAAGTGGGTTGCCTTTTTTTTTCCTGGCCGCATATGGCAAAAACTTTGCCCTTCTCTAGATATTTCTTATTTGTTTCTCTTTTCTACACAACTTTCTTTCAAATAAAAACTAACTTCTTACCATCAGGTGAGAAAGTGGTCAAGCGCGAGCCTATAAAAAAAAACTTGAAAAATGTATATATTTGTGGTTCACTATCAAACACTTTTCAATTTATTTAATCAAGGTACCTACGACTAGATATGCTAATGCAGTTATGTGGGACTCCAACGCACTAAAACCCCACGGTGTCCTCCTGTGCCGCTTATGGCGGGAACATGGGCACGCGTTAGCACTCACCGCGAACCCGCCACGGCTGTCTGTCACCGGACCCACTTTTGGGGAGTACCCCCCATCACCAGCGTACCAGAACACATTGTACGCCGTGACCACCTCAGTGACCAAACCAGCACATTGGTGCCAGATGACCCTGTGTATGGCACGCTTGGTCACCCTTTGACGGGTCAGGTCAGTGGCTCCACCACCTACCATTTTTGGCCGCAGGGATATGGAGAGTGGCCAATGTTATACCGACACTCCTCCTCACCAAATACATCAAAGTAGAGTGCCAGCCTGCGTTCGAACCCACGACCTACAACTTGTACCTTGTATATATCAGTAGTATGTAGTATGTATATATCAGACAATATTCTCATAAACGGCATAAAGATTATGGGTGCCGGTGTAACAGGCACATGTGACATTTCACCATTGTCTCTAAGGATGACAACGCATCTGCAACGCCTCTGGAATTGCAGATGTCCATCGTTGGCGTTAACCACTTATCATAACGTGATCCTTCGGATAACATAAACAAAACTGGTAGTCCAGCACACCCTTAAATAATGTACAAATCATTGACCACTGTGGTCGTTAGTACAAGAGTAGAATAGAATAGAAATACATTTCAACACAGACACAACACAACAGCAACAAACATAGAGAAAAGACAGTAATGTACAAAGACAAATTGCGCTGAAAGTGCCCATACTAGGGCATGTAATATCGGAAGATTTTCAATTCCGATATTTATTTTGATTAGATCTCAATATCGGAATTCCGATATTAATATCGGAATTGGGCACTTTCGTTAAATATATATCGCATTTTATTTTTGTTAATTTCCCAAATTCGGTATAAGGTTGGATTGAGTACAGTAAAAAAATACGTTTATGCCGCGACATGATAGGATTTTCTATTGTGTCTCTCTCTAATCACTAGTGACTGTGTAATAGGGCGTTTATTTAACTAAACTGCACATTTGTTTCCAAGAAGGAATATAAGTAATGTGTCTCTGAAAAAGGATAATGTAAAAAAAAACAGAAAATAAATGTTTGTCGATCAATCTGAAAGTAGCCCCGATAAGTGTAGTGACTAATACTGATTTATAATTCCAGTATAAGTATCAGTCACTGTGGCAAGGCCTCCTGGGGCCTATGTTCAGCAGTGAACGTATTTTGTCTGAAATGATAATGATGATGAGAGATAATGAATTCAAGTAGTGGAAGTTAATTTATCCATCATATTAATGATCGTATAGACTAATTTGTTGTATTCAATACAAGCAAAAGCCAGAAAACTATTAAGCTTTATTTTTTTAGGTTTCCAAGCAAGTAACACATTTTACATTTGAAATAAAGTTTAACACGGATAGGTACTCGTTCCAAAACAGCTCTCAAAAGTATGCAAAATTATCTAAGTATTCATCATCATCGTCATGTCAGCCGAAAGATGTCCACTGCTGAACATAAGCCTACCCAAAATGTCGTGACATTGGCCGATGCCGTGCGTCTCATATTCTGTGGATACCCGTAACCTAAGGATGAATCAATGAAAATATCATTTTAACGACGGGTTCTATCAAGCTGTGTATTTACTTGTACTCTTAAAGCTAACATTTTTAGCAATCTCGGAACTGAAAATCTGGAATTCATCAAGGTCCGTATTATTTTTTCATGAAGTGAAGTTTAAGTAAATAAGTGCCCGATTAGTAAACAGATTATGCGACCACTGCTAATCACCGTAGTCAAAAGGCTTAAACGCGCTTTCTCGCTTGACGCTTCACAAGGATCTAAAATAAGAGTGTCATTCTGAACTTCGACAGTTAATTATTTCGACACAGTCTCAATTTCGAAAAACACTAGTTCGACTACTCATTGCTTCGACAGAACATATAAGGTATTTTTTCTGATTCCGAGATTCCGATATTGGATCACTCAGTATCGGAATTGAAATATCGGTAATTTCGTTCCGAGATTCCGATATTACGAGATTCCGATATTCATGCCCTAGCCCATACCGAGAGGGATACTTGTGGGTCAAGGATACTTGTAGGAGTATACTTAGCTCATACAAGCATCTGATTATAAGACGTATTTTATTACGCCCGCCTCTGTATTTTTATGTGCATGGAGTATTCATCATCTGCCTTTTTAATGTTTCCACTGCTGGGACAAAAGCCTCCTCTCTGTGACAGGGAATGGGCCGTAAACCACCACGCGGGCCCAATGCGGGTTGGTGGATGTCAAATGTATTCGAATTTTTGTTTCTAGGACATGCCCTGTTTCCTCAAGATGTTTTCTTCACCGTTTTGAGAACCGGGGTGGTAAAATAATTTACACAAAGTAAAGCGCCTGCCTGGAATATTAAATCCTTCTAATATTATAAATGCGAAACTTTGGATGGATGGATAATTAATTTATTTATTTTCAGCCTGAATTGTCCTACTGAAGGGCAAATACCTCCTTTTCTTCCTTCAATTTCACCCGGTTTTGCGCAAGTGTAGACTAGCAGCGTAAGTGCGTGTGTTTCTTTCTTTCAAGGCAAAGGGCATGACTCCAGCATATGACAAATTCCTTTTAAATAATTAGATATTTCCAAAAATTATTGGACTCTTTCGAAAAGAGTAACTTCACCAATCAAAGCGTCCAATATTTTTTGGCAATTCCTAATTATTTAACACGTTCATTTCCGGAATTACTGAAACAATAAAAAGCGATCGTGTCTTGCGCGAGGCGAGTCCTTGACAACGAATGTGTCAAAGGGAATTTGTCATAATCTTTCATGGAGTTATATATACCCTTTGCCCTGCCGAATTCAGTTACGCAATTAGGCTGCAGTCCTTTCTGTAGGTGTCAAGTTCATCCCGCCATCTTTGCCTGGGTCATGGATGGATGTATGTTTGTTAATCAATCACACCAAAACGGCTGAACGGATTTGGTTGAAAGGCACAGAAATAGATTATAGTCTGGAATATCATATAGGTTTCTTTTCATCCCGTTATAATAATAATATGTTCCTTGGGATAAGAAAATATTTTACAAGCGGGCGAGGCCGCTGGTGAAAAATATTTAATAAATAAATGTATTCCTAACCACTACCCTTCTTTTCCACAGGTGGTGGCAGAATTCGACGATGTGGAACCAGACGCCCTGTACGATGTGCTTCACGACCCTGAGTACCGCTCGGTGTGGGACACCCACATGTTGGCCGCTGAAGACGCGGGACACATCAACGTTAACAACGATGTCGGGTACTATGCGAGTGAGTATCATCATCACCTGCCTAACTGCTTGTATGTATGCATTTTTTTTGGGACAATCTCACCGCACTATACCCAAACGACTGCAACGCCTGAAAGCCAGAATCAACAGTGGCGACCACCAGAAATGCTCGACAAAGTCCCGAAGAAGGTTTTTTTTCTTTTTTAAGTTCTTTTTTTTTTGTATTTATTTTCACCGGGCTGGTGTCCGCAACTCCACGTCCAAGCGCATATTTTGCTTACGGGTGGGATTAGTAGATCATTTGATTTACCCAAGATCCCCAAGGAAGGACAGCAGTCCTACCCTGGTGTTACTGACTATTTCACGGGCCTCACTTCGGTAGTATTTTGCCCTGTACCGCTGGGCAGCATAAGACCAGATGAGATACTGTCTCGTCCTCCCCCATGTAGGCTCTGCAACGAGGGTTGTCTGCTCCTATGACAAAGACATGCGTAGCTTTAACCAACTGTATTGGGGTAGGGAGAAAATTCAAACTTCTGATTCTCAGTTAGCACCAATGTCAACGTTTTTCGTGAGCCTTAGCTAACTAAGTTGCGGTCAGCTTTACATGGAGCGAACGTTTAGCTAACTTCAGCCACCCAGATACTGCGCAATACGACACAATTCCATTTTTAACTGACTTTCTAAAAAGTTAGGTAAGGAGGATACATCTGGTTTTATAGTAGTATCCTCCGACTGCACAGCATGATTTTCTTCTTTTTTACGTCTTTTTAGTTTGCTTTTTAAGCAGTCGGGTTTTTTGATTTTTTTAATTAACTTTTTTTATTTACAACTTTTTAGTTATTTTTTTTTAGAATTAAGTACATTTAAACATATAAGTGTAATATATTTTTGAAATCGCCTTTTAAAAGCCTTTATTTTGATACCCCACACAACGGGTTAGGAAGAAAAAAAAAATCCCCACAAAATGGCGCTCAAAATCCGCCATTTTTGTTTTTTCCAATTTTAATGTAGCCAGTGACACTCGCAGGATTAAGACGAATCGATTGACGTAAGAATCATCAAAATCGGAACAAACATACATACATACATACTTACATACATACATACATAGACTGATAAACACATTACCCTCCTTCGGCAGTCGGGTAAAAAGGAGGAGATCTATGATCGGCTGCATGTTTTTTTTGTTTGTTAACCGATTACTCCTTCAATTATGGACCGATTTGAAAATTATGTTTTTGTTTCAAAGCGTATACTTTCGAGGTGGTCCCATTGTCACAAAGTCAGAATCTGATGAGGGGATCCCATGGAAATCGAAGGAACTCCTCAAATTTTATGAAGCGATTTTGGTATTTTTATCAACATGGCATGCATTCAGAAAGTATCATTTGGTGCAGTGGAACTGATGAGGAAGACTACAGATGGCCGCAGTCACTTCTCAATGAGAAGTATGTTTTGGGTATAAGATAACTCGCATAGTTAAATGACTAAAGCAAATTTAAATAAATGGTACTAATGAAAATGATACCATCGAACTGATCTGTTGATGAAGCCGGAAGGTAGGCACCGGAACTCTGTAATAAAACAAGTATCCCAGTCGTGTTTAGGCTTTTTGGAATTTTTATGAGAAGCCCTTAGGCTGTAAATGTTGTTTTTTTGAGGTACCAAAACTAAAAAGAGAAAACAAAATTCTTTTTAACAAAAAAAATAATCTGACTTCCAAAACAAAACACTACAAAGCGAAAAATAACTTTTGTTTCGGCAGTCGGCGTAAAAACGAAAAAAATATTGGTACCGAAGCGAAGTTATTATTCGATTTATGATTTGGAAGTCGGTTCAATTTTTTGTTAGAAGTTTTTTTTGGTGAGACTGTTTGCCTTGTCAGACTTAGCCTTACCTGTAAATACTATTAAAGATTTTATTTTATTTTTTTTCTCTTTTCTAGGGTTCATCAATAGGATGGACCCATTTTATTACAATCTAGCCTTATAAATAGACTAATAAGTAATTTAATTATAACCTAAACTATTACATTGTCTTCACTAAGAATGTGTCCAATAGCACTTTTCTTATTGTCTCTATTAAGGCGAATACACTTCATTCTTGTGTTTGTTTGGTACTTTTGTACCTTACACTATTCACATTCACTAACACTAAACACTAACTCGAACAGTTTTGTTCTTTTTAGTCTTCTCACTATGTTTGTGTGGTCGAGAAGCTGGATTGCCTCGACGTTCACATGCTGATGAAGTCTCTTTTCGTGAGCTTCTGCAAATTTCTGGATCACTTTATCGATGAACTCAACTTTTAGGTCCCGATGGAGGTCATCATTTCGTATGTACCAAGGTGCATTTACAATTGCCCTTAGCACTTTGTTCTGGAATCGTTGTATAATTAATATATTGCTCTGTTTGGTGCAGCCCCATAGCTGAATACCATATTGATTTTCAATTGACAGACGGTACCAAACCAACTGCTGAATATGCTTTCTAACTATTTTCTGACTGCTGTGACTGACTATTTGTGATGGATATATAGTCGCTAAACTTCAGTCCGACCTCGATGACGAAAGACACCAACGACCTTAAGGGAACAAAACGCGCACTCATTTCACACCCGCGCGACCATAAGTTCAGTAGACATTTTTTTTCTTATTATTTTATGACTTAAAAAAGCGTTAGATCAAATTGTAGATAATTAAATTGTCTTTGAGGTGGTGAACATATCGTTAAATTAGGCCCGGCGTTTTGGTGCGATTGTCGTTTTTTCGTCCGTGTTATTTATAACTTTTCAAATAAACTGCCGAGCAATGAAAAAGTTCCACCCACAAAATGCCGACAAACACCTTAATTTAATTTTTTCACGTTTAATTTAAAATTTGAACACAATATTTACGTTTTTAGTTGGTAATATTCTGATGCGCTGTTAAATGTACTTCAATATTGCAGACGGCGACATTAAGCTAGCCTTTTCCGTTTAGGAGTAATTTGGTGCTATGTCACTGGAACTTTTTCATTGCTCGCTAGTGTATAATGAAACTAAGTTATACGAATAAAACTCAAAATTTTCATAGATCAAATTTAAAAACATGGTCTAATGTAACATATATTTATCCAAAAACTTACGACTAGCCGTTTAGACGTGATTCTCATTTTAAAATCAGCTACTGAGGGGTAGTAGCTCCGTCCAAAAGCACAGAAGCTTCCTGGGAGCTTCACAAGCTTCACGGAGTTACCTCACTGTTTCGAGGATTTCTTCGCGTTGAGTTGCCACTACTGAGGGGTATCAGAGCCGTAATCATGAAGACCGAACCGTGCGGCGTTTTAAAATAGCCACGAGTCGATAGTGATCATGCTACCTAGGCACACTGTATGATTTATAACGTCAATAAATGATATATAGTCTCTAGGAAAACTATAACTAGCTTATATCGCAAATTGAATTTACGAGATAAGTCAAGATCTCTCTTCTTCTTCTTCCTTTTCCCACTTTAGGTAGGGTCGGCTCTCCTTATTTCACGGCCACGGCACTCTTCTGCCCTCAGGGAGGCTCTGAGCCGTTCTCACGACGTAGATGGATACGCCAATTACAAACCCCGCGCGTAGCTTCTCCGAAGTATTCGGAGTAGAGGCTGCACGTGTGCTGGGCGTTCAGGCTGGAGCGTTCAGTAAGAATGGCGGCGGATTAGCCTTTAGTCGGCCAACGGCGGCGCATAAGCCTCGTAGCAGGTTACAGTCTTGGCGTCAGGTGGTAACCGGCCGTAAAAGGTCAACCAAAACAGCCCTCCTATTTCACTATGCGCAAAGACAAGATAAGTCTAAATTGCATGAAAGTAAAATCATAGAATTTGAAAGAAAATTACGGTTAAGAATTTAAACGTGTTCAAAATACAGAATCTTAATGTACAATGGGACGATGTCATTGGATTTTCCGTCGTAAAATTATCCACTTCTATACAAACTTTTTTAAACGAGTTTAACCCCATAATTTTTTATGGCATAAGGGAATCTTTGCTTTTCCACCCGGTCGTTTAGGCTTGCATTGTATGCCATTGAAATAAAGATTTTTCTCAGAAAGTGTCCATGATTTTATGTACGTGTTCACTTTTTTTCATCGAACGTTTAGGAAAAGGAGCAAAATTATCGTAGCAGGTGGTGTAGTTTCTACCTAAACTTACGCTATTTTCCCATAGGGATCTATATATGATTAGGTATGTATTTAATTAATAATTAATGTACACACAATATGTTGCACATAAAGGGTCTTTCAACAAGGACGGGTCGATGTTAAAATTGAATAAAACAAGATGTGTGTGAGATATTAACGAAATTTATTTTTTATTTAAAAGGCCCATTTATGCCAATTATGGATGGAATATGACATCGTTCAAATGTCCGCCGCGGCTTCGTATGGTGGCACGAATCCGAGAGATCCAATTTTTAATGACTCTGCTGCATAGATCGAGCGAGCGCTACAGATCAATGATAAACAATTTCTTTTGGCTTGAATTGAACAATATGGACGTGAACGACATGTGGTTCCAGCAAGATGGCGCTACTTGCCACACAGCGAACGACACAATCGACATTCTGCATGAACGGTTTGAGGGTAGAGTTAGAGTTCCGCTAGACTTTTTCTTGTGGGGTTTTCTGAAGTCGCAGGTCTATGCCAATAAACCACATTCGACCGTTGCCCTGAAAGCCAACATAACGCAGGTCATCGCTCGGATTCAGCCGGATCTATGCAGCAGAGTCATTAAAAATTGGACCTCTCGGATTCGTGCCACCATACGAAGCCACGGCGGATATTTGAACGATGTCATATTCCATCCATAATTGGCATAAAAGGGCCTTTTAAATAAAAAATAAATTTCGTTAATATCTCACACACATCTTGTTTTATTAAATTTTAACATCGACCCGTCCTTGTTGAAAGACCCTTTATTATAAATGCAAAAGTTTGGATGGATGTATGTTTGTTACTCAAACACGCCTGAAGGGCTGAACGGATCTGCATGAAATTAGGCACACAGATAGATTAGAGTCTGAATTAGCACATAGGTTACATTTTATCCTGGTAGTATATTCCCGTGGGATAATTTCCGATTATCACGCGGGCGATGCCGCTGACAGAAGCTAGTTATACATAAAGACAACACATCAAGGCAATAGAGTACAAAGGCACTGCTTATTTCTTAAGAAATTTCTACCAGCAGACCCGCGAAGAGGAAAAAACCAGCCAAGTGCGAGTCAGACTCGCGCACGAAGGGTTCCGTACCATTATTGAAAAAAATTGCAAAAAAGTCACGTTTGTTGTATGGCCCCAATTCTGCTTTGCCGACTTTTTAGTATTTGTTTTTATACCGGCAACAGAAATACATAATCTGTGAAAATTTCAACTGTCTAGCTATCACGGTTCATGAGATACAGCCTGGTGACAGACAGACGGACAGTGGAGTCTTAGTAATAGGGTCCCGTTTTCACCCTTTAGTACGGAACACTAAAATGAAAAAGAAATGTAGACAATAGTAAAAATAATGTATGTATGTTTAGGAATACCGCTTTTGATTAATATTTTGCTTATCTTTCTGTAGTTATTCACGTAAATTAAGCACAATCGTGTTATAGATAATGAACTTGTACTCTTTTGTGACTAACTAAAAAACCGCCCAAGTGCGAGTCGCACTCGCGCACGAAGGGTTCCGTACCATTATAGCAAAAAACGGCAAAAAAGTCACGTTTTTTGTATGGGAGCCCTACTTAAATATTTATTTTATTCTGTTTTTAGTATTTGTTGTTATAGCGGCAACAGAAATACATCATCTGAGAAAATTTCAACTGTATAGCTATCACGGTTCATGAGATACAGCCTGGTGACAGACAGACAGACAGACAGACAGACAGACGGACCGCGAAATCTCAATAATAGGGTCCCGTTTTTACCCTTTGGGTACGGAACCCTAAAAAAAAAAAAGTACAAGTCCTTCCAGATAAAGATCAAAGAACGGTTCCACTCAACTTTGTACAGAACTAGAATTGGAACCAAAGGATAACGAGTATTTTCCGCCCAAAAAAGAACTAATTAGAAGCGAGAACCATTACACGTTCTATCTCCTCGCAATTCAGTCACTTAGGAAAACGAAGTTCATTTAAATTAACACTTGCTTGCCTAGCTAACTAAGGCCCAGATTTTTTATTCTTAGTTAACTCAACCATTGATGCTAACCAATGGTTTTAAATTTCGGTAAAACGCGTTTTCAGCAATTGTCAGTCTAACAAGTGGTCAAATATTCAACTCTTTATATTATTTGATCATTTGTGAGGCTAATTTTCTCTTCTTGGTTGCGTTCTTGATTACTAAAGGTCGTGTCCCTGTAAGGCCCTCGTGGCTTTATGCACGATGTTCTTCCACTTCAATCGGTTCTCAGCTTCTCTCAGGGCGGTTGTAACAGAGAGTCCAGTGAGGGCGGTTACCTGGTCTCACCAGCGTTTAGGTGACCGGCCGCGAGGTTTTCCAATCCACCTTGCTCATTACCACCAACTTCACTAGATTGTCTGGTACCCGACGGGCAATGTGACCAAAGTAGCTGAGGGTCCTTCGGTAGCAGAGCGTGGTTAGTCTGTCTTTTATGCCTAGTTGATCAAGGATAGATTTGTTCGTTCTCTTGGCGGTCCACGGTATGCGGAGCATTCTTCGCCAACACTACATCTCAAAAGCTTCTATCTTTTTATTTCTATTGCCCGAATCGCCCACGACTCCGATCCTTAAAGGAATGTCGAGAAAACCAGTGTCCGGACTAGTCTCATCTTGGTGACTTTGGGTACCTTTCTGTCCTGCCAAATACGTGTCAGTTTACTCATCGCAGCTTTGGCCATTTGATTCCTTCTCTTCTCTCTTATTTTTGAGGCTACTATTTGATGATAAAATGCAAATAAGTGAAATCTATTCATTAACATCCAATGGTTAACATATTTAACTGTTGGTTGAGTTAATTACGGATAAAAAAAACTTGGTTTGGTTGTTTTTTAGCAATTTGCAGTTCGGTGTTAGGTTGTAAGTTCTTATAAGAATTAGTCCACAGTAACGAATATTTAAATATTACTAGCTGTTGCCCGCGACTTCGTCTTATTTCTTTAAATGGTGCAATGATATTTTATGTATGTGGGTCGCCTTACTTTATAAATTATTAGTTCACCATACAAACTTTGTCGTGGGTTCGAGACCAGGCAGGCGCTTTACTTTGAGTAAACTGTTTCATAAACAATGCTCTCGAAACGGTGAAGGAAAACATCGTGAGGAAACCGGCATGTCCTAGAACCAAAAATTCGAAGACATGTGACATCCACCAACCCGCACGTGGCCCACGTGGTGGATTACGGCCCATTCCCTCTCACAGAGAGGAGGCCTGTGTCCCAGCAGTGGGAAAATTAATAGGCTGATGATGACGATGATACAAACTTCCACCACCCCTTTCCAGTCTCTTTAGGATGATTTCCGGGATAAAAACTATCCTACTTGCTTGCCAGGGTCTCAATCTATCTCCATACCAATTTTCATCTAAGTCGGTTCAGCGGTTTAAGCGTGAAAAAATAACATACAGACAGACATACAGATTTTCTTTTGTATTTATAATATTAAGTATTGATATGGATTTATTATTACAATTACTCTCTGCACTTACAGTGTCACCCAAAACGTGCACAGAGTCAACAATAACATTAATAACACAGAACCATACAAATAAAAACATAAAATTAAACAAACAACTAAAACAAATTAACAAATAATTAAAATAAAATAAATAATAAATTTAATTTCGTAATAGCCATTCAATAATTACCGAATTTGTTCCTCTGAAGTCCTTGATCATGATCATTTCAACCGAAAGATGTCCACTGCTGAACATAAACTGCTGAACATACCTACCCTGACGCATCTTCATAAACTTTTCAAAAGTCATTAAGGAAAATATAATCTCTTTTACCTGCTTGCTAACCTAGTGTTTTACTGAAGTTAAGAGAAAATAATGAAGATAAATGTCCGCTTCTAACGCCAGACGCTCTTGAAATAATTATTTATAAATTGGCACTTAATAAAGGCACCCCTGTAGAGCTGGACTGGATTAGCGCTTGATTGATTTCAAATAAACCTCCCCGGAGGCGAGTGTTGAGGCTAGAATATTATTACATCACATGTGTTAGCCTTGTATTTTATGAACAAGTAGGTACTGTGAAAGATTAACTAGGCCAGGGATTCCCAAAGCTTTTTGTCATGCCTCCATTCTGCGAAATGAAAATGCGCAGCCCTTTTGTATTTGTATTTAGGTAACTAAAAGTCATTTTTTTTTTAAATTTATTAAGAGTAAGTTTATTGTTAACTAGCTGACCCCCTCGGCTTCGCTTCCGTCAACTGGCTACCTACCTTCCTACAACCTACCTAACCTACCCACCGAGACTGCAAAATTTTTCTAGTCTCGGTTACATTATTGCAATTTTCATAAGGATCTCTATTTAAAAAAAAAAAATTGTAGCCTATGTTACTCCGGCATAAAGTAGCTCAAAAAACCGAAAAAAAATTGAAGTCTGTCCAGTAGTTTTTAAGTTTATTCGATACAAACTAATCTTTCCTCTTTATAATAATATTAGTGTAGATAAAAAAATATATACATACTAGCTGACCCGGCAAACTTTGTTTTGCGATAAAAACACCAAACATTCATCTACCCTACCTACCCTAACTACCTACCCTACCCTACCCTACCCTACCTACCCTACCCTACCCTACCCTACCTACCCTACCCTATCCTACCTACCCTACCTACCCTACCCTACCCTACCCTACCTACCCTACCTATCCTACCCTACCTGCCCTACCCTACCCTACCTACCCTACCCTACCTACCCTACCTAACCTACCCTACCCTACCCTATATCTCAAGTTGGACCAGACTGCTCACGATGTGCCAATTTAATTTAAAATCGATTATGTTGTTTAGGAATCCATCGCGGATAAACATCGTGACAGGAGATTTATATATATTAGATATTGAAAAAGAATGGCAAAGGTAGTCAGTGTGATGTGAGCTTGCATATGATAAGTTTCCAAATTCTGGGTTAAATAGAAGAAGGTGCATAACGTTCGTAAATCACTAGCAATATCGATTTTGCTCCTGCAGCCGTATTGCATAATGAATTTGGCAAGGCAAACGGCAAAGACTATGGAAAATTTACCAATCACATAGGCGGAAATCCACATCGCGTCTTTCATCACTCATGTGATTGGTCGACTTATTACACTCTTTGCCGTTGATTTTTATTTCATATTGTGATAAAACGATATTTAAGCAAACGCACACATTTTTTTATAAGTTTGTCTATATATACTATCTACTATTATATTTACCTATTTAATTTCTTTTTAACGATACCACATACATTGATATCGGTTAAGCCGTTTAGAAGTTATGGTGGAATAAAGAAACTCACACACATACATGAACTCTGGAAACATAACACTCCTTTTTTGGGCAGTCGTGTAAAAAGGTCACTTTCCCAAAGCATTTCCACGTAATGTCACATTCCTGCGAATGCTCGACGCTGCGTTCGACGTAATGCTCTTGGCGAGTGACTTTACCTTTAACATTTATTTCTACCTTGCGTTCATTGTTGAAATTTCGGATCTGGTAGACCATGGTCTACTACCGGTGTTCCCAAATCGTTCAATCATTGAAGCGTGATAGATTTACAAACATCCAAACGTACAGACTTCCTCGTCTATGATATTAGTAGAATTGGGCATTATCTTCCAGAGAAATTGACCTAATATTTGAAGCTGAAAAATACAGAGAGATAAGCATTTAACTTTTAGCCCGCCAAAAAACTGTAGGTGGCGGAGCCATTGACCTTGACCCGTCTCTGGGGGATCAAGGGTACCATACACGGGGTCGTCTGGCGCCCATGTGCTGGTTTGGTCCCTGGGGTGGTCACGGCAGTGCTAACGCGTGCCCGTGTTCCCACCATAAGCGGCACAGGTGTCCACCGTGGAGTTTTAGTGGGGTGGTCACGGCGTATAGTGTGTTCTGGTGATGTGGGGTTCTCTCCAGAGGAGGGTCCGGTGACGGACAGCAGCGGCGGGTTCGCGGTGAGTGCTAACGCGTGCCCGTGTTCCCGCCATAAGCGGCAAAGGAGGACACCGTGGAGTTTTAGTGGGTTAGAATCCCACATAACTGCGCTATCTCCCCGTGGTAGCGCAGTAAGCGTAAGAATTTTCAACGCAAAAAAAAAAGAAAAAAAGAAGGTTACATTCTGAACATTTTCACCGAGGTCAGATATATCCTTTATTAGGCTAATAAACAGTAACCCTTATTTCCTCCTTATAACTCATAAGGGCTCATATATCTGGCACTTAAGAGCTGGATTAAGTTGCGTTTGAAATTACCCCATTACCTTTAGTTAATAGCTATCCTTTATCGGCATTGCTAAGGTCTTTTTATTATGTCTTTAGACGATTGTAGTAACTTTATGGCAGGTAAAACTACTTTTTATTAATGTGAACCAATAAAAGGGGTGAGTTTAATTAATTTTCGGTACGTTACCTGTGTATGACATAAAAAGGCCCAATGCCTTTTTATATAAATTAACTGGCATGAATTTACGGCGAACATCATAACATAATATCAGGGGGGTGGCTTTATGTGGTGATTATGTATGAGAGAGTATATACGAGTATATGAGATTACTTTGAGTGTGCGTAAGTGACAGATGTATACAAGTTATATACATTTGTCCCTTACACACACTCAAAATAACCTAAATATAAACCAAAATAACATAATAAAACTCAAAATAACATAATTTAGGGCGCACGGTTGGCGCAGTGGTTGAGCGATTGACTGCTGCGCTGCGTGTCGCGGGTTCGATTCCCGCAGGGAACAAATATTTGTATGACTTGCAGATAATTGTTCCGGCTCTGGGTGTTTGTGTATGAGTTTATATGTTTGTAAAAAAAAACCAAACTCGAACTATACTACAAATAAACGCGGTATAAAGTTATACCAGGTATAACAAAGGTATAACCATACATTTTCATAGGTTTATACTTGGTATAACTTTATACCGCGTTTATTTGTAAGACGGTAAGAGCTTATGGTCACCACCCTGGTCTGTATTCCCCGAGGAGTTGGGCAGAGACGCACTTCTAGAGCACCTACATTTCATCAGATATATTTAAGTCCCACGTAATATGGGACGAGCCTATTCCCATCAACCGGGTACAAATCCCGGGGAAAAACCCAATACACTTTGCCCGACCTAGGAGTCGAATCCTGGAATTCATACTCAGCAGTAGCACTTGTTACCACTAAACCAATGAGGCAGTTAGCTTTTAAGGCCCACTTGTGTCAAAAATTGTTTAAGGCGATGATAGCTCAGTGGTAGTGACGTCGGATACCGAGACGAAGGTCGCGGGTTCGAATCCTACAATGAGCTTGAGCTTTCGGTGAAGGAAAACATCGTGAGGAAACCATAGCACGGTGGTAGGGTACTTTGTAGTACCCGCCTGGCTGGCAACCACCCTCAAGTTGAAAATCTGTCGCCAAGCACCTTCCGGTGTGTTCCGACAGCAGCACTTGAGAGCCAGTTCCCTTCTAGGCTTTGTGTGCTTACCACCATCGGCCACATCATCACTGACCACGGTGAGATTGTGGTCAAACACAGGCCTATACATAGTAAAAAAAAAAAAAAAAAAAACTTAACTCGGAGTCAGTTAAAATATGTCGCACGTAATGAGGGGTCAAATAACACGGGGTTAACATCTAACTCGGAGTTATTAAGATAAAGAAGTAATTATATAGTAACATGGTAGATACACAGTGTATAATGTATCTATTTAGTGAAGGCATTGACACGATACGAAGAATTGAAGCCAATATAAGTACTTAAATTCGAAAAAATTTCAAAGAGACTCATTTTCATATCAGATCAAAGAATCTCATTAATTACCCAGTCACTGGGAAGGTACAGTCAACCACTAAGCACTGATAACTTCTCAGTACTTAGTCATATTTTGTTTTTTATTTGTGATGGGTTTGCTCTTGACTCTAGTCTAAAAATCTAGAGACGGACAGTACTAGGTTGAATAGTAACTATACAAGTAACGCATCAAAGCAGTATAACGGTCGTCTTACAGCATTTCTGTAGCGTTTTTGCCTCGTCAGCCTAGCGGGGCCCGTCGGCAAACATTTATTAAATTTTCGTCAAACGCTCTACTAAATTTTAGTTTGCCAATAAAAGCAAAAACTGCTTTCATGTCATACAAAAAAATACATGACCTACAGAAAAAGGTGCAAGTTCAAAGTTAACACTAACTAAACCCATAATTTACTATACCTTTAAAAAAAAAAAAGAAAATGCTACACAAAACTTATCTGAGCACATTTCTTTCTCAAACAGCCTTTCATCGGTAAGTTTTACGTGCGGAACGACTCATAAAAAATAGATTCCTATAAAATGGTACGTTTCGGAAGTCGCTGTTCTACCGCTAAATCACAAGGGAACGTGTTAAACGAAGCTTGCTTTTTATTCGCGTTCAGAATGCGAAAGTGACACGTGTAGAACCAGCAAGTTTTTTAAAGTGGGCTTTTGAACCTGCCTCGTAGTCACAAGTGGGCTTTCGAACCTGCCTCATTGTCACAAGTGCAAACGGGGAAAGTTTTATTGGTTTTTTCCACCTAGAATTTTTGGATTTGTGCCCGGTCAGTGGCAATAGGGGAGGCTCCGCCCCCTCTATTACATGGGACTTGAAAATAAGTGGCGGAATATGTGTTTACTATAGGTGCACGCCTGCCCAATCCGTTGAGGAATCCAGGCGTGATGATATGTTTAATATGGAATTTAGAAACCGACTATAAAAACTCTTAATTATAAAAATCTCGGCTGCTGGTTGACCGGTTCTAGATTCAAATTCTGTATGAAAAATTTGAATTGAGAATCTACTGATCAGTTGATAAATAACGTCAAGATTATTATAAATGCTCGCCGCCGCTTACATACTTCGTGATGTGGGCGTCCAAGCAGAAAGGGTCCAGATCTTGGCATTTAGTTTTTGAGGTATACGCAGTTTTGTGAAGAAGCCCTCATACAAACACAAGTAAAGTTTCTCGAATCAAAATCGGTCCATCCGTTTAGGAGCTATGATGCCACAGACAGGTACACAAACACAAATACACAAACAGACAGGTACACATATGAAACTTATAACGACCCCCTTTTTCCGTCAGGGGTTAAAAATGACATCTGGGCCCAAGAGAAGTCTCGGAATTTAATGTATGGTCACCTATCCACGGACCGACCTCTGCAAAAGTAGATTGAACCGTCCGGCTGCTATTATTTACACAAGAGCTCCACTGTGACGCGTAGATATTCTAAGCATGGCGGTCATAGATATCGTTAAAATATTCTCTGCAGAGTGTGGGGGAGACGTTTGAAAAATGTGTGGTAGAAATATAGAGGAATCAATTTAACGATAGAATAAGAAGGGGCAATAAGTTTGCTCTCATTCTTGGCGCAAATAAGAGCTTGCCTAAGCTTAACTTGGGTTGCTTTTTAGCTTACTCACAAAGTTAGATTTGCGCTGATGTGAACAATATTTTCCCTATGTGCATAAGTTATAATTTTTATACGGTGGTTGTTTCGTTCTTATCCGTCAGAATGCTTCCTTTCTCACCAGAAAGTTTAACGTAAACGCAGCTGTATTTTGTTCGTAATTCTCATTATATCGGCGCTAGAAAGGCATATTGTATGAACGACCATTTTGGTTAAAATTGAGTTTTGTATATTATCATTGGATTTTTACCTTTCGAATGGTCTAGGCTCCAGTTAAATCCGAGCACTTTTGTGGTCGTTAATACCACGGTGATTTCAGTCATTTTCGAATTGAATTTTGTTTTAAATCCAACCATTTTCGTAATTTGTTCCATAAACCATAATATTATTATAAGCTAGCAACTAATTTAAATGACGACGAAGAAAATTTTCTATGACAAATGTCTATATTTTGTGACTATATCACATAGAAGTAGAATATCACCAGATGATGAAATTAGAGGCATACAAACGCGATTTATTTTCTATTTTGGACAAAAATAACTTAAATTTACCGCAAATTAAATAAATTCGAATTGGCAGTGAAAAAATGATGCGAATTCAATACGATTAAAATTTCATAATGTAAAAATTCAGACAAGAAAGTTTTATATCGTCATATTGTAGTGTAAAAGAGACACGCATATAAGTTCCGTTAATTATTCGTTCTTTTATTTTTGATCGGATCACACTTCAGGCCACAGATTGATAGTGACAAATGTCAGGTTTGCTCACCTGAAATACCGGGTTAGTATAACGGCATTACTTTTTAATGGTGCAAACCGTATCAAGAGTTTAACCCTCTTTCAAATAAACGCAGATTAAAGTTATACCAGGTATAACAAAGGAATAACCATACATTTTTATAGGTTTATACTTGGTATAACTTTATGCCGCGTTTATTTGTATGAGGGTAAATGTTTATGACTTAACTCCGAGATTACAAACTTTACATTTATTTATTTAACCCAACTAAACATGCAAGTTGGCCTAAGAGGTACGTCCCCGAGTCCGTCGCCCCTAGCCCCCCTAAATGGGTCCAGGAGCGATGGACTCGGGGACGTCCGTCACCCCCCACACATCAGGACCCGAGGTGGTGGCGCGTAGTGTTCCACGCGCGCCCCTCTTAGACGTTGTGGGGGGAGCCCAACACCTCACTCCCCGCCAACCCGAGGTCGTGGCCCGCAGAAGCGGGCTGGCAGTAGCTGGGGGTTGCGGAAGTATCGTTGTTCCCGCGACCCCCAGCGTAGGTGTGAGATGGAACATGGTAAAAAAAAAAAGTGGATCACTAGAAGAGTTCAGATTACAAAAAAAAATTCACTAGTGAGAAAGTACATAGTGTAGTTTTCCACTAGAGAAATGCTTAATGCCATTTGCAATTTTTTATTTGGGATGGATTTGCTCTTGACTCTAGTCTATGTCAGAGGTGACAGAGACAGAGTCGACGATGAAGTGAGCTTACCCAGAAGAAGCCTTCACTTTAACTTTGAAGAGAGAGTTTTTATTCCCGAAAAATGCACAATACTTTTGGAATAGGGCACGGAAGCGAAGCAGCATGAAAAAGCTATAATGTGATTTTTTATTTCGTGGACTAAACTGACATTTGGGGGGTTGTCACTTTATTGTTACATTAAAATAATGTCGTACCCTAACTATCCTGAGTGGTCGAAAGTTAATCGAAAATCGAAGTAGATCGAAAATTAACTATTTCACGGCATTAAAAAATAATTTGATTAGAAACTAGCAGCCCATATTTAGTTTCTACTCATTTATGTCAGACTTAATTTTATCGATTGCATTTATTTTATTGTTGATTTCATATTTAACACAATAAAAGTTCATGTACTATGTGTATGAATACTGTTATATTTAAATATATTACGTTTATATTCATAAAACAATTATTTACACCAATTAGTAAAAAATATTTCAGTAGTCATGTCACATCTATTCGATGAATCACTTATGATTGAGCCTTACCTACAACACTATGCTCCGCGCTTGCAACATTTAAAAAAAATAAGGTCAATAGCAGCTGTCAGCTTAGTCCACGAAAATAAAAAACCGGCCAAGTGCGAGTCGGACTCGCGCACGTAGGGCCCATTACCGCAAAAAACGGCAAAAAAACACGTTTGTTGTATGGGAGCCCTACTTAAATATTTATTTTATTCTGTTTTTAGTATTTGTTGTTATAGCGGCAACAGAAATACATCATCTGTGAAAATTTCAACTGTGTAGCTATCACGGTTCATGAGATACAGCCTGGTGACAGACAGACAGACAGACAGACGGACCGCGAAGTCTCAGTAATAGGGTCCCGTTTTTACCCTTTGGGTACGGAACTCTAAAAATCACGGTATAGTAATAGTAAAAGCAATTGCAACTACGACGACAACGCCAGCTTAAAATTTTACCAAGCAAGTTTAAAGTATGTATGCTACATATCTTCCAAAATTCCGCGTAGCACACTGCTACGCCGTAGCAACACTACGCCGTAGCCCACACGTAAGCATCCCTGCTATGCATTCCAGTATTGTAAAGAATGTCATACATACGATATGAACTAGTTTAGTACTGCTATATTACTTACTTATTCCATGTCTACCACAAACGGATGACATAAGCGTGTATAGTGATGCCAGGTTAGAGTAAGAAAAAGTACTAGGAATTTAATAAAACATGTTTATGGAAAACTTTTTGTAAGGACATTCTATATTGTTTTTATATTCATGGGATGATGTAGTGTGCCATGGAACTTCTAACTTAATCTCTAGTGTAAAAAAAGGGTATTATTGGTTGTACTCGCTTCGTCGTTCTACTAGATTTAATACTATGCATTCAATCAGACTGTAATAGCGTAATAGCCTATGTGAGTCGTGTATAAGACATTTCCAGACTTATTTTTTTTGCCGTTTTGTCTAACTACACATGCACAAATCACAGGATTAGAATTTATTGGTATGCATCAATGTTTTTTTTTGTGTGTTATGATTTGATGTTTACAATTGTGTTTATGAACGATGTCTGATAATTAATTAATTTATTATTGTAAATAATTTGCACGCTTGCTTGCAGGCAGAATACAGTGACCATTGTATTTTTCTGGCAAATAAACATTTTTGATTTGATTTGATTTAATGAATTAAAATTCAAACCGAAAATAATCATTGAAGCAGAAACTACAAAATCATACATCGCCGGTCTATCGATTAAATCATGCCTCGGGAAGTTTCCAAATTCTCCCGGGACATACTTGGCAAGCCAGAAACTACGTGATCTTGTCGAACTGTCCAAAGTTATCAAGCGGATTCCGTTCGATAAGTTTTGTAACCACTAGAGCAATAATCTTTGGGGTAGGTATGTTTATTATGTTTGTTTGTGTGTTTAGTCATGGTTGGATATTGAAAACATATAATTATGTGTTTGAGTGTTGTTGTATTTATTTATGTTAACCAGTGGAGCCAACAGGTTATATTTGTACCTTAATTATGTATAGGTTTATCTGTTCACTCATAACTTGTAAACTTCTTATTGTAATAGTGGTACATAGGCGGACTTAATGCAAGGCATTTAGGCTGGTTTATGCTGAGGGTGTTTTTTTTTTATATATTATTATTATGAACACTGCATTCATTTATTTCAGTCGAAAGCATTTAATGATAGGTTCGCGTTTGAACTCTATCACACCAACCGGGCGAGCACGGCCTCTGTGATAGGCTTGAGTCATGAATTTTATCACGGTTTTTGCTCCCAAACTGTGATAAAAATGTGTGACTCAAGCCTGTAACAGTAGGCCGTGCTCGCCCGGCCGATGTTGAGCTAAGTAGTATCTTATTAACCTACTCTTGTTTTAAAGTTTCCCAGGTTTGTATCACATCATAAGCCTATAATGTTCCTACTGCTGGGACACAGGCCTCCTCTCTGTGAAAGGGAATGGGTCGTAATCCACCACGCAGGCCCAGTGCGGGTTGGTGGATGTCACATGTCTTCGTATTTTTTGGTTCTAGGACATGCCGGTTTCCTCACGAAGTTTTTCTTCACCGTTTTTGAGAGCAGTGGTGATTAAATAATTTACACAAAGTAAAGCGCCTGCCTCGGCTCGAACCCACGACCTACAACTTGTAAGTCGCGGCCGATACCACTGGGCCACCACTGCTCTACCCAGGTTTGTATAGCTATCATTAAACACAGACATTATGTAGGGAATACCATATATTTATTTTATCTTCGATATCTATTACCATTTGTTGAGGTGTAAGCTTATATATTATATGTGTATATTTTAATTTATGAGTTTTAATTAATATTAATACGAGTATCCAATAAAGGAAGTTAAACCAATATTTTACGTGAATACCTAATCGATGTGTGTAAAAATACAACAGTTTATAGTTTTAGGTATTGGAAACAAAGGAAATACGACAATTTTCGTTCACAGTCGGACTGTTTACTGGCCATTTGTTCGCAAAGCTGCCGGTTTTTATTGAAGCCTACCCGTTATTTGGAACGGTGCCATGTTTCAACAAAGGCTTGACTAACAATTAATTATTATGATTTGTTTTAAAGTTGTTGTGTCGTATTAAATTGATCAATAAATCACTTTAAAAGTTATAAAATCATGTTGAGTATTCGATCATCATCATCATCATCATTTCAGCCGAAAGACGTCCACTGCTGGACATAGGCCTCCCCCAGGCGTCGCCACATTGACCGATCCCGTGCGTCTCGCATCCAGCGCCTTCCCGCAACCTTAACCAGGTCATCGGTCCACCTAGTGGGAGGCCTTCCAACATATCGTCTTCCGGTTCGCGGTCGCCATTCCAGAACTTTTCGGCCCCAACGGCCATCCGTTCTGCGAGCAATGTGCCCTGCCCACTGCCACTTAAGTTTGGCAATTCTTCGGGCTATGTAACTTTGGTTCTCCTGCGGATATCATAATTTCTGACGTGATCACGCAAGGAAATGCCGAGCATAGCCCTCTCCATTGCCCTTTGGGTGACTTTAAGCTTTCTGATAAGGCCCATTGTGAGCGACCACGTCTCGGTCCCATAGATGATCACTGGCAACACACACTGGTCATAGACTTTTGTCTTGAGACATTGCGGTAAATTGGACGAGAAGATACCACGCAACTTCCCGAACGCCGCCCAGCCGAGTCGGATTCGACGGTTGACCTCTTTCTCGAAGTTGGATCTACCCAACTGGATCTTTTGTCCCAGGTAGACATAATCATCTACAACTTCAAGTAAACAGTCTCCGATCTTGATTGGAGTGGGTGTTACATGGGCATTCATCATGACCTTGGTTTTGTCCATGTTCATTTTAAGACCCACTCTTTCGGAAGCTCTATTGAGGTCATCGAGCATTGTACTGAGGCTCTCCATGGTCTCAGCCATGACCACTATGTCGTCGGCAAACCGAAGGTGAGTGATGTACTCGCCATTAACGTTGATGCCAAGCGCCTTCCAATCCAGAACCTTGAAGACATCCTCCAGCGCAGCAGTGAACAGTTTCGGAGAAATGACGTCTCCCTGTCTCACGCCGCGCCGGAGAAGGATTGGTTTCGAGGTCTGATCCTGAAGACGGACTGACATGGTGGCGTTTTTGTACAAACACTTCAACACCTCAATGTACCGGTAGTCGATCTGGCACCGTTGGAGAGATTGCAGTACAGCCCAAGTCTCGATCGAATCGAAGGCTTTCTCGTAGTCCACAAACGCTAAACAGAGAGGCAGGTTATACTCTTCGGTCTTCTGTATGACCTGCCGCAGCGTATGTATGTGGTCTACGGTGCTAAAGCCTTTTCGGAATCCGGCTTGTTCGGGAGGCTGGAAATCGTCAAACCTGCGCGCGAGACGATTCATGATGACTCTTGAAAACAACTTGTAGACATGGCTAAGAAGTGAGATGGGCCTATAATTCTTCAGTCGGGCATAGTCGCCCTTCTTGAAGAAGAGTACCACCACACCCCTGCACCATGCCTGTGGCGTTTTGCCCTCGAGTATGACGGCATCAAACAGCTTCTGAAGGAGGGCCTTAAGGACCGGTTTTCCACCCGCCTTCAGGAGTTCAGCCGTGATTCCGTCATCACCCGGCGCCTTGTTGTTTTTAAGCTGTTTCAGAGCCATCCTAATCTCGTACAGGCTGACGTCCGGGATATCTTCGGTATAGTGTCGGGTCAATCTAGGTATTGGGTCGTTTGCTAGTCTCGCAACGGGCTTGCTGATTGATGTGTACAACTGGCCATAGAATGTCTCGATCTCCCTCAGAAGCTCCGGTTTGGCGGATACGATGCTGCCATCGTCGGTCTTCAGTCTCGTAAGCTGGCTCTGCCCAATAGCCAGATCCCTTGCAAATACCTTGGAGCCTTTATTTCGCTCAATCGCGTCTTTAATACGCTCAGTGTTAAAGCGGCGGAGGTCTCTTTTCAAGGATTTAGAGATCTGTCTATTGAGCTGCCGATATTTGCACGCCTCATCTGAAGACTGCAGGATCATCTCACGCCTCTCCTTCATAAGCTTGAGAGTAGGATCAGAGAGCTTTTTAATTCTATCTGTACGACGGGTCTTGAAAAACTTAGACCCGACCGTATGGACAGCTTCCACGAACCCGTCATTGTATTCGTCCACTGAGCTCCCTAGGCACTCGAAACGATTCTGGAGTTCGAGCTGAAAGCTCTCGGGGTTTTGGACCTGAATCTGTGCTGGACGGAGCGTGGACTTCATCAGTCGAGACCTTTCAAGCTTAATATTAATGTTCAATGTGCCTCTTACCATGCGGTGATCGCTCCCGGTTTTTACTGAATTGATCACAGAGACATCATTGAACATTTGCTTCCTGGTTGTCATGATGAAGTCGATCTCATTTTTGTTGCACCATCGGGGCTCTGCCAGGTCCACTTCCTATGTTCACGCTTTTTGAAGAAGGAGTTCATCATATAGAGGCCCTCCTTCTCCATAAAACTGGCCAGTAGGTGACCCCGGTGGTTCCGACGTCCAACTCCAAATTGCCCCACTTGCAGCTCATCCTCGTCTCGTTTGCCCAGTTTCGCGTTGAAGTCCCCCATGACAACGGTGAAGTGAGTTTTGAAACCATGCATGGCTCTGGAGATATCCTCATACATGGTCTCTACCTCGTCGTCGGGGTGTGCCGAGGTTGGGGCGTAGACCTGTATGACCTTCAGCGAATATCATGCGGATATTCTGAGTATCAGGTACGCCACCCTGGTCGACACACTCTCGATCTTCACCACGTTATTCACAAGGGACTTGTGGACGATAAACCCGACACCACCCTGGGACTGCCGGTCACCCTCTCGGAAATAGAGCAGGTTGCCGGATTTGAGGATTATCGAGTCCTCCCCCTCTCTTCGGACTTCAGATAACCCTATAATACTCCATCGCAACCTGCTCAATTCCTCTTCGAGTTCGGTGATCTTTTCGTCGGTCCGAAGTGTGCGCGTGTTGTATGTTGCCAGGTCCAGTCGTCGGTGTTTGTTGGGGTAGCCGGATCCCGTCCGGAGATTCTTGGCACCCCTTGCCATGCCGTAACCTCGACCGCTACCGTAGTCGAGGGTAGGTAGGCTGCCGGGCACTAGGGGCCATTTTTTATTTGTGCTATTCATGGGGGGGGTTTTGCCATAATCGCCACGCTTGGCAGGCGGGTTGGCGATCGCAGTATGGTTGTTATAGAAGCACAGAGAACGCTGCTGCCCATTCTCTGGTTTGTCCCTTAGTCGCCTCTTACGACACCCACGGGAAGACATGGGATGGTGAAATTCTTTACATCCGGCACCATACGGAACGAGTATTCGATCAAGTTGCAATAATTTGTTTTTGTTAATAGCTAGACTTATCCACAGAGGGTCATCCACGATAATGCACAGGTAAAGTCACAGCTCCATAGCTTTGACTATAGTTGCCGAGTTGCCAGCCTATCGGGGCGTCCCTGCCACCTAAACGCACGTAAAACGTTTTGGGAATACTTTCATTGTGCGTACTTACGGCTAAATAGTGGAATTCCCTGTCGGTGTCGTTCCCATCGTCGAACACAACATCGGTCACCATATGGTGAGATAGTGGTCAAACACGAGCCTATCGATAATAGAAAATAAACTGCCGAGCAATGAAAAGGTTCCATCCACAAAATGCCGACAAACACCTTAATTTTTTCACATTTAATTTCAAAATTTGAACACAATATTTACGTTTTTAGTTGGTAATATTCTGATGCGCTGTTAAATGTACTTCAATATTGCAGACGGCGTCATTAAGCTAGCCTTTCCCGTTTAGGAGTAATTTGGTGCTATGTCACTGGAACTTTTCCATTGCTCGTTAGTGTATTTAGGTGTCTAGTTCATACTCGTATTTCATGTGTTCGAGAAATGATAACCGCGTGGTAGAAGTACTCCTATTTCACAGTAAATATGTTTCATCCGAATTTTCGGTTTTTATGGAGAACCCAAACCTCAAACGCTTTCCTTTATTTGCCTAATAAATAAAAGATCTCGAACTCACTCGATTTGCGCACGGTTGGCGCAGTGGTTGAGCAATTGACTGCTGCGCTGCGTGTCGCGGGTTCGATTCCCGCACGGAACAAAAATTTGTATGACCTACAGATAATTGTTCCGGCTCTGGGTGTTTGTGTATGTGAGTTTATATGTTTGTAAACGCACCCACGATACAGGAAGAAATTCCTAGTGTGGGGCAATGTTTAAAAAAAAAAAAAAAAAAAAAAAAAAAAAAAAAAATTTCTAATTCATGAGACAAGGAAACGAACTCATCGTTGAGTTGAGCCTTATTTTACTTAGCGCTTCGAATTGCTTAAGGGCAAATAAATTAAATTAAGATTTAGTTATTGAATAAAGATCGCTGCACACTTAAAGTGTTTGAAGCCCGGACGGAACGGGACGACAAGTTTTGAAAATATCATGTAAATGTATACGTCACGGGTGCATGGACGGGACGGGGATTTGGCGTTTTGTGTGACCCGTTCCGTCCAGGAATAAAACACGTTGCGTGTGTAGCGACCTTTAACTGACTGTTTCAGGGGTATGGTGGTCGTAAGGGACTGAGTATTGAGTCTAAGGTTTGATTCCTTTGTCGGGCAAAGTGAAATTGGGTTTTTCATAAAGAAATTCTTGAAAAGTATTTGTGTCATCTGTACAAAGTATGGATTACTGCCTATCACTCCAGGAAATACAGGTGTGATGTACTTAATTACCCGATTGCCGAAGGAGGATAATGTGTTTATCAGTGTATTACATACATAGACTGATAACATGCATATGTATGTTTGTTTCTGTGGCTTGTGCGACCGAACGCAAAGGAAAAAAAAAAAAATGTAGAATTTTGGCCCCATATTGTAGGCGGCCCAATTTATTTTTCGTTCCAAATCCATCGTGTAGGATATCACAATGAAGGGTTTTAAGAGGTGATTACAAAAATATATAACACATATATGTTCAAAAGTAAATCGAAAAAAAAATATACTTAAATAAAAAAAAGTTATTAAAAAACCAAAAACTAGACTGCTAAGAAGTAAACTGAAAAGACGTAAACAAGAAGAGAATCATGCTGTGCAGTCGGAGGATACATAATTATGGTTTTGGGCAGTCAGCTGGCGATTATATGGATATAAAGTTGTAATAGTGATTGGTACCAGTAATGTATTTACTGGTACCAATCACTATAAGGTATAGGTATCCCTTCAGAGATAGGTAGTAGTGTGTAGTAGTGTATAGTAGCTGTGTAGGTAGGTGTGGTGTGATGTATGTTAGCTGAACAAATGTGACAAGTTAAAAGTGAATAATATAGGTCGGCGTGTTACCAAAGCTATTCCTCGTTGAGCTCAGCGCCGTTCGTCTGTTTCAACAGATAAGCACCCTCTTTTTCGTAAAAGATGCGGTTGGTTTTAAAAGATCTTTTCTTTGTAAGAGTCTCTTTTTAAGAGATGTCTGAAAACCGACGGTTGAGGTGAAGAGATAATTATGTCGTCTTGAGTTTTCGTTTACATGTCTGCAATATTAGGTGGTCGTCTAAATTGCTTTTGGGCTAAAATGAGTAGATATATTTTGGAGATTTATGTTTTAAATAGTAAAAGCCGCACGGGTCGATCTTTAAGGTTAAGCAAAACTTGCTGAGGTCGATCTGTAGATGGGTGACAATTCCTTACATAGTTACCGAGACTCCTCCGTTCATCGGAAATGACGCCATTGGTCCCAGATGTAATTTGTACATCTGTCACGGCCTTACGCGGATCGTCAGAAGCCGTAAAATCTGACACCAATCTTACCAAGGGGTATCGTGTTCCCCAGTTACTGGATTTCCAAAACCGAGTAAATGGTCTCAGAAACAGAATTTCATTTGTAAACATAGGTTACGGTGTGTGAGGTGTTTAAATTTTTAGTAAACTCTATGTTTTGCCCTGAGGCGTACAAATATGATTTGCCTGGCAAAAGCAACTGAAGGAACACGGGTGGGTTTTTTTTAAAGGTCTGATAGACAGTTGTTTCTTCTTCTGGTATTTAGCAGCATTTTTTTATCATATACACAAATACACAGGCACTCGTCAAACTTATAAACCTCTCTTTTTCCGTCGGAGCTAAAATTTTTATAAATGACTTGCTTTTGCCCGCGGCTTCGCACGCGTAGACTACATGCTTCTCCTTATTATATTTTAACAGTACGTAAAGAAAAGTAAAAAATAATGTAATGCGAAAGTGTTTCTTAGGACAGACTTATACTTACCTACTCTATCATCAATACGCTCTATCCTTGTCCCGTTCCTTATGCCTTCACTATTTCTGTGTTTATCCATGACTAATAATAAGTAATCATAACCATAAGTAAGTAATTAAATTAAAGTATTTCCTTATAAACAACATTTTAAACCATTTTGCATGTCCATGCCAATATCACCAGACTATTTGATGAGCTAACACGTGAACACGCTACATAGAACTGTCCATGGCAAAAGCAATTCTCCCTCAAATCTACACCAGCATACGTCAGAGTTTGTCCTTGAGCCTTATGAACACGTTCAGACTGGCACCTCATGAGTAGGTACTTGGTATCCTACAGCGCAAATCTTCATTTGGCCACCGGTGGTACATCACCGCCCCATGAACCAAAAGTCTTGCCCAGACGGGGTGCGCCACCGGTAGACACGGACAGGAATTATGCTTTCTCTCTCTTGTTTTGGATTATAGTAATGCGAAAAAGGGGGTAGATATTTCTGATCAGACGGCGTTGTACTATACCAGCCTTAAAAAACCCTAAACTGGTACCGCAAGCTGATCATTGACGTTGTCTGTGGCACAATGTTAGTAAATGCTTGGGTTATTCACCAAAAATTTGGAAAAGGAAATAATTCATACTAAATAATTTTCATTTTATACCATCGATGATGGCATTTCGTTTTATACTTATTTCAATTTTGATTTAATTTTATAATTATAAAATTTTCTCAACGTAATCTATTTATATATATATTGCCCGCGGCTTCGCACGCGTAGACTACATGCTTCTCCTTATCATATTTTAACATTATGTAGAGAAAAAGTAAAAAATAATGTAATGCGAAAGTGTTTCTTAGGACAGACATAAGTCTAAAACCAAACCTAGGTAAGTATAAACTTACCTACTTTATCATCAATACGCTCTATCCTTGTCCCGTCCCTATCCCTTCACTATTTCTGTGTTTATCCATGACTAATAATAAGTAATCATACGCATAAGTAATTGAATTAAAGTATTTCCTTATAAACAACATTTTAAACCATTTTGCATGTCCATGCCAATATCACCAGACTATTTGATGAGCTAACACGTGAACACGCTACATAGAACTGTCCATGGCAAAAGCAATTCTCCCTCAAATCTACACCAGCATACGTCAGAGTTTGTCCTTGAGCCTTATGAACACGTTCAGACTGGCACCTCATGAGTAGGTACTTGGTATCCTACGGCGCAAATCTTCATTTGGCCACCGGTGGTACATCACCGCCCCATGAACCAAAAGTCTTGCCCGGACGGGGTGCACCACCGGTAGACACGGACAGGAATTATGCTTTCTCTCTCTTGTTTTGGATTATAATAATGCGAAAAAGGGGGTAGATATTTCTGATCAGACGGCGTCGTACTATACCAGCCTTAGAAAACCCTAAAGTGGTACCGCAAGCTGATCATTGAGATTGTCTGTGGCACAATGTTAGTAAATGCTCGGGTTATTCACCAAAAATTTGGAAAAGGAAAAAAAAAAAAAGTATTTTAGAATTTCGGGAACAAATTATAAAAGAGATGGTTAGCAAGCCCAGCACTGATAATCAACCCGATGACGCTGCCGCGGAGGGTGGGCTCCATGCACAAAGAAAGTTAAAACACAAGTTCAGAGATACCCGAAAGAGATGTAGACCTTATTACGACCATTTTACAACAATCGAATCTGCGGTGAAAAACCAATGGATGGTTTGGATTGTTTCAATATAATTCATACAAAATAATTTTCATTTAATACCATCCATGGTGGCATTTCATTTTATGCTTATTTCAATTTTGATCCAATTTCGCTCATTCTTTTTTTGTTGTGTTTGTTATTGTTAGGAGAAGGATCTTATGAAAAAAAAATAAAGAAAAGAAAAATTGGTACCTTACCTACACTGGTAGGGTAGGTATGTAGGTAGGGTAGGTATGTAGGTAGGGTAGGTATGTAGGTAGGGTAGGTATGTAGGTAGGGTAGGTATGTAGGTAGGGTAGGTATGTAGGTAGGGTAGGTATGTAGGTAGGGTAGGGTAGGTAGGGTAGGATAGGGTAGGGTAATAGAGGTAGGGTAGGGTAGGGTAGGTAGGGTAGGTAGGGTAGGGTAGGTAAAATTCGAAGATCCTAACTTCAAAACTGACCGACTTTCATACAAACTTTCATCCCATATTTCACCCCCTTAGGGGTGGAATTCACAAAAATCCTTTCTTAGTGGATGCCTGCATAGTATAAAGTATCTATGTGCAAAATTTCAAGTCTTTAGACGATTTAATTATTCCCATACCTTCATCCCCCTTTTCACCCTCATGGGAGTGGAATCTTCAAAATCGCTGAGACACGTGTAAGTTATTTTTTAATCTTCAGCCTAAACCCAAAATATGAAGATACTGACTTTAAAACTGACGGATTTTCATACAAACTTTCATCCCCTATTTCACGCCCTTAGGGGTGGAATTTCCAAAAATCCTTTCTTAGTGCTCACCTACACTACCAAAGGAACCTAAGTGCCAAGTTTCATGATTGAAGCTTCAGCCGTTTGGCCTGTGCGTTGATGGTAAGTGAGTGAGTGAGTCAGTCAGTCAGTCAGTCAGTCACTTTCTTCTTTTATATATTCAGATTAAGTATTGATAGACCGACTTTTACTTTGAAAAATTGTTAGAACATTTTAGCACCACCAAAGTCTCATTCTCGATTAATTCAATTAGGTACATCCCTAGCGCCACGGTACTGAGTTATAAGGCGGTTCTTATCGCCGATATAATAAATGATCGAACAACGCAGCCAAGTTTCTGCCCGTCTCCAACTTACGGCATTTCACTTCCCTCAGAACTTTGGTAATCATGATTTATGTTCGTATATGATGTGATTAATTTACGCGGTGTTTCGCGATGATGAATATTAATTGGGGTCATAAACATGCGATTATGCAAGTTAGCTTTCTTATTATGGATTTTGCAAGGTTACCAACGTGTGAAGGTAAGCTATCAATGCTTATACGATTGCTTCGGTAAATAAACTTAGTCCTCATACATACCTGTATATTTGAATTTGAATTTTTATTCATTGTACTCGTACCTAAGTTAGATTATTTATTTATGTACACATAAAACACTTTACAGAGAAAAGAAAGAATACAGATAGAAGAGCACAAAGGTACGGCTTATTTCAATAGAAATTTCTGCCAGCAGACCTGCGACAGGAAAGTTGGATGATAGACGAAGACACAGTGTGTAGAAAAAAATAAGGAAACTTAAAACAGACTATAATAATTTAACTATATTATTATTATTCGTAGGAAAATTAGAGAAGAACCTTTTGTAAGGATTGTAGCAGGTGGCGTCCTGAAGTTTCAGCCTATCTCCCCGATAAATATATGAATAATATTACGAAGGTACATAAACTCACGCCTTTTTTACCCCCGAAGGAAAAAGAGTGGTGTTATAAATTTGACGAGTAGCAGCATAGCTACTAAACCGATGAACTGATTTTGATTTCGTTTGTTTGAAAGGTGACTCTATCGAGAGTATTATAAGCTATGTTTGATGAGAATCAATCAGTTCAGCCGTTCAAAAGTTATGGGCGTTTTATTGTTTGTCGGGGTGTTATCTCAAGATATCGTGTCATAATTACGTGTTACATAGATTATCAATCTAAGCGTGTCTACTACTAGATAAATAAATAAAATATGTGTCGGGGGTTTTTAAATTATACTTATATTGTGAAGAGATCTCTACAGAATTGACTGGTCTATGCTAGACATCTGATGTCCCCATTATTACAGTCGATACTTTACAGGAGTTCAGTTATAGCCTCACATTCTCCGAAATCGCTTCTTGCCAACTACCTAACTAACATTCAAATCTCGTGAACGATTTTAACCAGTTGATTGAAAACAAAGACCACAGTTCGGATGCCAAGACAACTTTATGGTGCAATAAACCATCTCATGAACCAGATGGAACGACGGAACGTAAAACAATTTATATTGTTTAATTAACTTTTCTCTCGTTTAAATTTAATCGATGATTGTAAACACCGTTTATGATAAATTATGTTTATTAGGTTAATTGGTTGTAAATAACATTGTTAACTATATTTAATTTTTGTTGTTTATTGAGGCTATATGAGGAGGAGAGGAGCTCGTGGCTAAATAATACATGAATCGCGTAGCTCATTTACACCACCCCGCTCCAACACCGCACCCGCATAACATTACTGCTCGCTGTCCACACGGCGATAGCTAGCAGGTAACCAGCTGTCCACGTGCTTGTAGCTAGCAGTCAACTAGCTATCCCCGCACCGTACCTTTTTCAACAAGCAAGCAACGTCCTTCAAGCGAGCAGTCAGCGTGCGTACAGCGCGCGGGCCGCCCGCTTGAAGCGCGTAGTAAGCATGCGATAAGCGAGACGTCAGTTGTCGAGTGGTATGTTGGGATGAGGTTTGAATAACAAACTCTTTCAAGTACTGGCTGAACATAATACTTTATGTTCAGCATTTATTGTCAATCAACAGCACTGTCAGAATGATTTGTGTCTGCTGATGTCATCTTCATGACTTCAGCATGAGATGGTACCAAGTGTTCAGCTGTAAAGCATTTACCTAATTTTTATAAGTATATTTTTATTATCACTCGGACTCTGTTATGATTTACATGAATACATATATGGCTATCCCAAACCCCGCACCTGGATTTTAATCTTACAACAGGTCATGGGCCATCCAGCAAAAGAAGACCAGAGTAATGAGAGTCGAGCTGTGGAGAACTCGACGCGTTGTACCTTCCACGAATGTCGATACTATATTTTTAAATTTTCTCCTTGATATAAGGAGAAATTTTAAAAAACAAAATGAAATTGAAAGAAATGAAGGCGAAACAAGTGAAAGTTTGAAAGATAGAAATAAATGTGTTACTTGGTGATAAAATCAGTGTATAAGTGCGTTAAAGTGTATTAATGAGTGTTTTATCGATCAATATGTGGGTTTGGGTTATTATATAGCATGTAAGTTTTGATAAGGTGTGTATTTTTTCGATGATAAAGTTGTAATGTAAACTTAAGGGGTCTGGATATCAATAAAAGGGTTGGTTGAGTTAAATTTTTCCTGTTATTAACAGAATTTTGAAAGAATTAAGGGTGGTGAAAAATAATTATGATCCATTTAAGGGGGTGTGATGTAAACAGTAAATGTATCATTATTTATTAGTCAACAATAAACTCAACCAAGCATAACTTTTATTAAATTTTATATTATTGAAGTATATGGGAACCTTAAGTTTTTTATATCTGAATTTTATTGTTATATAAGGTTTTACTTGTTAGTTATTTATTTTCCTTTGTTTGGTTATTGAATTGATAATAATGTTATGGAGGAAAATATGATGAGTCGAGTGGGGGAATATGATGAGTTGAGAGGGAGAATATGATGAGTCGAGAAGGAGAATATGATGAGAAGAGAAGGAGTTATAGAATATAATATTTATGATGATGGGAGTCGAGTAGGAGGTATATAATATTTTTATATGATGAAGTTAAGTAGATGATGATGAAGTAAGTTTTGTAATGATGAAGTTGAGTAGTTTTGTGTTGACGAAGTTGAGTAAGAGTTTTGTATGATGAAGAAGTTGAGTAGGAGATTTGTTGATGAAGTTGGGTAGGAGTTTTGTAATGATGAAGTTGAGATGGAGATTTGTAATGATGAAGTTGAGGTGGAGATTTGTAATGATGAAGTTGAGATGGAGTTTTGTAATGATGAAGTTGAATAGATGATGATGAAGTTGAGTAGGTGATGATGTAGTTGAGTAGGAGTTATAGAATATTGAAGAGATGTTTTAGTTAGGTAGATTTTTAGATATATAATATTGGATGTTGTTGTTTCGAGTGGTCGCTTAATAAAATACGATGATTAGTTTTTATTGATACTGATGTTAGATGATTTATCAGCCAATAAATCAAAGGTTTGTATTTTTAGTAGAGGTTTTAGAAGATTACAAATATAACTTAAATTAGATATGGACAATTTAGAGATAGTAGACAATTATAAATATTTGGGAGTGTGGTTAGGCAGATCTTTGCGCTGGAGTAAACATGACTGTTGAAAAGGTGCAAAGGAGCCTTAATTTACTTAAAGTTTTGGCAGGTGCTTCCTGGGGTTTACATCCTAGACACCTAAGACGTATATATATTGCACTAATCAGAAGTCGCATAGATTATAGCTGTTATTTATATGATGCGAGCGCAAAGTGCCATTTAGATAAATTAAATAAAATTCAAAATCAGGCTATGAGAATAATGGGAGGCTTTATCAAAACTTCACCGATTCACGTTATGGAAAGTGAGCTAGGTGTAGTTCCACTGTACTTACGAAGGAAATATTTAGCTTATAAATTCTGTCTAAAGTCTAAGTCTATGGAAAATAATTTAAATTATCAGTTATTAGATAATCCCTACGCTCTTCGACGAAATTGCTATTGGAAAAATAAAAACATTCCTTTATTAGTATCTGTTGCGAATGAGGTTAAAGAGTTACAGGTAGCTTCTTCCTGTCCATTATTAATGTATACTTTACGAACATGGATAACTAATATTAATGTGAATGAAATAATTATAGTAAATTTAGAATCAATAAAAAAATGTAAACGTTAATAAATTTAAAACTTTACTAACACCGTTGAGCGTTTTTGATAGGCGCGAAAGTTATTGGTTTGCGTCACTGACATTTTAATGTGACAGCGTCATGGACATGCTACTGTGGTGTGCTGCCTATTTTTGTTTCTCCAGTTTCTCAGAATTCTCCTTGCAAAGTGATAATACGAATTTTTCATCAACATTCTTCTACTCATAATTACCCGAAGATTCGAGACCCCCAGTTTCCAAACTATTTTAAAAATGTTCGGCGCCTTTTTACCCGACTGCCGAAGGAGGGTAATGTGTTTATCAGTCTATGTATGTATGTATCTCGCAGTCGGGATTTTGTTTTTTTTTATTAACTTTTTTTTACCGGAGCCTTGGATAAGGTCTCATAAAGCCATCTTTATTCGTACAGGAAATTATTCTATATGTTAGTTTTTCTTTTCCTTTATTCCATTTGCTTTTACCCTTCCTGTCACCACTCTATTACCCCGATATTTTATTATTCACCGTGCCTTCGTGATATAATATAAAACTGAGAATTCGCGTGTCTCTGGCTTTCATTAAAGCCTTATGGGTTATTTGTATGCAATTCGGACGGCCAACCATTCCTGCGATCCATCTACCGACGTCGGCTCCGTGATGAAAATATAGAGTGGGAAGCATACAACTTTGATGAACCCCTGACAAGGAGTATGGACTGAGCTTAACCTATCCAGTTATGAAATTGATTCGGACAAATAAATGTGAGGGAGATAGTGCGACCAGTAGTTGCCTTTATATAAAATTCTGATTGGACCTTCAGAAAAGAGGTATTGGTCGTATTTAGGGTTGCCAGGTCTTACTTGACTGAAAAGCCGGATGGACTAGTCAGTTTAGCTGGATATTTGGGTAAAAAGGCCAGGCATATTTTATTTTTTTTAGTCGTATTATAACACGATTTTTTTTTTATCATTTACCATAAAATCTTCTTAAATTCAAATAAAACCACAATAAAATTAAATGAATCAGTTTTCTTTATTATTAATCATTCAATAAGCATTACAATATTAATTTCAAAATTCAATAATTGCAATAGTAGTTAGCAGTTACTACTTTTGCAATTTATTTTTACCTACCCTACCTAAACTAGGTATTTACCATAAAATCTTCTTAAACTTTAATTAAATAAACAAAAAATTTAATAAATCAGTCCTCCTTTTTAATTATCATTAATTACTTACTTACTAATAATTATTACAATTTAAAACAAAACACTAATAAACCAAATAATGTAATTGGGTGCACGGTTGGCGCAGTAGTTGAGCGATTGACTGCTAGGCTGCGTGTAGCGGGTTCGATTCCCGCACGAAACAAATATTTGTGTGCCCTGCAGATAGTTGTTCCGGCTGTTATAAACACACCTACGATACAGGAAGAAATTCCTAGTCTGGAGCAACGTTTTTAAAGGCCGGACATCGTCTAATTTGGCATCACACGCAACCAAAAAGCCTGACTGTGTCTGGCTTTATCCGGACGCTTAGCAAACCCGTATTGTCTCTTTCTACAGAGTGGTCAATTGTATTGCCTCAGTCCATTCTCTTTGTCTATGGATGAACCCAACATGAATCAATGAGTGAATGGGATGAGAATGAATTGTGTTAAACTACACATATTGAAATGTATTAGTGTGTAACTTACTTAACCCAGTCGTTATTTCAACGCTTGGATGGCCTCTGTTAGGCTTTGAAGTAAACCCTGGAGGCGTGTGAACAGCTCGTGTTTAAAGGGCTGTGTTTGACCCTAGCTAGCAACACCTAAGTATAGTACTTTGAAGTATTAGGGCAACATTATTCCGGTATCAGAGAGATCTGGGACTAAGTTTGTCTAAATGTGGGCCCCATTACCCATACCAGTGCGGCCTAGTTTATTATTTTTTAGGGTTCTGTAGTCAATAAGGAACCCTTAAAAATTTGTTGCCCTTGTTTCGCCATGTCCGTCTGTCCATCCGTCCGTCAGCAGCTTAGCTCAGAGAGTATTAGTACTAGAAAGCTATAATTTGGCATGGATATACATATTAATCATGCCGACAAAGTGGTAATTTTTTTTTAGGGTTCCTCCTGTTCACGTAAAGTGGAGTGGTTTTTTGTCTCGTTTTTTCCATGGTTTGGGGTATCGCTGGATAGGCCATTCAATAATGTGATGGGTCTGAAAAACAATTTTTCAGTGATCCGTTTGCGTAAAGTTAAGCTTTAAATGGCTAATTTTTGTTAGAGTTAAGTGTGTCCCCCCTCTGCCACTTAAATGATTGGTTTTGGATATGTGAAAAAAAATCACGGCAGTAGTATATATATATAACTAAATTAAAAGGAAAACTATCACTGCTAAGTAAGCTTCAAAAGTTTACGAGTAGTCTACCAACTTATAAAATGTACAAGGAAAAATAAAATATTTGTATTTTGATGTATCTATGTGGACAAAGTTTTCGAACGGCAAATAACGTTAGTAATGTTACCTATTTATTTTGGTGAATGTAGCTCCTTATACGGAACCCTCTGTGCACGAGTCAGACACGCACTATGTCTGTTTTTTTTTTAATTATCCCTGCACATGCTGAGAGCTTTTCTGTGCCCTTAGTGCGAGTTTTTACTCACGAACAATCGCGTTAACCTAAACGATCTCTTATGTCAAAATGTATACAAAAAAAGAGGTTTCTCCTTACCGTCACCAGACGGCGCTTATCCAGTTTCATTACAAATTGTCATTTACGTTAACGCGATTGAGTGTGAGTAAAAACTCGCACTAAGGCCTCTGATCTCCGTGTGAAACTTTGTAACGTAATACATTACCCACAGATATCTAACTATTAAATGAAATGACTTCGTTCTGATACTCGTAAACTGAGTATCACTCTCGAAAACTGTTAGATATAATAAAATTACAATAGGACATTTTACTTATCATGTAGATTTGATTATATTGTTAGAAGAAGAATATTCAGAGAGTAAAAGAATATTATTTACAACCAAAAATACAGTCAAGTACTACTTAAGTAGATTATTTGTCCTGGAGAAATCCTCATGCATACTGCACTACCACGGGGAGATAGCGCAGTTATGTGGGACTCTAACCCAATAAAACTCCACGGTGTCCAACTGTGCCGCTTATGGCGGGAACACGGGCACGCGTTAGCACTCACCGCGAACTCACGGCGGCTGTCCGTGTCCGGACCCTCCTCTGGGGAGTACCCGCCATCACCGGCGCACCAGAACACACTGTGCACCGAGACCACCCTAGGGATCCAACCAGCACATGGGTGCCAGACGACCCCGTGAGGCACCCGTGGTCCTCTTGTGACGGGTCAAGGTCAATGGCCCCGCCACCTACCATTTTTCGGCCGCAGGTGATAGGGAGAGCGGCCAACGCTATACCGACACTCCTCCTCCCCTGCAGCCCCACCGCGTCCGCCATCATACGGTGGCGACCCCGTCCAGGCCGCGGAAGGTAGGGAGAGCGGCGCACCGCAATACCTCTCCCGCCGCGGCCTCCAACCCTCAGCCGCGATATCGTATGGGTTTAGGAGGCCCCATACGACATCGCGGCCCGCCTCAGTTCCGATGTCGCCCAGGCAGCACCACAACCTACACGTTGGCCGCTACGTCGTCGGCTTATCGGCAAAAGCCCTGACGAGCGGCCCCTCCTCGGGATCCTATTCGCTTCACCGTGGGTGACCAAGCCACGGTTACTGAGCCCCCCCGCCTCGACAATGCGGGAACCCACCGGAGGGGACTTAAGTAGACTTGACTTTTTCTTCAATTCATTTTGAGTGCCGTTGCTTTTTAACGTAGAGTTTCTTTTGAAGCATCTATCCAGGTAAATATCTATTATCCTTCTGCCAATATTCTTATTTCACTTTGTTTCGCCTCTATGACAAAATTTTTAATATGACGTACATACTGATCGCAATGTTTCTCAAATAACCCGAGTACAAAAACAACTTTTTAATACTAAACAGTACTTGCAATCCGTCTATTTCGCTCAGCTGCTGATGGTATAATGGTTCACACCAAATTATCCATACTATATACTATATAATACTATATACTATATAATATTATAAATGCGAAAGTAACTCTGTCTGTCTGTCTGTTAACTTTTCACGCTCAACCGATTTAGATGAAATTTGGTAAGAAGATAGTTTGAGACCTTGGACATAGGCTACTTTTTTTTGCAAATAATGCGAAGGGGGAGAAATGAGAGGGGGTTGAAACTTCTTATTATGGCTTAAGCCGTTGAACCGATTAAGATGAAATTTGGTGTGAAGATAGTTTGAGACCCAGGGCAGGACATAATCTACTTTTTTTTTGCATAAAACACAAAGGGGAAGAAATAGGGGGTGGGTTAGATTTGTATGAAACTTCTTATTATGGCTTAAACCACTGGACCGATTTAGATGAAATTTGGTATGCAGATAGTATGTGATCCTGGGATGGACATAGGCAACTTTTTTGTATAAAACAAGGTGCGGGAGAAATGGAGTGGAGTAGTTATAAAATATAAAAATAATATGAAACTTCTTTTTATGGCGTCCTTCTTATTCGGCTGTAGGCATGATATAATTGTTTATGAAAGATTTGAGTGTCAATTTGAAAAAGTCAACTTAATGTCAGTGTCCGTGAAAGTGGTAATTTAAGCAAAAATTTAAAATATTCAACTGCTTAGTTTTATTAGGGGGATATTTTTATGCTGTGGATATGCCTCGCAAGCGTAAATCTCCTCTGAGCCGTAGTAGCTCTAGCAGAGCTCGAACAGCAAGAGTAGCTAGAATCTAAGAAACAGAGGAGCAGACTCAATCCGTCTAATTTTAGATGCTGAGCGTCACGCAACCCAAAGAGCTGCTGAGACTTTCGATCAGATTCAGGCTCGCCAACTCGCAGACGCTGAACGTCACGCAACTGAAAGAGCTGCTGAGACTTTAGACCAGATTCAGGTTCGTCAACACGCAGATGCTGAGCGTCACGCAACTGAAAGGGCTGCTGCGACTTTCAACCAGACTCAAGCTCACCAACTCACAGATGCTGAGCGTCACGCAACTCAAAGGGCTGGTGAGACCTTTGAGCAAACACAGGCCCTTCGGATTTTAGATGCCGAACGTCACGCGTCATCGATAGCTGCTGAGACGCCTAAACAATCCCAAATACGGCGTGTTTTACGAGCTCAACGGCAGTCTGAAAAGAGACGTACGTTTGCAAGAAATACATGGGAGTCGTTCCACAACGCTGCTTCTGATTATGACCCATTAATTGATTACACTAACCATCGATTAGTTCTCATAGGGAACATGGATAAAAAATGTAGATATTGTGAAGCACTCAAGTGGAATGATGAGACACCGGTTAAGTGTTGCTCTGAGAGAAAAGTTTCAGTTCCAACGCTTGGTGAGCCAGAAGAACCACTCAAGTCTTTGCTTTTGTATGACAGTGATGAATCGCGCCGTTTTTAAGCAGAATAAGAAAATATAATACATCCTTCCAAGCAAGCTTGAAGCAAGTGGCAGCAGAGTGACTAACCCTGAAACTCTACAGGGTGAGAAACTCTACCCTGTAGAGTTTCTTAACTCTTTAGAATTATCAGGGGTGCAGTTCCATACGTTAAGGCTGAAAGTTGGTGTCCCAGTCCTGTTAATGAGAAATCTGGACGCACCAAAATTATGTAATGGCACCCGACTACAAATAACACACCTAGGACGCAATATAGTAAGGGCAACAATTATGACAGGAATAGCAAAGGGAGAAGTTGTAATGATTTCACGTATTCCGATAATCCCAACCAATATGCCATTTAAAAGGTTGCAATTTCCCCTTAAAGCGACATTCGCGATTACCATAAATAAGGCTCCAGGGCAAACACTGAAAGTTGCAGGAGTGAATTTAGAAAAAAACTGATTTTCCCATGGGCAACTGTATGTAGCGTGTTCACGAGTATCAAGTCCACATAATCAATATGTTTTAGCAAAAGATGGTAAACCTAAAATATTGTTTACACGACTGTGTTAAAGTAAGTTATAAAAAATTACAACTCTGAGCTCACAACCTATTTCCACACTTTTGACGACCTAAACAATATTTATAAGAATCAAAAATCAAATTAGTACCTACTGCATTTTATGTTACGCACAATACACTATTTTTGTACTACTACTCTGTGTTTTCTTTTCTACGTTTTACGCGAGCGAAGCCGCGGGTAAAAGCTAGTTATACATATATATCGTTTATAACACACTAACATTTACCTGTATATTTAACACCGTAAAAACTGATTCACATCCGTACACTTCAACGTAAGGTTCAGTTGAAAACCAGCGCCAGGCAACTCCTAGTTGTCTGGCATTTTGCTGAACTGGACCTTTTATTTTATCTTATTGTTTAAAAATTAAGTTCCCTTTTATTTGTACCTACATTGTGTGTATCTATGTGTGCCGAATAAGCTAGTTTTATTTCTTTCTTTAATACCTATTACTGCCACCCAGCAGCGTTACTACTACTGGTTCAGCTTTAACCCTCGGATTAAAAGCTCTGGTTTTAAAGATATCGGCAGTGTTAAATGTGTTGTAACATTTTTGCGCTGTAATTAGATTTCAGCCTGTTACATAACTCTCCAAAATTCTCTGCAGCATAAGAGCGGATGTGAACTCACTCGTATTTGTATCTTTTTACCCGACTGCCGAAGGAGGGTAATGTGTTTATCAGTCTATGTATGTATGTTTGTTACTATGTGGCGTTACAGAGACCAAATTTACCAATTTTGATGATTCTTACGTCAATCGATTCGTCTTAACCTTGCGAGTGTCTGGCTACATTAAAATTGGAAAATAAATAAAAAAGTTAATTAAAAAATCAAAATACCCGACTGCTTAAAAAGCGAACTAAAAAGACGTAAACAAGAAGAAAATCATGCTGTGCAGTCGGAGGATACCTATTCGCGAGCTGGCTGACCAAAACCAGATGTATCCTCCGACTGCACAGCATGATTTTCTTCTTGTTTACGTCTTTTTAGTTCGCTTTTTAAGCAGTCGGGTATTTTGATTTTTTAATTAACTTTTTTATTTATAACTTTTTAGTTAACATTTTTTCGAATTAGGTACATTTAATATATAAGTGTTATATATTTTTGAAATCACCTCTTGAAACCCTTTATTTTGATACCCCACACGATGGGTTTGGAAGAAAAAATAAAATTGGCCCCCCACAATATGGCGCCCAAAAGCCGCCATTTTCCTATTTTCCAATTTTAATGTAGCCTATGACACTCGCAAGGTTAAAACGAATCGATTGACGTATGAATCATCAAAATCGGCCAACGCGTTAGGTCTCTGGAACGCCACATAGGAACAAACATACATACATACATACATACATACATACATACATACTTACATACATACATACATACATACATACATACATACATACATACATACATACATACATACATACATACATACATAGACTGATAAACACATTACCCTCCTTCGGCAGTCGGGTAAAAAATGGCGGTTTTTGGGGCCATATTGTGGAGCCCCAATTTTTTTTTTTCGTCCGGACCCATCGTGTGGGGTATCAAAATAAAGGGTTATAAGAGGTGATTTCAAAAATATATAACAGTTATACGTTAAAATGTACCTAATTCGAAAAAGAAATGTTAACTAAATAATAAAAACCGGCCAAGTGCGTGTCGGGCCACGCACAGTAATAGGGTTCCGAAGTTGCATAATAATGCGGAGTAAGAAGGTTTTGTTGTGTTACATGGACATTAAAACGGTCTCAGCGGCACACAACATCTAAAAACGGGCCCACGTAGGATGATGTTTTTTTTAATCTATGTGCTCGCGTTTGACCACTATCTCGCCTGATGGTAAACGATGTTGTGGTCTACGGTGAAGCACGCTTGCCTAGAAGTAACCTTTTCACTCTTGACTTAAACTAAAGAAGGACTCACTGGTAACTGAAGAAGGAGTTATAAAATCCAACTTCGCATCTGAAGTTAGAAAAATATTATCTATTTGAGTACCGCGGGTGTGAATTGCGAAAGGAGCCAATACGAGCGCGCGTTAGAGCCACGGGGAATGGTATGGTTCGTTCCTGGATCCTTGCGCGCACGCTCCTTGTTTATTTCTACTTCGGAATTTGAAAAAAATCGTATGTATTCCTCCTCTAATCTGTGGTAATCACTATTTCGTTCTGGAAAGTTTAACGCTACTCAATTAGTGATGCAGTCGGGTCGAATATTGACTTTATAGATGGATATCGGCAAAACAAGATAAGTTATTTGCTTGGAAATCGAATCTAATTTGACTTTACTTGTACATTTTAATAACAAAACGTCGAAAATACTTCTGCACTAACACAAAATAGATTCCACCGCGCGCATGCACCGTATGGACTACGGACTAGTACTGCCAACGACTCCAGCCACTCCAATGCGTTATTCGAGCTTAAACATTATTAATTTAGAAATCATTATTATTAAGGATGTTATGATTTTATTTTGTATATGTTTACATGGTTTATAAGCATATATTTACTATCAGTTTTACTCAGCTAACAACGTTCACCAGGTCATCGGTCCACCTGGTGGGAGGCCTTCCAACGCAACGTCTTCCGGTTCGCGGTCGCCACTCCAGAACCTTTCTGCCCCATCGGCCATCCATTCTGCGAGCAATGTGCCCTGCCCACTGCCACTTAAGTTTGGCAATTCTTCGGGCTATGTCGGTAACCCTGGTTCACTTGCGGATCTCTACATTTCTGATTCGATCACGCAAGGAAACGCCGAGCATAGCCCTCTCCATTGCCCTTTGAGTGACTGTAAGCTTTCTGATGAGGCCCATTGTAAGTGACCACGTCTCAGAGCCATATGTCATCACTGGAAACACACACTGGTCATAGACTTTCGTCTTGAGACACTGTGGTAAGTTGGACGAGAAGATACCGCGCAGCTTCCCGAACGCTGCCCAGCCGAGTCGGATTCGACGGTTGACCTCTTTCTCGAAGTTGGCCCTACCCAACTGGATCGTTTGTCCCAGGTAGACAAAGTCGCCCACAACTACGAGTGTAGAGTCTCCAACCTTGATAGGAGTGGGTGTAACATGGGCATTCAACATCACCTTGGTTTTGTCCATGTTCATTCTAAGACCCACTCTTTCGGAAGCTCTACTGAGGTCATCGAGCATTGTACTGAGGTCCTCCATGGTCTCAGCCATAACCACTATATCGTCGACAAACCGAAGGTGAGTGATGTACTCGCCATTGACGTTGATGGCTAGCCCTCTCCAGTTCAGAACCTTGAAGACATCCTCCAGAGCAGCGGTAAACAGTTTCGGAGATATGACGTCTCCCTGTCTCACACCTCGCTGCAGAAGGACTGGTTCCGAGGTCTGATCCTGAAGTCGGACTGACATGGTGGCGTTATTGTATAAACACTTCAACACTTAGATGTACCGGTAGTCAATTTGACACCATTGGAGAGACTGCAGTACAGCCCAAGTCTCGATCGAATCGAAGACTTTCTCGTAGTCCACAAACGCTAAACAGAGAGGCAGGTTGTACTCTTCGTTCTTCTGTATAACCTGCCGCAGCGTATGTATGTGGTCTACGGTGCTGAAGACGTTACGGAATCCGGCTTGTTCGGGAGGCTGGAAATCTTCAAACCTGCGCGCGAGACGATTCGTGATGACTCTTGAAAACAGCTTGTAGACATAGCCATGTCTACAAGCTGTTTTGGAAGAAGCGTGATGGGCTTATAGTTCTTCAGTAAAGCTTGTCACCCTTCTTGAAGAAGAGTACCACCACATCCCTGCACCATGCCTGTGGCGTTTTCCCTTCGAGTATGACGGAATCAAAAAGCTTCTGAAGGGCCTTAAGTATTGTTTTTCCACCCGCCTTCAGGAGTTCGGCCGTAATTCCGTCGTCACCCGGTGCCTTGTTGTTCTTAAGCTGTTTCAGAGCCATCCTAATCTCATACAGGCTGACGTCCGGAATGTCTTCGGTATAGTGTCGGGTCAATCTAGCTCTAGGGTCATTCGCTAGATTCGCGACAGGTTTACTGGTTGACGTGTACAGCTGCCCATAGAATCTCTCGATCTCCCTCAGAAGCTCTGGTTTGGCGGAAACGATCCTGCCATCATCGGTCTTCAGTTTCGTGAGCTGGCTCTGCCCAATAGACAGATCTCTTGCAAAGACCTTGGAGCCCTTATTCCGCTCAATCGCGTCTTTAATGCGCTCAGTATTAAAGCGGCGGAGGTCGCTTTTCAAAGACTTTGAGATCCGTCTATTTCAACGCAACTGCCGGTATTTCAACGCATCGTCTGAAGACTGCAGGATCGTATCGCGTCTCTCTCCTTCATGAGCTTGAGAGTAGGATCAGAGAGCTTTTTGTTCCTATCTGTACGGCGGGTCTTGAAAAACTTAGACCCGACCGTATGGACAGCTTCCACGAACCCATCGCTGTAATCGTCCACGGAGCTTCCTAGGCACTCGAAACGATTCTGGAGTTCGAGCTGAAAGTTTTCGGGGTTTTGGACCTGGATCTGTGCTGGGTGGAGCGTGGACTTCACCAGTCGAGACCTTTCAAGGTTAACATTAATGTTCAATGTGCCTCTTACCATGCGGTGATCGCTGTTTTCACCGAATTGGTCACAGAGACATCATTGAACATTTGCTTCTTGGTTGACATGATGAAGTCGATCTCGTTTTAAGTTGCACCATCGGGGCTTTGCCAGGTCCACTTCCTGTGCTCACGCTTTCTGAAGAAGGAGTTCATCATGTAGAGGCCCTCCTTCTCCATGAAACTGGCCAGTAGGTGACCCCGGCGGTTCCGGTGTCCAACTCTAAATTGCGCCACTTGCAGCTCATCCACGTCTCGTTTGCCCAGTTTTGCGTTGAAGTCCCCCATGACAACGGTGAAGTGAGTTTTGAAACCATACATGGCTCTGGAGATATCCTCATACATGGTCTCTACCTCGTCGTCGGGGTGTGCCGAGTTCGGTGCGTAGACCTCTATGACCTTCAGCGAATATCTTGCGGATATTCTGAGTATTAGGTACGCCACCCTGGTCGACACACTCTCGATCTTCACCACGTTGTTCACAAGGGACTTGAGAACGATAAACCCGACACCACCCTGGGACTGTCGGTCACCCTCTCGGAAATAGAGCAGGTTACCGGATTTGAGGATTATCGAGTCCTCCCCCTCTCTTCGGACTTCCGATAACCCTATAATACTCCATCGCAACCTGCCCAATTCTTCCTCGAGTTCGGCTATCTTCTCATTGGTCCAGAGTGTTCGCGTGCTATATCTTCCCAGGTCCAGTCGTCGGTGTTTATTGGGGTAGCCGGGTCTACTCCAGGGATTCTTAGCACCCATTGCCACGCCATCGCCTCGACCGCTACCGTAGCCGGGGGTAGACGGGCTGCCGGGCACTCGGGGCCGTTTTTTCTGTGTGCTGATCATTAGGATTGGGGGGGTTTGCCATAATCGCCACGCTTGGCAGGCGGGTTGGCGATCGCAGTTCGTTGTTACAAGTGCACAGAGAACGCTGCTGCCCATTCTCTGGTGTGTCCCTTAGTCGCCTCACCCACAGGAAGATATGGGATGGTGAAGTGATGGTTTAAGCTTAAGCTTTTTGCATGACCTATGCAACGATACCCCACACCATGGGATAGATGAGAAAAAAAAACAGCCCCACTTTACGTCTAGAGGAGGAAGCAAAAAAAAAATCTTTTTCATGATTTTATTTGACCACTTTGTCGGAATTATTAATATGTATATCCATGCCAAATTATAGCTTTCTAGTACTTAGATTCTCTGAGCTAAGCTGCGGACGGACAGACGGACAGAGCGAAACTATAAGGGTTCCTTGTTGACTTCGGAACCCTAAAAAAAAAAAAAATATCCTCCGATTGCACAGCATGATTTTCTTCTTGTTTACGTCTTTTTAGATCGCTTTTAAAGCAGTCAGCTTTTTGATTTTTTTAATTAACTTTTTTTAACATAAAAAATGGATATTATCCCTATAAAATAATCACGAATACGAATCAAATACGAGTGCACCAACACCCTAACCATAAGCGTACTTATTATTATTCCTCGCGCTCCCTAGTACGACCCCCGCATGGCAAAACTGTCATCTTAAAATTTTTTACATCAACACCACGAGCCGTAGTAAAACAAACTCTATTGTCCGCAGTGTCATGCCCGGCCCCCCTCAAGAACCGCGACTTCGTGCTGCAGCGTTCGTGGCTGGACACGGGCTACGAGAAGATGATCCTCAACCACTCCGTCTTCCACAAGGACTACCCACCGAGGAAGGGATATGTGAGGTATGTTCGGCTTAAACATCTTTATTCCCATTAAAACAATTGTCACTGACATGAGAATAATATATATTATTATGCTAAGATGGTTTGGCCATGTTAAGAGGATGAATCAAAGGCGACTAACAAAAGGTATTTACAAGGCAGACGTGAATGGAAATGCCGGGAGGAGACGCCTTAGAAAGACATACATGGTCTATGTATATAAGTGATGGTTGTTGGTGTTGTTCTTCAGAAAGGCCAGGTACGCAGTACTCATAACCGGCGTGCGTGTATGTTTAGATGTATGAATGTGAGTGAAGCAAAATAAGTATGTAAGGATCGTAGCAGGTGGCGTTCTGTAGTTACTACTGAGTGAGTTTATGTATGTATGAGAACAGTACTACACGATCAAAATAACTGTGCACTTCGTACGCCAAGCGACCCCACTCCCGCTTACCCGCACGGCGTTCCGCGTTTGCCTCTTGCGCCAATAGCTAGGTCGAACGTCAGAGTGACATTAACGGCTCCATGTGCACAGTGATTAAGACCGTGTAGTACAAAAAGTTTGAAATATTATCCCAGTGAGGGTAAAAAAACCGGCCAAGTGCGAGTCGGACTCGCACACGAAGGGTTCCGTATCATTATCGCAAAACACTGCAGCACTGCATAAAAATCACGTTATTTGTATGGGAGCCCCCCTTAATTTATTTTATTTTAATTTATTAATTATTATTTTTTGAAGTAAATATACAACTAAACATTCTGTGAAGATTTCAAGCGTCTACCTGTTGCCGTTATTAATATCTAGCAAAAAACGGCAAAAATATCACGTTTGTTGTATGGGAGCCCCCTTTAATATTTATTTTATACTGTTTTTAGTATTTGTTGTTATAGCGGCAACAGAAATACATCATCTGTGAAAATTTCAACTGTCTAGCTATCACGGTTCATGAGATACAGCCTGGAGACAGACGGACAGACAGACAAACAGACAGACAGACGGATCGCGAAGTCTTAGTAATGAGAGTCCCGTTTTTACCCTTTGGGTACGGAACCCTAAAAAAACAATTGGTTAGTTCGACTATAATAGTTAAGAAGCGAATTCACCACATTCCTGCGATGAGGCCGTAGCCCAAGTTAAAACATTCCAAACACAGACAACAGATTTTTGTGTTGTCAATTGAGACAAGATAAAAACTGTGAGGGACCTTCCTGATGGTGTAGTGCAATTAAAATTACGTCGATAAGCGATATCGCACACGTATATTCTAAGAAAATTTCAAGTGCAAATCGGTCGAATCGCATTGCATTGCGTCCACGTGGACATCATCATCAGCCTTATAATGTTCCCACTGCTGGGACACAGGCATCCTCTCTGTGAGAGAGGTAATGGGTTTTAATCCACCACGCCGGCCCAGTGCGGGTTGGTGGATGTCACATGTGTTCGAATTATTATATATTTATCCATGTGAACATATTTGCAATTTCGCTGATATTTTATTTAATCTTATATTGTATTTTTTAATCTTTGCCACGAACTAGGAATTTCTTCCTGTATCGTGGGTGCGTTTACAAACATATAAACTCACATACACAAACATCCAGAGCCGGAACAACTATCTGTAGGTCATACAAATATTAGTTCCGTGCGGGAATCGCACCCGCTACACGCAGCGCAGCAGTCAATCGCTCAACCACTGCGCCAACCGTGCGCCCAATGATATACTTGTAAGTCGAATCCGACTACAAAAATCAATTCATTAATTACCATTCTCCTATGATCGATAAAATCAAGAAGCAAACATGTATAGAGTTCTACCTTCCGCTTGCAATGCGAAAGCTACAGTCAGGAAATAACAGTAAAAGTGAATTTTCGTGTTTGGAATTGCAATTTCAGACTCTACTACTTCAAGCTATGGGAGCTGAACGACTGAAATGAAACAACACACACAAATGAATGAACTGCCTCTTAGTTTGTTCTAAATAAATGTATATTTTCCTTTCTTTATTTTAAATATACAAAACAAATCTAGGTAATATGAAGCTAGCAGTATATTGTCTTACACACTGGAAGCTATTCATGTGTGTCATCACTCTCAAAATGTAAATACACCCGTTTTCACACCCTCTTTTCAGCATTATTTACTTTTTGTTTGCCCTTGAACTTTCATTATTGTCTTTTTTTGTAACTGAGGTCATTGCTGGTAAATATACCAGCCAATTTAATAAGCCTGTAATATTTTTAGGCATCTTTGATTCTTAAAAACCGGCCAAGTGCGAGTCGGACTCGCACTCGAAGGGTTCCGTACCATTATCGCAAAACACTGCATAAAAATCACGTTTGTTGTATGGGAGCCCACCTTAATTTATTTTGTTTTAATTTATTAATTATTATTTTTTGATGTAAATATACAACTAAACATTCTGTGAATATTTCAAGCGCCTACCTGTTGCCGTTATTAATATCGAGCAAAAAACGGCAAAAATATCACGTTTGTTGTATGGGAGCCCCCCTTAAATATTTACTTTATACTGTTTTTAGTATTTGTTGTTATAGCGGCAACAGAAATACATCATCTGTGAAAATTTCAACTGTCTAGCTACCACGGTTCATGAGATACAGCCTGGAGACAGACGGACAGACGGATCGCGAAGTCTTAGTAATAGGGTCCCGTTTTTACCCTTTGGGTACGGAACCCTAAAAACCAGGAATGGTTACCGACAGTGACCCAATTAAGTACGGTCAAAATGTCAGTTCAACAACGCCTATATGCTTCAAAGGGTTAGATATGGATACCTAAAGCCGGTTCCACACTAGCGAGCCATATCCCGTAACCGTTGCATGTGCAACAAAAATCATAGTGTGTACCTGGTTCGCCAACCTGCTGCGAGCAGTACACGTGCGGTTAACAGCGGGCCGACCGCGACGATTACAACGCCCACATTTTGTAACCGTAACGTTGCACGTAATCGTTACTGTAACCAAAACCATAGTGTGTACCCGAGCCTGCAACGAGTGCTACACGAACGGCTTACAGCGAGCCGGCGATTGTCGATTTTTGCCGCGAATCAACGGGTGCTCGTAGTGGCTCGTGGACATCAAGAGTGAAGGCCGTTGCATGACGCTACGAACCGAAATGTAATGCTTCTCAAAATGTAGGTTATGGTTACGGCTCGCTAGTGTGGACCCGGCTTAAGACCTACACCCACCAATTTCTAAATTCCGATAATGTCATTGTTACCAATTTGGGCGTGACGTCACTTATCGGCAAGTGATGTTATCACAACCTACGTTAGTTAACTCATTCATGTTTAATTTGGTTACGTGTGGCACTTATCTACTGCGTGGGTTAATAGGAATTGTGATAAACCGCGAGGCTATCGACTTAATAATACGTGTCATTACGATCAATATAGATTTATTTCTATAACATTTTTTCATAATTTATCAAAATCACATGCGCCTAGCGCTCCGTGGCGCCTTGACAATGAGGGTTTTTACGGCAATTCACGCCACCAGTTGGAGCCACTTTTGCGAGAGGTCATTCTCTTGGAAAACCTCAGAGCAATGACTAAAGGGAAAATATATAAACATGGGATAACATATGACAGTAACATGACATCGACGTCAATTTAACTAATGTCAGAAAACATAAGGGCCTTGACATGTCTGGACCTGACGTCTCAGTGCTGCCATCTAGTGGACATCATTTCAGAAAATCTTTATTTATGATACTTTATCCTTCTAAATACGAATGACTCTTTAAAGTATTTTTAGCCATCAACAATTAAGGGTACACTAGTCGACGGCACGAACTATTTTGTGCGCGGGGTTAAAATGCATTTTATATCAACCGACAACACGTGCGGAAGAGATAGATGCTGTGATGAACAGTAGGAAGCTAGTTCGCCTACGAATAAACACTTTTGCAAATTTGTAGCGAAATGGATAATGATTTAGAACGAAACCGAGTGCGCGAAATTTTATAAACAGACTTTTGGGAGTCTGGATATCATGAAAAAACGAATAAACGTATCTGTTCAAAATAAAATTATTTGCATTGTTGAACTACTAATCTATCCCTGTATGGTGGCTGTTTTGTAATTTTCCGTCTTCTTATGGTATTTATTTGAGCCCAAAAATGCGTTAAAATTAGTGTCGAAATGTGGAACTTTGGACGCTCATAACTTTCAAATATATTTATTTTTTTTATTTTTCGTTTCCATACAGGGCTAAATAATGGTGAGATAAATTGATATCATTTTTTATTTTGAACGTACATTGTCAAACAGTGGCGTAATCGCCAGACTACGTTTGTATGGAAGAATGATCGACTAGTGTAACCCGGAACCCGTGCAACCTCATTATCTATCGCTATACAGGTGGCGCAGAAGTTATCACCCGATGTATTTTGGCTGTATTTTTTTATGACTGAAAAACTTTGTTCCTGCTTTTGGATTATATTTATTTGGTGTCTTAATATTTAGTTTATCCATTCAGTCAAAAAAAAAACATCGGCTAAGTGGTTGCCGCCAGAAACGATAAACAATCGGGCCCGGTTTATGACATTTGTATCACTCTTGCTAGAACTTCCGGCGGATATTATCTTTGAGGGCTTTAAGATTCTATTGAGGGCTTATTGCCATGACTCGAGACTACTTGAACTACAAAAAGAAGTCTTGAACAGTTAAATCAGACAATCTTGCCGGGCAGTGCAAGTCCGGGTAATGCAGTCCTCAGAATTTCAGTTGTGAAGTACGCGCCGTTGCTCTATTCTGTTGGAACCACATATTTTCCAGTCCCAATTCATCCCTATAAGAAGGTGAAAGTCGTTTAGTATGGCTCAGCGCTCGCCGACCACAGTAGATGTAGTCGGCGGTCCGATTACGCCTCCAGCGTAAACACACCATGCAGTAACTTTGAACGGGTGTAATGACTCTTCGTGGGTTATACGCGGATTTTTGATGTATTGACATATACACAGACACAGATAATATAATACTACAGTCCACAGAGAAGGAAATGGGCCTCGTTGCTCAAGATGATTTTCGATGAAAAGTTGTCCTCCTCGGGGTTGCAATTCAGGATAGCTTGACGTAGGTTACACGCGCTTGGAGGTCACCAGCTATATTTTGCATTTGTTTACTTTACAAATGTCAAAGCCAAATTGATATTTGCCGCCATTTGCAAAAATATAGCATCTTCCGATAGGCTGATGACTTTTGCGCCACCCTGTACTTGAGTATCACATTCATAAGCGCTTTCCATCGGTCTTTGATATGTTCTGCATAGGTATATGTTTTGGGAGGAGTCACATATGTTATGTGAATTTGAAGCTGGTTTCGTGTGTCTGTCTGTGTCATAGTTTCATAGAAATGGTTGAGGTATTCACATTTGTATTGATACAAATAGATTTTTGCCGTGGCTGCCGAGTCCATCAGAACCGTGCATTTTCAGGGATAAAAGCAGCTTATGGCTTTACTATTAATGTTTTTTTTGTGATCGGGTCAGTACCTATTTACCGTGATATTTTTAGGGTTCCGTACCCAAAGGGTAAAAACGGGACTCAATTACTAAGACTCCACTGTCACAGTCTGTCTGTCACCAGGCTGTATCTCATGAATCGTGATAGCTAGACAGTTGAAATTTTCACAGGTGATGTATTTCTGTTGCCGCTATAACAACGAATACTAAAAACAGAATAAAATAATATTTAAGTGGGGATCCCATACAACAAACTTGATTTCTTTGCCGTTTTTTGCGATAATGGAACGGAAACCCTCGGAAGTCCGAGTCGCACTTGGACAGTATTTTTTTTGTTTACAAACGTGTAAACAAACGAAAAACATACACACAAATAATTTTACCTTATTACAATATGAGTTTATAGACGAAACATACTTAGGCATAGATAAACTATATATACAAAAGAAAAAACGCTCAAAAAATCGATAGATGGCTACCACCACTCACTTCGCCACTCAAGTCAGCTCTATTGTATTTCACAAAGGAATAATTCCTCAAAAACGTTTTAGTAAGTGCTACAATTTCACAGCGCAATTAGTCTTAAGCACAGAGCTTAGAGACAACTCTGCGGACTTGTTAGAGACGGGGGCACAGTCGTCAAAACGGTTTTTATGTTATTCCTGATGAGCTCGCGATTGCCCACTATCTCACCTGGTGGTAATGGTGTACGACAGTGAAGCACGCTTGCCTAGAAGTAAACTATTCACGCTTGACTTAAAGACCCTCAGATTGTAGCTATCAGGAAACACAGACTCCAGCAGGGAATTCCACTCCTTAGCTGCACGCATAATTAAAGTATTCCCAAAACGGTTAGTGCGTATAGTTTTTTTATTTTATTCTTCATGAGCTCGCTCTTGAACTCGATCTTACCTGATTGTAAGCGATGGAGGTGATCTAAGATGGAGCGACCAAGCCAAGAAGATGCCTGTTTACTCTTGATTTAAAGGATGACGGGTCATCGGTGGTGGAGAACACTGATGCTGGTAGAGAGTTCCACACCTCTCCATACAAACCAAAGAAAGTTCAGTTTATTCTTACTTTGATTTAATTCGAGTGTCACCGTATAAACACTCATAGAAATTGACGGCCTTTACCGGTTCTAACAATGGCTAAATATTATGAGATTTGAAACTTGTACTATAAGGGTCAAAAGTGCAGTCACACTCTACCAAAATAGAATAGGCATTTTTTTTGTAGGCAGCAGAATTTCAACTTTTCGCGGTTAGCAGTAGGAATAATCAATACTTTAATTTCTATACAAAATAAAATCAGTTGTGGATAATTTAACTTCTTCTACAAAAACTAGCCATTTGAGTTTTGGGAGAGTATGACTGCACTTTTGACCCTTGACTGTACACAGCTTACATAGCCCGAGTATGATTCCCCCTAAATTCAAGTCATTTCCTCAACATGACTCAGTCAGTCAGACTGAGTCATGAGTCAGTTATTGAGTGAGTCTTGTCAGTTATTGACGTTAATCTGGTGTTTTTTTTGTTGTCGTGGCGGCTGAGTCGACTGGAGTGAGACGTTTCGTTCATAAGTACTTAGAATAAATTGTTAGCAAAAACAAAAAAAAAACAAAATAAAAAATTGTTATTGGCAACAATTGTTGTTAAATTGTTGTTGTTGTTGTTAGCATTGTTATTGTTGTTGTTGTTATCTTTATATATAATTGAGCACAACATTTGATTTGTCTGTGTTGGCAATAATTAATTTGATATTTTTAAGCTTGCATCTAAAAAAAACCAATCAATCCATCTTTAAAGATGGACTTCTTGTCAAGGCGGAACACGATAACTTTGCACTTCTCGTTTTCCCGCCCCTTTCAAGGTTATAAATAGCGTGGCTCAGGCCATCAAAGTCAGTCCATCTTCGCGTGTGAATTAACAAAAATGTCTTAGGATAAGTGCTGCTATAATTATAATTGTGTTCTATAAACCATGTTCTATAAATTGTGATCTAAACTGTGTTTTGTGTAACTGTGTATTTCATATTATAATACACGCGGAGTGAGTACCATTTTATAAGCATTTTATTTACATCGCTATCCCCGCTGAAATACCCACACAAGGTTTTAGTTTATTTTTACCCGACTGCCGAAAGAGGGTAATGTGTTTATCAGTCTATGTATGTATGTATGTATGTATGTATGTAAGTATGTATGTATGTATGTATGTTTGTTCCTATGTGGCGTTCTAGAGACCAAACGCGTGGGCCGATTTTGATGGTTCTTACGTCAATCGATTCGTCTTAACCCCGCGAGTGTCACTGGCTACATAAAAGTTGGAAAACAGGAAAATGGCGGTTCTTGAGCGCCATAATGTGGGGGCCCAAATATTTTAACTTTTTTGTTAAAATACTACAATATGTAGGTATTAAGTATTGGTGTCTCTAGTCGTTTGATTCCGTGCTCTATGGTCTTAAGCTTTAACTTGAAATGCGAAAATGTTGAAATACGTATTTAATTATCGCCAGGCAAGGCCTTAGGGATTGTCTCGGCTCAAATAAATTGATTTCAGCTCGGAAACTCGCCTAGTTTATGAGCGAGAGAAGACAGATTAGTTTTTCCTTTAAAATATGGCAGATTGGATAAGTTTTTGTTTGACGGTAGGAAAAGTTCGAGTTTGCGGAGTTCCGTAGTAAATATTGGTGCTTTAATTTTATAAGCTTTTCGGGGTTTCTCCTGAAATTGTTTCTGGTTCGAAAATAGTATGCGAACTGTTCATTTATCAAAAATTTTGGGAGATGGGAACGGAGTCACTTTATTTTGTAATTAAGTAGACCATACCTTAGTTTTGGTGTAAACTTTCTTGATTGATTGCAACTAGTGTAATTCAGTCGTGGTGACCCAGTGGTTAAGACTTCACCTGTCGTGCTTGAGTTCAAATCCGGCCAAATACCAATATAACTTTCTCAATTCATATTTACTTGCCGAGTTTTTCTTAGACATCGCTGACAACGATGTATTTTTATTTTAAAACCTTTTTTTAATTTTTTCAGATTTTAGTGGTACTTTCATTCCACTGTTTTTTTTTGTATACAGGCTTGCGCTTGACCACTATCTTTGGTTATGTTCAAGTTATAAGTTATTCGCGTAATCTATTCTGGCATCACTGTGGGCTTTATAGGTATCTTACTATAGAACATCTCCATTACACATAATTGACAAGTGTCATCTGCGTATCCGTTTAGAGCATACTAGCGTGATGATATGTTATGATATTGTGTAAACAATAAACAGGCATGCGATTGCAGCAATCCCGAGAGATGTACCGTCATTTATTTATTAAAGAATTCTGTTGTATATCTCCGAATTTTTTCATTAGATCTTTATCAAATTTAAATGGGACCATTTCGGAATAAGCATCTTTCGAAAAAAAAAGAATTTTGCAAATCCGTTTATATATGACGGAGTTTTGCCCGAACATCCATAAAAAGAAATACCTATGTATGCTTTAGCGATAATGATAGTCACTACTACATACAAAATAGACTGCTAGATGAAGCTGTTCGGCATAAAAGCTCATCGCCTTAATGGAAGAAATACCTATGTATGCTTTAGCGATAATGATAGTCACTACTACATACAAAATAGACTGCTAGATGAAGCTGTTCGGCATAAAAGCTCATCGCCTTAATGGAAGAAATACCTATGTATGCTTTAGCGATAATGATAGTCACTACTACATACAAAATAGACTGCTAGATGAAGCTGTTTGGCATAAAAACTCATCGCCTTAATGGCTTGTTCTACAAAATAATCGTTTAACTACTAAATACATCATTTATAAAAAACTTTAATTATTTTTCACTTAATATAAAAAATTATTAACTTTATTTTTCACTTTTTAGTTGTACCTACCTAATAGGGAAGTTGTTAAGTAAGTACCTATAACGACAGAATAGATTACCCGAATAACATGACACTTGAATATAACCGGTGAAATGAGAGACCTGCATACCCCTTTCGAGCGTACTGGCTTGATGTTATGTTTTGAAATGGTATAAACAATAAACAGACATGCGATTGCAGCAATCCCGAGAGATTTTCCGTTATTTATTGAAGAGTTCTGTTGTATATCTCCGAAGTTCTTCATCAGATCTTCACCAAATTAAAATGGGACCAATTTCGGAATATACTTGTTCAAACAAAAAAATAATTTTCAAAATTGGTCCACAATTGGCGGAGATATCGGTGAACATACATAAAAAAAAAAAACATACAATGTCGAACATAGAACCTCCTCCTTTTTTGATAAGTCGTTTAAAAATACCCTTCATCGATGTGATTAGTTTTGTAGCATACAAACCAGCCGCACACCTGAGCAGCAAGCAGCAAGCGAATAGCAAACGCTGTACTCTATTTGCTCCGACATTTGCATCTTGAAGCAATTGCGGCCAAAATACGCACACCTATAACGCATTTAGTGCTTTGTCGTCTACCGATGAAGATGACTTTTTGATGCGGCAATTGCTTCGAAGATATAGGAGGAAAATACGTTACTGGATATATCCTTAAAATCTAGGTTGTGAAAATTTTGTAAATTTCAAAATATCCAAAGAATTAATAATTGATCCAGAAAAGTTTCAGTCTTACTTTAGGATGCTACCTGCGCTAGTACTTTGCAAAATTTTTGCCATTTAGTTGACACAAAGTTAATGAAAAATAAAAACATTCCAAATTCCAAATCGTCATCCATTTTTGCTTCCTCGCCGCAAATAATGAACGAGTTTAATCTTGTTTACTACGCGCCCACAGACAGGCAACTTTGCAGGGGCTGTTTTAACACTGAGGAATCAGCCACCCACGTCATCCTGGACTGCAAAGCCGTGGCTTCCCAACGTGAAGAAATCCTCGGCACAGTGAGGACGCTCCGCGAAGCCTGTGAAGCCCTAGGAAGCTTCTGCTTTTGGACGGAGTTAGGCTGGCTACTTTAGCCGGAAATCCCACGCACAACGGCCCAAATGGGGGTGCAAGTGCGGCAAAGGGAATCCTTTTACTATTCTATTCTATTCTACGTGCGGCACGCATGCTGTCACACAGCAAATTGCACCGAGAAGCAAATTGCTTCTCGTATGTGCGTACAATGTAGGTAAACTAATTGCTGCCTAAAGCATTTGCTGTATGCTGCTCTGTTGTGCGGCCTGGCTAAGCTGACACTTGTAATGCTACAACATAACATAACATCACGCCCTTATTCCTCGGAGGGTAGGAAGAAGTGTACACGGTGTACACCTACATTTTAAGTGTTTTCTCTAAGTCCCATGTAATAGCAGCGAGCCTTTTGCCATCCACAGGGTAAACAAGTATTTATTTTTAAATCCCCGACACATTTTTATTTCATGCTTTTTAAACTTCATCAATCAATCATTGATGAAGTTTAAAAAGCATGAAATCTTCATCAATCATCACATTCATCAATCTGGAAATAGACACGCTTCGATCGACAATCTATCGAACACGAAATTATAATACAATCTTGCGAAAATAGCCCGATTCAAACAGTAAAACGCTCCTAACTTTTAAAGGCAGAACCGATTACATCAAGCATAGAGAACACTCTCGATAAAGTCACGTTTCAAACAAAAAGAAAACTTAACCAATATCGGTTTATTCGTTTAGGTGCTATGATGTCACAGACAGATACACAAATATATAGATACAGACGTCAAACTTATAACACACTTCTTTTTTCGTCGGGGGCTAAAAACTAGACTCCACCACTCCGGGCTTCTACTGTGAAATTTCAGACGGAAAACCCCAATTTGTCTGACTCCGGTATTTGACCCAGGACAATCTCAGCATTAAAGTCTTTGGCCACTAGACCAAAGAGCCAACGAGCCTAAGTATAAATTATTCTAAAAAGCAAAATTACATGAAAAACCAGACCTATATAAATTCTAACAGTCTTTAAAAAATCTGGAATTTCATTTAATTTAATTCCCTTAATTTATCTCCCTGGTAACCTGATCAAACATCCCAGCTGCCTTGACCTTTATATAAATAATAAAGTTAGCACAAATTATATATTTATCCTTAACGAACCGCGTACTTACCTACTTAGTGTAGACTAAGGGTAGCCACAGAACGAAATTATTTTTCTTGTCTACTTAGTAAAATATCATTTACATTTTCTTTTATAACAGACGCGTTTTCTATCACTATTAAGATTTGCTGGGAAAAACTCAACTTTGAGTTAAGTTCGCTTTTGTACATGGCCTTTATTAACCGACTTTAATAAGGAGGATATTATTAATTCGACTGATTTTTTTCCACTTTTTTTTCAACGGACGTCAATAAGGATGAGGTTCTCAATTCGACAGTTTTCTTTTTACTTTTTTTTTCAACGGACGCCAAAAAGGAGGAGGTTCTCAACTCGACAGTTTTTTATCAATTCTTTTTTCAACGGACGCCAAAGGTTCTCAATTCTTTAATTTTTTTAATGCCTTTAATGAAGCAAAAATCCAGACTCGTTATTGCTACTGGGAAATTCTAGATGGAAAAACTCAGCAACACTTTGCCCGACCCGGGAATCGAACTCAGGATCTCAAATTCAAATTCAAATGATTTATTCGTATGATTTTTGATAATTTACAGTAGGTCTTATAATATTATAATAAAAATGTGCGCAAATATCTACCCATTGGGTTTACACTATTACTAAGAATAAAACATAGATGATGTTTTATTCTTAGTAATAGTGTAAACCATTATTAGATTATTATTTATTTTTGCTTGTAATTTTGTGTAAACATTATACAAGCAAAAATAAATAATAATCTATTCATTAAAACACAAATAATTATCATTCAAAAATTGGCTGTCAAAATATTGAGATTAAAATAATTAAACATCGTAGTCAGTAAATACAAAAAACAAAAAAACTTCATCGACATTATTACACAATAAAAAAAAAACAATTAATAAAACAAACAAGTTATTATAATTCAAGTTGGATATCAAAATAATGGAATTGAAATAATTAACAAAGAAGTCAATAATAATAATTAAAAATAAAATAGAAATAATGAAATAAAAATTTAGTCAAAGATACAATCATAAAATTAGATGTCAAATACGGGCGGAAAAATAATGTCAAAATGGTCAATAATTCAATATAAAAACTAACATTTCGATTACAACAGTAATTTTTTCTGCAGAAACTCATGCGCAACGCAAACGCAAGGTCGCAAGCACTACTGCTGAGCAGTAGTGCTTGCGACCACGACCACTAGATCAACGAGGCAGGAGGCTGGACTTGCGCTCAGTTGATGGCAATAGGTCCGTCCTTTATTACATGGAAATCAAACATAACTGGCAAGATATTATTGTGAGCTCCAAATTCCCTTTACTCGGCTATAGTGTAGGCGTAGAGTGGTGCCGTTTCATTAGTTTATTTACACAATTTGCGGTCGCCACTCTAGCGATAAGATAAGGCTATCACGCGCGTCAATCCGTGACTGGGTATCGAGAGCCCCGCGGTGCAAGGTTAATTGCAATTTACGGCTTTTGTGCATCTGTGTGATGTATAAAAGCTTTTGATTGGGTTTTTGTTATTTCTAAAGTTTCTTGATCGTAGTCTTGTAAGGTAGGACGTGAATTAACTTTAAATACCAATTTGTAAGTCCCTAGGTATCAGGGACAGCTACCATGTTGTTTCAATTTGAAGACTAGATACTTTCACATTGAAATTCATACATTTGAAACTTCGTTTGTTTCCTTATGAGTTAGCAGTGAATGTGTTAGCGGTCAGCGGTCAGCGATGCTGACCGCAGTGGCCTGGGTTTGAAGCCAACATCCTAGATATTTCTAGATACTTCCCATATTATTGTTCAGCAGTTTAGTCTTGATGTGCAGTGTCTTACAGAGCAGATATAGCTCCTGTAAGAGCTCAGAAAAACAAGGCAAAATATTTATTTAACAATAAACTTACGCAGTACAATAAAATGTTAGGTAGGTGCTAAGCCGTCGGTGTCTGCCAGAAAAGAGAAGGCGACCCTCGGTGCAGTATGCGAGCTAGGCAAGCGGCCCGCGCGTTGCTATCTTGACAGTTGTCAACTTCATGACGGCTCTCGAACGCCATCTATCGCCTTACACTCCGTTTGAAACACCACCAACCAAATGGAACCATAAGTTCATGGGTGCTAATTAAACAGGCTTCTTTTTAATATCATTATTCGCCCCCAAAAATGTATGTTGCCTTCTAAATTACTAAGTCAGCCACAATTAACGAGCATCTAAATAATACTATGTTAGCCACTAGTTATCTTCTATGTAAACCACTCTAAATACAACTCAGCATGATGGTTATTTTTTAGCATCAAAATTTTTAACATGCATTCTAACAGTAAATTTCTAAAATACTATTAAATGACATCAAAAAATGTATTTATTTAGCTTCTAATTTTTTAACTCAGTACGTTTAAAATGTAACTTACGTGTAAAATTTTTAACATGCATTCTAACAGTAAATTTCTAAAATACTATTAAATGACATCAAAAAATATATTTATTTAGCTTCTAATTTTTTAACTCAGTACGTTTAAAATGTAACTCATCCCATATTAATTGATCGTAAAAAAATTGCAAAAACATTTCATCAAATAGTATATTGGCCACTAATATTACCAGAAGCTATTGAGGAGAGACAAAATAAAAGACTATATTTTTTGGTTTTAATATAGAATAGGTGCAAGTTGGATTAGTATTTATGCGACAGAGTCGACGGAGCCCCGCTGCGCGGGGCTCCTATTTCTGTATGCAGGGTTTAAAGTAACCTAACACGAAGGAGATGACGGGAGCTGAGTTCGCTCGCTTTGCTCGCTCACTTCAGCTCCCGTCATCTCCTTCGAACCTAACCTGTCCGTGTCGGGGTGCCCTAAGCTCCCGAGCTCGCTACGCTCGCTCTTGGACTTATTCATTGACCGTCATTTATTATTTTAAATATAATCAACTCGTCGAATCGAGATGTGATCAACTCAACTCGTCGTCACATGAATCGAATGGCGCTCTCTGATTGGTGCAAATGGCCGGTCGCTGTCGTCTCGCGTACTCGCGCCAAATCATGCAGTGGCTATTTTCACGATAAAAGAATATGATGTATTGTTTTACATGCTAAGTTATAATAAATTATGCTTTCTTTCTTTCTTCGATAGAAGCTTGAATTATATTTTTTTGAGGATATTGCGTTGAAGCTGTAAAACGTAAAATGGTGACAAGATATAAAATCCGTGGCCGAGTTAGTAAATTACGTGGCAATGTATAAATAAGAAGGACAAGTCACAATAATTGATGATCTTTACTTGACGCTTTCTGTAGAATATTTAGTTGGCGTTGCAAAAAAGACGAATTAGTTTATTAGAGGCTATGTCATTTTCCCGTTGCTTAGTTATAAAATTAGAAGTTTAATCACGTGTCCAATAAATAATTTTGTGGCTAGACTTATTATTTCCCTAAGTTAAGTTCATGGGTAAAGTATGTGTATCCATCTGCCTTTTTTAACGTATGGAAATCCATATAGAAGTCGTCCGCGCTGGAAATGGCGAATGAAGAGATCTGTCAGACTCTAACTGACTAAAAACCACACGGTGTTCTGCAGCTACATTTGGCCGTGGCGCTGAAGTGCTTGCGAATTTCAGCACACTCTCCCGGCTAGATATTGGCCTTAATGAATTCATGCGGACCCCGTCACTCTCTGCGGCCGTATACAGCTGCAGTTGTCTAGAGAGACGCGCGCGGAGCACGGCGCGCCATTGTCTCGGGTCTTTGACTGACCAGGCAACATACTCCCAAAGTAGATAGCTACATACTTCCTCACCCTTTCCGCCCCCGCTTTTGCGTCCATCACTTCCTCGCCGAAGGAAGCGATAGCGTCCCAGGTGGACTCGCTTCCAACCATGGATTGGACCTCGATAGGCAGCGAGAGTTTACCGCAGCACCTACCGCCGCGCCGAGGTCACGGCGCTGCACTACCCAAGCTGGGCATTCGGTAAGGGTATGTTGCACCGTATCGCCAAGGCAGTTGCCATAACTACACTCACAACACTCACTCACACTCATATCACTTTTATAATTTTTCGTTATAAATACGAGGCTTTTGGCTAATTTGTACCTTTAGGGAATGCCACTCTTTATTTTGTATTGTGCGTTTAGTTTGTGCAGAATAAACAATTTTTCTTTCTTTTTTTTTTTAACCGGGCGTCGGCTCCCAACCTATAAGGCACAGGTACTTTCCGAAACACCAATGCCCGGATAGTAACTGTGTCAGCCGGAAAGTAAGAGTGCGATGCCGTCTCTCCAGTCATTCCTTCAAAATGAATTTTACCGTCGCTATAGTGGCGTGCCCTGTGTATCAATCTGCCTAGTGTTTTCCTTACTATAATGGGATCAGCTTTCAATCTTACCAGATGTTGCTGAATATGTAGAGCGACTATCTGACCTCCACAACCCAGTAATCGGGTAAGACTATACAACTTACTAACCGTAACAACTTTCAAAGATCTACAAAAGTATGTATTATTTTATTAGTTAAAAATAAACACTGGTACTGGTACACACAGGGGTCACAGGTATGTTGGAAGAGATTTCTTTGAAATGAGCGTACCTACCTTTGTGTGTACATTAATGGTTAAATAAATATAATAAATAAAAACCGGTCAAGTGCGAGGCGGAATCGCGCACGAATGGTTCCATACTATTATCGTTAAAAAAGGCAAAAAAACACTTTTGTTGTATGGGAGCCCCACTTAAATATTTATTTTATACATGTTTTTTTATGCATTAAATGTTTTTAGTATTTAGTATTTGTTGTTATAGCGGCAACAGAAATACATCATCAGTGAAAATTTTAACTGTCTATGAGATATAGCCTGGTGACAGACATACAGACCCCACTAATAGGGTCCCGTTTTTACCCTTTGTGTACGGAACCCTAAAAAGTACTTTCTTATCTATGTTCACAGTCACGTAAAGTACCTACCTACCTACATCCCTGCCAATCTTGTCTGAATCACGGGCACGTAGTTACTCATAATTTCCTTTATCAATATCGTCAAGAAGATAAGCCGCTTAACTGTAAAGATTTTCCATCCCAGATTATGTGGAAAATGAAAATGGCTTGTCTCCATGTTGCCTACTTTTAAAGGTGAACGAACTGTAGATACTTTATTATAATATCGCGGTTATGCTCAATTGGAAAGGTAAGGTAAAAATTATTACTGAAGCCTTGCTTGAAATGATTTTGGTAAAAATATGATGAGACATGTTATAAAAGGTGAGGCAAAGAGAAAGTTGGACATTTTAGTTAAATACTCATTATTATTATTCCATTTATTTATTTTATTTACATATCTTTACATTTTTAAATATTATTCTATAAAAAAATTAAATAAAAAAACATTTAAAAATACAAAAATAGTAGCCCACCGGTATCGGGAACAGGATCCAAGCTACCGGTGGTCAGGGCTCCTGAGAGAGGAACCTCCTAACGATACGCGCCGTGTCCAGGAGTACCGCTTTCTGGATCAAGCCCTTGATCCAGCTGCCCAACGAGAGCCTCCTCAGATGTTCGTCGAGGCTCTTGGCTATTATGCCATTGGCCGTAACGACTATCGGCACAATGACTGCTGTATTCACATCCCACATGTCGACAACCTCGCGAGCCAGATCAAGATATTTGCTTTTCTTATCTCTCTCAGCCTTCACGAGGTTCTCGTCATGGGGGACCGCTATATCAACAATCATTGCGCGACGCTCTAGTCGGTCTATCACCACTATGTCAGGCTTATTGGCAACAATAGTCCTGTCAGTGATGATAGACCGATCCCAATACAACGTGACATTGCCATTTTCGAGAACTGGGTCGGGCTCATACTTATAGTAAGGCACTTCCGATTCAACTAGATTGTATTTCAGAGCAAGTTGCTGATGGATAATCCTGGCTACAAGGTTGTGTCTATGCAAATAGTCTCCGTTAGCTAGACTAGAACAACCGGAGATAATGTGACGGATGGATTCCCCCGGCCGGTGACATGCCCGACAGATGTCAACCGTGCCGTCTTTCACAATATATTTCCGGTAGTTGTTCGTCATCATAACTTCGTCCATAATCGCAAAGACAAAACCTTCGGTTTCCCCGAAAAGGTCACCAAATCGCAGCCAGGCCACGGACGCTAAAAGATCTACATCAGGCCCATGTAGGACCCGGTAGAAGCGTCCGTGAAGCTCCTTGCTCTGCCATACCTCCCTGCGGTCATTAGTATCTAATACTATAGGTTTGCGCCAGTTCTCGTTAGCCAAGGAGAGCGGGGTTAGGCCCTTATCCACCGCTACCACATCTCGATGCATACCCACGTCAGCTGCCTGGAAATATTCCCTAAGACTGCATACCTCGCGGTTGTGCAGGGTCTTAGCATTTAAAAAGCCACGACCCCCGCACTTCCGAGGGATATACAGTCTCATAACCGATGACCGTGGGTGATGCATACGATTTGCGGTAAGCAATGTGCGGACTCTCCTATCCAGGGCGTCAAGTTCTGTCTGAGTCCATTTGAGTATGCCGAAATGTATAACATCAAGACCGGCATGACCCAGCCGTTGAAGGCGCGCACCTTGTTCCCGCCTGATAAAAGACTATTTAGTTCTTTTTTCAGGCGGCCAAAGAAGCGTTCCCTCAACGACTGTTTCACGTCAGTTACATTGATGCCTAATGCTTCCGACATACCCAAATACTTGTAAGTTTCGGTTGAGGAAAGGGATCGAAGGTGTATGGAATCCGAGAGTTGTATTCCCACGGATTCCATAATCTCCCCTCGCTTTACATGCATGACAGCACATTTGTCCACACCAAATTCCATCCTGATGGCATCACTAAAGGTTTCTGTAACCTTCAGTAGCTTCATCAGTTGCAAGTTGTTGGGGGCAAAGAGCTTAAGATCATCCATGTAAAGGAGGTGAGATATTACCTGACCTCCTCTTCTCAACCGATAGCCCAGGCCCGAACCCTCCAGCAGTGTACTAAGAGGGTTCAGGGCTAAACAAAACCATAGTGGACTCAGACTATCGCCCTGAAATATTCCACGCTCGATCCTTATAGGTTCGCTGTCCTCTTGAATCTGTCGACATCCTGGATAGCGAAGTACCGTCCTCCACTGCCCCATACACGACATCAGGAAGGTGCGCAGAGTTGCATCAATTTTATACAACTCCAGCACCCTCATGAGCCATGTATGTGGCACTGAGTCATAGGCCTTCTTGTAGTCTATCCAACATGTCACCAGATCCCTTCGGGAACGGCGAACCTGCTGGCTAATAGCAATGTCTATAAGGAGCAACTCCTTAGTACCGCGGGACCCGTTCCTACATCCATTCTGAGAAGCAGACATGATTGAATTCGTATCAATATGTTGATTAATTTTAGCTCTCAGAATGGATGTAAAAACTTTATAGACCGTCGGTAAACATGTTATCGGTCTATAATTTTTAGGTTCCGCAGTACTACCTGATTTGTGGAGCAGGTGGGTTATTCCTATAGTTAGGAACTGGGGCAGCGATCCTGACTCTAAGGCAGACTGGAACTGAGTTGCCAAACGAGCGTGCGACCTTTGGAACCATTTTATCCAAAAGTTGTGTAGTCCGTCCGGCCCTGGCGATTTCCAGTTAGGCAACGGACGGACTGCACGAGCTACATCTTGGGGGCTGATGGTAATTGCCCCCATTTGTGGTATCGGATCGCACGCTTGTTCGACCTCCCGAGTCCAATCACCCTCGGTGTGACTGACAGGCACCGACCAGATATTGCGCCAGAACGAATACATGGCGTCATCATCTGGTAGGCGTGAATCAGTCACACCTTGGTTGGGTCGCTCCCAATCCCTATAAACCCACCTTTCGTTGTTCTGGAATGTACGATTCTGCGTGTATCGCTCCACTCGCCGCTTGTACCGACGAATACGGTTTGCCCATGCATAGATCTTCTGCTTCAGGAAGTCGATACGCTCTGTGACGCGGGACAGATAATCTCGAGAACTGATATCAGTCCCCGAGAAAGCCCGCCTCACAAAGCGCATCACTCTGGGGCGAGTGTTGCCATCCCTGAAGCAGATAAGCTTGCCGATGAGTGCTCTAGCCTCACCGATACGACGCTCAATCCTGGACTGCCAGGCTGGTACAGCTGGTCGTGTAGTTCTGTCACGTTTTGGGAATTTGACGTTAGCTACACGACATGCCGCAGCAGCCGCACAGTATAGTATTGAGTGGGTATCGGCAAGGTCTTTGCTGCTATCAAAAACATTTGATAGCTGCGAATCAAGAGCACACACCAGCGCCCTATTTTTCTTATGCATGGGCAGACGAGGTAGTCGAGGTCTAAGCTCAGGCGGTGTGGAGCGATACTCGCTGAATGCACATTCCAAAGCGCTCCTTAAACGTACATTGCATTGGGTACTCACAGATATAGCCCTGTCGTCGTCATCCTCACCATCATGATCGGGTCGCGGTGAAACACTGGGTTGCAGTTGCACCGCGGCCGGTGGTAAGGCAGGCGAGACACGGCTATTCCGTGATTCATTGCGCAGTCTATCAAGTACGGCATCATCCAACATACGGTTACGTTGGATGACCCGCACCTGATCCGACAGACGTTGGGCCGAAACGTTGACAGCTGGCTCAAGCACCTGAAACAGAGAGAGCATCCGACCACGGTACGCAGTCAGGTTAATTCCCCCCTCTGTAGCCCCAAAGTATGCGCGCATGACGTTTTCGTTGATCGATTGCGTCCATCGCATGCGCTGCACACTTCCACCGGGAGCGGGGACCCTGTCAGAGGCCGATGGGCCTCGAGGTCCCAAGCTGTCCGGCGGCCGGCGTCCTCCCCGTCGACGCGCAGGTGGTGGTGTCGTCGGCGGAGAGAAGTATTCGTCGCTCGAGCTCGACGCAACTGCAGCGTCCGGGATCGCTTGACTCACGATTGTAGATGGTCCCGGCGGCTGCGAGGCGGAGCTGAGCGACGAACCCGAAGATGTTGGGCGTGTGTTTTTGTCTCGGGCCTGGCTTCTCGTGAACATTTGTTATTCATCTTTGGTTGGCAAATAATTTTTCATGTTGTAGTTTTGATTGGATTACATCGTTACTATTGTAGTTTTCTTTTATTTTCTTGGTTTTTCATTTTATTGGTGTGTTTAGACATTGTTCTATTGTATTTTTCTATTGTATTAATATATTAGTTTATATAGGAAAATTTAGAGATAAAATTTTTCATGTTATTATTATTATTATTATATTCTTTATTGTACACCACAAAAATATATACACAGGACAAAAAACATAAAAGCAAGTGTACAATGGGCGGTCTTATCGCACAGGGCAATTTCTTACAGACAACCTTTGGATGGACTGAAAGAGAGGAGAGAAATTTAGGGTTGTCAGTGTACAATATATCTTAAAAAATAATAAATATACATAATAACATAAAATACATACATACAATAATACATAATATACTAATATATAACAAAAATATAACAGAGCAAGGAGAAGACTAATTATAGCGAAAGGAAATGCTCCTTTACCATTTTTTTGAATGTTGGTAAGGATTGAGCACGCCTCACTTCAATAGGTAGTGCATTCCACAAACGAGCTGCTTGAACTGTAAAAGATTTGTCGAAGAAGGATGTGGAATGCATACGTATACTTAATTTCAGATTCTCCGATGATCTCAAGGACCTAGAATGTGTGTCACAAAGGAACTGAAAGCGTTCTTTAAGATAAAAAGGACTAGATGGATTAAAGAGCACGTTATATAGCAAAGAAAGTATGTGGGCATTCCGGCGAAGGCGAATAGGAAGCCATTTGAGCTTGGTTCGAAATTCAGAAACATGGTCATACTTGCGCAAGCCAAATATGAACCTGACACAGAGATTTTGAAGTCGCTCAAGCTTGTCCAATTGGTCTTGGGTGAGATCAAGATAGCTGGCATCAGCATAGTCCAGGATAGGGAGAAGTAGAGATTGGGCTATCGCAATTTTAGTGGTCATGGGAAGAAAATTACGAAGGCGTCTCAACGAACCAGCAGAAGCAAATAGTTTACGACTAACCTCCTGCAGCTGTTTGGTCCAGGAAAGAGTGCCGTCGATATAAATCCCCAGGTTCTTCACAGTGTGAGTTATAGGAACAATGGTATTGTTGAAAGAAACCTGGGGAAGTGACGCCCAGTCAATCCTAGAGACAGTTCGGGAACTACCCACAACAGCCACTTGAGTCTTAGTCGGATTGATCTTCAACCCAAACTCAGTGCTCCAGTCACCTATTCGAGCCAGGTCTATATTAATAGTCTCAATAGCGTCAGATAACTCTCCGAGAGGGGCTTGGGTATAAATTTGGAGATCATCAGCATACAGGTGGTAGAAAGAAGATATTCGATGAGTGATAGCATTTATAAATAGTGCGAAAAGTAGAGGAGATAAAACGCCGCCCTGCGGCACACCGGCAGAGGTGTGGCACCAAGAAGAGAAAGATTCTTCAATGCAAATACGCTGCCGGCGGCCAAACAGGTAACTATGAAACCAGTCAATTACCGAAGGAGATATGTTAAAAGAGCATAGGACGCCCAGCAAAATGTCGAAGTCAACCGTGTTGAATGCATTGCTAAAGTCGAGCAAAGCAAGTACAGTTAACTTGCCCATTTCCATGCCTGACCTTATATCATCCGTAATGTGCACAAGTGCTGAGGTAGTGCTGTGTCCCGGACAAAAACCAGATTGGAAGGGATTTAGCATTTTGTGTTTGGAAAGGAACGAGCTGAGTTGATGGTGGACAAGTTTTTCAAGGACTTTGGATAGGAAAGGAAGAATAGAAATGGGACGATAATCAGAGAAAGATGCAGGATGAGATTTTTTGGGTAGAGGAATAACTTGGGCATCTTTCCAGGCTTGTGGGAAGACACCACTGGAAACAGAGAAGTTGAGGATGTAAAGGATAACAGGAAGAATGTCATCAAGGATGGGGATAATCATTTTACGGCTGACACAGTCACTACCAACAGCGTTCGAAGTTATTGATACAATACTCTTTTTAACATCACAAGCAGTGAATTGACTTATAACAAAAGGGGAAAAATCAGGTACCGGAAGGTTTGAAAGATTACTTAGCGTAGTAGCTTTGGTGACCCTATCTAATACGGGTGAAGTACAAAAATTACTATTAAGTAAATTTAAATCCAAGTCTTTAGGAATCGTGTTATGAGACTTTTTTCCGATACCTAATGATTTGAGAAAATTCCAGACCTTAGCTGGATCACCATTCTGAACTTTACTATGGATATATTGGCGGTTTGCGATTCTACACACCTTGCTGCAGTGGTTTCTTATTGAGACGTATTTTTCTCTGTTGACGTCATTGGGCCTAATTTTAAACTTAAATTTCGCAGCTGCTTTTTTACTTAGTAAAAGTTTAATTTCATCAGTCAACCAAGGCGCTGGAAGATGTTTAACTCTCACGGCTCGAATAGGTGCATGTTTGTCATAAAGCTGAATCAGGGTAGAAGTCAAGATTTTAACTTGTTCATCGACGCATGAGGATGTCACCAGTGGTGTCCAGTCAATGTTACTGGCATCCTCTCGAAGACGGTCAATATCCATGCCATCAAAATTGCGAAGCAGAAGAGTTTTGAACTTATGCTTAGGTGGTCGAATTTTATATGAAGTGAAAATTAGGTCATGATAGGAAAAGGCGTCAGCTGAACATTGACCATGTTTAGCGACATGATCTAAAGATGAGACAATAATAAGATCGAGAAGTGAGGGAACAGAGTTAGGAAAATGGTGAGTGGCACCAAGATCGGGAGTAGAGAGATTGACAGATTCAATAATATTACGAAGAGAAGAGGAGCGGGAATCTTTTTTAAGAAGACATGTATTAAAGTCGCCCATTATGATACTATGACTGTAAGAGGGAATTAAATCTTCCAGAATTCGTTCGAAAGAGGAAAAAAAATTAATCCGCAGAGAAGGGCAGTAGTAAACCCCAAGGAGAATCTTTGAATGATGCAATTCAACTTCCAGGAAAAGATGTTCACCAGCGTTCGGCGGGGGCGGCTGTGTGGACATATTTACAATAGAAAAAGGAATATAACTACGAAGATAAATGGCCACCCCACCACCACCACCGACCGCACGATCATTCCTGATAAGTTGAAAGCCTGGAAGAGAATAGGAAGAATAGGGAAGACAGGGTTTTAACCATGATTCTGAAATAAGAATCGCATGAATATTCTTACAGTCAAAGCTTGCCAGCATATCGGGGAAGTGGGCCGGAATACTCTGGGCATTTATGTGGACTACATTAAAGTTTCTCGAGACATCGGAAAAAAGTGAGACAAGAGTGTCAGCTAATGAAGGAACACTTTCATTATCACTATCCAAAGAATGAAGCGAATCAGAAACACTGCTACAGTCAGGGTTGAGCATATATATAACAATAAATAATAAAAATAAATATGTACTTACAAAAAAAAATAAAAAATACGCGGTTAAAAAAAAAAAAAAAAAAGTTCGTCCACCTGCCAGTTGACTTAACAGAATAAATAAAAACAAAACACAAAATTCAATTCAATTCTGTAGTCCAGGTATAAAACAAACAAAAAAGAATAGGTAAATAAAAAATAAATAAATAGCGACACATAAACAAAAAAAAAAAAAAAAAGGATCGTGTTACAGAGCGAGATTATTTAAAGTAAATACTTGTAAATACTCATTATGTTTGCTGTCTAACCTTAACACACTGGAACCTTGATGATTCATAGAATGTCTTAGTTGCTGATGTTACGGCTTCACGGGCAATTAATTACCGTTAACACTAATAAGGTTTCTAATAAACCGGCAATTTATTGAGGTGACATCGGTAAGGTGGTAGTTCATAATGGAAATTGCTAATTAACTAAGACCGTTACTGATTGCATAAGAGTTATGAAACGTAGAGCCGTAGTCCGTGTATGGTGCTTCATTAAAACCATACGTCTTTATATTATATTATATATTTACATAAATAAACTACATATAAACATTATGCAACATCCCACAGTGACACAGTCCATTCCTCCCTTTAGAAATTCTAAGATATTTCACCTCGTTTTAGAGATGTAACGGTGGCCTCTTATAGAAGATGGAAATGCAGAACAACAAAATATTTTTTTAAATGTAGTGCACTCAATATTTCGAAAAAATAAAAAGCAATCAAGTGCGAGTCGAACACGTGCGCTGAGGGTTCCGTACCTACCCATTATACCGCCATAATAAAATAGATAAAAAGATATGGACAAATTTAGATTTACGCATAAACTTGTAAGTACCAAAATTTAGCTTAATTTTCAAATTTTTTTTATGTTTTCTTTTATTTGTGCTGTAAGATCTTACTTTTTGGCAAATTTAGTGATTCTAGGTCAACGGGAACTAGCATATAGGTAACCTATAGGGTACTGCCGGTTGACCTAGAATTGTTAATTTTGGTTAAAATCATATAATACAGCACAAGTACCTAAAGCGAAAATACCGAAAAATAAAAAAAGGTTGAAAATTAAGGTAAATTTTGGTACATACAAGTTTTTGCGAAAATTTAAATTTGCCCATATCTTTTTATCGTGTTGACTCAGGACCTTCATTTTTATACACCTAATAAGGACTATAGTCCTCAGTATACGGTATAAATTTCAACTTGCTAGGTCAACCCGTTCCTGAGAAATTTCGGTGGTGGCACACGGACAGACGGACAAGAGTGATCTTATAAGGGTTCCTTTTTAGGGTTCCGTACCTAAAGGGTAAAAACGGGACCCCATCACTAAGACTTCGCGGTCCGTCTGTCTGTCTGTCACCAGGCTGTATCTCATGAACCGTGATATCTAGACAGTTGAAATTTTCACAGATGATGTATTTCTGTTGCCGCTATAACAACAAATACTAAAAACATAATAAAATAAATATTTAAGTGGGGCTCCCAAACAACAAACGTGATGTTTTTGCCGTGTTTTGCGATAATGGTACGGAACCCTACCTACGCGAGTCCCACTCGCACTTGGCCGGTTTTTACCTTTGAGGTACGGAACCCTGAAAAACAACAGTTTTGTGGTTTTGTCATCTTCTAGAGAATTAAGGGTAAACAGTTGCTTACTTAGTACTGAACCTAGCGACAGAACTGACATGGGACAAGCAAAAGAATAACATATTTTAGTTGCCAACAGATTATGTTATCAGTCACATAAAAACAACATACAATGTTATAGAACACCATGTTCTGGGACTCGTGGTGGCGTTAAAAAGACCATTATGGCATGCCTGCGAGTTTGGGAGCTAAGTTCGATTTTATTTATTAGATCTCAGTTACAACTCCGCTAATAAACTGCGTGTGCGAATGCGGAGGTACGATTTCTTGCAGAACTTCCGTATTTGCGGTGGCAGATGCAAGGTTTCTTTACAACCCTATTTGGCCTTTAAGCCTTCCCCAGCGTTCTGTTTATTTAGGCCTTTAGAAAACCTTAAATGCTAAGGCTTATTGGCAACGAAAACTTGACATCTTGGGAGCTTTTAAAAGCTTTTTGCAGACAATTTATGTAAATGTGTACTGTTGTAAACTCGTGATCTAAATAAAATAAGGAACAAACTTTATTCTTTTACAAAAAATAAAGTCTTATAGTCCTATAAGGGTCTTCAGAGTTAAGGAGGGAAATGAAATCTCAGGAGGTTTACCGAGGAGTCGGCTTAAGCGCCACTAATCAAGTTACTAAATTCTAATTAGAACTGGTATCTCGCTTACAGGATAAAACAGATCTGATTTATGGGGAAACCAAGCCTCTGCCAGCGGATTTTTTTTTTGTGCCGTTGTGCTATTCCGGACTATATTCTTTTACAAAAAATAAAGTCTTATAGTCCTATAAGGGTCTTCAGAGTTAAGGAGGGAAATGAAATCTCAGGCGGTTTACCGAGGAGTCGGCTTAAGCGCCACTAATCAAGTTACTAAATTCTAATTAGAACTGGTATCGCGCTTACAGGATAAAACAGATCTGTTTTATAGGGAAACCAAGCCTCTGCCAGGGGAATTTTTTTTTGTGCCGTTGTGCTATTCCGGACTATAGTCTATCTCTTTGCCAAGTCATCCAGATCCGTTCAGCTGCAATGGCGTGATTGAGTAACAAACATAAATCCATCCATCCGAACTTGCATATTTATAAGGTTACTAGTTATAGCAAATACTCTTTACGTAATTAGGTATTGGAAAATATCATAGGACTCTTACGAAAAGAGTATCTTCACCAATGAAAGCGTCCAATACTTTTTGGCAATACTTAATTATTTAAAGAGAAAATGTCACACCCTTTCATGGCATCAAACCCTTTGCCTTGCCGAATTCTCTTACTCAATTAGGCTGCTGGTGGCGCGACGCAATCGATAGGCGATAGCGAGCACGTATTTTTAACCAACTTCAAAAAAAGGATGGGGTTCTCAATTCTTCGGAATCTTCTTTTTTGTTTATTTTACCCGATTACTCAAGAACGCCTGGACCTATCTGGAAAATTCTTCTTTTGTTTGAAAGGGTATACCTCCCAGGTATATAGTCCAGGCCATATAGTCATCAGGCCAGGATCTGATGATGTGCTTTTGGAGAAATTGAGAGAACACCTCAAATATTATAGGCATACGTATGCGATTTTGGTATTTTCATCAAAAATGCAAGCATTTGCAATTAGAAAGTATAATTTTGAAAAGTAGAACTGATGAAGAAGACCACAGAATGTCACTGGAACTCCTTAGTAATAAGTATTTTACGGGTATAAGATATCTCGAATAGTTAACCGACTGTGATGAAGTAAATACTTATAAATAATTGGTACCTACTTATGAAAATGGTACCATCGAACTGGCGGGTGACCATAAGCTCTTAGAGCGGTATCAATTTGAGATCGAGTATGTGACAGATGTATACAAGTCATATACATCTGTCCCTTATTCGATCTCAAATTGATACCGCTCTAATAGCTTATGGTCACCCCCCTGATCTGATGATGAAGCCGGAAGGTAGGCACTGCAACTCCGAAATAAAACAATGTATCGTGTTTGGGCTTATTGGAATCGTTGTGAAATGTACTTTTTCAATAAATGGTAATTTGAGGCACCTACCAAAACTAAAAAGAGAAAAATAAAAAACATTTTAACAAAAAAAATAAACCGACTTCCAAAGCAAAAGACTACAAAGCGAAAATTTTTTTTCATTTCCGAAGCCGTTGTCGAAAAATGGAAAACAATAGATAACAAAGACACCGACATCGAAAATGAAAGTAAGTTTTCGCTTTGTAGTCTTTTGCTTTGGGACTATAATCTTTTAAGTCAAGAGTGAATAGGTTACTTCTGGGCAAGCGTGCTCGACCATATGTAAAAAAAGAAAGAAATTGGTTTACTTTTTAACCGACTTTCCAAAAAAGAGGAGATTTCTCAATTCGACCATATATATATTTTATTTTTATGTGTGTTCGCGGATAACTTCGTCGTCTATGAACCGATTTTGATGATTATTTTTTTGATGGAAAGGAGATATCCCAAGGGTGGTACCATGATAAGGAAACCATTTGCATCAATAATCCAAACATTTGCACTCAGAAAGTATCATTTGGTGAAGTGGAACTGATGAAGAAGACGACAATGGCCACTGGAACTCCGAAATAAAACAGTCGTGTTACTAGTGGCTTACTGGAATCTTCATGAGATTTTACTTTGGCTATAAAAACTAAAAAGAGGAAAATTAAAAACTTTTTTAGAAAAAATCAAACCGACTTCCAAAACAAAACACTACAAAGCGAAAAATTTATTTCTTTTTGGAAGTCGGTGTCGAATAACGGAAAACAATGGGTAAAAAAGACACCGACTTCGGAAAAGAAAGTTATTTTTCGCTTTGCAGTGTTTTGTTTTGGAAGTCGGTTTGATTTTTTGTTAAAAAGTTTTTTATCTAAGAAAAATTCAATAACGTATCGGTCAAAATGAATCGCATTGCGTCCAAGTGAACATACTTGCAAGTTTTCTCAGTAAAAATCGCTTATCGGTGTGATATAAATCGGTGTAAAATTATGCAAATGGGAATAATTGTATTGTTAAGAAATCTATGTAAATTACCAATTAAATGTCAAATAAAAGTAATGCATGACGAATGAGTAGAAATAATTAATTGTATGTAAAGTATCATTTATGACAATGAATTTATACTTATATTGAATTTATACTATTGAATTTATGCAAAGTTTTTTTTTTTTATACCTCTTATGTGGCAGACAAGCACACGGCCCACCTGATGGGAAGTGGTTACCGTGGCCTATGGACGTGTGCAATACCAGGGGCTTTACACTCGCGCTGCCGACCCTGAAGAAACCTTCTAATGAGAGCGTGGGATGAAGTTACTTTCATACCGCACAGTGCGCACCGTCTCAGGTCGCAATGTGTGAGGATGAACTCCCTGCCTGTGCCATTTATATTATTACTACAATTGTGCACAGGGAAGAATAAAACTGGCCCTCCGTAGTACAGTTTATAAATAGTACCGGGGTCATCAGTCAGAGTTTCGCATCAACCTAATTGCAAATTAAAATAAGTGATAATTAATGCGAATCTGTAAACTTTGATGTTACCATTTTTTAAACAGTGCCAATAAATGATTATCATTGTGAATTGCATAGCGCCATCAGAAAAGGGACTAAGTTTCTTGGTATTTCATTTCATATTTCATCTAGAATATCTCTTCCAATAGTAGTTAGTAGGTAGCATTACGTCATCAGGCTTCAAGCCTACCTACTTTGTTTAAGGGCTGTTAAGTAGGCCAGCTTAGGAAAGACGCTCATTTACCGGCTCATGGCCTAGCTCTCGGCGTCTTAGTCAACTTCACCTCAAGTGGTCTCGATTCCGTCAAGTTTAACTAACTTATTAGGAAGATTGGCTTTCGTACGAAAGAAACTAATGAGGTATATTTTTTATTTATGAACTGGAAATGGTTTTCTAAAAAGAAGGAGGTTCTATGATTGACTTTTATTGTGTTAAAAAAATGAAATAGAAATATTTTTTTTTGTTTGAAAGAATGTGTTCCCAAACTGGGCCCATTTAATTTTTTTGAAGACCTGATGAAGAATTTCGAAGATATAAGTACAACAGAACTCTTCAATAAATGACGGCAAATCTCTCGGGAGTGCTGCAATCGCATGTCTGCTCATAACGTAACATCACGCCAGTACGCTCTAAAGGCGTACGCAGATGTATACAGTTCACCTTGGCACACTCGCATTTCTCCGGATACGTTAAAGTTTCATGATATTCGGGAAATCTTTTAACTTCCAACGCCCATGGACAGGAACCTTGTGCTTTTATGTGGGGACAAAGCACAAGTCACCAAGATACAGGCTGTGCCTAGTTTGGGACCCGTCGCTAACCTATTAATGTCACGTTAGTTTTAATCAATGTGTCACGATAAAACTATCACCTAACAAAATGTAACTGTGTATGGTATTTACCATACACAGTTACATTTTGTTAGGTGATAGTCAACCGGAGAGTTACTTAAAAATAAAAATTCGTTTATTTAAACGAATTTTTATTTTTAAGTAACTCTCCGGTTCATGAAACTGCATTAAAGGAGGACAAATAAACGTAACTAAGGTTTTAGTTTAAGCTAAATCTACATCTATTTGCATGTCGTTTTGTGACAATTAAATACTTTTCTTTCTTTCGTTTGAAATATTTATTTCAACCTTATCACATAAATCTTGATAGGATTACACCCACTACGATAAATTCGCTTATCCCAAGGGCCAAGTTAAATATGCGCGATCAGCGGTGGCGACCTCTCGCGGCCGGCCCTGGTTCAGTCCATGCTACGGAGCGAGAGGGCATGGGAAGCTGTCACCTCCTTCTGCGAAGCAGTAAAGCTCGCGAAGGAGGAAGCGGAAGGCGTGAGGGAGACGCAACGGAGACTCCTTCGCGCCCCTAGTCACCGCAGGAGACGGCCTGGGCGTCGGGAGTCGCAAGCCGATTCCCGGCCACCGTAGGCGCGGGCTTGCGGACGGCAAGTAATGGGTAGCTCGCCGTCCGATAAGGACCAGGCCCGAGTCGACGGCGCGTAGTGTTCCACGCGCGCCTCAAAGAGATGTTAGCAAAATTGACGGGGCCCGATAGGGCCGATGTCTGTCTGGGTCGCGGATAAATTTGAAAGAGTGTTACCGCGGCCCTGGCACAAACAACTGAAGGAACGCGGGTGGGTTTTAGTCAGTAAAAGTCTGGCACGCCCTCCCGCTTCACCCAGAGCGGGAGAAGTCATTGGATGATTTCACATCCAAAAAAAAAAAAAAGTTAAATATGCGTCCAGATTCTTTCAAAAACACTTATCATAACAAAACTAAATCATCTCCTTCTTCCTGCCCTCATCCCATTATTACTTGTGATCGGCGCAACACGTTTTCTTATTCCATCCTGTCCTTTCCTTTCATATCAATCCTAACATAGTCCATCCATTTCTCTTTGGCCTTCTCCTCGCTCTCCATCCATCCACATTGCATACCTCTTTTAGTATCTAACATGCGTAAACAAAACTTAATGTAGTAACAATAAAATCGCATTTTAAAGTTTATTGTAGTCCATAGCTGTTCCCGAGCGGGTACTCCAACGAGACTTTGATAGTTATTGTTGAAATATAACGAGAAAGAGTTTATCGCGACGACATTCCGACAAAACGGCAAATGTACATGCGACACGTTGGCTGGTATATACGACACGGTGGCTGGTATTGTGGCAAAGCGGTGTGACATTGAATGGGAGACATCCCTAAGCGCGGTGACGTCACTCTGGAATGGAATTCTAAAGTCGCTCCGGAAGCCTTCAGTTCGTTCGTTCGTTTTCTAGATAGCTTTTTGTTCAGAATTCTTTTTCAAAGCTTTGCGACGGTTAATTTTACATTTTTCGCTGCTATCTTATTTCTTGATTCAAGGAGATTCGTATCAAAGCGGTCTGTGATTATAATGTTCGACGGCAGGATTTTTAAATTAAATATGGCTCTTAGAGAAGCATGAAGATTAAATAAAGAAGAAATAAACCTTAGTTGTCTATCTCTTGGTCAAAGTTCACTGCGCTGCTATGCTGTGTTCAATTAAGTGTCCGCACATAAACTTTATTTTTAATACTGTTTGTTCCGTTCCCACAGACAAACCGTGAAAACGGTTTTGTGGGGCATAGTTCTTAAGGTAAGATGTTATAAACTTGTACTTTAATAAATAAATAAAAATAATAATAATAATGTGTTTACCCGTAACATTTCTTCTAAGGCAGAAGTATACCTTCCTAAATTAGAACCACTTTTCTCCAGTTATGTGTAAAGCAATCGGACACAAATCCAAACAGTATGAAAATTTAACAAATCACATAGATGGAAACCCTCATCGCGCCTTTCATCTCGCATGTGATTGGTCGATTTTTCATACTCTTTGCCCTTTGCTTTGCCGAATTCAAATCGCAATAAGGCTGCTGGGTGCTGCTGAGAAATTCCAAATGTAAACATCCAATAAAAAAATCCCAACCCGGAACTAAACCCAAGTGTTAGGTACACTCAGCAGTCGCGACTGCAATCAGTCAACTAATGAGCCAGTCGAAATAGTTTTAATCCTACTATCCCACTATATCTTATTAATATTATAAATGCGAAAGTTTGATGGATGGATAGATGTTTGTAACTCTATCACGCCAGAATGGCTGTACGGATCTAGATGGCATTTAGCACAGAAATAGGTAACTTTAGTCTGGAAGAGCACAGATACTTTTTATCCCGGGAATATGTTCCCTTGGGATAATTATAGACTTTCACGCGGGCGAAGCCGCTGGCAGAAGCTAGTCTTACTAATATTATAAATGAGATAGTATGGATGGATTGATGGATGTTTGTTTGTTACTCAATCACGCGGCACGCCAGAGCGATTGCGCGGATCTGAGTGAAAGGACATGGCTAAATAAAGTATGGACGACTGCCCTAGCAATGAATAGACATTTTAACTAGTAATATGTAATTCTGAATAGCTGAATATGAGTATTTCGTATGAAAAAAGTTACAGAGACTTTTTATATCGTCATAATCCTGAAAATAAAATCGTAGAAACGCCTACATTAATAGGTATACAAACTTGTAAAAGAATAAGATTTTGCTATGATACTTTCTTAAGGCGTTCAGAGGAACTGGTGGCTTAATAATAACAGACGCACAGGTCGATCTTCAAGGTTAAGCAACGCTCGCCAAGATCATTCCGTGGTTCCATCGTGTACAATCTTTACATAGCGAGTTTCCTTCGTGTCTTGGAAAGCTAGTTAAGCCGTTGGTTCCGGCTGTCATTTGAAGATTTTTCATTTGTTTGCACTGCAACTGTGGTTAGCATTTGTTACACCACAGTTTATGCATCTCATGATGAATCAATACGCAATTGAAACTTAAGACCATATACTGTATTAATACATAATATCCGGCGAAAGGTACTTCGTTCAAAGTGAGTTCCCATGAAACAACAACATGTTTATTTTTATTTGGTTCTAATCGAATCGAACTTTATAGTGTCAGCACTATTTAAGCGCCGTTGCTTTCCAGATTTTGCCAATAATTTCTAGAAATCAGATAATCTCTAAGGTTTTAAGATGTAGGGGAGATAAGCCTAAATCGGGTACCCCGCCTAAATCGGGTATGCTTGTTTGTGTGCGTGTTACGTCTATTAGTGAGAATGTACAAGTGCAGCGAGGTGGCGTGACAGTCGGCCAATCACAGGCAGTCGGCTCTCCGCTGTGACGCAAGTGCTTGCAAGGTAAGATTGAAAACAATATTTTTGATGGTTTTACTAAAAAAAAATGACTTTTGGTAACAGTGAATACTCAAATATTGTATGGATTATGTTTACTTAAGTTTTGTGTTGTGATTTTGTAAGGAATTATGCATCTAAATTAAAAAAACTTGTGGCATTCCTGCATTTGGTTTTGAGGTTATGGCGGTTAAAAATAAAAACATGCGTTTGGGCATAACGGGTAGGGGTAAAACGGGTATGTACCCGATTTGCCCTAGTATGGTCATGTAAGTAGTTTGGGTGGTTGAAATGAGGTTTTAATTAAGATTTTTGGTTTGTTTTATTCTAGATGGTTAACAAATATAAAAGAAAAACCTCTAATGCATCTTGGGACGAGGCAGTTATGAAACTTGCTATGGAAGAAGCTAGCAAAACCTCAGTGAAAGGTGCGGCTAAGAAGTACGGTATAAACTTATCCACGTTGCAGCGGCACATCAAAAAAGGATGCCCGAAGAAGAAACTTGGCAGGTACACAACTGTATTCACGGATCCTCAGGAACTCGAGCTTCTTGAATATGTGTTTCATATGGAAGGTTTGTTTTTTGGACTGACCAAGAAAGAATTCTTAGAACTCGTGTACCAATATGCCGAAAACAACAATATTCCACACCCATTCAAAAATGGAATGGCAGGTGAAGATTGGTACATTGGGTTTAAAGTACGACATCCTGATTTAAGTCTACGCCGTCCAGAACCGACGTCATTAGCACGCGCTAGGGGTTTTAACAAACCACAAGTACAGAGGTTTTTCGATTTGCTAGAGGGAGAGATCGATAAACATAAAATTGACGCGACGCGCATTTACAATGTTGACGAAACTGGAATTCAGACTAATAGCAACAAGCCGCCTAGAGTTCTTAGTAGATCAGGAAAAAAACAGGTTGGTGTGATATCTAGTGTCGAGCGTGGTAAACTCACAACAGTGGTTTGCTGTTGCAATGCAGCAGGTGGGTTTATACCCCCATTTTTAATCTTTGGGAGAAAGCGAATGGTGGCAAGACTTCTAGATGGCGCTCCACCTGGATCAGTCGCAAGCTGCACAGACAACGGCTGGATAAATGGCCCAACATTCTTAGACTGGCTTCGACATTTTGTGGCTATGACTAGGCCAACTAGTGAGCAAAAAATAATTTTAGTAATGGACAATCACGTGTCACATAAATATTTAGAAGTCCTGGATTATGCTTCAAAGAACAATGTAATTTTTGTGTCTTTTCCACCACACACAACGCACCGATTACAGCCTTTGGATACGTGTGTTTACGGACCACTTAAAAATTATTTCGAACAAGCTGTTTCGGTATTTCAGCGTACCCACGTCGGGCGCATTATTTCACAGTATGACGTGGCCAGATTGTTTGGTGAAGCCTACATGAAAGCGGCCAGTGCCCATAACGCAATAAAAGGGTTTTCATCTACTGGCATTTGGCCAACCAATCGGAACGTATTTGACGAAAGTGATTATATGCCATCTACTTTGACAGACAGGCCGGAGCCAGTTACTGGAAATGAGGAGTCGGCAAATATTCAACCCGCTGTGTTGAATATCGAGATACCTACTAACGATAACACCGATATTACAGAAACACCGACTATTTTAAGCGAAACAGCAGAAGTGCAGTCCAACAATTCTCCGCCACTAGTAGCTGACACAGACTTGGAGTTACAGGTTACTGAAGTCAACAGGCCCACAACTCCGGAAATGCAGCCGTCACCACCAATAAAACAGCATAAAACTCCAATAGACATCAGACCACTCCCTCAAATCACACCGAATATAACTACACGAAAACGTAAGGCACAAAAGGCTGAAATACTAACAAGCACACCAGTAAAAGAGGAACTAAGGGAAAAAGAAAACAAAAAGAAGAAACCTACTAACACTAAACTTAAGGCAGTGAAGAAAAATTTAAAGGAACCCAGCACTAATAAGAAGGAAGTAATAGCTTGTTGTAGTAATACCAACAAGAGACAGGTAAGATCCAAACGTGGTCCAAAAAACAGTCAGAATGACAAAACTGAATACGCTTGCTTAGTCTGTGCTGAACTATATACTGAACCACCTCTAGAAGATTGGATCAGGTGTGACGATTGTGACATGTGGGCTCACGAAGCGTGCACTTCTTATTCTGGCAGAGGCAATTATTACTGTGATGCCTGCCAAGAGTAATTTAGTTTTCATTTAATTCTTATTTACTAGTTTTTATTTAGTTGTTTTGTTCCACCGATGATTTATAATTTAAACAAGATTAAAGATTGAATACGGGTCTAATTAAACATTTAGGAAGTTTTAATGAGCAAATATAAGTGATCTCATGTTAAAGTATTTTGTAAAACTATAAAAATAACAATAGGTACTCTAGTTTATTTTTAAATTTTTCTTAGTAGCTGTTTGTTGCCAAAGATGATTTATAGTTTAAACAAGATAAGATTGAATATGAGTCTGATTAATAATTTAAGACGCTTAAATGAAAATATAAGTGATTTTATGTTAATAAATATTGTAAAACTATAAAATTAAGTTGATTGTTCTCATTATATAGCCTTTACCCGTTATGCCCTGATGAGGTACCTGATTTAGGCCCCATATAAGGGCAAAACGGGTATTTGGAAGGGTCTCCTAATTTCTGTTTTTCTAAAATTGTTGAAGAGAATGGTTATGTTTGTTATTTTTTTATATACTATATTAAATAAACATTTCCTTTAGTAAAACTATTTAGTACATTTTACGTTTCTAAGTATTTTTTATTTCACATGTCCCTTAGCGTACCCGTTTTAGGCTTACCTCCCCTATTGCGAAAGGTACAAAAATAAATAATAATGAATACTGTTCGTTTCGATTTACGCAAATGTCTTTAAAAGTAGGTTTATTGACTACAATTTTTCGTAGAACGGAATCTTATGTTCTTCTTGTCAAACAAAAACATGAAAAATCTTTTAATTATTTGATTAATTCACGAAAGTTCTAGAAGAAAAATAAAACTGTAATAATTCATTAATGAATATTTGAATGTTACGAGCTAGTGAGAAATTTCTAGACGTGCTAAGGACAGTTGTTTAGCCATGTCCTTTAGCGCAGAGACAGATTATAGTCTAGAATAATACATATTTTATTTTCTTTAAATTGACATGCGGACGAAGTCGCGGGTCGTAAATAGGTCGAGGATTATAAAAAAAATACTAAATTGACGTATGTTTTATTTAAATTTATTCTATTTTAACTTAAACACTAAACAAAAGTAAACTATACTAAACCTAACTACTTACACTATATACAAATGAAAAAAAACACTTAGGCGTCACAGAGTGCTCCACATCGCTGTCATCCGGAAACGTGCCCAGAAGACTGGCAGTATTGTCACGTTGAATGGCAATGCTGATTCTTTGCGCAAAGAACGAGCCAGCCTTCTGGTTACGCACAGTGTCGATCAGTCGGCGAGAGATCTCCTTAAAAAGGAGACATGCACTCGGGCCCCATGACCCAAGTGTTTTGACCCCAAACAGCACAAAACTGTAATTACCAATTAGGTTACAGTATTTGCGCCGCTAGATGGCCTCAGCAGCCGCAGCAGCAGCGCCAGCACTGCCAGCTGAACTAGGAACATGAGATGGCGCAAGAGAACACAGGCGGTGGCGACACAGGTTGAAATACTAAATAGAATGACGCTTTATTGGAATATAAATATTTTGTGAAACTGCCGTGCTACTTTTTATTTTTCACCAAATATTCAAACCTGTTTAACGGAAACCCAAAAAGGGTTGAGAGATAATTTCACCCCCTATTAATTCGAGGTGTTCAAAGATTGGCAACAGGTTGTCAAAAAGCGACACCTGTTAGGTGGCTGTTATCTCTTTAGTTAATTAAATCCTCCGCCGCGCCGTGAATTCATTATGAAGCCTTTAGAGAGATAATTGACACTTTTTAACTTCTTCTTTTGAAATTGTAAAGTTCACTGATTGCGGAGATCGGCAGGCTTATTACGTATGAAACAGCAATTAGCAATAATTGCGCAGAGATTGTACAATCATCGCGCGATTATCGCTTTACGTCAAAAAATCAGCAGGCTTATTTTTGCGAAATAATTGCTTTTCAATCGCGAATCCGCATTATGTATGAGCGATAGCCACACCATAATAATTTTACGACAGCACTGCTAACAATAAAAATCTGGTAAATAAAATATTAATTTATCGCAAGGTGATCGCGATCATTTCGTATTACGCATGGTATTTGACAGCAGAGCGACAGCCATCGGCGAGCAATGTGGCTGTCAAATTGCGATAACTTTTTCCCTTGTTGTTGGTCGATTGCCAATCGCTCGCTGATGGCTGAGTAGGTACAGAAGTTTTTGAGTTTTTGGCGGCATTTTTTGTGTGTTATTTATTTTGTGGCTACCTACTTTAATAATCCACAAATTAATTCCTAGTGAATATTGTAATAAATAAAAAAAACAAAAAAAAAATAATAAAAAAAAATGCAAATTGGTGCAGTTTTGTGTCTCAAATGTCTGCGCAACAAAACAATTGATTGAATCATTGAAACAGACGTGTTCTCGGTAAAGTGGAGGAGAATTTTTTATTGTAGTTTTGGCTACCTCAGCGAAGCTTGCCAAAAAGTTTGACACGCTAGGTATGTTTACTGCCAAATACTTACAAACACATTGGAATGTGTTATGCCCGCAATAAGTTTATTTTATAATCTTCTTATTTCTATATGGCTTATTTCTTATATTTATTCTTATTTCTATAGCACCGCTGACGATTCTGCCAATGTCTACAGTAAATTGGAAAACAAGTGTCTTCAACGATCTATTTCATAGCTCAAATACGAGGTGATGATGTTCATTTAGTGATGTCCTAATGCCTTATCGATTCAATTTCTTATAACAATCGACTAATAAAAAGCAATTTTAATAGATTTTACAAATTTTAGTCATCCAATTTTTTTATTTAATAATGGACAATGGCAGAAGCCCATACATTATTTTAGCTGAGATTAAATTCCTATGTCAATCATTGAAAAATATCTGGTTTAACTCAGGGCCATGTTCTGAATTAGTTTGTGCAAAAATGTTTGTTCGAGAACGCCGAGAATAATAGATATTCATTAATTAACTTTTGTAGGTTATGTCTGGGTAACTTTTAATAATGTGTTTAATAGGTGATATTATTCAATTTCGTGGAAGTAAAAGGGCAATATCGCATAATTATTTCCCTTACCTAGTTATTTCAGAATAAATTTGAAAATATGCACTTTGAAAGGAGTATATTTATTTATACTAAGCGACTTTGACGTGTATCAAAAGGTCCTCGTCAACAACCATGATATATATATTTTTTTAATTGAATACTAGTCTTTTTGCCTATCATTAATTGAAAGTAAGTAATTCATTTATTTCTACTACACTACCTCCCTGCAAGGAACATCTAGACATAAACTGTATTGTTGTATTGTTAATTCTTTTTATTATAATAACAAATACATGAGTGATTTATTTACTACAGTCACTACTTGTCACTTGGCAGAATAAGTGTAAGATGGCAGCACTAAGCTAAAGAAATTTAACAAAAAATTCAAATAATATTCATACATAACGATTTTTTTTTACATGGTGAACCAGTTAATGTTATACTTTGAAAAAACGTAGACTATTTATAGATTTTCTATGTATATAACTCACTTTCAGACGCTCAAATTAAAGTCAGCTAAGATTTCGCCATTGTTCTTTTTCAAATTAAGTTAAGTTGTTTCATTTTCATAAGCTGGCTACTAAATCAAACGATACATTTTATAAATCATTGGACAGGTATAACAGCTTCTGTTAAAAGTTACTGTCAAAAAAAATACTTTACTTAAAGGCCTCAGTAGCCAGGACGTTATATTGATCGCGCGATAATTGTACAATTATTGTTGCTTGCTGTTCCTTACGTAATAAGCCCGCGGGTTTGCTTTAAAAAGTTTTGCTCTAAAGGCTACCTGGGTAGGTTCCACTATAACTTGACTAGGTTTCCAGCGGTGTCATGTGTCAGGTTATAACTAAATAATTGACTCATCAAATTATAATTAATTAATTTATGTTTTTTCCTACTCCTCCGTTATTCTTTTCTGATTAATTTCGTTGCGGGATCCAAGAGAGTTAAATTCGTTCTCCGGGACTTCGTCGAGCTTCATTGCCTCGGCGCTTTTCTGGTGGTTGCCACTGTTGATTCTGGCTTTCAGGAGTTGCAGTGGTTTGGGAATAGTGCGGTGGGATTGTCCCAATAAAAAAATTTACTTATCAATAACAAAAACTCGGTTCAATAATGTTTTTAGTACTTTGGTAGATATAATTTTTGTATTTTATCCCACAAAGTATACTTGATACATACTTTATTTGTTGTTTTGAAAATGATTATCAGAGATTTGTCGTTTATTCTCTTCTGCCACTACATTTTAACCCCCGACGGAAAAAGAGGGGTGTTATAAGTTTGACGTGTTTGTGTATTTGTGTATCTGTCTGTGGCATCATAGCTTCTAAACGGATGAACCGATTTTGATATAGTTTTTTGTTTGTTTGAATGGTGAGTTTATTGAGAGTGTTCTTAGCTATGTTTGATGAAAATCGGTTACGCCGTTCAAAAGTTATGAGCGTTTTATTGTTTGAATCGAGGTATTATCACAAAATACATACATACATACATAAACTCACGCCTTTTTCCCATGGGGGTAGGCAGAAACTACAGAATATCGTGTCATATATACTTGTTTAAAAGATTACCAATCAAAGCGTGTTTGTTACTACTGTTTGTACCTAATTTAAAAAGCATTAAATAAAAAACCGGCCAAGTGCGTGTCGGGCCACGCGCGGTAATAGGGTTTCGTAGTTGCACAATATTGCGGACCAAGAAGAGGGCTTTTTGTTGTTACATGAACATTGAAACGGTTTCAGCGGCTCACGTCTAAAAACGGGTCCACATGGGATGATGGTAACTGAAGACTGTTATAAAATCCAAATTCACAAGTGAAGTTAGAATAAATATTATCTAAGTATTTGAGTACCACCGCGTGTAGAGGCAAGCGTTTGTAATAAAGATTGATTACCAGCGTCACGTAATAATTTGAATACTGCAGTATTGCCGTTACGGAGATAGTCTTCGTTAAAATCTCCGAATATTAGGTATGCACCAACAAGGCTGCTAGGCGATAAAAAGTTCCATTTTCAAATATCCAGTTCGTAAAACCCCATCAACTAAACAGATGGAAATGGGCAACCAATAACATCCCTTAAATTTTCTTCCACAGAGCCGTGTCCTTGCTGACCGGGTTCGTAGTGCGGACGAGATCTGGTGCGGGAAGCTGGCTGGGATACGTCTCGAGGTCAGACCCCAGAGGAGCCCTGCCAGCTTGGCTTGTTAACAGGTACGTTTGAGTTTAATTCATAGAGAGTATGTTACTCGTATTCCTCGAGAGTAGTGGTGGCCCAGTGGTATCGGCCGCGACTTACAAGTAGGTCGTGGGTTCGAGCCCTGGTAGGCGTTTTACTTTGTGTAAATTATTTCATCACCACTGCTCTCAAAACGGTGAAGGAAAACATCGTGAGGAAACCGGTATGTCCTAGAACCAAACATTCGAAGACAATTGACATCCACCAACCCGCACTGGTCCCGTGTGGCTCATTACCTCTCTCACAGAGAGAATGGATGTCCCAGCAGTGGGAAATTATAAGGCTGATGATGATGATTATTCCTCGAAGTGAAGACCTATAGCACATACTTACCGAAAAAAATCTGCTGAAAATGAAATGAAACGGCAATTCCGCTTTATCATATTGGTTATCAGTTATTTCATATTAAAATAACTGTAATTACAGGCGAAAATTCGAAAAAAATCCTAGTTGAGTACGTTATGGTAGCTTATTGTTGCCTGAAAAGTAGTAGTAGAAGATGAAGATGCTCAGGTGGTCTGGGGGTGTGACGAGACTGGATAAAGTAAGAAACGAGCACATCCGCGGTAGTTTTAAAGTCGCTCCTATATCGGAGAAACTTACCGAGAGCCGTCTCAGAGGTATGGTCACGTGATGCGGAGAGACGAGGAACACGTAGTGAAGAAAGCTTTGCAACTATCTGAACACAAGAGAGGTAGAGGACGACCTCCGGCTACGTGGTGGACTAGCATGACGAAACTCCTATTGGAGGAAAAATTGCCCGACCCGACAACCCAGGACAGATTGTCCTGGCGCCAGAAAATTAGGAGAGCCGACCCCACCTAAAGTGGGATAGTGCTAGGAAGAAGAAGAAGATTGTTGCCTGAAAAGTCCATAAAAATAAGAGCAAAAAATAATAATTAGATGTCAAAGGCCCAAAAAATCAGCTTATGTTTTGATTTTATTGCAATTTGTGCTATAGCAAGTATATTCCTTTTTAAATTCTGCATATAATTCCTTATTAGCAATGTATTTTTTAAAGATTTTACTGGTTTGTCGGATGTAATGATGTTAACTTTTTTTTTGTAATTTAACCTAAACTTTATTTATTTCTTGTCTGTTTAATGTAAACTGTAATTAGTTAACGACCGTTTTAATTTTAGTAAAATAAATAAATCGCACCGACTATATGAGAAAGGACTTAAGATTTATAGTGTAGCTTATTATGCTGCACAAAGACCAGGCTGCGACTTGAGAATCTCCTATTTTTTTTTTGTTTCCGTGTAAAAACCTTCAGAAGGCGCCTGGACTTTTGGGGAAAAAACCAGGGATTGTGGGTTTTTTACCTCACTAAAACCACCCCGGTGATCACCATCAGCACATGGAGGAGGCCCCGTTACCTCTTAAAAGACCACCCCGGAGGCGAGAAGGGGTCCTCTGTGCAACGCCTGTTAGGGCACATCCCTAGGGAGACTGAAAAAGCCTCGCTGTGCACAGCAGCACGTGATCACTGTGCCACCGTCTTTCCTGGAGTCACTTGATGGGTAGTCAGAGTCCCCAGTCTGAGCGCCGCGACCCCTGTGACCCCATCTTAAGCAGGCGGGGTTTCAGCGTTTTAGGTATCGGGGCGGTTGCATCCCCGACGCCTTCTTCTCAGAGTGGGATCTTTTTACTTTGATAGACTTTGGGCTCTAGACAAGTGTCATTTGATGTCAGCGATGGTGATGGTCGAAATGCCAAAATATAAGGGATGGATCACATTGACAGTGACATTTCGATAACGCTTGATATTCCGATACATTTTTGTCATTTACAATCGCTATCGCCACGCTTTCGATCAGAATGTCATTCATCTAGGGTCTCTGTTAAGAAACCAGCTTCGACTTCCGCACAATATTTATGTAATTACTTGGGAATATCCCGAATAATTTCTCTTATTTGCTAGACCTGCAGCCTTATTGCGAGCCATATAAGAGTTTGAAAAATCGACTAATCTCATAGAAATCCACATCGCGTCTTTCATCACACATGTGACTGGTTGATTTTTCATACCCGTTGTCCTTTGCCTTGCCAAATTCATAATCAATATCTATATATATAAAATGCTTTGTCCTGAATGACTGACTGACGGATCAACGCACAGCCCAAACCGCTGAACGTAGAGACCTGAAACTTGAAAGGTGTATTCTTTGTATGATGTAGGCATCCGATAAGAAGGGATTTTCCGAAATTCTACCCCTAAGGGGGTTAAAAAGGGGGGCAAAGTTTGTATAAAAAATCTAATTCCTTCGACAAATATTTTTGAAACTTGGCACAAATAGTAATCTAAGTACATGATAAAGATTGACATTATTAGTTTTTTGAAACTACCCCCTCAAGTCGATTTAGGGGGTGTTGAAATTTGTATGGCAGAATCTTATTTCATGGGTAACTAAACTTGAAACAATACACAAATACTAAAATAAATAAATAATAAAGGTTGTTATTATTAGTTTTTCGAAACTACCCCCAAAAGACGATTTAGGGGGTGTTAAAGTTTTTTGAAAAATCTTATTATTAGGTTAATAAACTTGAAACTTGGCATAAATACCCAACTAAGTAAGCAACAAAAGGTTGCAATTATTAGTTTTTAAAAATACCCCCAAGAGTTGATTAATTTTTTTTAAGAATCTTACTTCTTAGGTTAATAAACTTGAAACTTGATATTTTTCTTGAGCTTCTAACTTAAAATATGGGCAGGGATGTAGTTTATAGATAGTAGATGTCCACTAAGAACGAATTTTGCTAGAGGGCCGGATTTAGGGGGTCTAAGGACTCTCGCAAGTTTGTATGAAAGCCCTTCATTTTTTGAACTACTAATTTTAAATTTGGCAGGGAGGTAGTTTATAGTTAGTAGATTTCCGCTATGAATGGATTTTGCGACAGGACTGGATTTAGGGGGTCTAAGGGCTCTGGCAAGTTAGTATGAAAGTCCTTAATTTTTTGACCTACTAACTTAAAATTTGGCAGGGATGTAGTTTATTGATATTAGACGTCCACTAAGAACGGATTTTGCGACAGAGCCGGATTTAGGGGGTCTAAGGGCTCTCGCAAGTTTATATCAAAATCCTTAATTTTTTTGAACTACAAACTTAAAAGGCAGGGAGGTAGTTTATAGTTAGTAGACGACGCTCAGAACGGATTTTGCAACAGGGCCGGATTTATGGGGTCTCTCGCAAGTTTATATGAAAGTCCTTCATTTTTTGAGTTACTAACTTAAAATTTGGCAGGGAGGTAGACATCTGCTAAGAACGGACTTTTCGACAGGGCCGGACTTCGGGGGTCTAAGGGCTCGCGCAAGTTTATATGAAAGTGCTTCATTATTTCAACCATAATATTGAAATTTGGCATGGAGGTAGTTTATAGTTATAAAAGCCCGCTAAGAACGGATTTTGCGACAGGGCCGGATTTAGGGGTCTAAGGGCTCGCGCAAGTTTGTATGAAAGTCCTTCATTTTTTGTGCTACAAACTTGAAATTTGTCATGAAAGTAGTTTATAGTTAGTAGATGTCAGCTAAGAACGGATTTTGCGACAGGGCCGGATAAAGGAGGTCTAAGGGCTCTCGCAAGTTTATATGAAAGTGCTTCATTTTTTTAACTACTCTCTTGAAATTTGGCATGGAGGTAGTTCATAGTTAGTAAACGTCCGCTAAGAACGGATTTTGCGACAGGGTCGGATTAAGGCGGTTTAAGGGCTCTCGCATGTTTGTATGAAAGTCCGGATGTCTTTTTGTTCTACTTTACTGAAATTTAGCAAGTCTAGAGTTTATGAGTAGGAGACATAAGCTAAAAAAGAATTTTGTGATACCCTATATTTTTTTTCTAATTCGTGCTTTAAAAAATTATGCTTAGTGTGACAGGCATTTTCTGTTGACTGAAATATAAAAATAGCTTACGTTAAACATCATTAAACTTTATATCTTCTTAACCACGCGGACGAAGTCGCGGGCAACAGCTAGTCTATACATATAAAATGCTTTGTCCTGAATGACTGACTGACGGAGCAACGCACAGCCTAAACCACTGATCGTAGACACCTGAAACTTGGAGAGTGTGTTCTTTGTATGACGTAGGCATCCGATAAGAAATGATATATCGAAATTCCACCCCTAAGGGGGTGAAAAAGGGCAGCAAAGTTTGTATGAAAAATCTAACTCCTTCGGCTAATATTCTTGAAACTTGGCACAAATAGTAATCTAAATAAATGATAAAGGTTGACATTAATAGTTTTTTAAACTACCCCCTCAAGACAATTTAAGGGATGTTGAAGTTTTTTTGAAGAATCTTTCTTCTTGGGTTAATAACCTTGAAACTTGACATAATTACCAACCTTAGTATACAATATCGGTTGACATTATTAGTTTTTGAAACTACCCACAAAATACGATTTAGTTTTTTTGAAGAATCTTACTTCTTGGGTTAATAATCTTGAAACTTGACATAAATATCAACCTAAGTAAAAAATAAAGGTAGTCATTTTATTTTTTTCGAAATTTTCCCCAAAATATGACTAAGCGGGTGTTAAAGTTGTCTAAGAATCTTACTGGACAAGGTTTTGTTTTTGATGTAGGGATCTAGGGGAGCACGAAGAAGGAATTTTCGTAAAAACAACTTTCACGATCATCATTATTTCAGCCATAAACGTCTACTGCTGGACATAGGCCTTCCCCAAGCGTCGCCACACTGATCGGTCGAGTGCGTTTCGCATCCACCGGACTACCGCAGCCTTGACCAGGTCGAACTTCCTACTTTGCGTTTCCCAGTACGCAGTCGCCACTCCAGAACTATCAACCTTTAAGTATTTGTTTGTATGAAAAATCTCATCCCTTGGGGATAAAATAAATAATCAAAATTGACATAACAGGTTTTTAAAACTAGCTCTCCCCCTCCCCCTTATAGGGTTAAGGGGTGTTAAAGTTTTTTGAGGAATCTTACTGAGCAATCTGACTACATAAACGAAAAAGAAAAAAGAAAAGAAAAGCGTGATTAAATAACATTGGGGTTGTTAAAATCTCAATCCTCAATGGGGCAAAATGGGGTTAATAAGTTTTCAGGGGAGGAAAGTCATCGGTAGGAGGTACAAAATACGAAAACACGCGAACGAAGTCGCGGACGGAGTTAATATTATAAATGTGAAAGTAACTCTGTCTTCCTTTTCAAGCTTAAACCACTGAACCGATTTAGATGCAATTTGGTTCGGAGATATTTTGAGACCCTGGGACATAGGATAGTTTTTATCCCGGAAATCATACTTGAGGGGGTGGAAAGAGGGGTAGAAGTTTGTGTGGAAAACCTACAATATTATGCCGCAATATAAAAAATAAGCTATTCGAATCACTAATGCTACGCAGACGAAGTCGCGGGCAACTGCTAGTCTATATATATAAAATGCTTTGTCCTGAATGACTGACTGACGGATCAACGCACAGCCCAAACCGCTGAACGTAGAGACCTGAAACTTGAAAGGTGTATTCTTTGTATTATGTAGGCATCCGATAAGAAAGGATTTTTCGAAATTCTACCCTTAAGGGGGTTAAAAAGGGGGGCAAAGTTTGTATGAAAAATCTAATTCCTTAGGCTAATGTTTTTGAAACTTGGCACAAATAGTAATCTAAGTACTTGATAAAGATTGACATTATTAGTTTTTTGAAACTACCCCCTCAAGTCGATTTAGGGGGTGTTGAAATTTGTATGGCAGAATCTTATTTCATGGGTAACTAAACTTGAAACATTACACAAATACTAAAATAAATAAATAATAAAGGTTGTCATTATTAGTTTTTCGAAACTACCCCCAAAAGTCGATTTAGGGGGTGTTAAAGTTTTTTTGAAAAACTTATTATTAGGTTAATAAACTTGAAACTTGGCATAAATACCCAACTAAGTAAGCAACAAAAGGTTGCAATTATTAATTTTTTTTTTGAAGAATCTTACTTCTTAGCTTATAAACTTGAAACTTGACACAAATATCAACCTAAGTAAACAATAAAGGTTGTCATTATAAGTTTTTCGAACCTACCCCCAAAATCCGATTTAGGGGGTGTTAAAGTTTTTTTGATGAATCTTATTTATAGATATAAATAAGATTCATCAAAAAAACTTTTACACCCCCTTATAGATATAAGCGATTCGGTCACTCATTCACCTATCACGAAATATCGAAAACTGCTTGACGTATAAAGATGAAATTTGGCAGGGATGTAGTTTATAGATAGTAGACGTCTACTAAGAACGGATTTTGCGACAGGGCCGGATTTAGGGGGTCTAAGAGCTCTTGCAAGTTTGTATGAAAGCCCTTCATTTTTTGAGCTACTAATTTAAAATTTGGCATGTAGATAGTTTATAGTTAGTAGATTTCCGCTATGAATGGATTTTGCGACAGGGCCGGATTTATGGGGTCTAAGGGCTTTGGCAAGTTAGTATGAAAGTCCTTCATTTTTTGACCTACTAACTTAAAATTTGGCAGGGATGTAGTTTATAGATATTAGACGTCCACTAAGAACGGATTTTGCGACAGGGCTGGATTTAGGGGGTCTAAGGGCTATCGCAATTTAGTATGAAAGTCCTTCATTTTTTGACCTACTAACTTAAAATTTGGCAGGGATGTAGTTTATAGATATTAGACGTCCACTAAGAACGGATTTTGCGACAGGGCTGGATTTAGGGGGTCTAAGGGCTATCGCAAGTTAGTATGAAAGACCTTCATTTTTTGAGCTACTAACTTAAAATATGGGCAGGGATGTAGTTTATAGATATTAGACGTCAACTAAAAACGGATTTTGTGACAGGGCCGGATTTATGGGGTGTCTCGCAAGTTTATATGAAAGTCCTTCATTTTTTGAGTTACTAACTTTAGATTATAGTTAGTAAACGTATGCTAAGAACGGATTTTTCGACAGGGCCGGACTTCGGGGGTCTAAGGGCTCGCGCAAGTTTATATGACAGTGCTTCATTATTTGAACCATAATCTTGAAATTTGGCATGGAGGTAGTTTATAGTTAGTAAACGTCCGCTAAGAACGGATTTTGCGACAGGGCCGGATAAAGGAGGTGAAAAGGCTCTCGCAAGTTTATATCAAAGTGCTACATTTTTTTAACTACAATCTTGAAATTTGGCATGGAGGAAGTTCATAGTTAAGAAACGCCCGCAAAGAACGGATTTTGCGACAGGCCGGATTTAGGGGTCTAAGGTAGGGCATGCATTTCGTAATTTCATAGTTTCGAAATTTCGGGCCATATTTGCATGTTTATTAATTTCGAAATTGACACCCCTAATTTCGAAATTTCGAAACTAGATTTAATTTAAATAAAATGTTATTTTTTATACAATTATGTAATTTATTATTGAAACCAAAAGAGGATCATCTGAAAATGAGCCTCAATAGGAATCTAAAGCCATCTAAAGCCTGAAATTTAGCAAGTCTAGAGTTTATGAGTAGTATAAGCTAAGAAAGAATTTTGTGATACTCTATATTTTTTTTCTAATTCGTGCTTTAAAAAATGATGCTTAGTATGATAGGCATTTTCTGTTGACTGAAATATAAAAATAGTTTGCGTTAAACATCATTAAACTTTATATCTTCTTAACCACGCGGACGAAGTCGCGGGCAACAGCTAGTCAATACATATAATAAATCTGTAGAAAATTCGTTTAACAACAGATAACACACAATGACCAACGAACCTATTTCCAGCATTTTATTTTTTTTTGTCTTTTTGTCGGTTTTTCTGTTTGTCTGTTTATTCGTGCACGCATCACGTAAAATGTACGAAACCAATGTAGATAACTTTTATACATAATGTGCGTAAATTGATGTATTACTTAGTTTTTGTTTCATCGTAATCGCAATCTATCAAAAGTTAGATGAATTTAAAGTGTTTAAGAAGTAAAATTAACACAACACACGCAATTCAGATACTCGGACAGTTGAACTCCATATTCGAATTCGAATGACTCTAGAAATAAAAATGGTGGGTTAGGCAGGAAGGTAAGTAGGGTAGGGTAGGCAGTTGACGGCAGCGAAGCCGCGGGCACAGCTATTTACGCAATAAGGCTGCTGGAACTGCATATTAGCAAGGGTTTCTTTTCAAAAATACATATTTATATAGACTACAGATTCTTTTTCTTTGCATAGTTTTTATTTGTGTTTGCAAACATCTACGATACAAAAGAAAATCCTAGGTTGAAGAATGGGTCTAAACTGAATGGAAATGCTCACCGATATTGGAAAATGCGAGCGCGGCAGTGAATATAAAATTGAATAAATAATCTGCTCTCGAACTGGTCCCACCTGTTATTTCTTTTCATAAATACTTTTCTATTGTATATTGAATCAGTGGCAAGCGTAAGTAAGATATGAGACAGTAAATCATATTTGCTTGTGTTTTTTCTGTATTGGATAATCTGTTGAATCAGTTTTTATTTTAACTGGTGGGTAGTGGTGGGTGGTTGGTGGTGGTGTTGTCCTGTAATTATTTAAGTGGTCTGCAATAAAGTATAGAACAAATAAAAAATAAAAGAGTCGCCTCTTATTTAACTGGGATATCTTGCCAAATGATACACCAGTAATACACCACCGTCAAGCGCTTCGGGTGTAATTAGGTTGATGAAATGGTGCTTTACAATGATGATGATGCAAACGAAATACAACATCATTTCCTCCTATCCTCATCTCTTTTTATTTAGGGTTGGCAGGCAGCAGGCATGTTTTCTTCTATTATCATTCATTTAGACTCTCTAGTATCGTGAGGAAACCAACTTGCCCTAGAATCAAAAATTCGAAGACATGTGACATCCACCAACCCGGTCCGGGCCCGCGTGGTGGATTAAGGCCCATTCCCTGTCTCGCAGAGAAGAGGCCTGTGTCCCAGCAGTGGAAACATTAAAACGCTGATAAAGAAAGAAGAAAGAAAAGTGTTTATTCGCCACAAAAACGAAATCCAAATACTTTTTTTTTTAGTTAGTACTAAAGAAAAGCAAGATTACAATAAAATACCAAATTTGAGTACCTAGTAAGATGATGAATAAATAAAAGCAGATGTATGTCGTGACTGTGGCAAGAACGCTTCCACTCAGCATAATGCTGTGCCGTGGGGGACCCACAGCACGGCGCTGATTTTCAGTGGTCGCCTAGGACGTGACGTACGGAAACCAAAGCCTGCCAGATGATGAGAATATCTAGCCATTATCAGCTTTCAGCCAATTCATCCATTGTTCCTTTTGAATTCATATCCATCTGGCCATTTATTTGGGGTTACCACAAAATATCTTCTGCGACCGTACTTTTATCTTCTCTATCAGTCGTTATTGCAATATTCACCCCTTTCTAGCTAGCCATCAAATCCTTCACATAATCCATCTACAACTTTCAAAATTAAAGATTGGTTCGCGTTTGACCACTTTCTCACCACATGATGTGGTCGACGGTGAAGCTCGCTTGCCTAGAAGTAACCCATTCACTCTTGACATAAAGACCCCTATATTGTAGCTCTCAGGAAACAAAGACTCCGGTAGGGGATTCCTCTCCTTAGCTGTAAGCACAATTAAAGATGCTTTAAGCGTATAGATACATATCTAGCTCTATCTTATTTACTTTTATATGCAGAGTGACAGCGCAACTAGCGCCACGGCTGGTCCAGCAGTTGCATGCAGCAGCTCGTCGATACCCTGGCTGGAAGGCACTGACGGACCTGCCCTACCACAAGCCCTGGAGACACCCCGAACAGGTCCCGCCTCTAAGGATCTCGCTAGCTGATGTAAGTATGCGAGAGACAAAGATTTTAAAAATCAATTGGAGTCACACGTTTTGTAATCGTTCACTTGTATTTTTCAATAACCCCAAATAAATTGGGATATATAACCCAATTTATTGCATAATGTCTAGTTTTCTTCTTAATTTTGCATTTTTTGCCTTTTTGTGTAAAATACATGAAAAGCTCTATGCAATTAATAATGTTAATTCTTATATTTTTGTAAGGGCAAGATTGATTTCGTATAAAAATTAGATTGGCAAATAGCGTGTTTCACGTATTAATAATCACGTCCTCGTGTTTTTAAAATTTTCATACGTTTTCACACTCTAAAGGTGTGGGACCTAATAACTGCAGAACTTAATTATCGTAAAGAATCTAATCAATATGCTGTAAGTGATGCAGTAGATGGCTGAATGCCAAGAAGATTCTGAAGCTAGTAGAGGCAATTAGTCAACGACATCTTTTTCTGATGGTTTTAAGGAACTGCTGCTATTTATTTATTTATTTATTATATACTTTATTGTACACCACTTAAATAGTAACAGGACAATATTTTTAAAGATAAGTGTACAATGGGCGGTCTTATCGCACAGGGCAATCTCTTACAGACAACCTTTGGATGGACTGAACGAGAGGAGATAGACATAGGGCTGTCAGTGTACAAAAACTATCTTGATAATATTATTTAGATATTACATAAAATACATACATACCAATAAAATAATATACTAATAAATATAAAATATAGAACAGAGAAAGGGCTTTTTTTCATCTTTTCTTTCGCAGGTATGCTGGAAGAGATTTCTATAGAAATAAGCATTAACTATGTACCTATTGTTCTATTTCTTCTTCTTGTCTGTATATTATGTGTGTGTGCATAAATGGTTAAATAAAAATAAAGGAGAAGAATAGTTACAGAGAAAGAAAATGCTCCTTCACCATTTTTTTAAAGGTAGGTAATGTTTGCGCACGTCTTACCTCAATAGGTAATGCATTCCACAAACGAGCTGCTTGAACCGTGAAAGAGTTGTCGAAGAAGGATGTGGAATGCATTCGAATGCTTAATACATTTATTTGGTAAGGTTACATTCAAGTGGCTTGAATTCCTAGGCCTCACACTAGAATTCCCTGTGTCGTTAATTGCAGGTCAAAAGCTTTTATTTTAAACTAGCTGTTCCCCGCGGCTTCGCTTCCGTGGGCCACCCCACAGGACCCGTTTTCGGGATAAAAAAAATAGCATATTTCTATTGGTGAAAGAATTTTTTAAATCGGTCCAGTAGTTTTGGAGCCTATTCGGTACAAACAAACAAATAAACAAAAAAATCGTTCCTCTTTATAATATTAATAATAATAATTTTAGTATAGATTATCATTATTCGTTTATTCATCTTACTTCTTATTACCTTACATTTTTAAATATTTCTTAAAAGCATAAAAAAAAACATTAAAAAAAATAAAAAAATAGAGGCCCACCGGTATCGGGAACAGGGTCCAAGCTACAAGCTAGGTCAGGGCTCCAGAGAGAGGAACCTCCTAACAATGCGAGCCGTGTCCAGCAGTACTGCTTTCTGGATCAGACCCTTGACCCAGCCGCCTAACGAGAGCCTCATAAGGTGTTTGTCGAGGCTCGTGGCTATTAAGCCATTGGCTGACACGACTATCGGTACAATGATCGCTGTGTCCACATCCCACATGTCGACAACCTCGCAAGCCAAGTCAAGATACTTGATTTGCTTATCTTTCTCGGCTTTCACGAGGTTCCCGTCATGCGGGACGGTAATGTCAACAATCATTGCACGCCTCTCGATTCGGTCCACCACTATATCAGGCTTATTAGCGATAATAGTCCTGTCAGTGATGATGGACCGATCCCAGTACAATGTGATATGGCAATATTATTATTCTCGAAAACTGGGTCGGGCACATACCTGTAGTACGGCACCTCCGATGCCACAAGAGTGTATTTCGGAGCAAGTTGCTGATGGATAATCCTGGCTACAAGGTTGTGCCTATGCAAGTACTCTTCGTTAGCTAGACGAGAACAACCAGAGATAATGTGGCGGATCGATTCACCCGGGCGGTGACATGCCCGACAGATGTCAACCGTGCCATCCTTAACAATAAATATCCGGTAGTTATTCGTCATGATAACTTCGTCCATAATTGCACAGACAAAACCTTCGGTTTCCCCAAAGAGGTCACCGAAACGCAGCCAGGCTATGGACGCTTATTGGTCTACATCGGACCCACTTAGGGCCCGGAAAAAGCGTCCGTGAAGCTCCTTACTTTGCCATACCTCCCTGCGGTCGTTAGTGTCAAGCACTACAGGTTTGCGCCAGTTCTCATTCGCCAAGGAGTGCGGGGTGAGCCCCTTGTCCACTGCTACTACATCTCGATGCATACCTACGTCCAAGTTTAGAAAATATTCCCTGAGATTGGATATCTCGCGGTTGTGGAGGTTTTTGGCATTTAAAAAGCCTCGGCCTCCACACTTCCGCGGGATATACATACAATCTCATGACCGACGATCGTGGGTGATGCATTCGATATGCAGTCAGCAGTGTACGGACCCGCCTATCCAGGGCGTCGAGTTTCGTTTGAGTCCATTTGAGTATGCCCAAAGAGTACATCAGGGGAGCAGTGGTGGCCCAGTGGTATCGACCGCGACTTACAAGTTGTAGGTCGTGGGTTCGAGCCCAGGCAGGCGCTTTACTTTGTGTAAATTATTTCATCACCATTGCTCTCAAAACGGTGAAGGAAAACATCGTGAGGAAACCGGCATGTCCTAGAACCAAAAAATTCGAAGACATGTGACATCCACCAACCCGCACTGGGCCGCGTGGTGGATTACGGCCCATTCCCTCTCACAGAGAGGAGGCCTGTGTCCCAGCAGTGGGAACATTAATAGGCTGTTGATGTGTGATGTGTGAAAGAGTACATCAATACTGGCATGACCCAACCGTTGAACGCGCGCACCTTGTATCCGCCTGAAAGAAGGCTATTAAATACCTTCTTCAGGCGGCCAAAGAAGCGTTCCTTCAACGATTGCTTCATGTCGGTAGTGCTGATACCTAACGCTTCCGACATACCCAAATACTTATAGGTTTCGTTTGGAGAGAGGGATCTCAGGTTTATGGAATCCGCGAGTTGAATTCCTACAGATTCCACAATCTCCCCTCGCTTTACATGCATGATCGCACATTTGTCCACACCAAACTCCATCCTGATGGCGTTACTAAAAGTTTCAGTTACCTTCAGTAGCTCCATCAGCTGAAGATTGCTGGGGGCAAAGAGCTTCAGATCATCCATGTAAAGGAGGTGAGATATAACCTGACCACCTCTCTTCAACCGATAGCCTAGCCCTGAATTCTCCAGCAGCATGCTTAGAGGATTCAGGGCTAGGCAAAACCAAAGTGGACTCAAACTATCGCCCTGGAATATACCTCGCTCGATCCTTACAGGCTCGCTATTCCTCTGGATATTTCGACATCCTGGATAGCGAAGGATTGTGCTCCATTGGCCCATACACGACATCAGGAAGGTGCGTAGAGTTGTATCTATTTTATACAATTCTAGCACCCTCATGAGCCATGTATGAGGCACCGAGTCATAGGGCTTCTTATAATCTATCCAACATGTCGACAGATCCTTTCAAGAACGCCGAACCTGTTAGCTAATGGCCATATCTAAGGGAGTAGTACTAAGGAGTAGCTCCTTAGTACCGCGGGACCCGTTCCTACATCCATTCTGAGAGACCGACATGATCGAGTTATCGTCGACGTGTTTATTAATTTTAACTCTCAAAATAGATGTAAGAACCTTATAGACCGTTGGTAAACATGTAATAGGTCTATAATTTTTGGGTGCCGCGGTGCTACCAGACTTGTGGAGCAGGTGGGTTATTCTTGTTGTAAGGAACTTGGGTAGCGAACCAGACTCCAAGGCTGCCTGGTACTGAGATGCCAAACGAGCGTGCGACCTTTGTAGCCACTTGATCCAGAAGTTGTGCAGCCCGTCCGGACCTGGAGATTTCCAGTTCGGCAACGGACGGACTGCACGGGCTACATCTTGGGGGCTAATCGTGATAGCCCCCATTTCTTGAATTGGATCGCACGCTCGTTCGACCTCCCGAGTCCATTCACCTTCGGTGTGACTGACAGGCACCGACCAGATGCTGCGCCAGAATGAACACATAGCGTCTTCATCCGGTAGGGGCGTATCAGTTACACCTTGGTCGGGTCGCTCCCAATCCCGATAAACCCACCTTTCATTACTTTGGAATGTGCGATTCTGGGTGTATAGCTCCACTCTCCGCCGGTACCTACGAATACGGTTTGCCCATGCAAACACTTTTTGTTTCAGGAAGTCGATACGCTCTGTGACATGAGATATATAGTCTCGGGGGCTGACATCAGTCCCCGAAAACGCCCGTCTCACAAAACGCATCACTCTTGGGCGATTATTGCCCTCCCTGAAACAAATTAGTTTGCCGATGAGTGCTCTGGCCCCACCAATACGACGTTCGATCCTGCACTGCCAAGCCGGTACGGCTGGTTTCGGTCGTGTGTCTGTCATCTGCAAATTTGACGTGGGCTACACGGCATGCCGCTACAGCCGCGCAGTACATGATCGAATGTGTATCAGTGGGGTCTTCGCAGTCATCAAAATAGTTTGACAACTGCGAATCCAGAGCAGCCACCAGCGCCCTATTTTTGTTATGCATGGGCAAGCGAGGTAATCGTGGCCTAAGTTCGGGTTGCATGTAGCGATATTCCCGAATAGCACACTCCAAAGCACTCCTCAATTCCTCATTGTACTGGGTACTTACGTTTGTAACCCTGTCACTACTCTCCACGTCAGCGTGGTTGGACTGTGGTGGCACCACAGCCTGCAACGAGGGTGCAGTGACACGGTTACTTACATTTCAGTTCGGAGGCGTTCAAGTACAGTATCATCCAACATACGATTACGCTGGATGACCCGCACCTGATCCGAAAGTCGTTGGGCCGAAACGTTGACGGCTGGCTCAAGCACCTGAAACAAAGTGAGCATCCGGACATCATCATCCATCATTATTATAGATAACTTAATTAAAAAAACATCATGTCAATATATAATTAAGACGCTAATAAAATAATACAGTTACACAAAAATCTTAAAGCTCATCTTAAATCATAGCTAAATAAAAACAACCAAGTAAGAGAATTACGTAAACAATTACCATAGCAATTAAAACTTCTTTGCAAATAAAATGGAAACAAGAACAACTAATCCGTGACATTTTCGAGGAAAAAAGAAAAAACTTTTTAACGAGTCCGAGATCCTCTAAGTTAATGCCATTTGTCTTTCATTAGGGTAACGTAAAAGTAGCTAACTCTCAAAGTTACCACAAATGATGTTACATAAACATGAGACCTTTAAAAGGTTTTCGAATTATTTCCGAAGTTACTTTAGCCTCCCAAGTCCCTTATTATCGATTATTATACTAGCTGTGTTCCGCAGTTGTACCCGCTCACGCTATAACTGTGTTTAGCCTTAGCTTTTTTCCTGTTTTTTTTTAAGAAGAAAAGAACTAAAACTAAAATGTTAATAGATAAGGAAATATTGAGCGCTATTCCTCTCTCCTAGGCACTGACTGCATCTAGAATGTTGCTGTGCCCGACAGCGTCCATAATTGTTTCTGAAACTTATATTTACCACCTGTATGTACATTATGGATGCAACAAATTTAATTTGAATTTGAGAAAGAACAGGATTTCATTTGTGCCATGTTTGACGACCATAAAAGTTCACAAAAAAAACTTTAATATAATTACGTAAAATATGCGTCACACCCATGCAAAACGGCCATCGCTCAAAATACATTTTTTTTTCGGCATCTATTTAACTCTGTCCTGTTCTCTGGCAGAACTCCAGAGGCGTGACAAGGGAGCGTGTTCGTAGATTCGGACTCTTCTTTAAAAAGGGAGACAAGACGCTTTATAAGAATTACAGATCCATTTCGCCTCATGGAGTACGGGTATGGAGTTTCTTATGCGTTTTCCTCCATAGCAAGCTACTCAATCAATAAATTTTTATTTTTATTACTTGTACATTTTATTTTTAATTGTTTTAAGTTCAAAAGTGCCGCTTATTGACCTAGTTGAAATCAGCCACTGGAGCAGGCCGGGTTCCGAGGAGGGTATAGCACCATAGACCACATCCACACAGTGCGCCAGATTATACAGAAGTCCAAAGAGTATAATCGGCCATTGTGTTTTGTAGGCTATGAGAAGGCTTTTGACTCTGTCGAGACCTGGCCTGTTTTGAAGTTTATGCAGCGATGCCGAGTTGACTGGCGATACATCCGAGTGCTGATAAGCCTTTATGAAAATGCTACAATAACCATCCAAGTTCAGGACCTGAACCAGACTGAACATATCATACTGCGTCGGGGGGGAGACAAGGGGATGTAATTTCCCCCAAATAATTCAGCAACCCGTTGGAGGATATAATTAAGACGCTGGACTGGGAGGGACGAGGCATTAGCATAAACGGCGAGTACATCTCACACTTGAGAGTTGCAGATGACATCGTTCTCATTACTGAATCGCTGCAGGACTTGAAGCAGGTGCTGGATGGCCTAGCTGACTCTTCTGCACGCGTCGGACTCCGGATGAACTTGAACAAAACTGAGGTTATATTCAAGTCACCGGCACCGATTGTTGTCAAGGTTGGTCAAGAATACGTTTAACTCGGGCAAACTCTACAGTTTGGTTAAAAAAACTTTAATAAAAGAGAGGCTAGCAGAAGAATACAGCTGGGCTGGACGGCCTTTGGGAAACTTCGTCGACTCTTCTCGTCGCGAAATCCACAGAGTCTAAAGATACGAGTCTTCAATCAGTGCGTCCTACCTTATGACTTACGGTGCCGAGATGTGGATACTCACGGTATGGCTGGTCCATCAGCTTAAGGTCGCTCAGCGAGCTATGGAGAGGGCTATGCTTGGGCAGTGGTGTCTCATCCCATACAAAGAAACCGTGTCGACGTTCTATACGATAATTTCGAACTTCACCCAATTCAATGTTTATTAGGTAAAACGATTTGTATAACCTTCTTTTTTATTAAGTGTTTTATTTTCTTGGAATACCAAGTGTTTTTCTTATGAATCGTTTGGTGAAGGTAAAGTATTTGAATCTTTTGTGAGAGTCTAAAGCTGTTTGCGGATAAGTTTGTAAGCCCTAATGAGTTATGGTCTTACTTTTTTACTATAGGAATTTCGTTTTAGAATGACAGTAGCAGTCTTTGCGCTTTTAATAAGATCCTTTCAGTTGAGCCCGGATAGTTAACTACACACGTACCGTTTTTCACTAGTAAAAATGTTGATGATAACGAATAACAAATTAATTATGTCGATTCAAGATGGTTTAGACGACTGTGTTTAATTACTATCAGTTTTGAAATTAATATTGTAGTAAATTGAAATTGATGGGTCAATGACCGCTATTGCCACGCCAACCGAAAACAAATAGACCTACATACTTTTATGCGTTGTTAATCTAAATGCTGAAATAAATCGTAGATATTTTCAGTATTGAATTCAACTCTGCATTACCATTCACACCGTCAGCTATCGTTATCAAAAACTTCTCACTGCAGAGATACAGAACAGAAATTTTCACAAACGAACCGAGCTCGATAGAGTTTTTCCTGCTCAACACGGTTGATAAGCAAAATGTTGTGCTGAGGTGCGGCGATATTTTACACTCGCGTCTGTACTGTTAGCAACATAAGTTGATTAACAATGCTACTTTTGCTCTTTATAATCATTGTCTTCATTTCTGAAGATCGTGCTAGTCTTTGAAAGCAAAGCTTACTTTAAGCTAACGGAGTTATTAACGAGCTGCTTCCAAGTCCCTCGTGTTTTCTGCTCTTCTTAGGGCAGTGGTTACCGTGACTCCTGTAATCACCCTGATCTGGTCCTTTTCCCATCCACTTTACCCACAACAACTAGTTTCAACAAGTTATCTGGTTGTCGCCGGGCGATATGACCAAAGTAATGTAGGACTCCTTGGTAGCAGTTCGTGGAGAGTCTGCTGGAGAGACTAATTGCTACTTTTACACATCATCTAAATTGGCACATCATGAAAAGATGACATTATGAGGAGTATAAAACGTGTATCCGAGCGATTAGTGCATTAATATCAACTGAAACTTGTAAACCGCACTTTATTAATTTAAAAAAAGGTTGACTTCCTCATCATTGCTCATCTATGAACTAGCATTGGACATAAGAACTAATATGATACTTTAAAAATTGCAAGACTTGTGAGAGTGTACTAATGCAATATGCCATAGAACGGCTATGTTTGATAAGAGTGCATTTTGTATGGGACCTAGAATATATAATAAACTACATAAGTACATAAAAGAATCTAATACTTTCAATTTATTTAAAAACCTATTAAAAAGAATGGTATTCAAAAAGCTTATTATTCTGTTAATAATTATTTAAATGAGATCTGTCTTATAATTAAGTTGAGTTAATTAGTAAGCAAATGTTAATTAATAAGTAATTTAATAATGTAAATTGTATTGAAATATTTTGCACACCTTGCATGGTGGTAGGATATGGTCTAAGGAACTTTTATAAAAATTTCACCCTGAAAACTACCCATATTTCGCAAATAAATGATTCGATTTGATTTGAATAACCCCATGAAAGACAAATGACAATTAAGATTTGGAACTCATTACAAGTTTTTCTTTTTTTCCCTTGAATCTACTTTTAAGCATTTCATTTTATAACAAGTTATAAATAAATAGTTTTTGAAATATTGAAAATCGGCATAACAAAATTTATGCCGAATTATTTCAATATTCCAAAAAATATAATTTAATCGACTTTCTTTGCTGACGGTACTAAATTTCAGTCAGTTGTTAGAAATTATTCCGTGACTGCAAAACACCATGTTCTTTGAATTTATTATTATGCAAATGTTGCCACCATAAAATTACGAACACCTTTTTATTATATTACTGCCTTTCATATTTAAAATGTTTTTTTTTGCGGTTGGCATAACAAAGTGAAGGTAGCTTTTTACAATAAACTGTACCTACCTAAATACGTTTGTGATGTAGATATGGCCAAGACTTGACAAAAGCCAGTTCGGATCCATATCTTATTCATATTTAAAACGTGAACCAAAAATAACCAAATACCGGAATATTGGTAGATAAAGGTATATGACCAGTAGAAGGTGCATGAAAATTATATATTTCACATATTGAAAATTAGATAAAAAAATAAGTTTAACCTTTTTATAACCTTGGCTCGCCTGTAAACTGTACAAATACAATTATGTATAATAATCTCCGTTCATCATTTATCTATACTTCTATACTAATATTATAAAGAGGAAAGATTTTTTTGTTTGTTTGTTTGTTTGTTTGTACCGAATAGGCTCCGAAACTACTGGACCGATTTAAAAAATTCTTTCACCAATAGAAAGCTACATTATTCCTGAGTGACATAGGCTATTTTTTATCCCGATAACGGGTCCTGTGGGGTGGCCCACGGGAGCGAAGCCGCGGGGAACAGCTAGTGACTAATAAAAAGCCGTAATCTGTAATTTCACAACCACGTTTTATCTCTGCAAGGCAGGTTATCAAATACAATTAATTGTGACCTACTGTTTCTTCTTTATTCAGTACATTAATAGATAAAAGAAAGTAAATACTATACTGAGTCAAGGTTGTTGATAACACGCTGTGTACCACTACTACTAGCTACTGTTTTTCCAATAAATCCGCAAAATGCAAACACCGACATCGTAGTTATGAATTAGATTAATACAAATCTCACAAGAAGATCTTAAATCAGGTTCAAGAATTAAAAAATAGAATATCAAAATATTTATTCGAAACAGACACAACACAACATACATCACAAAAAAATACCGGCCAAGTGCGAGTCGGACTCGCGCACGGATGTTTCCGTACCATTATCGCAAAAAACACACTTAAATATTAATTTTATTCTGTTTTTAGTATTTGTTGTTATAGCGACAACAGAAATACATCATCTGTTAAAATTTCAACTGTCTAGCTATCCTAGGGTACGGATCCCTAATAAAAGAGATGAAAATGTAGTAAAAAGTACTACAACCAAAGCTGACTCAACGAATTAATACGATCCCTTTTCTATTTTCCAGTGCGTAGACCCCGACGCGCCTCCACCACCAGAAGAACCAAAACCCGACACATCCAAAGGAAAACTAGAAGTGCCACATCCCAAAGAAATCGAGAGCCACAGCGTCGAAGACCTCGGAGACATATCCTCAGAGTTCAGCGTAGAAGTAGAGGAAGACACCTTAGACCACGCCACAGACCCAAAGAAGAAGGGCAAGTTTTATAAGCTGGTGAAATCCATGAAGAATAGAAGGAAAAGTGCTGTACAGGTAGCGAAGAGTGCTGATAACCTGGCGGAAAAGCCTTCGGAGGAACGACATGAGAAGAAGAAGGGTTTCAAGTTTCATAGAAGATTTAGCCTCAGTCGAGGGAGGGAGGATTGAGCTTATACACGTTGTGACTAAGAGGGTTAGAGGTAGTCTGAGGGATTATTGTGAACCATGTGAATAATTTGAATTTAGTTTCAGAGCGTTAAAATACTGACACCATTTTAAAACTTATTGCGACAGCAGAAATTGTAGTATTGATTTTTTCACGATGACACTCTGGCAAAGTGTTATAAGTGCTAGATCGAGATTATTAAAGTGGTAGCAAATGAAGAGGTATCTCCAGTGTCAGTAACGCCATTCGAGCCATCGTCAAGCAATCAGCCCGCATGCAGCCTGCTTTCTGTTCTTTCTTTCCAACCTTTGGCGTTTTTCAAAAAGTGAGTACAACAAGCCTTGAATCTTTTGATTTAGTGTGTCAATCAAATCATTTTTACAGGCAAGAATTATATTACCTTAAATGGGTTAGTCTGCTGGTCTAGTCCAAAATTTGTCAAAATCACGTGGTTCACAAACATCTCCGTTGTTTAAGAGGTCGGGATTGGTTCCTTTGTAATGCCAAAAATACCGGAGTTGTTGATGTTATAATAATTCCTCTCCCATTCCGTAGCTTTACTGTGTATTGTATATGTTACTGTAAAAGCCCGAACTACAGTAAAACCTAAGATTTACCAAGTCTTATTGGTAAAAGTCCGAAATGATCTATCTATAAAAATCGCTAATTGTATGAGAAGAGGCCATTTCCCTGCAGTGGGACATTAATATGCTGATATTATTATAATATTATGTATTGTATGTGAGAATATAAATTAAAAAAAAAAAAAAATTGATTCGGTTAGTCGACTTCGTCGAAAAAAATCTTCTAACAATCATAATACTTTACTTTGGTGAATTTAATCAATCAGTTCTTAATTGCTCTTATCGCACATCTTAAGTGTGTCTTAGATATTACAATTTTACAACGTTTACTAGTATGATTGCTGGTAGAAGACCGAAATTAGCTATTATCATAGAGCAATTCGGACTTTTACCAATAAGACTTGGTAAATCTTAGGTTTTACCGGTAAAACCAAAGTTTTACCGTGGTTCGGGCTTTTACAGTAGCATATCTACTGTAAATAATTGATTTTCCTTACTCGGCTTGTCTTCACTAGCTAGCCACCTTATCTTTTATGAAACCTTAGTCTTATTTTTATTTATACTTAATCTTTTTAGGGTATTAGGGCACTTTATTCAGTCGCTAACAAACGATCTGTACCTATTGTGTTGTCTCGTGAGTGCATTATTAAATTGTGTACCTACTTTTTAATATTTTCGTATAAAAAAGTGTCTTCAACCCAGTTACTGGAACAAAAATTTTCGCAAAACTAAAATTATAAGTTTTCAAATTCTAACTGCTGTGATTGTTTGAATACATTTTCAATCGTAACACTTGCTTCTTACGCGTTAATTTTGTGACGGTTAGTTATACAGAAACGTGTGTTACTAATTGTAACAGTTATGTGTACATGAATGATTTGACTGTAGTTGTATTCTATGCGCAAGAGTGCTTTACGAAACTCAAAATATAGTAGACATATCCTGAAGCGCACACAATGTGGAGTAAACTTGTGAGTAGATTTTTCATTTATATGTCATTGTTGAAAGAGTTAGAGCCAAAATACAGGACCAAAATCTCTTTTTGACAACTGTATGGTCTTGGCTTAACAACTAATAATATGAAGTGTCTCAGAATGTTTTTATTTTTAATACTTACTTAAAAAAAATCGTATATAACTCGTTTTATTTACTGTTAAATTAAAGAACAGTTTTTAAATTTTGTTAACGAAAAACAATAGTAGTCTGGTCTAGTAGTGGCTCGTCCGGTCAGTTAGATATCAACGCCGGAGTCCCTCAGGGGTCAGTGCTCTCGGCAACATTATTCTTGCTGCACATTAATGATCTGCTAAAAACCGGAACCATGGGGTGCGCAGACGACAGCACCGTTGCTGAGAGATACGTGTCTGATACACGGGCTACTGGGCCTCAGATTCGGTCTCTCCGGGAGGCCATGGTTGAACGCTTGCACTTGTCCTTGAAGGCGGTTTCCGAATGGGGTGATGCTAACCTGGTCAGTTTCAATGCTGCTAAGACCCAGGCGTGTCTTTTTTTCCGCTAAAAAGAGCCAATTCCACCCGGCTTCATCTTGCCGTGGTGTAACCGTGCCGTTAACGGACCGTCTCGAAATTCTCGGTGTTACGTTGACATCGACACTCAACTTCGGTCCATTCATTGAGACGAAAGCTCAGTTAGCTGCAAAAAGTTGGGGATTCTTGCTAAGGTGAGACGGTACATTACGCCTGAACAGCTGCTCTACTTGTATAAAACGCAAGTTCGGTCATGCATGGAGTACTGCTCTCACCTCTGGGATGGATCTGCCAAATACTAGCTTGATGCACTTGAGTCGATTGACAGACGGGCCAAGAGCCTTATTGGCAACGATGCACTGGTCGCCTCAAAGCTCCAGTGCCTCGAACATCGACGCCGAGCCTGTCTGTTTTTTATCGGTTACATTTCGGGGAGTGTGCGACGGAACTGCAGAATTTGATTCCGCCTAGCCCTTTCCATCATCGGATTACAAGACGTTCGGCCATGCGCCATCGGTACATGGTGGACATCCCTCCCATACGCACAAAGGGTTTTGCTAATACTTTCATTGTGCGCACAGCTAAGGTGTGGAACTCCCTTCCGGAGTCTTTGTTCCCTAATAGCTACAACCTTGGGGTATTTAAGTCAAGAGTGAATAGGTTTCTTCTAGGCAAGCGTGCTTCACCGTAACCCACATCATCGCTTAACATCAGGCGAGATAGTGGTCAAACAGCGAGCCTATAAATTATAAAAAATAAATAAAAATATAGTTTGAAAATGCGCACCCTCCACTTCCTGACACTCATTAAGAGTGCCAGGAACTAAACTCTTCAATCCCTCGCTGGAGCATCCTCAAAAAAGTAAGGGCCAATAACTCCTTGACTTGATATGGCAGCCCAATTATAGTGTTTTTTAAAGGAATCAATAATAAAAACATTCCGAGACATCCATTATTACCGACTTGCCTATGAGTTGAAACAAATCAACTATTATATAGGGGTTCAATTTTACAAACCCAAGGTTTTAATAGAACATGTGTTTGACTTACAATTTTATTGCGTGATCTAGGTATCTACTGTTGTATGAAATAAAATCCAGAAAATGTTTTTTCAGATTGTTGTTGACAAACCTGAAAAATATTTTTTGTTAAAGTCTTGGTAGCAAAACTCTAATAATAGCTTACGTTCCTACAAAGAATAATTTAGAAGTATCTCCAAATTAGACTCATATCCTTGCCAAAACACTACTTTGTACTTTAAAATGAATAAAGAATAAAGCCCGGAAAACTTAGTTCACGAACTTCTTTCACATTTTTGCACGAGATACTCAATGCACCAACCTTATATAATGACCACCATACACGGTTCAACCAAATTATTTCTTTCTGGTTGAAAGGTGCAAAAACTAAACGCTTGGTCGCTTCTTCCAAATTGATAAACAATAGAGAACCGTGTATTGGTTGAAAATAGTTGACATAGTTACGTATTTTCTAGTAAAGATAGTATTGCCCGGTTATCGCGAGCAAAGCCGCGCTTATTCGCTAGTGTTCAAATAAACTATGTTAAAGACAAGAGAGAGAAGCAAAAGTAATCGTGTTGTGTATAAAATGTAAGACGTTGCTGTAGATGTTATAATGTTAAGAATATAAGAACTAGTTGAATAACTTCTCATGTTTAATGTAACTCTCTTCATATCGCTATTGTTGTATGTGAATTTTATTTAGTGAGTTTTGCAAACGTAAAAATATTGCTCTGTCTACACCGCCAAGCTGCCAAATTTTTTATCACCATTCTAATTATTTTCCAGACTATCCAAATTTTTATCCATCACGGCTTAAGCAAATTACAAATTTGAAAAATAACAGCTCGTATATTTTGTCAAATTTGCAAACGAACAGCTGATTTTTTGTTTTCCTTTTTAGTCACTTTACACTCTAAATTTCCTAAATTTCTTCACTTTAATCCAAATACACTCATATAATACCCGAAAAAAAGATTGGATGATGATATAAAAATCACGATTTAGTATGTGAATGTGAATATCAGTTGGTAAAAATGTTTCGGAAGATTAAAAATGTGCTCCGTTTAGACCGCCTATGATGATCATCACTGATTGCAGTTTTTCCACTAAATAGGTATACGCGTGATGATAAAATATTATGATACAGATCTAGCAACACAAAATTCATGAAATCTAATCACTTCTCAATCATATTTTGAAATCTATTGTGATTTTTGTAATTGTAACTATTGTTAAAGCTATTCCAATTCTAATGTGGACCGACTAAACTTGCAAAAATAGTGCTATTTTTACCCGACTGCCGAAGGAGGGTAATGTGTTTATCAGTTTATGTATGTATGTTTGTTCCTATGTGGCGTGCTAGATACCAAACGCGTTGATCGATTTTGATGATTCTTACGTCAATCGATTTTGATGGTTCTTACGTCAATCGATTCTTTTTAACCTTGCGGGTGTCACTGGATACATCAAACCTGGAAAATATTAAAATGGCGGCTTTTGCGCGCCATATTTTGAGAGCACAATTTTTTTTTCTTCCATACCCATCGTGTGGAGTATCAAAATAAAGGGTTTTAAGAGGAATTCAAAAAGTTTTTAACACTTATGTATTTAAACGTAACTAATTAAAAAAAAAACTTGAAATAAAAAAGTTAATTAAAAAAATCAAAAAAACCCGACTGCTTTAGAAGCGACATTTCCGCAGATGTATCCTCCGACTGCACAACATGATTTTCTTCTTGTTTACGTCTTTTTAGTTCGCTTCTTAGACAGTCGGGATTTTTGTTTTTTACTATCATCATAAACTAGAAAGAGATACAGACAGATTAGAGCTACTACAAAATGGTTAATTGAATTAAGCGTGATTTTAGGTGGTAAAGATGTGAATTCTTAGATCGCGGTTCCACCTTCCACCAACTCACATGTGAGTTACATAGCAGGGCACGATCGAGCGATTGATCACATTATATCTTGGTAGTCTGCAATATAATGCAAATTGAATAATAATAATAATAATTTATTTATTATTATTATGTCTTTTATTGTTTTGTTTTTTCTTATTTACTACATTTTTAAATATTTTTATTAAATAAATTACAAAAAAAAACATTTAAATATATAAAAAATAGAGGCCAACCGGTATCGGGAGCAGGGTCCAAGCTACCGGTGGTTAGGGTTCCAGAGACAGGAACCTCCTCACAATGCGAGCCGTATCAAGGAGTACTGCCTTCTGTATCAGACCCTTGATCCAACCGCCCAATGACAGCCTCGACAGATGGTCGTCGAGGCTCTTGGCCATCAGGCCGTTGGCCGTAACGACAATCGGCACAATGACCGCCGAGTCCACATTCCACATGTCGACAACCTCGTGTGCTAAGTCAAGATACTTAATTTGTTTCTCTTTCTCAGCTTTCACGAGGTTCTCGTCATGCGGGATTGTGACATCGATTATCATTGTGCGGCGCGCTAATCGGTCTATCACCACTATATCCGGCTTATTAGCAACAATAGTCCTATCAGTGATGATAGACCGATCCCAGTACAACGTGACATGGTCATTTTCGAGAACTGGGTCGGGCAGATACTTGTAATACGGTACCTCCGATTCCACTAGATTGTACTTCAAAGCAAGTTGCTGGTGAATAATCCTGGCCACTTGGTTATGCCTGTGTAAGTATTCGCCGTTAGCCAGACGAGAACAACCAGAGATAATATGTCGGATGGATTCTCCTGGGCGGTGGCATGCCCGACACACGTCAACCGTCCCATCCTTCATTATATGTCTCCGGTAGTTATTCGTCAGGATAACTTCGTCCATAATTGCACAGACAAAACCTTCAGTTTCCCCGAAAAGGTCACCGAAACGTAGCCAGGATACGGACGCTGGGAAGTCTACATCGGGTCCATGGAGAGCCCGATAGAAGCGCCCGTGAAGCTCCTTGCCTTGCCATACCTCTTTGCGTTCATCAGTCGATAGTATTACAGGCTTGCGCCAGTTCTCTTTAGCCATGGACAACGGGGTGAGTCCCTTGTCCACTGCGACCACATCCCGGTGCATACCCACTTCAGCTTTTAAAAAGTATTCTCTGAGGCTGCACACCTCGCACCTTATTATTATTATGGGATATTTGTCTAATGATTGTGAAAATGCCTTCTATCTAAAGTAAACTTGTGCTATAATATTAACTTCTACACTTTCAGTTGTAAACTTGACAACAAGAAAATATATTTCATGGATTAAATTTTAGTGCCAAATTCACACCAGTCTCAATAAAAAGTTTAAAATTTACACTTTTTCCAACAAAAATGACTTGCTAGTTTAATCACGTTTGTAATCGAATACAAAACTATTATAAAAAGTCGATAACGCGGTGGACAAAAGATTTTTTTGGTTGAATCGAGAGAATTCCGGTTGTATATGAAAAAGATTAGCAATAACACAATGGGAGGTTTTTTAGAACTTTTCGATAGGCGTTTGGTTTTTGCTCGGTCAAGTTCAAGGGGACTGCGGTTTAAGTATCAAAGAGAATTTGTCCTTGGTTGAATTATGTAAATAAATGTAAATCGGTTTTGGTACGATGCCTGATAATGTTTTTGGAGAAGAAAGAAAAGATTCGAAACATTTTATTCCCAACTGAAGCATGCGAGCTTGATTGTGGAAACTACCAGGTGAAATAATAGTCAAATGCGAGTTTATTATTTCTAATATTTTTACAAAATAAATTTTTATTAAAAAAGTAAAGGTTTACTACAGAACCTAGATTCATCTTTACGTAACTTTATTTCGGCAACATTAATTAAACCAATCATATATTAATACGTAAGTTTTATGTTATATAAAATATGCACAAACCCTAAATATGGCTTCATCTATGTTATTTACCTTATGACCCGGTCAAGGCTATATGTTAACTTCTCATCTACTTTCTACTAAATTTACATAATTATTTTATTTTATATTACTGTTTAAAAAAATCCGCTTGGCTGTTAATGTTTATACATGTACCTATATTTAAAAAAATCGCTGTAACGTGTACCTTTTAATATTAAGTATCCTTCGTACTGTTCATACGTTTATGATGCGTGCCTTCAATCTTTTATCTTTGTAATTATATTTTATATGGGTAAAGATATCTTTTTCACTTCAAGAAGTATTTGTCTGCCGGAGGAGAAAGAAAACTTGAGAAAATACAATTTGGAAAAACGAAATTAGATCGGTAGTATTATTACGTATCTTTTGCAAGAGCAAAACGATAGCGATCAAACGCTTTATACCATAAAAGTCGGAATTACCTGCAGTGTAGGTATGGTAGGTCCAACACAATCGTTAGCTAATCGCTCGCTGTTTGTCAAATGCACTTATTTAAAAAAAAACCGCCACCAACTCTAAAACTTTTGTATTGAAGAGCCATTATTGCGCAACAATCGCTATCGTTTTGCTCTTGCAAAAGATACGTAATAAGCCTGCGGTTCTATATAAACACAAATTCAACGGATAATTGTTTTGATTAATTTCAAAATAAAAGAGAGAAAATGTGTTTATTTGGGCTAGGCATGATGTATAATAAAAAAAATCGAATAACTTAAATACAAATAGAAAAATTTATGAAAAAATATTTACATAATTATCATAACCAGATTTTTTTAATAAGTGCTCTAAAGTGAAAACGATATATATTTACGTCATCGTTTTTGCTAAATAGATTTCTTCAATCAATTTAGCAAAAACTCTATATGTTCTAAATGTTCTAAATCTATATTCTTCAATATAATCAATAGATAAGTGTGTTGTATAATTTCTGATGATCTATGCTGTAATGTATTTAAGTGCTCAATTTTGTGTAGTCGACTTGTTCTTGGTAATGTCTTATTTTAATAGTGTTATTAAAAAAAATGGATTCGGTATAAAATATCCTGCGATATACTTAATGAGATACCTGTTAAAATAAGACATAATTAGTTTTATGAATTATAAATGTTTATCATATAAATCTGAATACCGACACAAAAACAATAACGAGATATTTTATAGATTTAAAAAAATTATTTTCTCGTTTTTTTTTAGATTTGTCTTTAAGATTTATTATTCAACATACTTCATTTTTCATCTAAATAGTGATTTTTTATTCAAGGTGATACGGTTTTACGAGTAGAAAATATTGTTGTGTCATGTAAAAGCCCAGGTTCACGATTGTCTCTATCAGATTAAACACCAAAAAGTTGGCCACAAAAGACGTAAAGAAAACGTCACCTTGTCAAATATTAATAATCACAAATTTTTTAAAGATAGAAATTGTTACGAATTGGGTGTCCCTATGACAATAAACAATGATTTTAGAAAATTACATATTTTGCAGTTCGTTTCTATGAAACTTTCTGTATACTTTTTTCTACATTTAGCAATTTACTCTATCTTAACTTGTATACAAAAATATCATATCTCTAGCTAATTTCTAACTAAAATTGTAAACAAGTGTACGTCCTATGTGATGCTTAGCTTATTTAAATCATTTCTATATACTTTTCCATCTCAGTGGTTATTGGTATTGTTAATACTGCCCAGCTAATCCCCAAAATGTGGGGAATGTTTTGATTTGACAGTTATTTTGGACTCCAAATTAACTGTCAAATAAGGGCCTTTTCTGGGCCGTAGAATCTGGTAGGTAGCTTCATTCGTTTATCTTGTAAATATTATGATGTAGGTGATGAATATATAATTTAAGCTGGGAACAAATTATCGGACGCGGCTGACGGACGCGACTTACTGTCGCCACTGATATATGTGCACAGTCGTTTGGGACGCAGCTTGCGGACGCGTCCGAGCTCCGAGCGCTTATTCCACAGACAATAAAGCTTATTTAACGAAGATTATGTTTACGTAGAATGATGTCGAGTATAGTGAAAGGGAGGACGCAATTATCTGCTGCGAACACACTCGATAATTTTTTCTTAAATTTTTATTTATAACCTCACAAGCACGTGCGAGATATCGCGTAGTCAGTTCTTCTGTTTTTGTAAGCGTCCTGCACCCCGTGCACACCGTCCGCAGACGTTTTCGACTGACACAAACATCCAGCAGGTCAGATCTGTATCGGACGTCCGAACGCCCAAGGTCTCATCCACGACTTACGTCCGATAGTTTACACAATGTAATGTACATACATTACACAGATACTCTATAAGTCGCGGCTGTCAGTCGCGTTCGTCAGCCGCGTCCGATAATTTGTTCCCAGCTTTATTCGCACATTGGCCAGAGGTGTAGTACGTGTCATTGTGTTTAAGTTAAATATGTAGTTTTAATTTACACTTTGACAGTTTACAAACTACCGAGACACTTATTTGTATAGTGGATACATTTGTGTAACCTAGATTCACAAATTTTTCGAACAGTGGACCTACACAGTCTCTATTTTTTTTTTATTTAATTTAAAACATGCTTTTTTTGCTGTCCAAATTCATTAATTATTTTGCGTATCCACAAAGCACATATAATTGTTATTAAATCCGTTAGCTGTTTAAAGTAAAAGGTTATATTTTGTAGAAAATATTTTTTTACTGTAAAAAAGACGCGCCAAACTTCAGACGTCAGAAAAAGTCTACTCCATTGAAATAACCTTTTTTATCTGTTTTTTCCACGAACAATTTCGATTTTATTTCTTATGTTGAAAGAACAAATACCTGTCAGTACTAACAGACACACTTATTTCTGCGTGTGGCAAAAAAGAGAACTAACATGGGTTGTACTGGAATTCACAGATTTTTGACATCTTATCTTAGCAAGTGGCGCCACCACGACACGCAGAAAAATTAAGAATATAAAGATATATACATATAATAAAGAAAATGGAGGCCAATGGTAATTGGGCCCTAGGGTACTGTAACATGCCAAAAATCATGGTCCCACTGTGAGAAAGAGATGGAGCACTGTCCCTTTGTCACAGTGGATCCATGATGTTTTTGACACGTCATGGTAAGGCCCCTGTACACTTTTACTTATTCCTGACATAATGTACTGCACCTCAACAAATATTAAATAGTTACATATTATGTATCACGCGTTAAGTGTTAGAATGTTTATAGTCATGTTACTGTTCTATTTGTTGAGCCGATTAGTTTTAATATAGAAAATATACATTATGGCGAAATAATGCTTGTTTTCTTTGCATAATTTTGTTTGTAGAACCTTTTGTAGGAATCCTAGAATCCTTTGTAGAATATTCCGAATTGAATTGTTTGAATTGAAATCATAAACGGGTATTTTTTTCTAAAAATACTAATTCGATAACGTAATAGTAGATTATGCACCAAGGGGATAAAGCAGTGTCTTAAGTCACGGGCGGCAACCTTGAGCGTAACGAGGGACCCTAGAGTTAATGATGTAGCAAGGGGTTCAAGCTGCCCAAGACGAAGACCGGCTTTATCCCAGATGAATAAAAAAAAAAAAAAAAACCTTTATTTCCCAAAAAAATAACAAACAACCTTGCACAATTTTTAAAAGCTTCGTAGACAGGGACGTAATCAGGTTGCAACCTTGCACAGTTCTTCCACAGGTTTATAGTTTGGCACTTAATAATTTTATTGATTTATATTTTTTGATTTTAATTTTATTTTATTTTCTTTATTAATTATAATTTTGATTTTATTGATTTATATTTTTGATTTTGTTATCGAGTTGACATATGTTTTCCTTTGGATTTTAATTTAATTTGATTTGTAACTATTATTTTATGGGGCATGCGGTGCTAACCTTTAAGAAATTGTAATACTAACCTTAGACATTAAAATTAAATTTTGAAATTATATGTATCAGTATGTACAATTGTTGGTTGGCCAAATAAATAAATAAATAAATAAATAAGTTTACAAGCTTGCACAGTTCTAAACAGTTTTGTAGGTAGGCACTAAAAGGCTGAAAAAACGGAACTGATTCATCCTGTTCCCCGCACTAGTTTAAACTGTAGGTACTACGGAGGAACAGTTTGCCTCGATCACCGCACAGTCACCCTTAGTGTTACACAAGTGATAAAATAGTAGTTTATGCAATGGTCATATAATAGGGGTTATTAAAACACGAGCGTAGGTTTATCAAATGAGGCGAAGCCGAATTTGATAATAATATTACGCGAGTGTTTTAATACCTAATTATATGCCGTTGCATACACTACTTTATCTTCACTTTTACAGTTGAAATAAAACAAAAGTGGAAAGGGAAAAAATATGTGGTATGGCGGGCAATTTAGATTCTCATTGCGCAGCGCGCGCATCCACAGACAACTGACAATGACATGAGCCCATACGCGCCAGAAAATTAAAAAGTAAAAGTGTGCTATAAAAATTAAAAAGTTATTTTATGATGCAGTTGTTTGAAAATCGAAGGAAAATGTTGAACTATAATGGTTTTTTTTTTTAAATTTTACATATCCACGAATATAAAGTACGTGTTTATACAACATTTTTCGAATTCGTATTTGGAACATTACGTTGTGAGTGTAGATAAAACATATTATTTAGAAAAACATTTCGTAGACCAAACAAAGTATAGCAGATGTAATTTATTATTTACTAGAGTAGGTAAACGTAAAAAAATAATGGAATTTATTATTTCTGTCTTTGTAGGTAATCCTTAAAAACGACATAGTATACGTAAAATTTTTCGATGCTCTTTTTGTTTACACATAATATTGTTGTTTGCAATATAATTACATAAAAAACTAATTTAAAATAATGAAAAATGGGTTTTAGGTCGGAAATGTACCGCTTATCACAACTATTCCAATCTAAATACTAAACTATCTTAAAATAAGGAGTGTAGTTGATATTGTGTGTGTGCGCGCGTGTAAGTGTATGTGAGTGTGTGTGTGTGTTTGTGTGTTTGTGCAGATTTGTTGGTGTATGTGATGTAATAAGGTTACTCAGTTAAATATCGACTTTTAAAATTGATTCAGTCGAATCATAGTTCATAATTTTTCATTTTTTCAATTCATACAGCTTTAAAATCATGACTATTAAGATGGCGAACTTTTATGGTCCTTGATACTTTGTTATAGAGGAATGGTCCAAGGAAGCTTATAAATCTTTGCGCAAAAGAAGTTTTACAGCGAGGCACGGAATATACAATATCTTGCCTTCTTCTTGTCGCAAAGTCGGGTTGGTTTTTATGCTGACTTAATAATGTGGCCTTAATAAATAGCTGTCTTACTGTAAGGATTGATAATTCTGAGTACAACAGTTGTGTGGGGTATCTAAATCTTTTGTGAGTCATTACCTTAAGAACTGCACGCTGCGATCGTTCTAGACCAATAAGAACAGTCTTGGAAGCACCCCCCCATGCCGTAATAGCATAAGTTATAATGGACTGGCATAAGGAAAAATATACTAACAAGGATAACTTTGGTGGACAAAAACTACGTATATTCTTAAAGATGTATATAAGTTTCCTGACTCTAGATGTAAGGGTCGAGACATGTTCTTTCCAGTTTAAATGCTGCAATGATCACACCTAGGTATTTGATTGCAGATGTTTTGGAGAGTTCATGACAAGGGCAATTCCCCGAGATATTGCATGTGTGGGCCTTTATTTGAATAATGTTAGGACGTGGTTGACTGCTCTTTGTTAAACTAAATGGTATGTATTTAGTTTTGAGTGTATTTAGGGTAAGAAGGTTTGAGTGTAACCAGTCTGAGACAATTCCAATGCCCTCTGCAGCCATTTCATTTGCTTCTTGCCATGTTTTGCCGCTAAATAAAAGAGCTGTATCGTCTGCGTACGCAAATATTTGGCCCTGCCTTAACTGTAAATCACACAAGTCATTCACATATATAAGGAAAAGTGTGGGTCCCATAACACTCCCTTGGGGCACACCGAAAGTCACGTTCTCCATTTCACTCATGTAGTTGTTTATCCCAACACATTGTGTTCTATTAGACATATAGTCTGTAAAAAGTTTAAGAGCTATTCCACGTATTCCCAGATGTTCCAGTTTTGCAAGGAGCAGGGGAACCGAGACCGTGTCGAATGCTTTTGCCAGATCCAGGAACACCCCTATGGTTTTCTTCCCTGAATCCAGGTCATTAGCAATGGCAGAAGTTAGGTTTTTTATAGCATCGTTAGTGGGCTTGTTTTTTCTGAAACCGAACTGATTGCTTAAGAGAAGTTTCTGAGATTCAAGGTATTTAATTAGCCTACTGTTCATAACCTTCTCAAGAACCTTAGATAAAGAAGGTAGAAGCGATATTGGCCTGTAATTCGAGACACAGTCTTTGTCCCCCGCTTTATGGATAGGAATTATTAAAGCTTTCTTGAGAGCTTCGGGAAAAACACCCATCGACATGCACTGATTGCATATCATTGTTATGGGCCAAGCCAGTACATCCACGCCTAATTTTAATATTGTAATAGGAATTCCATCACAACCAGTAGCATTGGACTGTTTTAAATTCAGGATGATAGATTTTACTTCATCAGTATCCGTTGGCAGAAGGACGAAAGAGTTGAGATTGGAGGGTCCAATAATGGGTGCCTCAGACAACCTCCGGCCGTTATTTAGTATATTATTGGCTAATTGGGATCCTACATTTGCAAGGTATCTGTTTACATGATTAATTGAACTCTGCGGATCAGGTTTGATTTTTAAGAGATCTTCGTTGTCATTACCCAAATCCACAAAATTGCAAACATCCTTAATTAATGACCATTGTTTTTTCAGATTATTTTTGTGCTTATTGATTTCAGACCTTAAGTAGTTGTTTTTAAGTTTTTTCAAAAGATTATTGCAGGTGTTGCGATACCTTTTGTAACACTCAAAATTATATTTTCTGGATCCTTCCGAAGCTTTTTATGGAGTTGGTCTCTATTTCTAATACATCTGCAGAGACCAGGTGTTATCCAGGGTCTGATGGCACCTGATATTACGTTACAGTCGTCGGCTGTTAAAATAGTAGGCCAGTTAATTTGCTTTAGGTCCTCGATTATTGCCTGATAGTCAATTCTTTTATAAGTTTTTGGTTTGCTAGTTTGAGACTTAACCTTTTTAGACAGCGAGATCATAACAGAGGAATGGTCTGTGACTGTGGAATCGCAAACGACTGTCTGGGATGAAGACGTGCTTTTAAGAAAGACGTGATCTAGGCAATTTTCTTTTCTGGTCGGGAGGGTATGTGATGGCAATAAACCGTGTGAGGCCAGTAAGTTTAAGTATCTCAAAGAATTTGGATTGCTATTATCTAATATATTAATATTTATGTCTCCTATTAAAATTATATTCCTATACATCTTTAAATTACTCAGTATACTATCTAGAGAATTTAGAAAATTATTAATATTTTTAAAAGCAGGTGATCTATATATCGATATATTATATATATTTTCCAATAGTAGAAACAAGGCAGTTCATTTCATCATCATCACTTAAAGGTTCATCAATTTTAGGTTTAAGATAATTTTTGAAGTATATCACTACCCCATCATTTTGATTAATTGATTTAGCGGTAGCGAACGATTTATATGAGTCAATCTTGGGTAGTGCCGCGAGTTTTGAAAGCCAGCATTCAGTCAAAACAATAATATCAAATTCCATATCCAGCCGACCCAGTAAGACCTGAAAGTCGTCAAAGTTATGTTTCAAGCTTCTAATGTTTTGAGTCAGTATCTTGAGTTTGTCACCTTTACTAAATACTTTTTTGCAGTTTTCAGGAATATCTACGCCTTGTGCCATGCCGACATTTACAGTTTTCTCAATGTCTTCTGAAATATGTGATAAATCAGCCATATTGTTTGTAATAATTGCTTTTACTAGTCATGTCGGCAGCACAAAGCTGATATTCCTTACTATCGTCAGCATAAAGTGTCGTGTGTGTAAGAAAATTGTGTGTGAGATTAAAGTGTAAAGTGTTAATATTGTGATTATTATGTGTATGTGAATAGATTTTATTAGGATTGTTGATAAACAGTAGAATTAGGACCCTTACATAGTTAATGGTTAATACATTAATAAAAATGGAATAGAAAAAGCAGCAGCGAATCAGACATGGAAGCAACTTAGTTATAATTATTAATCAAGATTCCGAAGGGGGGGCAACAATATTCTTAGCAATACCTTGGATTTGTTCGGTGGACTTAATCAATATTGCTGGCTGATCCTCCGATTTCCTCAAATATATCCTTCCATTAGAAACCCAGCAGAACTTGAAGTCGTACTTCGTTTTAAACTCTTTGGATTGGTAGAGAAGTTTTCTGGCAGTTGGTGTAAGAGCTTCTGATATGTAGACCGGTTGCTTGGCCCCAGCTATTTTAAGTACGTTAGTATTATATTTATCATCTCTATTGTTCATATTGTAGGACTTGATAGCTTTTAAAGTGTCCGCACGCATTTTTGCAGTTTGGTACTCTATAAATATGGATTTCTTTTGTCCTGACTTTTTCCTGTACACTTGACGTATGTGATATGGAGTATGAGGAACTTTTAGGGAGCTATGTAGTTGGTTCACAACCTCAATTAAATTTTCGTTCTCATTAACAGGGACATTATTAACTTCTACTGTAGTCTCCAACTGTTTTCGCTGTAGTGCTTCTACTTGTTCTTCAAGGTATTCAATTTTGGTGAGCGCAGCGTTATTATTCAGAAGTAAAGTATCATATTTTTGTTTTAAATCCTTGTACATACCCGTAGTCTCTTCAAGAGTTTTTTTCAGGATTTCAGTGTTTTCCTTATTTTGCTCTATAAGCTCACTGAAAATTTTGTTTAAATCTAAGAATTTTGAATCTTGCTTTTTAAAACTCTCTTGCATGTCCTTACGAAGCTGCGATATTTCCTCCATATCAGGGTAAGTCTTCCTTTTTATTATTCTCGAAGAGAGATCAGGTTCCGATCCAAAAGTTGTAGCGGATGGTGAATGCAACATACTTAATACTGATTCTGTCAATTTTGCTTATACTATGATGTGTAGTACTTTAATTGGTGCGTCATTCACACCAGCAGCAATCCAAACTCAGCTCCAAAATCTCTCACGATAAGGTCTAATTTTGTTCAAGTTTGTAATAGAAATTTTTATAATGTTTTACCACGTCTGTTCGCGTTGAGTGCGAGCGAGCGAATCTATATATACCCGACTTTACACACCTTTTGCGAGACAATAAAAAGCTGCTGTATGTATTGATTTGAATATTGTGTTTGATGCTAATTGTAGATCAGAGCATTGAATAAACTCCATAGGCTGCTTGACTTTCGAGTTTCTGCTAAATGTTGGCAATAAACTGAAAGGACGAATTCCGACACAATCTTGACTCCTACTTTTGTTGTTCTCCATTGAACAAAATCGTCATAGGCTTTTTCGTATCTGTGTTTTGATTTTGGGTAGTAGATTGATTAATAATCTCTAAAGCACCTGTTTTGATAAACTCTGGAATATAATCATTATCGCTCGACATTTTTTGTCAACACGAATATTGCAATAAAATTCACAGCACCTAACATCGTGTTTTGTTTTACATTCTTTGAAATCACGCCTTTCTTCTTTTTTTTATGATTCGTACTTCTTACTACTTCGTACTTCGAAAAAAATGGTATATAGCTATAGTTGTAGGGTTAATCACAGTTAAGCTTCATTCATACTAGGAGAATTAAATAACAGATTTAAATTGTTTAAGCTCTAAATGTCATACAAGCCTGATTAATGATTAAACAGACAATTATTTGTGCGATTGACATATATTTGATGATCCATTTACCCTCAGTTTCCCACCTTAAAATTATCGCAGAATTAATGTGACAAATTTTCAAGCACGCGTTATCTTCTGTGATTGGCTGTTGAAAATTCATTCAACCAATCACATCAGATAACGCGTGCTTGACAATTTGTCACATTACTTCTGCGATAATTTTAAGGTGGGAAACTGAGGGTAAATGGATCATCCCTTGGATCATCCACACGTAAAATCAATGATAGACGATAGTATAAGTAAAAAGAGGTCACACTATTAGATGACACAGGGATGTAGGACGGCATGTCGTAATCATCGGGAGCGAAAAAGAGGCAACAAAGACATAACTAGGCTAACTAGCCAAGTCTTGACGTGTCAATTGTTTTAATTTACTATTATAAGTTATAACTAAACAACAATATTGTACCTTATTAAAATAATAGTATAAAATAAAACAAATTTTTGGAATCATATTTGGAGCAATCACAGTTTGTTCAACTAGACTAGAAGACGACTGTCTACCTAAAAGTTAATGATTAAATAATGATGTTATTCAATTTAACATTTACGGAACATTGAATAATAATATAAGCATAACATTATAATTTGCCAGTTTCAGAGAGAAATATGTTTAAGTGATCTGTCACTAATTTTTTATTACTATATGTTGCATTGTTTCGAATTAATAAAATATTTTCAATCAAATCTGATTTTAAATTATATCTGTATTTAGAAACCACAAATTTTAGCGATGAAAATAGCCTCTCTACACTGACTTGTGAGGCCGAGGCCGGGGCTGCCAATACAACTTGACTTAACTCATATAAATAAGGAAACGGTTAACGTTATTATATGTTGATTTCGATATTTTAAATATATATGTGCTTGTCTAACTTAATAGGTAGTACCTACACATTGATATCAAAACACATATTTTCTAAAATATGCGTGATGTGCCCTTTGCATTGCATATTATTCAAATATAAAAAACCGGCCAAGTGCGAGTCGGACTCGCACACGAAGGGTTCCGTACCATTATCGCAAAACACTGCATAAAAATCACGTTTGTTGTATGGGAGCCCCCCTTAATTTATTTTATTTTAATTTATTAATTATTATTTTTTGAAGTAAATATTACACTAAATATTCTGTGAATATTTCAGGCGTCTACCTGTAGCCGTTATTAATATCGAGCAAAAAACGGCAAAAATATCACATTTGTTGTATGGGAGCCCCCCTTTAATATTTACTTTATACTGTTTTTAGTATTTGTTGTTATAGCGGCAACAGAAATACATCATCTGTGAAAATTTCAACTGTCTAGCTATCACGGATCATGAGATACAGCCTGGAGACAGACGGACAGACAGACAGACAGACAGACGGATCGCGAAGTCTTAGTAATAGGGTCCCGTTTTTACCCTTTGGGTACGGAACCCTAAAAAGCACCTATTACTTATGTAATCCTTTTATACTTACGTTATAAGCAACAATTATTGTTACTGCAGTAAATTAGGTTACTCGCCAGCCCTATTTTATTTAGAAAATCAGCTTATATAATTACATTTTTAATCAGCAGTTTGAAAGCTACTTATTAAAAATGTTATTACTACGTATAAATAGTAAATCTTCAATGACGTCGTCTTTCATGGAGAATCTGTAATTAGATACCACGAACTTGAGAGAAGAAAATAACCTTTCTACACTAACTTGAGTCATTGGTGCAGCTAGTACGATAGCAGATAATTTGTACAAAAGAGGGAATTTATGACGTGACCTTTCCCAGTACGTCAAGACACTTTCTGTAGACTGAAGAAGTGGCTCTTTTAAAAAGGCGTCTAAAGATTCTTGTACAGAGTCAAGCATGTTACGGTCATTTCTATTTAGGTCTAACAACTCCATTAAATCATCGTGTCTATTTATGTAACTTGCATTTAAGAAATCATCTAGTTCAATCTGGGCTTCAGAATGGTCATTTGTTGTTGTACTATTGATATTACTGTTACTACTGTTATTTTCTTTGTTTATTTGTTCTAATTCAAAATTTGTTAGGTATTGTAGGATTAAGTTTTCTTTTGCTTTTTTCTGTTGTACGGGTGTCAAAACTGCATTTACTCTTGGGTCTAAAAACATTCCATTAATAAAAACGTCATTTTCAAATAATTTTTTTTGCCTCTCTTGCATTGATGCAACTATGTTATCGGACAGCCCGGTCTTTATTTTGGATAATTTGAATTGGCACATCATCCATGCAAGATAAAAATCACCGACTGTCAGTTGTTCCTCTTGTAGCTTTTTTGTTAACTGTTTTGCAGGTGTCAATGATTTCAGAATTTCTGTCAAACTATCCCATGTTGAGTCGGGTAAATGAAGACGAACATCAGTAGCACATATATCTCTCAGCGATAGCAGACTTTCGACCATGTCAACTACAGAATGCCATCGGGTAGAGCAGTCCAATTTAGGCACATTTTTGTCATTTTCTCTGATGATTCTCACAAACTGTGGTGTTCGCAGGCGTCGTACAACTCCTCTACAACTTGAAATCAGATTACAAAAGGCTACATCATCACAAGCATCATGTAGCGCTAACTGAAGAGTGTGTGCGGCACACCTCACTATACCAATTTTATATTCGACATTTTCATCTGATATACGAGTAAACTAAGCTCTGAGTATTTGTGTTAATTGTGCAGTATGTGCCTCTTCAACGTCGGAATGAAAATCAGAATTTTCAAAGTCTGAATCAGATACATTACTAATATCTACGTTTTCATTATAACATTGGCTGGAGCTGGGGCCAGCCTGTGTAGTGTTCCTGTCAAGGGTAACACAACTGTCCATCTCGTTTAGCAGTTTGCTCATTTTAATCATGTTAGCGCCGTTGTCAGTTGTAACGCAATAAATTATTTTAGTTATTTCTGTGTCGATACGAAACCGCTGAAGGTTGTACACTAGTAAATCTTTGAGGTGCTCTGAAGTATGGCGCTGAAAAATTTCAATCACTCCTAAATTTCTTAACACAAGCTGGCCTTTCATTAAATATTGGCAATGAATCCCCATAAAACTTCTCGTTGCAAGCGAAGCGATGTCTATTTTCAGCGATATAATTTTATCTTGTAACGTAAACGCTAATTCATCTCTCATTTTTGAAGCCAATAAGCGCACGTTTTCTTTAATATTAGTAGCGTTAATAGTGCTGGTATTTCCGGGTATCATCGATAGCAAATTTTGGAATGCTTTATCATTAACCATTGAAAAGGAGCGACCATGAACGGCCACCAAGTTGGTGCATTCCTTAAGCACAGCGTCAGATATAGTAGTCGACTTAGTGGCCATATTGTGATCTTGTCGACTATTATTAATTTCTACGACTTCTTTATGTATATCTTTATGCACATGTTTTAAATGTTTTAGTAAATTTGCGCCATGCAGTGTCTGCAAGAGAAAAAAAACATGCAAAACAAACTGGCAGTAATACATAATTAAGAACACAGAGAAAACAGCATTATTGTTTTCTCGAGTATTTTTAGAAATACAGTTTAGTTAGAACAACACACAGCGAAGTAGTTAAGTTGGTTCCGAACATAAGTAACGGGAAATTCAAATAAAAAAGGGTAATTGTATATGTATGACATTTTCAGTTCATTCAATTTTGTGTGTGGCGCAAATAGTGTACGTACGTTACAATTACGTAAGTATTACTACATTTTTGCACAACTATAAGCTCTCTGCCCATGCACAATATTTCTCACTCCGATTATTAATTTAGAATTTTCCTGCTGGAACAATGTTACTCCAGCAGGAATCGTATTTTCAGATTTTTTTCAAAAACGGCAACAAGCACTATTTTTTTATGTGGCGCTCATTCACAGCAGATTACGCTCTAATTAAACGTGCCACTCACATCACTCTAAGAGCCACATTCCTGCCGGAGTAACGTACACCAATTTGAAACTTTATTTGAATCAATATCTCGCCTTTTTTTTATTTCGATCAAATCAAATCGGGTTATTTAAAAGCTAAATAAATACATATGATATAATAATACATTTTATTTGCGCCTTAGACACATTCATTTCATGTGGGCCAAAACAGCATAATGCTAGGAACTTTTTATTTGAATTTCCTGCAAAGAACGGTTGGAATTACCTAAATACGAATTAAATAATGGATAGTACCACAACCAAAGAACAACAGGCTGTTCACCTGCGCCGGCACAATGATACGCAACCCAAATGCAAACTCCAATAACTCTATAACTTTACGTTACGTTGAGCAGACAGAAAATAATAGTATGTTGGCGTGTACATGCACACGTTAAATATAGGTAGGTAAGTGCCAATTTGCCAAGCTGGTGAAATTTAACACACATTACTTACACACAGGGTTGATACTGACTGAGCGAGACGCAAATCCACTCGAAGGGACAAAACACATGTACTTGGTACGAGTGAGAGGACGCGGTACTGTCTATCATGCACACATAGTGGTCGAAAAGGCTGCTTTACCTAGAAAATATTACTTGTAAATTTTAATTTGCATAATTATGTCAGTCTTTTTAACCACTGTGTAGTGTAGTTCGACTCTGAAAATCGTAGTTTTTATCACGTCGTAATGTGTGTAAATGTGTTTTGGCCCTAAGAAGTATTTTTGGTAGGTATACTTAGTAGGTAGCCGAACGACGGCGACAGTCGCACGAATTCAAGTGGTTGACTGTGAAATAATATTATTTTATTATAATAAGTTTGAAATGAAGAGAAAAATATCAAAAATATGTCATTCTTAAAACGAAATCCTGTTCTTTATAGTTACAGTTGACCGCATAGTAATAACATTTTGACCTTCAACTAGCATAGCGCGGGGCGTTTCATAATAATAAAAGGCCAGGTTATAGGAAGGTATTGTTAGGTATCATTGTCATGCAGTCGGTCATATAGAAAATCGGCACTGAACTACTTAGGTACAGATAATAATTAATTATTTTAAAACTTACCTTTAATTTTTTTCTACACTCTGGCACTAAACAAGTTGAGGTGTTGTCATCATTTATTTCAAAATATCTATAGACGACATTTACTTTCTTACGCCCCATCTTGTACTTTTCGTAATCGTGAATAAACAAGAACCAAATCAGCTGTAGTAGCAAATCCAAATTGAAGTAATAATTCGCGAGAAGTAATAATGTTTTGAAAGCGCGTGCAACTGCCGTAAGACATAAGACGCCGACAAACGAAATGGCAACAGCGCAGGCGGGCGCCGACAGCGCGCGAGAAGAGGGGCGCGCCCGCCCGCCGGTGCGCCCTTCTCCTCACCTTTGAGAAAACGGCAACGTCGCATTAAATAACTAAAATAATACCGGTAACTTGTTACCGGTATTTTCACAATAACATTAAAAATACCGTTAATTGCGTTACAAATTAACGGTATTTTTTACCGTTATTATTATGTTATGCTACTAAGTAACACTACCAAATCGTACCGATATCCAAGTATCTCTATGGAAATAACGTTACTTAACGTTATTTTTAATGTGAATTGGTAACGTTTTCAAGCCCTGCCAATCATGGCCCGTTCGTAGACAGGTGGTTCTTTTTAAAATTTTATCGATTTTCAATTACTTATAATAAATTGAAAAAAAATATTTAAGAGATTTTTGCAACGACAATATAATTTATGATATGTAAAGTTTCAAAATAAATTTTAAAAATCGTATATTTTTTTAAATTCAACAACCCAATTGGGTTCTTGGTTTCTTAGTTTGATTACTGTCTGATAAATACCTGCCTATACTATTATAGGGTAGAGATGACAATAAATTAAACTCCGTATAAGTCATGATATTTCCAGTCTACACATAAAAATGCAAACGAATATATCCAGTAGTTTAGCCACAGGACATTTTTTTTAATTCTTAGCATTTTCTACATGATGAGCACCGACAGATTAACGACTCCCCCGTCCACACGTTGCCAGCTCGCTTCCTGATACAATTTAGTGCAAATTATATCTTATGCCTGAGCCATAATAGTCAAAGCGTGCCATCTTAACTAGATAAAGAAAGAATGCATGCGAAATTTATTACTTCCTGTTACGCACTCATGTCATTGTGTCATGAAATTAGGTGAGTGCGAAAGAGATAGCTAAGTTCGATTTTTTATATTTTGCTTTCTTGTCGAAATCACGGCCACGGGTCAATTCAGTGCGCTACTGACCGAGGTCCTGTGACATTGTAGGCTTGTTGAAGACATGTTACCGACGCCGTACCTATAATGACGTTCTCTGTGACAGTCTGTCTACTACTTACCAAATAAATACACAGGAGTCCCTGCGATTACCTTCTACTTAACCTATCTGAGTTATCATGGGTGTTATTGTTTACGATTCAATAGACTATATCAGCAACATGCACTATGATCGATAAGTCATAAATACTTTTAAACTAAATTATAATTAATTTCAGTTGATTATAAAAAGCCAATAATAATTGACCCTTGTATATGATACCCCTAAATTTGGAATTTTGACCTCGGTACATAAAAATCATTTTCTCGAAACCTAGGCCCAAGTTGAAAGTCATATTTTTATGGGTGATAGACCTTAGTAAAAGCAATCTATTTGTACCAGACAGAGGTTCTACTTCGAGCTAGAAAACGAAAAAAAAAAAAATTAGTGATTTTGGTAAAATATTTTTTTTCGTGGGTTCAATAATCGTTTTTGATTATATAAATACGGAATAATTTTCTCCTTGAATTGCTTCATAAACCTGCAATATGAATAAAGCTCAAATACGTACAATTTTTTTTTACGAATTTTTTTTGGTCTTTTGGGCTTCAAGGTTACGAAAACTTTACGATTTTAAAAAAAATCAATAACACAAAATTGACACATGGGAGTTCTACTCGTGCATTTGTAATACACTATTAAGTAGAAATAGCCAATAAAAAGCCGATGTCACTTTTTTTGGGTCTATAAAACACTGTGTGGCGCCACTTTCAAACTGCCTCTAATATACTAATTTCTCACTTTATCCAATCTCGTCACGCCGCACATCCATCTCAACATTCTCATCTCTGCTACATGCAATCTCCTTTCATCCATCTTTTTCACAGCCCAACATTCCGATCCATACAGTATGACAGGTCTAATCACGGAATTGTAGATTTTCCCCTATAACTTGCGGGGCATAAATTCTCAAATAACATAATAATAAGTCTGTACTCCCGGCAGGATTATGCAGAAGTGCACCTAACATACCCACATTTCAGCAATTATAATTAAGTGCCATGTAATATGGGGAGTCCTAAATGCCATTTACCGGACACAGATTCGGATTCCGGGCTACTATTGAGAAATTCCGGATGGAAAAACAAAACAACACTTTGCTCACGAATCCAGGACACGGGCATCGAATCCAAGACCTCATGTTCAGCAGTAGCACTTGCGACCACTAGACTAACGAGGCAGTTAATAAAAACTGGCCAAGTGCGAGTCGGACTCGCGCACGAAGGGTTCCGTACCATTATCGCAAAAAAAAACGGCAAAAAAGTCACGTATGTTGTATGGGTGCCCCACTTAAATATTTATTTTATTCTGTTTTTAGTTTTTGTTGTTATAGCGGCAACAGAAATACATCATCTGTGAAAGTTTTAACTGTCTTTCTATCACGGTTCATGGGATACAGCCTGGTGACAGACAGACAGATGGACAGTGGAGACTTAGTAATAGGGTGCCGTTTTTTCCCCTGTGGGTACGGAACCCTAAAAAATAAAAAAATCTTTACAAGGGTTTTAAGTTTCTGACTGCATAACATTGTCGTTTTCAACCGACTTCAAAAAGGAGGAGTTTCTCAATTCGACTTTATGTTTATGTATGTTTATTACTCGATTACTCCGTCAATTATGTACCGATTTTGATAATCCTCTTTTTATTTGAAAGCTGGTGCTTCATAAGTGGTCTCATTTAAAATTTTAAGTTATGTTAATAATGCCTCTGTGATAATGCGTAGTTTCATGGTAATATCCTGTACCAAAACTACAAAGAGCTAATTAAAAACTTTTTAACAAAAAAATTAAACCGACTTCCACAACAAAACACTACAAAGCGAAAAATAACTTTATTTTCGGAAGTCGGTATCAAAAATGACAAAATAGGTACCTACCAAAGACACCAACACCCGAAAACAAAGTTATTCTTGGGTAGTGCCGGCGCGCCGCCGCTTACGTACCTACTTTGTGGGAGTGCTTTGTTTTGGAAGTCGGATTTTTTTTTTGTTAAAATGTTTTTGTTTTCGGTTACGGTTAAAAACAACAACAAGGCTAACTTATGATAAAAGTTGGATGGGTTACCGGTTCCTAGTAATTATTCATTGAAGAAAATGATTAAATAGTTGAAAGAATTATAAAAAAACCAGCGGAGTCGGACTCGCGCACGAAGGGTTCCGTACCATTATCACAAAAAACGTAAAAAAACACGTTTTATTTATGGGAGCTCCACTTAAATATTTATTTTATTCTGTTTTTAGTATTTGTTGTTATAGCGGCAACAGAAATACATCATCTGTGAAAATTTCAACTGCCTAGCTATCAAGGTTCATGAGATACAGCCTGGTGACAGACGGACAGACAGACAGACGGACCGCAGTCTTAGTAATAGGGTCCCGTTTTTACCCTTTGGGCACGGAACCCTAAAAATAAATATGGCTTAATTATGTAAAATACTGTCAAGATAAGCTTTCTACAAGATTTATAACACTGACGTCAATGATAGCTAAAACTAGGTGCACTATTCTAATTTTCAACAACAACACGGTAACAATTTTCCTATCTATTTATTTTACTTTTATAAAAACTTGGTGTATTTAATGCATAGTACATAAAGACCAACTTGCGCCATCCTGGGTTATATTACTAAAGCTAACCCGGCCAATTTATGACATATTTGTTAGTCTATGTTATGACTATTGTTAGTCTATGTTAGTTATTCTCGTAGCAACTAACTCTTTTTAACCGACTTACAAAAAAGGAGGAGGTTCTATGTTCGACATTATGTATGTTTTTTTTTTTGTATGATCACCGAGATCTCCGCCAATTGTGGACCGATTTTGAATATTCTTTTTTGTTTGAAAAAGTATGTTCCGAAATTGGTCCCATTTTAATTTGGTGAACATCTGATGAAGAACTTCGGAGATATACAACAGAACTCTCCAATAACTAACGGCAAATCTCTCGGGATTGCTGCAATCGCATGTCTGTTTATTGTTTATACCATTTCATAACATAATATAACATCACGCCAGTACGCTCTAAAGGGGTACGCAGATGTGGACAGTTCACCTCGGTACACTCTCATTTCACCGGTTATTTTCAGTTTCATGATATTCGGGTAATCTATTCTGGCATTATAGGTACCTTACTTAACTAAAAACTGAAAAATAAAAAATAAATTTACAAAAAAATACGGTGTCCACAACGCAAAAAATGGTACCTACCAAACACACCGACTTCCAAAAATAAAGTTATTTTTACCCGACTGCCGAAGGAGGGTAATGTGTTTATCAGTCTATGTATGTATGTAAGTATGTATGTATGTATGTATGTATTTATGTATGTATGTATGTTTGCTCCTATGTGGCGTTCTAGAGACCAAACGCGTGGGCCGATTTTGATGGTTCTTACGTCAATCGATTTGTCTTAACCCCGCGAGTGTCACGCGGGTTACATGAAAATTGGAAAATAGGAAAATGGCGGTTTTTGGGCGCCATATTGAGGGGGCCCAAAATTTTTTTGGGCTCCCTCAATATTATTTTAATAATATTTTCCAAATCTATCGTGTTGGGTATCAAAATAAAGGATTTTAAGAGGTTGATTGAGGTGATTTCAAAAATATATAACACTTATATGTTTAAATGGAAAAAAAAAACTAAAAAGTTATAAATAAAAAAAGTTATTTAAAAAAATCAAAAAACCCGACTGCATGAAAAGCAAACTAAAAAGACGTAAACAAGGAGAAAATCATGCTGCGCTGTCGGAGGATACATCTTCGGGAGCTGGCTGACCAAAACCAGACGTATCCTCCGACTGCACAGCATGATTTTCTCCTTGTTTACGTCTTTTTAGTTTGCTTTTCAAGCAGTCGGGTTTTTTGATTTTTTTAAATAACTTTTTTTATTTATAACTTTTTAGTTTTTTTTTTCACTTTGTAGTTTCTTATTTGGAAGTCAGTAATTTTTTTTTGTAAAGAGTTTTTTTTTTTTTTTTGGCAATCAGTGAGTGATTTGATGAACCTATTATTATTTGTATTAATAACGAGATTAAAGAACTACCTAGAAATATAAAATATAGGTAATAAGGTAAGGTGGTTTAATAAAGGTGATCTTCTACAGGACCGTCCTCACTGAGAGCATTCACGTGTAATGAGCATTCGACGTCGAATATTCGAGTGGTTTAGACGTTGAGCCGAGCTTTATAAAGCTTACACGCAAGCGCGAACTTCGGCCGGTGTGGAAGTCGCAACGATTTTTACGGAAACGGATCGCATACGAATGTACACGCAAATAAAACGCTCGAAAGAGAGTACTCAGATAATGAAATGAATGAGTATGTTTGTAGGAATATTACTGGCCACTTGTAAAGCAAGGAAAATTTCCTTGATCTTAAATGTTTGTGACCTTCTTGGTCAATCGTATTATCGAACGAATGGGTCCGTGCCCACTCAACCCGATTAGACTCAACCCGAAGAATAATACCTGCATATTTCTATTTTGATAGGTGCAAAAACCTCGATGTACAGTCAGTCAGAAAAGAGTTGATTTAACGCTTGCATCACAGAGAGTGTAAAATTTAAATAAATTTTGGATAAATAAATAATTAATTAAACAAGTAATCACTTATCCCTTTTAATGTAGTATACGCTATGTACTTTGTAGTAAAAATCACAGATTATTGTTAGTTATCATTACAATCTTATAGCTGGCGGCACGGTGGTATTTATTGGATCAGTCTATAAACGTGATTATAATTATTAGGTTAACAAGTTGGTACTAATTTCCAAATTAAGTTATTTAGAATTAAATATCACTTTGCCTGACTGTACGAATGGCACTGAATTGGTAGCAAAACTTCTGGTATTATTCTTCGGGTCGAGTCTAATCGGGTTGAGTGGGCATGGACCCACGAATGGGTCCGTGCCCACTCAACCCGATTAGACTCAACCCGAAGAATAATACCTGCATATTTCTATTTTGATAGGTGCAAAAACCTCGATGTACAGTCAGTCAGAAAAGAGTTGATTTAACGCTTGCATCACAGAGAGTGTAAAATTTAAATAAATTTTGGATAAATAAATAATTAATTAAACAAGTAATCACTTATCCCTTTTAATGTAGTATACGCTTTGTACTTTGTAGTAAAAATCACAGATTATTGTTAGTTATCATTACAATCTTATAGCTGGCGGCACGGTGGTATTTATTGGATCAGTCTATAAACGTGATTATAATTATTAGGTTAACAAGTTGGTACTAATTTCCAAATTAAATTATTTAGAATTAAATATCACTTTCCCTGACTGTACGAATGGCACTGAATTGGTAGCAAAACTTCTGGTATTATTCTTCGGGTCGAGTCTAATCGGGTTGAGTGGGCATGGACCCACGAATGGGTCCGTGCCCACTCAACCCGATTAGACTCAACCCGAAGAATAATACCTGCATATTTCTATTTTGATAGGTGCAAAAACCTCGATGTACAGTCAGTCAGAAAAGAGTTGATTTAACGCTTGCATCACAGAGAGTGTAAAATTTAAATAAATTTTGGATAAATAAATAATTAATTAAACAAGTAATCACTTATCCCTTTTAATGTAGTATACGCTTTGTACTTTGTAGTAAAAATCACAGATTATTGTTAGTTATCATTACAATCTTATAGCTGGCGGCACGGTGGTATTTATTGGATCAGTCTATAAACGTGATTATAATTATTAGGTTAACAAGTTGGTACTAATTTCCAAATTAAGTTATTTAGAATTAAATATCACTTTGCCTGACTGTACGAATGGCACTGAATTGGTAGCAAAACTTCTGGTATTATTCTTCGGGTCGAGTCTAATCGGGTTGAGTGGGCATGGACCCACGAATGGGTCCGTGCCCACTCAACCCGATTAGACTCAACCCGAAGAATAATACCTGCATATTTCTATTTTGATAGGTGCAAAAACCTCGATGTACAGTCAGTCAGAAAAGAGTTGATTTAACGCTTGCATCACAGAGAGTGTAAAATTTAAATAAATTTTGGATAAATAAATAATTAATTAAACAAGTAATCACTTATCCCTTTTAATGTAGTATACGCTTTGTACTTTGTAGTAAAAATCACAGATTATTGTTAGTTATCATTACAATCTTATAGCTGGCGGCACGGTGGTATTTATTGGATCAGTCTATAAACGTGATTATAATTATTAGGTTAACAAGTTGGTACTAATTTCCAAATTAAGTTATTTAGAATTAAATATCACTTTGCCTGACTGTACGAATGGCACTGAATTGGTAGCAAAACTTCTGGTATTATTCTTCGGGTCGAGTCTAATCGGGTTGAGTGGGCATGGACCCGAACGAATGACATTTAACGAGATCGTATTCGAATGCTCGGATCTCCAAGCTCGTAAGGGAATGTTCGACTCGAACGTTCAAAGTTTTGCTCGAAAGTGAATGCTGGGCTCGCTGGGAAGCATTTGTTGCTCGTCTACGATTTCTTGTTTACAAATGCACATGAAAAAATGCTCCCAGTGCTCCTTATTTTTTCAAAAATCTTTTGTTCGATCGCGAGTTTTCCCCTATGCTCGTTAGATGGCGTTGTACCATTTGTGTATTTTATGAATCTCGGAGTTAAGAGTCTCCGCGCATCATCATCATCATCATATCAGCCAAAAGACTTTCACTGTCGGTAGGTGCTTAATAAATATGACAGGTATGTATTATGCAGCAAACCATTGTGACTTAGAATAGTAACGCATAGAAACCTAGTAAGAGTGCAAAAAGTGAGGCAACTAAAACTTAGCCATAGTGGCTAACTTCTCTCGACGAGCCGTCAGTACTCAAGATCACGTTCTGTCGAACACAGCTCGCGAATAAATAATTGAAAATCACTGTATTTAGCGTGAAGGGATGTCATAGCACTTGAAAAAAACAAAAAAATGAGATCAAATTACATTTTACAAGTAATTACTCACATTTCATACATTATTTTTACGTCAATCGAGCATGAAATAAAAATTTTGAAAACCTAATATATAACCTTACTTACCACAATACAGTGTTGCTATTTGTGAGGAAAAGATCCACATTGCTTTCAATTTCGTTCTTATTTTTGTTTAGCAAAAAAAATAGTTTTTGATGTACCTTCTACATAAGCTATTGAATACGATATAACATTTTGCCAGTTTCGAGAAACTAATTGGTATTTTATAATATTAATCTTTGTAAATACGATACTGGTGGATACGATATATACGATAAACTATATTTATTAACAGCCTCTAAATTATGGTCGTTATCGACACTGCTACCAACAGTGTTTTTACTACTAAACTAAAAGTTAATTAGTAATTTATTGTAGTTAAATAAAACCGGATCAAATAAATAAGTTTGTTTGTGATTATTTTACTGTAAATGTTTGATTAGGTACTTGACCAAGTACTGTATTAATTACCTAGTCATCATCTTCAACTTATCCAGTTCCTGATAACATGAAATAAAGTTCTCGCCAAACTTTTTGGCCGCCCTGAAGTTGGTTACCAAAGGTGAACGCGCACCCATCCGCGCCGCAGGAGCCGCACGCGCCGCAGTCATCGCATTTTCTCAAGGCCCCGCGCAATCAGCATCGTACGCGCCGAACGCGCCGTACGCGCCGTACCACTTCTGTACATCTTGAACAATATTTTTTATACCGATACGGATGACGTCACCGCGTCGCCCGCATCGCACTCGCCGCAAGCATCGAACGCGCCGACTCTGATGACGTCATCCGCACGCGCTGGTGGAATCCGTATACCTACAGCATTTTGCTGAAATGCGGCTCGTGCGGCGCGGACAGGTGCGCGAGGCTGCATACGATTTCATATAAAGATTTATAAAATGCGATGACTGCGGCGCGTGCGGCTCCTGCGGCGCGGATTGGTGCGCGTTCACCTTTATCCTGATTTGATAGCACTACTATGTCTAGCGACATAGTAGTGCATTTTCCATATTTTTGTGGGTAACGGCCTGGCTATGGGTATCACTGAAAGCTATATTTGTGTGCGTTTGAGGAACGTAGACACATTCGGCTCACGCACACAAAGAAAATGAAGTGGACACACGATATCGCTCGTGTTTTGTTCTAGACGCGGCTTTTATGCGTTATTGTTCTAAGCATTGTACTTGAAAAATAAAAATTCATGATTTAATGACATCACACATACTTCAAATTCCAAAACACGCGAGTTACGCCTTCGGACCGAAGGCGATGCGGAGCGAGCGGGGAGTGAATATAGAATCTAGATTATGTAATACATAAGTAAGCAATTATTAGATAATGTACCGATTTATAGATTTCGTTACCAGAACAGGTTTGTATCGCCCACCACTAATCAAGAGTGACGACGATGCACTCGCAGCAGCAACTTGTTTGGTGAGGTTTGGCAGGCAAAACTGTGAGTTACAATACCATTGTTTTATTATTTAGTAGACTTGTAAACTCAGTGAATTTTGAAGATCAACTTAGTGCAAATTACGAGTGTTCGAGACTTTTAAGATTGAGTAATAGTTTAGACTTAAATAATTACAGATAAGGTGTTGTGACGGGAAATCTATGGCCGATTTTATCTAATTTCAAACGTGTTCTAAACACTTGTAAAAAAATACCGGTTTTATTTATTGACGTGTAATTTTTCGTCGGTTGCATTGAATTGATTTTATTATTAGTTAAAAAAATAAACTGAAGCTCTTTGTACACTACACAATGGAATCGTTAGGTAAATTGCAATTAAGCAACAAATCAGTAATAGAAAAAAACCCGTCCAAGTGCGAGTCGGACTCGCGGTTCCGTACCATTATCGCAAAAAACGGCACTAAAATCACGTTTGTTGTATGGGAGCCCCACTTCAATATTAATTTTATTCTGTTTTTAGTATTTGTTGTTATACCGGCAACAGATATACATCATCTGTGAAAATTTCAACTGTCTAGCTATATTTCTGTTCATGAGTTACAGCCTGGTGACAAACAGACAGACAGACAGACGGACCGCGAAGTCTCAGTAATAGGGTCCCGTTCAACTGTCTAGCTATCGCGGTTCATGAGTTAAAGCCTGGTGACAGACAGACAGACAGACAGACGGACCGCGAAGTCTCAGTAATAGGGTCCCGTTTGTACCCTTTAGGTACGGAACCCTAAAAAGCTAGAGTTAACTTTAAAAAATTACCTAAGGATCGTATCACACAAAGTTACATTGAAACGAGAGTAGAATCATTAGAGGTGCAGTGGAAAAAAATTGTTGAAACGAATGGGCGCATCATAGAAAAAACCGGCCATGTGCGAGTCGGACTCGTACACGAAGGGTTCCGTACCATTATCGCAAAACACTGCAAAAAAATCACGTTTGGTGTATGGGAGTCCCCCTTAATTTATTTTATTTTAATTTAATAATTATTATTTTTTGAAGAGAATATACAACTAAATATTCTGTGAATATTTCAAGCGTCTACTTGTTGCCGTTATTAATATCGAGCAAATGCCCATGGGGGCTTCAAGATTCAAAAGTGGTCCAGCAGCAATGACAAATTCTTAAGCCAAATGAACGAGGATACTGCTAGGTAGGACAATCTGGAGCTTAGGATTGATACACTCACAAAAATTTTAGGATTAACTTATCAGAGAAAGTTGATGAGTTTAGATATACTGTACAACTTCCACCGCCCGAAACTCCCATAACCAAGCGAAAGGTGATCTCTGACATTGCTCGCTTATTTGACACTCTTGGCTGGCTTGCGCCGGTGATAGTAACAGCTAAGGTGTTTATTCAACGCATATGGTTAGCAGGATCCGAATGGGACGATGTACTTCCAGGCTTCGTAGGCAACAGAGTATCTGAAATACTGAACTTTATGGAGAACAGTCAGTGGTCACACGTCCAGTCCAGTGATAATCCCGCAGACAGCGCATCGCACGGCGTGAATCCTTTCGTGTGTGCTGACCTAGAGTTTTGGACACAGGGACCTAGAAAAATAAAGAAATTAATTAAAGTAGAAGGAAAACTAAAGAAACTAACCTCATCATCATCATCATATCAGCCGAAAGACGTCCACTGCTGGACATAGGCCTCCCCCAAGCGTCGCCACATTGACCAGTCCCATGCGTCTCGCAACCAGCGGATGCCCGCAACCTTCACCAGGTCATCGGTCCACCTGGTGGGAGGCCTTCCAACGCAACATCTTCCGGTTCGCGGTCGCCACTCCAGAACCTTTCTGCCCCATCGGCCATCCGTTCTGCGAGCAATGTGCCCTGCCCACTGCCACTTAAGTTTGGCAATTCTTCGGGCTATGTCGGTAACCCTGGTTCTCTTACGGATCTCTACATTTCTGATTCACGCAAGGAAACGCCGAACATAGCCCTCTCCATTGCCATTTGAGTGACTGTAAGCTTTCTGATGAAGCCCATTGTAAGCGACCACGTCCCAGAGCCATATGTCATTACTAGCAATACACACTGGTCCATAGACTTTTGTCTTGAGACACTGTGGTAAGTTGGACGAGAAGACAACGCGCAGTCGAGTCTCGATCGAATCGAAGGCTTTCTCGTAGTCCACAAACGCTAAACAGAGAGGCAGGTTGTACTCTTCGGTCTTCTGTATAACCTGGCGCAGCGTATGTATGTGGTCTACGGTGCTGAAGCCTTTACGGAATCCGGCTTGTTCGGGAGGCTGGAAATCGTCAAACCTGCGCGCTAGACGATTCGTGATGACTCTTGAAAAAAACTTGTAGACATGGCTAAGAAGTGAGATGTGCCTATAGTTCTTCAGCCGGGCATTGTCGCCCTTTTTGAAGAAGAGTACCACCACACCCCTGCACCATGCCTGTAGCGTTTTGCCCTCGAGTATGACGGAATCAAACAGCTTCTGAAGGGCCTTAAGGACCGGTTTTCCACCCGACTTCAGGAGTTCAGCCGTGATTCCGTCGTCACCCGGCGCCTTGTTGTTTTCAAGCTGTTGCAGAGCCATCCAAATCTCGTACAGGCTGACATCCGGGATATCTTCGGTATAGTGTCGGGTCAATCTAGCTCTTAAGTCGTTTGCCAGATTCGCGACGGATTTACTGGTTGACGTGTACAACTGCCCATAGATTCTCTCGATCTCCCTCAGAAGCTCCGGTTTGGCGGATACGATCATGCTATCATCAGTCTTCAGATTCGTGAGCTGGCTCTGCCCAATAGACAGATCTGTTGCAAAGACCTTGGAACCCTTATTCCGCTCAAAGAAACTAAACTAGAGGAGAGAAAATCAGTAGTAGCATGCAATACATTCAGTACAATCCTCATTCGTTTCTTGCACTAAAAGAAACGAATGAGGATTCTATTATTTTAAATTATTCTTCTCTTAAAAAACTTACCAGAGTAGTAGCTTATTGTAAAAGGTAAAAATAAAAATAACACTACTAAATTCGATAATTTTCTAACACATTCTGAAATTCAAGGAGCTTTATTTACCTGCATTAAATTATGTCAAGGGGAACATTTGGGTTGGAGATGGATAATTTAAAATAAAAGGAGAAACAAATTAAAAGGGAGTACTTACCTCGCTTAATCCTTACCTGGAATCCTTATCAGGAACAGATTTTGAGAGTTGGTGGTAGGAAACACAGGGCCAATCTTCATGAAGACTCGAAGTATCCTATAATTCTTCGTCTTACATCACATTTAACCCACCTCCTGATAGCTGACGCTCATGAAAGCACGCTGTAGGTGGGCCTCAGTTAGTTCTTAATTATTTACGATACAAATATTGGATAATAAATTCATAGCTTATATAATTAGGCAATACGTACGCAAATGTGTTGTTTTGCATCCGTCATTTCGCTCGGTTTGTACATTCTTTAATGGGGTCTTTGCCCTCTGTTAGGGTCAATGCTAGCAGACCTTTCTTTAGAAGTGGCATGGACCAAGCAGGTCCTATTAGCATCCGTCTTACCAAGGGCCGCGGTTATCACTCCACCAAAGGTAACATATATTTGTTCGTGTGAATGGCCGCTCGGACCATATATTTAGAAGTCGTCAGTGACTTGACATCCTGAGCCTTTTTAGCAGCCTTTAAGCGTTTTACAGTGAGGAGAGGCCATTGTGGTGAGACGTGGAGTGATAACGGCACTACCTTTGTTGTAGCTAACAAAGAATTGAAGGCATTGCTCAACCACGAAAGGTAAATAGCAACTGATATTGCCGATTGGTTGGCAACCAACGGAACGACTTGAAACTTCATTCCACCTCACTCTCCGAACTCGGTGGGCTTTGGGAGGCTGGAGTAAAGTCAACCAAACACCATCTTAAAAGAGTGATTGGTGAAAGCACACTCACTTTTGAGGAACTGACAACAGTGTTTGCTCAAATAGAAGTCTGCCTAAACTCCAGGCCTATTTCCACTATCAGCACTAACCCAGAAGTTCCTTCCCCGTTAACACCGGGACATTTTCTAGTAGTCGAGCCGATACTTCTCGTACCCGAATTTAGATCCTTCCCCGTTTTTTTTGAGAATTCTAACTCTAATTCTAGTTGAGAAAATGGCAGTTGACTCAACGCATGATTCAGGACTTCTGGCATAGGTGGTCGCGTGAAGATCTGGTTCAATTTCACCAGAGGAACAAATGGGCACATCAAACCGTAGAACCGAACTTGGATGACGTAGTGTTGGTTATGGAAGATGATCTTCTACCTGCAAGATGGCTCTACGGTCTCATTACCGAAAAGCTTACTATTTCGGACAAAATTACAAGAGTGGTTACATTGCTCTGTAAAGGTTCTATGGTTACAAGACATGTGTCCTGTGTCGAAGTTAATTGTGCTTCCTATCACCTCAACTACTCAGCGCTAGTCAGTGCGAACACTGTTCGTCTATACAGCTCAATTTGTTTTGTTTTTGTGGTGTTCTAGATTTAGGTCTACTGGACGCACTTTTTATTTTTCTTTATCTCTAATATTCATTGTGTCAATGTCATGCATACCTGTTATTTGCATGGTTACCGAAATGCCGTGCCGATTTTAGAAATTATTTTATTTGAATTGTAAGATTTTATATGATTTTTTTTTGAGGATTAGTTTTTGTTTTTGTTGTTCACATACCAGTCCACTATTGTTTTCACTTCCCAACAAATCTTGTGTTTTGTTTAATGGTGGGCTAAAATAAACTTTTTTGTACTCGCCTGGAAATAAATTGTTTTATTTACACTAAATTCCTTAGGCAGTTGTCGAGTGCCGAAAAACCCCATTTTCTTGCAAACCTGCTCTTATAAATTAGAATGGCCCTAAATGAATTAAATTAAATGAATGAATTAAATGAATGAATATTACAAAAACTAAAAAATTACATTACAGTAATAGGTAATTGGAACATTTTAGATATTATCTAAGTTTTTTTTTAATCAAAACTGGAATATATAGTGTGTATTTAATTACAAGGATAACATTCAATTATTCGTGGGACAAAAAAATACGAGTTGGAATATCTCTGATGGCAAATAAAAAACCTAGGACGAATCGAATTAATACTCGTTTTTCCTAACACCGATACACTAAATAAACGACTAAGTATTGGCTGAGCACTGCGCGTTAATAATTTACGAGTGCGCTTTACTTTCGACATTCGTTAAGTCGGTTACGTATTATAATATCTAAAGTTATTCTATTTTCGATATAACTACGGTCAAAAGACCTACCGTTTTAAATACCTAAAGACCGATTCACAGATTTTTGTAATAACTTATGAACGAAATACATAAAGGAGAGTTAAAAACCTTAACCTTAAACCTACGGTTAATTTACCTACGATTTATTCAGCTACAATATAGTTAATAATCCTAAAGTTGATTGAACTAATGGACGATTCGCCTAATCATCATCAACACCATCATCATATCAGCCGAAAGACGTCCACTGCTGGACATAGGCCTCCCTCAAGCGTCGCCACTTTGGCCGGTCCCGTGCGTCCCGCAACCAGAAGGTCCCCGCAACCTTCACCAGGTCATCGCTCCACCTGGTGGGAGGCCTTCCAACGCAACGTCTTCCGGTTCGCGGTCGCCACTCCAGAACCTTTCTGCCCCATCGGCCAACTGCTCTGCGAGCAATGTGCCCTGCCCACTGCCACTTATGTTTGGCAATTCTTCGGGCTAAGTCGGTTACCCTTCGCCTAATATTGGTTTTTAATAAAAAATCTGATTTTGTTGATTTTGGTTTTGATGGTTTATGTGGATCGGTACAAAATGCAATATTTACTACTAGTCTAGTACTAGGAGAATTTAGGATGCAAGAGCGAGCGAAGCGAGCTCGGGACTTGGGGCACCCCGGCTCGGACAGGTTAGGGCAAACAAATGACTACATTCAGAAAAAAACAAAAGAGAATCGATTTTTTTTTCTTTATTAATATTACAAATATGTATCTGAGCCATGCCTGCCAGTATTTTTTTTCTTTCTAAGGAGTATGTCGTTCTCACTACTTTTTAATCCCTCCTAGTATACGTGCCTACATCAAATAACATTAGGTCCAGCCTACGTTATTATACTAAATCCGTGTTAGTACCTAACAAAGGCCCATTATACGGGTAATATTTTAATTTAACTTTACTTTAACGGCCATACTGTAATAAAATGTTGTTGTCAGGTTCCATTTTTAAACTCACCCTGTATCATAACTATTCATAGGCCATTCACACCATTCGATTAGATAGTTCTAATGTATTTGATATTTTGTTTACTTTATTGAGTCTCTAAACGTTTTGGTCATAAATGCTAAAGTAGTTTCTAACACGTCTATTCCTAATTCTAGGAAAGCATAGCTTCCCTATCTTTATAATATTGCGACAATTGTGCGTGACCATTTTTTAATTGTAAAATTTTTATATTTATTCTTTTGCTAACCCAGTTGACGTTGTCTTAGGTTCCACTCTAAGGATTGTAGTTTCAATGCCAGCGTTTTTTAATTATTGTCAAAGACAAAAATATTTTATTTCAACAAGGCAACAAAGCGGCACTTTTGAACGTTACATAAAAAATGATTCTACCGTGCATTCGGAAAGTATCTTGTTATGGAGAAGAATGCACAAGAAACTCCATCGTTACTCTTTTAAAAAAAAAGTCTTTACAATGATTAAAAAAAACCAGCCAAGTGCGTGTCGGGCCTCGTGCAGTAATAGGGTTCCGAAGTTGCATAATAATGCGGACTAAGAAGAAGGGTTGTTGATGTTACATGAACATTAAAACGGTTTAAGCGGCACACACCGTCTAAAACGGGCCCACATAAGATGATGTTTTTTTTAAATCTATATGCTCGCCTTTGATCACTATCTCGCCTGATGGTAAGCGATGATGTGGTCTACGGTGAAGCACGCTTGCCTAGAAGTAACCTATTCACTCTTGACTTAAACTAAAGAAGGACTAACTGGTTTCGACTTCGCAACTGAAGTTATAAAAATATAATCTATTTGAGTACCACCGTGGGTGCGAATTGCGAAAGGAGCCTATACGAGCGCGCGTTAGAGCCACGGGGAATGGTATGGTTCATTCCTGGATCCATGCGCACACGCTCCTTGTTCATTTCACTTTCGGAATTAAAAAGAAATCGTATGTATTCACCTCTAATCTGCGGTATTCACGATTTCGTTCTGGAATGTTTTACGCTACTCAATTAGTGATGTATTCGGGTCGAATATTTCCTTTATAGATGGATATCGACAAAAGAAAATAAGTTATTTGCTTGCCCATCGAATCTAATTTGACTTTAGATTACAAAAAGTCGAAAATATTTCTGCACTAACACAAAATAGACTCCCCCGCGCGCATGCGCCTGTCTACGAACCGGAACTGCCAACGACTCCGGCCACTCCAATGCGTTATTCGAGCTTAAACATTATTAATTTAGAAATCATTATTATTAAGGATGTTATGATTTTATTTTTGTATAATTTTACATGGTTTTTATGTATATATTATTTACTATCTGTTTTACACAGCTAACAACGTTATTTAAGTGATTTCTCAATGGCATTTGTACAAAAATTTTACTGTGCCAAGTACGTTTTATAAGTTGGTAGACTATTACTCGTAAACTTGTAAAGCCTAGTTACTACAGCCGTGAAATTATTCACATAGCCAATAGCAACCATTTCGCTGCCAGGGGAGGGACACATAAATTTACAATTTTACGCAAACGGGTCTCTGAATCGAAAAATGGTTTTAACAAACCCATAATATTTTTGAATGGGCTATCCAACGATACCCCGCACCATGGCACAGCCGAGAAAAAAAAATATCCCCACTTTACGTCTATAGGAGGAACGCCAAAAAATTGTTTTATATTACCGGAATTATTAATATGTATATCCATGCCAAATTATAGCTTTCTCGTACTTAGATTCTCTGAGCTAAGCTGCGGACGGACAGAGTGTAACTATAACGGTTCTTTGTTGACTTCGGAACCCTAAAAATAAAAATAAAAATGTAGTAAATGTCTATGTGACTATAACAATGCAGGCCCTCATAACCTTTTAATTGCCCTTTACCTTTAATATACAGGAGAAATTCGTAGTGCAACGGTTTAAAAAAAAGGAGAATTGAAGCACTGAGGACATGAGCAACTACAAACAACGTGTTTACAAGAAAAGTTTTTTTATTGTTCTTCTTAAAACAAAAATGTATTTATAGATATTTAAGGGAACATTCTAAAAATTTGTGGTTTTTGATGTAGGCATTTAAACATCACTGTACAAATGCGAAATAAATGCCCGAGGCAAAAAATTACGGGATTTTTTTAATATTTTAAATCACCATTTTTGTTCCTCAAATAAAAAATACCTTACTATTAAAAATTGCACCATAAATACTGTGAAAAAAATCGCATAGGCCTACATGGGCACCTATAAAAGCGTCGACAAAAGGTGCACGGTTCGGGTTGGTCGTTTCCTGTGGAGAAGAACCAACAAGAAACCCCACGGTTACTCTTTTGAAAAATGGTTTGGTTTTACAATATTTCCATGTTACAGCATTAGTACTTAGTTATGGGGGGACAACGTAGGCCCGACAATAAGTCATAAGAAACTAAAAAAAAAGATTAACTATATTTATAAAAAGAAAAGTCCTGACTGACTGACTCATCATCGCCCAGCCCACTTCCTTGGACCTAGAAACCTGAAATTTTGCACAGATGTTCCCTTTATAAAGTAGACAAGGAATTAAGAAGGATTTTTTGAAATTCTACCCCTAAGGCAGTTAAATAGGAGATGAAAGTTTGTATGAAACTCTGTCATTCTTAATTTGAAATTAATGAAATATGGCATTTAGCCTCTAAATCGTCATCTGCCTAGCCTTTTCCCAACTATATTGGGGTCGGCTTCCAGTCTTACCGGTTTCAGCTCAGTACCAGTGTTTTACATGTAGCGACTGCCTATCTGACCTCCACAACCCAGTAACTGGGTAACACGCTACTTGGCAAGACTGGTGTCAGATCTCAAGCTTCGGCTGTCAAAGATCTTCAAATGACAGCCGGGACCAACGGCTTAACGTGCTTTCCGAGGCACGGAGGAAACTCGGCAACTATGTTGAAAATGGTCACCCATCCACGGACCGACCTCGTCAAACGTTGCTTAACCTTGAAGGTCGACCCGTGCGGCTGTTATTATTTAGCCACGAGCTCACGCGCATTTAGCCTCTAAAAATAAAAAAATATACTGTTTGAAGAATTTTTTTAATTGCATCCCTTAAAGGGGTAAAAAGGGGGTTTTAAAGTTTGTAAGATAAATAATTTCTTTATCATCAAAATTACTTGAAACTTAGTACTTCTGCTCTTCAATACAATTATAGAAAACCGGCCACGTGCGAGTCGGACTCGCGCACGAAGTGTTCCGTACCATTATCGCAATCGCAAAAAACGGCAAAAAAACACGTTTGTTGTTTGGAAGCTCCACTTAAATATTTATTTTATTCTGTTTAACAGAAATACATCATCTGTGAAAATTTTAACTGTCTAGCTATCACGGTTCATGAGATACAGCCTGGTGACAGACAGACAGACGGAACGCGGAGTCTCAGTAATAGGGTCCCGTTTTTACCCTTTGGGTACGGAACCCTAAAAAACGTACTTAATAATTTTTTGAATTTCATTCCTTAAACGGGTAAAAAGGGGTGTTTTTATACCTCGAATACCACTGATACCTACCCTCTGACTCTTTGTCGTGGTGGTAGTTTTCAGAAATTGAAAGCAAAGTATTTCACTATTTGTTTTTTTTCTTGTACCTGCCCGTGGAAATCGATCCCACGAGACCTCCAGAATGAATCCAACGCTCTATCTATTAAAACACGACAGCAGTTCAGTTTAAGCCCATTTTATATCAATTTACATGTAATTTTTATAATTCGATAAAATAATATAGTTGAGCAAATTTTGTAGTCTACGCGAACAAAGACGCGAGCGGAAAGCTATGTTTGGATAATAATTTACAATATCCCGCCAGAACTGCAAAAAAACGAAACAGACAAAATCATGTAGTCCACGCAGGCGAAGCTGCAGGTGGAGAGCTAGTATATTATATAAACAAAAGAAAAAAAAAATGTGTGTGTGTACCAGAGTACACAGGTAAGAAGTGAAACTTCTTTACGACATATCATTTTTCTACTATTTGCAACTTCACGAAAATGGGGTAGATAAGGCTTAAGCCTTAAGATAAACAATTTTTTCCGTATTAAATTAAAGCTATTTTATTATTATAGACATGCATACAATTAATGAGTAATTTATTTTATCATTGTTCTTATTATAATATATATTTATAAATTAACTAGCTGACCCGGCAAACTTTGTTTTGCCATAAAAACACCTAATATGCATCTACCCTACCTACCCTACCCTACCCTACCTACCCTACCCTACCTACCCTACCCTACCTACCCTACCCTACTTACCCTACCTACCCTACCCTACCTACCCTACCCTACCTACCCTACTCTACCTACCCTACCCTACCTACCCTACTCTACCTACCCTACCCTACCTACCCTACCCTACCTACCCTACCCTAATTTTCCATTTTTTTTTTTTTTTTTTTTTTGTACATCTAAACCATTCTCGAATCTCCACGAACACACACAAAAAATTTCATCAAAATCGGTCCAGTCGTTTAGGAGGAGTTCAGTCACATACACACGCACACAAGAAATATATATATTAAGATTAATTTATAAATATTAAAATCATGCTCATACGTGTTGAATTTATAAAACGAAATATATAATCACTCACTTTTCTTGTAAATTCACTTAAATTTGAATTAGTCTTTTTACTAAACTTTGATAAAAAAGCAACATGGCGCGTAACCGAAAAACGTGGCGATAGAGTCCGTCCAACGAAAGAAGTCCCGTAGACGTGGCGCTAGTTTCTATGCGACTGTACGCTGAAATTTTGTACGTAGAGTCCGTCCAACGAAAAAAGTCCCGCGGAAATACATGGAACTAACAAGATTTGTTAGAGGACAGCGTACAGTCCCATAGAAACTAGCGCCGCGTCTACGGGACTTCTTTCGTTGGACGGACTCTACGTACAAAATTTCTCCCATACGTCGACAAAGAAGTTTCACTTCAATAAGAAAGAAAGTAAAACGAGATAGAGCCTCGTGATAAGCCTCATTATAAACGAACAAAGAAACGCCTACTGGGCTCAATCGAATAAGATTTTGTACGCATCTACAATACAATTGGCCAAAAAAATTACAACGCGGGTTACGCAGTAGTCGCAGGTTCGATTCCAACCAAAGTTTGAGTTGATTTGGGTTTCAGCTTGTAGTATGAAATCCCACTGCAAGAATCTTATAGATATTTTTGATGTACCTTGATTTTTATAAATGATTCTTGGTAGTAAGTATTTTCTATACCACTTTCTTTTAAATGACGTTGACGTTTCACTTGATAAACTTATATATTTGGGGGTTAACCCCATATATATATATCAAACATATTTCAGTTCTCTCTTCTTTCAAACCAAGCCAAGCTCAAGCCGATCACTTACAGGAACAAATGTAAGAGACCAGATTGTCGTCACCCCACTGGCAGACAAGGCTTAAGGTCAAATCTGTCCGCTCCACCATAGCCTCTCTCAAGAAACAAACTTCATCCCCGCTGGTTTTTGCGCTGGACAAGTATCTCTCAGAAACAGTACTATCATCTGCGTACCCAACAATACCTTTCAAATGATGTTGGTTTTAATAACTATGGTGTGGTTGGTTTTTCTATTTGGGGTTAACTATCAAATATATTTCTGTTCTCTCTCTCTCTTCTCTTCTTCGTCTTCTTAAGACGACGACTAACGCCAACGACCTTGAGGGAACAAAACGCGCACTCGTTTCCCACCCGCGCGACCCATAATTTAGTAGTTTTTTGTACTTTCCTTATTATTCTATGACTTTAAAAAAAAAGCCACAGATCAAAATGTAGATAATTAAATTGTCTTTTAGATGGTGTTGATTTCATTAAAATACGCCCAGCGGTTTTGGTGCGATTGTCTTGTTTTTGTCCGTTTTAGGCATAACTTTACAAATTAATTACACTATGTTATAGGAATAAAATTCAAAATTTGCTTAGATCAAATTATTAAAAAAATGGTCTAATATAACATATATTTTTTCCAAAGAAATACGACTAGCAATTTAGACGTGATTCTCATTTTAAAATCAGCTACTCAATGGAATCGGCGCCTTAAGGTAATTGTTGCTAGATATAACCCTGCAGCAATCTATTCTATTACCAAGTATCACTACCCTGATTCCTGCCAATTTCTGCAGTCGGATCTTGGGTTTTAAATACACTAACTGGAAGTTTGATTTCATACTGATACATTAACGACGAAATCAAGTGTAACTACATTAAAACGTATAAGTACAACTAACTCTTTTATTTTAATAAAGCATAAAATGAAAAGCGATCTTAATTATTCAGTCATTGTTTTTTCGCAAAGGATTGTCCGTGGAAAATCACAATTCGATCACTGATCAATTTAATTTCGATGTAATTAGCCCTCTGAAACCATTTGACCGACGACCTTCATAAACGATCGATTCGATTTCGATTGTCTCTGGTATTTTGCATTTATCTGGCGATCACATTGGCCACAGATAATATTCGCGCGCGGTACTTTGCGGACGATTGCGCTGTTCCCATCGAATAGTGTTCCATTTTCAAAAGTGACATTAAAAATAAAATAGTTTTCTTGTGCTAATTTTGTGTTTGACACCGCAATATGAAGATCAATCTGGATGATGGGGTGAGATTATTTTTTAAATTTAAATTATAAAATATTTTATTTTATTAAAATGACGAATTCAAAACAAGGTGCGTCCTGTTGAAACTGTAAAATCCATACAAAAATGGATTTACTTGTATGGGCTTTCAGGTGATAAAACTAACATATTATAAATAACGTTACGAACCTTCGTTACCTTATTTATATAAATAAGAATTAACTGTCGTAACGGCTGCACCTAATTAGCTGATATTTTAATGTTGTGTATATGTAATTTTCAGGATAAGGATTATTTGAAAGAAAACTTCAGAAAAACAAAAATATATTGAAGTTTGCTGGGCCAGTTAGTTTATAATAAATACGTATTTATTACTGACTAGCGACCCGCCCCGGCTTCGCCCGTGACAAATTATACAGAAAATCCTTCCTCATTTCTATTTTTTCTATTGATGAAACCACATGAAAATCCGTTCAGTAGTTTTTGAGTTTATCGCGTACATACGCGGTGGGAGACTATATTTTATAATATGTAGTGATTGAAAAAAATCCACCATCGAGACGTCGTAAAAATACTTATAAGCATGAACTAATAATCATATAAACACATATTGTTTGAGGAAACCGGTTGTACTCGTATTTAATTTTATTCATCATACCTGTTCTTTTTAGTCAATAATATATTTTTGGAGTATTTATAAATACTTTGTATCTTTTGACACCATAACCACAAAATAGAAAGTATACAGAAGGGCCACTCCCGCCGTTTCGAAAATTGGCAGTTAAACTTGATAGATTCACTAGGGTTGCTACTATATTAATTTCGAATTAAAAAAAGAGTAGGTTGTGGTGCTACGCGCTACTACGGTCTTCATGCTACGCCAAATTATTTTGTTGTCATATTATTATTATAATACTTTCTTGTTGAAGTACAATACTTAATTAACTGTAAATTAAGTATTGTACTTTTTGTTAGTAGTACAAATTCAAATTAAATTTATTGCATCCATAATGTACATACAGATGGTAAATATAAATTACAGAAACAATTATGGACCCTGTCGGGCACAGCAACATTCTAGATACGCCTAAAACTAGTTTAAGATAAAAATTTCTAACTAACTAAGCCATAAATAATTAAGTATTTGATGCACTGTGTACATTTTCATCAATGTCAGATTAGATAAGTTTTTTTTTTTTAATTCAATATATTTCGGGTCCGTGCCCACTCAACCCGATTAGATTCAACCCGAAGAATATGATAGGCGTAAAAGCGTCGATGTATAGTCAGGCAAAAAAGTGTTGATATATCGCTTGCATCATAGAGAGTGTAAAATTTAAATAATGTTTGTATAAATAAATCAATAATTATACAAGTAAGTACTTATCCTTTTTAATATAGTATACGCTTTGTACTTTGTAGTAAAAATCACAGATTATTGTTAATTATCATAACAATCTTATAGCAAGTGGCACGGTTAGGTTATGGAAAGGGTACTGAACAGTAAGTTGCTGACCTACCTTGAAGACAATGATCTCCTCAGTGACCGTCAATATGGCTTTCGCCGGGGACGGTCAACTGGCGATCTTCTTGTGTTTGTCACGCACTGCTGGGGCGAAGCCATCGAGAGGCACGGCGAAGCACTTGCTGTATCGCTTGATGTCTCGAAGGCCTTTGACAGGGTCTGGCACGCTAGTCTACTCAGCAAGCTTCCTGCTTATGGCATCCCAGCTGGTTTTTGTAGCTGGATATCAGACTTCCTTAGCGAACGGTCGATCCGAGTAGTCGTTGACGGCTGCTCCTCTGACCTTATGGCTATTAATGCCGGAGTTCCTCAGGGGTCTGTTCTCTCTGCTACTCTTTTCCTGCTACTCATCAATGACCTACTTCTGCCTGGTATTGTTGGGTACGCAGATGATAGTACTGTTTCAGAGAGATACTTGTCCAGCGCAAAAACCAGCGGGGATGAAGTTCGTTCCTTGAGAGAGGCTATGGTGGAGCGGACAGATTTGACCTTAAGCCTTGTCTCCCGGTGGGGTGATGACAATCTGGTCTGTTTTAACGCCACCAAAACACAGGCATGTCTTTTTACCGCAAAGAGAACTCGTTTCATCCAAACGCCTACTTTTCGGGGTGCGTCTGTTCCTGTGACTGATCGGCTCGAGCTTCTTGGCATGGAGTTGACATCCAGTCTCAACTTCGGCGCCTCCATTGAGTACAAAGCCCAAATTGCGGCAAAAAAACTGGGCATCCTAAACAGAGTGAAGCGATACTTTACGCCTGGACAGCTTTTAACTCTTTACAAGGCGCAAGTCCGATCCTGCATGGAGTATTGCAGCCACCTCTGGGATGGCTCAGCTAAATATCAACTTGCCGCGCTTGACTCAGTGGAACCCAGAGCTAAGAGACTAATTGGCGACGTCATACTGGTGGATGCGAAGCTTCAAAGCTTGGCACATCGCCGTAAGGTTACCTGCTTGTCGGTCTTCTATAGACTGTACTTCGGCGAGTGTGCTCATGAACTCCACGACCTCATCCCACCGGCCCCCTTCTACCATCGGACATCTAGACGCACTGCAAGTTATCATCCTCACCTCGTTGCCATTCCACCAATTCGCACCAAGCGCTTCCAAACATCCTTCATAATGCGCACAGCAAAAGAGTGGAACTCATTGCCTGCGTCTGTGTTTCCGAACGCATACAACCCGAATCTCTTCAAAGTTAGAGTGAACAGGCTTCTTCTGGGTAAGCTCACTCCATCGTCGACTCAGTCTCTGTCACCGACCTAGACCAGAGTCAAGAGCAAACCCATCATAAATAAAAAAAAAAAAACGGTGGTATTTATTGGATCAATCTATAAACGTGATTATAATTATTAGGTTAACAAGTAGGTACTAACTGCCAAAGTTAAGTTATTTAGAATTAAATATCACTTTGCCTGACTGTACGAATGGCACTGAATTGGTAGTAAAACTTCTGGTATTATTCTTCGCGTTGAGTCTAATCGGGTTGAGTGGGCACGCACACCCCTATGCAACGTACAATACAAAAAAAAAGTAATTTTTAGCCATTCGAAAACTAATTTACATTATCATTGCATTCTTTTTATTTTCTAACTCGAAAATAATACAACAAAAGAAATAACTAAAACAACATTTCTAGAATGTCTTTGTAACAAAAGTAAATATTACTCTTTTACATAAAAACTTGTACCTACTTCGTTTTTATTATCTTGTTTTCTTTATTAGCAGTTTTTGCACTAGTCAAGTAAAGTGGAATAAAAGCAATGATGTTAGTTTTTACAAGGTCTATTCAATTTAGAGATAAATTGATTTATAACACAAGTGTTTTTTTTTTGTAAACTATTGACTGAGTACCTACGTAAGTACAACGGCGACGCCAGCCGGTGGCCCAGGGCAGGCGCGGATCCAGCGCTCAAAAAAGGTTGTGATCACAGCCACCTAAAAATCAGCCAAGTGCGAGTTGGAGTAAGAACTGGCTCATGACCGTTATAGTGCATTCCTACAATGGAGATTTTTACAAATTATATGACGCCCTGTCCAAGATTTTGTACAGTGTATAGTTCCATGTGGACAAAGCCGTAAGACGAACACTAATAAATGAATAAACCTGAAAATTTTAATTTGTTCGCTCACGAAAATTACAAACTAAATGTGTATTTGTTTGCACATCACAGAGTCATATTTAGACTCTTTAAACTACTGAACCGATTTCGATAATTTTTTTTAAAATTTCTAAGGATATTTTTTTTTACCTAGATTTGCTCTTGAGCTCTATCTCATCTGATGGTAAGCAATGATATGGTCGATGGTGAAGCTGGCTAGCCTAGAAGTAACCTATTCACTCTTGACTTGAAGACCCATAGGTTGTAGCTATCAGGAAACAGACTCCGCAGGGAATCCCACTCCTTAGCAGTACGTATAACGAAAATATTACCAAAATGTTTAGTGCGTATCGGTGGGATGTCCACCATGTATCGATGGTGCATCTCCTTTCGTCTTGTAGTCCGATAATGAAACGAGCTTTGCGGAATTAGATCATGCAATTCCATCGCACGCTCCCCGAATTGCAACCGATAAAAAACCGACAAGCTGGCAACTCGGCGACGATGTTCAAGGCTCTGGAGTTTTGACTAGACCAGCGCCTCATTGCCAATGAGACTTTTGGCCCGTATTTCGATCGACTCTAATGCATCAAGCGGGCAGATCTTATCCACAACCCCACTCTATCTATCTATATCTAGATCTACTTTCTACTTGGCAAATCCATACCACAGAGGTGAGAACAGTACTCCATGCATGATCAAACTTGCGCTTGGTACAACTTGAGCAATTATTCTGGCGTGCAGTACTGTCTCACCTTCGTGATCCCCAACTTTTTGGCAGCCAGCTAAGCCTTTGCCAATCTTCTTCTTCTTCTTATTTGTTTCGCTCTTGACAGAGCGGTCGTGGTCACGACTGGCTGTGAGCCGTGGTCACGACTCGCTGGTGTTCTTGTCACTCGCCTCACGATCTCTCTCCATTTGGCTCTGTTAGATGAAAGTTTAGCGCATTCATTTACTGGACCTCCTATCGCAGATTTAATTTGGTCGGTCCACCTCATCGGTGACCTTCCGCGTGGCCTGTTAACGTCCACTCTGCCCTGCACCACCAGGCGCTCAATGGAGTCGTCATTCCGCCTTGAGACATGGCCAAAGAATTTCAGTATGCGAGACTGTACTATTGCTGATGCTGATAGACGCTGCTTGATGCCGAGTTTTTGGAGTATGGAGACGTTAGTGTGGAATTCTGTCCAAGAAATGCCAAGCATTTTTCTCCAACACCACATTTCTAGAGCATCTATCTTTTCCGTTCCAGTTTCTCCTTTTTCTTTGCCAATATATGAGCCAAAATTGAGAGTCGATGTCAACGTTACGCCAAGAAGCTCAAGATGATCCGTTAGCGGAACGGTTACACTAAAAGATAGAGCCGGGTGAAATTGGCTCTTATTAGCGGAAAAATGACACACCAGTGTTTTAGCGGCATGAAACCAGACTGGATTGGCATCGCCCTATTCGGAGACTGCCTCCAAAGACAGGTTCAAACGTTCCACCTTGGCCTTACGGAGAGACCAGCAGACTAATTTCGCAAGTGAATTTGGCATAGACGGCATAATCCACATCGCGTCTTTCCATCTCGCATGTGATTGGTCAATTGATGGCGGTCAAACTCTTTGCCTTGCCGAATCCAATTGCGCGATTATGCTTCTGATCTCAGGCAATCAAGGCAGGGAATTAAACGCTAGTAGATATACATTTTACATTAGATAATATTGTTTATTTGCTTACAAAAATTATCCCAAGGGCACATATTCCCGGGATAAAAAGTATCCTATGTAAATTAAATAAAAGTAAATTTCATCCAGATCCTGTTGTGGCATGTCATGCTGTTAGAGCGTGAAGAAATAAACACAAACACTCACAAACATTCACCTTTATAATATTAGTGTGATCATACATTAGTAATGTTTTTAATTTATAAAGAGATGTTCCTCAACATCGCCTCCAAAACCTCGTTTTTTAGGGTTCCGTACCCAAAGGGTAAAAATGGGACCCTATTACTAAGACTTCGCGATCCGTCTGTCTGTCTGTCTGTCTGTCTGTCTGTCTGTCTGTCTGTCCGTCTGTCTCCAGGCTGTATCTCATGAACCGTGATAGCTAGACAGTTGAAATTTTCACAGATGATGTATTTCTGTTGCCGCTATAACAACAAATACTAAAAACAGTATAAAATAAATATTAATGGGGGGCTCCCATACAACAAACGTGATATTTTTGCTATTTTTTGCTCGATATTAATAACGGCAACAGGTAGACGCTTGAAATATTCACAGAATGTTTAGTTGTATATTTACTTCAAAAAATAATAATTAATAAATTAAAATAAAATAAATTAAGGGGGGCTCCCATACAACAAACGTGATTTTTATGCAGTGTTTTGCGATAATGGTACGGAACCCTTCGTGTGCGAGTCCGACTCGCACTTGGCCGGTTTTTTTAGTATGGCATGCTAGTATTATATTATCTGTGGTATGGCAAACTGGCTTGAAGCTGTAATCAGAGCCCGAGGAGGCAATACCAGTTATTAAAATGTAATTGCGTAAAACATACTTATTATTAATGTTGTTTGAGTTTTTGCCAGAAAGTAATAAATTGTATTTTTTTGGTTTCTATCTTTTATTAAGTTAAAACCGTTACTAATGTACGTATAATAAACTTTTTTTTAAATTAAAGTTTCTATAAAACGTTTTTTATACCAAAACTCTGACTTCTATAGTTTAGAATTTAGAAGAAATTGCCACATTTATAGTGTGGTACTAAGTTTTGAAGACCGGTTTATAGCAAAGTAACACAAAGACGATTTTCTCAGTAATCTAGGTTCTTCTAATCCAGTTAATCGCATAAAATCCAACAATGTAATAATGAAAATAGTCTAGTAATTTATGTCACACGAGCACAATTCACCTAGATTACAATAATCTAAAGTATATAGAATATTTAATTATCTATGGAAGGATGCATTTATTTATTCATTGACACTTACTCGTCGGTACTTGTGCAGGTAGGTCGATTATCTTAAGAGCTGTTTTATTTTGCATTTTAAGTTAAAATTAGAAAATAACAAGTGAATATCGTATTAAAATTGTAACAGATCAAAATATGGATGTAAGTACCTATTTTTTTACAAGCTTTTAATTAAATGCAATGTATGTGTGTATGTATGTAAGTGTTTTCGGGTCAAATCTTGCAACTGAATTTTAAAGCAGTTCAATCCTCCACCGATTAAGATGAAATTTTGCATACACGTTTAGTTTGGATTACAATGCTTGGTTAGATAAGTGACGTCATTCTAAATCCAATATGGCGGACGGCCCAATATGATGGACTAGTTTTTTTTTTGTGCACTGCCTTGATATGGGTATCAAATGAAAGGGTTTGCTGAGAAGAATGCGCAAAAAAGCTTGTTTTTAAAAATAAATATTTTAAAGAATAAATTATTGTATTCATTATTCGCGATAATTTCAAACCATCGGCATCGCCACCAACTCAAGTACGACTTTGGCTTTGTATATTTGAAATAGAATTTTAGGTGATCATTCTATTCAAAATATCCTAACTAAAGTCATCATTATTATCTTCAGCCTTTTAATGTTCCCACTGCTGGGGAGAGGGGATGGGCTTTAAATCCACCATGCGGCCCAGTGCGGGTTGGTGGATGTCACATATCTTCGAAGTTTTGGATCTAGGACATGCCGGTTTCCTCACGATGTTTTCCTTCACCGTTTTAAGAGCAGTTGTGATGAAATAATTTATACAAAGTAAATCGCTGCATAGGTTCGAACCCACGACCAACGAATCGTAAATCGGGGTCGTTACCACCGGGCCACTACTGCTCTCTAACTAAAGTATGGATTGCAATGTAATTTGAACTTTGTCTTAACATAATACAATATAGAATTTGTTGATTCAAACTTTTATCATTACCCAGAATTGTAAATTCAAATACGTTCACTTTCTCATGTTAATTAAAATCTTAAATAATTAACTGCATTCAATTAGACTGTATACATTAGTACACTAAATTAGTATTCATTTTGAAGCCAACAAATATACCTATTGATTTATGGGACTACACAGATAATAGTAGTTTATGCAATGGTCATATAATACGTGTTATTAAAACACGATTGTGGATAATAGTATGACACGAGTGTCTTAATACCTAATTATATGCCGTTGCATACACTATTTTATCTTCATTCATACAGTTGAAATTTATTTCAACTGTATGAATACTAATTAATACAGCCTAATTGAATGCAGTTAATTATTTAAGATTTTAATTAACATGATATACGATTCGTAGGTCATGTGTTCGAACCCAGGCAGCGATAAAACAAAAGTGGAAACGGAAAAATATGTGTTATGGCGGGAAAATTAGACTATCATTGCGCAGCGCGCGTATCCATAGACAACAATACTATTTCTCTACATTAGACGCGCCAATAAATTTAAAAGATAGTGTGCTATAAAAATTAAAAAGTTATTTTATGATGCTGTAATGGATTTTTTTTAATGTTACCTATCCACGAAAAAAAGTAGGTGCGTGTTTATACAAAATTTTTTGAATTCATATTTGGAACATTACGTTGTGAGTTAAACACCATTTTAAGCGTATGTATATCATTTAATTTTGTAGTAGGTAATGGTGTTGATTAGGGACTAACTGTGCCCTTGGAACCGCTAAAATCAATAACCTTAAGGTTGTTTGTAACTGTCAGTACAACGAGGTCCCATGTTAGTCTGTCAACTAATTCATGAAAGCTTATCTCTCTCCGTCAAAAATAAACCTCATTAACTTGAAACTATTTTGACAGTTAGTCTCACTCTATATATATTGGTCTATGACTTAGGTATGTGACTATGTGACCATGTTTGGTGGCGACGTTAATGAGCTTTTATCGACCGCCATAATTTTGTTTACGTTACTGTAACAGTAAAGTGATACACCTGGCCCGTGGCTGTCGTGAGCCAAGTTTTCGTCTTTTTATTAGCTATAAGTTATTAATTAAAATACTTGTTCACTTTAGGGACTAATGAACGATATCGAAGAGGCAAGTGCTTTCAAAATTATGAATTATGGATTTAAAGCAAATTTTAAACATGGGCTTGAAAGAATTTATGCCGCTAAAAATGACGCACAAATTTAACAAATATAAAATAAAATATAATAATAGTACCTTAAAGCAATAACAACTACTTAGTTATTGCAAATTTAGGTATTATTGTTGAAAGAAAAATCTTTAGGCACCATACTTTTAAAAGCATTTGCCACAACGATTCAAAATATCAACTGCCAACAAAACTTATTGACGAACGTTATTCCCTTACAGATGCCACCGAATTTATCGGAGAGTCTCCTGCCGGAGACGACTCCTCGGAAGCTGGAAAACGCCAAGTCTCTGGAGTCTTGTGCCAGTTCCACCGCCCCGGACTGCAGTTGCGACGAAGTTAGCTACGGTATAGGTTATTAAACTGTCCATAATAATTATTGCCTATTCACTTAATCACCTGCCTCTATACCATAACTCGTGTTTTATTTCTAGCTCTATGCCCAGTTCTAGCGTAGCCAAAGTAATTCATCGCCGCCTTTCTATTATGTACAATATAATATTTTTCTAATCTTTATTTTTGCTTCAGTGGCGTCTCGTTAGAATTAGGCCAGTTCGACGGACTTTGGTATAACTTCGATATTTTACATTATCAATAACATAAGTGTAAAGACGTGGGTTCTATATGCCTGCAATCATTGCCGTAAACTGAACTGACCGAGGTTTTCGTATCCCCAGGAGACGCAGTATTCTCCTGCTTCATCGTGGCTCCTCACGTGGTCAGCGTGTGGCGAGGAACGTGGGGCATTATGGAGCTGAAGCCACAGCTGTTCCCTTTCGCGCAGATATACCTGCTCGGTATTGTCATACATATCAGCTTTGCGATCGTCAGGTTAGTGACTAAACCTTCGTTTTTGAATAGTAAATTATCAAGAATCAGTTATGTTAAAAACATGTAAACTCCACTTTTGCGTGAAAACTTGACAAACATTTTAAAAGTAGACTTTTCTTTATTCCGAAACCGGGGTGCCTCGAAATGCGCTAGTGTTGGAAATCGCTATTTATGTGATCGGGGTTTTGAACAAATTTGTGTTTATCTTTGTTCACCTTATATTATAGCACAGAAGCTAGATTTTCTTTAATTATATTAATTTACCTTAAATATGCGTCACCACTGTAAACTTGCCCTCACAAAATCCTATTTATTATTCAGGTGACTAAAGCTGGGTCAACATTATTGTGTCGTCTTGGGATCATACTTATCCGTTAGCTCTAATTTTCTACAGCTAAGTTTTTCTGGGCTGGAAAGCAGTTGTGGTCCTGTGGTATTAACCGCGACTTAAAAGTTGTAGGTCGTGGGTTCGAACCCAGACAACAGGCGCTTTACTTTGTGTAAATTATTTCATCACCACCGCTCTCAAGGAAAACATCGTCAGGAAACCGGCATGTCCTAGAATCAAAAATTCGAAGGCATGTGACATTCATACACCAAACCCACACTGGGCCCGCGTGGTGGATTACGGCTCATCCCCTCTCACAGAGAGGAGGCCTGTGTCCCAACAGTACGGAAATTAATAGGCTGATGATAATGATGATGATTACTTAGATACACGCCTCTGACATTGAGAGGGCTGTTATAAAGTCGTGTTGTAAAATGTGTGTATGACTGTGTACCTATTGATTTCAATACGAGTATGCTCGAGTACACAAGTTTCATTCTCGTTCAAGGTTACAAGAAAACTATGTAACTGAAGTGAATGCTCCGTGTGTCCCGTCATAACAAGATTATAACACACCCAAATGTTGTATCTAAGAAAATCTTCAATGCTGTTTACGAGAACATCTGGCATTGCTTACAAACATTCATTTTTACACTGCTTTGTTTTAGTTTGTACAAGATAAGTGTACTACTTACATCTTGAAATCTTTGAGCAACTTCCCCAAATCTTTATAACTGTCCTCCAAGTGTGATACAGACATAATGAGTTGAAGAAACTTGATGTTGTGTTGATGATATAATACTTTTTTTCTCAAACATGATTGAAAATTTGAGCAGTATTTTGACAACCTTCTTCGAGATAAATCGAAATTGCAGTACTGGCCAAATATATGCGAGCAGCGGCCAACAACAGTTGTATGAAAATCCATATCTATCGTGTTTAGCGGCCAAATAAATTACATAGTAAACTCATATCTGTCGTATAATTTAACAAAACCGGCCAAGTGCGTGTCGGGCCACGCGCAGTAATAGGGTTCCGAAGTTACATAATAATGCGGACTAAAAAGAGGGTTTTGTTTTTGTTACATGAACATTAGAACGGTTTCAGCGACTCACAAAGTCTAAAAACGGGCCCACATAGGACGATGATTTTTTTAAATCTATATTCTCGCGTTTAACCACTATCTCGGCTGATGGTAAGCGATGATGTGGTCTACGGTGAAGCACGCTTGCCTAGATGTAATCTATTCACTCTTGACTTAAACTAAATAAGGACTAACTGGTAACTGAAGAAGGAGTTACAAAATCCACTTCGCAATTGAAGTTAGAAAAATATTATCTATTTGAGTACCACCGCGGGTGCGAATTGCGAAAGTAGCCGATACGAGCGCGCGTTAGAGCCACGGGGAATGGTATAGTTCGTTCCTGGATCCTTGCGTGCACGCTCCTTGTTTATTTCTCTTTCGGAATTAGAAAAAAAATCGTATGTATTCACCTCTAATCTCCTCTAATACCGCAGATTAGAGGTGATTCCTCTAATCTGCGGTATTCACTATTTCATTCTGGAAAGTTTTACGTTACTCAATTAGTGATGAAGTCGGGTCGAATATTGACTTTATAGAAAGATATCTACAAAAGAGAATAAGTAATTTGCTTCGAAATCGAATCTAATTTGACTTTACTTTTACGTTTTAATTACAAAACGTCGAAAATACTTCTGCACTAACACAAAATAGACTCCACCGCGCGCATGCGCCGTATGGACTACGGACTGGTACTGCCAACGACTCCGGCCACTCCAATGCGTTATTCGAGCTTAAACATTATTTATTTAGAAATCATTACTATTAAGGATGTTATGATTTTATTTTTGTATATTTTTACATGGTTCATAAGCATTATATTTACTATGTTTTACACAGCTATCAACTTTATTTAAGTAATTTTTCAATGGCATTTGTACAAAATTTTTACTGTTCCAAGTACATTTTATAAGTTGGTCGACTATTACTCGTAAACTTGTAAAGCCTTGTTACCCGTGATAATTTTCCTTTTAATTTCGTTATATTTACTACTGCCGTAAATTTTTTCACATAGCCAAGAGCAACTATTTCCCTGGCAGGGGTGTGTCACACACTTGACTCTAACATAAATTTGCAACATAAAGCTTAATTTTACGCAAACGAATCTCTGAATCGAAAAATGGTTTTGACGAACCCATAATATTTTTGAATGGCCTATCCAACGATACCCCACACCATGGGATAGATGAGAAAAAAAATACATCCCCACTTTACGTCTATGGGAGGTACCCGAAAAAGAAAAAAAAATCTTGATTTTATGTTACCACTTTGTCGGAATTATTAATATGTATATACATTCCAAATTATAGCTTTCTAGTACTTAGATTCTCTGAGCTAAGCTGCGGACGGACAGACGGACAGAGCGAAACTATAAGGGTTCCTTGTTGACTTCGGAACCCTAAAAATGGAGCGATCTTTTACTCCGAAACATGGCAACCAAGGAGGTAACTTATCAAAGATTTTATTTAAATTTCGGACTGGCTTGCAAATAGAAAGCTGTTTATTGAAAAAAAAAAAACAAATGAACACTTTAAGGCTTAACACGCATTGCGATTTTTATTCGCGCGGATTTTTGTAGTATTATTCCCGCGCGATTTTTTTACCGCAATGCGTGCAGCTTCATACAATTCCATAGGCCGCAGAATGGGCGGCAAAAATTCGCACGGATAAAAATCGCAGTGCGTGCTAAACCTAACGCAGGAAAAAATATTGTTGTTCGTTGTTCGTCATTTACTTTGAAAAGTATTTTTATTTGACAAAATGAGTTCTAGTCGTGTTATAAGTACGTGTTTCGATAAATTGTCGATCAATGCGCGTCTACTAATAGATGAATTATGTAGTTTAAAAAGCATGGATTAGTAAACCTCGGGGGGTATTTAAAAGTTTTTAATTTAAACTTGTTGCTATATACTTTCTTATATTCATGACTGATATCCGGCGAAATATATATATCGCAGGGATATGATGACAACAGGGAATTGATCAAATCTCTCTAAGAGCGAGCGTAGCGAGCTCGGGAGCTTAGGGCACCCCGACACGGACAGGTTAGGTTCGAAGGGGATGACGGGAGCTGAAGTGAGCGAGCAAAGCGAGCGAACTCAGCTCCCGTCATCTCCTTCGTGTTAGGTTACTTTAGACCCTGCATACAGAAATAGGAGCCCCGGAGCCCTTTAAATTACTACAGAAAAGTTATTTTTGTCATTTCACTGAACCAATTTTGCTTAGAGATTTGATCAATTCCCTGTTTTCATCATATCCCTGCGACATATACAACGAAGAATGGCTTACCTTGCTCCTTAACTTACCATAAACAAAATAATTATTAATCCGGTACTATTAATAAATCAAACCATATAAAGATCAAATCATTGTCGTCATCGACTTCATTTTCTCTTAATTATTTTAGTGCCTATGAAAAATTAAACAGCAACAAATTGGAAACCCACACGTGGTTGATTGAATGTTAACGTTGTTATGGTATGTTAGAGATACCAAATCTAATCATATACTTAATTCATTGGCATTATACATGTTAAAAAGGTGTTACAGGTATAAAAGGTACATTATATTATAACGTAATGAGGTATGCAAATTATATATTAGGTACTAATCGCAACATTGAATATTATACAGAACTAGCTGTTGCCCGCGGCTACGCTCCCGTGGGCCACCCCATAGGACCCGTTTTCGGGATTAAAAAATAGCCTATGTTACTCAGGAATAACGTAGCTTTCTATTGGTGAAAGAATTTTTAAATCGGTCCAGTAGTTTCGGAGCCTATTCGGTACAAACAAACAAACAAACAAACAAAAAAATCTTTCCTCTTTATAATATTATATTATATATATTATTATTATTATCTCCTTTATTCAATACATTTCTTATTATTTACATTTTTAAATATTTTTATAACATAAATTACAAAACAAAAAAAACATTTAAAAATATAAAAAGTAGAGGCCCACCGGTATCGGGAACAGGGTCCAAACTACCGGCGGTCAGGGCTCCAGAGAGAGGAACCTCCTAACAATACGAGCCGTGTCCAGCAGTACTGCTTTCTGGATCAGGCCCTTGACCCAGCCGCCTAACGAGAGCCTCCTAAGATGTTGGTCGAGGCTCGTGGCTATTAAGCCATTGGCCGACACGACTATCGGTACAATGATCGCTGTGTTCACATCCCACATGTCGACAACCTCGCGAGCCAAGTCAAGATACTTGATTTGCTTATCTTTCTCGGCTTTCACGAGGTTCCCGTCATGCGGGACGGTAATGTCAACAATCATTATACGCCTCTCGATTCGGTCCACCACCACTATATCAGGCTTATTGGCTACAATAGTCCTGTCAGTGATGATGGTCCGATCCCAGTACAATGTGATATTGCCATTTTCGAGAACTGGGTCGGGCACATACCTGTAGTACGATACCTCCGATACCACAAGAGTGTATTTCAGAGCAAGTTGCTGATGGATAATCCTGGCTACAAGGTTGTGCCTATGCAAGTACTCTTCGTTAGCTAGCCGAGAACAACCAGAGATAATGTGGCGGATCGATTCACCCGGGCGGTGACATGCCCGACAGATGTCAACCGTGCCATCCTTCACAAAAAATCTCCGGTAGTTATTCGTCATGATAACTTCGTCCATAATTGCACAGACAAAACCTTCGGTTTCCCCAAAGAGGTCACCGAAACGCAGCCAGGCTACGGACGCTGACTGATCTACATCGGACCCATGTAGGGCCCGGAAAAAGCGTCCGTGGAGCTCCTTACTCTGCCATATCTCCCTGCGGTCGTTAGTATCAAGCACTACAGGCTTGCGCCAGTTCTCATTTGCCAAGGAGAGCGGGGTGAGTCCCTTGTCCACTGCCACTACATCTCGATGCATACCCACGTCGGCGTGTAGAAAATATTCTCTGAGATTGCATATCTCGCGGTTGTGGAGGTTTTTGGCATTTAAAAAGCCTCGGCCTCCGCACTTCCGCGGGATATACAATCTCATGACCGACGATCGTGGGTGATGCATTCGATATGCAGTCAGCAATGTTCGGACCCGCCTATCCAGGGCGTCGAGTTCGGTTTGAGTCTATTTAAGTATGCCGAAAGAGTACATCAATACCGGCATGACCCAACCGTTGAAGGCGCGCACCTTGTTTCCGCCCGAAAGAAGATAGATATATATATATTATTAGTATAGATAAATTAATAATTGAGTAACATAAAAAATAGAAAAGGCAAATAAAAAACTAAACAAATTATTATACACAAGTCAAATCAAACTTCAATAATCATTATATTTGTGGTGTTATTTCAGATAAAATCAATCATCTTTTATACATATACAATAACGATACTTGATGTCGAAAGTTTAGGTGTTCAAATCAAATCAAATCTTTTTATTGTGGGCATAGGTTATACAGACAGATGTTAGGTGTTACCTGCATATGTAGATTCGCCATTATATCTACCTCCTGAAGCTGAATATTGTGTTGATAACATAGTTTATTGCTATGTATTTGCCTGAAATCTTGATAAAGCAAAATAAAAAAAGCCGGCCAAGTGCGAGTCAGACTCGCGCACGAAGGGTTCCGTACTATTATCGCAAAAAACGGCAAAAAAATCACGTTTGTTGAATGGGAGCCTTTTGGTTTATTTTATTCTGTTTTTATTATTTGTCGTTATAGCGGCAATAGAAATACATCATCTGTGGAAATTTCAACTGCAAAGCTATCACGGTTCGTGAAATACCGCCTGGTGACAGACGGACAGACAGACAGACAGACGGACCACGCAGACTTAGTAATAGGGTGCCGTTTTTACCCTTTGGGTACGGAACCCAAAAAAAAACAAGAGTGACTTGACCTTGCCCTTTAACTTAACATTTAAATATCATTGTCATTTACAATTGAAACCCAAAAAGTTTGTCATCGACTTCATTATTTTGTGCTTAATTACGAGTACTTGTCGTGCCTCTGAAAAACCAAACAGCAATCAATTCAAATTCGCTATACCCACGCGTGGTTACTACGCTAGTGACAAAGACAAAGATATTTTATTTCAACTAGGCCACCAAGCGACACTTTTGAACGTTACATCAAAATTGATTCTACCGTGCATTCGGAAAGTAGCTTGTTATGGAGAAGAATGCAGAAGAAACTCCATACTTATTACTTTTTTTTTAAATAGTTTTTTTTTTACAATATTTAGGTACATAGGTACATAGATTAATAAATTCATACATGTGAGGACAATGCACCCAGAATAGCACTACACACGCTACCACGTACAGGCATAATAAAGTATTAAAAGTACTCACACATGTACTGTGCATTTATATAGTAGATGCTAGAAAGACATTAACATCCGAAGCAGTTAAGTTATGACCAATCCCAACTGACGGCGTCCGTTCACAAACATGACGCATGAATTGGCACCACCCAGCTCAACCATTATGAAGGGAACCGGATGATCCAAAACACGCACCACCATCAGAGAGACATTTGAGAGAGCATGACATGCACTCAACTGCCAGGGCACACACAACGATGACAATAATGACGATGTGATAAAGTATACTTATACTTGGTGTGGAAAGTCTGAGTATGGTAAATCCTCGACCTTGGTAAATCCGCCGTTATAGCCTCCCAAATCCGATACAGATATAATCATTTGGGGATGCTGAATATTGTGTTGATGATACGTTGCTTATTGCTATGTAGGTATTATCCTAGCTATGCTATGTAGCTGATATCCAGCAACATACAATCAACGAAAATTAACCTTGCCCTTTAAACAGAAACCCCGGCAAGTTCCAATCATTGTCGTCATCCTCTTCATTATTTTGTGCTAAATTACTTTTAGAGCCTGTGGTAAACAGAATAGCAATCAATTTGAAGCCACTTCCCACGCATGGTTGCTATTTTAGTAAAACAGTAGCGATGCTTGATATCGAAAGACTGACAAGTAGGTATACCAATACCAAATAAATTAAATTGCTATTTTTTTGGTTTAATGACATAGAGCTGAATAATTTTTTCTTTGATCTTAATAAACAGATAACATGTACGATTTAAGTAGGTACTGTAAAATAAAGTTCAATAGCTTAAAACTAAATAATTTTCAAAATTCTTACGTCTAACAAAGTCATTGAAAATATATTTGTTATTTATAATGCTGATAACTCTTCGTGGGCATTACTAACATCTCGCATAAAACATCATGTATCTACGCTTAAAACCATAGTTGCCGGGATGATATGAATACTTAAATGTCCTCCCCGTTTAAAGATACTAAGACTTTTGGGTTGGCTTCCTTCTGTTCTAGATTTTAAACTACCAACATGGATCGTTTCGAATCATAGTTACCATGGTGATAGGAATATCCAAACGATTATCTTGAAGATCCAAAGGCGTTTTTTTGTATTGCTTTTGATCTCAGCTTTTACTATCTCCCCTAAACATATCTAGAACATTAGTTAATTTTGTTGGCATGTATTGAGTTAATCATCAAACAATCTATCTATCTAATACCTTTAAACATGCAATTCTTATATATATGTGTATATATATATTCAGAATCTAGAAAACGGCTCCAACAATTTTCATGAAATTTAGTATGCAGGCGATTTCGGGGGCGATAAATCGATCTAGCTAGGTTTCATTCGTTTTCTCAATTTTCACCCGAGCAGAGCTCGGTCGCCCAGGTACTAACTCTTAATAAATAAACTCTTTTATCTCCAGGAACAGACTCCTTTCCCGTTCAGCGGGAGCCTGGAGCAACCCAGAAGGTGGACCAGTATCCTGGGTGAGGGAGAGGATCCTGTCCCGAGTTTACACCTACATCTTCATCCTCAGCAACATCATGCACTGGCGTGGCGGCTGGGGACTCCTCGACATGTCTGTGGATGCCATTCTGCCTGACTTGAATGATCCTCATAGGTAATTAAAAAACTAGGGTAACATAAGCTTTTGGGAAGACTCAGGGCCCGCACCGCACCATAATTGATTAAAGTCAAAGAATTTTCAAAAGGCTTTTTTTTTTTATTATTGTTAGGCTTGCGCTTGACCACTATCTCACCTGATGGTAAGTGATGATGTGGTCGACGATGTAGCACGCTTACCTAGAAGAAACCTATTCACTCTTGACTTAAAGACTCCCAGGTTGTAGCTATCAGGAAATACAGACTCCGGCAGGGAATTCCACTCCTTAGCTGTACGCATAATGAAAGTATTCCCAAAACGTTTGGTGCGTATGGGTGGGATCCACCATGTAATATATGTATGTTCAAAAAGCCGACTATTCGACAGCGTAAAACATGCAATGAATACTGTAGAGTTGTCAAAATGAAAGGGAGCGTACGTGCTTCGAGCTGTCAAAACAGTTACGCAATTAGGGTGTAGATCTAGCTACATAACTGGAGACGCAGTAATTGCTGCGTCTCAAAGATTTACTATCAAATTATATTTATGTTAAATTTAATTGATACTCCTTTTGAAATAACATCAGAAATTTCAACTGTTTTTATAGTCCGTTCAATCGATTTTGTGTTCCATTCCGTAAACATAATATTCCATTCCGTAAAGATGGTATAAAAAATGTAAATCTGTTTACTACATCTGCCATGTGTCATATCACCAATGCAGAAGAAGTCAAGAATTGGTTGATCGGGCTGTAATAAAGGGATTATTTAAATGTCTTAAGACGGCGACAGTCACCAACGACCTTGAGGGAACAAAACGCGCACTCGTTTCACACCCGCCCGACGTCAGTAGTTTTTTTTACTTTTAATTATTCTATGACTTTAAAAAAAGCCTTACATCAAAATCAAAGTCAAATATATTTATTTCAACTAGGCCAATAAGCGGCACTTTTGAACGTCAAACAAAATAAAAATTTACAATTTATAAAAATTTTATGGAGAAGAATGCATAAGAAACTCCATACCCTTACTCTTTAAAAAAAAAGGTTTTTTACAAAAGTACATACATTAATAAATTCATTTATGTGAGGACAATGCACCCAGAATAGCACTACACACTATACTACGTACAGGTATAAAATATTAAACGCATTAACAGGTAAATTCATTATTAATTTAATAAATAGGAACATGGTTCTCACATACTTACAAATATTGCAATCATGTATATAATTAAATAGTCTTTGAGATGGTGTTAATTTCATTAAAATACGCTGGGTGAAACGATTGGGTGCAATCGTCGTGTTTTTGTCCGTTTTAGACATAACTTTACAAATTAATTACACTATGTTATACGAATAATTCTCAAAATTTTCTTAGATCAAATTATTAAAATAATAGTCTAATGTAACATATATTATTCAAAAATATACGACTAGCCGTTTAGACGTGATTCTCGTTTTAAAATCAGCTACTGAGGGCAAAAGATGAGAATGAAAAAGTATTTAATTGCCGCAAAACGAAATACAAACATTACATTACAAGAACAAGAACAGTGGTAGTAGATATTGCAAACTAAATCATTAGCGATAGTGTTAGTAGTTCTTATGTTATTGCAAATGGAGTATTCTAGTAAGTATTACTCCACTGTTGTAAAAAGGCTAACCTCTCACTCTTCCACACACGTTTCCTTCTGCTACTGGTAACTTTTTTATTCTTTCTGTCATCAGGCCAGTGCTGATAGGTGCCATAACCCTGACCTTCATTATCGCGATCACGATCCTGCGTTCCTCGCGTAACCTGCTCGCCTCGCCATACTTCCTAGTCACGGACGGAAAACTACCCACCTACATATTCTCTACTAGGTTTAAAATTTCTGTAAGTATTTTATACCTTATTTTTTAACCCCCGATGGAAAAAGAGGGGTGTTATAAGTTTGACATGTGTACCTATGTATTTGTGTATATGTTTGTGGCATCATAGCTCCTAAACGGATGAACCGATTATGATATAGTATTTTTTTATTGAAAGGTGGCTTTATCGAGAGATTTCGTAGCTCTGTTTGATGATTAATGTCTCAGCCGTTCAAAAGTTATGGGCGTTTTACTGTTTGAATCGGGTTGTGTTCGCTAGATATCGTGTCATAATTACGTGTTCAATAGATTGTCGATCGAAGCGTGTCTACTACTAGATAAATTATGTTGCATGAAATAAAAATATATCGGAGGTTTTTTAAATTTTACTTGTTTAAGACAACATCACGCCTGTATTTTTTAAAGGGTTGTGGACCGGTAGTGCTCTTATACCTGCCATCAACCGGACACAAGTCCATGCTACGGGCTGCGACTGAGATGTTCCAGATAAAAAACTCAATAACACTGATCGACCCGGGAATCGAACCCAGGAGCTCATGTTCAGCAGTAGCGCTTGCACTACTATACTACCGAGGCAATCTTCTAAAAGTGTAACTGTTTTTTTTTACTTTTTTTAAGTAGTCAGCGAAAGAACGGTTCGAGTCCTCAAACTGTTCCGACGTGTCTGACACGGAGGTAATAAGAACGTGCTTACTATTGTCAGACGTGCTATTTCGCTATGAATTCTATGCGCTTCAAAATCGAACCAAGATTTATTTATTTATTATTTTAAGGTACACCGACAGCATTACTGTATACAAAACAGTTTATATATAGCATACAACGTTAATATATAGGTGCTGGTATGTATGCCTATTATAGGTATACGCAGCATACACCATATGAATATTATAAATAGGAAAGATATTTTTGTTTGTTTGTTTGTACCGAATAGGCTCTGAAACTAACCAAAAATCGACCCAGTAGGGCCGATTTAAAAAAATCCTTCACGTATGGTAAGCTACATTATTTCCGAGTAACATAATAGGCTATAATTTATTTTCAAATAATTAGAGATTCTTATGAAAATTGCAATGATGTAACCCAAAGTAGCAAAATGTTGCCTATAAAATTCATTATTTGGCGTGCGCTGAGAAAACTATTGATGATTCATACAAAAAAGTCTTCGAGTGAATATATAAGTACTAGCATAGATAAGTCACAATAGCAGCTTTTGTGTTCTAAAATTGAATTAGATCGCTGGTAGAAACAAAAGTTGGTTACATTCATATTGTAGTACTAGCTGACCCGGCAAACTTTGTTTTGCCATAAAAACACCAAACATTCATCTACCCAACACTACGCCACCTACCCTACCCTACCTACCCTACCCTACCAACCCTACCCTATCTACCCTACCCTACCTACCCTACCCTACCTACCCTACCCTACCCTACCCAACCTACCCTACCCTACCCTACCTACCTACCCTGCCCTACCTACCCTACCCTACCTACCCTACCCTACCTACCCTACCCTACCTGCCCTACCCTACATACTCTACCCTACCCTACCTACCCTACCCTACCCTACATAAGAACCTTCTCCCAACAATAACGAACACAACAAAAAAAGAATAAGCGAAATCGGTCCAGCCGTTCACGCGTGATGCCGTGACAACGGAAAACGGGTTTCATTTTTATATATATAGATTAATTCTTATTCAAATAAACAGTTTAACAAATTGGTAGGGTAGGGTATGTAGGGTAGGTTAATCGGTAGGGCAGTTGAGTAGGTTGGTAGGTAGGTAGGTAGGTGGTAGGTAGGTTCCATCCAGTTGACGGGAGCGAAGCCGCGAGGGTCAGCTAGCTAAAATAAACTAAACTTGAAAACATAACAATAAAAACATAAGAAATAAAAACAAACAGAATAAAAAATAGGGTATATATTTAAGACATGTGCGCATAGAATAGAATATACTTTATTTATTTATTTAAAACTTCATGCAACATACAAGTACATAGGCGGACTTAATGCCTAAGGCATTCTCTACCAGTCAACCAATGGTGGTAGAGAGATAACATGGCGGGTGCATAAAAATTTAAATAATTATTGAAGTGAAATTGAATAACAATATATATAGTGTAGCTAAAATAAACATACATATATATTTACTATAATAAATACCTTTATATATATATACATACATAAATTAATAGAAAGGTGATTGAGACGACTCTGCTAATGGTGTAGAAAATAATGACGCAACTTCCGCTTAAACGCATATTGACTGGTGGCCGTCCTGATATCGAGAGGAAGCGCATTCCAGAGAAGAATGGACTGAACATGAAAGGAAGAATAAATAAAATCACACACATACACCATAAAAGTTACACATCTATTTTATAAGAAAAACTTAATTATACGGGTACAAAGGTGGTCTTATCGCTGACAGTGATATCTACCAGACAACCTTTGGATGGACTGAAAGAACTTAGAATGGAAAAAAGTCGCATAGTTCGATTCAAGCCTAATGACGGCTCTGAACACGCCGCGAATATTTATGAACAATATAAAACTTATAAGCAAGATCTGTAGTTTTAGTTTTCATCAAATCGGCCTCGTGACTCCTTTGAGTGTTTTTGCTATTCCTCATAATTTCGGCTTTTTGTTGTTCTCAAAAGTTAGCTATGAACTTTTTTGAAAGATATTCAGAAAAAAAATAAGTCGATGAAAAAGAGTAATTTTCGTAAGAAAAAAAAATACACTACCTCTCTTTTTAGAGTTAGGGTTCCGTACCCAAAGGGTAAAAACGGGAGTGGAAATTTTCACAGATGATGTATTTCTGTTGCCGCTATAACAACAAATACTAAAAACAGAATAAAATAAATACGTGGGGCTCCCATACAACAAACGTGATGGTTTTTTTGCCGTTTTTTGCAATAATGGTACGGAACCCTTCGTGCGCGGGTCCGACTCGCACTCGGCCGGCTTTTTTTTCAACTAATGTTCCACTTCTGACCTCTCCCACTTCTGACCTTTACCATATTTTTACTACGTAGTTCCAGCAATAGGGATCAACGGTCAATGCTGACCGTTTAGTTATAACACTTATGTCCGAATCAGTAAGGAAGTACGCAGTTGTTGCCCTACTGATCGTGGTCCGTTGAGCGATTGTCTTATTATGTTCACGGTCACTCTTACGAGGATCGCGAGGGCATGGATAAACGGTTGGTGTAGCCCAGATTACTTACGAGTACTAAATAATAGCAATAGCAAAGGTTGGCAGGATTGTATTCAGGAGATTAACAAATTACGCCATTTATGTTTTACCTGCCCGCAACTTCGCCCGCGTAAACCTTGGTAATTATCCCAAGTAAAAAAAACCGGCCAAGTGCGAGTCGGACTCGCGCACGAAGGGTTCCGTACCATTATCGCAAAAAACGGCAAAAAAGACGTTTGTTGTATGGGAGCCCCACTTAAATCTTTTTTTATTGTGTTTTTAGTATTTGTTGTTATAGCGGCAACAGAAATACATAGTCTGTGAAAATTTCAACTGTCTAGCTATCACGGTTCATGAGACATTCTAGCTATCACAGACAGACCGCGGAGTCTTAGTAATAGGGTCCCGTTTTTACCCTATGGGTACGGAACCCTAAAAAAGAACCCTTAACCTTCTCCAAGATCTAATCTGTATCTTTACCAAAATTCAAAGAAACAGGCGTGAAAGCGTAACCAACAAAAATACACCATCAGGTGAGATAGATGGTCAAGCGCGAGCCTATCATTACAATTTATAAAATAAAGTCCCGCGTTTGTTCGCGATAAACTCGAAAACTATTGAACGGATTTTCATGCTGTTTTCACCAATAAAAAGAGTGAGGAACGAGGAATATACTTTGTCACGGGCGAAGCCGGGGCGGGTCACTAGTAGACTATAAAAAAAATCTGTAAAGATTCAATCATTTTTCCTACTTTGTTGCCGTTTTAACCGGATGCAAAATAATACCAGTATTTTAAATGAAATTATTTCCTGTCTGGCTTCCACAAAAAAATAACTAGGCAAATCTGGCATCAGAATTACTGGCTTATTCGTAACAAACGTCAAAAATCTTTAAATGACAACCGTTACACAACAGTGTAACGTTCAATCCGAGGCACGGAAGAAGCTCGATATTTCAGAAGTAGTCACCCGAAATACCCCAAACCCAACTTGAAGATTGACCCGTGCATCCATTATTTTTTTACCACTAGCTCCTCCAGAAAAACATTACATCTTAAGAAAGCTAATTTTTGCAACGGTGGGACACCAAGACTTGTTTGACCTGAGGAAGCTAAACTCAACATACCGTAACGAATATGACAATGTAAACAAATTAACTGACATCATGATCGATGGCTTCAGGTACAAGAAATTACGATAGTTACCTACACTAAGGCAATTTGCGTCACATCTAATAAGGGAGAGTGCTTTTAAGAAACCGGAAGCTTCGTTTTATTTGACATTGTATCTCCTTTTACGTAGGTAGGTACGGTAATCTACAAAATGGCAGGTTGGAGATGTGCGTCATCAAAATCAATATCGTAGATGCACTATTTTAGCTGGTTAAAGACCTCTTATCTGAAACAAACGATCCTAGCCTGAGCATTAGCTAGTAGCGTAGAATCATACGCACAAGCGTTGAGTCCCGAGCAAACACGGGTACGTCAGAGCGCGGGACGGTGATAATGCAATTACTAGTAGTAATCTGTCGGCGCGTCGTGCCGGTGGGAGTTGTCAGTCAGGCGCGCACAGGCACTCGGCAGACATGCGCGGAAGCACTGCAGGGCTGGCCGATACGCTGGCGAGCGGCTCGCGCGCACACGCCGCGCTTCTAGAGTGCGCCGACGCTCTCTTCGCGAGCCTGGTGGTGGCACCCGCCGTCGTCACCTACTGGAAGTCCACCTGGACGCTTATGGACCTTTATGTTCTACCCGACGAGCCCGTCGGTAGCGCGGCCGCGTGTGCCGCCTTCGGACTGTGCTGTGACTTGTTGTTTTCGGTGTTCCAAACGCAACTGAGCAAATATTTGAAGCCGGAGCGTGGTCGGCTGACGTATTATGTGGTGTCGCGGGTTTGCACGGCCGTGGCGGGCGTGGCGTGCGTGGGCGCATGGCGTGGCGTGTGGAACCTGTTGAATGAATGCACGGGCGACAGCGCGCGCACGCTGCTCTCCACGACGGCGGCGGCGACGCTGTCGCTGGCTGCTCTGCGCGCGCTTCGCAACATCTGCGCCGCGCCGTTCGCCGTCGCCGTCGATTCGCCTCAGGACTACTTCGATGTTCCCACTATGTTCCGTACGGTTGGTACCATTTAGAACTGCTAACTTGCTACAAAACCTATCTATACCTCCGTCGCAAAATGATAATTTTCGTTTGCTAACCGACGCTTTCTGGTCTGGAATCCCAAATGTGATGTTTGGTTATTTCCGCCAAACGCTACGCCTATTCCTAATCAACTCCCCTGCTCCATTTACCCATATTGGCATACGCATAACTCTGCCACAATATGGGAGCATTTCCCCTTTCTAGTTAGGAAGTATGATCCCAAACATCACATGTGACGGACTGTTGTTTTTCCTGCCCCAACCAATCCAAAATTGCCAAAAAGTCTACCTAAAGAACCTATTACACATCCCCGTATGACGTGATACCTGTTATCATTACAAGGACTTGTTCAATGATATCCTATCTCGTCAAGATTTCCTGCAAGCCTCAGGTTCATCAAACCCTGGAGTGCTGCAACCGCGTCTTACAAACAAACAGTGCAGATTAGCGGAGTGCGTACTTGACACAGGATCAGCTGATCATTCATTCATGCATGTGTTCGTTGATACGAGTGTGGAGTGCGATAGAATTATCGCAGTTATGTTGACGTTTTGAGGGTAGATTTATTGAAAATTAGATAAATGATTAAGGGGTTTAATTCTGCATGTAATTTGTATAAAAAAAAGTTAATTAAAAAAATCAAAATACCCGACTGCTTAAAAAGCGAACTAAAAAGACGTAAACAAGAAGAAAATCATGCTGTGCAGTCGGAGGCTACATATTCGCGAGCTGGCTGACCAAAACCAGATGTATCCTCCGACTGCACAGCATGATTTTCTTCTTGTTTACGTCTTTTTAGTTCGCTTTTTAAGCAGTCGGGTATTTTGATTTTTTTAATTAACTTTTTTATTTATAACTTTTTAGTTAACATTTTTTTCGAATTAGGTACATTTAAATATATAAGTGTTATATATTTTTGAAATCACCTCTTAAAACCCTTTATTTTGATACCCCACACGATGGGTTTGGAAGAAAAAATAAAATTGGTCCCCCACAATATGGTGCCCAAAAGCCGCCATTCTATTTTCCAATTTTAATGTAGCCTATGACACTCGCAAGGTTAAGACGAATCGATTGACGTATGATCATCAAAATCGGCCAACGCGTTCGGTCTCTGGAACGCCACATAGGAACAAACATACATACATACATACATACATACATACATACATACATACATACATAGACTGATAAACACATTACCCTCCTTCGGCAGTCGGGTAAAAAGGCGAAGAATTTGGGGGAGGCATTGGCCCAGCAGTGGGAAAATTAAAGCCAATAAAAAAAAGAGGTTGAAGTGGTTTTTGGTCATTAGAGTTTTTGTCATCAAAGGCACTGGTTTAGCAGGGATTGCCCCATTTTTCAGGCGTTCTGAACATAATCTTTTTAATCCTAGAGATTTCAGTATTTTACTGTTTTATTATATTTTTGTAAAGCTCTTCAACGTATCAAACAGCTTCCTTGATTTTGTTTCTTTGTTCAAGAGTAACCGATTCCGAGTCTAGAATAATATGAACTACAGAGTGGGTTCTGTGGGAGATTACGGATTGTTATTGTTCAATTCTACTCCAAGTCTTTATTTTACAATGAGCAATAATTTATCTTTAATTATATTTAAATTAATAAATCATAAAACAAATAAAGAATCCATACATAGTTAGAACAAAGTAGAATTGTATACCATCAGTCAATTTAAGATCTTCTAAAACTATCGATATACTTTCAATCAATCTGGCCAGTTTGTTGATAAATCTTCACATAGTCGTACGTCTTCAATCTAATCATTCGGATGAAATTCAGGCAGAGTAAACCTCCGCAGAGAGCGCTCTAGAGCAGACCTACAGACAGAGCAGACTCTCTGCCTCAGCAGTTGTGGCTCAGTGGTGGCCCAGTGGTATGGGCCGCGACTTACAAGTTGTAGGTCGTAGGTTCGAGCCCAGGCAGGCGCTTTACTTTGTGTAAATTATTTCATCACCACTGCTCTCACAACGGTGAAGGAAAACATCGTGAGGAAACCGGCATGTCCAAGAACCAAAAATTCGAAGACATGTGACATCCACCAAGCCGAACTGGGCCCGCGTGGTGGATTAAGCCCCAATCCCTCTCACAGAGAGGAGGCCTGTTTCCTAGCAGTGGGACCATTAATAGGCTGATGATGTGAAACCTCCGCAACCAAAAAATGTCTTCGCCTTTTTCGTCATTTATTTATTGATATAACTATTGATTTGATTGCATGATCTTTACATTTGATAATAAATCTATAGATATGATAGGATGTTACGGAAAGTTGAGTTCTGGGGGCACGGTAGTGACCCCGCCAAGACGAGCCAAGCAAAGCGCAGGGGCACTGCCTACATTTCCTCGTAGCGCTTCGTCGTTTTTTTGAACCCGCATTACTTTGGTTTGGATTATACCAGATAAACAAAATTCTCGGGATATGATGTTAATAGTAGATTTATTAAACATTTAAAGTTTCAATTGCATAGCTAAATTATACTTTAGATTATATTGATATCTAAAAAACCCCGAATTCGTCACTGACTGACTCACTCACTGAGGATCATTAATATTTTTAGGGTACTGCCTGAAGTACTAGAAAGCTGAAATTTGGTATGTAAGCTAGTATTAGTACAAAAAGAAAAAATAAACTTAATCTTGAAGTTTTAACCCCCAACCCCTTAAACTAGTAACTATGGAAGTTTGTATCAGACTTTCGCAAATTTTGAGATTTTTTTTTCAAAATATGAAGAAAAAAAAATATAAATAATAAAATACATGTTTCAGGATTTTTGTAAATCACCTCCCACCCCAAAAAAGAAAACTAAAACACCCTGTATTTTAGTACGAATCTAAAAACTGTAGCTGTTTCGCATCAGCTGATGTTTGTCAACACTTCACGTATATAATTACTTTATTGTTCACTATCTTAGTTCAACATTGTTAAACCGTATTACTTGACTTTTAACATGCTATGTGTACTTATAAGTATTAAAGTTGTATAATGCTCGGTCGTTATATACTGAACAACAAGCCACCTAATTTTGCCACTCGTGAGCACACAATGGAGTTATTTTGATAATTCTACACAAACAAGTGTTACCGACAGTAAGATAATATTTATATGATCTAAGAATTACTTGTTACTGCTTTAAAAGTACCCTCGCCTTCACTACAATTAGGCTAAGAGCCCGAACTTTTTGAACGTGAAACTTCAAATACAGTCCCCCAAAACGCCCGCCCACCATTGCCTAGTGTTTTAGCTAGGAAGAAGAAGTGGAACAGCAAACTTCCCAGCAACAAATCTATGTCTAAAATTAGGTGTTCAGGGCAAGGACTGTACGAACAGTGACACACTGTATGTACTCATGCATACATTTCTACATAAACGGATGGCCCCGTAGGCTGCTGAAAAACAAGTTTATATTATGAAACAAAAGTTTTAGATTAGCAGGTTCACTGTCCACATAACGAAAACAATGGTTAAAACAATCACAAATGCCATATGTGCGAATCTGAGGGCACTTTTGGCACCTTTGGGATTACTTTGGCAGATTTTTTTCTTGTGCTGCATTTCTTCAATGATTCTTCATTCTTACATAAAATTAAATTTAAACATAAAATCAAGCCTATATTGCCCCAAGGAAAGATATGCAATACACGATTAAGGTAACAACGACCAACTATATAAAAACGACCAAGTGCGTGTCGGACTTCGCATATGGGTTCCGTACCAAACCGCAAAATCGAGTTGGCTGTAATAGAAAAAAATTGGGAAATTAAAAGAGAAAATCTGATTTATCAATGTATTGGTATTTGTTAATAAAATAAACGTTATAATAAACATTATCACCAAATTTCAAGTAAGTAGGTCAATGGGAAGTTAAAAAATTCTTCGGAACAAAATTTTATAAAAAAGCTGACTTTGGTGGCTACCTATTTCTTTGTTTTCCAATATTTTTTAAAACAAAAAATTCAGTATCATTCTATTCATCGGGTTCTAAACAACGATACCCAGTCAATAGGGAAGGCCATTTTTTTTTGGCCCCCCTTTATATGTATGGGAGAAAGAGCTAAAAAAATATTTACCGTTTATATGACTTTGGGTTAACAACATGCTTATACTGTGAAAATTTGAAGACAGCTCCAACCATTTGGCTGTAAAATCTGTGTGACAGACGACTGATAGACAGACAGACGGACAAACACGTGAGTGACAGCAATAGGGCTCCGTTTGGACACTTCGGGTACGGAACCCTAAGAAATATTGAATTAAAGACAAGGGGTAAGGGCCACCTATGGCACACCCAAATTTCACCAGTTATGTTTAAAATCCCTAGCAATAGGGGAAGAGCTTATTGCCATCAACTAAACTCCATTTGAAATAACATTAGACATGTTTCCAAATCTTTTTACAGTCCTTTCAATCGATAGAACCGAACATAAGTTTGACATAAAAAGCATAAACCTGTTACCAAAACCAACTGTTTACTACAGCTACCATTTGTCGTATCACCAACGCAATAGAATTCAAAATCGGTTGAACGGGCTGTAAAATGGTCTAATTTAAACGTCTAATGTTATCGCAAATGGAGTATAGCTGACTGGACTGCTATTGAGAAATTCTAGATAGAAAAACCGATCCGAGTGTCGAACCCAGAACCTCATGTTCAGCTGTAGTGCTTGCAACCACTAGACCAACGAGACATATAACTACTTAATTAATTAAATGTTCTTTCATATAACTACTTAATACATTATGTACTTTCTAAGTTTATCTTGGACATCACAGGCAACGGTTAAGGAAAACATCGTGAGGAAACCTGGACTTATATAGTTAATGTAAGTCTGAAATAGCCAGGTCAAGAGGCTTGAGAGGTTCCTAGAGGCGGCTTTATTAACTCCGTGGACACTTCCTTAAACGAAAAGAAGATGATAGTTTCCAGTTTACGATCTGTGGTAGTAATAAGCAGTATATACCTGGTCCGCAGTTCCATGCACGATCTTCTTACCTACAGTAATCGCCAATATTTAAGCCGGTCTGAAGTTGGCTACAAATGGCTGCGCAGTAGTAAATCTCATACTAAAATAGCAGCGCGCCATGCATTGCGCATCGGAAAGTTCTTCTTTCAACCCCACCAATGAGATTGGGGATTACTGTGCCTTCGTGAATTCTGCTCACTGATGCAGTCGGCATAAGGCCAACCACAACCAGGCTACAGGGTTTGGGTCACGGATAAATTTGAAAGAGAGTTACCACGGCCCTGGCACAAGCATCTGAAGGAACACGGGTGGGATTTAGTCAGTAAAAAGTGTGACACGTCCTCACGCTCCACCCAGAGCGGGTGAAGTCATTGGATGATTTCCCACCCCAAAAAAAAAACAAAAAAGAAGGCTACAGGGATTGCGGCACGTGGTGGAAGGTGGACCAATGTCTGTTAGAAATACCGCAAATGCCTCGGAGATCTGATCCGTCCATGAACCTCGATCTACAGAGATTATTTTTGGTGACTGCCTTGCTGGTCTTGTGATCTCAATCTATTGCTGAGCGTGAGGTGTTATTTATAACAAAAAAACCGGCCAAGTGCGAGTCGAACTCGCGCACAAAGGGTTCCGTACCATTATCGCAAAAATCGACACAAAAATCACGTTTGTTGTATGGGAGCCCCACAGCCAGTCTGTTTTTAGTATTTGTTGTTATAGCGGCAACAGAAATACATCATCTGTGAAAATTTCAACTGTCTAGCTATCACGGTTCATGAGATACAGCCTGGTGACAGACAGACAGACAAACGGACGGACCGCGGAGTCTCAGTAATAGGGTCCCGTTTTTACCCTTTGGGCACGGAACCCTAAAAACAAATTGTCCTTAGGATTACACAAAGCAGAACATTAGATACCTGCGGGGTCAGTCTTAGTATGCCATCACACCTTATTCATCAAAAAATTATTAAAATTATTTTTAGGCGCTATGGAGGGACATACGTATATACAAACATACTTTTTTTTAAACTTTGCCCCTCACTAGGCATTTCTGCCTGTATCGTGGGTGCATTTACAAACATATAAACTTACATTGATACACAACACCCAGAGCTGGCACAACTATCTGTAGATATTAATTCCATGCGGGAATCGAACCCGCGACACGCAGCGCACTAGTCGATCGCTCAATAACCCTTCCTTTTGGCTTCGCCTTAGTTGGGTAAAAGTAACACCAACTTTTTTATTTATCTTCTTATGACAACAAACGCGAGTAAAGGTCAAGGCTGGTAGCTGCACAGGATGCCTTCCGAAACCAATCCTGACGAGATGATTTACTAGAAGTTGAGCATTGTGCTCAAATTGTAACGAGTTGTTAGTCTGTCATCTAGTCCACAATAACCCTAGACGTCACTGATAGCTGTATATTTTTCTATTATCTCTGAATAGTAGTTCAAATGGTACTAGATTTTTTATTAAGTTTTATGTAGTACTAGCTTCTGCCAGCGGCTTCGCCCGCATGAAAAGTGATTTATGATCCCAAGGGATCACTAAACCAGGATAAAACAGTAGCCTATTTGCTATTCCAGAATATAATCTATTTCTGTGCCAAATTTCATCCAGATCCGTTCAGCCGTTCTGGGGTGATTGAGTAACAAACATACATACAACCATTTGCATTTATAGTATTAAGTAAGATTAATAAGATGGTTACTTGTGGCTAAAGAATAACAGCCATACGAGTCTATATTCAAGGTTAAGTAACGCTTGCCGAGGTCGATCCGTCGATGGATGACCACTGACTATCTTATCATACCGAGATTCCTCTGTACTTCAGAAAACATGTTTAGCTTTTGGTGCCGGCTGTCATTTGATTATCTTTGACAGTCGTTACAAACAATGAGTTCGATTCCCACACGGCTAAAATATTTGTACGGCCTACAGATAGTTGTAACGCTGGGTGTCTTGTGTATGTGAGTTTAAATGTTTGTAAACGCACCTAAGATTCTCGTACTGGAAAAATGCCTAGTGTGAAGCAAAGTTAAAAAAAAAATTGTCCTCGTATACTGACATCCAGCTGTATCCTTATATACTGGTAGCGATACTTGAGAAAAGACTAGGCAGGTAATATATATTGCGTTTTGTTTTTTTTTTCTATTGGCCACGAAGAAAAATCTTGAACCACCCACACGATTCATTCATCAAAAATTTAAAGGCTTAATTAAGTATCAAAACAAGCAGGAGTGGGCTTTCATATGGAAACTTTATAATTCACATAAGAACGATAAAAACTTGAGGAACTACTAATCCACTGAGCTCACGTAGATTCGCGGTCCGCTCGTAATCACAGTGTGAACATTTAGGCTGAACATGCGAATGCTATAATCCTCCCAGCCAAATTTTGGCCACGGTAGCCAATCTCAACGGATATTAAAAAATAATAATGAACATCATTATCCCGTTCATTTATACACAGTACAATATTAAATCAATAATACATTTCATAGAAACCCTTAGTGCGTGGTGTTTACAAATTCCCTGGATCCCATACTAGGATTTGGGATCCCACACTAGGTTGTGGGGTCTAGCAGCAGGATATTAACGGCCAAGCACGCATGAGATATTTTAGCACCCAAGTGCGTGTGCAAACTTAGATGCACTCTTTGCTCCTTTACTCTTGTAGTCCGATGGGACGGAATACAATAAGCGGGGAGACCAGGAGCAGGACCGCGGTGAGCAGTATGGCTTTACGTGCTTACCGAGGCTCGGAGGACACCACCAACCTCCAATCTCGAGACTTCTACTAAGAAATTCTAATTGGAAAACCCTATACCACTTTTCCCGTCCTGGAAACCAAACCCTGGATACCATATCCAGCAGAGCTCTGAACACTATTGCCTGACATCTCTCCGGTTGTATCGGATCACCGTCCTTTCGTACTATGAGAGTGGTCGAAGAGGAAGTGTACTCCCGAGCTTGTCGTACCCATCCCCTTCAACCAAATACGCAGGTGGCTACAGGAATTCACCCAGACACAGGCGGAGAACTGGTGGACCTCGACACCGGGTTGCAGGCAGTCCAAAGAAGCTATGTCATCCTTGGACTTGTCTGGTGACGGGGACAATCACGGGACACTGGTCGCTAAACAAACACTTTCACACAATAGGCATAACGGACAGCCCTGCAGGGCGTACATGGAGGCTGAGGAAACCGTTGTACACGTACTCTTGAATACACAGGCGTCACCCAGATTAGAACATGAACCCTCTGGTCACCCAGATCTTACTTAATAATTATGTTCTAAACAAACCAGGAGCTTTGATTAACTTCTGGAGGGCGGTGGGCTGGTTGGAATAACCACCAAACGGCTGCCATGGCCCACGCACAATGGTCCATCTGAAGGACTAAGTGCGGAAAGCAAATCCATAACATAGATAGAACATAGAGGGAGTGTATCTGTGTTTGCGCACACCACTGTGCACTATATCTCTCGCGCTATGGCTTGTCTCCGTGGAGATTGGCGGCTATGGCTGAAATCAGCCAGACGCTCTACACAAGTGACATATTTTTTTTTAATTATAGTTAGGCTCGCGCTTGACCACTACCTCACCTGATGGTAAGAGGTGATTTGGTGGATGGTGTAACACGCTTGCCTAGAAGTAACCTATTCACTCTTGAATTTAATACCCCCAGGTTGTAGCTATCGGGAAACAAAAGACTCCACTCCTTAGCTGTACGCATACTGAAACTATTTCTAAAACGTTTATTCTATCAATCAAGTTTAATTTTATTATAGATAGGCCCGTGCTTGACCACTCTCTCACCTGATGGTAAGCGATGATATGGTCGACGGTGTAGCGCGCTTGCCTAGAAGTAACCTATTCACTCTTGACTTATAAGACACACACGGGAAACACAGACAGGTAGGGAATTCCACTTGTTGGCTGTACGCATAATGAAAGTATTTCCAAAACGTTTATTCTATCAGCCAAAGCGTCGCCAATGCGTTTGGAAAAAGTCTAGAATGAATAGGAAAACCAAACGTTATCGAAATGTCACCTGAGCAATCCCTTACATTTTTGCATTTCGCCAATCGCAATCGCTGATATCGAATAACACTTGTCTATACTCCATTTGGAATAACATTCGAAATCTTTACAACCCCTTTTTGCAGTCCGTTCAACCGATTTTGAGTTCTATCCCGTAAATATAAGGATGGCATAGACAGCATAAACCTGTTAACAAAACTGTTTAATACAGCCGCCATTTGTCATATCACCAACGTAATAGATTTCTTTTTGGATGTGCGGCGCATCTACATAATTACGTAACGCGTACGTATGTAGTGCTGGTTGCAACGGCAATGAATTGCAGTTTAACCGCCATTAAAATCGGTGGAACGGGCTGTAAAGTGGGATTATTTAAATGTCTAATGTTATGTCAAATGGACTATAGGGCTTCAGGAGCACTATGTGAACCCTATAGGTGTATTCAACCTCTACAGCTATGTAACATCAGCTATTATTTACAGAACAGTCGAGAGACGATGCTGTACATCCTGGACTGCATCTTCTCGGTGGCGGTGGTGGGCTCGCTGGTAGTCTTCGTGTGGCGAGGTTCCTGGGCGCTGCTGGACATCTTCCTCTTCCCTGACGACAAGGTCAAATCGTGCTGGATATCACTGGTAAGCTATTTACGAATATTCTCGCTTTAAGGCTAAGCCCACGATTCTGAAGCTTGGGTCTCAGGCTTCTGAGTTTTCTTTCACACCTCCCATTACAACGTTTTTTACTAACTAAGCGATAAAATACATAAAAAAGAAAAAAGAAATATTTTTACGTATCTTTAGCATGGTAGCACCTGGTTGCTACCTGTAAATTGGCCGGCGGCCTAATCTAGCAGGTATGCAAAAGATCAAAGCACATACATAGGTATATGCTATATGCCATACATATTGTTCTTGAAAAAATAAATGACGTCTGAGGGATCTGGGATCTTAGACCAAAATGAAATACGGTCAAATCCAAATATTTGTGGCATGTGACATTGTGATCGTTGACAGAATGTCATTTTGACCGTTTACGAGTAAAGTTTACTTATCTGAGCACCAAATCCCCACGGGATGCAATTATTGTTTTATTAACATTCGAGAGAATACCAAAAAAAAGATCTTCTTATTAAAGCCTTTCTTATTTCAACAGAGGATAAAGTAAAAGTCACAATATTTTGTTCAGATAAGATGAAAAATAGGTATAAAATAGAGACTCCAAAGTGCCTTCCTTTTACTGCGTCGTTGTTTTTAAGATTTAGATCAAAACAAATTAAAAGCCATTTATTCTAAAATCAGAGGTAAAAAAAAACAATTTCCTTCTGGCATAGGCCTCCTCAAACAGTTTCCAGTGGTCTGTCCTGAGCTACTCGTCTCCAACTTGGACCAGCGGTCCTTTTAGTTTCCTTCTCCAATTTCAGGCACTGTCTTCCACGGCTTCGTTTACCATATCTTGGTTAACAGTCTGTCACTGCCTTGCTCCATTTCCCACGGTTATCGGGCATCATACGGCCGGTCATCACAGGATCCAAACGTCAGAACATTCGAAATACCGAACTCAGAACGAAAATAAAACTAGCTGACGTCGTCACCCGAATAGACCAACTAAAGTAGAGGTGGACCGGCCATATGAGATCAAAAGTCAAATTGGTAAATATCTACAAATCCTAAATCATCATTCCTAATGGTATCTATTGGTACTTAGATAGATTACACACTCCGGCTATTGCAGTGCAGTGTTGTGACATTCCCGATCCGTTATTTATTGGTGCCCTGTGCTAAAAACAGATCTCTCCTACCTTATAGTGGGATATTGTGTACTTTCTTTGATCCCAATATTTATTACATAATGTACATAAACATTGTAAATACTTAAAGTATTTGAAAAAAAATTGTGGAGCGAAAAATATAACTACACATTTCACAATATCGGGACTAATCGCAAAAACTAAAGTAGTAACAATTACAATAGCGAATCCGACATCTTATGTATTAGGATACTAATAGATATGGTGCAGGCCGCTGCGGAACCTTGGTTCCCTAGCCTTAGCACGCAGAAACTAACTAGCAAAATAAACTTTTATTTAAAAAGTTACATTGTCTCCTAAAAAAACGTGTCTGCACAATTCAGCTCCATCGAACACTGGGAAGCGGATTGTGTGGAGGAAGGTCGAAGAAGAGAGTTGAGGAAGCCAAGACCTACAAAGGGTTATAAAATCAAAATCAAATAGTTTATTTCAAATAAACCTTAGAGGTAATTTTGAAATGTCAAAAAAGATGACTAGTTGCAAATTCGCAAGCGTCAGTAGGTCTCAATGGAGAAGAAATTGCACGAAACTCCACGGACACTCTTTTCCATCAGTTTTAATTACAAGTATTTTGTTACATCAGTCTTGTTGAAAAAAAAACTTATATGTGAGAACGATGTAAAAAGACGTGCACGTAAAACCGTCTAGAGTAACAAACAATAAAAAAAAAACAATAACAGGCCGAGGCAGTTAAGTTATGACCAATCCCAACTGATGGCGCCCGTTCACGAAAATGACGCATGGATCGGCACCACTCAGCTCAACCATCATGAAGGGAACCGAATGATCCAACACAAGTGTATCAGAGACACATTAGAGAGAACATGACACACTCAACTGCCAGGGCACACAGAATTCAACGAACGACACATAGGTACAGTGAATGGTAGATTTACAGTCGGAACATAGTACTGACACATGTGCTGTGCAGTTATATAATACTAAAAGAAATTGAGTTTATAAAATACAAATATATTCATACAGTCAGGTCCAACAATACTTCAAAACTTTTCTACCCATCACTTGTTTTTGCGTCCTAATGGCTGCGGAGCAGGACCAGCATTGAGCCAAGCATTGTAGGCCGATTAATGAATGAATGAATGCAATGCAAGCCTAGGAGCTATAAAACGAATGGTCTAGGTTATATCACATCACAAGTTATCCTATATTATTCTAACTCCAAAACTTTTGAAATGACTGTGGAAGTCCGAGGGTAATGTTTTAGAAGAAACTTCTTCTTGCGCCTCGCCACTTCCCGTTACTCGGAGTCGGCATTTCTGTTCATGAGGCACTACTTGTTCTGCTCATAAGCATCGTCAGTAGTAGACCGCACTTCTTCATGTGCCTTTGGACGTACGTCATCCAAGATGTCTGTGGCTTACCATTCCCTTTTGTGTTGTTATGGAAAGGCACTTTTCACAACGTGGTCATCGGGTCCCCGAACTACATGACCGTACCATCTAAGTCTGGACTCGCTAAGGTTTTCGGCAATGGGTCTAACGTTGAAACTACCCTGTAAATACTAGTGCCGAATTTATCTTAGAGAATATCTCCACCTGCCCAGCGTACCATGCGCATTCCGAAACGAATTCTTTTATCATATTTGTAATAATTAACTCAAACATTTTAGTTTATAAGTGTGTACTAAGCCCACGGATTGAGTCTTTATTACAATATCTACCTATCTAAATAAAAACAAATCTTGTAAAATTAAAACGTATTTTCCTAGAAAATAAAGAACAACCTCGTCAAACTCTAACACAAAAACCAACAAATCATCTACCCGTATCTATATTTATATCCTAGTACTATTAAAAACGTGCATGTTTATGAGGATGGATGGATGGATGTTTGTTACTCTTGCACGCAAAAACTTCTGACCGAATTTTGATGAAACTTTACAGAAATATAGCTTATACATCAGAATAACACATAGGCTATAATTTATAAACATATTGGGTGAAGTACTAATTCCTTTATTATATATGTAGAAAACCTAGCTTCTGCCAGCGTCTTCGCCCGCGTGAATGTCGAAAAGTATCCCTTGTGCTATTCCAGACTATAATCTACCTCTGTGCCAAATTTCATCCAGATCCGTTTAGTAGTTTTTGCGTGAAAGAGTAACAAACATACAAATACATTTACACACTCACAAACCTTTGCCATTATAATAAATTTTAAAGGTATTATTTTTCATCATTCATAACATCACGCCTCTATTCTCCGAAGGGCTAAACAAAGTTGCACATATGGCTTACTAACATTTCGGCATGTTTAAGTCCAGGGGGAGGAAGCCTATTGCCATCACCAGGGCCCAAGTCCAGTCTCCGGTCTGCTATTGAGAAAGTCCAGATAGAAAAAACATTTTCACAAAAATAATTAACCGACTTCAAAAGCAAAACGCCAAAAAGAGCTCAACATTTAAAGTCGGTGCCTTTGGTACCTCTTTTTACCCGACTGCCGAAGGAGGGTAATGTGTTTATCAGTCTTTGTATGTATGTATGTATGTTTGTTCCTATGTGGCGTTCTAGAGACCAAACGCGTGGGCCGATTTTGATGGTTCTTACGTCAATCGATTCGTCTTAACCCCGCGAGTGTCACTGGCTACATTAAAATTGGAAAATAGGAAAATGGCGGCCATATTGTGGGGGCCCAAATTTAGAACAATATTACATCTTCCTCCTGTTTTTTTAAAGTCGGTAAATACCCAATTACATTATTGTTATATGCAAGCATAAACAACATAAAACAATATGTACTAGTGTAATCCTTTTATAATAACTTTAAACCTGTATATATTTTTGATGAAATACCTAATAACTGAAAATGTATACTGGGTTAAGAACTGTACATATTTATTAATGTTATCAAATTTTAATATTGTATAAATAATTAAACATACCAAGGTAAGATTAGTTATTTAAAGTCATAAACTTATTTTAAGTTAATTTATATTTGTGTAATAATTAAATAAGGCTGTACTTTTCTTTGTGTTTTTTCCTTCATAAAAGCATTAGGAAAAATCTGCCTACGAGATAAGTTATTTCTGTTTGATGGGCTATTTTGTTACTGATAAAGAATAAGCCACTACTTACTGTTATCATCCTCTACTGCTGCTACTGATACTATAAGTTTTGTACATAGACTACCTCTAATAGGCCGCGACCTGCAAGCAACTGGCATGCAAGTTTAATTGTATTTCGGGGCACGATCGAGCGATTAATCACATTTACCTCGGTAGCCCGCAATGTAATGGTACTTGCATGCGAGTTGGTTGCAGGTGGAAACGTGGCCTTATATTACATTTCTTTGTGCTTCGCCTTTCAAAACTCTTTCCTCATCCCCCTGTTCTTTTCCCAGTTTCTTTGAGCTCGCCGCAGCATGTCATGTTCTTCAGTACCTAGCAAATATCTCGATTTTCCATCATGTTTACTGTTATCTCCTTTCTTGCTATATAATTTTTCATACAATCCATCCGTAGTTTCTTTGGTCTTCCTCTACCCTTATTATCATTATCATCATCATCGCACACTGATCGGTCCTGTGCGTTTCGCATCCACCGGATTCCCAAAGTCTAGACCAGGTCATCGCTCCACATACAGGGAGGCCTTCTAAGGCTACGTCTTCCGGTACGCGGCCACCACTCCAGAACTTTTCGGCCCCATCGATCATCCGATCTGCGAGCAATGTACCCTGCCCACTGCCACTTAAGTTTGGCAATTCTTCGGGCTATGTCGGTAACACTGGTCCTCTTGCGGATGTCTTCATTTCTGGTTCGATCACGCAAGGAAACTCCGAGTATAGCCCTCTCCATTGCCCTTTGGGTGACTAAACCTTCTGATTGTTTGCGACCACATTTCGGTTCCATATGTAATCACTGGCAACACACTGTTCATAGACTTTCATATTGAAACACTGCGGTAAGTTGAACGAGAAAATACCGCGCAACTTCCCGAACGCTGTCCAGCTGAGTCGGATTCGACAGTTTACCTCTTTCTTGAAGTTAGACCTACCTAACTGGACCGTTTGTCCCAGGTAGACTTAGTTGTCGCTACACTTATAAGCATCCACATTCAAATTCTAACCTTTCTTCTTCCTCATGACATACGACATATTACTCATTCCTCTATATAACTTTTAGATCTCCGTTGCCACTTCCAGACTTCCCCTAACGCACTTTTTTCTTATTCTATTCATTCGCGCCTCAGCTATCTTTATTAAGTCAATCCTTGGCCTACGATAATAAGTGGCGATATTCTTCTTTATACATCCATGTCTTTTCCTTTCTACTTTAAATTTTCGTTCAATTTTCATAAATCGATGTCAACATTCTTGGTCTTTGTCCTTTGATTTAACGAAGAGATTTTTCTACTCTTCGTCACATCTTAACTTTTCTAACCAACTGCTCTACTTTTTCTATAATCAACCTTGTACTTGGGGTTGGCATAACACGTTTTTTTCTTCCGTATCGGCGTGTCAGCCGTCACGCCATTACTGATTCCCTTTTCTTTCATATCATTACATCTCTTTAATATTAAAACATTTCCCACCAAGTGCCATAGAATATTTTATAGAAAATCCAAAAAAACTGACACATTTTCCGAATATAGGTTATAAAATACGACACTGAGTCAGTGACCACTTTGTACGCAATTGGGTCTTCCTCTCGTTCGTCTTGCGTCCCCCAGCCGCGTTTGTAGCGCTCGATCGGATTTTAGCTCCAAACGAATTATATAGGACGGATGGTTTTGTAAACAAATGGGCGGTTTAGGAAGTTCTAGAACCGTTCTGTCGTTGTAAGGAGTGCCAATGCACCGAGATGCCAGGTGGCACTCTTAGAGATGGCATTGTCAATACTTTTCATACGTTACTAACCCAGCGTATAAGTGAGCACCACCGTAAACACATGGATATCGATGGCTCGTGTCAATTCTGACTATGGCTTCGACAGCTGAGACTTGTGTTAAGCGCACATTGTGCAGGTACGAATATTGTTAGTAAAGGCGTCCCTCTCATCGGCGATTCAGACCTCTGTGGGATATGGCATTCATAAGTCAACGGCATATAAACGCGCGACAGATGATATCCATCAATTTTGGTTTGGGCTTTCACTTTTCACTCTCGTGCTACCTTGCATGAGAGTGAATTGTATGAATAAACTTAAAATGAAGTCTCTTATTCGCGACAGCACACAAAAGAATAGTATGAGTCTGCCAATTCCAAATTCATAAATTCGATCGACTACAAATGATGGCTCAACTCTAGCCTTGTGCACATGGGTACTAGGGAGTAGGCTACGATACCGGATCTTTCCAAATTAGAGCACTTTACTCTGTTGATCAACAAAGCACATGCACAGGTCATGCACACAAGCGAAAACTCACGTGCAAAATCTACTTCGCAATGAACCTCTTAAGGTCCAAGACCACCTCAAGTTTACTCAAACCTTGGCCATTACCAACTGGTGGCATTGAGTTAATTGAAGCACGTGGGTAGTGAAACCAACAGAAATACGTCTTATTAGTAAACAGAACTGCAAAAGCATTTACCTTATTAACAGTTCCTGAAGCCGAGCACATTTTGCTCTTGCATTCAAATTGGATAAATGCTCCTTCCGGACTATTTTTAGGAACAGACGTCATTGTACTTAGACCTGTTTACCATCGTCAACGAGTCGGCCTCCTAATGGCCAGGTACAATGAATGGTCAGGAATATTACCATAATGATCTCTCGGATTGGCGACGTATATTTAAATTAGCGAACAGGATGACTGTGCCTACCACCTATCTGATATTCGACTTCTTTTCCTTATGATGATAAATGAACATGAGATTATCTACGATTTCCTTAGTGCGCCTGAGGATTGGGTCTCATTTATAAAATTAGCTTTAGAGTGAGGATAATATTATGACGCAGGCGGGCTGCTCATCTTGCAGATCCTTTCCTTAAGTGATGTTATCGAGTTCTTGGAGCTACTTATCTACTTAACCAGGCAAGTCGCAGTGATGCAGTCATTCCTATTGTCAACTTTGGTGAGTAATCTTGCCACGACGGCTCTAGTAAATTTGTCTATAAGGTGTGGAATTTGAAGAAGCAGAGCCTATAGGCCGGTTCTAAGGGCCAAGGATTTTCATAGTTGACTCTTACTATAGTATAGTGTATACCACCACGCCTATTATAGTTATTTCATTACCACTGGTCTCAAAACGGCAAAAGAAAGTATCGTAAGGAGTCCAGCGTATTCTAGATCCAAAAACATTAGGTGCCCTTCTTTATGGGGAAAAAATGGGAGTTGGGAAAAAAATTGAATACATGTGTTAGCCACTAACCCACATTGGGCCGACGTGGTGGATGGCCAACTGGTTCTCACATAGAGGAGTCCTATGCCCCAGTAGTGTGACCGTTAGAGACTGGAAGATCATCATTTTAGCCGAAAACCGTCCACTGCTGGACTAAGCCCTTCCCAAGCGTCGACACACTAATCGGTCCTGTGATCACCGGATTCCCGCAGCCTTGACCACGTCATCGCTCCATCTAGAGGGATGCCTTCCAACGCTGCGTCTGCCGGTACACGGTCGCCACTCCAGAACTTTTCGGCCCCAACAGCCTTTTCTGCGTGCAAAGTGCCCTGCCCACTGCTTCGGTCACTGCCATTTAAGTAGTGAGATCTATAGTTAACTCGATATAGTACTCGTAAGCCGACATCCTAAGAAAATAAAGGCAATTTACGTATTTGATTTTCTTTAGGTGATACTTAATGTGTTGATTAAGTGAATTGAATTTGTAGGTCAATAGTCTGGTCACGATTAGTACTTTTCCAGAATGATGATAATTTTAGTGTGCTTGTTTACCTAATATATAAAACTACATTAGCGATTTGAACGTCTCGTTTGCTTGAACAATTATCTTCAACAAAGAATCGCTTTGCTAATGATTGATTAACATTGAAGTATAATATGGTAATTAAAGTTGGTACCTCCCTCCTTATGGATCCTTGCAAATCAACCAAGCCTGCACCCGACAATGAGCAGTTACTCAAATTTAGTCCCATTAACTTGGCTTTTCCTAAGTTTCTAAAAAAATTTTGTTTGTCCCATTTTCTTGACGAATAACTAGATGCTAGAAATGAGTAATTGACATATGTAATACTAACTCTTTACCCGTGGCTTTGATCCCGTGACATGTGAAACAGGCATTTTTAACCGACTACAAAAACGAAAAGGGTCTCAATTCTACTGTATTTTTTATGTTATCCAATACTGGAGGAGGAAATAGGCGAGAGCCAAACCTCGAATTACGACTTTTTACTAATAAGGAAATTCAGGCGGAGTCCTCTGCCTGCATTTCCTCTTAAAGGAGGTCTATAACCAGCTGTAGGTCATTCTAGGCTTCTTCATCTTCACGCAGTATAGTGTGCACGATAGTTGTCCTTTATTTGGCTTACAACTTAGCCACTTCCACGACATTGTCGGTGGCAGCGCATAGGTCACTCAGGCTGCATGTTTTGAGGCACAGAGGACAGGACAAGGGGTGGAGCTTGGATTGCGACTCGGCACCACATAAACATGCTGCTGTTCCGTCGAGGTAGCCCCATTTTGCGAGGTTGGAGTTACACCTTCCTACTTGGGTTCTGAGGCGCTTCCTTCCAGGTAGTCCACAGAAGGTTAGACCCTGCGTGAAGATGGTAGGAAAATACGATGATTAACGCTGCAATGATTTCTGACCAGTAGGGGTCTTTCTATGACGTTATATATAAACGTGCTGACGCGAAATCCAGTGTGAGAAAAGTCAGAACTATGGCACCTTTGTCACAATGGAAACATGATGGATTGTCACGTCATTCATGATCATCAGCCGTTTAGCGTTCCCACTGCTGCGACACAGGCCTCCATTCTCTGAGAGAGGGAATGTACCTTAATCCACCACTCGGGCCCAATGCGGGTGGATGTCACATGTCTTCGAATTTTTGGTTCTAGAACATGCCGGTTTCCTCACAACGCTTTCCTTCACCGTTTTAAGAGCAGTGGTCATGAAATAATTTACACCGCCTGCCTGGGTTCGAACCTACAACCTACGACAAGTATGTTGGGGCCGTTACGTAAACTGTCACGTCATTCGTCAGGCTGATGACAAATTAGATTCTAGAAACGACATTCAAATAATATCTATGTATTTAATAGATTCAGGCAAAATTATTAGGTACTAACGCAGGATCACAATCATTGTTGACAAACTTCGTAGTACTTCGTACTTATCAGAATCATCGTTTTATAAGGAAAGGGAAAGCTTAACAACATTGTAGGTTGTAGATAGAAGTACGGTACTATTATTAACAACCATAAAGTCTAAAATTAAATTTCCTTATTGACATAACTATCTACTTCATATTGTTCCTCGGGTCTTTCCACTCTTTGCCAAACAGAGTCTTTATTTAAAGATTTGTTTACAACTAATAAACTCAAGTTTACAACTAATTAACATAAGTTTACAAGGCTTTGTTTGTAAGCCTGTAATAACTGAATAAGGATTGGTCTGCTGACGACATTAGTTTTACAACTTTTATGGCTAGAGATAAAGAAGTGTACATTGTCTTAGATACAGGCGCCGTGGTTTACGCAGTGTCTACTGATTAATTTGATTAGGTACTTAATAACAATTTACTTCCTTCCAAATCTTAAGTGCCATCTACTACACTCATACATACTACACTCTATCCCAAGGGTCACCAAATGGCAGACCGCGGTCCGGATTCGGACTGCCGACCTATTTTGTGTGGACCTTAACTAAACAGTACAATATAATTTATTTGTGTTACTTGAGTACATAATTTAATAATTTAGCCCGCACTTTGTCTTTATTGCCGGGGTGATTCGGCTCAGCGCTCGTCTGTTACGAGCGCTGAGCGCGAGACCTTCAGTCGTCGCGGTGGAAAAATAAATTTCGGCGTAGACTTTCCGATGAACATGTCCAAGATTTAATGGCAATAGCCTGCACCAACTCCAGTCCAAACTTCGGATGGATAGTTTAAGGCAAGTAATGACATTATGCACATACATATTCGAAAAAATCTTTAAAATACAGTCAGGTATCCTTGGGCTGTATTGCAGTCTCTCCAACGGTGCCAAATTGACTTACATCGAAGTGTTGAAGTGTTTATACAAAAACGCCACCATGTCAGTTCGACTTCAGGATCAGCCTTCGGAACCAGTCCTTCTGCAGCGAGGTGTGAGACAAGGAGGCGTCATATCTCCGAAACTGATTACTGCTGCACTGGAGGATGTCTTCAAGGTTCTGGACTGGAAAGGGCTAGGCATCAACGTCAATGGCGAGTACATCACTCACCTTCGGTTTGCCGACGATATAGTGGTTATGGCCGAGACCATGGAGGACCTCAGTACAATGCTCGATGATCTCAGTAGAGCTTCCGAAAGAGTGGGTCTTAGGATGAACATGAACAAAACCAAGGTGATGTTGAATGCCCATGTTACACCCACTCCTATCAAGGTCGGAGACTCTACACTCGAAGTTGTGGGCGACTATGTCTACCTGGGACAAACGATCCAATTGGGTAGGGCCAACTTCGAAAAAGAGGTCAACCGTCGAATCCGACTCGGCTAGGCAGCGTTCGGGAAGTTGCGCGGTATCTTCTCGTCCAACTTACCACAGTGTCAAGACGAAAGTCTATGACCAGTGTGTGTTGCCAGTGATGACATATGGCTCTGAGACATGGTCGCTTACAATGGGCCTCATCAGAAAGCTTACAGTCACTCAAAGGGCAATGGAGAGGGCTATGCTCGGAGTTTCCTTGCGTGATCGAATCATAAATGTAGAGATCCGCAAGAGAACCAGGGTTACCGACATAGCCCGAAGAATTGCCAAACTCAAGTGGCACTGGGCAGGGCACATTGCTCGCAGAACGGATGGCCGATGGGGCAGAAAGATTCTGGAGTGGCGACCGCGAACCGGAAGACGTTGCGTTGGAAGGCCTCCCACTAGGTGGACCGATGACCTGGTGAAGGTTGCGGGGATCCGCTGGTTGCGAGACGCACGGGACCGGTCAATGTGGCGACGCTTGGGGGAGGCCTATGTCCAGCAGTGGACGTCTTTCGGCTGATAAGATGATGATGATCCTTGATGGGAGGGAGTGGGGTATGTGAATTTAAACCTTACGGACGTTCATATTATTTAACAAAACGGAGGAAAGTAATTGGTCACCCCTGCTCTATCCAGTACATAATAATTATGAATCTACTTAGGAGTTATAATGTAGGTATGAAAAACTGCCTCGTTGGTCCAGTGGTTCCAAGCGTTACTGCCTAGCATGAGGTCCTGGGTTTGATGCCCGGGTTGGGCATAGTGTTATTAGGTTTTTCCATCTTGAATTTCTCTATAGCAGCCCATACTGGATTTATGCCGGTTGATGGCAATTAGACTCGTCCTCGGTCGATTACATGGGAAACATAACTGGTGATATATGGGTGTACCTATACCCACCTCTGCTTAACCCTACGGAAAATGCAGGCGTGATATTACATGTTCAACATCAGCCTTTTAATGTTCCCACTGCTGGAACACAGGCCTCCTTTCTGTGAGAGGGAATCGGCCGTAATCTACGACCACCACGCGAGCTCAGTGCAGGTTGATTAATGTCACGTGTCTTAGATTCTCTGGTTCTAGGACATGCCGGTTTCCTCACGATGTTTTTCTTCATCGTTTTGTTATATGTTACTATCTTCTGCCCGCGGCTTCGCCCGCGTAAAAAGTGTTTTATTATCCCAAAGGAATACAAACTATCCTATGTCGTTCCCAGGGTCTCAATCTATCTCCATGCTAAATTTCATTTAAATCGGTTTAGTAGATCCAGAGATTACCCCCTACAACCTCACAAATTACCTCATTATAATATTAGTACTTATAGATGAAGAAAAAATCATGATGCATTTTCTCCCCAATTTAAAAACACGTTGCACAGTCACGTTTTAAAAAACCGGCCAAGTGCGAGTCGGACTCGCACACGAAGGGTTCCGTACCATTATCGCAAAACACTGCAAAAAAATCACGTTTGTTGTATGGGAGCCCCCCTTAATTTATTTTATTTTAATTTAATAATAATTATTTTTTGAAGAGAATATACAACTAAATATTCTGTGAATATTTCAAGTGTCTACCTGTTGCCGTTATTAATATCGAGCAAAAAACGGCAAAAATATCACGTTTGTTGTATGGGAGCCCCCCTTAAATATTAATTTTATACTGTTTTTAGTATTTGTTGTTATAGCGGCAACAGGAATACATCATCTGTGAAAATTTCAACTGTCTAGCTATCACGGTTCATGAGATACAGCATGGAGACAGACGGACAGACAGACAGACAGACAGACAGACAGACAGACAGACAGACAGACAGACAGACGGATCGCGAAGTCTTAGTAATAGGGTCCCGGTTTTACCCTTTGGGTACGGAACCCTAAAAAAATGACATCGTACGAGTATAATAAATCAAACGTAATGTTTCATTGTCTTCTTATAAGTTTTATGAATATTTCAATAAGGTATATTTACCGATCAATAAATCTTCAGTTAATGGACAAAACAAGGATTATTGTTGTAGGTATACTAGGTAATACACAATGGACCAAAAAACCTACTTTTTTTTATTATATCAAGACAGTTGAATCTAGACCCTTTTAAAAATCTGCCATATGATGCGCATTTCTAATATGCTTTTTAGGGTTCCGTATCCGCGAGGGTCCAAACGGAGCCCTATTGCTGTCACTCACGTGTTTGTCTGTCTGTCTGGCCGTCGTCTGTCACACAGGTTTTACATTCAAACGGTTGGAGCTACAGTCTTCAAATTTTCATAGAAACCCACCAAATCTAGCATTTTTTTTACTTAATTTTGTTCCGAAGAATTTTTTAACTTCCCATTGACCTTTGAACTTGAAATTTGATAATAATGTTTATTATTACGCATATTTTATTAACAATTACCAATGTATTGATACATCTGATTTTTTCTTTGAAATGCCATCATTTTTCGTATTACTACCAACTTGATTTGGTGGTTTGGTACGGAACCCTAAATATGCAAAGTCCGACACGCACTTAGCCGGTTTTTATTTATTCTGCACCTATAGGTATTAAATTATCCTTATCTGTCCCCACAGATAGCAGGCTACGCGGTCGTAATAGTGACCTTCGCGCTGCAAGCCCCGGTTCGCTGGTCAGCGGCCAGGCTGCATGGAGCACCGAGGCTGCTGCTCGCTGACGTGTACCACTTCGTCTCCTTCATAGCCACCGTCAATGTCTGGCGGGGGGTGTGGGGGCTGCTGGATATTTACTTCTTCCCTGGTAAGTTTAGCACAGTTGTCAGTTGTTTGGCTGCACGGTGAACCCAAGCTGCTGACGTGTACCACTTCGTGTCCCTCATAGTCACCGTCAAAGTGTGTCAGGGGGTCTTGGGGACTGCTTATATCTACTTCTTCCCTGGTAAGTTTAGCATAAACAGTGAGCACCCAGGCTGCTGCTCGCCGACGTGTATCCTTCTTCATAGCCACTGTTAATGTCTGGCGATGGATATGGCGGCTGCTGGATATCTACTTTTTCCCTGGTATGTTTAGTAAAAACCTATTTTGAAGATAGACCTGGCCTTGAATACATAATTACAAGAATGCCAACGTATGAGTTAAAGAATGTAAAACCAGGTTGGTCATAGTTTAATTTGCAGCAGAATAAGAATAGCACTGGCACGTAGAATGATAATATGTAGGTCTCAATATAGACTGTGAAATTAATCACGAAGATATTCTAAAAAACATTAAGTCTAAAACGAAAGATAAATATAAACACAAGAAATATTATACCAAACTAATCAAACCAATATGCCTATTACAGAATCACCAAAGCTCAGCAACTGGTGTTCCCACATCGTGAGTTTAACACTCCTCATACTCCTGAACTGTTCCAACTCAGTCATCGTGCGAGGAGTCTACATTGATGCAGAAGAACCAGCCGGTGAGTGCGTGGTCTTCCCCTGTCACTATCTCCGGCTATTCTTCCACAAAGAACGAACCAAGAAGAGACATAGAAGAGCGTTACAAGCAGCAGCTGCCGCTGGAAGAAAGTCAGAAGATGCCAGTCTTCCTCTACAAATACCAGAAGAGAAAGTATAGCTGGCAGAAGAAAGAGTTGTTCCAGATAAGTTTGCAGTTGGAACTTTTGTTGTATGATTAGAACCCCCAGTGATGCAGTGTTAGTTTCTGAAGTGACCGAGGATAAACAGTTAGCTAGGGATATCAGTACAAAAGAAAATAATAAAGTGACTACCCATGATCGTAATATACGTGGGACTTAAGCATAAGAAGCTATACCTTAATCTAATCGTAACATGAATATAATAAGCATCTCGATATGGCTGCGATTTAAAAATATGAAACAGAAGAATTCGTAATAAAAGTCGTAGCACCGTAACCTTAAAATGGAATTTTGATAACTTAAAAAAAGAAAGTCCATATTAAATGTTCTGTGTTCCATTTCCACTCATGTTGCCTTCAAAACATATACAATAACACAACACATATACTCTATAACAACTTTAGTTTTTAAGTTCAAATTTGGTCTGAAAATCATCGATACGTTAGGAACATTTCGATTTCAAAGTTTATCTAGCTCGACACTGTAACTTCGAACAATACTAGTGTTTGTTTAAATGTTAAAATGTTGTTGTTATTTTTCTACTATTATGAAAAGTTTTCAATGTAATGTTGTAATGCCAATGATTTATATCAATGTTTTGAATAAGCTATACATTAGCAAGTGCGTACACTTAACCACGTATACGATAAGAAATCTAATCCTATATTTTTTCAACTTTTTTCAGTTTGCTATCAGGCTTCAAAAGTGTGCGCGCACTATTAAATAAAACTACCTCTTTCTTCATCTTGTTTTATAAGATTCTCCTTTCATCATTTTATAAATTTTCTATTACATGTATTTTCTATCCTAATATTATGCACTTTATTTTTAATTTGGTGTGTTGTATAAACATCTGTATTTTTTTTATTTTTTTTATTGGCCGGGAGAATCTTCACTGCGTTTCTGTTCACCCCTAATTAAGATTAATTTTAAATAATGCCCGCTTTCACTATCACTTAAAAAAACATAAATGTTACTGCACTGTCGGATTTTCAACTTTCGATGCTGTGTCGAACGCTGATAATCCAACAGCGTATGTTAGGTGTCGAATAGTTATAATGAAAATGGGCATAAGTATTCGTTCTAAGTCAAACTATCATCAAGTCTTTACTAGTTTGTAAAAGCGAGATAATATGTAAATAAAGTTCATAATGTTGTAAGCACTAAGTTATTATAAGTAACTGTTGAACGATACATAATAAACGTATTGCTATTATCTGTTGTTTTATTAATAACTTTAGTTAGTGAATTAAATCGATTACAACGATTTATTACGTCGGCGGTGAAGAATAAAGCGCGGTGTGTGGCGAGAATGTGCAATATATTGCTTTGTTGTGGTGAATGAGGTATCTATGTAGATCTCCAATTAAGTGACATCAGTTTTGTAATCATAATAAACTATTATCTTACTTAAAAATGCTTGTCAGAATCGTATTCAAAACTTTAACTTGCAATAATTCTTAACCCCTTTAGAGCCTAAAATGTGGATTCACGCGAGACACAATGGCGTTTTAATTATTTAGGTAATTAAGGTACCCAAAGGGTTAATATTTTCAATAAAAGACAAAAGGGGATTAGTGATTGCAGTTTTTATTTTTGTTTTAAGAAGCTAGAAGATCTTTTCTCTGATGTTCGGAAATATTTTGACCTAACCAAAGCATTTGACACAGCATTTATCCGCCATATTTGAAGAAAGTTAGTTGGCATTATATAAACATTTAGGTAATAAACATAAAGTACCGTTATTTTGTTTCTCTAGCAGAATAGGGTTGTTAAAATGTTGAAGTAAGTTGTTAGAGCCGTGACGTATATCCAACGCAAAAGGCATTCCGCAGGGCAGTATCTTGGGGCCTACCTTATTATCAAACTACGCGTTGTGTTGCTTTTGCTACTATTTCTACAAATATAGTTCAAGTTTAACACCGGTCGGTTGGTAATATCTCATTCTTATTTCTATGTAGTTGAAAGCAGCAGGTAAATATAAACAAACATCAAAAGTTGATCTTCAGATGCGAAGGGTTAGATAAAAACCTAGACTAAGGCCCAGCTTTTTGATGCGTAGTTAACTCAACCAATGGTTAAATATGCTAACCAATTATTGCAAATTTCGATGAAAAACCATTTCATAAGTTAGTGAGTTAATTATTAACAATTGTCGAATAAAAGCGTTTTACTAAAATTTGAAACCATTGATAATTACCCATCATTTATCTTATCGAGTGTGATAAAGTAGGCATTGTGTCTAAGGTCTGTTGATATTACCCTAATCGGTGCAATTAATACTAGAAAATTAGAATGTTGTTAACTCAACCTAACTACGCACCAAAAACTGAGCCTTAGATGAATCATACTATTTTAAATTAAAATCCTTTATCACACTCGATAAGCCAATAAAAATAAACAGTAATAAATACCTCATTCACCTCATTAATAACATCGCTACGCTTTCATTGAAAAAACCACAATCTCCATTCAATTAAAAACGCTCAATCAATGAACTTAATTGAATTAAATGCGAGTAGGTACTGATATATCAGTACAAGCGAACTATCTCGCAATTATTCACAATTACAATAATTAATGAGACTCAGACGACAAACAAAAAAACTTCCCCGATAGTCTATTAATATCCTTTGGAAGAAAACCAGAGGTCCTCGCCCTTAATAATACTTATGGATACAACCCTGCCATTACAGTGACCCTTATTATGGAGGCCACAAGGTTGATAGTGCAGCGGTATGGATGTAAGATCACAGATTCATTGAGACGACAATGGTGATATGTTATCGCATAGGTTACATGTTTTATTGCAGTTTCGTATGTCTGCTTTAGTTTTGCTACTGGGTTTTCTTGCAGAACTTGAACGTTCACTTATATTGGAGACATCTAATTCGAAAGATAAGAGAAGAAGACGTCGCAACCAGTTAGAAGTTCTCAAGCTAGCTTCTATTTAATTTTGTGGGTAAATAGCTAGGGCTAAAGATGATGATTTCGTGTTAGACATTTTTGGAATGATCTATTAGCAAATCAATAATGAAACCACAAAAGATACGGTAATCGAAATCGAAAATATTCCACATGATCGAACCCCTAATTATGTCGTATATTTCCACAAACAAACACACATACTAACTATCTAATATACACGAGTACCCACCACGTCGCGGTTTAAGTAGTAAATATTGTATTATTGATATTATTTACGATATTCCCTTTATCTGGAGACATATGCTCGCACGCACAATAGAGGCTGACAATGTTTATTGTTTATGTCTGACAAATATGTAACTCATTGCTTATGTGTGAACTAAGTTTAGCACGTGGGTTTGTTCGATGTGCTGTTTTTTCTATAACATTATAAAATTAAGGTGGAGTGGGCAATGTTTAGCAGACATATTATCTGCGCTAGAAAAAGTGGTGAATGTATTATGTGAAACAAGGGTAAAGTTGGTATTTGTAACTAACTGACCACAAAATTCGGTAATTGCAACAACCACTTACGTGGCTGTTTTTACAAATTAGGACGAATTAGACCACAATATATTGATAGAAGCAGCATTATAAAAGAGGCGCCAATAAATATGTATGAAAGAGACTGATAATAAAAAATATAAAAGTATCATAATAAGAAGAGCTGAACTTCAAACGATTCCTTATAATGTTTTTGTAGTCAATTGATTAGAAAAATCCCAAACAAACAACATAAAACATTCTTACATTTATTGTTACAAAATGCACCTTATAATACACATGTTACATAGACGTACACTTTATTATATTCAACAGATTACAACAGAGATAAAATTATAAACTAAAACATAACATACTTATATACAAACTATATACATACAATCGCGTATACAAAGAGGAGGCTCATTGGGCGTCAATAAATTCATCCATATCGTTGTCAACGGGAAACCTGCCCAGGGATTGACCATAAGCTCTTAGAGATCTTACAGTCGAACAATGATAGTTTTTACATGTCATGGTAAGGGGGCAGAACGCTGGCAGCATTGCCACTTGGATAGTAAATAAAAAATTGTAAATGAAAATTATAAAATAAAAGCCAATAGCTCCAGGACCTTAGAACCGTATAGTGAAATCGGTGAATGCGATCTTGGTAACGTATTCCCAGTTGGTAAGGTCACACTTCTCTATCTTGCAGCCAGGAGACCCTGTTGTGCTGAGCCAGTGAATCCTGAAAATAGGAGAAAACATTGTTTATTTCGAGAAGTTCCAGTTCGAATAAAGTACAAGGTAGAAGAGCATACCAGCCCGTCCACCATGAAAACTTAGTGGAATGAGTTAGAAGTGAACTGTCGTTCCATCTTAATTGCACCCAATTTTTCACGGACAGATTTTTTTTTAATAAACTGACACAAAAGGTTCCATTCTATCAACGAAAGTGTACGTTACCCCAACAAGAAAGTGGCTCTTAGAGTGATATGAGTGGAACGTATAATTAGTGCGTTATCTGCTGTGAATGTGCACCACATAAAAAAATAATACGTGTCGTCGTTTTTGAATAAAACGGAAAAAATCGATTCCTGCTGGAGTAACGTTGTTCCAACAGGAAAATTCTAAACGAATGATCAGAGTAATGTTCACAAGGTGCATTTAATGTATTGTTTTAATAAGCCCCCAAAATTAGGTCATACCAACAAACGTTTGAACACGACTGTACGGACAACAGCTTAGGTTTAATACGTCCAATTAAGAAGGTCATCGTTATGAATGAATCCGTCGCTTTTTTGTAGTCATTCGAATTTGGTCGGATAACCAGCCGTTTGTTAAATGTTTAGTTTTATGTTTAAATCTACTTAATGCGAATATTCCAAGCTGAATATTTTCACTATATATTTTGCTATTTATTACTATTTATTTTTGACTAAACGCACTTATTTGTGGTTTACACCTACCTATCTTGGGTTGAGTCGGTTTCTTGTATTTTGCCGTCAAAGCTATGACACCGTCGTTTCGACTTTCAGCAATATTAATCGATAACGCAAGCATGTATACTTTTGAAACTTTTTATGGTTAATACAAGCGTCAAGATGGACTGAATATAGTTTTCAGCGAGCTTATAGTTTTTAAGCTGACATGACTTCACAATCATTAGAATTAATATTTGTTATGTTTTTACCTAATTATATTTTCGGCGCACATTCTTGCACAACTATAAGCTCTCTGCCCATGCACAATATTTCTCACTCTGATCTTTCGTTTAGAATTATCCTGCTGGAACAACGTTACGCCAGCAGGAATCGTTTATTCCGTTTTTTTTCAAAAACGACGACACGCACAATTTTTTTATGTGGCGCACATTCACAGCAGATTACGCACTAATTATACGTTCCACTCATATCACTCTAGAGCCACTTTCCTGTTTGTAAATATAGCTGTAAAACGTTGTTATTACGAGCACGGAAGCAAAGTTTGAATTGAAATCAATTTTACTGCCGTAGGCGATTAAATATAAAATCGAGTATGCCGCAGTTTTGCGCAGCCCCTTTTTTTCGAAAAAAGGAGGATAACATTTTCCGAAACATAAAACTTTTACCTATACCAGTGGTATCTAGCTATCGAAATGTCACGTGAACAATCAATAAAATTTTGGCATTTCGAACATCGCCATTGCTGATACAATGAAGAGCCTCTGGAATAACTATATTCTGTTCAACTGGACCAGAAAAGGGAGAAACACACTGAAAACATGTGCTTATCTTTGAAATTGTAGGATCTAAAAATTTTTTTTGGAATCCGGTATTTTTTTTTAATAGTGTTTTTATTTTACACTTTTTATTTGTACCTACCTAATAGGCGGTAGTAAGTAGTTAAGTAAGGTACCTATAATGCCTTAATAGATTACCCGAATATAATGAAACCGAACATAACCGGTAAACCCATTAGAGCATACTGACATGATGTTATTTTATGAAATGGTATAAACAATAAACAGACAATGCGATTGCAGCAATCGCGAGAGATTTGCCGTTATTTATTGAAGAATTCTGTTGTATATCTCCGAAGTACTTCATCAGATCTTCATCAAATTAAAATGGGACCAATTTCGGTACATACTCTTTCAAACAAAAAACGGATTTTCTAAAGCAGTCCACAATTGACGGAGATATCGGTGAACAAACACAAAAAAATAAAAAAATAACAAAGTCGAACATAGAACCTCCTCCTCTTTGGTAAGTCGGTCAAAAAGAGTATTAACCACTCTATATACTTCCAAGTTGATTGAGAGCGTCCGGTCTGAAGTGAAAGGGCAACTGATAGAAATTCGACAACGAAGTTTGCCGAGAGACATTCAGAAAATATTTGTTTTTAATTAATATGGATACTTACATGCGGTCCAGTTGTGCTTTAGTGCCTTGCATCTTGCCGACAATCGTTCCCTTTTTGGAGTTCTTCACCCAGCCGCCAACCCGCAACTGTTCTGCTAACTCCTTGCAGAACTTTGTGAAATAGCAACCTGATGGACAAACAGAATCTATATGTTTCGTAGCATAAACAAATAATAATATTTCTAGGTAGGCAAAGAACATACTAAATAACCGTTTTACGGAACTAAAGCGGTGTAATGCCCTTAAGGTTGCTCTAGTCGACGGCACGAACTATTTTGTGCGCGGGGTTAAAATTCATGCTATCTCATCCGATAATACGTGCGAAAGAGATAGCTCACGCTGTGATGAGCAATGCTGTGATGGGTAAGGAGCTAGTTCGCGTACGAATACACACTTTTGCAAATTTGTAGCGAAATGCATGATGATTTAGGACGATAAACAGACCTTTGGTAATATGAATATCATGAAAAAATTACTAAATATATCTGTTCAAAATAAAATTGACATTGTTGAACTACTAATCTATTCCTGTATGGTGACTGTTTTGCAATTTTCCTTCTTCTTATGGTACTTATTTGCGCCCAAAGATGCGCTAAAATTAGTGTTGAAATATGGAACTTTCGACGATCATAACTTTCAATTTTTTTTTCCATAAACGGCTAGATGATGAGACAAAATAATATCATCTTTTATTTTGAACGTACACCGTCAAACAGTGGAGTAATTGCCAGACTAAGTTTGTGTAGAACAATGATCGACTAGGGTGACCTTAACATACTTCTTTTGCTTCACACACGTACTATAAAATACAAATACTATTACTACTCGTAATACAAATATGTATATACAAGTATGCTTATCTGGTGCCTTATTAGGTACTGAAGGATCTTAACAATTCGACATTATTTTATAATCCATTCGTATGTGTATGTATTAATGTTATCAAAAAAAAAAACTGTAAGTATTCAAAAGAACTGTAGCGTTACGAAATGGAACAAATTACTTTGATGTTTTTTTTTGGAATGTAGAAGTAATATCAGCCTTTTAATGTTCCCACTGCTGGGACAAAGGCCTCCTCTCTGTGAGAGGGGATAGGCCCTAATCCACCACGCAGGCCCAGTGCGGGTTGGTGAATGTCACATGTCTTCGAATTTTTGGTTCTAGGACATGCCGGTTTCCTCACGATGTTTTCCATTACCGTTTTGAGAGTAGTGGTGATGAAATAATTTACACAAATTAAAGTGCCTGCTGTTCGAATACACGACCTACAACTTGTAAGTCGCGACCTTTACCACTGGGCCACCACTGCTCACTCTATGTAGAAAATATAGGTTACTAACTAAAGTTTACTTCTGCTAAAGCAAATCCTGATGAAAGTTTCGACAACTATTTGGTCACGTGAACCCACAAAGATACATAATATATAGACAATCATTGCGAAATGTTGTTTGTTGTGGCCGATATCTCGTCCCAAATCGCTCATTGACATCGACCTAAATGCAAGTGGTACAGGTCTAATTTTATAAACAGTTGAATGATTTGCTCTTTCTTTAGATCAGCTGTCGATGGTTTGAATCGTTGAATGTTAAACGATCGATCGAATAGGGATGTTCCCTGTGTAGAAAAACCGGCCTAGTGCGAGTCGAACTCGCGCACGGAGGTTTCCGTACCATTATCGCAAAATACGCCAAAAAAACACGTTTGTTGTATGGGATATTTATTTTATTCTGTTTTTAGTATTTGTTGTTATAGCGGCAGCAGAAATACATCACCTGTGAAAACTTCAACTGTCTAGCTATCACGGTTCATGAGATACAGCCTGGTGATAGACGGACAGATAGACAGATAGACAGACGGGTCCCGTTTTTACCCTTTGGGTACGGAACCCTAAAAATGATAATTCTATTTAGTCCGTCAGTGAAATTATTAAATAATATTGGACCCGTATTTTTGGCTTAATCAAGTAAATAAAACCGGCCAAGTGCGTGTCGGGCCACGCGCATTAATAGGGTTCCGAAGTTGCATAATAATGCGGACTAAAAAGAGGGTGTTGTTACATGAACATTAGAACGGTTTCAGCGGCTCACAAAGTCTAAAAACATAGGATGATGTTTTTTTTTTAATCTATATTCTCGCGTTTGACCATTATCTCGCCTGATGGTAAGCGATGATGTGGTCTGCGGTGAAACACGCTTGTCTAGATGTAATCTTCTATTCACTCTTGACTTAAACTAAATAAGGACTAAAGGTCTATCCACACATATCAGGGCCGTGCCCGGGACGTGGACAGACCTCGACTCGTTCACACACGTCCGTGCACGGGACGTGCCCGGGCCCGTGCACGGACGTGTGTGAACGATGTCGTATAAAATGTTCCCACCGATATTTTTTTGAGCCCCTGACGGGACCCGGCCCTGTCATGTCCCGGGCACGCCCCTGATATGTGTGGATAGACCTTTACTGGTAACTGAAGAAGGAGTTATAAAATCCAACTTCGCAACTGAAGTTAGAAATATATTATCTATTTGAATACCACCACGGTTGTGAATTGCGAAAGGAGCCGATATGAACGCGCGCTAGAGCCACGGGGAATGGTATAGTTCCTGGATCCTTGCGTGCACGCTCCTTGTTTATTTCTCTTTCTGATTTAGAAAAAAATCGTATGTGTACCTCTAATACCGCAGATTAGAGTTGAATCCTCTAATCTGCGGTATTTACTATTTAATTCTGGAAAGTTTTACGCCACTCAATTAGTGATGAAGTCGGGTCGAATATTGACTTTATAAAAGGATATCGACAAAAGAAAATAAGTAATTTGCTTGGAAATCGAATCTAATTTGACTTTACTTTTACGTTTTAATTACAAAACGTCGAAAATACTTCTGCACTAACACAAAATAGACTCCACCGCGCGCATGCGCCGTATGGACTACGGACTGGTACTGCCAACGACTCCGGTCACTCCAATGCGTTATTCGAGCTTAAACATTATTAATTTAGAAGTCATTATTATTAAGGATGTTATGATTTTATTTTTGTATATTTTTACATGGTTCATAAGCATATATTTACTATCTGTTTTACACAGCTAACAACCTTATTTAAGTAATTTTTCAATGGCATTTGTACAAAAATTTGACTGTGCCAAGTACATTTTATAAGTTGGTCGACTATTACTCGTAAACTATAAAGCCTGTTATGATTTAATTTTTGTGTATTTTTACGTGGTTCGTAAGAATTATATTTACTCTGTTTTACACAGCTATCAACTTTATTTAAGTTATTTTTCAATGGCATTTGTACAACATTTTTACTGTTCCAAGTACATTTTATAAGTTGGTCGACTATTACTCGTAAACTTGTAAAGCCTTGTTATCCGTGATAATTTTCCTTTTAATTTCGTTATATTTACTACTGTCGTGATTTTTTTTTACATAGCCAAGAGCAACCATTTCGCTGGCAGGGGGGGGGGACACTTGACTCTAACATAAATTTGCAACTTAAAACTTAATTTTACGCAAACGAATCTCTGAATCGAAAAATGGTTTTAACAAACCCATAATATTTTTAAATGGCCTATCCAACGATACCCCACACCATGGGATAGATGAGAAAAAAAAAATACATCCCCACTTTACGTCTATGGGAGGTACCCGAAAAAAAATTATTATGTTACCACTTTGTCGGAATTATTAATATGTATATACATGCCAAATTATAGCTTTCTAGTACTTAGATTCTCTGAGCTAAGCTGCGGACGGACTGACGGACAGAGCGAAACTATAAGGGTTCCTTGTTGATTTCGGAACCCTAAAAAATTTACAAAGATATAATGCATCAAAGTTCAGGAGTGGGGGCTTGTGACGTTACTTTTTCAGTATAAGTGTAGCACACCGTGACGTCACACGATATTTCAACGCACTGTATCGTCGTAATATTTTGTTTACGTGAAAAAAGAAAAAAATACGTGTCTAATATTTTTAGGTTATCTAACTGACGTGACGGTCTAAATAAGATATTTTGTTCAACATCGCTGTTGTATCGTATCAAACCAAGCTTGGAACTGATGACACAATATATAAAATGGTGCTCTACAAAGAGCAGTTGTTGTCAAATAATGCCTTATCTAGAGGGCATATATACAGAAACAAAACTATTTTGTGTCTATTCTAATTTTAAAGGTGTCCATCCCAAAAATAATCAGAAGAAGGATTCAAAACTTTCGAAAAGAAATATTGAGTATGAGAAAACTACTGACCTTGTACCTGCCCATAGACTTCAAATTCCACTGCAGCCAACGCATTAGGATCATCGGCACCCATCACAGAGAATATCGACCAGTATTTAAACAACAAATTTTTGTATTACAAAAAAAAATACATTGCCCACGCAATGCACTGAAAAAATAGAGACTTGTTCTCACCGTTCAGTATCGCGCCCAAACTATTGAAATCCGACCGCCCAAGTGCCAATAGTTCGCCAGCCGCCCTAGTTTATCTACCTATATTGAATTTATTTATATGCAGATTCAAGTGCACGTTTTATTTATGGGGTAGTAGATTACATATTTTATTATGATGGTTCGATCAACTTAAAATCATGTTTTAAATGTTTATTATGATTGGGAATTGTAAAGGTTGACACAGATACATCTGTGTAAAAATTTTGAAATTTTAAAAATCCTCTTCACATTTTTACTGTATGCTTTATAATTTATCTAGTAGTAGACGCGCTTCGATCGACAATCTATTGAACACGTAATTATGACACGATATCGAAAACACCCCGATTCAAACAGTAAAACGCCCATAACTTTTAAACAGCTGATCCGATTTTTATCCCACATAGCTAAGAATACTCTCGATAAAGTTATCTTTTAAACAAGGAAAACGAAATCATAGGAGCTATGATGCCACAGACAGATACAGAAATACACACATACCCGAATACACAGACACACGTTAAACTTATAACACCGCTCTTTTGACGTCGGGGGTTAAAAACAGGCGCAAGAGACTTATAAAATACAGGATGAAACAGCAATTCATAGCTGCCAAAACTTGGCAGTCAAACATTAACTAACTGAAGAATCGCTGAAAACCTACAAAGCCTTGTGGATATTTTTTATTAATTGTTATTTGAATTCTTATGAGAGAATAAAGTTATTCCAGCAAAATTTGTACTATAGTACTAAAAGTACTAGTAGTACAAATTAGTAGTAGTAGTAGTAGTAGTATAGTAGTAATAATTCACCCTTTGCCTTGCCGAATTCACTAACGTAATCAATCATGGACGCAAGTAGGTGTGTGATCACTTGATCAGTTTTCGAGGGGTGTCTCTGGGTGTCGCATTGTATGACTACTTTTATCACCTTGGGTTCTACCAGTAAAAATAATTGTATGGGTAAATGAATAAATAAACATTAAAAAAGCCAGAATCAACTGTAGACACTAGAAAAGTGTCGAAGCAAAACAGCTCGACGAGTTCTGGAGAAGCGTTTCAATTGTCCCGATTCAATATTATTAATCAGAAAAGAACAGTGGCTTACAATGGCGAAGTAAGAAAAAACATAATTCCTACTTCCCTCCATATCAAAGTATCAAGCAGGAGACAGAACAGATCTAAGCACATAGGTACAAAGGAACATTTCCAACTGGGGTAAACCCAGTTGCCAAGCATCAGGAATAAAAATTCACACTCATATTAATGGGTTCTAAATGGTGAGCTGTATCACTTGATTCCAATAAAATTGATAGTGCAAAAACGCACGGATTCTCCAAAGCCCGTGTCGCAGGCTGTTGTGGACTGTATAGGTTCTTGATGTAAATAAAACACTTTATTCTTGTTGTTTCTTCTGAAAGAGCAAGGGCGGCCTTAACCGCTGCGAGGCTCCGGGCGGGCGGCAGATGTTTGCGAGGCCCTTGTCCTTTTTAAAATGATGAAGGGATAATATACGAGAAATTAAAAACTTGGCATTTATTGTTATTAATAATTTACTATGTATTAGAGTCAGGGTTTCTTCATTGAAAACGATCTTCTTAATAAAATATACTTTTATTGAAACACTTTCTAGTTACAACAAGAAGACATAGTTTTACAATGACACAATCATAGATGAAACAAAATAAAATAAACCAGCGTTCTAAAATTGAATATCCGCTGAACTAAGAACGGACAGTGTTGTTGACCTCTGATAAAATAAAGTTACTTTTTTATTATTTTTCTAACTTAAATACTTATACGGCTAACTTTATTTTATTGTTAGGAATAACTGTTTGCTAAGGATAAAACTGGAAGCGTTTTGGGTTGTAGCGCGAGGCCCCTGCAAGAGCCGACTGGGAAGAAAGTGTTTCATTTACATCAAGAACCTATACAATCCACAACAGTCTGGTCCTTCGAGCCGGATCACTTTCCAACAACTCCAGATGCAACTTGATGACTATGTCACATAACCAAAAACTATGTATATTAATTATTATCATTGGTTTTCCTGTATCAGTTATTAAATGTTTCTAGGTTAGTAGAGTATCTCCCATCGATACACAAACAAAAACCTATCATTAAATTCCCTGTAGCAGTACATAAATCGGTCAGTCAAGAAGGAAGCTCCCCCCCTCAGGGCCAGGACCTGGAGTGGACGGTTCCGCAGGCAATTACTAATTATATGATTGCCCATTGATTGCACTAACCGTTTCCTAATAAACTCTGCCGGTGACGTTCAGGGAATGTGGGTGAAGGATTTAGTTTTGAACGTGTGTTGAGCAATGTTATACGTAATAAATAATGGTGACAGTCTTTCAGAAAATAAAATTAGGAATGGTTTTATTAATACGACGTTAATAAAATACGGTTTCTCGTAATTAATTGTAATTATTAGTTACTCATCTCTTTCCTTTTTCGCGTCATTACACACCAAAAAGAAATAATGAAAAAGCACAAATCGAAATTAAAGGTAGATTCAAAGTTAATGATTATTATATTGTTACTGGTGTCATATTTGCTCATACAGCATATTTCACAGATGACTTATCAGTATGCGAGATTTGTCAGCAGGTTGACAAACTCTGTAAAGCCTTTTTTGAATACACAGCGAGTAAATAATTACCCATGTAGAAAAATAAAATCTTTATTATGAACAACACAAAAAAAACATACAGTACAAACATTTTCAAAAACAAAGTGTAAAAGAGGCGGTCTTGTCGCACAGGGCAATCTCAAGAACAACTTTTGCATTATTTTTATTATCGCAATAAAAAAGTAAGGTATCTCAGATATTTTTTCGTTTATGATATTTAAGAAAAACACTATACTTAGTTCGAACTCGTTTTATTTACTGTTAAACAAAGAAACTTTTAAATTTTGGTCTTTTTGCTATCCATCTTCGCCTTCACTGTCTGAAGACAACAAATTATTACATGGTACAGACCCCTCACTTAATATATCTTTGTTTACGCTTGATTGGGGGCCTACTTCCAAAATCTGGTGTACCAAGCTTTATTACTTTTTCGTGTCTGTTAATAAGTATTCTCCTTTATCCACCGCTCTTTTTGAATCGCTTCAATTGTCTTAAATCCATTTTATTGTTTTCTAATAAAGTGCACACATCACATCATCAGCCTATTAATGTTCCCACTGCTTAGACACAGGCCTTCTCTCTGTGAGAGGGGATGGGCCGTAATCCACCACGCGGGCCCAGTGCGGGTTGGTGGATGTCACATGTCTTTGAATTTTTGGTTCTAGGACATGCCGGTTCCCTCACAATGTTTTCCTTCACCGTTTTTGAGAGCAGTGGTGATGAAATAACTTACACAAAGTTAAAATTAGCGCCTGCCTGGGTTCGAACCCATGACCTACAAGTTGTAAGTCGCGGCCGATACCACTGGGCCACCACTGCTCTAATAAAGTGCATTGTGAATCAAATACGTACGTACAGATAACACCGCTAAACATTGATCATTTTATACTAATTTATAATCAGGTGGTTCCCATAGCGTTCTAATTAAGTGCTTTTATTTTTATAATAATCCCGATCAATACTATATGTTTACCTTCTTATTAAGTTCACCCCCAAGTATGTCATTAAAACTTATACTTTCATTAAATGCTACTACAGGAGTACAAATTTTACCGAGACTTTTATCCTTGCTTCTTGCAAATAGGTCCTACAACTGTCTTATAACTTAATCTTGTAGTGTACTATAAGTCACAGTTATAAGACCAAGTGATTTTGTGTATTAGAAGACTGATAATTTAATCCTGTAGTGTACCTTAGTTACAAGAACAAGTTATCTTGAGTATATCGAAGCTTGTGGAATGCTATTATAAGAATGGAAGTCTTTACCAGTGCTAATATAAGAGTTTTAGCCTTTGCAGCCCTTTAATTTTTATTATAGGACTATTTTGCTAGTTGGGACACTACCTGCCAGTCTGACCCAGGCCGGAACCGAACCGAGGACCTCAATATGTACTCATTTATGTTTCACCAGATTAATCGTGACCTCGGGCCTGTTATTGAGACATTCCAGACGGAAAAACCCAATATTACACTACCTAGCCAACTCTAACTAACCAGGAAGGAACCGAACTGAGGAGCTTAATGTACTAATTTATGTTTCACCAAATTGCGTAATCCAGACCTGGGACCTGTTTTTATAAAAATTCCAGACGGAAAAACCCAATAATAAACTACCTAGCCAGTCTGACCCAGGCAGGAACAGAACCGAGGACCTTAATGTACTCATTTATGTTTCACCTATTAATTTTGTACCATATATTCCTAAACCGATCGAGATATCTTACATGATCGTTAGGCATATTTCAGATCAAGTAAGCAATTCTTGGCGGAATAAATTTTATTTATTCCTTTTTTTTTATTTATTATATTATTTATTATTATTATATACTTTATTGTACACTATAAGTTACATTTATAAAGAAAACTCAAAAACACATACAATGGAAATGGGCAGCCTTATCGCATGCCGCAATCTTTTCCATGCAACAACTTTTAAATATATTATTGGCTACTAGTCGATGCAGAACATTATCAGAGCATTATGCACCTACATGATATTTGTTGTGGCGCTATAAATTATACCTTAAACAATATGAGTTAAGTACTTTTTTTTTGTGTATTCTCGATGCTCAATCAAAGTGATTGGTTATTGCTTACTGGGCGAGCCGTGGAGACTAAGCCCCTTTTCACACGCTCCGGTTGCCGGGTAGCCGCTACCGGGTAACCGGCGGCGAATGTATAGGCATGTACGCCGGTACGTGTGAAAGCTTAAATATAGTCCTCGCCAAACTTCTTGGCCGCCCTTAAGGGCGCGGCGAAGCATGAATTGTCCATACAAACGTAATACCTAAATCATTTGTAAGTTGAGCATATTTCCACCAAATTATGCTAATATTCAGACAGTATTTATCTAGGTTCCTACGTCTTTTTTTTTTCAAAATACTTACCTAAAATGAAGTTTAAGCGAATTCCATTTCGTACATTTTTACAGCGTAAATGACATGTTTTCTTATTGATTTTTCTATCTTAAAAAAAACAATATCTATAAAATTGTCAACGCTATAACATAGCTCATATTATCAAGAAATAAATTATCGAAAAAAAATTAAAAAAACATTAAGTTTTCATTCATAATTTTTATTACGGAACACATAAAAATAATCATACATTTTCAATAGCTAGTATTGCTGTCGCGTCGAGCACGTCATGTCAATGTGTGTGTAGGCTTTTGTTCGGGGCACTTCGGGGTTGTTTACTGTTTGTTGTATTGTATATTTTTTACCCGACTACCGAAGGAGGGTAATGTGTTTATCAGTCTATTTATGTATGTATGTTTGTTCCTATGTGGCGTTCTAGAAACCAAACGCGTGGGCCGATTTTGATGGTTCTTACGTCAATCGATTCGCCTTAACCCCGCGAGTGTCACTGGCTACATAAAAATTGGCAAATAGGTAAATAGCGGTTCTTGGGCGCCATATTGTGGGGGCCCAAATTTGTTTTTTCGTATCGTGTGGGGTATCAAAATAAAGGATTTTAAGAGGTGATTTCAAAAATAACACTTATATGTTTAAATGTACCTGATTCGAAAAAAAAAATAACCAAAAAGTTATAAATAAAAAAAGTTAATTAAAAAAATCAAAAACCCTGACTGCTTGAAAAGCGAACTAAAAAGACGTAAACAAGGAGAAAATCATGCTGTACAGTCGGAGGATACGTCTGGTTTTGGTCAGCCAGCTCGCGAAGATGTATCCTCCGACAGCACAGCATGCTTTTCTCCTTGTTTACGTCTTTTTAGTTCGCTTTTCAAGCAGTCGGGTTTTTTGATTTTTTTAATTAACTTTTTTTTTTGTGGTTTGTTGTCAGTGTTAGACGATTACTTTACTGTGCTGCTCGTGCGTATTTATTTATTTTCTAAGTACTTATTGTAATATTTCTGACACTATTGACCTAAGCTATGAACTTGGATTTAGATTTGCCTTGTGATTTGAACTTTGATATTGAGTAATCTACTTTCTTACGAACTTTGCGTTGTTTACGGACTTTATTATTTACGATTTGGTTTGGTTGCCGACATGGACTCCGAGCGTTGGGATGTTTCTCACAGTAAGTACCTATATCCCAATGATATAATACAATAAGTTACTATTTTTACCAGATACAAGGACAATTGCAAATAACAAACCGCAAATACTGTATTTTTATAATTATGGACGCCTAAAGGACTGGCATATGAAAAAAATTAAAAAGGCAACGAATTTTGGAATTCAATAGTCTTAAAATTAGAAGAATTTTATTTTAAATGTATATTGCCTGAATTAATAGATCCCCGTTTACCTAGAAATCTGCCTATCAGAGACAGAATATAAACTTTTTTTTTCTTTACCTACGTAATGTACAATTATTACAATGTACAATTGTACATATAAACTAAAAAGCGTGCGTAAAAATGTTTTCTGATTATCATTATTGTATTTTTGTATTTCGTTCAGTCGATAATATTTATGGTCACCCTACACGACTTTATCACGTTTTGATTTATATTTTTTAAATAGATGAATGATGACCTATAAAGTAAAACATAACTAAATAAATGTTTATACGAAATTGTTGTTTTTATTTTGAATATTCTTAGATCAGAGCGCTGTTATTTGTCTGTACCTACTTATGCGTAAATAGGCATAAATTATTGGAATATTTGTCTTGTACTAATACTTTGCCTAAGTAACATTTGTATTATTTTACTTGCATTCATTATTTATTATAACAATACATATTTGAGGTTTCGTAAAAGGCATAGTTACCTACATAAATAAGACAAAAGAACGCCGGCGCAGTTCGCGTTGGCCGGCTTGCCGGCTTTCGAGTCGTTATGAATGGAAGCCTATCTACTCGCACACACACGGCTGCGCACGGCGCACCGCGTGTGTGTGCAAAGCGAGATAGCAATACTCTGAACGAATTCTTCACTCGTCTCGAATTGCATTTGCGAGCTCCGTTCGCCGCGCTCTTAAGATGGTTTACTGCATGCGCGGGGCACGAAACGGTGCTGTTATTGTATGAGATTTACTACTGCGCAGCCATTGTAGCCAACTTCAGGGCGGCCAAGAAGTTTGGCGAGAACTATACATGGCTAAACACTTTGCCCCCGGTTACCCGGTAGCGGCTACCCGGCAACCGGAGCGTGTGAAAAGGGACTATACTGTGATTTTTAATTTCGTGGACTAAACTGACAGCTGCTATTGTCCTTATTTTTTTAAAATGTTGCAAGCGCGGAGCATATTGTTGTAGGTAAGGCTCAATCATAAGTGATTCATCGAATCGATGTGACATGACTCCTGAATTTATTTTTACTAATTGGTGTAAATAAATGTTTTAAGAATATAAACGTAATATGTTTAAATATAACAGTATTCATACACATACTACATGAACTTTTATTGTGTTAAATATGAAATCAAAAATAAAATAAATGCAATCAATAAAACTAAATGAGTAGAAACTAAATATGGGCCGCTAGTTTCTAAACAAATTATTTTTTTATGCCGGGTAATAATTTCATTTTCGATCTACTTCGATTTTCGATTAACTTTCGATCACTCAGGATAGTTAGGGTACGACACTATTTTAATGTAACGATAAAGTGACAACCCCCCAAATGTCAGTTTAGTCCACGAGATAATAAATCACATTATAACTGATTATGACAGCTTAATGTACCAAATAGACAGTTGAAGCGAACCTTAGAGGGGAAGTACCCTAAATATTGATATACCAATTATTCGATTCTATTAAAGTAAAGAGGCTATACCAGGAACACGTTTATTAACACAGTTCACATAAAATACCAACAAGACATTTTTTCCTTGACGGATGTGTTGTCGTTAATGACAACACGACAAGTTCTGATCTTAAATGGGTATACAACCTCCATCAGATTCCCTCACGGAACAAATACCTATCCGTATGGCCTACAGATAACCAGGCTTGAGCCTGGGGCGAAAGAGTATTTTCGAAAGCATCCAATATATTTTGGCAGTGAATTTGTCATACTCTTTCATGGGTTCAAATTATTTGCCTAGCCTAATTGACTTACGCAATAAGGCTGAAGGTTTCGTCACGATGTTTTCATTCACCGAAACTTAGAAAGTACATATGAACTGAAATAGTCACATTGGTACTTGCCCGGATTTGATCGCACGACCTCAAGCACGAGAGGAGAGGTCTTGGCCACTGGGCCTGTTGCTGGGTTGAGGAGGGCAGATTGGCCATCGCTACATGTACTTCAGCTTCATCCGGTTATGCTGGAAGCTGTTCCCACCATAGTTGGAAAAAGCTAGGAATATTGTTTTTGGTCAGGTTAGGAGTTGAATGTATTTTCAAAGTCCCATCCCCATTTACTTTAGGTCAACTATGGGTTCATAAAGTTAAGCTATTTGACACTTTGATTCGCTATCCCCTTTTCGAAAGCTATCCTATCAATCATCATCAATACATATAATAAATTTGTAGAGAAGTCGTTTTTGTACATCGAAAATAATTCCAAATAAAAAGCTTTTTACAAAAAAATACTACCGACTTCCAAATAAAAAGACTACAAAGTGAAAAATAACTTTATTTTTGGAAGTCGGTGTCTTTGGTAGGTACCATTTTTTTTACGTTATAGACACCGACTTCCAAAAATAAAGTTATTTTTCACTTTGTAGTCTTTTTATTTGGAAGTCGGTAGTATTTTTTTGTAAAAAGCTTTTTATTTTTCACTTTTTAGTTGTACAAGTTGTATAGTAAGGTACCTATAACGCCAGAATAGATTACCCGAATATCATGAAACTAGAGTATTACCGATGAAATGAGAGATCTGCGTACCCCTTTAGAGCGTACTGGCGTGATGTTATGTTATGAAATGGCGTAAACAATAAACAGACATGCGATTGCAGCAATTCCGAGAGATTTGCCGTAATTTATTGAAGAGTTCTGTTGTATATCTTCGAAGTCCTTCATCAGATCTTCACCAAATTAAAATGGGACCAATTTCGAAACATACTCTTTCAAACAAAAAAAGAATTTTCAAAATCGGTCCAAAATTGACGGAGATATGCGTGAACATAAACAAAAAAAAAAAAAAAAAAAAAAAAAAAACAAACATAATGTCGAACATAGAACCTCCTCCTTTTTGGTAAGTCGGTTAAAAAATAGCCAGGGTGTTAACCAACAGAACCCATTGCCAGCATTTTTGGATTTTTTTGAATTGTTGTCTGTTTATCTGTTTAGTAGTGCACGCATAACGTAAAATGTACGAAACCAATGTACGTTTAACCTTTTAATGTATCTTTTATACATAACAATTGTGCGTAACGTTAAGTATTACTTAGAATAGGGTAGGCATTTGACGGAAGCGAAGCCGCGGGCACAGCTAGTACTGGAATAGAATAGTACATATTGTACTTTATTGTACACCAAAAAGTTACACATCTCTTTACAAGAACTTAATACAATGAGTATAATGGCGGTCTTATCGCTAACAACGATATCTACCAGTCAACCTTTGAATAGACTGAAAAAAATTAACATAAAAAAACCGGCCAAGTGCGTGTCGGGCCACGCGCAGTAATAGGGTTCCGAAGTTGCTTAATAATGCGGACTAAAAAGAGGGTTTTGTTGTTGTTACATGAACATTAGAATGGTTTCAGCGGCTCACAAAGTCTAAAAAGGGGCCCACATAGAATGATGTTTTTTTTTTAATCTATATTCTCGCGTTTGACCACTATCTCACCTAATGGTAAGCGATGATGTGGTCTACGGTGAAGCACGCTTGCCTAGATGTAATCTATTCACTCTTGACTTAAACTAAAGAAGGACTAACTGGTAACTGAAGAAGGAGTTATAAAATCCAACTTCGCAACTAAAGTTAGAAAAATATTATCTATTTGAGTACAACCGCGGGTGCGAATTGCGAAAGGAGCCGATACGAGCGCGCGTTAGAGCCACGGGGAATGGTATAGTTCGTTCCTTGATCCTTGCGTGCACGCACTCTTTGTTTATTTCTCTTTCGGAATTAGAAAAAAATCGTATGTATTCCTCTAATACCACAGATTAGAGGTGAATCCTATAATATGCGGTATTCACTATTTCATTCTGAAAAGTTTTACGCCACTCAATTGGTGATGAAGTCGGGTCGAATATTGACTTAATAAAAGGATCGATCGAGTCTAATTTGACTTTACTTTTACGTTTTAATTACAAATGTCGAAAATACTTGCGCATGCGCTGTATGGACAACGGACTGGTAAGTACCTACTGCCAACGACTCCGGCCACTCCAATGCGTTATTCGAGCTTAAACATTATTAATTTAGAAATCATTATTATTAAGGATGTTATGATTTTATTTTTGTATATTTTTACATGGTTCTTAAGCATATATTTACTATCTGTTTTACACAGCTAACAACGTTATTTAAGTAATTTTTCAATGGCATTTGTACAAAAATTTTACTCTGCCAAGTGCATTTTATAAGTTGGTCGACTATTACTCGTAAACTTGTAAAGCCTGTTATGATTTCATTTTTGTATAGTTTTACATGGTTCGTAAGTATTATATTTACTCTGTTTTACACAGCTATCAACTTTATTTAAGTAATTTTTCAATGGCATTTGTACAAAATTTTTACTGTTCCAAGTACATTTTATAACTTGGTCGACCATTACTCGTAAACATGTAAAGGCTTGATATCCGTGATAATTTTCTTATTATATATTATATTATATATATATATTTACTAATGTCGTCAATTTTTTCACATAGCCAAGAGCAACCATTTCGCTGGCAGGGGGGGGGACACTTGACTCTAACATAAATTTGCAACTTAAAGCTTAATTTTACGCAAACGAATCTCTGAATCGAAAAATGGTTTTAACAAACCCATAATATTTTTGAATGGCCTATCCAACGATACCCCACACCATGGGATAGATGAGAAAATAAAAATACATCCCCACTTTACGTCTATGGGAGGTACCCGAAAAAAAAATATTTTTCATGATTTTATGTTACCACTTTGTCGGAATTATTAATATGTATATACATACCAAATTATAGCTTTCTAGTACTTAGATTCTCCGAGCTAAGCTGCGGACGGACAGACGGACAGAGCGAAACTATAAGGGTTCCTTGTTGACTTCGGTACCCTAAAAACGGTGTAATGCTACGATAAAATTTATATAATAATACATCAAAATTATATCATCATCATATCAGCCGAAAGACGTCCACTGCTGGACTTACGCCTTCCCCAAGCGTCGTCACATTGACAAAGATTAATAAAAAAATAACAAAAAATATACAGATATAAAAAACGATACACAAACTTTTTTAAATTCTATAGGCTCGCGTTTGACCACTATCTCACCACTTACTAACTTACATTATAAACATACATTAATATTAGTTATATATGTTATTTCATAGAAGGTGAAAAAGAAACACATACTTCGGCAGTCGGGTAAAAAGGGTTGAATATTTTTACCGGACGGACGGGATCGCTTGAGCTCTGTACACGGGAGGGTGTAAGTCTCCAGCCCCAGCGCGTTGACGCCCTGTACCTACAGTTCAGCTGCAAGAATCCTGGAGTGTTGACTGATGGCTGCTATGTGTTGAGAGGTGAAGGCTTCTTACGTGGGAAATAAAAGACTTGATTCTTCATGACTATTTGAAGCGGTTATGCAGGTCCCCAATGTTCAGGAGGTGTGAGGATAATATTTGCATGTCGAAGGCTACAATTAGGTCGATGCGCATGCGCGCTCTCGAACTCCGAAACTTTACTTTATTGAGGACCGCAAAATCACTCGCAAATTAGTTTTTAATTTTAGGTCATTTTCATCATGTACATAGAAAGAAAGAAAGAAAGGAAACTAGTTTATTTGGCACGCACAGATACACACAATGTAGGTACAAATAAAAGGGAACTTAATTTTAAAACAATTACATACAATATACATAGTGTTCCCCGCGGCTGCGCCAAAAAGGTCCAGTTCAGCAAAATGCAAGACAACTGGGAGTTGCCTGACGCTGGTTTTCAACAGAACCTTACATAACCTATAGATCAACAAAACCCCTCTTGTCCCTGAAGGAACTATGACATATTATATATGGGCGTGTACGCCTAGAAGCCCTCTATTCAGTGACTATATACCATCCAGATCCGTGACTATATACTTACCCTGAAAATATTCTCCAGGCGGAATAAAGGATGAAGAGAAATTTTGTTGATTTTTCAACTTAGAAGTTATTTTCTTCTAAAGCTATGTAATTTACATCTATTCTAATATATGGACCTTATAGCCCTTCTATAAGACTATAGAAATACATTACGTCTATAGTTACATTTACATCTTTCAGGCGCGTAACTGCCTGTGAGCGTCAGTTTGACGAAAAAGTGCAAATTTACAACATTAAAACTTAATTTGTACTTAAACTATCTGAGGGATTTCCACCTACCAAAGTCGACCCGGTAGCTATACCAACAGGCTATCCTGGGGTAGCACTTTGGTAGGTGCTACTTTAACCCTCGAACGAGTACCCACCCTGGAAGGGGTAATTTTATTAAAAACTTGTGTGATCCCGCAACCTTGCAAGTCGACTATCTCCCAAACCATCAAAGCTATCCTCACTCTAGAAGTGTGGTTGGGAAGACAGGCGAACAGACTAACGAGTGATAGTACTTCAACAGGTACATCTATATACCTTCAGGTACTTAGGGCACCTGCAAGCGGCTAATTTGATTGCGCGATTCCACCATCATCCATGGATGGTTTAGGGTACGTGCCAGCAAGCTCCCGAGAGGTACCGTAATGCTTCAGGAAGCATATTGATAATCTTTCAGGCACCAAGTGGGTCTGAAAGCGGTTAGTCCGCTAACACGTATATTGAAAACTGTACTGGTTCGTACAAACACATTATCTCAACTAAGTGGTGTTTATGTATATAAACACCACTTAGAGTAGAGTCGTGTAGTTCTAGTATTAGAACTACATGACTCTACTCTAAATACAGGGCCTAGGTACAAGTCTAGGATAACTAGAAACGCTAAAATGACAATAACATGATTACTGACCACATAATTAAGGAAAATGTGCCTGCATTTACCGTTTCAGGGTAAGATTCTGTTAGCCCTTGCTATGTACTGTTATTATGTACTGATTATCCGTCATAGACATAGGGTAAATAATTTAGAACACCTAGTTTGTGTTTTCTAACAAACTAAATAGGATAAATAAGTATTCAAAACTGGCGCGTCAGTGGATCGCACGGCCCACTACTTGAGAGTTTGAGACCTTATTTCAGGGGTCTCGAAGAAAACGTTTATAAGCTATGTGACGCCTCGTAGCGAACAATATTAATGGATGAAATCAGGTAGAAACCGAAAAGCATTAAAGGGAAAGGAAATGATTTTTAACGAGGTGTATAGGAAGTTAGTGACTGGGCTTGTCTTACTGGTAAAGACAACGGCAACTCATTCCACAATCGCACATCCTGGACCGTGAATAATTTGACCAGGATCTGTGACCAGGTGGAAAGGAGGCTCTAGAGAGGAAGTCACTACCTACCATAAAGATTCAAAAGGGGCAATTATGAGGATAAGATCTCTATAACAAACACGTCATGTGTTAGGAACATTATGAAGTTTGACAAAATAATGAAAACTGACCTTATAATTTAATGCCCTTTGTCTATGTATTGAATATATCTTTATAAAAGATGTTATAGCAAGATGGGATCATATTTTAAAAGCTGCTTTTGCTTATGTATAACGGTAGAGGTATATGAATAAGTTTCGCGAAGAAAGTCAGCCAATACCAAAAAAAAAAAAGATTTCCATGCAAAGTTTCGTTAGCTAACCAAAATACGTAGGGCAATATTTGTTTATTGTAAATCAATGTATATGTTCCTTGGGGACTCCAAGGGCTGTAGCGAAATTATAAAATTTTCAGGCAATCTTCAGATTAGCCCAGTAGCTGAACCCGTGAAGTTTGGTAGCGATCGATCGGGTCAACAGATTTTTTTATTGTGTTTTTTAAATTTTGTACATTGCCCCAAACTACATCACAAGACTGCCTCCAATAAAAAACCCCCCACCCTCCCCACCGTAACCCCCCGTCACACCCCGTCCCGTTCCCATCTATCCACCAGAAGTCATTTCCTCGATTTCATTACACTCTTTCTCTTTCCGAACAGCCTCCAACGTGTTCAGTAAGTCTCAATAACTTTCTCTTATACTCTATTGGGATCGGACGTAAGACATTCGCGTAAACATGAAATAGAAACAATACGTCTATGGGTAATCCACATTCCCCTTGTTCATTATGTTAACTCCTGTCACTTATTTTACTTCTATATTCTTTGTCGCAAATGCTACTTTGCTACTGATTTATAGTAGGCGTTTCAAACAACCAGGAAGTTCTTTATATACAGAGCTTTGCTAAAAAAAGAACATATATATATGTGTATTTGTTAATTTTTATTATTTTATATAAAATACTTGTCCAAAATTAAATGACGAACCAGTTAATGATGAACGAATTTATTTTAAAATGTGTAAATTATCGTGTATCCGAACGGTGTAGCCGTCAACTTACAGATCAATACTTACAATTTTATAAATACCTCCTAAATTAACCGTATGTCCATGCAGTAAAGTCCAATTCACTTTACTGAAAACGTAAAAATAAAATTGTTGATTGCAATTGTGATCATTCGCGAAGTTCGTCAAATTGGTTGTTTGTATTATACGTGTACGTGATAATTCAGTAAATTCTGTGTGTAGTCCGGAAGCCGACGCGCGAATTGTAACATTTCGTTACTCGTGATTAAATTCCTGAAATAACTTCACTGTTTAACATTCTCGTTGTGTGAAGATCCAGTGTACTGTTCGACTCGAGAAAAATGTCGATCTGTGACAGTGGGGATGCGCAACTAGATGCAGCGGTAATCAGCTGGTTGGCTCAAGACAAGGTATTTGCTGGAATATTTCATGAATTTCAGGAAAAAGTAGAGTATGCAGAGATCGTTGCACGGCCTTGACTTGTCATTTCTGGTCTTAGATCGATATTGTGCAGGTCTACATGACCATGGTTTAATGTCATGTAAAACTAATTTCAGTCAGGAATTACATGATAATATTTATTAATAATAATGAATTAGATAAGATCCTTCTGAAGAAAACTATGTGAAAATCTTGGCAAATTAATTAAAAACAGTTTTATCTACATGAAATAGTTTTTAGATATGGAATTGAGTATTTTATTTCTTGTTGTATGCAAATGTATTTTATTTGCTGATTATTTCGATGGATTATGTTATTTATTATTTTAAAATGATTAAATTATGTGACTGTACTAAGCAGTCTATAAGTTGAGTTACTAACATTTATGGATCTTTGTCTGATTGATAAAGAATTGAATTGAATAGGGTAGTTTACTGAAAATGTATTTTTTGTCCGTCAGGTAGATTAATATAAAATATTGGATACATATTTTTAGGGTTCCGTACCCAAAGGGTAAAAACGGGACCCTATTACTGAGACTCCGCGGTCCGTCTGTCTGTCTGTCCCCAGGCTGTTTCTCATGAACGGTGATAGCTAGACAGCTGAAATTTTCACAGATGATGTATTTCTATTGCCGCTATAACAACAAATACTGCCGCTATAAAACAGAATAAAATAAACATAAACATGATTTGAACATGATTTTTTTTGATTTTTTTGGCGTTTTTTTAGTTAATGGTACGGAACCCTTCGTGCTCGAGTCCGACTCGCACTTGGCCGGTTTTTTCTTTTGACACATAAACATAAAGTGATGACGATATAATGAGTTGAAATATTGTGAAACGTCACGCCGCTAGTGCACGTTATACTGCCTTAGTGAGGTCACAAGCCCTACTCCTGAACTTTGATGCGCTTTAACTTTGTAAATGTTTATTGATTTGGTAAAACAAAAAATATGTGTCCAATATTATTTGATAATTCTCACTGACTGACTAAAATGCATTATCATTTTTCCACCCAGAAAAGATCCCTATTGAATAAAGTTTATTTGAACTATATAATTCCAAGTAAAACCGTAGTTATCACAGTTCAAAGTGCCTTTTTTCAAAAAACAATTCAAAGACCAATTTGATTTGTCAGGATCTAGTATAAACATGATAATTATCTATCATATAAATTTGAAAACATTCGCGTTTCATAATGGAAAACAATATAACACGGGAATTTAACATGATGGTTTAGATTTTGTCTGTCCGGGACCACGATCGTTGCAACAAGGTCGAAACGTCGGGTTAAATAGGTAAATAAATAATCTAAATCATTGCGTTAAATGCCCGTGATATATTGTTTTCCATTATCTATCATATCAAGGAAATATACAGTAAGTAGGTCACTGCCCTCTTGGTCACTACCAAGAGGGCAGTGACCTTACCAAGTTATAGGATTCTTGGGTAGGTAGTTTAAATGAATAGAATCGTATATCTTTCAAGCAATATTCTTGGTGGATCGGTAAATTTGCAGTTGGCTCAGGTACTATTAAATAATACATATATACCCTACATAGGTATTATTTAATACTACCTGAGCCGGTGAACTTCATAACATCTAAACAATTATTTTTCTAATATTTTTAACTGACTTGAAAACAAGGAGGACATTCTCAATTTGTTGGAACTTTTTTTTTAATGTATGTTCCCCAATTACTCAAAGACACCTGGACGGATTTGGAAAATTCTTCTTTTGTTTGAACGGGTATACTTCTCAGGTGGTCCCATGTTTATCAGGTCAGGGTCTGATAATGGGATCCTGGAGAAATCGATGGAACTCCTCAAATATATAGTGATTTTAGTGTTTTCATCAAAAATGCAAGCATTTGCACTCAGAAAGTATCATTTGGTGAAGTGGAACTGATGAAGACGACCACAGATGGCCACTGGAACTCTTTAATGCTAAGTAACCAACTATCATGAAGCAAACACATAAATAAATGGTAGTGATGAAAATGCTACCATTGAACTAATCTGATAATGAAGCCGGAAGGTAGGCACTGGAACTCCGAAATAAAACAATGGATCCTAGTCGTGTTTGGGCTTATTGTAATCGTCATGAGATTTACTTTGACTATAAATGATTCAAAACTAACTAAAAAGTAACCTAAACAAAAACTTTTAAAAATAACTTTCTTTTCCGAACTCGGTGTCGAAAAACGGAAAACAATAGGTACCAAAGACACCGACTTTGGAAAAGAAAGTTATTTTTCGCTTAGTAGTGTCACAGATCATATAATACTACAGTACAGATACCCAATCCCATACAAAGAAATGTTACCTCCCTAAGTATGGCTATCGCTCTGGCTAACTGGCGGCCAGTACTACGAACTAGAAAATAAAAAAAAACAGTGGATCCTTAGAAAAAGTACCTAAGTGGAACGGTAAGTAAAGACGTCAAGGAAATTGGATAAAACGCCATCTATTGCGACGAGCTCAAAACAAAAAGAAAGATCGAATGGCTAGTTTGAACAATTTTATCATTCAGTGGATTCGAATTGAAGATTCTCTTTTTTATTCAAAATACGTGAATTATAGGTGTAAATAGTTGAATTAACTTTAAAGAAGGGTATTTTGATAATTACTAAACATACTTTAGCCAAACTCTGACGTTTAACGTTTTTTAGCGATTGTTTATTTCTAGATTGCTACTTATGCTGCCATCTATGATCTTTTTGGGGGACCCCATGGTAGTGTCACGGGGTCCCATTGCTAAGAATGAAAATTTGGTTCAAATAAATCTCACTGGATGGCGCGATATGCACCTTCATCTGTTATTGAATGTGTGTAAAATTAACATTTTCTGGAATTAAACACAAAAATTGTATGTTCTTGTTTAATCAACTCTCCTAAGTACAAAATTATGGAATATTGGGCTCTTAATTCACATTTCAAAGATTATTAGACGGATCATTTAAAATGGATGCCAATAGATGGCGCATTTTTTAATTTCTGAGGCATTCCACTCGATTGTTAAAGTTTGCATTTTAACACATTTTGGTGCAAAAAAAAACTGTAAAAACGTGCAAATATACTAGAAAACAAACCTTCACTGTATTTAAAGAAAAAAATATTCACGAACCTAGTAAACCCTTTTACTTGCAAGTCGCTGCTAACACCATCTATCTATCACCGTGAAACAGAACAGTTTTTTTTTTTTTTTTTCTTTTATTGAGTAAGACATTTTTTTTAAAACTTATTGAATGTATTAACATACCAACACAAACCATCGCGGGTTTAACAGCGGTATGTCAGACGCGGCAACTCGGTGCCACAACATACTTTTAAATGAACAGTAGATACATAATTATAGCTAATCATTGTTAATTATAGTTAATGCGTTCGATGTACAAAAAATTGCCAGATTAAGCAGTCGAAAAAAGCTAGTTACGTCGGCACGGTTTCTTTGTATGGGATGAGGTATCTGTATGCTAGTATTATATTATCTGTGGTAGTGTTTTGTTTGGGAAGTCGGTTTGATTTTTTTGATAAAAAGTTTTTTTTTTCATACAAACCTTGTCCTGACAATGACAAATGCACCAAAAAAAGAATTAGCCAAATAGCTGTTCTGAATTGATGCGCTTACATACATTCGGCAATTGATTTTATCTACTCATTAAAGTTAGACTAATTATTTGTCTACCCATTATGCAACTACTAAGGTGAAACCATTGTCTACAGAACCCAACAACCCGCAATGAAGTTCTCGAGGACATCAAAAACACCAACTGGGACAAGCTCCGTAGCTGTATGCTAAAGCGACTCAAGTTCGGCACGGCTGGCTTGCGAGCACCTATGGCGGCCGGCTACAATGCTATGAACGACGTTGTTGTATTACAGACTGCACAGGTATGTTATATTCTTTGATAGAACGGATAAAACTGTCAAGGTTGGCACGGCTGGCTTGCAAGCAAGAATGGGAGCCGGCTACAGTACTATGAACGATGTTGTTGCACTACAGACTGCACAGGTATGTTATAATCTTTGGACAGAACTCAAGTTCGGCACGACTGGCTTGCGACCAGGAATGGAAGTCGGCTGCAATGCTATGAACGACGTTGTTGTATTACAGACTGCACAGGTGCTTAATATTCTTTGATAGAACGGATAAAACTGTCAAGGTTGGCACGGCTGGCTTGCAAGCAAGAATGGGAGCCGGCTACAGTACTATGAACGATGTTGTTGCACTACAGACTGCACAGGTATGTTATAATCTTTGGACAGAACTCAAGTTTGGCACGACTGGCTTGCGACCAGGAATGGGAGTCGGCTGCAATGCTATGAACGACGTTGTTGTATTACAGACTGCACAGTTGCTTTATATTCTTTGATAGAACGGATAAAACTATCAAGGTCGGCACGGCTGGCTTGCAAGCAAGAATGGGAGCCGGCTACAATACTATGAACGATGTTGTTGCACTACAGACTGCACAGGTATGTTATAATCTTTGGATAGAACTCAAGTTCGGCACGACTGGCTTGCGATCACGAATGGGCAATGCTATGAACGACGTCGTTGTTCTGCGTATGTTATATTATTTGATATAAATATTTTAGCTCGAAGTAATTGTCAGGTATAACACAATATGATGGATATAACACTCTCAAATGCCCTTCTGTTATGTTTCACTTAGCGATGTCGTTAGCATACACTATGGGTAGGTATTGTATAGTTTGTGTACCTAGGTACTATAGTATTTAGGTTAAGATAAGAGATAGCCTTCTATCTGTTTCTTCAAATAAAGCAGGCTAGTCAGCTGAACGTTCTGAGGCAATCAATACTATTCAATGACTAATCTGACCTTAAGGAAAGTCAACAGATAATCAATCAAGCACCGTATTAAACCTTTACTGTGGTTTATTGTTGTCTGCAATGAACACACTGCGTTGATACAATCCATCAATTGACTTAATCATATTTATCATTTATTTTGCGATGTCCCCTGCTGTATTGCTGCCTCCTCTCGTCTACATTTCATCGTCACTTGGATGGACTATATCTTAGGTAACGTTTGCACTTGCAACCAGCTCGCTTGCAGGTTGCATTACATTGCGGATTACCAAGTTGCTTGCAGATGGAAACGTGATCTTACTGCATTCATCCTACCTCTGTCTTCTGATTGTTGTCTCTGACTGTTCTAAGGCATTCCACCCCCACGTTGCTTTTCGCGTTCTGCAAGTTCGCAATCTGTATTCAAGTTCAAGAACTCACTTTTAGGGTTCCGTACCTAAAGGGTAAAAACGGGACCGTATTACTAAGACTCCACGATCCGTCTGTCTGTCTGTCTGTCCGTCTGTCACCAGGCTGTATCTCATTAACCGTGATAGCTACATGTTGAAATTTTCACAGATGATGTTTTTCTGTTGCCGCTATAACAAAAAATACTAAAAACAGAAGAATATAAATATTTAAGTGTGGCTCCCATACAACAAACGTGATTTTTTGCCGTTTTTTGCGATTGTACGGAACCCTTCGTGCGCGAGTCCTACTCGCACTTGGCCAGTTTTTACTAAATACTTTTTGACGTAAAAACGTCTTTTCGCTGAATTATATTCAGTCAGGGCGCCTGAGTCGTTTCGGTACAGACAGATTCCTTACGCATACATGTATAGCAGATCTGTAAAGATTTGGTACGAACGTAACGAAAACGCACCGACCGATTTGATAATCCGGCTGCTTCTTTTCATATCGATTGACTTCTAACTTAAACTTTGTTCGACCAGTATTTAGCAACAGCTCTATAATTGGCCTCGTTCAAATCCTGGCAGGTGCAGGTGGCACTCTGCTGGCTGCGGTAAACATAGGGTTGTGTAGAACTATTACCGACTTGGCTTTCCTCCTGTCTGTCGCGCTGAGAATGCGGAAACCGTCCCGTAATAAATGAACCACCATCTAAATATAAACCATCATTATCGTAGTTTAAAATTATGCCGGACTTAGAACGTAGATATGGGTAGTATAAATAGTTGCCATACATCGCTACAGGAGGTGAATTAGCTCTGATAACATAATCGGTGAATGTCAGACTTGAACCTTCATCTTGACCTTCCACAGATATATTAACTAAGCGATATAGAATTTAATTCTGTTTTGGAATGTTTCCATAAATGATTAACGGGTCAACTGATGTAAAGTTTTATTTCAATGCGTATTATGAGCTATTGTTTTGTTCTATGAAATGGTCAAATAAACAAAATACCTAGTATGGGTAATAAAATACGCGTGATTTGAAGGCAAACTAACTTAAGGCCATAAAGATAAAGCCATAAAAATATTAAGCAGGTACGGTACATTTTAGTAAATTGTCAAGTAGAAGGTTGGGAAGGATGCCAAAACCGATAAAAGAACACATATAGTCACAAGTTTGTTAAAAAATACAATTTGTTTACGATTATTTCGTGAAACAAGTCATTGAGGAAAGAAATCCCGTTCCTTAACAACATACGCTAAAAATCAAAGTGCAAGCAAGGCAAGCAAGTGTGTAAGCAAGGGAATCCCCGAATTCCCCTAGTGTCGCCGTCACAACAAAACCAGAATAAGGAACGTATTCATGAATTTGTTCGTGGTTTATTTTGTGGGACAGAATCATTGAGGAAGGAAATCCCGATCCGGATTCCGCGCTTAAACACATCGCTCTGTCTATGAAAAGTTAAACGTTCACAAGACCTAAAGTTCGCAGAAGACGAAAAATATGAAAGCCATGTGAATAGATTTTGTTGCCCAATAGGTATTGATTATTATTAAAAAACCGGCCAAGTGCGAGTCGGACTCGCACACTAAGGGTTCCGTACCATTATCGCAAAACACTGCATAAAAATCACGTTTGTTGTATGGGAATTAATTTATTAATTATTTTTATTTTATTTTAATTTATTAATTATTATTTTTTGAAGTAAATATACAACTAAACATTCTGTGAATATTTCAAGCGTCTACTTGTTGCCGTTATTAATATCGAGCAAAAAACGGCAAAAATATCACGTTTGTTGTATGGGAGCCCCCCTTTAATATTTATTTTATACTGTTTTTAGTATTTGTTGTTATAGCGGCAACAGAAATACATCATCTGTGAAAATTTCAACTGTCTAGCTATCACGGTTCATGAGATACAGCCTGGAGACAGACGGACAGACAGACAGACAGACGGATCGCGAAGTCTTAGTAATAGGGTCCCGTTTTTACCCTTTGGGTACGGAACCCTAAAAACTAGATATGTCACGTATCTCTACACCCATTGTTTTGCATCTTAAAGGATTTGGATTAAAGGTATGAGATTAATAAGTTTATGTGGCAGCATTATCTTTTAATAAAACTTAATAATAAATCTCATGCCATAACCAGTTAGATTATCTGTTTTAAATTGATATCATTTTCGTAAGAGTTGGACTATTACTTTTTAATCCTAGAAAGAAAGAAATAATCCTCCGTCCATCTACCGTGACCAAATTTCGGGACCCCACGCTCAGCATTCGCGCTTGCGCAGTTAAAGCTTACCTGCAACTTAGAAAGAAAGAAATAAGAAACTTGAATATGCAAAACATTTTTATTGACGATGTCCTCGACGCTCATATTGAACGAGTTATTGTGAAGGCATACGTGCACCGGTTGCACCCAGGCAGGTCTCCAATACACATAATTGCTTAGGAATTTACCGTTGTCCTATTGCCTGGCATAATCCATAAATCTCGTATTTTATGACATCAAGCGAAATAAAGCTAAAACATATTTTCAGGTTAAGGATTGAAGCTTAGTTGATGTCTGAAAATATTTGATTAGTAACTATCCAAAATTCAGTCTATGTGGTTAGCTTTTACAAACTTTGTTTACCAACGGCATCCCGTCTATGCGAATGCAGCCGTATTTTACCCTTTTTTTTACCTGGAAAATCCTCATTGGAGGGCTGACTATAAACCACCCCGGTGTTCCATCTCACACATACTCCAGGAGTCGCGGGAACAACTTTACTTCCGCAACCCCCGGCTAGTGCTCGATCTCGAGTTGGAGGGGAGTGAGGTGTTTGACTCTCCCCGCGACGTCTAAGAGGGGCGCACGTGGAACACTAAGCGCCGCCACCTCGGGTCCTGGTGTGTGGGGGGCCAGTATTTTACCTGGAGCAACTTCCTAAGTGATCTTCACAACCCAGTAACTTGCCAACACGATACACCAAGGCAAGACTGGTTGTTAGAGTTTCGGGTTTCTGACAGGTCAGAAACCCGAATATCTAACAACCGAGTAGACTCTATAAGTAAGGATCGACCGGTATCCAATTTTCTGGAAGTAAATTAATACAAGATAATACGCAAGAGAACCAGGGTTACCGATATAGCCCGAAGAATTGCCAAACTTAAGTGGCCGTGGGCAGGGCACATTGCTCGCAGAACGGATGACCGATGGGGCAGAAAAGTTCTGGAGTGGCCACCGCGAACTGGAAGACGGTGCGTTGCGAGGCCTATGTCCAGCAGTGGACGTCTTTCGACTGATATGATGATGATGAAAATAATACATTACTGTTTTGTTTTTAGGGCCTGTGCTCATATCTAAAGAAGTTCTGCAACCCGAGTCAGATCAAGAACGGAGTGGTGATCGGCTTCGATGGCAGATATAACAGCAAAAGGTAAGATCTTAACCAATTATGGATTCAGACAAAAAAAATACTAAACTGTCTAATTTTTTAATTCCGAATCAAACCTCCCTTTGACGTGAACCAATAGGGGCCAATTCCACCAAGGAAACTGAGCGGCATCAGCACATATCTAAACTGCGTTTAAAATCTGTCGGTGTCAATATTCCACAGTAATACACTGACACAGGTTAGATGTGTTGATTCCGTTCAGTTTCATTGGTGAAATTGGCCCTTAGTTTTTACCCGACTGCCGAAGGAGGGTAATGTGTTTATCAGTCTATGTATGTATGTATGTATGTATGTTTGTTCCTATGTGGCGTTCCAGAGACCAAACGCGTTGACCGATTTTGATGATTCATACGTCAATCGATTCGTCTTAACCTTGCGAGTGTCATAGGCTACATTAAAATTGGAAAATAGAAAAATGGCGGCTTTTGGGCGCCATATTGTGGGGGGGCAAATTTATTTTTTCTTCCAAACCCATCGTGTGGGGTATCAAAATAAAGGGTTTTTAGAGGCAATTTCAAAAATATATAACACTTATATATTTAAATGTACCTAATTCGAAAAAAATGTTATCTAAAAAGTTATAAATAAAAAAATTAATTAAAAAAATCAAAATACCCGACTGCTTAAAAAGCGAACTAAAAAGACGTAAACAAGAAGAAAATCATGCTGTACAGTCTGAGGATACATCTGGTTTTGGTCAGCCAGCTTGCGAATACGTCTTTTTAGTTCGCTTTTTAAGCAGTCGGGTATTTTGATTTTTTTAATTAATTTTTTTATTATATTACGGCACCGATTATTCAGGTCCTGGCCTATGTCCAGTAATCTGGCGTCAGCATGACTTTTGGTTGAAATAATGACGATGATCTTCTTCTTTTCGTATGAGGATGTGGCCACCTCTGGTCTCAGAGTTAATTAAGACGACGACTAACGCCAACGACCTTGAGGGAACAAAACGCGCACCCGTTTCGCACCCGCGTGACCCAAATTTTAGTAGTTTTTTGTACTTTCCTTAATATTCTACAACTTAAAAAAAAAGCTTCAGATCAAAATGTAGATAATTAAATTGTCTTTGAGATGGTGTCGATTTCATTAAAATACGCCCAGCGGTTTTGGTGCGATTGTCGTGTTTTTGTCCATTTTAGACATAACTTTACTAATTAATTACACTGTGTTATACGAATAAAACTCAAAATGTGCTCAGATCAAATTATTAAAAAAATGGTCTAATGTAACATATATTTTTTCCAAAAAATTACGACTAGCGGTTTAGACGTGATTCTCATTTTAAAATTAGCTACTCAAAGGAATCTGCGCCTTAAGCCGCCTCTGGGAACCCCATAGGCCTCTGACTTGGCTATTTCAGACTTACATTAAGGTTTCCTCACGATGTTTTCCGTCACCGTTGTGATGTCCAAGTTAAACTTAGAAAGTACAAATGAATTTGAATAATTCACATTGGTACTTGTCCGGATTTGAACCCACGATCTTAAGCACGAGAGGTGAGGTCTTAGCTACTGGGTCACCATGACATACATGTGATTATTATGATGATGTAAGACTCAATTTAAATCTGAATTTTGTAATCACCATAGTGCAAGCGTGGACGCGTGGTGACTAATGCTAGTGCCTCCTCTGTATGAGAATAAGCCATTGCCATTGAGACAGTAGCATGCCGGTATTATTATTTATTATAACAATAGACTCTTTGAAAGAAAGTAACTGGTGGATATGAGTCAAGATAAGCAGTCATTAAAATAATCTCGTTGTAATCTACTGATCAGTCCATTCGATATACTGACAACATTTATCGATTGCCTGTTAATATAACTTTTTTGTGCTATCAAGCATTAGCAACATTGTTACACAGAAAGATAATCGGGGTTGCCCATTCTTCCATACAAACGTAGTCTGGGGATTACTCCACTGTTTGACGGTTTACGTTCAAAATAAAAGATGATATCGATTTGTCTCATCATTATCTGCCCTGTATGGAAACAAAAAAAAGTAAAAAAATATACATTTGAAAGTTATGAGCGTCGAAAGTTCCATATTTCAACACAAATTTTAACGCATCTTTGGGCGCAAATAAATACCATAAGGAGAAGGAAAATTGCAAAACATTCACCATATAGGGATAGATTAGTAGTTCAACAAAGCAAATAATTTTATTTTAAACAGATACATTTAGTAGTTTTTTCATGATATTCATATTCCTAAAGGTCTGTTTATAAAATTTCGCGCGCTCGTTTTCGTCCTAAATCATCATCCATTTCGCTACAAATTTGCAAAAGTGTGTATTCGTACGCGAACTAGCTTCTTACTGCTCATCACAGCATCTATCTCTTTCGCACGTGTTGTCGGATGGGATAGCTTGCATTATAACCCCGCACAAAATAGTTTTAAGGTATAAAGAGATAAAATTGTGTATTTGTTAATGTATATTATAGAAACGTAAAGGGATCTCTAGAAATACTGGACGGATACCGAAAATTCCTTTACTTTTTTTATTGTCGATAGGCTCGCGGTTTACCACTATTTCACCTGATGGTAAGCGATGATGTGGCCGACGGTGAAGCATGCTTACCTATAAGTAACCTATTCACTCTTTACTTAAAGACCCCTATGTTGTAGCTAACGGGAAACACAAATTCCGGCAGGGAATTCCACTCTTTAGCTGTACGCATAATGAAAGTATTCCCAAAACGTTTAGTGCGTACGGGTGGGATATCAACCATGTACCGATGGCGCTTCGCCCGTACGTCTTGTAGTCCGATGATGGAACGGGCTAGGGCTAGGCTATGTAAAGAGATACAATTTAGATACCGATTGAAAGCTACATATTCGCTAGTATGGCACTACTTTTTATCCTGGAAAATGTACGGTTTCTATGGGATGAGCCATGGTAGCGAAGCCGCGGTAAAAAGCTTGTTTATTAATAAACAGTGCATCATAATTATCTCCTACAATATGACGTCACATGAAATTGGTCAGCGACTAAAAGTCAGGCGAGTTGTTGCGTCAGATACCACCAATGGGTGTGATTATCAACTATTATTGTCTTATCGTGCGTAATGTCACTGCAGGTTATTTAAATACAAATATTTGTGAGAAAGAATTTGTAGAGTGTTGTTTAAACTGTGTAAACAGTTTTTCTATTGGCTGTGTTTTTGTCGCGTCTTTTATCCTCAAAAGATCCCAAATCAGTGTGAAGACCCTTCTTAGCATAGACCTTACCTTGACCTTACCATCATGCAGCTCTACCAGTTTTCAAGATTTAAATGAGGCTAACCACGGCTGTCCACAAAGACAGCCGTAATTATCCTCTTTTACCTGCATGGTTGCATACTTACCAATAGTGTTTTAGATATACAGATTATATTTAAACTTTGTCTTATATCTACTGTGGCCAGCGAGGCACACAGATATATTTTTCCTCCCGACTGCGGTGGTCCGAAACATTACTGATATCTAGCTATCTGGCCCCTTTAATTGAACTCAAAGTAGTAAGTAGTAACACCGGTGTCCATCAATCCTTATTGTTTTCGTCAATTACGTATGACGGCCGTGAATATGATAAAGTGTCCTGTCAAATCGCCTTGCTTCAATTCTTCCTTTGGCAAAATTGGCTAAATATGTGATAAACTGATGGAGAGTTGCCAATGAAATGTAGTTCAATGTAACTGAATGAACAGGCCGACGTGCACCAATGACCTAGTCTCCTTCTATAAGTGTCCATTGGACTCAAGGGTCCGACGAGAATGTCGCCGCCTGATCAGCTCAGTCGTTGGCCTCGTTCAAGACGTGGAAAGTGCAGGTGGCTGTGTATGCTAGGAAGGTGGTGATGCATATACTGTGAAAGGGCTCCACACTGGCACCGTTTTTGGGAAGGGTCAAGGATACCCCATTTTAACCGATTGGCTCTGCAGCGAACAACCTGGGCTCGGGATGTTTCCTGGGTAGAAAAATTATAATTATATTTTGTCCGTCATATCTATATATATAAAAATGAATACCTATTTCCCTTGGTCACGGCATCACGCGTGAACGGCTGGACCGATTTCGATTATTCTTTTTTTGTTGTGTTTGTTATTGTTAGGAGAAGGTTATTATGAAAAAAAAAACAAGAAAAAGAAAATTGTACCTTATCTACATAGGTAGGTATGTAGGTAGGGTAGGTATGTAGGTAGGGTAGGTATGTAGGTAGGGTAGGTATGTAGGTAGGGTAGGTATGTAGGTAGGGTAGGTACGTAGGTAGGGTAGGTACGTAGGTAGGGTAGGTATGTAGGTAGGGTAGGTATGTAGGTAGGGTAGGTATGTAGGTAGGGTAGGTACGTAGGTAGGGTAGGTAGGGTATGTAGAGTAGGTAGGGTATGTAGGGTAGGTAGGGTAGGGTAGGTAGGGTAGGGTAGAGTAGGTAGGGTAGATGAATGTTTGGTATTTTTATGGCAAAACAAAGTTTGCCGGGTCAGCTAGTATCAAATAATATTGGACCCGTATTTTTTGCTTTATCAAATACTAGCGACCCGCCCCGGCTTCGCCAGTGACAAATTATAGGTACACAAAAACCTTCCTCGTTTCTCACTATTTCCATTAGTGAAAACCGCATGAAAATCCGTTCAGTAGTTTTTGAGTTTATAGCGTACAAACGTGGCGGGGGACTTTATTTTTATTAATGTAGTTATTTGAAAACAAAGGAATATGAAGACACCGATGCCCGAATCCAGTTCTTTTTTAGGGTTCCGTACCCAAAGGGTAAAAACGGGACCCTATTACTGAGACTTCGCTGTCCGTCGGTCTGTCTGTCTGTCTGTCTGTCTGTCACCAGGCTGTATCTCATGAACCGTGATAGTTAGACAGATGAAATTTTCACAGATGATGTATTCCTGTTGTCGCTATAACAACAAATACTAAAAACAGTATAAAATTAATATTTAAGGGGGGCTCCCATACAACAAACGTGATTTTTTTGCCGTTTTTGCTCGATATTAATAACGACAACAGGTAGACGCTTGAAATATTCACAGAATATTTAGTTGTATATTTTCTTCAATAAATAATAATTATTAAATTAAAATAAAATAAATTAAGGGGACTCCCATACAACAAACGTGATTTTTTTGCAGTGTTTTGCGATAATGGGACGGAACCCTTCGTGTGCGAGTCCGACTCGCACTTGGCCGGTTTTTTTACAAAATTTTGTTCTGAAGAATTTTTTAAATGCCCATTGACCTATGAACTTCAAATTTGATAGTGTTTATTATTACGTATATTTTACTAACAAATACCAATATATTGATAAATCAGATTTTTCTTTGAAATTTCCTATTGTGTATTGTTCCGTACCAAACCGCAAAATTCAAATTGGTTTTATTAAAACCAATTTGATTTTGCGGTTTGGTACGGAACATCAAATGTGCAAAGTCCGACACGCTTTTTTTACCCGACTGCCGAAGGAGGGTAATGTGTTTTTCTCAAAAATGCTTGGAAATGTGATCATTATTTTGACAACCTTCTTCGAGATAAATCGGAATTGCTGTACTGGTCAAATACATGCGCGCAGCGGCCGGCAAAAGTTGTATGAAAATCCATATCTGTCGTGTCTAGCGGCCAAATAAATTCCATAGTAAACTCATATCTGTCGTGTAGTTTAAAAATGGAACGATGTTTTACTCCGAAACATGGCAACCAAGGAGGTAACTTATCAAAGGTTTTATTTAAATTTCGAACTGGCTTGCAAATAGAACGCTGTTTATTGAAAAAAAAACAAAGGAACATTAACGCGGGAACAATTATTGTTGTTCGTCATTGATTTTGACAAAATGAGTTCTAGGTACTACTTAGTTTTAATTTCCGCGCATTATTTGAGAAAAGTACTATACATACAAGCCTTGGCCACAACTAGGCATTGATGGACTTACGTATGTGTGCCTCGGCTTCGCCTCGGCCCACATTTACACGTTCGTCCATTAATGCCTATTTTGCTGGCCGCTGCAGTAATGTACTATATCAGTCTATGTATGTATGTTTGTTCCTATGTGGCGTTCCAGAGACCAAACGCGTTGGCCGATTTTGAGAAAAGTGGCGGATTTTGGGCGCCATATTGTGGGAGGCAAAAATTTTATTTACTTCCAAACCCATCGTGTGGGGTATCAAAATAATGGGTTTTATGAGGTGATTTCAAAAATATGTATCACTTATATGTTTAAATGTACCGAAATCTTAAAAAAAATAACTAAAAAGTTATAAATAAAAAAAGTTAATTCAAAAAATCAAAAAACCCGACTGCTTAAAAAGCGAACTAAAAAGAAGTAAACAAGAAGAAAATCATGCTGTGCAGTCGGAGGATACATCTGGTTTTGGTCAGCCAACTCGCGAATACGTATCCTCCGACTGCACAGCATGATTTTCTTCTTGATTACTTTTTGATTTTTTAAATTAACTTTTTTTTTAAATGATGCTGACGTTAACCTAATACTGCATAGAAAAGATATTATAATCATTTTATTTTCAAGACGGTCGACCTTTCAGAACAGAATTCGTCTCCCTATCGTTCGTGGACTTGTGGACTCCTATACTCTTCTGCCAACTCTCCCTACTGTTCGAATTAACCTATTCAAGATTTCACTCAAACGGAAAGATTACTTGCGTATATTTTAATTATAATGCTTTTAATCAATTACTTTTACTTGCAAGTGCCAAGTAAGCGTTTAATTTGCATCCGTCGACTAACAAAACGTGACGGAATTCCATCACGTTTAATATTATTGTAACATGTCAAGCTAAAGCTGTGTCTGAGACTTCATTTGCTTGGATATCGGAAAACAAAACTAGAATCATCATCTTCCTGCCCTTGTCCCATGTTACTTGGGTTCGGTGCAACACAATTTGTTCTTTCACACCGTCCTGTCCCCCATCACGCTATCACTGACTCCCTTTTCTTTCATATCACTCCTCACACAGTCCATCCATCTTTTCTTTGGCCTTCCCTCCCTCTTCATTGCAACAAAACTAGAATTGAAATTCTAAACTTACGTGTAGTTTCTAAGGCTTGCAAAAGATGAGGTTAGAAAAACTTGATAAGGAATTAAGAAACATAAATTGCGCGTGCAGTACCATATTCATGATAGAAGTGAAACGTCTTAAGAAATAAATAGTAATAGAATAGGAAAAGATGGCGGGGCGCCATGGATGTCTTCCTCAGCACAACACCGAGAGGAAAGGGCAGAGGCCTTTTCCCAGGCGTGGGACAATTCAGGCTAACAAAAAAAGAGATAAAACGTGAGAGCAGGAAGAAGTTATATCTGCCTAAACGTGACGCGATCTCGAAACATTCTCAATTCTTGTCCAGTTCTCGAACTGCCGCATTAAAAGATTCACTTCAAACACCTGAACAGATGATAGTTAGGAACTTCAGTAAAATGTAATACACTAAGAACGTTGTAGAAGGATAAATACTATCATTGTGTTCTGGTAAAAGAACACTAATGAGATAATCACGACTCGCTTTGTTTGGGTTTGTCTCTATTGAGCTGAGGGTTTACGTAATGGAAGTCGTTCCATGCGACGTTTTTGCAGTAATTTGTACTTCAATGCCACATTGTATTATACTCTCTGCCATAATTGTGCATTTTTGTTTAAACTTTATTATTTTTGTGTTAATCATCGTCGACCACATCATCGCTTACCATCAGGTGAGATAGTGGTCAAGCGCAAGCCTATCAACAATTAATAATAGTAGTTTCAGCACATAACTGCTGAATCGCCTGTCCAATCGCATTTAACTAGATCTTCAATTCTCTTAATTTTGTATAGTGGACATTCGTGGAGTCTTCACTGATAGACAATTTCAATATAGCAGAGCTTCGAAAAAAGAACACGTTTACTGTGGAATGCGAAGCTGGTAGATGAATACTAGCTTTTTAGAAATTGCTAGAACAATCCCGTAAACGTTTCCAGCTTGTGCTAAAAGATTAATGGTTGGTTTCAATTCATAACTGTGATTTCAATTCAAATTATCATACCAGTCTCTTTGTAGCAAACAATTAATTGAATCTACCAATTAGTATTATAGTAATAGTCACAACGGATATTTGTGTCTCTGAAGTTGGCTCTGTCAACCATTGCGCAAAAAACAGTTTGTCAACGAGTATAATGCGTAGAGTAAGCGAGATAGGACGCTGCGACAAACGTAAGCGTGTGAAAGAGACAGTTATACTGTACGGTCTCATCACCGTACATTTTTCTGCATACTTGCAACCTTAGATAAAGTACCTATAGTGTAAGCCCTGGCGTGGCCGCACATGAGACAGCAATAGTTAGTTCTGGTGTTACAAAAAGAACAAGAACACTACAACCCACCATCGCACTGACACTTATTATCTATAAATAACCCAAATTCCTTGTCTCAATTAACACATAATACTACGAAATCACAGAAAATCAAACAAAACCGAGTTTGTTTGTCAAACCTGCCATTGTATTAGAGTTTGACAAACAACAGAAACCAGACATGGTGAAAAAGACAAAAAATAATCTTTTGTCCTTATTATTTACATGGACCTGCCAATTAGCCATCTCGCTCTATCAATCAAACTCATTTTAAGGCTTAATCTATAGGTACTTTATCTAAGCACGCAACCTACTTTAGGCCAACGATGTGCGTCATAATTTGACCGTATAAAACATCATAACAAAGTAACCAATGTTGATAGTGATCTTATAGCCGTGTTGCTATCCAAACCAAGAGAGAGAAATAGTCGCCTTCCATCAAAGTTATACTGTAATTCACTTAACTGAAATATATTTAACTAGTGGATCTAACTGTGACGTGTTTCTTACGACCCGTACATATACAATGCTATCTTCACTTTCAACATTGACACAAAAATAGCTACTGCGCAGGGTCTTGCAGCCAATTCAGAGACACGAAGATCCGTTGAGTATTATAGGTTCTTGCAACAAGGTCTCTATGCTAAAATCTGTGCCGATTAAGGAAAATGCAAGAATTACGATGTCTGTATTACACCAGTCTGTCGTAAATGACGTCACACAAGGCAAATAATGTCAAAGTGTTACTGTGCATCAAAATACCACTAGGTTCTTGACACTATTTCTGCTATTTTCGGAGTCATTGCGTAATGAATGTCTCATTATTATAAGACCAGAATGATTGCCAGGCAGTTTCCGTCCGGTATTTATTTTAGGATGTCTACAAATTATTCGAATTATTCCACCAGTAAGTTCTACCTATTTGACTTAGGTCGCTTTTCCTCGGACCTGTACCTGCGGGGTCAAATAAATTAGCTGAATAAATTCCACATAAGGTAGCTCCTTATCTCATCTAAAGACAGTAAAATGAAAAAGAAAAAATACTTATAATTTCAAGTGAGCAGTGACCGCTTACCTCTTGGATGACATGTGTTTAGAAGGACATGAAGAACTCGGTCTAATTTCTGACGATGTTTATCAGCGGAACAAGTGGCGCCTCAGGACTAGGAAAGCCAACCCTGAGTAACGGGAAGTGGTGAGGTGGAAGAAGAAAAATTCCAAGTGAGCAGTGGTTGTCGACCCTGTAATCAGCTGTAGTTGAAATTATAAATCTGCCTAGCCTTTTCCCAACTATATTGGGGTCGGCTTCCAGTCTAACCGGATTCAGCTGAGTACCAGTGTTTTACATGGAGCGACTGCCTATCTGACCTCCACAACCAAGTAACTGGGTAACACGGAACCCCTTGGCTAGACTGGTGTCAGATCTCAAGCTTCTGACTACTCGTAACGACTGTCAAAGATCCACAAATGACAGCCGGGACCAACGGCTTAACGTGCTTTCCGAGGCACGGAGGAAACTCGGTATGTTGAAATGGTCACCCATCCACGAACCGACCTCGTCAAGCGTTGCTTAACCTTGAAGACGACAGCCGCACGCTGTTATTATTTAGCCACGAGCTCCTCTGTAGTTGAAATTACGAATTAAAAATAATAATTTCGCCATAAGATATCGACAGACGTCTTTGAAGTTTCGCTAGTAAATTTAATTTGCCCTTGTAAATGACCCTTTACTTTCATGAGACGACCATCAATACATGGCAACACTTTTAGTCGCGCCATTCAATACGACAGACACACAGTTCCTTTCATACCACGTGACACTTGGCGTCGGTATTCGAATATCTATCATTATACAAATTCTTGGCGCATGAGTTATCGAGTCGCTTACTATGCTAATATTCATTGACTTTACTTTTTTTTAATTCAACTGTGAAGAGTATAACTACACTAAATGGACCATTGGAAACCAGCATAAGCTTAAACAGCCATAATCCCACTGATGAGACACAACACATGCCTCCTTTCAGTGACCGGTAGCACAGATAATATAATATCGGTAGTGAACCGTAATCCACCACCCAGGCCGAGTGCGGGTTGGTGGAATTGAATTCTTGTTTCTAGGACATGTCGGTTGCCTCACGGCACGAAAACAACTTTGTTTAGGGAATGGATAAAATATTAGATATGCTAGAAGAAGCAGCAGCATCCTTCCATCATTCTTATGTACGATTTCCAACAAACGGGCCGCGCCGGGGCGCGCCAGAGCGCATTTCACACTGTGCTAAAGGAATTCAGCCTTATTTACAATAGTTAAGTTTCATGTTTGCATGGCATTTATACTGCTTGGAACTCGGTTAGATCCGCGTGCATGCCGCGTCAGTCTTTCGGCTACGCTCGGCCTCCGATCGGCTCCTCGCGTACGTGGACGGCGGCGCTCGGCTGTCGTCGCGTCCGGTCGGCTACCACCGCCCGCGCTCCTGTGTTGCCGCCGGCCAGCAAGTTGAATCATTCAAGATTTGCGTTGAACTGTAGACTGACGTGATTTATTTATTTGTTAATTAAAGAATATGGATACAGATGTAAATCTTATCGGTTTATTTGGAAAAAAACTGACTGCGACACGAAAAAATCACTAGTCGCTGAGAGCATGCTAGCGGATACGCGAGCACGCGCGCGCATTCGCCCGGGTTCCAGCAGATTGTACTCGTCGTCGGGCGGACGCGGTCGGCTACTGGCGCGTGCTCGCGCATTCGCTGCGACGCGCTGCGCTGCGCTCCTGCGTGGCCCGATTGGTGGAAATGGTATACGCAAAGCTGTTTTAAGCTTGTTTTTGGCATTTGTAGTAGCGGCTATTACCCGTTTGGGTAATTTATTGCTAGAGTTCCATTAGCGTAATATAGCTAAAACGTTTCCACTGCTGTGACACGGGCCTTCTCTCTCATGTTAAACAGTAAATATGTTTAAGACCGAAGTAAAAAAATCAATGAACTAATAATTCTTGAAAATGGTCAATGACAAAATCATATTTGACGTCCATCTTCATCTTAGCGCTAACAAAATAATTAGCTCCAATGAACACTTAGTATTCTATCAATTGAATCCAGCCTGGATAGAATAACTGATTCTGGCTAGGTGCAGTCTCGTCCAATTGAACGCGTCTTCATCTTCAGTCCAATTGGTCCGACTTCAATTCAATTGGTTCCGATTAATTTATTGTAACGTGTTACCAATTACGTGTAGAGTTTCGCGAATTTGCTTACGTTATTGCGTCTATGGTTTCTTTTGTGTAAACTATTTTTGGATCGGTCTAAAAAAAGAAATGAGCTTTTCCGTCGACAGAAATCTGCAGTTGCGTAATACTTAGCAATCGGAAAATGTTTACGAGTCTGATTTTTCTAAATGGTAATAATGACTTTGCATGTCGGTTGTGAGCTGATAACAATCAGAATACTAATAATGCCGATAGTTCAGAATATAGGACATGATATACCGCAATACTAAGTCTTCTATATCGCAATACCTTTATACCAAAGGAATTATAGGGTCTTCTACGCAATACCTTTATACCAAAGGAATTATAGGGTCTTCTACGCAATACCTTTATACCAAAGGAATTGTAGGGTCTTCTACGCAATACCTTTATACCAAAGGAATTGTAGGGTCTTCTACGCAATACCTTTATACCAAAGGAATTGTAGGGTCTTCTACGCAATACCTTTATACCAAAGGAATTGTAGGGTCTTCTACGCAATACCTTTATACCAAAGGAATTGTAGGGTCTTCTACGCAATACCTTTATACCAAAGGAATTATAGGGTCTTCTACGCGTAACCTTTATACCAAAGGAATTGTAGTAGACGGTCGTAATTATCTATGTACTTAAGAAGGTGACCCACCAGGAGACAGATAATATAATACTAGCATACAGATGCTTCATCCCATACACCGAAACCGTGCCGACGTAACTAGCGTTTTTCGTCTGATTATACTGATTATTTTTGTAAGTAAGTACATTGATCGCGTTCGGGTACGTTCCGCGGCTATATATGGTGTTAGCCGCGACTTGCAAGTAAAAGGGTTTTCTCGGTCCGTGACAATTTTTTTCTTTAAATAGATCGATTTGGTTTATAGTATTTTATGCACGTTTTTACAGTTTCATTGTACGAAAAATGTGATACAATACAAATTTAAAAAATCGAGAGGCTTGCCTCAGAAATTTAAATCCGCGCAATTCATTGGAAAAAAAATTAAATGATCCGTTCAAATAATCTTTGAAATCTTCATTAAAAAAGAACATACATTTTTAAGATCGATTCTAGAAAATGATAATTTTACATACAATTCGATGCATATCGCGCCATCTAGTGGTATTTATTAGAACCAAATTTTCTTTGTTAGCGCTGGGACTCCGTGCGTATACGTTGCTTAACCTTGAAGATGATCCTTGCAGATATTTAGCCACGAGCTCCTGCTTTTATTTCTAAAGACTAACAATCGACCTTTTCTCTCCAGGTTCGCCGAACTAACAGCCAAAGTCTTCATCACCGCATCAATCCCGGTCCACATCTTTAGCAGGGTGTGCCCTACACCTCTCGTCTCCTTCGGCACCATCCTCTACGACGCCAGCGCCGGAGTCATGGTTACCGCCTCCCATAACCCGAAGGAGGACAACGGGTATAAGGTGTACTGGAGGAATGGCTGTCAGATCTTACCGCCGCATGATGAGCACGTGCTGGATGAGGTTAAGCAGACTTTAGAGTGAGTATTTGATAATTTGAAGATCTTTGACATTCTTGCCAAGGGGTATCGTGTTACCCAGTTACTGGGTTGTGGAGGTCAGATAGGCAGTCGTTCGTAGAGTAGATCTTACCTGTAATAACATTTGTATGTGTGAATTTTACTAATATTTTAATTGCGAATGTTTGGATGTGTGGATGTATGTTTGCTACTCAATGACGCACATAGGCTACTTTTAATCCCGGTATAATGCTCCCTTGGGATAAGAAAACGCTAGAAGAAACTAGTGAATAAATAAATAATAAATATACTTCCGTTCTTTGCCCAGCATTCCCGCCGAACACTGGAACATCGAGAACATTTACTCCAACCCCCTAGTACAGGACTGCCAGGAAGAGGTGACCACGAAATACATGGAAACCATCATCAACCTAAGTCCCGAAGTCTTGGAGGAGAACAGCACGGTTTCCGTTGACATAGTGTACAGTGCCATGCATGGAGTGGGATATGAGTATATTAAGAAGGCTTTTGCTGCGGCTAAATTGAAGGTGAGGGTTTTTTTGCCAAGGATTTTTTTGTTGTACTGCATACAAGTTATATATCGAGGATTCACGGGCTATTAGAATTACGCGACATTTTTGAAACTTTGCAGGAGAGTATTTTAAAGTTTAATTTCTAGGAAAAAAAAAAACATTATAAAAAAGTATTAATATTTTTACGGAAAAGAGGTCATATGTTGTTTTTTTTACAAAAAACCGCACAATTTAGTCTAGTTTTAATTTTTTTTAAACTGTTACTCGTATTACCAGAAATAAATGTCGCTTGATACAAAATTACCTCAAATAATTTTTATTTAGAAACAGGCAAAAAGATTCAAACTCCCTATGTTACGAAATTTATGTCAGGACAAACAGCTTAAAATCACAAAATATTTTGTCTGTATGAAGTCCATGTTTTGTAAAATTGTATAAAACTTGTGTCGCATCAATCCAATCAGATTCAAACTAGACCTAAATTTACTGATGGTTCAAACGGCAAAAAAGTGCTCAGATCGCCATGAAACCGACGCAAAATCACACTTCTTCCTGACCTTGTCCCGTATTACTGGCAAAATTCTCACAAAAAGCAAGAAATCTTTATCTTTGTTGTCTATTGTCTTGATGTGTTTCTCTGTGTATTAAACTGTGTGTACAATACTGATAAAATAAATAAAAACACCATTCAATTTCAGCCACCAATCAGCGTTAAAGAACAACAGGACCCAAACCCCGACTTCCCCACAGTGAAATTCCCTAATCCAGAAGAGTTAGAATGTCTGAAGCTAAGCAAACAACTAGCAGAAGAGAAGAAAGTCAAACTGGTGCTGGTGAACGACCCCGATGCAGATAGACTGGCTGTCGCTGAATATGACAACGAGTAAGAACTTTATCTGAACTAAAACTTAGATTTTCTGAACCTTAGCACACAGCTGGCAGAAGAGAAGAAAGTCAAACTAGTGCTGGTGAACGACTCTGATGCTGATATACTGGCCGTCGCTGAGTATGAGGAAAGGTAAGAAGTATGTCTGAACTAAGATTTACAATGTCTGAACCTTGGCACACAGCTGACAGAAGAAACGACAGTCAAAATGATGTTGGTGAACAACCCCGATGCAGATGATTGACCGTCGCCGAGTATAATAACAGGTTAGGACTATGTCTGAACTAATAGTTAGAATGTCTGAAGCTAAGCAAACAACTAACAGAAGAGAATTGAGTCAAACTAGTGCTGGTAAACGACCCAGATGCAGTATGAAAACAGGTAAGAACTATGTCTGAACTAAGAGTTAGAAGCTAAGCACAAAACTAGCAGAAGAGAAGGAATAATGGCCATCGCTGAGTATGATAATAGGCACGGGGTCCCAGCGCTAACAAACAAAATTTGGTTCAAATAAATGGCACTAGATGGCGCGATATGCATTGAATTGTGTGTGAAATTATGATTTTCTAGAATTGATCATAAAATTTGTATGTTCATTTTTAATTAACTCAGGCACAAAATTATGGAATATTGGACTTTTAATTCACATTTCAAAGATTATTTGAACGGATCAATTAAAATTGGTTCCAATAGATGGCGCGGTTTAAAATTTCTGAGGCATGCCACCCGATTTTTTAAATTTGTATTGTAACACATTTTGTTACAATGAAACTGTAAAAACTTGCAAAAAATACTATAAAACAAATCGACACTGTATTTAAAGAAAAAATTGTTACGAACCGAGAAAATGCTTTTATTTGCAAGTCGCTGCTAACACCATCTATAGCCGTGGAACGGAACCGAACGCAATCGAAGTACTTGTAAAAATAATCATCTTAATCAGACGAAAAACGGTATATACGTCGGCACGGTTTCTTTGTTTGGGTTGAGGCATCTGTATGCTTGTATTATATTACCTGTGTAATAGGTGGGAAAATGCTAAAATCTTGATGCCTAGGTAAGTTCTATACGGTAGAGATACGTAGAGTAAAATTTGATTACTCAAATTCTATTAACATAATTATGTCTATATTTTTTGTCAACTTTCGAAAAAAAGTGCTAGGACACGTATTTGTCTAGTTTTTTGGAGACACACATGATGCGTTCACGCCGTTATTGCATGTAGCCAATCACGCCAAAAACACGTTGTAAATAACGCCGAAGTGACATCGTGTTTTGTTATAAAGAAAATCTAGTGAAATAAAATAAAAACTTGACAGTAGCAGTCAATGACCTGCCTTAATTTCAAAAAAATCTTAATAAAAACGACAGTAATGAATTAAGGCCTTCCTGAATCGACACTTATCGAGATCCGCAATATTTTATATAAGAAAAACCATTTAAATTTTATTATTCGGGCTACTCCAAAGATATAAGGGAATAGATAACTAATGACTATAAGAAAATAGTTGTACTGCACAGAGCAGAGGTATTAAGTTAGTACATACGTATCACTACTCTTCATGTCCCTATCTCTGTATGTGTGTAGAATGCCTCATAAGTTTCGATATTTTATAAAAAAACCGGCCAAGTGCGAGCCGGACTCGCGCACGAAGTGTTCCGTACCATTATCGCAAAAAACGGCATAAAAATCACGTTTGTTGTATGGGAGCCCCACTAAAATATTTATTTTATTCTGTTTTTAGTATTTGTTGTTATAGCGGCAACAGAAATACATCATCTGTGAAAATTTCAACTGTCTAACTATCACGGTTCATGAGATACAGCCTGGTGATAGACAGACAGACGGACCGCGGAGTCTTAGTAATAGGGTCCCGTTTTTACCCTTTAGGGTACGGAACCCTAAAATTGAATGACATGCAAACTGACTCTACCGTCATTTAAAGTCATCACATCAACCAAAATGACTAACAACCAATCTAACCCTTCCAGCGCAGACACCTGGCACGTCTTCACCGGCAACGAGATGGGAGCTCTCCTAGGCTGGTGGCTGCTGCAGCAGTACTGCAAACAAGAGCACCAAAAGCCAGAGTCCGAAGTGTACATCATGGCTAGCATCGTCAGCTCCAAGATGTTGAAGAACATCGTCAAGGGGCGAGGGGAGTTTGTGGAGACTCTCACTGGATTCAAGTGGATGGGTGAGTCATCATTTTCATCATTTCAGCCGAAAGACGTCCGTTGCTGGACATAGACATCCTCCAAGCGTCGCCACACTGATAGGTCATGTACGTCTCGCAACCATCGAATTCCCGCAGCCTTAAGTCTTGGGACCAGGTCACGGGTGAGTGTTTCATACTAATTCCTGGCCGACATTTACTGGTAGATGGGAGCCCTGTGGCGATATCTATAATCATCATCTTCCTGCCCTTATCCCATGTTACTTGGGGTCGGTGCAACACAATTTGTTCTTCCATACCGTCCTGTCCCCCGTCACGCTATCACTGACTCCCTTTTCTTTCATATCACTCCCACACAGTCCATCCATATTTTCTTTGGCCGTCCCTTCCCTCTCCACATTTGTATTCATAACTCTTTTAGTAACATGCGTTTCATCTCTCCTCATCACATGACCATACCAGGACCAGGATGGTATAATATCCTATAACGCCACATAAGATCTACGCAATACACGTGCAGCCTTATTCCGTATTGAATCCGGCAAGGCAAAGGGCAAAGAGTATGAACAATCCATTAATCACATCGCGTCTTTCATCTCGCCATGTGATTCGACGCCATGTGGTCGATTAAATACATACTATATATTTCATAAGTTAGTATGACGCTAGTAAGTTGAATAAACCAAAATTATTATAGAATACTGTTGTTTTTTATTGAGATTTATTCATAATATCTAAAATATTACCTATCTTAATTACCTATAGTATTTTTATTCAGACGAAATAAAATAAATAATTCTAAAGTATCAAATTAGGTTATTCCAGATATTTCATATTAGTTTTGGGGTTGCCATGCTGATATTTTTTTAAATTTGCCGCGCTTTTTTAGTCTCTACTTTCGTTTGCCAGACTCTATATATAAAAAAGGAATGCCTATTTCCCTTGGTCACGGCATCACGCGTGAACGGCTGGACCGATTTCACTAATTCTTTTTTTGTTGTATTTGTTATTGTTAGGAGAAGGTATTAATGAAGAAAAAAAATAAGGAAAAAAAGTTGGTACCTTACCTTAAGTAGGGTAGGTAGGGTAGGGTAGGTAGGTAGGGTAGGGTTGGTAGGGTACGGTAGGTAGGGTAGGGTAGTGTAGGTAGGGTAGGGTAGGTAGGGTAGGGTAGGTAGGGAAGGGTAGGTAGGGTAGGGTAGGTAGTGTAGGGTAGGCAGGGTAGGGTAGGTAGGGTAGATGAATGTTTGGTGTTTTTATGATAAAACAAAGTTTGCCGGGTCAGCTAGTTATATAATAATTATAAAAGTCAACTGCACGTAGGTGATGTAACGAATGTAGTTATTCCAATTCAATCTATTTTAATGTGCTTCTTAACCAATGGAATTTCGCTAAATGGATTATGGAAGAAAATTAAAAAAAAACGCATGTATCTAAAGTGATTATGTATGGCATCAATTATAATAATCGGTAAATAAGAAAAGATTGTAAATTTATTGCAGTTTTAGTTATGAAAACTTTTTCCAACTGAAATTCTCCACCTCCATGATTTTGACCCATGTATGTCTGGCGGATGTCCGGCTGTTCTTCTCTACAGGTCGCATTTCTCAACCGATTCTCGTAAAATTTTGTGAGCAGTTTCGATAATTATACGGTTTTTTTAAAGAACCAAACAGTTTGAGTGGACCTGTCCAGTCAGTGCACGGATTTGTCAGTAACCGTGCAGCTGAACTTTTAAGGAGAACCAATTCGGGTAGGCCGCATTAATAACTCAATCTGCCAGACCATGATTAAAAGACCCATCACATCATAATTTCAGGTAACACCACGCTCCTGCTAGCGCAACAGAAGAAGCACCCACTCTTTGCGTTCGAGGAAGCCATCGGCTACATGTGTGACCACCGCATACCTGACAAGGATGGAATTTCTGCTGCCGTACAGGTAAAACTATCATGTTTTTTTTTTGCGTGGTATTTCCTCGATTGACTTCTCCCGCTCTGGGTGAAGCGGGAGGGTTATTTATTTTTATTTCTTGCTTTTTAGACTATGTCATATAATATACCTAGTAGTAGACACGCTTCAATCAACAATCTATCGAAACACGTAAATTATGACAAAAAACACAAACTGTGCACACTGTGTTTTATCTTGCGAAAAAACACAGTTTCAAAGAGAAAAATGCGGATAACTTTTGAACGGGTTGTGGCACCGTCCGTGATCAGAGGACGCACCTGTTTGGAGCGCACGTAGCCCGCACCTTCGTCGACCGCGCGATGTGTTTGCCCCGACGCCTGCGCGCGCGCACCTGCGACGGCCGCAGGCCCCGCGCCAGCGATCGCTCGGTCATCAGTACCGGTCAGTCCGGTCACCAGTCGCCTGCCTGCTCCGACGGCGAATGCCCGCGCTAATTGTTTTATTGTTATAATTACGTTTCGCGACCTAGCGTACCTTAAGTCTTAATTTCCTTCTAATTCTTGATTCTGTACCTTCCTAGTGCTTGTTCTTTCCTATATTTTAAACTTCTATCTTCAACTTCAAAATCGCTTGTCATTTCTTCACACACCCTCCGAGCAAACTACAGGGTCAACCAATTTTAATCAATCATAGCTAAAAACACTCGACAGGCACCTTTCAGACAAAAAAAAACAAAATCGGTTCATCCGTTTGGGAGCTACGATGCCACAGACAGACACACAGAGACACGTACAAACTTATAACACCCCTCACGTGAGCAATCCCTTACATTTTGGCATTTCGACCATCGCTGGCATCGAATGACAATTGTCTAGAGCATGGATACTACATATTAGATCTGGATATTTCACAAACTTGGAAGGCCTACCTCTAGGTGGACCGATGACCTGATTAAGGCTGTGGAAATCCGGTGAAAGCGAGACGCATAGGACCGATCCGTGCGGAGAAAGGAGAATGCTCATGAATGTATGGAATCCCGTACCATGATGCATCAAAATCAATCTTTGTTTTTTAAAGACTACACTGATTATGTTAACTCCTACAAAAGTTATTTATGAAAACAAAACCCGGGTTTCGGAATTATATTATAAAATCGAAAATAACCTAAAAAATAGGTCTACTTTGTTCGACGCTACCATCGACGTAATTTATATAGAAATGTTATACATTGACGTTATAGTTATTTATTACACAAAAGACACGATTACTGGTTAGTCTTTTCATCAAAAATCGATTCTATTGCATTCTACATCTTTATGACCGGCTGTGAACGGCCAATTAACCGTAGATAACATAATGATAATCTTTTAAATAAAGGTTCTATTCTATACTAGTTTTTTTTTAATGTAGAAATGACTAATTATATTTTTATTACAGTGATCATGACACTTTCAAAAATCAAGGTTATGTTAATTATAATAATGTCATGTAAAACGGAACGTCATTTATATGGAATAAAACAATAGTCAATATCCATACTTTTAAACTCAAAATTAAATTCCGTATTCAAAAATCAAATCCCCGATGTGTAATGTCGTAAAATATTATGAAACTAATTACTATAAAATGTTGGTCTTGATGCGTGAGACTTTTTGGTACCACTTTTGGTCATTCTCCTTTAGGGTAGGGTTATGTCCAGCACTGGACATCTTTCGGCTGAAATTATGATGATGTTTTCACAAACTTCTAATGACGCCACAATTTTCTTCTCCAACAGGTGGCCTCCCTAGCCTCTCACCTGTACTTAAAGAAATCAACGCTCAAGCAGCAGCTGTACGAGCTATACAAAGAGTTCGGCTACCACGTGACGCACAACAACTACTTCATCTGCCACGAGCCCGCCACCATCCAGAAGATATTCAGGCGCATCAGGAACTATACTGGACCGGGACAGGTGAGCACTTTCTTCCACTTACAGATCTCTTTAGAAAATCCGTTATGTGCAACAAGAACAATGTTGCTGAGAGCGACCTTGAGGGACCCCGGCGTTGATATTGTTACAAACTTGGGTTCAGAGATAAATTATTCAAAACAGCAGACCTTAATTAATCACTCTTTATTTTTGAAACACTTCTTAAATAACTTTATTACTTCGCACTATTTTTGCTTTGATCGCTTCGTACCACTTCCCAATCTAAAATGTCCCACGACGAACCCGACCGCCCATTATATAGCACAGAAGATGCTACCAGTAGTTCTTCCTCTCGTCACTAGGTGGCGTTGCCTTATCTTGTAACAATATCTAACTGAAAATGCGCTGCGAATCTCTCAGGAAAATATAATCTGGTACGCATCATTCTAATTCGAGTAGCCTTGTGGCGACATCTAAAGCCTTCACATGAAAACTACATATGACGTCGCACAATGCCTACGTCGCGTGGAGATATCAAATTGAAATTAATATCTTATACTCAAGTCTGCATCGTTTTGGAGCTGATCAAAAATCAAAAGATACCGCAGTTTATGTCGCAAATTTGACGAATGGCAAGGGAATCAAAACCTAGAGTACTTTCCGTTGACCTAGTATCATGAAGGTAAAATTGTACCTAAATAAAAAAATACTTTCAGTTGCTTAACTGACCGGCAGGCCTATTACGTATCTTTTGCAAGAGCAAAACGATAGCGATCAAACGCTTTATGTCATAAAAGTCGCCATTACCTGCGGTGTATGTATGATAAGTCCTACACAATCGTTTGCTAATCGCTCGCTGTTTGACAAATGCACTTATTTCAAATAAAAACTCCAACAACTCTAAAACTTCTGTATTGGAGAACAATTATTGCGCAAAAATTGCTATCGTTTTGCTCTTGCAATAGATACGTAATAAGCCTGCGGGACTTATGTCGATGTATGGGGCAACAGTTTTCCAACGGCAAAGTCTTAAATCGTTCCCCTTAATCCAGTATATTTGTTCGTTAAAGCAATGAGCGGTTTCTTTGTAATTATTTTGGTTAATGTAGCTGTTTGTACGGAGCCCTCGGTGCACGAGTCCGACTCGCACTTGGCCGGATTTTTTTTCTTTCTGCTGAACTACGAAAACCGTTCTTACTATTAAGAAATAAATGTCAAATAGTTAAAATGGTCGTAAGATTGATTTGAATGTTATTTTGCAGACACAAACACACACGCTGTGTTATCCGATGACTATTGCCGACTGCCCAACCTTGTATGAATCTTGAGTAATTCCTTAATAAGCTTTTTGTATGTTTCAGTACCCGAAGAAAGTAGGTAACAGCGAGATCGTGTACATCAAAGACTTCACCGCCGGCGTCAGGATACCTGAGGAGAATGTCAACGGGGAAGCTCACTTGAGTACGTATTATCTTACTAAACTTGTTACTTATCACATCACACTAATATTAAAAGGGCGAAAGATTGTGAGTGTGTATGTTTGTTACTTCTGCTTCGTGCTGAACGGATCTGGATGAAATTTCTCGCAGAATCTAATCTCCTATCTATAAATATAAAATGCTTTGTCCTGAATGCCTGACTGACGGATCAACGCACAGCCTAAACCGCTGATCGTAGAGACCTGAAACGTGGAGGGTGTGTTTTTTCTATGACGTAGGCATCCGATAAGAAATAATTTTTGGCAATTCCACCCCTAAGGGAGTAAAAAGGGGGTTGAAAGTTTGTATGAAAAATGTAATTCCTTCGGTCAACATTTTTGATACTTGGTACAAACAGTAATCTAAGTAAATGGTTGTCATTATTAGTTTTTCGAAACTGCCCCCAAATGATGATTTAGGGGTAGTTTTTTTTTTTTTTCTTATTTCTTGGATTAGTATGACATGAAACTTGACATAAATATCAACCTCAATAAACAATAAAGGTTATCATTATTAGTCTTCTGAAACAACCCCCAGAAGACGATTTAGGAGGTGCTAAAGTTTGTTTGAAGAATCTTATTACTTCAGATAATTAAATTAAAATAAACTTGAAACTTAACATAAATAAACAATAAAGGTTGTCATTTTTAGATTCTCGAATCTTCCTCTAAAAGACTATGTAGGGTGTGTCAAAGTTTTTTTTGGAGGATCATATTTCTTGGGTTAATAAACTTGAAATTTGACATAAGTACCACCCTATGTAAACAATAAAGTTGTCATTATAAGTTTTTAAACTAACTCCAAGCTAAGAATCTTACTGGACAGGTTTTCGTTTTTGACGTAGGGTTCTAGGGGAGCACTAAGCAGGTATATAGGTTTAGGTGAAAAGGGGCAAAATTTGTTTGTATGAAAAATCTTATTCCTTGCGGATAAAGTAAATAATCGAAATTTACATAAAAACTACCCCAGATATGGTTAAGGGCTGTTAACGTTTTATTGAGGCATGTTACTGCGGCATTTTACAACGCGACAAAAATAAAGAGAATGAAAAAGAAGAAAAGAGTGAATATCATATTTGGGTTGTTCAAAACTCGACCTTCAACGGGGCAAAATTCCAAGGTTTTTAGGGAAGGATTTTACTTTGTGGCGGTAACCTAAAATGTATTATTCTTTAAGTCAAATAACGAATCGTCCCAAACCAATAAACCCTGTATTTCTACGATACCCCCATTTTATTGATTTAATAATAGCTTATTTTTGATCGCCTTCACTAACTGCACATAAAGAGAGTCATTAATAGGATAAAAGAAATCTCGCGAACAAGGTCGCGGGCGAAGTGTATTAGTATATTTTATTAAACAGACAGTATCAAAATAATTTTGTACGAACGGACGTACATAATATTCAATGTAACTGAGAAAATTTACTCAATCTTAGGCGCCCCATACACCTACAAGAATATTGCACAATATTATTCAATGTGTAGTATTGAAACATTGCGCAATGATTGACCAAAAGTTTGAGCGAGCTTAAATTTTATTGCGCATTATTTTATCTTGCACCGTGTAGGCTTAATATGAGTGTGAGGTGGGGGTAGACCGGCGTTTTTTTCAACCGTTATTTAACCCATATTCGTTTTTTTTGTTTATTCAACAAAATCACCAGATAACTTGCGACTTAAAATGCCAATGCATTCCACAACTTTCATGGATAAATCTTTTACTGTCCAGGCTGCTTGTCTGTGGAATGCATTGCCTGACTCAATAAAACGTGCTCAGTCGTTGCCTGTATTTAAAAAACTCATCAAAGAACATTACCTATCGCTGTGATTGTGCTCTTGGTTTTTGACATAATGTGCTGATTGTCGTACATCATTGATTTTCATTGCTTATATATTAAGTATGTATGTATTTATGTATCTATTATTTAACATATGTATGTATTTTTGTTTCTAGTGAGTATCTATTTTATGTTTATTGTTGCTATTGTCGCACCACTGACAACCCCATGTCATGTCCAGGTAATTTCTGTCCATTCCAGGTTGCCTGGAAGAGATCGCGGAATGCGATAAGGCCGCCCATTGTATATTATAGTATTAAGTTTCTTTTTTTCTTGTTTATTAAGGTGTACAATAAAGTGTATATAAATAAATAAATAAATAATCACCAGTATGGCTGCCGGCAAAACTTCGTCGTCAGACATGCTCGTACGAAAATATTGATGCGAATGGCTTGTCAAATTTATTGAGTGAATACTATTGAACGTTTGGATTCAAACGGGGTATTCAATATGATTGAACTATAATAGTATTGTGCAATATTATTCTAGCTGTATAGGGCGCCTAAAACGTTCTTCAACATCACTGAGAAAAATTTGTATCATTGAAAAAATTTAGTTTTTTTCTTCGGTTTATTTTGAACAGCTGATTTGTGTCTATAACTTGAACGCTTACTTACAAAAACTCCACACCGACAATATTTTTGTTCAGCAATAAATTAGCTGATTAACATCGGCTAATTTACTAATAAGTTATTGATTTATTTTTTAACCTCTGACGGAAAAAGAGAGGTGTTATAAGTTTGACGTGGCTATCTGTTGATCTGTGTCATAGCTCATAAACGGATGAACGAATTTTAATTTAGTTTATTTACGGTTCAGCCGTTCAAAAGTTATGTACACTGTACACCTTTCATTCACTCTTTGAATCGGGGTATTTTCTTCAAGATATCGTGTCATAATTGCGCTTAGAGGTTTTGTGTCGGGGTTTTATAATAAAACTTTCATTTACTTTTTTCTAGATGTCCTCGGCACTGGTTTGGACCAGGACTACACTTCAGGCGAGATGATCATATTCCGGTGCCACAACGGAATGACCGTTATGATCCGGACGAGTGGCACGGAACCCAAACTAAAATATTACTCCGAGCTGGTGGGCAAAGCGAGCTGTTCTAGGTAAGCGGAGAAGTAGCTATATTACAGATCAATACCACCAAGCGAGCATCTTCCCGCAGCGTCTAACCTTCCGTGGTCTACCTTGAAGTCCCTGAACCGTCTCAGAACCCATGTAGGAAGGTGTAACTCCAACCTTTCAAAATGGAGCTACATCGACGGAACAGTAGGGTGTGCATATGGTGCTGAGCATCTGACCATGTATCTGACCATCAGGTGAGATAGTGGTCAAGTGCGAGCCTATCTATAATAAAAACCGGCCAAGTGCGAGTCGGACTCGCACACGAAGGGTTCCGTACCATTATAGCAAAACACTGCAAAAAATCACGTATGTTGTATGGGAGCCCCCCTTAATTTATTTTATATTAATTTAATAATTATTATTTTTTGAAGTGAATATATAACTAAACATTCTGTGAATATTTCAAGCGTCTATATTTCAACTGTCTAGCTATCACGGTTCATGAGATACAGCCTGGAGACAGACGGACAGACAGACAGACAGACAGACGGATCGCGAAGTCTTAGTAATAGGGTCCCGTTTTTACCCTTTGGGTACGGAATCCTAAAAAACATGCTCCACCTCCTAACCTGGCTTTCTCCCCAAAATATGTAACCAGGTGATCTATGCGCTGCCAACGACATAGTCGTGGAAGTGGCTATGATTTGGGCCAAACCACGGGGTCTCATTGCTAAGAATGAAAATTTGGTTCAAATCACACCCCACTAGATACTCACTAGATAGCGCGACATGTACACACAATTCAATACAATTGTGTATAAAATTAACATTTTCTGGAATTGAACATACAAATTGTATTTTCTTGTTTAATTAACTCTCCTTAGTACAAAATTATGGAATATTGGGCTCTTAATTCACATTTCAAAGATTATTTGAACGGATCATTTAAAATTGATGCCAATAGATGGCGCATTTTTTAATTTCTGAGGCATTCCACTCGATTGTTGCATTGTTGTATCACATTTTGGTGCAAAAAAACTGTAAAAACGTGCAAAAAAAAAACTATAAAACGAACCGTCACTGTATTTAAAGAAAAAAATATTCACGAACCTAGTAAACCCTTTTACTTACAAGTCGCTGCTCACACCATCTATTGCCGTGAAACGGGATCGAACGCGATTGATGTACTTATAAAAATTACTAGATTAAGCAGATGAAAAACGCTAGTTACGTCGGCACGGTTTCTTTGTATGGGATGAGGCATCTGTATGCTAGTATTATATTATCTGTGGCCAAACTAATTTGAATAAGTGTGGTGCCAGTGACACGAATAATGGCGCGTTTACATTAGGTCGGCCACCGTATACGGCGACCGCTTTCGGTTGAACCGGACAAATTCGGCGACCTCATTCAGCCGAACTGTGTACACTCGTGTTGAAAAAATCATCATGGACAGATTCGTAAATTTAGGGTTCCGTACCAAACCGCAAAATTAAGGTTAAAAATGAGGGCACAAAGAAAAACATATTTAACTATTGGTTGAGCTAACTACGGATCAAATAACTGGACCATAGTGAGAATAGTATTAAAGCATGTATCAATTGAATTTATCATCGTATTTTTTTTTATTTACAGCGAGCGGGAAACCATGAAAGTGAAACTGGATGTAATGGTGAAGGAATTTGTAGAAGAACTGCTGCAGCCCAAAGAGAATAATTTGTTAGCTTAAACCAAAGAGTAAGCTGCCACCGATACATCTTGAGCTTAATTGGACTTCAAGGCGGAACATTCCAGGTAGTTTCCATTTTCAAAATTTCGAAAAAAATATCTGTGGCCTAGCCTTTTTGTATTCACACCTCACAGATATTTCAATGATGAATAGAAATTAATGTATATGTAAATACTTTAAGGGTCACTTTGTACTAGCGCAGAGTCGAAGCGCATCGAAGCGTCTATCCAAAACTGAACATGACAAATTCAACCTTAACTCCACAGCGTAACGCACACATTACTTCTGAGATTTTAAAAAGACGGGCGCATTCTCGCGTATGCATGCGCCCACTAGCGAACCTACGCGTCATTAGTCGGAAATTGGCCTGCGTCGGTGTTTGTTGTTGCTTGTGTGTTGTTGCTTCGACTCTGCGCTAGTATAAATTTACCCTAAATTATGATTGTCGATATACTTAGGCCATTTTAGCACCAGGCCGCATGATATATGTGTGTTCATGTATATTTCAATGATGGTTGTAGCGTGTCGGAAAGTTATTACATGTATATAAATAGCAAAAAAAACATCACACCAGAATTTTATATAGAGGTAGGCAGAGGCATAGAGACTCACATTTCGTTATAATGTGATTTTTTATTTCGTGGACTAAACTGACATTTGGGGGTTGTCACTTTATCGTTACATTAAAATAGTGTCGTACCCTAACTATCCTGAGTGATCGAAAGTTAGTCGAAAATCGAAGTAGATCGAAAATGAAACTAATTCACGGCATAAAAAAATAATTTGTTTAGAAACTAGCGGCCCATATTTAGTTTCTACTCATTTATGTCAGACTTTTTTTTATAGATTGCATTTATTTTATTGTTAATTTTATATTTAACACAATAAAAGTTCATGTACTATGTGTATAGATACTGTTATATTTAAATATATTACGTTTATATTCATAAAACATTTATTCACACCAATTAGTAAAAATAAATTCAGTAGTCATGTCACATCGAATCGATGAATCACTTATGATTGAGCCTTACCTACAACACTGCTCCGCGCTTGCAACATTTAAAAAAAATAAGGTCAATAGCAGCTGTCAGTTTAGTCCACGAAATTAAAAATCACAGTATAGTTGTCTTAAGTTCTGTGTATTAAAGTGATTTTTTTTTTCACTAGGTTAAGTTAGCTAGACTCAAATTGTAATCGATTCTAAGCTGTAATCGAGAAAATAAAAATAGATAGGTAATCTTAGTATTTGTAATAAGATTACTTTTTGATTGTATACTATTTTGTATTAATATTTACTATGAATAAGTTACCATTTACTATTATATTTTTTTGCTTTAATCAAATAATTTTTATTCAATAAAAATATTATGTTCCCCTAGAAGTGTCTCCAATAATTGCATTTTAATCATATTTAAGTAGAAGAAAAAAATGTTACTCAAATAATTTACGAAAATATAGAAACTTAATATTTTGTAAACGGTTTTATTAGTAAAGATTATCATAGGTATTTTCTACCAAAGAAATCATATCAAAATCATTCCGGACTGTGATCGTTTTCTACAAAAATAAATTACAGAGATTATTTTCAAAGCAAAAACTGATTTATTTAACCCTGCGCAACAATTGATTTTAAATAAACATCATTTGGGTTACGAAACGTAGGCCGAAGTCAAAGAGAACGAAATGGCGCCCACAACATCGTGCGTTTCCGTGCTCTGTGACAGAAATATATAAAACATTTCGCCACTTGTGATTTACTATTATTATTATTTTATAGCCAATGAGGTGCTTATTATATTACGAATGTCACTATATGATAATCAACAATAGTAGCTTAATACGTATTAGTGAGACGTTATTTAGTAAAGAATCGTATTGATTCATCAACTGGTTTTAATATCTTCAAAAATTGTTACTGTAAAATTGTTGTGTTATCTCAATATATTTTTTTCTCAAGTAAGTTGTGTATTTATTTAGACCAATACCTATGTTTTGATTATGAGGCTACACGAACATTTTGGAAATCAGACCTAGGCTAGCTGGAACTCCGTACGGATCGATCTTCAAGGTTAAGCAACGCTTGCCGAGGTAGGTCCGTGGATGGGTGACCACCTTTACATAGCGAGTTTCGACCGTGCCTCGGAACGCACGTTAAGCCGTTGGTCCCGGCTGTCATTTGAAGATCTGTAACTCTAACTATAACTAATGTTTGGCTTGAACGTATGATAAAGGAATGAAAATGTTATTAAATTTTCGAAGACATATGCCCCCCCCCCGCACCACTCCCATGAAAAGGTAACACACCGTTATTGAGAAAAACAAATTATTGTAACCTAACCTCAAAACACTTTAAAGCTGCTTCTGCATCGTCTCCGGCGCAGCGGGAAGTGCAACCCCTTCGCCCTTACGTAACAAAGCATATATAGGCACCCGTGCGAGCCGTAGTGGGTGAGGCTGGTAGCAGCATTTGTTCTCCCTTCGCGCTTCCGGTTTTTATATACACTCTAGGGGTAGCAGCCAAAAGACTACGTGAAGATTGACGACGTCGCAATCATACTCGTAAAATCGGTACTTGCTGTCCTATGGAACTAATGGGACATTGTGTGTGTGTAGTGGGATATAATTTTAAGTTTTGATAGTTCCGTGGGACAAGTAGAACATATTATCCCACTTGTCCCATCGTGGGACTGAGTCAATGGGACTAGTGGGATAGGCCGTTTCGGCATCGGTGTCGGTTTTTGTATACAAATCAAAGGGTGTTCGACGAACGTTTGTGATGTATGTACACTACAGACAGCATACCGGTACTGATTTAGTTGTCAATCGCCCATTTTAATGTTTTGTTTTTCACTTATCTGATTGCGTTTAGAATGAAATTTTGTTATTTTCTCGAAAAAAATGCATTACCTTGTAATAAGAGTGGTAGCGTTTTAATCAGGGACCCAACCCCTACCAACTTTAACCATTTTTACCCCCCTCCTCCTGCCGACCGATACTAGATCCATGCATTTTATTGTTTAATGTTACTTAATCAAATCAATAAAACCGTACACAAAATCGATTTTACTTTTTTATTATCAAAATATTTTAATAACAAGTTTTGTAAATGCTGATATTTTTCTAATAAGGTAAGTATATTAAAATTAAATATCACATGATTATAATTCTAATGAACACAAAAATAAATATTAACCATTTTTTTGCAATTAAGATGGCAAATAGCAAGGACTTTTGGCAAATACCTTTAACAAAATATTGGCTACACTAAAGAATTTTTCATAACTTGAAGAATGTGAACATACCCTTCAACCGGCAACAATAACACTTCGATGGCAGACTGAAGTATGAAGTAGGTATTATCATTCATATTTCTATCTTAAGCCTCCTCTTCACGTCGACAGACGCGTCCGCGGACCTCGACAGATTCATCAGTAGATGGATCACCACGCGCCGACCACACGTCTGTAGGTCGTTCATCATCATCTTATTAGCAGAAAGACGTCCACTGCTGGACATAGGCCTTCCCCAACCTCGTATCCAGCGGATCCCCGCAACTACGCTACTTTAGTGTTCGCAGTAAAGTTTAAAAAAAAAAACTTTACTGCGAACACTAAACTAAAAAAAGTTAATTTAAAAATCAAAAACCCGACTGCTTGAGAAGCGAACTAAAAAGCTGTAAACAAGAAAAAATCATGCTGTGCAGTCGGAGGATCAGGTGGTCAGCTAGTTCGCGAATATGTATCCTCCGACTGCACAGCATGATTTTTTCTTGTTTACAGCTTTTTAGTTCGCTTCTCAAGTAGTCGGGTTTTTGATTTTTAAATTTACTTTTTTTTATTTACAACTTTTTAGTTATCATTTGTTTTCGTATTACTTTTAAACATATAAGTGGTATATATTTTTGTAATCAGCTCTTAAAACCCTTCATTTTGATACCCCACTCGATGGGTTTCGAAGAAAAAAAATTGGGACCCGCACAATATGGCGCCCAAAATCCGCCATGTTTATTTTTTTTTAATTTCACCCATCTAAGAACACTTGGGCGGTCAAGACTTATCTAACGATGTCTTAATTATATAAATCGGTCAAGCGGTTTAAAAGATATGAGGTAATAAAGAATATTACATACATACAAACATACAAGATACGCGCGAAAAACATAACCCTTTCCTTGCAGCCGGGTAAAAAGAAGAAGGTGGTAGATGCTGGTTATAAATAGAAACAGAAGAGAGCGTCGTCAGACGTGTGGACAGGTGCTCGCGCTATAAACATTTGCTGCGTGCCACTAAAACCGACAACAAACGGATTGGTGGGCATCTGCCGACGTTAAATACCTACACACACAGGCGAGCAAATTACCCAGTCGTCGGATGCATTCACAGATGACATTGCTGATGAATCTGTCGACGTGTAGAGGAGGCTTTACATTCTTTGCCGTCGCCCTTAAGGTTAGCTCACTCCGAGACGCGACGCGACTATGCTTGATGAGGCCAATAGGGATAGTTACTGGCACAGATCATATACAGTAATAATTCTATTTAGTCCGTCAGTTAGATTATCAGAAAATATTGGACAAGTATTTTTTAGGGTTCCGTACCCAAAGGGTAAAAACGGGACCCTATTACTAAGACTTCGCGATCCGTCTGTCTGTCTGTCTGTCTGTCTGTCTGTCTGTCCGTCTGTCTCCAGGCTGTATCTCATGAACCGTGATAGCTAGACAGTTGAAATTTTCACAGATGATGTATTTCTGTTGCCGCTATAACAACAAATACTAAAAACAGTATAAAATAAATATTAAAGGGGGGCTCCCATACAACAAACGTGATATTTTTGCCGTTTTTTGCTCGATATTAATAACGGCAACAGGTAGACGCTTGAAATATTCACAGAATGTTTAGTTGTATATTTACTTCAAAAAATAATAATTAATAAATTAAAATAAAATAAATTAAGGGGGGCTCCCATACAACAAACGTGATTTGTATGCAGTGTTTTGCGATAATGGTACGGAACCCTTCGTGTGCGAGTCCGACTCGCACTTGGCCGGTTTTTACTTTATCAAATCAATAAAAATTAACAAAGATAAAGCGCATCAAAGTTCAGGAGGAGACTTATGACGTCACTTTTAAGAAAAAGGTTACTAAATAGTGTATCACTCGAAATTTTAACGCACTGTATTGTAGTTATTTTTTGTTTGCGTATTATAAGAAAAAATACGTTTCCAATATCCACCTGACGGATTAAAAACTATTAGTTGTCATCCCTATTTATTTCTACAACAGGTTATCTCATCATTATTGTTTTTTTTATAAAAGACAACACACACCGCGGTGTTGCGGTGCACCTCGAGGCGTAACGCGACGCAGCGTTGCGTCCGTGCTGCGACTGTGCAGCTGCAGCGCCACGTGAATTTGAATACATCCTGGAGAGTGGAGGCATAGACAAAATACATCCATACGTTTTTCCGCACACACTACGCACTGAACGTGAGCGGCGTCGGTGGAAAGAAGGGTATTAAGCGTTCAAGCCAAAACACCAGGATATAAATATTCTCTGTGTCTCTGAAGTTGGCTCTGTCAACTATTGCGCAAGAAACAGTTTAACTGCATAGAGTAAGCGAGATATGATGATATGACAAACGTAAGCGAGTGAAAGAGACAGTTATACAAAGCTAATTTCACTTTCAATATTGTCACAAAAATAGCTACTGCGCAGGGTCTTGCAGCCAATTCAGAGACACAAAGATCCGTTGTGAATATTACACCAGCTGCCACGGCAGTGGTGTGACATTACGTCCCTTACGTTGTTCGCGGGTAAAGTCTTTTCCATAGATTTTGCCGTTAGCGTCTGGCGTTAACGCTATCATAAAAGATTTTTGTCTACACTTGCTGAGGATTCGCAAAGCCCATCGCGGCGCCGCACTTTGTTCAAAGCGCTTTGAGGCACAGCGCAACACCGCGGGGTGTGTTTTATTTTGTTTAATTTTTTACACTGAAGTGTGCACCTTTTTGTGTAGTAAATAAAGTTCCATTAACTGTAACGCTATCTTAACACTTACACTGGCTCCCCAATTTTCACGACGTCCTATGCGATAGGTCATAGAAATAATACCAGCCTGTAACTGTCCCACTGTTGGGCATCATCCTCTTCTCATACAGAGAAGATGAGAATGATTACCACGCTTGCTCAAGACGGGTTGGCGATTTTAAACGTAGGTCTCTTTGTAACAGACTGCCCGCACGTAAAACTAACGTAATCTAAGTTTGGTATGGTTTATATGATAGGTTAGGGCGTTAGGTTAACTAGGTTGTTTGGCAATTGTTATAGGGCTAGGTTTGTAGTCAGTGGGCCCTTAGGTATCTCATAGGTACCAGTCTCAATTGGTGCAAACATAGCCACACTACGTATTTAGTATAACGGCCGAACTAAGCTGTAAGTACCGTTGCGTACAGGTATATCTATACTAATATTATAAAGAGGTAAAGTTTGTGAATTGTGAGTTTATGACGTTGTGAGTTTGTGACGTTGTAAGGGGTAATCTCTGGATCTACTGAACCGATTTTCAAAAATCTTTCACCAGTAGAAAGCTACATTATTCCTGAGTGTCATAGGCTATAAAATATTTAAAAAAAAATTGAGGTCCTAGAAAGTAGCAAAATGTTGCATATAGAATTCATTCTTTGGCGTGCGCTGAGAAAACTATTGATGATACATAAAAATATGTACTATATGATTAGGTAGGGTAGGGTAGGGTAAGTAGGATATGGTAGGTAGAGCAGGGTAGGTAGGGTAGGGTAGGTGGGTAGGTAGGTACTAATTGACGGGAGTGAAGCCCCGGGGGTCAGCTAGTTAATTATAAGTCCAGCAGCAGAATTCAGCAAGGCGTGTGAAAAATCGACCAATCACTTGCGAGATGAAAGACGCGAAGTGGATTTCCGTCTTTGTGATTGGTCTATTTCATACTCTATGCCCTTTGCCATGCCGAATTCAAAACGCAATAAGGCTGCAGGTTTCTTCACCATATTTTCTTTCACCGTTGTTAGTCAAGTTGTCCAAGATAAGCTTAGAAAGTAAATTTGAAAAAGTCGCGTTGGTACTTGCCCGGATTTGAACCTACAGCCATAAATACAAAGATCACAAAGCGTCATCGCTAGGCGCATCGTAGGCTCCAATAAAAAAAATTGCTCCAGCGCGCGGCAGTAAAAGTGTTAAAAATTACACGCAACGTCGCATCGCGTCACAACTCGGTGTGAGCTGACTCTATCAAGAAAAATAGGATACTCAACATTGCTGCGCCTGAATTCTATTCTCCTAAGCTGTACAGTTAATCCATAAAATTTTTGGGCGGGGCGGAATGTAGACTTTCAGATGGCATGGCATTTTATTATGAGATTTACTACTGCGCAGCCATTGTAGCCAACTTCAGAGCGGCCAAGAAGATTGGGGAGTACTTTAAAATCTTAATCAGAACTTTCTTCTTCCTCCGCCTCTTTCGCTCGCTGTGCCGCCAGTTCAGCTTCTATACGCTCCTGCTCCAGCCTCTCAGCTTCTTGCTTGTTCAACTCTATGAGGGTATCGAGTTCTGGGCTCAGCAGCACTGATAGACCGGCAGTGAAGGGCACCTGGACAAAACAAAATCTGAATTACGGTTGTAACCTTCTTAATTCTTTATTGTACACCAAAAAAACAACATTACATACATACATCCATTACATTCATCTTCCTTGTGAATATATTTATGAAAAGATCATGTACGTGAGAAAGAATTTACATCTTTTTAGTAAAAACGGCGACAGTTTAACAATGCGTTCAGGATGTTATTGGGTCTCCCCCGTTACTGCAGCGCTTCGACAATGTTTGCGGAGGCTCGCGTAGATTGTTTTTATATAATAATGCGCAAAGAGGCACCTCGCTGGTGCGGCGAGTGCGGGGCAGCTCCAACAGCATGTTGGCCGCGCTCGCGGAAAGGGTTGATTGTGCCTATATTAATCACTGCTGTAGGCTACACATTGGGCGCAGGTAATTGGGCAATACTAATACTAGGACATTACTACTATATATAAATAATTTGTTGTTTTAATTATTTCTTAATTTATATGATAATGAAATTTGAATTTGATTATTTAATGTGACTATGTGTGGATGAATGTTTTAATTTAATGAGTCTTTGTAACTTGAAAATAAATGATTATTATTATTATATAAATCCTGAACCAACGACCGTACAGTTAGGGAAGTGTATTTTTTTTTTGTGAATGTGAATGTGAATAATGTAACGAACAAAAGTGCTAGGTACCAAACAAACACAAGAACAAAATGTAATAAGAGTGCTATTGGACACATTTTAGTAAAGACAATGTAATAGTTTAGGTTATAATTACCTACATTACTTATAAGGCTAGATTTTAATAAGATTAGGCACATCCTATTGATGAACCCTAGAAAAAGAAAAAAAATAGTGAAATGAAATGTTTATCGCTATAGGGTTGAATGTCACTTGCAAGTGATAAAAAACCGGCCAAGTGCGAGTCGGACTCGTACACGAAGGGTTCCGTACCATTATCGCAAAATACTGCATAAAAAATCACGTTTGTTGTATGGGAGCCCCCTTATATTTTTTTATTTTTATTTATTAATTATTATTTTTTGAAGCAAATATACAACTAAACATTCTGTGAATATTTCAGGCGTCTACCTGTTTCCGTTATTAATACCGAGCAAAAAACGGCAAAAATATCACGTTTGTTGTATGGGAGCCCCCCTTTAATATTTATTTTATACTGTTTTTAGTATTTGTTGTTATAGCGGCAACAGAAATACATCATCTGTGAAAATTTCAACTGTCTAGCTATCACGGTTCATGAGATACAGCCTGGAGACAGACGGACAGACAGACAGACAGACAGACAGACGGATCGCGAAGTCTTAGTAATAGGGTCCCGTTTTTACCCTTTGGGTACGGAACCCTAAAAAGCAAGGTACATATTTTGTATAAGTGACGGTTAATTTCAACCTTTGTGTGTGTTTTCAACTTTGAAATTTTGACAAAATTTGTAAATCAACAATTTCCCTAAATACGAGTAAAAATATTGGAAAATAGTCGACTGTGAACTTACGCTTACTAAAGTACAGTACTCGACAAACTTCTTGGCCGCCCTGAAATTGGCTTTGCGATGCGCAAGGCACGGCGCGTTGCTGTTTTTGTAAAAGATTTTGGCGAAGAAGTTTTGCGATAACTGTATCTATTAACAAATAAGTGGAGTGATCCTGAACACCCTTGTTTTCTCCTTTTTCACTATGAGGCTGAAACTTGGGTGCTAAAAAGGCAGAACGTCACCGCATAGACGCCGTTACAATGTGGTGTTTGTGTGCTTTGCGCAAAGTCTTGACTTTCTTCGGTCACATAACAAGGAAATACAGTAACAACCTCGTACAGCTGATAGTTACCAGGCAGGTTGACGCTGGTCTCTCAGATGGTCAGAACAAATCCGTACTACCCTGGACATAATTCTACAACGCTCTCCAAGCCGCTAAAGACAGACACAGCTGGCGCGACATTATTCGTGACAAAATCATCTCAAGGAAGAATCACGACCCTCACGACTTGAGGTTATACGTCGAGAGGAGGAGTAAGAAATGTCTGAAATTTTGATATGTATAGTAGTAGTAGTAGTACATAGCAGATATTTGTATCTCTGAAGTTGGCTCTGTCAGCTCAAACAGTTTGTCACCGAGTATACTGCATAGAGTAAGCGAGATAGGACGATGCGAAAAACGTAAGCGAGTGAAAGAGGCAGTTATACAATAGGATCTTCACATTCAACATTGACACAAAAATAGCTACTGCGCAGGGTCTTGCAGCCAACTTCAGAGACACAGTTCCGCTGTGAGTATTATATTAAATTTGTAGGTATATGTTTGGCCATCGCCCAACCACTGTAGGTAGATAACACAACGGTTAGCAAATAAATTATATGCAGTAGTACCTCTGCAAACACCGGTTTCGAGTGTATCCACTTCTCGATATGTCCATCAATGATTTCAGAGAGCGGTGCAGCCTTCGGAAGAATCTGACCCAATAGCCTGTGACAATAATTATTTGTTACTATTGTTACATTTACATAAAACTATCTAACTAAAATCATCATCATCCGGTTTTTAACGTTCCCACTGCTGGGTGGCCTTTGTCACATCTCTGTGAGAAAGGGGATGGTCTTAAAACACCACACAGGCCTAATTCGTGTTGGTGGATGTCACATGTCTTTGAATTTTTGGTACTGGGACAAGAGTTTCTTTCACCATTTTTAGAGCAGTGCTAGTGAAATAATTTACACAAAGTAAAATGCCTGCCTAAATTCGAACCCTCGACCTACGGCACGTAAATCGGTGCCGTTACCACTGCTCCCTAAAATCACAACTATACATGTAACTATACATGTATTGTCTTCTTTCTTTCTTTTATTATCCAAGAAAAAACATCTAAAATGAGCTGTGTGTAAGTCATCTTCATGATATGTGTAGCAGCATCACATCAGTGGTCTGAGCATTAAAAGACAGTGTCAAACAGCAAAAGCAAAACTATCTTTATTAACCCAATAATAAAGTTGCTATTCGTTACAAAACATCGAAAATACCAATACTTACTGCACTAACACAACAAAATAGACTCCCCTGCGCGCATGCGCCGTACGGACCGGTACTGCCAACGACTCCACCCACTCCAATAACCTAACGTTCGACCATACTGACCTCGTGCATGTCCTTATGCACGCAGTTACTATTATCGAATGCAAGCAGTTGTAAAAGCTTTTATTTCATAGTCTTAGAAAACCGTTAGATAATAACAATAACTTACTGATATAGCGGTTTGACAATGCTCTGAAGGAACTCTATCTCCAGCTCAGGAATGAAACACTTGTCTATGTCCATGCTTTGCTGTGGCTTTTCACCTCGCATCTTCTCCAGTTCTCCTTGTTTGAAGAACTCTGCCAGCACTGCTGCCTGTACCAGAAATCGCTGATTGACTTTCGCATGCATATCGCTTATTTTCTTAACTGGCATGCATTTGACGACGACTGTCGCCAACGAACTTGAGGGAACAAAACGCGACCTCATTTCACACCCGCGCGACCTTAAGTTTAAAGCCTGTGCTACACGGTCGCCGACCGCGACAAAAACCAAGGTCACCTTGGTCGGAAGCGCGTCGGGCGATGCCGGCTACACGGTCTGCGACAAGCGCCCAACCTCAGTATCACAGAGTACATTTCAATATACTGAAATAGAGACCAATCTCGTTCCGTGGAACGCGTCATTTGCGTTCTTGAAGAAACTAGCGCCATCTGACCTATATAGTTAGAACTAAACCTTTGATATAGCTGTGTGTGCGTGCGCGAGTGTGCGTAGGTGTGTGTGTGTATGTAAGGGTTTAATTTTATTCTATAGAACTGTAATGTTCGTTAACTGTAATGCACATCATAACATAGTAACATACGTAGTATCTCTAAGTCGTCTGTGATCATAACCTGTGATAATAACACAGAAAGATCACAAAAATAAACAAAATATCGCAAAATACCGGGCGCAAGCGTCAGATATCAGCAGACATTTGTAAATTGGGGTAACCAGTTTATGGTTCATAAAACCACCAAGGGAAATTTACCACCCTAATGAAAATTTGCAAAATGATTGTAAAAGTTATTGCTATATGTTTTAATTAATCAAAAAATAATAAAATGTCACACTGTGCGATAAATGTAAAACCTGTAAAGATTAGACGCCCTGCATACTGAGCAGGGCGTTTAATCTTAGTACAAAAAACTGGGGACAGCAATGGGTACAATGATACAAAATCACGAAGCATATGTAGTCACTGTACAAAATAACTCATAATGTGTTTTTTAATTTTGTTGGATTATAATCGTGATTTTTTTACCAACTTGTTAAACTAGATGGCGCTAAACAAAATCATAATTTGTCAATATTGCCTAGTAGGTAGCATATTACTACTAAAATAGTATATTTTTAACGGCTTATGTTTAACTTACCACCAGATATAGTAACATATAACAGACAAAAATAGTAAATGATCACCAAAATTAAACCCGCATCTTATTGTAAAATTATAACCAAAGTTTTAACATCTCGCTATCCTGTTTAGGCAAAATGACTCCAAATAAATCATTGTTAACCCAAAAGTAGTAAATGATCACCAAAAGTAGTAAATGATCACCAAAATTAAACCAATGACCAAAAAGATTATAAAATTTCGGGAGCAACTTGGAAGTAGCGCTCGCCGGCCGCTGCCGCGGCACCGCTCGCTTTGCTCGCTCGGCTCGCGCGCGGTTGGTCACAGTTCTAACCTAACCTAACCTATTTTACAACATTAAATAGCGCAATAATTTGCTATTAAAATTTGGTGATCAATTTACTAAATTTGGTGATCATTTACTATTTTTGTCAGTATATTACTAGATTTGGTGGTTAGGGGTTATCGTCACAAAGTTTTTTTTGGTGGTCATTATATTTATTCCCATTTTTAACCAACTTCTGTGATATAAAAAATATTTTATGTTATGAATAATTTTTACTGGTTTTAATTACATTTATCGCACAGTGTGACATTTTATTATTTTTTGATTAATTAAAACATATAGCAATAACTTTTACAATCATTTTGCAAATTTTCATTAGGGTGGTAAATTTCCCTTGGTGGTTTTATGAACCATAAACTGGTTACCCCAATTTACAAATGTCTGCTGATATCTGACGCTTGCGCCCGGTATTTTGCGATATTTTGTTTATTTTTGTGATCTTTCTGTGTTATTATCACAGGTTATGATCACAGACGACTTAGAGATACTACGTATGTTACTATGTTATGATGTGCATTACAGTTAACGAACATTACAGTTCTATAGAATAAAATTAAACCCTTACATACACACACACACCTACGCACACTCGCACACGCACACACAGCTATATCAAAGGTTTAGTTCTAACTATATAGGTCAGATGGCGCTAGTTTCTTCAAGAACGCAAATGACGCGTTCCACGGAACGAGATTGGTCTCTATTTCAGTATATTGAAATGTACTCTGTGTCAGTATGTTTAGAACGCCGCGCAGAGAGGACGTATTTACGCTCGTACCGTACATTCATTACAACGACGTCATGGCGCTTCAAAACCTTAACTTCAAATAGAATATACTAATAAACTTTAAAAACTAAAGTCTAATCTTACTAATATTATAAATGCGAAAGTTTGGATGGATGTATGTATGTTTGTTGCTCAATCAAGCTAAAATTGTTGAGCGGATCAGGATGAATTTTGCCACAGAGATAGATTATAATCTGGAATAGCACGTATGCATCTCTTCATCCCGGTATAATGCTCCCTTGGGATAAGAAAACACTTTCACGCGGGCGGAGCCGCTGGCAGAAGCTAGTATATTTAATATAGGTACATTTAAAGTAAAAGAATATACTTAAAAAAAAATATCCTATGCATTTTTTTTTTCAGTTGCGTCTATACATGACTTTGATGTCTAATCCCAAAGACAGGACAAGTATCTGTTTATATCGATAAGTTCCGTTATTACATTGCGTTCGCTCTGTTGAGCCATTTTTTGCGCGTGCGTCTGCGCTCGCCGCACAGAGTACATTTCAATATGGCTCGCCGCCTGCAGAAGCGCGACTGTCATACGCGTGGTTGTCAACAAGCGTCTACACGGCATCAAACAAGTCGCCGACCAACTCGTTGGCAACGCACGCACGCCGACCAAGGGCGTTGGAAGGTCATGCTAAATTTGGTTGGCAACCACTGTCTACACGGTCGGGAATGGCCGATTCCGACCAAGGTGACCTTGGTTTTTGTCGCGGTCGGCGACCGTGTAGCACAGGCTTAATTCAGTAGTTTTTTTTTTACTTTTCTCAGTATTCAATTACTTAAAAAAAGCCTTAGATCAAAATATAGATAGTTAAATTGTCTTTCAGATGGTGAAAATTACATTAAAATACGCCCGGCGGTTTTGGTACGACAGTCGTATTATTAGAAAAATGGTCTAATGTAGGTAACATATTTTGTTCGAAAAAATTACGACCTATGATTACGACTAACCGTTTAGACGTGATTCTCATTTTAAAATCAGCTACTAAGGGGTATCTGCGCCTTAACTGTGCACCTGGCAGTAACGCGACCGCACTCCCGCGCGGCGCCCCGCATTCTCCTTGTGCGCCAGTAGCGAGATCCGAACGTCAGAATAATGTAACAGTGCCAGGTGCACAGTTAAATTGTCCGTGTTTTAAATTACTTTAACCACACTAATGTTAAGCAACTGTGTTTGGGTCGGCTTCCAGTCTAACGGAATGTAGCTGAACACCAGTATTTGACCTCTATGTTCGATGTTCTAACCATAGACATATTATATGGGCTGGAAATACCTACAAAAAAAACGTGCCTTGCTTAAAATGTCACTTAAAATGGCTGCCGATTCTATGGTTGTGTCAATCACGGAACACGCAAACATTAATAATACTAAAAGTAAACAACCATTTGACAGCAGGACTACCACGAACACAACCACAAAATTCGTCACCTAATATGGTGAATGTGGCACTTACCTACAACTGTCCCTACGTCATAACAAAATGTTGCCATAATGAGCAACAACTGAAATGTTGTTGTCTCTTTTGTCAAATACGATTACTACATAAGAAAGAATGAAACAAAACGATGTTTCACATTCTGTATCGTATTTCACTCATATTTGTATAAGCTAATGTATGTAGACCATCGCGGCGCCTCCATGGCCAACCATCTCAATGGTTCTAACTATCTGTAACGACTGTCAAAGATCTTCAAATGACAGACTAGTACTTATATTTATGACATTAGAAGGAGGTATTACAGGAGCTCATGGCTAAATAATAATCGCCGCACTGATCGGTCTTCGAGGTTATGCAACGCTTGACGAGGTTGGGCCACGGATGAGTGACCAACATACCGAGATTCCTCCGTCTATGTTCTGTGCATCCGTCTCTCGGAAAGCCTTTGGTCCCGGCTTCATTTGTTGGTACATCTTTGACAGTCCTTAAGAATAGTCAGATGCCAGGAAATCCGTCACCAGTCTTCTCAATGGAGTATCGTATTACCCAGTTACTGGGTTGTGGAGATCAGATAGGCATTCGCTCCATTTAAAATTCTGGTACTCCGCGGTCAGACTGAAAAACCGACCCCAATTTTTTTGGGAAAAGACAGTACTAGTAGGAAGTAGGATGTTGAACTAACAGCAGTCTTCTTCACACTGCCCCAGTCCTTGATCTGATCGCTGAGGTCTGCAGCAACCATAAGCAGAGATTGTAGTGAAGTAAAGTGGTGCTGGTTCCCTATCTGGAAGTCTACCGCTATTGCCTTGTGCTCGTTCAAGTTCCTGCGTCAGGAATGAAAGACTTGTTTTATTTATTTATATATTTTACTATACCTACACCAAGATAAAAACAATACAAGAGGAAAAATTAAAATATTATAAACAATCATACAACAGGCGGCAGCATTCCATGACCAGGCAACCTAGAATGGACAGTCTGAGTTTTGAGCAGTCTCTTGATACGAAATGGGGTGGAAACATTTCTCTTTCAATTATCTTTCCCTATTATACCTATTCATTTTTAGATAATTTCAGACCGGCAAAAATGATTGGAAACTGCAATTTGCAGCTGACGTGCTGTTCATGCAGCCGTGATTCATACTGTACATTGTACTACACGTTTTTTCAGTATAATGCTGGGATGGAATGGCGACATCTTGCTATTGAAGAAAACATGCGATGTAGTGCCGCCACATTGACCGGTCCCGTGTGTCTCGCAACCAGCGGATCCCCGCAACCTTCACCAGGTCATTATGTTTGTTTGTCATTATATATTCCAAAATATAAAAAAATTAAAAAGGTCAAATTATTTTTTAATGTATCCAGTGATTTTGATACCCCACACGATGGATACGGAAGAAAAAAAAATAGGGACCCCACAATATGGCGCCCAAAATCCGCCACTTTTCTATTTTTAAATTGTAATGTAGCCAGTGACACTTTTGGGTTATGACGAATCGATTGACGTATGAATCAACAAAATCGTCCAACGCGTTGGGTCTCTGGAACGCCATATAGGAACAAACATACATACATACATACTTACATACATACTTACATACATTCTTACATACATACTTACATACATACATACATACATAGACTGATAAACACATTACCCTCCTTCGGCAGTCGGGTAAAAAGGAAAACATAGGGACATAGTGTATATCTTACTTTACCAGTTTATGGAATATCTTTTAAATTGGCCCAGTATTGGAGGAGGAAAGAGACGAGAGCCAAACGTCGAATTATGACATTTTACTAAGAAATTTTTGTCGGCGCTCTCTGCCCATATTTCCCCTTAACTGCAATAATTGCAAAACTTACTTGAAATAATTGGACAGGTCGGTAGACAGAATATTATCCCGTAACATCATGATGGCTCTGTCGAAGTCCCTTCGCGGTAGAGACTGCAGGATATCGCAGGCCTCCGTGTTCAGTATGCACATGGCCTGGGCGAGGTGGTGGCGCTCCATCACACTTCCTTCACTGGCGTATAGGGCTGCTAATTTCGTGTCTAAATCATGGATGAAATTGTTCTTAGTGCTCATATGTTAGGTTTAAGATACGGAACTCAAATGTATTTATAACTAGCTTCAGCTCGCGGCTTCGCCCGCATATAAAGTGTTTTATCGTTCCAAGAGAATAGCTTACCGGGGTAAAAACTATCCTATGGTTTCAATGCCCAGGGTTTCAAACTATATCCATACCAAATTTCATATAAATCAGTTCAGGGGTTTAAGTGTGAAACGGTACCTAACAGAGAGATCTCGTTACTTTCGCATTTATATTTTATAATATTAACTAGCTTTTGCCAGCGGCTTCGCCCGCGTGAATGTCGAAAATTATCCCGGGGAACTTATTCCCGGGATAAAAATTATTCTGGGAAATTATCTAGCTTCTGTCAGCAAAAAAAAAGCCAAAGGGAACATAATCCCGGGATAAAAATTATCCTATGTGCTATTCCAGACTATAATCTATATCTATGGCAAATTTCATCCAGATCCGTCCAGCAGTTTGAGCGTGAAGAAGTAACAAACACACTAACAGACTTTCGCCTTTATAAATGATTAGTGTGATAATTATGGCCTAGCGACCCGCCCCAGCTTCGCACGAGATAAATTAAATACACAACCTTTTCTCGTTAATCGCTCTGTATCAAAATCTGTTGCTGATTTAGAAGTAAGTAAAGGAAAAATAGTCAAAGACATACTTTGTTTTATACTATTTAGGCCCGCATGCGCCGCCCTTAAGTATCTCAACTTATATTTCCAAGTTAGAGACCGACCGCTTAACTGAGACCATTGAAGTAGCTGCGCGGTAGGTACGGAAAGGTGTATTTTTTTTATTAAATCTTCATACAACATAAAAGTACATAAGAGGACTTAGTGCTTAGTGCGCACTCGTTTCACACCCGCGGGACCCAAAATTCAGTAGTTTTTTGTACTTTCCTTAATTATTCTATGACTTATTAAAAAAGTAAATCAAAATTTTGATAGTTAAAATTTCTTTGAGATGGTGACAATTTCATTACAATACACCCACACCACCCACACGCAGGTTTTGGTGCAATTGTTGATTTTTTGACCGTGTTAGTCATAACTTTACAAATTAATTACACTATGTTATACGAAAAAATCATTTTTTTTTTAATCAAATCAATAAGAAAATGGTCTAATGTAACTTTTTTTTAATTCAAAACATTACAACTAGCCGTTTAGACGTGATTCTCATTTTAAAATCAGCAACTGAGGTGTATCCGCGCCTTAAACGGTCGGCCTATAGTAACTAACACGGGCCCATTTATGTGTGACATAATTGTAAACTTAACTTCGTGTTAGGAACTAACTCTGAGTAAAGTTTTTGGCGCAAGTGGACCGTAGGGATTAGCCTACCGTTTGCATCGCGATAGAACACGTAGAAAATGGTGGGACGCGCTAGGGAAAATTAACAACCAGTGGTCCACACCACACTAGTCCTGGAACGAAACAGCTGCAAGTCCTGGAGGGAGAGGCCTGGTCTTTGCCTATCAGTAGAATGATTCCTGCCATCCGGAACCAGTAACAGCAGCCGTATTGAGTTAGTGCGCAAAGAGTTTCAACTCTATCCAACCGACCAAATGGGCCAATCACACAAAACGGAAATCCACATCACGTCATTCATCTCGCATGATCACGCAATACGGCTGGTATGCCCGAATGCTTTTAACCCTAGTTGCAGACCAAGAGTTTAGCTAAGCTCAGTTTTCGGTTAACTCGCATAACTGAGGTAGCGTTTTATACTTGTGTGCAGATTGCAAACTATGTAATAAGTATGAAAAAAATACATCAGCTATGCGAACTCAACTAAATTAAATCAGCTTAGCTTTTGTCTGCGACCGGCTTCAAGCCTTACCTACCCCGTAAAATGTTGGGATAAAGAAAAAATTCTAAACGCGCGTCGCACCGCATCGCATTTCAATTTAAAAACGCGGTAGAGTTAGTATTATATTATCTGTGCCCGTACTGTTCTAAGATTCATAAAAAAAAAATACAAAAGTAATGGAGGAGGATTTCTGCGGGGCGAGCATGGGCGTACCCAAGACGTTTGTGACAAGACATTAATATGTCATGTCTTACAATTTGTCATAGATCATGCTAGCACGAGCCAACCATGTGACATATTTTATAGGTGCGACATGCCTTTTTTGTTGCTGACTTCATAAAACAATCATGGTTCCACTGTGAGAAATAGAGGAACGATAGATAGTTACAGGACGAATAGCACTATCTCTTTTTAACCGGCTTTCCAATACGGAGGAGGTTCTATGTTCGACTGTATGTTGTTTTTAGGGTTCCCCGTACCTCGAAAGCAAAAAACGGAACTCTTATAGGATCACTTTGTTGTCCGTCCGTCCGTCTGTCTGTCAAGACCCTTTTTCTGAAATTTATATCAGATACTAAAGCTGTGAAAAAATCAAACTTCTATGCCAACGCAATCAAAAGATACAGCCGTTTATGCCACAAATTTCCGCAAATTTACGACACTCTCAAAGGGATCAAAACCTACAGGGTACTTCTCGTGAACTCAGAATCTTGAAATTTGGTACGAAGCTTATAGTACAGATAAAGGGAAAATTGGAAAAACTTTTTTTTTGTTACATCATTATAATAAAATATTTTTAATAATTTTAAACTTTATTACCCCTTTCCTCATGAACACGTACAGATATTAAATTGAAATTCATATCAAATACTCAGGTTTATAATACCTTTAAGCTGTAACAAAATCAAACTAATATATAACATATTGCGTTAACACGCAATCAAAAGAACCAGCAATTTAAGCCGCTTATTTTTAAACTCGCAAGGGAATCAAAACCTAAAGGGTACTTCTAGTCGACCTAGAATCTTAAAATTAAGCATGAAACAATGTTTTATATCACATATAAAGGAAAAATTCCGAAAACCTTAAATTTTTTGTTACATCACATATTTTTAGGGTTCTGTACCTCGAAAGGAAAAAACCGAACCTACAGGTTACCTACAGGTTTGTACGGAACCCTCGGTGCGCGAGTCCGACTCGCACTTGGCCGGTTTTTTTTTGTTATGTTCACCGATGTCTCCGTTAATTGTGGACCGATTTTGAAAATTATGTTTAGTTTGAAAGAATATGTTCCCGAATTGGTCCCATTTAAATTTGGTGAAGATCTGATGAAGAACTTCAGAGATATACAACAGAACTATTCAATAAATGACTGCAAATCTCTCGGGATTGCTGCAATCGCATGACTATTTATTTTTTACACAATTTCATAACATAACTTCACGCCAGTTCGCTTGAAAGGGGTAAGCAGTTTTATACAGTTCATCCTGGTATACTCTCATTCCACCGGCTATGTTCAAGTTTTATGTTATTCGGGTAATCTATTCTGGCATCACTTTGGCCATTATACGAATTATACTACAGAACTTGCCCATTATTCACTAATGGGTAAGTACTATACAAAAAAAGTGAAACGTAAAAAACTTTTTCATTAAAAATACAACCCACTTCCAAAAAACAATATAAACTGAAAAATACCTTCAATTTCGGAAGTCGTTGTTATAAAATGAAGAAAAGAAAATAGCAACACCGACTTCCGAAATTGGAAGTCGGTTGTATTTTTTTTACAGCGGAGTCATGATGGTATTGGCACGTTATAGTACGGCGGCCCAGGTGGGTGGCGTGAACTTTACAACTTTCTACATTTATCAAAAAAACCGGCCAAGTGCGAGTCGGATTCGCTCACGAAGGGTTCCGTATCATTATCGCAAAACACTGCAAAAAAAAAACACGTTTCACTACTTAATTTATTTTATTTTAATTTAATAATTATCATTTTTTGAAGTGAATATACAACTAAACATTCTGTGAATATTTGAAGCGTCTACCTGTTGCCATTATTAATATCGAGCAAAAAACGGCAAAAATATCACGTTTGTTGTATGGGAGCCCCCCTTAGACATTTATTATACCTGTTTTTAGTATTTGTTATAGCGGCAACAGAAATACATCATCTGTGAAAATTTCAACTGTCTAGCTATCACGGTTCATGAGAAACAGCCTGGTGACAGACGGACAGACAGATAGACAGACAGACGGATCGCGAAGTCTTAGTAATAGGGTCCCGTTTTTACCCTTTGGGTACGGAACCCTAAAAACTGTTACTCACCTCCGAGCACATGGAAACTGTTGGTGGTGCCGCGATGGTCGATGTCGTGCATCAAACAGGCCACCAAGTACATAAACGCTTGCAAATCACTGCAACGAAAAGATTAATCCACTACTTTAGGCCATGGTTTCCATTTGCAACCAGCTCGCATGCAAGTTGCATTACATTGCAGGCTACCAAGTTAATGTGATCAATTGCTCGATCGTGCCGCGCAATGCAAGTGAACTTGCATGCCAGTTGCTTACAGGGGGAAACCACAGTATAAATAAGGACGAACAGTACGGAAACTTCCTACAAACACTCGAAACGACACACTCACACAAACATGCGCATCGACGAGACCCCTAAGCGGTCGGGAAACGGCGCAAGGGCGAAAATACACATAATATATACCTGCTACTTGCATAAACGTATACAAGTAGCTTGAATGCCATTGTGACATTTACCAATCAGAAGTTATTATGGCATACAAGCTACTTGCACACTATCACAATAAGCTAACAATACACATGCCTGTAACTTGCATAAAAGTGTTCAAATTGCTTGCATGCCATTCGAACATTAACCAATCAGAAGTTATTGTGGTTCAATGGCATGCAAGCTACTTGCACAGTTCTATGCAAGTTATAGGCATGTGTTTTGTCACCTAAGTGTTAGACAGACAGTGACACAGACAGAGAGACAGAGACAGTGCAATTTTTTTTCTTCTTTAACACAATTTGCCATATTTACGGCGAATCATTCATCATTTCGGAGAGTGTGCGATGGAATTGCATGATCTAATTCCGCCTAGCCCGTTTCATCATCGGACTACAAAACGTACGGCGATGCGCCATCGGTACATGGTGGACATCCCACCCATACGCACTAAACGTTTTGGAAATACTTTCATTATGCGTACAGCTAAGGAGTGGAATTCCCTGCCGGAGTCTGTGTTTCCAGATAGCTACAACCTCGGAGTCTTTAAGTCAAGAGTGAATAGGTTACTTCTAGGCAAGCGTGTTACACCGTCGACCACATCATCGCTTACCATCAGGTGAGATAGTGGTCAAGCGCGAGCCTATCTATAATAAAAAAAAAAAAAAAAACACAGATTTCTAATAAAGCTGGCCACATATGGTTAGACGGTGTGATGATAGATGGAGTAAGGCATTGACCGAGTGTACTGCAAAGACTGGCAGTAAAAGTGTTTGTTGTTCGGTAGTGCGATGGCCAAACGCCATTCATTGTTGCCATCGCGGGGCGAACCTGGATGAGGCTAGCACAGGAACATGGGGATTGTGAAAAGAAAAGAGAGTCCCAGAATTGGGCGAAGTCGGGCAGTGAATGATGATGATGCGAGACACGTACGCATCGCCGTTCATTCGTTATTCACCACTCGATCGCACACAGGATGATGTAAAGCAGCAGACGATGTAATTTATACTCCGTTGATGTCATTTCTGTATGGCTTTCCTATGCAAGGCTAAACGAATAAGTAAAGGATGATAATGATTTACTGTAAGTAAAGAAAGAAGATTACTTGAAGTATCCGTGTACGAGGAGCTTATAGTTGATGATAGCGGCGTAAGCCCACTGCGCTACATTGAAGGCATGGGTCCAGTTGTGGTAGGGCACGTCTCGGTAGCTCTTCTTGACGTACAAGATAAAGCAGGCTAACTTCTGTTGGTTTATGTCGAATCTAAAGAGAAGAACGGTCCTGAAGATTTTGTCCTAATATAAAGCATTACATGAGCGTTGCGTTTATTTTGCTAATGCTGAAAGGTGCCGTCTGTCGACGCGTTCGGGTTTGCCGAACAATGAACACGACGACTGCGTACCTATTAGCGCGATGATTGCTTTATGTAAAGACAACGCCGAAGATTCAGGTTCTGATTTTAGAATGGCTCGGTCTTAATTGATTTTACATCACCATATTTAAATTAGCAAACCTGCGGTATATTTTAATAGGGCTAGCTACCGAATAAGATACTAACAGACTCGTCCAAATTCGTACGAAATCTACGTAGGTAGAAGGAAGGAAAAAATCGTAGGATTAAGTGCCTTTTCACACGCCCCGGTTGCCGGGTAGGTAGCCGATGCCGGGTACCCGGCGGCGAATGTATAGCCATGTACGCCGGTACGTGTGAAAGCTAACATATATGCCGATACACTTCGCCGCCGTTTACCCGGCACCGGCTACCTGGAAACTGGGGCGTGTGATAAGATACTTACGTTATGTCGCTAGATCCGGGTACTTGTCACGTATCCCAATATACCTATACCATTCCAACCGCTCTTGCAAGATCCCATATACCCATCTCCCTTCCATCCTTTCCACTTAATTCCATCATCTTCTACCTTCTGTGGGTAATCTTTCTACGGGTAACTTACTTCTTATCAAAGCCAAGATCTTGGAACATCTTCATGGTATAGCACGGCAGTTCCCGAAGTGGCAGCGCGCGAGGGTTGAAGTGAAGACTGACTAAGTGAGGGTGCGTATGGTAACCGGTGCAGGACATCAAGCGATTCACCTCGCCATCAGTTACCTATAACATCAATACTGCCCCTTTCACTCGCTTACGTTTGTCGCATCGTACTATCTCGCTTACTCTATGCAGTATACTCGATAACAAACTGTTTCTTGCGCAATGGTTAGCAGAGTCAACTTCACAGACACAAAGATCCGCTGTGACTACAATTATTCATATGTATGTGACAGACTAACCACGCTCTGCTACCAAAGGATTCTCAGCTACTTTGGTCACATTGCCCGTCGGGAACCAGATAATCTCGAGAAATTGGTGGTAATAGGCAAGGTGGATGGGAAAAGACCTCGCGGCCGGTCACCTAACCGTTGGTCAGACCAGGTAACCGCCCTAACTGGACTCTCTGTTACAGCCGCCCTGAAAGAATCTGAGAACCGATTGAAGTGGAAGAACATCGTGCAATTCGTGCATAAAGCCACGAGGGCCTTTCAGGGACACGACCTTGAGTAATGAAGAACGCGACTAAGAAGAGATGTGGCGGGGCGGGCTGGCGGCATTGATGCCGCTACAAAGTGGCAATGGATCGGCTATTTTAAATTTTCGATATCGATCAGTTCTTGGAGACCGCCCATTGGCAAAAGTAAGCCTTTAGGATAGGAGAAGTGACAAGCACCTACCTTCAAAGGGTGGCTGGTAGCAGCTGGATGAGAGTAGCCGAGGATCTAGTAAAATGGCGTACGGTACAGATTTTCGGTCCACCATGTGGGGGGCATCAACAACATAAGGTGATTAAATTACGAAGATTAATGGTTTAACATGTGTCGTGCTGCCTACTACAGACATCAATTTATGAGTAGCAAAAATAAATTCACCGACCTTCATATGATACATAATAAGCTCGGTGGCCAAGGCATTCCTGATGTGCGCCTCTTGAATCTTCCGGTAGACCACAGAGTGCATGATGCAGACGCCACAGTAAATGCTGAACGCTAAGGCCATCTCCTCATCCATCACGTCAAAGTAAAGGTCATAACATTTGTTGATGATTTGGCCCACTCCAATGATTCCTGATTGCTCTCGAATTGGAAAGCATAGCAGATTTCTAGGTAGAAAATTTTACGAAAAGGAAGAATAGTTATTTATTTAAAATAGCATTTACAATAGCATTAGTATTAATTGCCTCGTTGATCTAATTACGAGTATCACAAGGCCTACTGTTAAGCATGAAGTCCTGGGTTAGATTCCCCGGTCTGGTAAAATATTGTTAGAGATGTGTCAGATGCACAGCCCGGACTGGACTTGTGTCCAGTTGATGGCAATAGGTCCGCCCCCTATTACATCATGGAACTTAAACATAACTGCCGACATTTGGGTGTTCTATAGGCGCATCTCTGCCTGACCTTTTGGGGAATACTGGCGTGATGATTTTATGTAGTATTTTGGGTGGTATTTGTGCATGGTATTAATTATTGTTTCAAGGTCTTTTACCTGCAATTGACATTAGGCAAGCAATCAATGACGGGGTTGAACATGTCGTATTCTGATACATTCCTCACGTTGATAAGCATCCCTGTCCTGAGGACTTCGCCAGTGATGCCCATGTTTAGGGGGAAGCGACGTTCCTTGCCTTCTTCCTCCTGAAATTAATGGACCAATGGATAAATGGATTTTGTAACCATATTTATTTGCAAATAAATGTTTGAGTTTGACTTTGACGTTACTTTGGACAAAATAATTACAATATATCTCGACCTGAGACGCATAAGGTCGGATGTCGAGATTGAAGCAATAGAATTTGTATGACTTCAATCTCGACATCCGACCTTATGCGTGTCAGGTCCAGATATGTACATCGCAAGAATTTAAAGATTTTTGTTCTATATCTTACATATATCCAAAACTTATGGTTACCATCGTGAGTAATTATGGGGAAATAAAAGTATTTTACAAAATTTTCACTTATTTACTAGGTACGTGATTCTATAGATGACTGCTTTTCTTTATGAGTGAGTATAGTTCTCGCCAAACTTTTCGGCCGCCCTGGAGTTGGTTTTCCGATGCACAAGGCATGAAACGGTGCTGTATTTACCCGACTGCCGAAGGAGTGTAACAGGTTTATCAGACTATGTATGTATGTTGGTTCCTATGTGGCGTTCCAGAGACCAAACGCGTTGGCTGATTTTGATGATTCTTACGTCAATCGATTCGTCTTAGTCTTGCGAGTGTCACTGGCTTCATTTAAATTGGAAAATAGAAAAATGCCGGATTTTGGGCGCCATATTGTGGGGTCCTATTCTTTTTTTTCCTTCCAAAAAGGGTTTTAAGAGGTGATTTCAAAAATATATAACACTTATATGTTTAAATGTACGTAATTTGAAAAAAAAATGTTAATTAAAAAGTTATAAATAAAAAAAGTTAATTCAAAAATCAAAAAACCCGACTGCTTAAAAAGCGAACTAAAAAGATGTAAACAAGAAGAAAATCATGCTGAGCAGTCGGAGGATACATCTGGGTTTGTTCAGCCAGCTCGCGAATATTTGTATCCTCCGACTGCACAGCATGATTTTCTTCTTGTTTACATCTTTTTAGTTCGCTTTTAAGCGGATCTTACGGATGGCCGATGGGGCAGAAAGGTTCTGGAGTGGCGACCGCGAACCGGAAGACGTTGCGTTGGAAGGCCTCCCACCAGGTGGACCAATGACCAGGTGAAGATTGCGGGGATCCGCTGGTTGCGGGACGCACGGGACCGGTCAATGTGGCGACGCTTGGGGGAGGCCTATGTCCAGCAGTGGACGTCTTTCGGCTGATATGATGATGATGAGTTCGCATTTTAAGCAGTCGGGTTTTTTGATTTTTGAATTAATTTTTTTTGTATGAGATTTACTACTGCGCAGCCATTGTAGCCATCTTCAGGGCGGCCTATAAGTTAGGCGAGAACTATATATCATGGAGATAAACAGCAATGATCCTAATTCTGTCAGATAATGACGTTCACTAAATATTGGCGGACACTTATCAACTCAAAAACGGAACGTCACCGCCTCGTCTTTTGTCCCATTTAAAAAAAAGAAATATTTAACGATAGGCTCGCGTTTGACCACTATCTCGCCTGATGGTAAGCGATGCTGTGGTCGACGGTGAAGCACGCTTGCCTAGAAGTAACCTATTTACTCTTGACTTAAAGACCCTCAGGTTGTAGCTATCAGGAAACAAAGACTCCGGCAGGGAATTCCACAACGCTTTGTACGTATGGGTGGGATGTCCACCATGTACCGTTGGCGCATTGCCGTACGTCTTGTTGTCCGATGATGGAAAGGGCTAGGCGGAATCAAATTGTGCAGTTCTATTGCACACCCCCCGAAATGTAACCGATAAAAAACCGACAGACTGGCCACTCGGCATCGATGTTCAAGGCTCTGGAGCTTTGAGGCGACCAGTACATCGTTGCCGATAAACCTCTTGGCAGATCCATCCCAGAGGTGAGATGCATGTCCAAACTAGCGCTTTATACAAGTTGAGCAGATGTTCAGGCGTGAAATACCGTCTCACCTCTGCAAGGATCCCCATCTTTTTTGCAGCCAACTGAGCCTTTGCATCAATGAATGGACCAAAGTGGAAATGTTGAATACAGGCCTGCGAATCACAAGCCAAGAAGCACCACTGGGGCCCATGAGCAATCTTGGATCCTTCAAGGTCTATATCCGCGAAACACCAAGAAGGTCGAGATGGTCCGTTATCGGCACAGTTACACCTCGGAAAGATGGAGCCGGGTGGAATAGGCTCTTTTTATGCGGAAAAAAGACACGCCTGGTTTAAGCAGCATTGAAACTGACAAGATTGGCGTCGCCCCAATCGGAGACTGCCTCCAAAGACAGGTTAAAGCGCTCAACCATGGCGTCCATGGCCTCCCGGAGAGATCTGAGGGCCAGTAGCCCGTGCGCTGGACACGTATCTCTCAGCAACCGTGCTGTCGTCTGCGTACCCAAAGGTTCCGGGCTATCCAAGATAAAGCACTTGATGAGGACGAAAAATCCAAAAAATCATAAGCGCGGTGACGGACGACTAGCTGTGGGCGTTTTTAGTATCACGCGGATTTGCTCACGCACGCGGGCTTTACAATAAGGGTATTATAGTTCCCGCCAAAAGGCTGGGCCGCCCTGAAGTTGGCTTTTCAATGCGCAAGGCACGGATCGGTGTTGTTTTTGTTTGAGATTTACTACTGCGCAGCCATTGTAGTCAACTTCAGGGCGGCCAAGAAGTTTGGCAAGAACTTGCGGGGCCAAATGTGGGCCAATCCCGCGTGCGTTAGCAAATCCGCGTGATACTAAAAAAGCTCCGAGGACTGCGAATTTACACAGCAACATTAGGTTTGCGAGCTTTTCCTGAGGCGAGCCAATGCCTATGTTGCTGATAAGTGTGCGTTCCATTAGAGAATTTCATACAAATATTACCGAACGGCTCGAGTTGATATGGTGTTGATCCGTTTCCGAATTGATGTGTACCTATGCGCCAACCTTAATCCTTCGTGTAGGTACTGACTATACCCTTGACCATTGATTAATACCTACAGCAATAATTTTGGAGCTGGCTTAGATGCCTTAATAATAGCAAGTAGATACTACAAGCTGTACGTTAGTCCAATTCAGAATATATTGTGATATACGTAAGTACCTACCTGCTTATTCCTTCAAACCTTTTTAGGGCAAAGCTGTTTCCATATCTACAGCCGAAGACCTGCTAATAATATGATCAAAATAACGATGAATACCGAATTATGCTTGAGAGGCGAGTAGATTTCATACAACTCCATCTTCTCCACATCTATCAGCATGACCACGCAGTGCTCGGCTTTAAGCAGGTGCTTCGCTTGCTCCGTCACCATATTTAGCAGGGTCTCTAATGAGGCCACCTAGATTAAGGACAAATGTGACGATATACTCCCCAACAAAATAGGACGTCCGCTAATATAATGGGACTTTTTTATAAAAAACTCTGACCTGTTTAGTAACTAACCATATAACAACAAAAACAAAACCGACCTTAAAATCAAATTCTCTAAAGAATAAAAATGAAAAATCATAGAATGTGCTTAGAAATTGGTAAATAGTTACGAGATTTTTTTAAATATAGATAAATGTGCGTGAAGGGTTTCCTCCACATGAAATTCAAAGGGAACCGTAAGGCCCTAAGTTAGAAAAAAATGTATAGGGTTCCGTAGTCCACAAGATACCCTTATAGTTTCGCCATGTCCGTCTGTCCCTCCGCAGCTTAGCTCAGAGACTCTTAGTACTAGAAAGCTATAATTTGGCATGGATAACATATTAATCACGCTGACAAAGTGGTAAAATAAAAGCAAGGTTTTTTTTTGTGAGCCTGCTTTATCTCATGTAAAGTGTGGATGTGTCGTTTACGCATAATAGTGGGTTATTGGACGACTCGCCCGAATTTAACTCGCCCGAATCGGGCGAATTGTCCACTATTAAAAATATTAATTTTTCTGTGTCGATTCGCCCGAAGTTGTTTTATCGGTGGGCGAATCGACCACTCCAATATTATTTAGTGGACGATTCGCCCGAATTTTATTTTAGAGAACAAACTATATAAAAGTACAGTCGTGCTCACCCGTCTCGCTAATAATATGAAGAATTAATCGAAGTTAATAGATATTGTACTAGAAACTAGGAAAGCAATTCAAACTACCAAAAGGTCAGAATCATGAAGAAGTATTTGCAGAGCTAGAAAAATCATCAAAAAAAATAAATAGAAAGCTCTATACGCTATCAGGTCATTTCGGTACCGGTAAAGACTAACTTAAGTACCAGGAGATTATAATCATGAGGAAGCTAGGCTGGAATCATGAGCGGTAAAAAGAGTACCGGGCGATTTTCGATTCTGAAGCCCTAGTACTCCGTTAGTCTCTACAGCTAATGATTCTAGCTCTGCAAATACTTCTTCATGATTCTGGCCTCCTGGTAGTTTGAATTGCTTTCCTAGTTTCTAGTACAATATCTATTAACTTCGATTAATTCTTCATATTATTACCGAGACGGGTGAGCACGACTGTACTTTTACATTGTTTGTTCTCTAAAATAAAATTCGGGCGAATCATCCACTAAATAATATTGGAGTGGTCGATTCGCCCACCGATAAAATAACTTCGGGCATATCGACACAGAAAAATTAATATTTTTAATAGTGGACAATTCGCCCGATTCGGGCGAGTTAAATTCGGGCGAGTCGTCCAATAACCCATAATAGTTGACCAATTTATAAAATGTATTTGGAAAAGTAAACATTTTATATTTGATATATGAGGACAACAGTTTTTGAATGGCAAAGTGAATTTTGTCCCTTCGTTGGAGAAATGTTCGGGGCTTTCATTGTTTATTAACGTTAGTAATGTTCTTAATTATTAATTGTATATTGTACACCAAAAAAAAAAACAACATAACATACATGTGATAATAAAGTACATGTACAAAGGCGAGCTTAGCATCCAGTGTACAATATTAAAATAACCTATGACGAATTAAATTGAAACAAATATACTTACTACGTACGTACCTACATAAATAAATATATATATATATATATATATTTAAAAATACTATTATTATGTCATTGTACAAGGAAATTATATTTAATCTTCCTCTTGAAGACCTCCAGAGAAGGGCTGTAGCGTAGGGAGTGTGGAAGAGAATTCCAGAGACGCACTGCTGTAGCAGAGAAAGAGCCATCATAGCGGCTGGAAGTGTGTCGCGGAGGACGAAGGAGAAGAGAAGTGGCAGTGCGGCAGGGTTTACCTCTCGGCGCGAGGTATTCAAAGCGTTCACGAAGGTATTGACACAGAATAAATAATAGTACAAGTTATTGAGGCGAATTAGGATTGTGCAGGATAGTATAGAGAAGGGATAGGATATGGGTATCTCGACGACGCCGAATCGACGATACTTATTACTCGATATTTAATCGATGTTACTTATTTATTTTGGTGAATGTAGTTTATACGGAACCCACTGTACGCGAGTCAGACTCGCACTTGGCCGATTTTTTATATACGTGCCCGCGCATCTGCCTTCCAGTTTTTACTTGTTGATAAATGATAGAACTTTTATGCTCATTGATCTCTTTTTCTCTAATACGAAGCAGATAAAACCGCGGTTTTATCTACTTCGTCATTAGGAATGTTAACTGACAATTTTGTTTTTTGTCCGCCAGATAAATTAATAAAAATACTAATGGACACCTATTTTTTTCTTTTTACACGCAGTGGGTACGTGGTGGGGACGTCGTAACCGAGGCAGGCCTAAAAAACGCTGGCGTGACGATCAGCTCGTTCCTACGCGATTGGCCGGAGAAGGCAGGAACGTAGCCTGGAAAGATGTGGGGGAGGCCTTTGCCCAGCAGTGGGACAAAATAGGCAAAATAATAATATATACACGTAAACAAAACAATTACGACGATACAGTGCGTTGAAATATCGTGTGACGTCACGCCGATAGTACACTTTATACTGACATAGTGTCGTCACAAACCCCCACTCCTGAACTTTGATGCGCTTTACTTTAGTAAATTTTATTTTTTTGATAAAGCAAAAAATACGTGTCCAATATTATTTGATAATCTTACTTACGGACTAAATAGAATTATCATTTTTCTACCCAGGAAGTATCCCTATTCTGTAAACCTACTAAAAGGGGACAGACAGGTAGGAGGTATTCTACTTCTCTACTCTCTTCCTTCAAAACGGCTTACTTGAGTAAATAATCTTTTGGCGATGCGCAGTAGTTGCTGGCATTTTGTTTTCAAAGTTTTCTCATATTCCATAGCGATCGCTTTCTTCAATGTCGGCCAGGCGAATCTAATTAAAAAATATATATATTTTCGACATGACCTAGATGCGGCATAATGGGTATGTGAATGCAAAGCTTAGCGCAGATGTCGCTGGAGGCGCAATAGCTGCTGTCAAATAGTTTTTGCTTTGTTTAACATCACATTTCTTTGTTATTGTTTGTGTTTAAACTGGTCTATCATCATTATTGATAATATGTATTGTCCCTGGAAGCTTAAGGAATTGAAAGACGAACTAAAAAAATGAGGAGCAAGGATAACTGGAAAGAAAACAGATCTTATTGAGAGGCAGTCTTTTATATAATAAAATATTTTTCATCGGTGATATGTTCTAGATTTGGATATTTTTTTAGCTGTAACGTGTTAATTCTTACATGACTCATGGTTGAAAAAATTACAAAAAATGAGAGAATATTACTTTAATGTGTTGGTATTCGTTATGTTTTAGGTTAGAAGTTTAGTTTATTTTCGGCAATCAAAGACCTCAAGCTTCTGAAGGCCAAGCAAATGACATTCCTACTGTAGAACTTTATCAATACGTTAATAGCTCCACTATATCGCCGAATTACCAAGCAATATCATCAGAGTTACTTTGACAGGTGCATAACATAACCTATAAATATGTATAGCCTTTGCCCAGTATTTTTTAGCGTTGTATCTTTGGGCAATAAATGAACACCGAGGTTGTTACATCCTGGTACAGCACACAGAGGCATATTTCGAGAAAATTAAAAATTACTTAATACAAAAGTTACAAAATGTATGGATTTGACAGCTTTCAATAGCCATAGCGACGATGCGCCACCTAACGTGAAAACGGATCTACGATTTCTCCGAACCATGCCAAACATTTGATAGTTAGGGCGCCCCCTTGCCTCCAGCGTTTGTGACGAATTGTATAAAATCTTACAAATATTGTATTGGGTGAGATTTTCTGTAATCGTGAGGATAAGAACTTTTAATAAATTATTACTCTTTATTACCTATTAGTTTATAACTTTCTCTATTATAGTATTTGGTGGAAACTTACGAACACTGAATACAAGAGACAATGGTTTATTTCGGATCAGCACGTGTAGTCCTCCTTTGTCTGCGGCTACGGGGTTTCCCGTGGCAAAAATATCCCGCAGTTATGTTTAAAATCCAAGTGGAATGAGTAATAAAATCAAAAAAATAATAATCGATAGAACAACGTGTGCTGGATGCCAGGATCTTTGTGAAAATAGTATTTTTTTTTTCAAATACCCACAATATATACCTCGGCCACACGATCGAAGTACTATTAAAAATAAAATCATCTTAATCAGGCGAAAAACGCTAGTTACGTCGGCACGGCTTCTTTGTGTGGGATGAAACATCTGTAGGTATGCTAGTATTATAAATATTATCTGTGCCCCGGCTTAAATCCTCTCATTCGGGGCCTGACTAGGCAAACCTAATAGGTATAAGAAATAAAAAGGACTACGCACAGTACACATTCATGAATTAATACGGGAACGTCGCTTTCCACAATCTTCGGCGCCACTGCGCAGAAGATAACAGCAAACGGGCTGCCCTCAACCGGAAACATTACTACTCGCTTTAGTTGGTTGTCCATGGTTAGAAACTGGAATGAAAGCGAATGCCACTGAACGACGTATGACAATTCGGGGTGTGTAACATTTGATATAATAACAAAAGATCTAATGATCATATGACCTAATTTTATTTAATATACTTTTTTTTTAATATAACGATCAAATGAGATAATGAATTATTCATTTAACTTCATTTTACCTAATTTTATATGGTATAATGAACATTTTATATAATGCACATTTGATATAATAATCATTAAGTATATAAATCTCTAAGTAACGTTTAACATAATTTAGAAACGTCTACTTTGTTTTGTACCTATATGTTTGCAAAAAGTGATTACATTTTAAACAAAAACAAGCACCACATAAATATTGCTTGATTATAGTTTGCTTTTATGCTGTTGGACGGATATTTTTTTATTTTTCTATTTGTCATACAGCTAAACTATTTATTGTATGTGTTGAGTATTGCGATTTAGATATTTGTTTTAATAATTAAAATTACCACTATAAATTGCAGTACATTCAAAAGTTCTAAAAGTGGACAAGAACTTTTTGCAGAGGCGGCCTTAGGGGGTGGTGAACAGGGCAATCGCCCGGGGCCTCGCTCTTGCAGGGGCCTCACGCTACAACCCAAAAAGCTTACGATTCTATCCCTAGCAAACAATAAAGTTGGTCGATTAATTATTTCATAGTAAAGTACTAATATTATAAAGGCGAAAATTTGTAAGTGTGTATGTGTGTGTGTTTGAATGTTTGTTACTTCTTCACGCTCAAACGGCTGGACGGATCTGTATGAAATTTAGCACAGATATAGATTTCAGTCTGGAATAGTACTCAAGATACTTTTTATGCCGAAAATATGTTCCCTTGGGCTTATTTTTGAAATTCCCGCGGGCGAAGTCGCTGGCAGAAGCTAGTTAATAACAAAATCAATAAGTTTTCCTTTTCTATACATTGTAAAAACCGGCCAAGTGCGAGTCGGATTCGCGCACGAAGGGTTCCGTACCATACTCGCAAACAAAGGCAAAAATATCACGTTTGTTGTATAAGAGCCCCACTTAAATATTTATTTTATTCCGTTTTTAGTATTTGTTGTTATAGCGGCAACAGAAAGGCGAAGATCCGGCTGAATCCGAGCGATTGCCTGCGTTATGTTGGCTTTCAGGGCAACGGTCGAATGTGGTTTATTGGCATAGACCTGCGACTTCAGAAAACCCCACAAGAAAAAGTCTAGCGGAACTCTAACTCTACCCTCAAACCGTTCATGCAGAATGTCGATTGTGTCGTTCGCTGTGTGGCAAGTAGCGTCATCTTGCTGGAACCACATGTCGTTCACGTCCATATTGTTCAATTCAAGCCAAAAGAAATTGTTTATCATTGATCTGTATCGCTCGCTGGATCTATGCAGCAGAGTCATTAAAAATTGGACCTCTCGGATTCGTGCCACCATACGAAGCCGCGGCGGACATTTGAACGATGTCATATTCCATCCATAATGGCATAAATGCGCCTTTTAAATAAAAAATAAATTTCGTTAATATCTCACACACATCTTGTTTTATTCAATTTTAACATCGACCCGTCCTTGTTGAAAGACCCTTTACATCATCTGTGATTGTGAAATTTCAACTGCCTAGCTATCACGGTTCGTGAGATACAGCCTGGTGACAGACAGTCAGACATACGGACCGCGGAGTCTTAGTAATAGGGTCCCGTTTTTACCCTTTGGGTACGGAACCCTAAAAAGGACAAAGGCCTCGCATACCTGCCGTCCGCCCGGAGCCTCGCAGTGGTTAAGGCCGCCCCTGACTTTCTGTAAATGGATACATTTATAACAAAAATAGGCAAGTGGACGATAAAGTTTATTGGATTTGTGTTTTCTTATTCTCTTCCTTATATACACCGGCTTGTAGTTAAATAGGTCGAATCTGTCCCAGAACTGATTCGGGGCATCCCGACTTCACGTAGTCTTTTGGCTGCTACCCCTAGAATGTATATAAAAACCGGAGGCACGAAGGGAGAGCAACCCCCGCCCGCTGTAACAAAGCATAGGCTCCCGTGCGAGTCGTAGCGGCTGAGCATGGGTACCCATCCTTTGTCACGTAAGGGCGAAGGAGTTGCACTTCCCGCAGCGCCGGAGACAATGCAGAAGCCACTTTAGTGTTTTGAGGTTAGGTTACAATAATTTGTTTTTTTCAAGAACGGTGCGTTACCTTAGAAAATTAGTTAAATTGAAAATTAGGTGAAATGAATGAACGTTATATGAAAAGACCATTATACAAATTGAAAATTATATGAAATGAACGTTATACTAAAATGTTGTTAGAGCAAATGAAGGTTATATGAAATATAACATTGGATTATATGAAATTAGGTCATATGTTTTTATAGCATACGAAAATTATATCAAGTAAGTATACCATACATTACACACCCGAAAATTCGACAGTACAGATAGCTGACAGACCCGTGGCCAGATAAGACCTGGGTCCTTACTCTGACGTGTGAAAACTATCATTGTTCCACTGTGAGCAAGAGATGGAGCTATACAGGACGAAGAGCACTATCCCTTTTTTACAGTGGAATCATGATGGTATTGACATGTTATGGTACGGTCCCTATGGGACTAGTGCGGACCAGTGGAATCAAAGCAAAAGGAAAGAGGTCTACCTATTTGGCACATGGCATGGCTATGGATCATAGCTTGTTGCTGTCAATGATAATGATAATAACATATAGGTAATCATTCATTTGAAGAAATCAAGAGTACTCAAGTAAATAGTTAGATAATTCAGCTAAACTTACGGGCAAGACGAGGGTTTGGACATCCGTATCGAAGTCCGATAACAACTCCATTTGATCTACTTTAGACTTTATTGTGTCATGTAATTTGTGTGTTAACTGCGTGAAAGAAACATGACTAAGTTACTACCGTTATAAAGAAGAAGTCAAGACATTACAGCTGGTATAGTAGTCACAGCGGTTCTCTGAGTCTCTGAAGTTGGCTCTGCGAACCATTGCAAGAAACAGTTTGTCATCGATTATACTGCATAGAGTAAGCGAGATAGGAAGATGCGACAAACGTAAGCGAGTGAAAGAGGCAGTTATACAATGCTATCTACATCTTCTACAAAAATAGGTACTGCACAGAGTCTTGCGGCCAATTTCAGAGACACAAAGATCCGCTGTGAGTATTATACTAGGAAGGATAGGCAGCTTCCCACAACGATGCGTTTCCGTGTTAGTTTCTGGGGGACGGAGCATCGAGGGGAAAGACTATTTTGCTAAACTCTACTTGCTATGCTGGTTAGTTTCTGGCCGGAGAGTGCGTCGAATTGCGCAAGAACTCCAGACACACCGGCTAAAGGTGGTTAAAGGTCACCGTATGGTTTTATTAGTCAGTACGTTACCTTAAAAGATCCTTAAAGGATCGAGTTTAAAGTATCATTAGTATATAGAATGTTCTGAATGACAGGGCGCCTGGAGGAGTAAGGCGCTTGTGTTTTGATGAATAATGGCAATATAATAAATTAATAGAAATAAACCCAAAATATAATTGAAATTTTGGTGTACGTAGTCGCAGCGGAAAAACGTCGAATTTATTAATTTCAGATAAGCAGATAATTAGTGTATGAAGTCGTGTAATTGTGTATAGTAAATTCAAATTTGTGTATCCAACCATTGGGGAGCTATTCAACAAAAACTGTTTCCGCTGGAACTACGTCATCCTAGCGGCACCTTTTTTTTCCTATGCACGTAGATAAAAAAAAATACATTCAATAATTAGTTTGAAACGAGAGGTAAATGTGTATGCTTAAATGAAATTTGTGTGACATAAAACTGCGAAGATAATCAAGTTTCCGCTGCACTGACGTTTGGCTATTTGATGAAATTCATATAAAACGGCTTAGTGCAGAGTTGATTTTTTTTACGCACTTTGCTTTGAATTTGTGTGTAATGATAGTTAAAACAGAATTTGAAAAAATCATACCGTTCAGAAGATATACACGTAAAAGTAAAATAAGGTTTTTAGGTCCAAGTACTTAAAATAGGAACACTAGAGCCTAACTTATAACGTTTATTTGTATCTTGTAAGGGTCTACAAAGTCCTGCCAATTTTCATGTATGTGTTCTTAGTAATTAATGAGCAGTCGCATAATTTACTACGACTGGACCACTATATTGTATGACAACCGATTTTAGGACATTTTAATGGAAATGCAACGTAAAACATATGGCGATAATTAGTTTATTAATGCAACTATTCACATGTAAAATTTCAGCTCATTACACTAAATTATTAAAGAGATATAATAAAAATACCAGAACAACCTCAATTCATGGATAAACCGACCAAGTTTGAATGACTACAAAAAAGCGGCCGTGCAGTATATGTAGCTAACGTTCTAAAATTTCCAGTGTCGTACCATTATTGGATTGGTACAGGTGAGCACACAATTCTTGAATAAGTAACAAATAATGTTCGTGATCAAAATAGTAGCTCACTACTCACACGGTCCAGTCGTAGTAAATTATGCGACTGCTCATTAATTACTAAGAACACATACATAATACTTGGCAGGATATTGTAGACCCTTACAAGATACAAATAAACGTAATAAATAAGGCTCTAGTGTTCCTATTTTAAGTACTTGGACCTAATAACCTTATTTTACTTTTACGTATATATCTTCTGAACGGTATGATTTTTTCAAATTCTGTTTTCACTATCAGTACACACAAATTCAAAGCAAAGTGCGTAAAAAAAATCAACTCTGCACTAAGCCGTTTTATATGATTTTCATCAAATAGCCAAACGTCAGTGCAGCGGAAACTTGATTATCTTCGCAGTTTTATGTCACACAAATTTCATTTAAGCATACACATTTACCTCTCGTTTCAAACTAATTACTGAATGTATTTTTTTTTATCTTCGTGCATAGGAAAAAAAAGATGCCGCTAGGATGACGTAGTTCCAGCGGAAACAGTTTTTGTTGAATAGCTCCCCAATGGTTGGATACACAAATTTGTACTTACTATAAACAATTACACGACGTCATACACTAATTATGTGCTTATCTGAAATTAATTAATTCGACGTTTTTCCGCTGCGACTACGTACACGAAATTTTGCGTATTATTATCGTGGTAGCCTCAAGGCTATTACAGTACACACAGACCCCTTCAGCTTCATTCAATTCTCAACCTTCATGGGTTATCTCCGCCTTATTTTCAAAAAATTCTAGAAGTCTTAAGGCGAAAAAAACCTATAAAGTTTCTAAATGCAAAAAGGGGAGGGACTAGCCCACAAACACAAATGAATAAGCATCATACGTTTATTTTCATTTTCCGAGGCAATGGAACCGCGCCAACAACTTCCATGAAGGCCTCCTTACGATCCCAATTCACAATCACTTGAAACACAAGTTCTGCGTCAAGTTCTTCGCTTAACTATAACAAAAGAAGTTTACTGCATGGGCATTCAACTACATACAAGTCCGCAAAGAAGGGAGTAGAATAATTATTGATTTAAGACGACCCAGGCGGCAGGCCACTGGGGGTGAATTTGTTGGTTGTAACCAAAACTAACGCACACACATAAAAAAAAACGCACTCGATCTCGTTATACGAAGTATGTCAAAAAATCATAAATAAAGAGTCCTTTATCCGGGTGCAAGGATATTACGGTTAGTCTTGCGATTTCGGAGATTTATGCATTTTTATATCAGCTCCATATTTTTTTTTTACAAATATATGTTTTCTTGCCAATTTGCCTACCAGATTGCATCCTATGAAATATATAAGCATGATATAGGCTATTAGAAGCCATTTCAAGCAAAAAAACCGACACTTTTTTTAAGTTCCTATGTCTTCCAGAGCGGTTTTTCGATCAACTTTGGTGGCCTCCTTCAGAAGCGTGCGTACGAAAACTGAAAACGCCTACCCTCTGGGTGTAGGCGTTCACGCACGTGTGGCAACACCGTTGCACAACTGGCCAGCTCATGTGATGACTGGTGACCCTGTTTATCAAACGACTCTCCGTTTACGGTGCTGACATGGACCGGCTCGTGGCCCGCACCAACACCTCACCAGCAGGTTACAGCTGCTCCCTCAGCTCAACTGGTACCTGGAACAGCTGTTTCTCCTGCGCCAGTTTTGTCAAAGCCTCCTATTCCCGAAACACAGAAGCTCCCATACGTTACCAGATCTGGTAGACGAGTTAGAATCAAAACTTTTGATTAGTTCTTATCATTTTTTTTATTTCAGTTTTAACTTATAACCATCTTCGCAATATGCGAGGTTATGTTTCTCCGTGGGGGGGGTGGTGTGGCAACACCGTTGCACAACTGGCCGCACAGTAATTTTGATAATTAAGAAACAATGCGAAGACAGCGTGAGTCCCGCCAGATTTTTCCTACCAACCAAGCTGAGCTGGTTGTGAAATGCGTATTCCTTATTTCCACATACTCCTAAGTTAAATTATACATCATCCTTCTATAAGTCGGCGTTTCATTTAACTCGCAAGATCCGGACAAGAAACTACCGAACACACTCAACTGCCGACCAGGGGCATAGGCGGCTGATGCCCCGGCAATATCCTGGAGCCGAGGAGTCGTAACATACGTTCTCCAAACACGCTTACATTTGGGTATAATGCATAGTGTTTCTAACTTATAACCACCCGTGTATTTCATTGTGCCTACAGGAAGTTATATTCGACCGAATATTTCACAAATGGGAGCTTACTTACTTAAAGTGTGTGAATAACATTGGCTACGTACATACGTGTTTATTCTCATTTGAATATCGCTACATGTGTCGTCTGTTAAACTGATTATCAATTCTAATATCTTTCCTGGGTCACTGTACTGAATAGTTCTTCTTCTGGTTTTCCTCTGCGATAGAGCCATTATTTATGTTATGTGAATCGAACTCTGTTAATCGATAAGCTAAATTGAAAAATAACTGAATTTTGGAGTAGGTATGTTTTTAGTATTTTGTTTTTAACCAGCCACAACATCAGAGATTGACACGAAAATGGCGCAGTCAAAGTTGACTTAAAAAAATAGGCAATGTTTCTTTTTATTTTAAATAACCAGCCAGTAAAGTAATTTTAAACTTGTTCTGAGAGCATTCTACACACACTGGCAAAATTAGCGGAGCAAGAAAAAAATATCGTTACTGGATCTTTACCGTTACTGGATGGTTTTTATTTTGTTTTATAATTAAAACGAACTTACAACATTTTGAGAGAATGCCACGTTGGGGTTATGTTTTAAAATTTCGAAAAAATTGCATTGACATACTGAGTTATTTGTTATGATTTTAATGTTTAGATCTTTTTTTTAATTAAGGACGTAATTGTGCCCAACTTAATCCAAACTGAGAGAACCACGGCACTTGAGATGAGGAGAAATTATCAAACCTACAGATGATGTGCGTAATTCATCATTTATCTGTTTTCTACCACTTATTGCATTTTCCAATGATTCAGAGCGACTAATGTTTTTGTGAGAAGATCAGCAGCCTAATTCACTCGTTCCATTAGAATCCCCTAAATCGATCCCCCAGGGGATTCTTCAGCACTCAATGTTCCACTACGATCCCCTAGGGGATCATATAAAACTCTAATTTCCTTTTGAATCCCCTAATTGTTTGAGAACCTTATTATTAAATTAAAACCTATTTACAAGAAAGGATGGCAATATTAGATAAAAAAATGCAATAATATATGAAGTTCTGGTTACAAAATGAAGAATTTGTTAGAAGATGGTCAGTTTTCGGCGAACGTCACAGAACAACACATGTTGCAGAAAACTGGCATACCCAGATAAATAAAAAAAATGGCCGTAAACCAACGCTAGTACATGTATTGAATGCGTTAAAAAAAGAGCGCCGCCCAAAAGCTAAACAACGAAGACCAGAAGATGTACTCAAAGATTCAAGAGTCACAACAGAAATTCTTGAATGGGCAAATATCAGTCGGTCATTTTCTAGAAATTATGAAGTAAATAATAATTCGGAATAAACTACTTTTTAAGTTAATTAAGTAGAATTACAAACTTTTTTTTTTTTTAATCGAAGTCCTACACTCGAAGTTGTAGACGATTATGTCTACCTGGGACAAATGGTTCAGTTGGGTAAGTCTAACTTCGAGAAAGAGGTTAACCGTTGAATCTGACTCGGCTGAGAGGCTTTCGGGAAATTGTATCTTCTCCGTTCAATTTACCGCAGTGCCTTAAGACAAAAGTCTATGACCAGTGTGTGTTACCAGTGATCACCTATGGGACCGAGACGTGGTCGCTCACAATGGCCTTATCAGAAAGCTTAAAGTCACCCAAAGAGCAATGCAGAGGGCTATGCTCGGAGTTTCCTTACGTGATTACGTCAGAAATGAGGATATCCGCAGGTGAACCAATAAGTTAGCGACATAGCCCGAAGAATTGCGAAACTTAAATCTTGTACTAATATTTATTCTGTGCTTAAATGGCAGTGGGCAGAGCACATTGCTCGCAGAACGGATGGCCGATGGGGCTGAAAAGTTCTGGAATGGCGACTGGGAACCGGAAGACAATGCGTTGGAAGGCCTCCCACTATGTTGATCGATGACCTGGTTAAGGTTGCGTTAAGGCGCTGGATGCGAGACTCACGGGATCGGTCAATGTGGCGACGCCTGGAGGAGGTCTATGTCCAGCAGTGGACGTCTTTCGGCTAAAATGATGATGATTTTTTTAAGTAGAAAAGGGTTTTTGCGTTTATAACGTAGTTTTGATTATTAACGATTTATGTAGATAAGGAATTTTTTTATTTTCACTGATGTTTCCTATTAATGAATATAATTACTTTTTACCTGACTATACTTCGAATACGACTTTTCGACTACGCGAATCTGGCGTAAAGGGAATCTGTCCTGCTAACAAATGAGTTAAATTTAGGTACTTAAATAAGTTAAACATTGAAAAAAAAACCGAACGCCTTAGGTGGGACTCGAACTCAACCAACGCCACCGAGACGCTGCACTAGTCGAAATTGCGAAATTCTTCAACGCTTTTGGTACTTTTTTTTCAACATCTATCTTATCTCATAAAAAATAATTAACGTCATTGTAATCCCCTCTGTAGACCGATTTTTAATTCTATATACTCTATATATAATGTTATTTTATAGGTGGCTTTTTTATTTAGAGGGGACTTTAAAGGAATAGAAATTATTAGTACTTATAGAATCCCCTGCATAGGGGATCGTAGTGGAACATTGAGTGCTGTAGAATCCCCTGGGGGACTGATTTAGGGGATCCTAGTGGAACGAGTGGCCTAATTGCGTAAGTGAATTTTACAAAGCAAACAAGTTGGAACCTTCCCAAAAACGACTTTTCGTATTGCATATTACACTCTGAAACGGAAAGGTTATGCTCCTTTCATTACCAATATTTTCACGTAGAATTGATTGTAAAAGAATGAATGGAAGCGGAAGAATCGAGATAAAACTTCACTATTGGTATTGTGTAATGCAAATGTCATATATTTGACAAGCGTTAAACATACTTAATATCTCTAAGTAGTCTGTGTTCAACTCAAAGGAGGATTTGGAAAGCTAACGCTAGCTTTCCAAATTAGTTTCGCAAAACCGAAAAAGTTGAAAAAAATTATTCTGATTCTTTGAAAGAATCGACTTGTTTCCTTTGCAGAATTCACTTACGCAATTAGGCTGCAGGACAATGCAGAAAACCCATACCTCTAACAGGAATAATCGTTTCATTCAGTTTCGTAATTGCAAAAACATGCGTTTAAAGACCGTTCAAGCCAGAAATGAGTTGGAGGAAGTTCAAGGTGCAAAAGTAAGTTACCTTACGATACGAAGAAGGTTGAAGGAAGCTGGTTTTGGTTCGTTTATGCCCGCAAAATGTCCATAAATTGAGGCACTCCTCCTTAGAAACAGTATAACTTTTGATAGAAAACATCGAATTTGGTCCACGGACTAATGGATTAAAATACTGTAGGTATAGTGATGAGTGTGGAAGTCATTTAAATTGAATTAACGGACGGCAATACATGTGTTATCATGAACAAGAACAACATAATCTTTCAATATTTTAAACATATGGCATATGGTAGAGTACTGTAGTATTATATGATCTGTGGTAGAGGAACAATATTGGATTCAGGTAGGATATGTTTGGGAGCTCATGAAATAAAATGTGGTATCATTTGCCCCTTTATCAGGGGTCACTTCGTTTTGATCCAGGATACTCTCTAAAGCTCTTCGGTCGGCCGCATACCACTTTTTCAACTTCAGTAAAAAAAAAAAACGCAGTTTTGGAATAGCCGGCGAGATCACCAGATACGCATCGTATAGAACACGTTTGGGACCTGCTAAAACAAAGTTTAAAGTTCATAATACCTACATCTGTCAATTTGGGCGAACTGCGAAGCGTCGTAGTATAGGAATAATTGAGATTGAGACTACCACACTAGACAACGGATAACACTATTTTCAACATGACTAAACTCCATTTGAAATAACACATATTACCAGCCTATTAATGTTCCCACTGCTGGGACACAGGCCTCCTCTCTGTGAGAGGAAATGGGCCGTAATCCACCACGCGGGCCCAATGCGGGTTGGTGGTTATCACATGTCTTCGAATTTTTGGTTCTAGGACATGCCGGTTTCCTCACGATGTTTTCCTTCACCGTTTTGATAGTAGTGATGAAATAAATTACACAAAGTAAAGCGCCTGCCTGGGCTCGAACCCACGACCTACAACTTGTAAGTCGCGGCCGATACCACTGGGCCACCACTGCTCTAGAAAATAACATTACACATGTTTTCAAATATTTTTAGTCCGTAAAACCGATTTTGAGTTCTATCCCGTAAACATAAGGATGACATAAAAACCGGCCAAGTGCGAGTCGGACTCGCACACGAAGGGTTCCGTACCATTATCGCAAAATACTGCAAAAAAATCACGTTTGTTGTATGGGAGCCCCCCTTAAATTATTTTATTTTAATTTATTTATTATTATTTTTTGAAGTGAATATACAACTAAACATTCTGTGAATATTTCAAGCGTCTACCTGTTGCCGTTATTAATATCGAGCAAAAAACATCCAAAAAATCACGTTTGTTGTATGGGAGCCCCCATTAATTTATTTAATTTTTATTTAATAATTATTTATTTTTTGAAGTAAATATACAACTAGACACTCTGTAAATATTTCAAGCGTCTACCTGTTGCCTTTATTAATATCGAGCAAAAAACGGCAAAAATTAACTGTTTATTACCCTTAAATATTTATATTATACTGTTTTTAGTATTTGTTGTTATAGCGGCAACAGAAATACATCATTTGCGAAAATTTCAACTGTCTAGCTATCGCGGTTCATGAGATACAGCAACGGTGAAAGACGGACAGACAGACAGACAGACAGACAGACGGATCGCGAAGTCTAAGTAATAGGGTCCCGTTTTTACCCTTTGGGTACGGAACCCTAAAAAGCATAAACCTGTTACCAAAACCAACTGTTTACTACAGCTACCATTTGTCGTGTCAATAATGCAATAGAAGTCAAAATCGGTTGAACGGGCTGTATAATGGGCTAATTTAAACGTCTAATGTTATCGCAAATGGAGTTTATGTCGGTGAAAACTTTATTAAACGAACGTGGAGGAAACACTCGATATCATGTGATTTTTATTGTTTAAATGTTATTTTAATATAATTTTTTATGTTTTTTTAATTACGAGAAACAACAATGTGCAGTTCATCAAATCATGTTACTTAACAAAATTTACTAAATGCGATCTGATTTTTATTTTAAAAGGTGTATTTTTAAGTAAGGACACCTTTCATAGGTTTTAAAAATTAAATCGTAATATTAAAAAAAAAAACTGGCCAAGTGTGAGTCGGACTCGCGCACGAAGGGTTAAATAAGACGTTTTTATTTTGTTCCGCTAATTTTGCCGGTGTGTGTGTATATTAGGTATTTATGTGTACGCCCATGGTATATCCAGTCATTACAGCATTTGTATAACCATGCTATGATTTATCCTAAATTCTCTAAGATCCAGCCACCGAAGCCAACTTGGAGTGGTCTAGGTACTCACCAGATATGTTAAAACTAATTGATAAATCCTGATAAATAATTTTAAGGTAAATGTTTATGCTATATACTGCAAAGAACAATGGCGAAATTTTAGCTGACTTAAATTTGAGCGTCTGAAAGTGAGTTATATACGAAAGACATTCTATTAATTGTCTATGTTATTTAAAGTATAATTAGGCCTGGTCCAAAATAGATTAAAAACAAACATAATAAATAAAAAGTTATTTGATTTTTTAGATCATTTCTTTAACGTAGTGTTGCCATTATATATTTTATGTGCTAAGTGACAAGTAGTAACTATATTATGTAATAATATCATTATTGTATTTAATGCAGTAAATGAGTTAACAATACAGTTTATGTCTAAGTGTAGATGTTCCTTGCAGGTAGGTAATAATATTGTAGTGTAGTAGAAATAAATGAATTACTTTCAATTAATGATTGGCAAAAAGACTAGTACCCAAGTCTAAAAAAATATAGCTTGGTTGTTGACGACAACCTTTTGATACACGTCAAAGTCACTTAGTTTAAATAAATATACTCTTTCCAAAGAGTACACATTTCATGCTAAAATAACTAGGTAAGGGAAATACTAATGCGATATTCCCCTTTTGCTGCCACGAAATTGAATAATATTACCTATTAAAAGTTACCCAGATATAACCTACAAAAGTTTATGACTGAATATCTATTATTCTCTACATTCTCGAACCAAAATTCTTGCACAAACTAATTTAGAACAGGACCCTGAGTTAAACCAGATATTTTTCATTTAAAGACTTTTGAATTTAATCTCAGCTAAAATAATGTATGGGCACCTGCCATTGTTCTTTCAGTAAAATCCGTTCTGTAGTTTTTGCGTGAAAAAGTAACAAACATCCATCCTCACAAACTTTCGCGTATAAATTAGTAAGTACCTATTAAAGTAGGATATAATTAATTATCAATCCTACTTTAATACTTCTAGAATTAGTTAATATCCGTCAACTAAAAGTTCCACATACGTCAAAATTTTCGTGAGCAAAACGAAACGCACTTGAACTTTAGCTTTGAATTTAAAAAAAATATAGTCGATGACGGATAGAGAGTGATGAATGATTATTTTGGTGGTGAATTGTAGGGAATTAATTAATTGTTACTTTTACATAACTTAGAAATGGCAGAAATACAAACACTTATCGAAATGGGGTTCTCCAAAGAGCGAGCGTAAGTTTATACTAAATTTTACTTGACTTAAAAGTACTGCACCGATTCGGTAACCTAAAATTTGCGATGATTTCTTGGATTTTAGGGAGAAAGCTTTGGCGGTGACTAGTTTTAAGGGAGTGGAGCCTGCGATGGAGTGGTTGTTGGCACACGCTGACGACCCTGCGATGGACGTGGCGCCGACGATGGCGTCTTCAACGAGCGTTGAAGCTGCAACTGCCCCAGTTCCTGAATCTTCCACGTCTTCCCAAGACGCAGCAGCAGCTGCCGAACCCGAGGCTGATGTCAAGTCCTTCAAATGCGACGTGTGTGGGAAATTGCTCAAAGATCAGGACGAAATGGAGTACCATGCTGCAAAGACTGAACATAGTAGCTTCTCTGAGTCGACTGAAGAGAAGAAACCTTTAAGTGAGGAGGAAAAGAGGGCTCAACTGATGCTGCTGGAAGAAAGAATGAAACAGAAACGAAAAGAGAGAGAGGAAAAAGAAAAGGTATGTTGTTTTTTGAAAATTTTTACTGTATTGGATCTTATTAGAATAAATTGGGTAATCTTATTATGCAGAATAATGTTCTAATTATAACTTTGAATCATTGACTAATATTGGTTGAGAAATTGAAGGATGCTAATTCTATGTTTGTATAAATTTCAACAAAAGTAGCTTATTTTTTGAAAAAGATAAGCAATGCTGCAGAGCAGATGGTCAATCTGAACAGTGATTTATCACAGAACAGACAGACAGACAGACTTCTTCACACTTCTTCACTTCTTTTTCACTTCTTCTTTAGACAGTGTTTTGTTAAAACACTTTCTTTATCACTGTTCAGATTGACCGCTGTAGCATGTAGAATAAAAGGCTACTGCTACTGAATACAGGAAACAAGATTGGTGTTTAATTTTGAATCATTTCGGCTGTTGCCAATTGTTCCTCATAGTCTTGTTTGGAACGAAGAAATTGAGTTATCTATACTTATTAGTTATCAGAAATTTGGTGCATAGATATACAATGACCAGAATAAGGACATGGGATAATTTTTATCCCCCAAGTATGTATGGATGTGAAGGTTGGATATGGCAAAAAACCGGCCAAGTGCGAGTCGGACTCACGCACGAAGGGTTCCGTAACTTTATCCCAAAAAACAGCAAAAAAACATGTTTGTTGTATGGGAGCCCCATTTAAATATTTATTTTATATTCTGTTTTTATTATTTGTTTTTATAGCGGCAACAAAAATACATCATCTGTAAAAATTTCAACTGTCAAGCTATCACGGTTCATGAGATACAGCCTGGTGACAGACGGACAGACAGACAGACATACAGACAGACGGATCTTGAAGTCTTAGTAATAGGGTCCCGTTTTTACCCTTTGGGTACGGAAACCTAAAAAGACACGCTGAAATGGGTGGACTGATTTTGAGGGAGCTTTCACTGGTAGATAACTGATGTTATATTAACTGAGACTACTATAATTTTAGGAAAAGAATTACGGTTATACTCAAAAAATAAAACCCATGTTTTTAATGCTGATGTTTCCAGGCTGAAGCGTTAGAACGCGAACGTATCCGCATAAAGTCTGGCAAGGAGATGCAAGATGCCCGCCAGCGGCTCCAGGAACAAGAGATGCAGAAGTTGGTGGAGCAACGGCGACGGGAGAAGATTGAGGACCAGAAGGCAAGGGAACGGGTGCGGGCACAGATCGAAGCTGACAAAGCGGCTAGAAAGTGAGTTTGCGTTTTGTTATTTTTTTAGGAAATGGTGGCAGTATCTGCTAATGTAAATAAATAATAATCAAGCTAAGGTGATGTAATGGGAGTTACAGATAGCACTCTCTGCAGTTCCTGCATGCAATAAAGAGAAGAACGAGAGCAGCTCTTCTGCTTCTTAGTTGCTCAGTGATCGCTGGAGAGGGCAGGGCAAATCATTTTGAAAACTCAGGTACCTTCCGTGTGATAGTAACACCAGGGCGCTGCTGGGGTGGATCAAAGGACCTACTTATCCCACCCGTTTGCAAAATACGCGCTTGGACGTTGAGTTGTGGATACCAGTCGGTTACACATACAAGGTGATGTAATCCAAAGACGAATTTATGAAGTAAAAACAGGCTGAAAAGTGTAAAAGATTGCCACTTCATAAAGTAATCCATAACTTGTACCCCATTCCAGACTAGCAGCAGGCGGGGCGCCCCCCGTGGCCGCAGCGCCGGCGCCCACGCCGCCGCCCCCGGTCACGTCCACAGCGCCTAAGGTCACGTACGAGCAGGCACGCATACAGATCCGGCTGCCCGACGGCAAGACGTTAGCGCACATCTTCGGTGCTAAGGAGCAACTAGCTGCTGTCAGGTATGACCCTGTACTGTTTAGGGTTCCGTACCGTAGGTCTAATCGGAGCCCTATTGCTGTCACTCACGTGTCCATCTGTCTGTCCGTCGTCTGGCACACAGGTTTACAGCCAAACGGTTGAAGATACAGTCTTCAAATTTTCACAGTATAAACATCTTGTTGAGCCAAAGCTATACAAATTGTCAAAAACTATTTTTTTAAATGGTTTTAAGGGTGCACAAACAAAATTTTTGTTTTTCTTTTTTTATAATCTATAGGCTCGCGCTTGACCACTATCTCGCCTGATGTTAAGCGATGATGCGGTCTACGTTTTCCCCATCAACTGGCATATCATTGTGTAGAGCTTGTTGGACTATATAAATATTGTATTTTTTGTTAAAAAATATTTGGAAAACAAAGGAATTAGAAATCGCCGAAGGAGGGTAATGTGTTTATCAGTCTATGTATGTAAGTATGTTTGTTCCCATGTGGTGTTCCAGAGACCAAACGCGTTGGCCGATTTTGATGATTCTTACGTCAATCGATTCTTCTTAACCGTGCAAGTGTCACTGGCTACATTACAATTTAAAATAAAAAAAGTTAATTAAAAAAATCAAAAAACCCGACTGCTTGAAAAGCGAACTAAAAAGACGTAAACAAGGAGAAAACCATGCTGTGCTGTCGGAGGATACATCTTCGCGAGCTGGCTGACCAAAACCAGACGTATCCTCCGACTGCACAGCACGATTTTCTCCTTGTTTACGTCTTTTTAGTTCGCTTTTCAAGCAGTCGGGTTTTTAGATTTTTTTAATTAACTTTTATTATTTATAAGTTTTTTGTTTTTTTTTTACGAATCAGGTTCATTTAAACATATAAGTGTTATATATTTTTGAAATCACCTCTTAAAATCCTTTATTTTGATACCCCACACGATAGGTATGGAAGCAAAAAAAAATTTGGGCCCCCACAATATGGCGCCCAAGAACCGCTATTTTCCTATTTGCCAATTTTTATGTAGCCAGTGACACTCGCGGGGTTAAGACGAATCGATTGACGTAAGAACCATCAAAATCGGCCCACGCGTTTGGTCTCTGGAACGCCACATAGGAACATACATACATACATCATGGGGTCCCTATTTTTTTTTCTTCCGTACCCATCGTGTGGGGTATCAAAATCAAGGGTTTTAAGAGGTGATTTCAAAAATATATAACACTTACTTATATGTTTAAATGTAACTAATTCGAAAAAAAATGCTAACTAAAAAGTTGTAAATAAAAAAAAGTCAGTTGAAAAAATCAAAATACCCGACTGCTTAGAAAGCGAACTAAAAAGACGTAAACAAGAAGAAAATCATGCTGTGCAGTCGGAGGATACATCTGAAGAATTTTTGACTTCCATTGATCTATGAATTTGAAATTTGATGATAATGTTTATTATTACGTGTAAAGTAATTAACTAACAAATACCAATCTATACTAATATTATAAAGAGGAAAGATTTGTATTTTTGTATGTAACAAATAAACTTAAAAAATATTGGACCGATTTCAAAAATTCTTTCACCATTGGCAAGCTACATTATCCCAGGGTGACATAGGCTACTTTTTAACCCTGTATTACCACGGGAACGGGAACTACGCGGGTGAAACCGCGAGGCGTCCGCTAGTCTATACTAATCTATACTAATATTATAAAGAGGAAAGATTTTTTTGTTTGTTTGTTTGTACCGAATAGGCTCCGAAACTACTGGACCGATTTAAAAAATTCTTTCACCAATAGAAAGCTACGTTATTCCTGAGTAACATATGCTATTTTTTAATCCCGAAAACGGGTCCTGTGGGGTGGCCCACGGGAGCGAAGCCACGCGAAGTAGCTAGTATTTAATAATGTGATAATAGAACAATATAAAAAGTGGTTGATGTGGCGGACACTCGAGGAGGCCTGTGTGCAGCATTTGACGTATTTCGGCTGAAATGGTGATTTATAGATGTAACAAGTGTGCAAGTAGGTACGCATACGTTCCAAACGTTTTGGGAATACTTTTATTAAGCGTACAGCTATGGAGTGGAATTCCCCCTCAGAGTCTGTATTTCCAGACAGCTACAACCTAGGAGTCTAAGTCAAGAGTGAATAGGTTACTTCTAGGCATGCGTGCTACATCGTCGACCACATCATCACTTACCATCAGGTGAGATAGTGGTCAAGCGCGAAACTATCAATAATAAAAAATAATCGTAAAAAGAGAGTTGATAGTAAATTTTATTGATTGTTGATTGTATTCCGCTGGCTTTATAGTCCTGAATTAAATTGCTTGTATCTGATATTGTGTGATCACAAATGCTGCTTGTTCTGGAGGACCATTTCATATAATGCCTGGCCAGCGCTCTCCGAAACCAGAGTTTCAACCTGAAGTCAGTATCTAAAAAAAACAGATGGACTATTTTGCAGATTGCTGTTGTCCAAAAACATTACGTCTATAACGCGACACGACCGGTAACAAAAAAAAAAACCGGCCAAGTGCAAGTCGGACACGCGCAGGAAGGGTTCCATACCATTATCGCAAAAAACGGCACAAAACTCACGTTTGTTGTATGGGAGCCCCACTTAAATATTTATTTTATTCTGTTTTTTGTTTGTTATTTGTTGTTATAGCGGCAACAGAAATACATCATCTGTGAAAATTTCAACTGTCTAGCTATCACGGTTCATGAGATACAGCCTAGTGACAGACGGACAGACAGACAGGCAAACGGACAGACAGACAGACGAATCGTGAAGTCTTAGTAATAGTATAGGGTCCCGTTTTTACCCTTTGGGTACGGTACCCTAAAATACTATCATGAAATGTACTACATTTTACAGCTGGTGGTGCTTTACAAACACGACCGTTCATCATCAGCTTTTTCAATGTTCCCACTGCTGGGACACAGGCCTCCTCTCTGTGAGAGAGGTAATGGGCCTTAATCCACCACGCGGGCCCAGTGCGGGTTGGTAGTCACGTCTTCGAATTTAAGGTTATAGGACATGCCGGTTTCCTCACGATGTTTTCCTTCACCGTTTGGAGTCGAGCAATGGTGATGGTATAATTTACACAAAGTAAAGCACCTGCCTGGGTTCGAACCCACGACCCACAACTCAGTAACATGTATGGGTGGCAGAGTAGTCTCGCAACCCTTACATTCACGAAAACGTTGTAGGTACTAACTAAACTGGAAGTATATCATAATTTACAATACTACATACATTTGTTTATGGGCTGGTGTTTTTGTCTACGGCCATGGGAAAAACAACAAAATGCCACCTGCTAACCTTACACACTTCTTTTGCTTCATTTACATAGACATTTATACATATAGACGCCGCATATACAATGATGAACATAGTGTTTTTAAATTATATCAGACTCTAAGGAAGTGCTACGGACTTGTGTAAAAGTGCAAATGGACACTATTCTTAGTTTTAACATAATCTATCACGTAAGATATTAAGTTAGAGTTAAATTACTTATTAGTCTTTTAGGCTAGATCGTAATTAATTATTAAGAATTTTGTTCTTACTAATAAAGTATAAAAAATATATATATATATATATATATATTGACGCCGGTTATGAGTACTGCGCACCTGGCCTTTCTGAAGAACATCACTAATAAAACACAATACTACTCATTTCCAGACTGTACCTACAATTGAACGCAACGGAGTACGCTCAAGATAACAGCTTCAAGCTGATGACGACATTCCCCAAGAAGATATTCACAGAAGACGACTACGACAAACCTTTGGATTTATTAGGTAAGTGCTTATTTTCTTATTGATGAGAAAATAATATATGGATAGTGTGGTGTGAATAAATGGAGAGAAAATTGATGAAATAGTGGAGCCATTATCATGAGAATAACATTTTGTTCTATATTTTGTTCAGATGTAGCAAGATACAGGCAAATATTGAAACACGCAAGGAACAAATAGGCACATAATAATTTGGGTGTAAATCAAAACATTTGATTGAGTTTAAAAAAAGTCACAAGTCAATGTTTTACAATGGCGACCTTTTTCTAAAGCTAATTACTCTGCAGCATAATCTGACCCGCTTTGCGAAGAGTGGCGCACATTAACCAAAATAGTTTTAAACTAACAAGAATAGTGTGACCTTTCATTGCATATATTTATTTGATTCAAAATCGATGGACAAAAATGTACCGAATCATTAAAAAAAAAAACACGATTTCAGAGGATTTTTTCTGTAAATTTTGTTAAAAATTTGCCGTGTGTTATTAATTACCAGAATTTGATCCTTATTAGCGATGCTATCGGATCGTGTGATAATTAGCATGTTTATTTTTCCAAAATCTAAGAATATTGAGTTTTCAAAAATCGCATAGGTAATGCAGTTTTAGTTTTCATCAAAACGGTAACGAGAATCCTTTCAGTGTTTGTAGGTTTTCCTCATAGCTTCGGATTTGATATTTTTATATCTTTTTCGACATTCCCGTGCCTCACATTAATGTGATAAATGACATGTGCCATGTTAACACATTCTGTTATATTTCGTATGTGTACGCCATGGGTTTTCTATCACAGATAAAAATCTAACTAGATGACACAATTGTATGTACTTCGCATGTCTCATAACGGAGCAACGACGATCATAATCGTACTTTGAGCTTTACATTTAGCATTATCGGCACCGGAAATCCACCGAAATCTAGAAAAATGTCTAATTATGTCATACTGAGCTGTAAAAACGATATAGAAAACGTTGGCCGAGGAATAGGAAATATTTTCTTTCATTGGTAAGTTAATTTGTTTTTAAATTGTGTGTGAAAAAGTGTCACGCTTTTTTTCATACAGATGGAGGGACTTGCGTTATCTAGTTAGATTTATATCTGTGGTTTCTATACTTTGATGTCCAACGATCTTTCTATAATAGAGTCTGGCAAACGAAAGTAGACACTTGAATTATTTGCAAACTTTTTATATGGCAATGCTATACTAATGTCAACTTAAATTTTTGGTGATTTGTTGTGGTCTTGATAATAGCATTTATTATGTGAAAATGAATAAAACAATTAAAAGTGGATTACGGGAGATGTCGTTTCGCATGATGTCATACTATTAACAAAAACTTCAGGAGAAAATTTTCGAATTCAAACAAAAACAAGATTGTTTACGTGTGGTGTTAGATTTCATCAGTTAGTATGACGCTAATAAGTTGAATAAACCAAAATTGTTATAGAATACTGTTGTTTTTTTATTGAGATTGATACATAATGTCTAAAATATTACCTACCTCAATTAGCTATAGTATTTTTATTCAGATGAAATAAAATAAATAATGCTAAAGTATCAAATTAGGTTATTCCAGGTATTTCATACTACTTTTATGCTGATATTTTTAAAATTTTGTCTATCTCTACTTTTGTTTGCCAGACTCTATAATGTCATATTAATGATCTGGTACTGTATTTATTTAACTTTATCTCTGGTTGTAGTGAACTTTGACATTGTGTCATTGTTGTTTAGTGTGATATAGTTGTGATATTTTTGTTTCATCGTGGCAACGATAGAAGTTATGATGAAGTAATAATGTAAAATATAATAGTATTTTATATTTTATTAGCTGTTTCAATTTTTTTTCGCCGTCGCCATTTGAACCTACCACTAACAAATTTAAAATGATATAATTTTCAGCTGCGCTCGTGATCCCAAAAGGGTTACCTATTATAAGTTCGAAAATCATTTGACCGAATTTCATTTCACTTAAAACTTTCAACTATTATCGTTTCGTTTTTTTTTTTACTTCATCGTAGTCACGTCTGCCACTGTCTCAGTTGACCTATTATCAATTCCAGTTTTTTCGTTACTCCGGCGTTTCACTTGGCCGATTTTTTTTTACCGAACTTACACTTAGCCGAAATTACATTTGTTAGAAATATTTATTTTGAAACGCATGTCAAAATACTAATTGGGAGAGAAACAGTGGGCGAATACAAATGTTTAAAACAACGACTTGAAAAACAAATTAGTTATTTAGTTATTACTAGTCTAAAGTAACCTAACACGAATGAGATGACGGGAGCCGAGTTCGCTTGCTTTGCTCACTCATTTCTGCTCCCGTCATCCCCTTCGAACCTAACCTATCCGTGTCGGGGTGCCCTAAATTCCCGAGTTCGCTTCGCTCATTCTTGGACAAATTCTTCGAAATAATTAATTAATAAAAATGTCTAATGCATGACAGCTATTAATAAATCATTTGCATGAAAATTCGAAATAAAAACGTAAACACAGACAAGACTGCGTGAAGTTGAATTTGCAGCGATTCATTTCTGTCACTAAATTTTATAGCACTTTTTATGACACTATTTCAATTTTAAATTGAAAATGCTACCAAGTTACCGGCTATATATTTGTGACTAAATAATATTCCCTAAAATGTTGTTGCGGTTTGGTGAAAATATGGCAAATTAAAAAAGTTCAAAAGAGGCTTCGGCCAAAAGTTATTTAAATCGGCAAAATGTAGTTCGGTAAAATAATACTTATGGCAATTGGTACTTCGATGATCTGAAATTATGTCAAATGCATATAGCAAAAAAGACGTCGGTCAATAGTTTTCGGTAAAATGAAATTCGAACAAAAAAGAATTTTGACTAATTTCAACGATTTATATTTGTTTCCTTTTTATATTTCAGGTCTAGTACCGTCAGCAGTAATTATAGTGTCGCGGGGGCCGCAATGAGAAGCCAAATAACAATAATATAAAATATCTAATGAATATGCCGACTTTACTGGTGTCTGTTTATGTAATGTATGGAGAGGGTGTCGCAAAAAGTTCAATTAAAATTATACTGATTCTCAAAGAAGACTTCGGAAATAAAGTCTTTTTTGTGTATTGCATTGTTTAATTTTATGGCCTTTTAAAAACAGCTTAGGGCTCTTTTGTGTGTGATTAAGTATATTATAATAAGGAACTGCACTTCATTTAAATACAAAAACCGTCCATTCTCTCAAAAAATACAAATAAAAAACTTCAATACCGTATCAAAAACACATGAAAGTTTCTGCAAAAAAATATTTCAAAGGGAAATTATACTATTTTAAACCCGAAATTCAACATTTTATGGCCACTATAAACCACATTTTTTCTTTGTGATACGTTAGAAATGATTGCAAGCCTTTTTAAAGCGTACCACGCAATATTATTTGGATTCCTATTCGTATTTCCGCACAGTCTCGTGGTAAATATTGTACTAGAGTTGTTTCTTTGTTAATAAACGCACTAATCCGTACAAAATCTACAGCTCGACCGTTCTAACTGATTTGTTTTGTCCATAATTTGTCTGGACAAGACAAATTTATGCGAAAGATTTATTTTGGAAAATCCATTGTAAATTAAATTTAACCCGTGCGGCGCCGGGCCGGATCGCTCGTATAGGTCATATAATTATAAAAATAACGGTTCCTACAAATTGACGGAATACAATGCTATTTAAAATTAACTGTTAAATTAAACATTGTACAATCAACAAATAGGTCCTTATTTATAAAATCTTGACGCTGTTTAGCAAATGCATATCAGATTCTTAATTCTAATTCTCTATAGAAAATTTAAATATAGAATGTGCTAAGCAATCAATAAACAGAATCGAGATTGATATAAATGTTACTCCTCTTCTTCTTTGTCCAACCCTCTTCCCAGTTCAGCTGGGGTCGGGTCTCCTTGTACGTCTGCGCCAGAGAGCTCTGTTCTGGGTTGTCTGAGTGCTCAGGTTCTGCTTCAGGACCTCTTTCTGCATGTTTGACCACCAGGTGGCGGGCGGTTGTCCCCTTCCTCGCGGTCGATCGGGGATATTTAGGGCCTTTTTGATAGGGTTGTCATCTCCACGTCTCAGGATGTGGCCGTACCAACGCAATCTGCTTTCTTTGACCTTCTCGCTAATCGGAGCTACTTTGAACGAACCCCTGACATACTCGTTTCGTACTTTGTCCAGACGGGTCACTCCTCCTGCCCATCGGAGCATTTTCATTTCACTTGTATGCAGTTGTTGTTCGTGTGCTTTCTTGAAGGTCCAGCACTCCGCACCATAAGTCATGTCTGGTCGTACTACCGTTTTGTAAACTTTGCCTTTAACACGGATGGGCATTTTGCGGTCACAAAGAACACCTGATAATGATCTCCACTTGAGCCAGGCGGTTTTGATGCGGTGGTCTACATCCTTATCCACATTTGCGTCAGAGGTAAGCACCGAACCTAAGTACTTGAAGTGGTCCACTTTGGGTAGTGCCAGGTTGTCTATAAAAATATCGCAACCCGTTTCTGCTGTCCCTCCGTAGTCACATTCCCAATATCAAAAGCCTTTTCTAAGTCAATAAATAGGAGGTACAAATTTTCTTTATTCGCACGATGTTTTTCCATCACAACTCTAATTGTCTGAATGGCATCAATTGTCGACTTTCCTGCTGTCGGCTGTTAGTAATACCCCCTGGATGTTTTTGATGTATTTGTTGGACTTAATATCGAGAGTAGACCTGTAACGTTGTCAGGCAATTTTGTAGATAGTTTTCTCATCTTCAGCGTTTTCCAGTTTATCATAAAAATCTTCCCTTGATTTTGCTATGGATTGTGCTACTGCAGATTTTGTTATCTTCTTGAGTGATATAAATGTTACCTACTCCAACAATAATTAAACAGTTTACAATGTGCTCGCTAGATGGCGTTGTACGGTGAGACCGTGTTTCTGAATCGCGGTGTTAAAATTTTCCTCCGAATGATGGGATTCCGCTCTTACATTATTAAGATCATTGAATTCAATACCGTGTACAGTCGCAGCCAATAATATGGCTCTGCTGTAATATCGAAGACATCTCGAGGACTACTGCGAAGGAAAAGTAATTGTGTTTGTGTGTGAGTGTAACTGTGATTATAAGTGAAGTGTTTGCTGCGCTCAGCTGTCGAAGAACGAAGAAGCGCCTTGTTAAGATCAGGCGCAAGAAATCGCAGGGCTGCGCCATTCTTATCGACCTTGTCGGCGTGCCCCAACACTGTGTGGTGGCATATTTGACGTTTTTTGGTTTGTCAACTCGTCTGATCACCGCCCGCATCCACCCTGCGCAGTGCAGTGGCGCACGACCAGTAGCTGATGAGCGGATATCAAGGTAAACTTTTGACGTTCTGCTAACTGAGGCGAACGATCTAAGCGCAAAATGACTGGTTTACCAAATCAACGTTCTAGGTCGTTTGCGCAGGCTGTATTCTCATACGACGGCACCCAAGACTATGAACAAGTCGAGAATTTCTTGAATGCCGCGAGGAAGTATAGATCCATGAAGAACCTATTAGACGTTGATGCCCTACGGAGCTTGCACCTCATTCTGAAAGGCAATGCTGCCGTCTGGTGGAACAGAGTTAAAGATGACATTACCACTTGGAATGATTTCGAGACCCAAGTTAGGAAAACATTCGCACCACAAAAACCAGCTTACATTGTCTACCAGGAGATATCTGAACTGAGACAGAAACCAGATGAACTAACCGAGAGATTTGTTACCAAACAAAAGGCTCTTTTCAATCAATTGAGTCCACCATTATCTGATGTAGTACAGCTGGACATGATGTATGGATTTCTGCATCCAAAAACCCAGGAACAGATTCCTAGAGAATGTATTCAATCCGTCGATGGTTTGTTGGAGGCGGCGAGAGCCATAGAACAGAAAAAGTTGAAAGAGAAATCACAAGTTAATAACTCGATTGAAAATAACAACGGAAAGAAAAGGGTGCGCTGCAATTTTTGTAGGTATTTTGGCCACATGACTGAAGCCTGCAGGAAGAGACAGAAAGTAGAAGCGGAAGCAGCAGAAGCAGCAGCCGAAGCAGAAGCAGCAGCAGCAGCGACGGGAACATCCACACCGAATACTGAGACTCCCCAGGATCTGACTTCACTACCACCAGTCACGCCTTCATCACCTCCCGAGGAGCCCAAGCACGATTGGCTCGGATTTGCCAGACCTCTGTTAATGATGGAAATAAGTATTGGCACAGCGAAAGAAATGGCTTTTGTTGATACCGGTGCCGGCATCAGCGTTGCATCTCATAAGCTGTACAGCTACTTGAAGAATATCGGTTTTCATTTTCAAGAGGAACATACTACTATTACCCTGGCTGACGGGATTCCAAAACCTCAGAACATTTTGACTGGTCGCATTCCGGTCAAGCTTAAGGATCGTTGTATACTGACAAAGTTCATGGTAATGCCTGAAGCCAAGAACAGTAAAACGTTGCTTGGTTGCAAATTCTTAGCAGATGCCAATGTAGAGTTGAATTTGCCTCAGTTGGCATGGAACTTCGTTAATGAACCTCACATCCATTATGATCTGATTCAAGAAGAGTAATACAATCCATTGATGGCCATTCCAAACAGTGCCTTTCTTTTAACCATTTTCTTTTGTTAGTTTTAAGACTTGCTGATTTTAAAGATTTTTTTGTGGGATTAAAGTTATGATTAATATTAACTTGGTGTTTTATTATATATACCCATCTAGTCTGTCATTACCTAGCATTCATTTTCCAGATCATCAAAAGATTCCGTTTAACATTCTTACCTAAACTTACTGGCTACCCATGGAATTTTACCTGCTCATACAATACCTACGCGACAACAAGCATGTCTTGAACACGTAATACTGAAACCTCATTTACCTTCTTCTACTTCAGTCGCACACTCTGCTTTAACTGATCATGAGTAGTAATGTTATTCTTGTCAAAACGAATGCCTAAAATAATTACAACAAATTCTATTCGTTTTAATTATGTTATGATTGTGACAGACCTAAATCAGACTAGACCTAAATAGACTTTAGTGAAGTATACAATACCTAAGATCCTCATGTGGCAGGGGAAACATTAACTAGCTTAATAAAACATGTGGTAGACTCAAACTCCAAATCCGGTAAGACCCCGAACCGTAAACAAGTATTTTAGCCATGGAGTACTCCTGGTTTACTTCGCTGTATGCGGCATCGAGACACATTGCATAGAAAATTTAAAAAGGCGCCTAATAACGAGATTTTAAGAATTACTTTTACTAGGTACCTACAGAAACTATAGTAAAAAATATTAAAGAATTTAAAAATAGAACATGAAAAAATTGAGATCAGAAAAGCTGGAAAAAACACTAAACAGTTATGGACGGCTATACATAATATCTCAAGCAGATCGACAAGGAAAGCCAAATCATCATCACAATTATTAGCCTCATCAAGTACACCACAAAATTCTGTAAACCATGTCAATGACTTTTCTTGCTAAAATAGGGGAAAAACTAACTAAAAACATAAAAGAATACACAAAAAAAAACTACAAAGGGCAACTTAACTAACAGAACGCAATCCATGGTAATGCTCCCAACAGATGAGGAAGAGGTAGCTGGAGTATCAATGTCGCTCCGCAATAACTGTGCCGCGGGATGGGGTGGGATATCCGGTGACCTCTTGAAAAAGCTTGCAGCCTTGATTGTGCCTCGGATGACGTACATATTACCTTCTACTACCGTAAGTAACCTTTCTCTATACACAAGTAAATTTCCTAACGTGTTTAAAAAAGCTATTATTCATCCGATCTACAAGAGTGGGGACAGGAGCCATGTTGATAACTACAGACCTATATCTATGCGTATAGTCTATGCCTATATCTATGTGTTATGCGTTTTCCAAAATACTGGCACGGGTAATGAACAGCAGAATTGTGAGCTATTTGGAAAACAATAAGCTTATCGCACCAGCGCAATTTGGGTTTCGCTCAGGCAAATCCACCTCGGACGCGATGTGGTTACAAATATGGATAGTGGGGATAAAGTTATGGCCATATTTATGGATCTTGCTAAGGCTTTCGACACGGTTTCTGTCCCAATTCTTATACGTAAGATGGAAAGCTTGGGAATCAAAGGACTTCCAACTTCGACTGGACCTCTTTAAAGACTATCTGAGTGAGCCCAGAGAGTAAAGATAGATGAATTCATCAGTGAGGAACAAATAATTAGCTACAGCACGCCTCAAGGTAGTGTCCTCGGACCTTCACTATTCCTCATTTATATATTTATTTATAAATACTGAGGTATTTTAATCTACGCTAAGAAAAGATAATATTTTAATATTATAAATTTGTTTATGTTTGATTTTGATTACCAAAAATATGTTATAGAACATAATTGAGGTTTTAAGGTTTTCTATTTTTCATTTTTTATTTCATATGATGTATGTTTAGTCTACTGTTATAGTGTACCCCAACTTGTTATACTGTACCCCTATGGCTGTTAAACTGTACCCCACCCCTGGGGTACACTATAACAAATTTGTGATCTCAGAAAACTAAAAATAAAATTAGTTTCCATGTATAAATTCGATATTATATCAAGCCTAATATGAAGCTTAAAGACTTTTTTTTTATCTTTATGGTAAATTATAAGAAGATGATATAATAAAGGTTTTTTTTTCTAAAAATTAAAATGACTTTTTTGTTACACTGTCCCCCACTTGACCCTACTCTTAGTAACAGATTACGGAAACTAATATATGTGTTCAAAACGCTGAGATTGTAGTTGATAAAAATATTATGAAATCAGTGTACTATGCCCTCGCACAATCTATAATATGCTACTGCATAACCTCTTGGGGTGGGGCTCCGAAAACTACCCTAATTGAAATTGAAAGAAACCAAAGAGCTATACTGAAAGTGTAGTCTTTTCGACCGTATCGCTACCCCACTGGGCAGTTATACAAAGAAAATTAAGTCCTGACAGTGCGTCAACTGTTTATATTGCACATTCTGTTGAAACAGCATACTCTTGGTTTATAATTCAACGCTGTCCAGGGGGAAAACACGATATGACCCAGTGGAGCACCATCATCTATCTACGTCATAAAACTATTTATGCAAAACGTTTCTTATTCTATCTAGGTGGCTACTTATATAATAAAACTCATAAGTTGTTACTTAATGTAAAGTTCAAGTATATGAACTTGTGTTTTGTGGATCTTGACGATCACCATATGTGACAAGAATAAAGCAGTAGTTATTTAATGTTAGTGATGTTTTATTTATAGTAAAAATACGTAAGACAATTAGTATACATCTGTAATTGACATATAAATTTTCCTAACAGAAATATATCCATGGTAACCAAACCATAGAGATAGTTCACCATACTTCACATCCTCGGAAGTTTTAAGAATTTAAAGATAAATTCTTCAGTCCCATTCATCATCTGCCTGCCCTTATCCCATGTTACTTGGGGTCGGCGTAACACGTTTGCTTCTTCCATACCGTTCTATCCCCCGTCATGTTATTACTGACTCCCTTTTCTTTCATATCACTCCTCACACAGTCCATCCATCTTTTCTTTGGCCTTCCTCTCCCTCTCCATCCATCCACATTTATATTCATAACTCTTTTAGTAATATGCGTTTCATCCCTCCTCATCACATGACCATACCAGGACAACCGGTTTCCTTTCAACTTTTCTGCCGACTATCAGATTTAAGTTTCAGACAGTCCCATTCTGAAACTTAAATCTGATAGTCTGGGCCCGAACATAGGCTTTGTAAGCATATCAGCTAATTGAATCTCAGACGGAACTTGATTGACATTAAAATCTCCATTGGCGACACATTCCCGAACGAAGAAGTGTTTCAGTTTAATATGCTTCGTACGCTTGTGGTATTCGTACTTAGGGTTGTGTGCGAGATAAACAGCTGACTTATTGTCTAAGTTTAAGACAGGTTTCTCTGTTTTGGTTAGGTCATTGAATAATCGATTCAGCCATAAAATTTCCTGAGCCGATTCACTCGCTGCTATTATCTCCGCTTCAGTTGAAGATATCGACACTGTTGGTTGGATCTGGCTTCTCCAGCTTATAGCGCTACCAGAGAATATACACACTATACCGGATGTTGATCTTCCAGTTGTCTGGTCTCCTCCATGATCTGCGTCGCTGTAGCAGACCAAATGTGATGGTGAGTTCTTCGAGAATGTCAGGCCCTTATCTAACGTCCCTTTTAACCACTCTGCTCGACAAGATTTTGACACATGACACACCAGCTGAGTCGACAGGTTGTTGCAAATTACGTCATGAAATTCAGGAATTTACTTGAACTTTCAACATTCGAATTTATTCAGAAAAATAAGTTTACGCAGCTATTACACAGTAAATTTGAAAAAAATATCTTTATTTACATGTTGCGCTCGGTTAAACCGCGTCAGTCTACTGCAAAATGTGTACAAAATACGAATTACTACACCTTTCCAAATGGTAGACAATTTAGATTTGCTCAAAATATGTACATAAACAACCTTTTCCCTTGCTGAAAAGATGCAAAAGGACAACACAAAGATATACTTATTTCATTTGCGTCCTTATGTTCCTAATTTGTCATACAAAAATTCATAAAAAAACAAGCCAAAATCTGGAAAAAAATTGCTTAAAATTTTGATGCAACCTTGCAACATGACATTTCTTTGGTGTTGTTTTTTTTTTTTGCTGTCCATTCACGGGTCTCATAATCGATTAAAACTGCATTCAGCCTAATCGATTAAGTGTATTTCGATTATTTAAAATTATTCATTTAAATAAAAAAGTGATTTTCAAAAATGTATTGTTTTAAAATTAAAATTTGTTTATAGGCACAAAATAAAATAACAACTTATAGTAATAATATATAGTAATAACTATACATAAATGCTTTCATAATGTTATCAGAAGAGTAAATTGAAAAAAAATAGGATTCGTGGCTAAATTCGCGCCGAATTCGCCGAACGTAAAAGAATTCAAAATTCAAATTTGGAATGCAGTCGGTATTCAAAATATTTTATCGGGCACATTTTAATATAAAAGAGAGTTTTACATTGATCATTTCAGACGGTTTTATACAGAATGACCAGTATAAATATGAGTATGTTTATGTATGACTAGCACTCCGCCCGCGACTATGTTCGCGTGATTTCGTTTATCCTATAAATGATTTTCTTATATGCAGTTAGTAAAGGCAACCAAAAATAAGATATTATTAAAACTATTAAAAACTGGGTATCGTGGATTTGGGTTTGGGGTTGGTGGGTTTATTGGATTGGGACGATTCGTTATTTGACTTAAACAATAATACATTTTAGGTTATGGCCACAAAGTAAAATCCTCCCCTAAAAACTTATCAACCCTTTTTGCGCCGTTGAGGGTCTAGTTTTGAACAACCTAAATATGCTATTCACTCCTTTCTTCTCTTTTTACTCGACTGCCGAAGGAGGGTAATGTGTTTATCAGTCTATGTATGTATGTATGTATGTAAGTATGTATGTATGTATGTATGTTTGTTCCTATGTGGCGTTCTAGAGACCAAACGTGTTGGCCGATTTTGATGATTCATACGTCAATCGATTCGTCTTAACCCCGCGAGTGTCACTGGCTACATTGAAATTGGAAAACAGAAAAATGGCAGATTTTGGGCGCCATATTGCGGAGGATAATTTTTTTTTCTTCCAAACCCATCGTGTGGTGTATCAAAATAAAGGGCTTTAAGGGGTGATTTCGAAAATATAAAACAAATATGTTTAAATGTACCTAAATCTTAAAAACAGATAACTAAAAAGTTATAAATAAAAAAAGTTAATTCAAAAAATCTAAAAACCCGACTGTTTTAAAAGCGAAATAAAAAGACTTAAACAAGGAGAAAATCTTGCTGTGCAGTCGGAGGATACATATTCGCGAGCTAGCTGACGAAAACCAGATGTATGCTCCGACTGCAAATCAGTCGGGTTTTTAGATTTTTTGAATTAATTTTTTTTATTTATCATTTTATGTTAGTCAGATTGCGCAGTGAGTTGCCTCAAAAAAAACTTTAACACCCCTAAACCCAATCTGGGAGGGAGTTTTCAAAATGTTTTATGTAAATTTTGATCATCAACTTTTTCCCCAAAGAATTTGATTTTACATACAAACTAATTTTTATCCTTTTCACTTCCTTAAAGGTTGAATTGCCGCAAAATCGTGCCTTAGTGCTTTCCAAGAAAACCACGTCAAAAACGAAACCCTGTCCAGTAAGATTCTTAGCTTGAGTTAGTTTCGAAAAATGTATAATGACCACCTTTATTGTTTCCTTAGGTTGGTATTTGTGCCAAATTTCAAATTTATTAACCCGGGAAATAAAATTCTTCAAAGCACTTTAACTTCCCAAAAATCGTATTTTGGGACTAGATAAGTAAAACTAATAATGAAAACCTTTATGGTTCACTTAGGATGGGTATTTATGTAAATTTTCAAATGTGGGGTATTATGCAATAACCCCACATTTGAAAACAATGGTGTATGGGGTGTTAAATTATTTTTTAAATATACGATATTTCAAAAATAATTTAACACCCCCTAAATCATCTTTTGGGGGTAGTTTCGAAAAACTAATAATGAAATCCTTTGTTTATTTAGGTTGGTATTTGTGCCAAGTTTCATGTTGATTGACCCAAGAAATCAGATTCTTCCATACAAACTTCAACATCCCCTAAATCGTCATTTGGGAGTTTCGAAAAACTAATAATGGCAACCTATATTGTTTACTTAGAATAAGAATAATATCTAATAAGAAATAAGAATAATTAGATTTTTCATACAAACTTTCTAACCCCTTTTTACCCCCTTAGGGATGCAATTTCCAAAAATCCTTTCTTACTGCACAATTACGTCACTTGAGGAACCTTTCTGCCAAATTTCATGCTTCTAGATGATTTTCAGCTTAGTTGGTTGACAACCATGCCATAACTCGCTTGGAAAGGAACCGCGCAAGAAGATACGCACAAGGTTATTGATATTAATAGTTTTCGGGGAATGCAGATGTAAATACAAACCAAACTTATGTTCTTAAAATGAATAAAAATAAAATTTTAAAAGTATGTATAGAATAACCAATTTTCATAACATTACAACAAACTCGACCGAATTCAAAACCTAACCATACCATACTCTCAACTCATTATTCAATATATAATTATAATAATAATACCAGCCTATAATTGTCCCACTGCAAGGCAAAGGCCTCTTCTCATACAGAGAAGGCACGAACATTCATCAATACGCTTGCTCAATGCGGGTTGGCGATTTGAGACTATATTTGATTTTAGATTTTATAGATGTTTTCATTCACCGTTGTCAACGATTTCTAAAATATACTTAGAAAGTACATTAATGAATTTGAAAATGGAAATCATTGGTATTTGTCCAGATTTGAACCCATGACCTCAGGCAAGGCGAGGCCTTTAGCCACTGGGCCAGTACGACACTCATTGCAATATAACGAATAATCACAAAATCGTTGGTTCCCCGAAACTAAATTTATCTACACTTGCGTTACAAACTTACATAAAAATATACTAGGCACTCTGTATACTTCTGAGACTATCAAACATAAAGACTCAATCATTATTATTTTTATACAAAATAGTTTTGAATAGCGAACGCATTCCAAATTTGAATTTTGAATCGGATAGATAATTCGGCGCGAAATTATCCACGGTTCGATGAAATTGTTTAGTTGGTTGTAGTCAAATAATGTCCAAAAATCTATTAAGATTACTTTAAGAAATAATTAATAGTAATAATTTAAGTACTAATTGTATTTTATGCCTAAAACAGGATTTTTCTATTTTTAAGAATCGATTTGGGATAATCGCTCATTAATCGAGTGGATAGCATAAATAAAATCGATTGTTAAAATCGTTTTGCCACACAACTATTACATTAAAAAAAAACAATCTACTTGACGAATTGGAAATTTAACAAAAATAATGTAGTGGTAATGAATTTTACGTATTATTGGACTGGTGTTTGTTAATTACGTTAAAATCAGGGCTTCTTCTTGTTGTTTATTATATTTAGAGACATAATTGTCATATTTGTAATCAATTTTACATGTGGAAGGGTGACATTTGTGTAAAATAAAAATGTAAACAAACACGATTGGCGCCTAACTTCGACTTTGAATAACAAATAACTTCATTACCACTCATTATTTATTTTGAAATATGGATGAATTCGACCAATAATTAAACAATTAGCAAACCTTTACCCCTGTCGTGGAGTTAGGGTGTCCAAAATCTGCATTTTTATGTTTTTTAGCTTCGACCACCACTGTCATCAAAATGGCGATTATCGTATTATTACACTTGTTTTTAACAAATGTAAATTAATAAACTTGCGCACTTAATCTAAAAAAAATATTTGCGCTAACATGTAAGCTTTTTATCCAACTATTTTAATTAAAGCCCCCACATAAGATTCGTTAGGTATCTTAATCAATAATTAAGTTATTAATTAGGATGTCGTATGACGTAAATCTGGGGTCCAAAATGAACCGCGGCTGAGCCAGCGGAGGTATGCTTGTCAAGCCCCAAAATGTACCCCGTCCGAACTATACGGTTAAATAGCGGAAGACGCGCTTGACAAGCATGACGTCCTCCTTAGTAGGTGCTGCTAGGTTTCTGGATGCGACACCAACAGCGTATGTGATGTCAGGTCTCGTACCTACTGATAGGTAAGCCAAAGCACCCACTGCTTGTCTGTAAGGGAAGTTCGTCGTTATACTTTCATTTACTCCCGTTTCATTTTCTTTAATGATGGGTGACGGTGCAGGCTTGCACTTCGACATTCCATATTTTTCTAGGACTTTCTTTGTGTATGCTTTTTGGTACAAGGACATAGTACTATCCTTTCGCATGTTTATCTCCATCCCAAGGAAGTACGACGCAGGTTTGGTAGTAATTTTGAATCTTCCTCTAAGTTCATTCAAAAACTCTGCGCCTGCTGTTGTCGAGTTGTGCGCTACAAGCCCATCGTCTACGTAGAGAGCTACAATGACTTTTGATCGGTCTTTCGTTCGGACAAATAAAGACGGATCTGCGTCGCTCTGTTTAAATTCAGATTTTAACAGGAACTCTGCGATGCATGTGTTCCAGCAGCGTGGTGCCTGTTTTAGGCCATACAGACTGCGCTTTAATTTACAAACCCGTTTCGTCCCATCTCGATAGCCCTCGGGCTGTTTCATGTAGATTTCTTCTTTTACTTCGCCGTTAAGGAAGGCGGTGGTTACGTCAAACTGAGTCAGTTTTAGATTTTCGCGAACAGCCACTGCTAGTAGCGACCGGACAGTGCTCAGTCGAACCACTGGACTGAACGTTCTGTCATAGTCCACTCCTGGTATCTGGGAATAACCCTTAATGACCATTCTGGCCTTGTATCTTTCGACGGTACCATCAGGGTTCATTTTTATTTTGAACACCCACTTGCTTGGTAGGGCTTTGCGTCCTGTAGGTAGATCGACTAGGTCCCAGGTGTGATTGTCCTTTAATGATGTCATCTCATTTTTCATCAGAGTTATTCCAGCTTTTGGGTTGCTGACTGTCGCTTTGTTCTTTGTAAAGAGGACAGAACAGCCGGCATCTGTGATCTTGCTAACTGACAGTAGGTTAGTGCACAGGCTAGGTACGTACAGCGTGTCCTTCAGGTGAGTGAGAGCTTCACCGTCTCCATTTTTCGAAATGAAAGAAACTGTACCTTTCCCTTGTAAAGTTCAAGTATATGAACTTGTGTTTTGTGGATCTTGACGATCACCATATGTGACAAGAATAAAGCAGTAGTTATTTAATGTTAGTGTGGTTTTATTTATAGTAAAAATACGTAAGACAATTATTATACATCTGTAATTGACATATAAATTTTCCAGAAATATATCCATGGTAACCAAACCATAGAGATAGTTCACCATACTTCACACTTAACTTTAGTCTCACAAAGCATAAATGCAAAAAGAGGCTATCTGCCGCACTCAGAGACATTTAACGATTACTTAAGGCGCTCGTTAGTGTAGATTTTGTACTAAAAATCTATACTAAGGAGAGCTTTAAGTAACCGTTAACGTCTCTGAGTGCGGCAGTAACTGACTGGCTACTAAAATTAACATATAATAATACTGAAAACATCCTTATACAAACCTAAACAAAAAATCACTCACTCACACACACCATCACACCCACCCACACTATATATCTACCAACATTCTTCTCGCATAGGTACTTACCTAAAAATTATCAAAATAAATAAAACTTAGAAATGTCGTATGATACGAGTACCTTAATACATTCTGTCAGCGCGCTTAGTAGGTACATAATTTATAAAATGAAAATGGAGGTGGGGTGGGATCCAGGTGTCCTGAAACACAGGCCACGAGCCTAGTTTAGACACCAGTCTACCACAATATATACTTACCTATGTTGTGTATCATTGTCGAATCTGACCAATGTAAGATAATTTATATATATTGTGGTGAGAAAAAAATCAATAAAGTTATTATTAAAAGTATGTTGTATATGTACCTATAGAGCCTTTTTAATGAAGGGGTAGGTAGTGTCGTGGTGGCCCAGTCGCTAAGACCTCGCATCTTGTGCTTCAGGTTGTGAGTTTAAATCCGGGCAAGTACCAATGTGACTTTTTCAAATACATAATAAAATAAAAATAAAGACCTTCAACGGTGCAGGAAAACATCGAGAGGAACCCAGCAGCCTAATTGCGTAAGTGAATTCTGCAAAGCAAACAAGTCGGAACCTTCCCAAAAAAGACTTTACGTATTGCATATTACACTCTGAAAAGGAAAGGTTATGCTCCTTTCCATTACCAATATTTTGACGTAGAAATTGATTGTAAAGAATGAACGAAAGCGGAAGAATCGAGATAAACGTTCACTATTGGTATTGTGTAATGAAATTATGTCCTAATGATTTGGAAATAAATCAGTCGAGTTTGATGAAACATAACGCAGTAGATGAACTTCAACTCAAGGGAGGAGGATTGTACTCTTTCCAAATTAGTTTCACAATACCGAAAAAGTTGAAAGATATTATTCTAATTCTTTGAAGGAATCGACTTGTTTGCTTTGCAGAATTCACTTACGCAATTAGACTGCTGGACTTATATAGTTAATGTAAGTCTGAAATAGCCTAGTCAGAGGCCTGTGGGGTACCCAGAGGCGGCTTAATTAACTCTGACACCAGAGGTGGCCTCACCTCACACGAAAAGAAGCAGAATGAATGAGCCAAACTAGTTCCGAAGCAAAAGGAGTATTATGTATGGTTTGTAGCAGGTGGTGCTCTGTATTTTCTGCCTAAGGGAAAAAGCTGTGAGTTTACGTATGTACCTACAAGCTTCTGCCAGCGGCTTCGCCCGCGTGAAAGTCGGAAATTATCCCGAGGGAACATGTTTCCGGGATAAAAAGTATCCTATGTAGTACCTATGCTATTCCTGACTATAATCTATCTATGTGCCAAATTTCATCCAGATCCGTCCAGCCGTTTGAGCGTGAAGAAGTAACAAACATACAAACACACACACTCACAAACTTTCGCCTTTATAATATTAGTGTAATATATTAGGTAGTATGATAAGCGAAGCTAACAATAGTTGAGAAAAAATATCTATTTAGTCCGTCAGTTAGATAACCTAAAAATATTGGACACGTATTTTTCTTTTGCCACGTTAACAAAAAAAAAAAGTTAATTAAAAAGATAAAAAAACCCGACTGCTTAAAAAGCAAACTAAAAAGAGGTAAACAAGAAGAAAATCATGCTGTGCAGTCGGAGGATACATATTCGCGAGCTGGCGGACCAAAACCAGATGTATCCTCCGACTGCACAGCATGATTTTCTTCTTGTTTACCTCTTTTTAGTTTGCTTTTTAAGCAGTCGGGTTTTTTGATCTTTTTAATTAACTTTTTTTATTTACAACTTTTTAGTTATTTTTTTTTAGAATTAACTAAAAAGTATACACTATAGGTACATTTAAACATATAAGTGTTATATATTTTTGAAATTGTCTCTTAAAATCCTTTATTTTGATACCCCACACGATGGGTTTCGAAGAAAAAAAATCTTTATTCCCCCACAAAATGGCGCCCGAAAGCCGCCATTTTTGTTTTTTCCAATTTTAATGTAGCCAGTGACACTCGCAGGATTAAGACGAATCGATTGACGTAAGAATCATTAAAATCGGCCAACGCGTTTGGTCTCTAGAACGCCACATAGGAACAAACATACATACATACATACATACATACATACATACATACATACATACATACATACATACATACATACATACATACATACATACATACTTACATACATACATACATAGACTGATAAACACATTACCCTCCTTCGGCAGTCGGGTAAAAAATACGAAGATACAGTGCGTTGAAATATCGTGTGACGTCACGGTGTGCTACACTTTATACAGACAAAGTGACGTCACAAGCCTTCTCTCCTGAACTTTTATGCGCTTTATCTTTTTCAATTTTTATTTATTTGATAAAACAAAATAATACGGGTCCAATATTATTTGATAATCTCTCTGACGGACTAAATAGAATTATCATTTTTCTACCCAGGAAACATCCCTATTATGATTGTATTAAATCTTTTATGTTTGATTTATCGCTTTGTTTTACGATATCAGTATTGTGATGTTAAGACGACGACTAACGCCAACGACCTTGAGGGAACAAAACGCGCACTCGATTCACACCCGCGCGACACAAAATTTAGTAGTTTTTTGTACTTTCCTTATTATTCTATGACTTTAAAAAAAAAGCCTCAGATCAAAATGAAGATAATTAAATTGTCTTAGAGATGGTGTTGATTTCATTAAAATATTCCCAGCGGTTTTGGTGTGATTGTCGTGTTTTTATCCGTTTTAGACAGCTTTACAATTTAATTACACTATGTTATACGAATAAAACTCAAAATTTGCTTAAATCAAATTATCAAAAAAGTGGTTTATTAGTATTAATCCATTTATTTAAGGCGACAGGGTCCATATAAAATAACTTAAACCTAATACATTATCATGGAGTTAGTAACAATACAAACTTATACCTATGTTAGTAGCACAATAACATCATGATCATTCTAGATGAAATACTGGAGCAACGATTCATGTGAACACAGTCCAGCCTGTCAGCAATCATGGCCAGGATGCCGTTGGAGCTGGCCCGCACTCTGCGCACTAAGGATGCACATCTTTTACGCATCAATGCATAAAAGCAATCAACGCGAATTGCCGCAAACATCCCTGATGCGCTACAGAAGCGAGGCAGCCCCATCAGCACCCTGATGGCATTATTATACTGTACGCGAAGAGCGCTGTACGATTTTTACGTAAAATGAACCCACAGGCTACAGGCGTAAAACGAGGTACACATCACATCATCAGCCTATTAATATTCCCACTGCTGGGACACAGGCCTCCTCTCTGTGAGAGGGGATGGGCCGTAATCCACCACGCGGGCCCAGTGCGGGTTGGTGGATGTCACATGTCTTCGAATTTTTGATTCTAGGACATGCCGGTTTCCTCACGATGTTTTCCTTCACCGTTTTGAGAGCAGTGGTGATGAAATAATTTACACAAAGTAAAGCGCTTGCCTGGGCTCGAACCCACGACCTACAACTTGTAAGTCGCGGCCGATACCACTGGGCCACCACTGCTCTCGAGGTACAGAAGGCTCTAAACAGAGTCTTCTTAACCCCCGCAGAAGCACGTGAAAACCTGCGGGCAATCATATTCGCTCTGACCGACAGCGCTCTCCGCTCTCTCTCAATGTCGTCATCGTCCCTGAGGCTAGTGGTCAATACGTGCCCAAGGTACTTAAAGGTCTGTACCCTCGACAAAGGTACACCATTCATTTTAACATGAGGCACCGTTTCTGGATATTTTCCAGCAGCCCCAAACACCATAACGACACTCTTCCGCACATTATACAATAGGCCGTGGGCACTAGCGTAACTTTCGCATAGACTCACCAACTTTCTAAGGCCACAGATTGAGGCACTGAGCAGCACCATGTCATCTGCATAGCTAATGTTGTTGACACATATGCCATCAATATAACATCCGACTCTGGTGCTGCTCAGCTCCACAACCAACTGGTCCATGTACAGGTTAAAGAGTGTGGGAGAACTTAGACCCCCCTGTCTCACACCACACTCCAAACCATATGAACTGGAGTACGCCCCGTCCCACCTAACACTGTTGACCTGGTTTCTGTACCAAAATTTTAAAATATTTGTTATTTCAAGTGGTAAGTTAGCATCATTTAGCTTCTTCCAAAGAGTGTCGTAGGAAACCAGATCAAAAGCACTCGATAGGTCGAGGCAACAGGCGTACACTGCCGTGCTGCGGCTTGTATAGTACTCCACAGCGTGCTTAAATCCTAAAATCGCACTTTCAGAGGCCAACCCAGATTGAAATCCAAACTGGTTGTTATGCAATTGTACATGTTTACCCAATTGCGAATTAAGCACGCTGTCCAATACCTTAGACACAACCGTAGCCAGCGAGATAGGTCGATAGTTATTCCTATCCGCCAATAGCCCAGTTTTATTTTAGCCCAGTTTTGTTTAATATAAAATATATTTTTTCTAAAAAATTACGACTAGCCATTTAGACGTGATTCTCATTTTAAAATCAGCTACTCAAGGGAATCGGCGCCTTAAGCTTAGTAGTAAAAAATAAAAATAAAACTGTCAATTGAGTGTGGTCTTTAACCTACTTTTTATAATTTGCTACTTACTAGGTCATAGTTATCTTATTACACAATGATTCACAGAAAAAAATGTTAATGATGTGGATAATAAAATGAAACGGCGATTCAACTTTTCGTTTCACATAAATACCTTACCTAAATTAGTTAATAAAAATATCATTTAATTTACGTAGGTATAATTTTAAAATAGTTACATTATTATAATTATTATATAATACTCATTTATTCAGTAACTCGCATTCGTCACACTTTCCACAATTATTCACCCATTTATTAGGTTATATTGATTAATATCCCAGTATGTTCAATCCGATGAGTTTTTCTCTGAATGGTGTAACTTGACTGCGGGCGATCCTCAGGGTGGCGTCCTCTCTCCTCTTCTCTTCTCAATTTTTATAAATGCTATCACTAAGGTCCTAATTTCTAACTATCATCTCTATGCAGGCGACTTGCAGTTATATCGCCATTTTAAATTTTTTAAAGTAGCTGAACTCGTAGAGGCTGTGGGTGCCATCAACGATGACCTTGAAAATATTAGCAATTGGGCTAAATCGTATGGGCTCTTACTGAACCTAACCAAATCGCAAACGCTTATTGTTGGTAATAGATACAGATAGATGCTCAACCTATTGGATCACTAGTCTTTCCCGCCGGTAGTGTATGATTCGGTGCCCATAAATTCTAAATCTATTCTAAATCTAGGTGTTCACATGGACACTAACCTCTCTTTGGGAGGTTCATATTGCTGATGTTAGTAAGAGGATCTTTTACTATTTACAGTACCTTAAACGTCTCCAAAAATTGTTACCATTTCACACTAAGGTTTCTCTTGCCGCTTGCGCCATCCCTTCTTCTACCGCTCATAGACTATGCGGAAGTCTGTTTTTAGGTGAAACGGAGTAGTCCGAGCGACTGCAATACTTGTGCATCCGCTTCATTTTTGACCTCTACAAATACGACCATGTGTCGGCATTTCGGAACAGATTGAAGTGGCTGCCGATTTGGCGTCTTCGAGATACCCATATCCTATCCCTTCTCTATACTATCCTCCACAACCCAAATGCTCCTCAATACCTTCGTGAGCGCTTTGAGTACTTTGTCCCGAGGGATAAACCCTGTCTCACTGCCACTTAAATTCTTCTTCGCCCTCCACGACACACTTCCAGCCGCTATGATGGCTCTTTCTCTGCTAAAGCAGTGTGTCTCTGGAATTCTCTCCCACACTCCCTACGCGACAGCCCTTCTCTGGAGGTCTTTAAGAGGAAGATTAAAGATAATTTCCTTGCACAATGACATAATATTAGTATGTATATAAAAATATGTATTTATGTAAGTACCTGTATTTAATTTAATTCGTCTTAAGTTATTTTAAAATTGTACCTACACTGGATCCTCCCCTCTATAATGTCATCATTCTCGGTCACCCAAGGGTTTGCTGTAAGAGAACTCAAAATTGAGTTATTTGTACAAGTGTTTTTTTTATTTTATAACTACCTACAATTAAAAGTAGTGAACATTAACCATTAACAATTATTATTCTACTCTATACAAAAAAAAATGAAACAAAGTAAGTAAATAAATAAAATACATCATGTTTAAAGTTTTATCTTTATAAACTGAAAGTTATGCCGTTATGCCACATGTAGTTTGTTTTCAATAATTCTAATAAGTATTTTTTGTATCAAATTCCCATTTCTCATTGCAGAATTCAATATGTTTCACTGGGCATGCTTCGCTGTCAAAAAGACATTTTCACAGATTTATGTTTAAAAAAAACTAGAGGCGCTCATTGATAGTAGGTATGTATTAGTTGTATCCATCAGGATTGATTTATATTTTTATGTTTCGATCCATGTGGCGGCAAAATCAGTCCGAAATCGGTTTTGCTGCCACATGAATGTATTAGATTTTTATCAAATAAGTATCGGTATTGCCTGTTTTATAACTTATTTGTTTTATTCAAAAACACATACAATATCACGCCTGTATGATGTTGTTATCCAAGTACCTACCGTCATGTGTTTGTGGGAGTTGAGGAAGACTGTCCTACCGTGAAACAGTGTAGGTATACTGGTACGGAGGATAATGAGAATCAGACTTGAACAACCCAACATACCCACTATTGTTCATTGTAATGTACCTTCAGTAACAATGTTATTGTGTGAGTTTGGCTATCTTAATATTTTTGGCATTTGGAGATCAACCAAATTGGTACCGCGTTGTATCTACATTATTTTTCATAACATTCCTCTTGCACAATCTTCTTAATTACTTAATTGATCTCTGTCGACCAAAATTTGGTTCTGCAGTAAGTTGTGCCCAATAAATATATTTGTCTCTCTTTTATATCAATACTAGCTGACCCGGCAAACTTTGTTTTGCCATAAAAACACCAAACATTCATCTACCCTACCTACCCTACTCTACCTACCCTACTCTACCTACCCTACCCTACCTACCCTACCCTACCTACCCTACCCTACCTACCCTACCCTACCCTACCCAACCTACCCTACCCTACCTACCCTACCCTACTTACCCTACCCTACCTACCCTACCCTACCTACCCTACCCTACCTACATACCTACCCTACCTACCCTACCCTACCTACCCTACCCTACCTACCCTACCCTACCTACATACCTACCCTACCCTATCTACCCTACCTACCCTACCCTACCCTAAACGGGATAAAAAGTGTCCTATGTCCTTCTCCTGGTTCTTAGATACCTCCTTACCAATTTTCAGCCGAATTGGTTCAGCCGTTCTTGAGTTATAAATAGTGTAACTAACACGACTCTCTTTTATATATATAGATTTGAATCAAGTTATCTAGACAATTCCACTACTTATCAAAAGCAAGTTAATTCTGTGAGTATTCTTGTACATTAATGTTTATCTTATATATAAAATTCTCGCGTCACAGTATTTGTCTGCAAACTCCTCCGAAACGGCTTGCTTATTTGATAGGTCTGAGAATCGTTCGTAAACAATTTTTTAAACCCTTAGGTAGGGTAGGGTGGGTAGGGTAAGGTAGGTAAGGTAGGGTAGGTAGTAGGTAGGTAATTCGAAAAACCGGCCAAGTGCGAGTCGGACTCGCACATGACGGGTTCCGTACCATTATCGCAAAACACTGCAAACAATCACGTTTGTTGTATGGGAGCCCCCCTTAATTTATTTAATTTTAATTTAATAATTATTATTTTTTGAAGTGAATATACAATTATACATTCTGTGAATATTACAAGTGTCTACCTGTTGCCGTTATTAATATTGAGCAAAAAACGGCCAAAAAATCACGTTTGTTGTATGGGAGCCCCCCTTAAATATTTATTTTATACTGTTTTTAGTATTTGTTGTTATAGCGGCAACAGAAATACATCATCTGTGAAAATTTCAACTGCCTAGCTATCACGGTTCATGAGATACAGCCTGGTGACAGACGGACAGACAGACAGACGGATCGCGAAGTCTTAGTAATAGGGTCCCGTTTTTACCCTTTGGGTACGGAACCCTAAAAATGAATGTTTGGTGTTTTATGGCAAAACAACGTTTGCCGGGTCAGCTAGTATTGAAATAAGTTTTTTTGTTATACAACGTCGGTACAAAGAAAGTACCAAAGCTCCAAAGAAAGTGGTTGATCTCCTTTAAAGTTTGTGTTTAGGGTTAGGTAGTTGTGCACCTATAGTATGCAGTACCTACTCCCACATATCGCCACCTTATTATTAGGTACCAGTAAATAATATAACACATGTATGTATTAGCTATGAAATTTATTATAACACTGGAGTCAAGTGGCTCCATAATGAATTTTGAAGGTTCATTTACCCGTGTCTCACAACAAGATGTGCGAATTCAGTAGCAGGATAAATTAACCCTCTAGGAGAACGACAATATTTATCCACCACCTGAAGTTTACAGTCCATAAGATTGAATTGTTTGTCAAGACATATGCGCACTTCCTGCAAATATGGCACTCCAGCTATGACGTAACATCCGATCATTGGATCCTTCCCAGTTTTAGCTTTCACTGCTTCAGCGATCACCTCTGGTTCTAAGTATTTTCTATCATCAGGGAATATATTAGCGGCTGCAAGCATATCACCTACTTTATATTTCTGGTTCCATTCGACGCTTTTGCTGAAGAATTTGAGCGGAGTGTTAAAAGGTTCAAACACTGCGGCGCAGGTCCCGTGCCTCTGCCATTCCCATGCCCAGAATGTGTAGGGAATGTCTTCTGTAATTGAGTAAACGGGCAACCAATGAGAATCTTCGGTAATAATAGCAATAGGTAGGTACAGTTGGGTCGCAGATAAATTTGAAAGAGAGTTACCACGACCCTGGCACAAGCAACTGAAGGAACACGGGTGGGTTTTAGTCAGTAAAGTCTCAAGTCAGATACCTCTCGCTTCACCCAGAGCGGGAGAAGTCATTGGATGATTTACCACACCAAAAATACAGTTTGTTATCGACCGGCATGTTGACAATGATTCAGTTCAATGTGCAGAAGCCAAACTAGATTGTTTATAGTGTAATTATGTATGTACCGGACGGACGGGATTGCTTGAGCTCTTTATACGGGTGGGTGTAAGTCTACTGCCCAAGCGAGTTGACGCCCTGTAGATACCCTTAGTTCAGCTTCAAGAGTCCTTTTTTAATTTTATTTTTTTGGCTTGAATGACTTCTCACGCTCTGGGTGAAGCGGAAGAGCGTGTCAGACTTTTACTGACTAAAACCCACCCGTGTTCCATCACTTGCTCGAGCCAGGGCCGCGGTAACTCTTTTTCAAATTTATCCGAGACCCAGCTTCAAGAGTCCTGGAGCGTTGATTGATGGCTGCTATTTGTTGAGAGGTAAAGGTTATTGTTTTTATTAACTTACTAGCTGTTGCCCGCGGCTTCGCTCCCGTGGGCCAACCCACAGGACCCGTTTTCGGGATTAAAAAATAGCCTATGTCACTCAGGAATAATGTAGCTTTCTATTGGTGAAAGAATTTTTCTAATCGGTCCAGTAGTTTCGGAGCCTATTCGGTACAAACAAACAAACAAACAAACAAAAAAATATTTCCTCTTTATAATATTAGTATAGATAACTTTTTAGTTAACATTTTTAAATTAGGTACATTTAAAAAGTGTTTGAAATCACCTCTTAAAACCCTTTATTTTGATCCTCCACACGAAAGGAATGGAAAAATTAAATTGGGCCCCCACAATATGGCGCCCAAAAGCCGCCATTTAATATTTTCTAATATGAATGCAGTGATACTCGCAGGGTTAAGACGAATCGATTGATGTAAGAATCATCAAAATCGGCCAACGCGTTTGGTCTCTAAGACGCCACATTGGAACAAACATACATGCATACATAAATAGACTGATAAACACATTACCCTCCTTCGGCAGTCGGGTAAAATAGAAGCCCAACGGTATCGGGAACAGGGTCCCAAGCTACCGGCGCACAGAGGAGTATTTGACCTAAAATGTCGATCAAAATTATTGTGTGCTATTTTTCGATTTGATATTAAATAAAAAGTAGTTTAGGGTGATAATTTTGTATTTCAAACACCATACATACATAAAATTTAACATAAAAACTTTTTTTACAAAATCATTCCAGTCAGATTCACCTCCATCCTCCTCCTCCTTGTCAAACTCTGTAGACGAGACTTACGATGTCTCCGGGAGCAAGAGTTGTAATGCCTCGCTGGAAAACGGCTTAGCTTTTTTTTCCGTTGCCTTTGCCTGGTATTGCTCAAAAAAGGATCTGAAGTTAGCAGAAGTCTGTTAATACATTTTTAATACAGTCTTCTCGCGAAAACTTTTTAGAAAAACTCTGTCTATACATACGGAAGTGTTTGTTTTTGGCCTCAGCTGCCTCTTCCGACAACCAACCAATAGGCAGAATAGCGTGATCAATTACTCTGGCCCCGTGTCTCAAAACTTTGTGCATTGTAGGCGACATGGGGTATCACTCAAACAAATCTACATATAGCTTTGCAGTTTATTCTGCAAAGTTTTCAAATTTTTGTGTATCAATTTTTAATCCACTTGACAAGGCCTCTAATATGGTACTGCATTTTTTTATTAAATTAATGTCTACTCCTGTAGCATTACATGGACAGAAGTTTCGGGATTCGTAAAAGTCTCCTTATTTTAAGACGATTTTCAAAAAACTCAAACTTCTGGTCTATCTGCTTGTCCGAACATTGTTTTATGACTTCATAGAGTGGTGTTCTAGTAATTTCCATCGACGTCATTGGAGATTCTGGAATAAAAAAATAAAAGTAAAACAATGTTCTATAAAAGCTGATTTCGAATTAATCCATTAAAAAATTAAAATAAAAAAATGGCGGATATATGCGGAACATGTTCCTTTAAAAACCTTATCAAGAATAATGAAACTATACGTTACATCCAAAATCATAAGTTAACTCGGCTTAACTCATAAACAAAAACACCTTTAATTACAGAGTTTATCAAAAAAAAGTTGCATTTTTTAATGCAGTACGTTTAAGGTGCAAAATGTCACTTAAATCAACTGTAATACCAAAATAAACATGCTTTAATAAAGTAACTACATACCTTCTTCTAAAATATCCATAATGGTTATCACACAATTTCACCAAACACAAACGAAATGCAATTAAAAGATCACGTTTTATTTGTAGTGCCGAGAACGAAGACATACGATTCACGCAACGACTGCGTTCCGACTGTTGCTACGGTTAGTGGAAGGGCGGGTTGGGGCCAAATTGGTCGTTTAGTGACGTAATAGCTATTGGGCTTTAAATATACATTAGTTATAACGCAATATAACAAAATTCGAGTTTTCGACTTATGATCGACTTTTTAGGTCAAATACTCCTCTGTGCGGCGGTCAGGGCTCCAGAGAGAGGCAACTCCTAACAATACGAGCCGTGTCCAGAAATACTTTTTTCTAAATCAAGCCAGCCGCTTAATTAGACCTAAGGTGTTGGTCGAGGCTATTAAGCCATTGGCTGACACGACTATAGGTACAATGTTCGCTGAGTCCACATCTCACATGTTGACAACCTCGCGAGCCAATTCAAGATACTTGATTTGCTTATCCTTCTCGGCTTTCACGAGTTTTTCGCCATGCGGGACGATAATGTCAACAGTCATTGCACGCCTCTCGATTCGGTGCACCACCACAATATCAGGCTTATTGGCTACAAATTATGTATTATTTTATCATCATCATCATATCAACCGAAAGACGTCCACTACTGGACATAGGCCTCCCCCAAGCGTCGCCACTTAGACCGGTCCCGTGCGTCCTCGCAACCTTCACCAGGTCATCGGTCCACCTGGTGGGAGGCCTTCCAACGCAACGTCTTCCCGTTCGCGGTCACCACTCCAGAACCTTTCTGCCCCATCGGCCATCCGTTCTGCTAGCAATGTGCCCTGCTCACTGCCACTTAAGTTTGTTGGTTTTTGTTTGGTTGTTTAATAATGTTTAAACTTTTACCTTTATACACTGAAAGTTGTGCCACATGTAGTTTGTTTTCAATAGGTCTAATATATTTCGGATCAAATTCCCATTTATCATTGCAGAATTCTATATATTTCCCCTCTGTTGTTCTTGGCCAAATCCCGTGGATGGTCCAGTGGTTCTTTTGTTTGGGAAGCCAACATCCGCCTCCAGGATATATCTCTAACTTATATAACAAGCAGACAGATACTGGCCACTCTTGGGATAAGACAATGACATCAAAGTGTGTATCGGTTGCTTCTTTATACTGATGAGAGTGATGTAAGCTGAAAATAAGTTAGAGGTTAAATTTATTAAAGACTAGCTGTTGCCCGCGATTTCGTCCGCGCGTAACTCGTAGAAATAAAAAACCGGCAAAGTGCGAGTTGGACTCGCGCACGAAGGGTCCCGTACCATTATCGCAAAAAAAAAGGCAAAAAAAACACGTTTGTTGTATGGGAGCGACAGACAGACAGACAGACAGACGGATCACGGAGTCTTAGTAATAGCGTCCTGTTTTTCCGTACTACCCTACTTCCGTACCCAATACGGAACCGTAAAAAGTAAAATACAGAGTTGTGGTAGGTACAAACATTTTTGCTAGTGTTATAATTAACTGTATAAAAATAATAAAAATGTTAAAATTGTATAAAAATAATAAAAATGTTAAAATTTTATAAAAATAATAAAAATGTTAAAATTATATAAAAAAATAACTAAAACTAAGTAAATTATTGTGAAGATTATGTAGTAGTCGCCTCATGGGCGAAGGCCTCCCCCATTTTTTTTCCAGGAATACCTGTCCCTGGCCTTGGTAATGCAGTCCGGCCCTAACCTTTGTATGAATAGATCTGCCCATCTTTTCCTTTGACGTCCTCGTTACCTTGTATCATCTCTTGGGATCCATTCTATAATTTTCTTGGTCCATCTGTCATTTGGCATCCGACATTATATGACCCGCCCAGCTCCACTTTAAAACCCTCACTCTTTCCAAAATATCGGTAAACTTAGTTAATTTTCTAATCTCCAGGTTACTTATTCTATCTGATAATCTAATTCCTAGCATGCTCCTTTCCATTTTTCATTGACATATTGCTAGTTATTAGGGTTCCGTACCCATAGGGGAAAAACGGGACCCTATCACTAGACTTCGCGGTCCATTACAAACGGACAGTTCATTTTAATTTATTTGTATAGATTTAGGTAAAAGTTTTGGAAGACTCGTGGCTAGTTAACATCAGAATGAGTCAGAACGAAAAGGCCTAGCTACGCTTGCTAAGATCCTGTAACTCTATGATAGTCATTACGGTCAATCAGACAGCTTATTCCAAGTTTTTAACGCACTCGATCACTTATGCCAATTTGTAGGTATACAAAAAAAAGAAGTTTCTTCTTCCCGTCCCCAGACAGCGCTTATCTAGTTTCAATACAAATTGAAACTAGATAAGTCTAAAGTTAACGCGATCAAGCGTGAGTAATCGCACGCAATAAGCCCACAGAAACCGGAAAATCAAACAGTCTTAGAGAGAGGTATCGATCCTGTTTCCCAGTAACAAATTAAATCAAAATAGTTTATTTCAAATAACTCTTTGTGTATCTGTCTGTGTTATCATAGCCTAACGAGTCAACTGATATTGATTTAGAAAATCGATTCAGCCTTTCAAAAGTTATGGGCGGTTTACTGTTTGAATCGGGGTGTTTTTGAAAGATATCTTGTCATAATTATGTGTTCAATAGTGTTCAAATGTCGATCGAAGTGTGTCTAGTACTAGAAAAATTATGAAGCATGAAATAAAAAATTGCCAGGGGTTTTTTTGCTTGTATAATCAGCCAGACTAAGAAGGCACATGCAGGCACTGTCTCTGCAGGATTCTAACTCGCGACCACTAAGTCTAAATATTTACGTAACTTACCTTAGATAAAAAATTGCAAATGATAAAAAAAAACCACACATTTTAATTTTTTTTACTACTTTGTTGTCTTACGGATCAAAGAGAGTTACTTAACTATTAATAGGTATTTTTAGTTTTATATACTTGAACTAGAATTATTCCAAATCATCCATCCAATTAATTTTATAAGAAAACAATAGAATTATTATCTGCATAACTAACAATATTATAAAAAGAATAGTACCGTAGTTACCTACTCCGACACTGTAGTAAGAATTTTTTTTTAGGGTTCCTTAGTAAAGCATTAAATCAAAGTTAAGCGGGAAACAAATCGTGTGCATGTGTATGTTCATTGTTGAAAAACATTGCAGGTTATACGGATGTTTCCTGGATATTGGACTCGTATTTTTTGCTTTATTAAATAAATTAAAACTGACAAAGGTAAAACGCATCAAAGTTTATGAGGGGGGCTTGTGACGTAACCATGTCAGTATAAAGTGTAGTCACACCGTGACGTCACACGATATTTCAACGTGCTGTATCTTCGTAATTTTTTGTTTACGTGGCAAAAGAAAAAAATACGTGTCCAATATTTTTAGGTTATATAACTGACGGAGTAAATCGATATTTTTTGTCAACTACCCTAATTCTATATAGTCCGTCCATAGAAATATAAAATACAGGAGAAGTGGCAAGGGGGCGTGTTGGTGTCCGCGCGACATGGACTGACTGAGCATGTCATAGACAAATGGCCGTCTCCGCGAACTAGTGCGCTTACGACCGTGATCGTGACAAGTTTTAAGAATGCCGTGTTGTTCAGTGGTTTCTTGTAAAAACCCAAGCCTAAAACAAAATTTTGTAAATCATGGAATCACTTACCATATGTAAATACGAGTATATATGTAAAAACAACAAATCGTAAAATATTTCTTGGTTCTACTATGTTATTTTTGTTTTCAAATAGCACAGCGACTGTAATATTTTGCATTACATACATTGCTTCTTAACCACTACCTCAGTTTGTCGCTAAGTGACTGGACAAGCAATGTAAAAATAACAAAACGATACTTTATTAAGCGGATGCATCGCGTAGTACGGCCGCTGCTCCTTGCGACGAGTTAGTGATGTGCTTGTGCAGATCCACTAACTAGCTATCGACAATAAAGTCGATTGACAAATGAAATATTGCTTTTATAGTTTATTTTACAATTTGTCAACCGTTTTAGCCCGGTTGGAAGGTCGATGTGAAATAAAGTTTATTACTTATTTTGATTATACAGCATAGTAGAGAAATGCGTAACCACAATTTTGACATAAAGTGTCAAATGCTGCACAAATTCCTCGATTACCGATTCGTCGGTCATGGCAGCCTAAACCAACATAACCGGATTTTTGATTGTTTGAATGTTTTGATTTACTTAATAATATATATTTTTAGGTACGTATATATGTTTATTTTTACCATGCTGTTTTTTATGTATTTTATTTTCAGGACCCAAAAAAAAATATTCTATAATAAATGGGCAAATCGATAACTTTCAGATTTAATCAATCACTAGCGTAAATGTAAAATAAATTGCTTTTGCACAGCACAACGACATCGACCGATGTTTTTGTGTGGGTAAGTTGTACGGCGCATGGTAAATACACGCTGTGTTTGATGATACAAGGTTTATAATTGATTGTGTAGTACGTTTTGATTTAGGAAATGCGGGTGTGTGCGCGACTGCGTATCTATTGCCTTTACTGAACTGCATGTGTAGTAGTTGCCGTGTGGTAGGGGCAAACTGGAGACACAGGTTTCCGATATATTTTCGTCTACCGGGCATATCTCCTTGTTTATTATATCTATGAGTCCGTCAGTGAGACTATCAAATAATATTAGTCAATAAAAATGTTCAAAGATAAAGCGCATCAAAGTTCCGTACTAAATTATTGGTTGTTAAAATTTCGGTTATGGGCCGTTGATTTTTGGCGCGGAGAGGGAGGAGGTAAGAGGGGGAGGTTTGGCTACCTCCCAGTACCATCCCCACCACTCGGATCAGCATGGTTACATGGCCCCATGGTTGGTTCTAACGTAGCATTTAAGCACAATCTGTTACTAACCACTAACAACTTATGGACTGTTATGTCTGAAATAAAGATATTTTTTTTTTATACAGATTTCCATGGTTAAAGTTTTCAGGTTAGTTTACTTCGCGAAAAACATACAAAAATACATAAAATTTCAGAGACTTGAAAATTTGTAAAAAGCTTTCTTTAAAAAAAAATAACTTCCAAATTATCGGCCCATAATGGAAATTGTATCCTAATTGGACTCTTTCGATAAGAGCGTGTTTTAGGCTGTCGAGTATAGTTCTCGCCAAACTTCTGGGCCGCCCTGAAGTTGGCTTTCCGATGCGCAAGGCACGTAACGGAGCTGTTTTTATATGAGATTTACTATTGCGCAGCCATTGTAGCCAACTTCAGGGCACCTTGCCTAGAGCGTGCCTGCTCTAGGCAAGTGACATTCGATGTCAGCGAAGTTGATAAATTGGTTGGTAGGTTGAAATCTCAATATGTAAGTCATTGATTTTCCGATATCGCTTGTCAATACCACAAAATTTTGCCTTTGTTGGGGTTCCGTACCCAAAGCGTAAAAACGTGACCCTATTACTAAGACTCCACAATACGTCTGTCTGTCTGTCCGTCTGTCATCAGGCTGTATCTCATGAACCGTGATAGATAGAAAGTTGAAATTTTCAGAGATGTTGTTTTTCTGTTGCCGCTATAACAACAAATACTAAAACACTTTTTAATAAAAAAACAAACCGACTTCCAAAAAAACACTGCAAAACGAAAAATAACTTTCGATAATAAAAAGTCGGTTTGTTTTTTTATTAAAAAGTTTTATAATTTTCTCTTTTTAGTTTTGATAGGTACTTCCAATTGCCATAAAATTCATTTATAGCCAAAGTACATCTCATGTCGATTCCAATAAGCCCATACACGACCAGGATACATTGTTTTATTTCGGAGTACCAGTGCCTACCTGCCGGCTTCATCATCAGATCAGTTCAATGGTACCATTTTCATCAGCACTATGTATTTATAAGTATTTGCTTCATCATAGTCGTTAAACTATTCGAGATATCTTATAACCCATGACATACTTAGCATTAAGGAATTCTATTGACCATCTGTGGTCTTCTTCACCAGTTCCACTTCACCAAATGTTACTTTCTGACTGCAGATGGTTGCATTGTTGATAAAAATACCAAAATCACTATATGTGTGCCTATAATATTGTGCCCTCGATTTCTCCAAGATCCCATCATCAGATCCTGACCTGATGACTATGGGACCAACTGGAAAGTATACCCTTTCAAACAAAAGAAGAATTTTCCAAATCGGTCCAGGCGTCTTGCAGTAATCGGGGAACAAACATAAAAAAAAAAAAAAAGATTCCGACGAATTGAGAACCTCCTCCTTTTTTTGAAGTCGGTTAAAAAACAGAAAAAATAAATATTTAAGTGGGGCTCCCATACAACAAACGTGATCTTTTGCCGTTTTTTGCGATAATGGTACGGAACCCTTCGTAAACCCTTCGCGTCCGACTCGCACTTGGCCAGTGTTTATACAATCGCTATCGCCACGTTTTCGATGATAGAATGTCAATTGTCTAGGGATTCAGGGGGGTGACCATAAGCTCTTAGAGTAAGGTTATTTTGAGATCGCGTAAGTGACAGATGTATACAAGTCATATACATCTGTCCCTTACACACACTGTACGACGACAACGACACTGTATGGCACTGACACTGACGGGGGGTGACCATAAGCTCTCGCCGGCACGTATTGTTCCACGCGCGCCTCAAAGAGTTGTCAGCAAAACTAACGGGGTCCGCTAGGGCCGATGCTTGTCTGGGTCGCAGATTTTGAAAGAGAGTTACCGCGGCCCTGGCTCATGCTACTGAAGAAACACGGGTGGGTTTTCGAAACTTATCCAATGTGACCAATTTTATGACAAAACACTACATCCATGCTGGGTTTGATGTTTACTTAGTAGATTATGCACAGTGGGGATAAAGCAGTGTGTAAAGTCATCTTCTTCGTCGTGTCGATGCCGACTCTATTGGCTCTGATAAGGGCCTTTGAGGAATCATCGTGGTGAGAAGATTGGCCAGCTGGACTCTGCGTTACCGAGTGCCAGCTGATACCAGGGTGCGCCGGACGTATTTATTATGATCTAGACGCCGCTCGGCGAGGCTCTTCTCGTAAAATCATGGGCGTCATATTTAATCTCGGTAAGTTAGGAGTTAAGACAAGACTCCGAATGCAGCGAGAGATTAAAGCTAGCCCAAGGCAAAGCCACGTGTATCCCCGAGACCCGAAGTAAAGGACTCCGTTGTGTACTTACCCTGGACCAAGTCTAGTCCAGCCCATAGTTGATACAGTTAACCTAACCTACCTTAATTTGGGATTGACATAAACGTAACAATACCTCAATCATCATCATCATTTCAGCCGGAAGACGTCCACTGCTGGACATATGCCTCCCCCAACAGTCGCCACACTGATCAGTCCTGTGCGTTTCGCATCCTCGGGAGGCCCGCAGCCTTGACCAGGTCGATCCACCTAGAGGGAGACCTTCCAACTTTGCGTCTTCCGGTACGCGGTCGCCACTCTAGAATTTATCGGCCTCAACCGCCATCCGTTCTGCGAGCAATGTGCCCTGCCCACTGCCAATTAAGTTTGGCAATTCTTCGAGCTACGTCGGTAACCTTTGTTCTCTTGCGGATGTCTATACCTCAATCACTTTACAATTATAATTGGTAGTATTTGAGGAGTTCACTGGCACATCTACGAAATTCGGAGTTATGACTGAACCCAACGCAAAAATAATCATCAAGAACTGTTCATCTATACTAATTTTATAAAGAGGAAAGATTTTTTTGTTTGTTTGTTTGTACCGAATAGGCTCCGAAACTACTGGACCGATTTAAAAAATTCTTTCACTAATAGAAAGCTACGTTATTCCTGAGTAACATAGGCTATTTTTTAATCCCGAAAACGGGGATCCCACGGGAGCGAAGCCGCGCGAAGCACCTAGTAAACAATAAAGTTATGCCTGAATAGACAAGCAAGACAGTATCTGCCGACCAACCTTGGGGATTAGAAAACAATAAAGTTATGCCTGAATAGACAAGCAAGGCAGTATCTGCCGACCAACCTTGGGGATTAGAAAACAATAAAGTTATGCCTGAATAGACAAGCAAGGCAGTATCTGCCGGCCAACCTTGGGGATTAGAAAACAATAAAGTTATGCCTGAATAGACAAGGCAGTATCTGCCGGCCAACCTTGGGGATTAGAAAAATAATACTAAGCGTTCAACACCTTAACATTATTTAATTCAGAAAATACCTACCTACTTTACATACAATTTACAGTGTACTTAGAGATAACTTAAGTTTTTAACAATTTATTTTTTGGTTAGGTACATAGTAGGTTGCATAAAATTATTTACTTTAAATTACAAACTTAACTGTGGGTATAGGTACCTACTTATTATAAACATCACTACACATATACTATAATATATATCGCTCATACCAAAGGTCGTTATTTATTTTCATTATAATTTCTGTCATATTGGTCTGCTTTCCTCATGCAGAATATTCTTTAAATATATATGTCGTTATAAGTTGGCATATATTACATAAGTTTCTCAAAATCTAAGAAAAAGTATCAGTTAAAAAGGTTAAATAACAATCACAAAAAAGCAGAAGTAAAATAATTTTAAAATCTATAGTTCTGAGACAGAAGCGCGTTTTATGTCGATACTATTCTTAAAAACTATAAATTAAGTAAATGTCAATCATTTTTAAAACATAAATATGTTTACAAATTACCAGGCTCTGGAACAACCCTTTCCTGCATCCTTGCTGATAACCTTTGTCTATATTTATTAACAAAAAACTCATGCCATAGTTCTCTATTAATTTTCACTACGACCAAAAAAAGTGATACTACAAGTGGATTAAAAAAATGAAAGAAAAACGGAATGAAATATTGGAGGAGATAATGCATTTCTGGTTTGACAGTCGTTACAATATATACAGACACATATGAGACGTCACCCAGTAAGAAAATTAAAGTCGCGATATACAACCGACTACATTTATTAGTAGCGCTAGGTGCGCTCTCTTTGAAACTGCGACAAAGTGAAAAAACAATAATAATGTAAAGCAAACTATTTAGTATAAAAGGAAAGACAGAAATAACAAAGTGAGCGTCGGCATAAATATAAGTTGATACAAACATTGAAATGGGGGTTGTTACTAAAGGTACGCCCCAACCAAAGAGGCTACTTTTCAAGTATCTCCTTTGGATATGCCGATTATATAGTTTAACAAATTCTACGTAAAACATATGGCATATAGTTATTGACCAGTGGTTCCTCACTGATAATACATAGCCCAATACCCATATGCAATATTCATTCAATATATTTTCATTTTCTTTTGTTAGGACACCTTCGTTCAGGAGATATACAAATATGGAATCAAATAATATATATAAAAAATGTGCTAACAGTAAGTTAAGAAATATGTAGTTCATGTAATTGCGAAACTTCTTTACGACGACCCACGAAGTCACGCCGTATATCAACGTGATTGTTGTCACCGCATTCAAAATGTATTTAATAGACAACACAATAACTTTTAGTTCTCCCATGGTGATTGTCACTGCCACGGTTTTGATTAATGCACTTTATTTTACGAAGAAGTATTTGTGTACATTAAGCGCTGTCACGCCCGTTCTACAAATTTTGCCTCCAAAAAGGTCGAGACCAGCAATGACCTCGCACTAAATCAATAACCTCGCACTGGAACGCCTTGTAGCAATTACAAAAATGCAGCACAAACGTATACTAACTATGCACGTATAAGTCCAGGTTTCCTCACGATGTGATTATATCTATTCTTAGAATCAAATAATTAATAATATTGCATTCAAGTTTTTGTTCCAGACTTTCCTGTATGTCATTTATATTCCAAGCCGATGTGTTTTTCCCTAATACTTTAGTAGTAAAACAACAAGGAAACATTAAATTATAGTTTTGCCGTGTCCGTCCGTTCTGCCGCCCTTCGTCCGCGGTTTAACTCGAGCGGCAGGGTTATTACGTATCTTTTGCAAGAGCAAAACGATAGCGATTTTTGCGCAATAACTGCTCTTCCATACAAAATTTTTAGAGTTGTTGGCGGCTTTTTTTTTAAATAAGTGCATTTGACAAACAGCGAGCGATTAGCAAACAATTGATGAGGATCTACCATACCTACACTGCAGGTTATTCCGACTTTTATGACATAAAGCGTTTGATCGCTATCGTTTTGCTCTTGCAAAAGATACGTAATAAGCCTGCGGATCACCTTGTTTTACGCCTTTGTTGATTTTGAACGTGGTGCCCGAAGAGTCTTGTTGCGAATCACTTGTATTAGTTTTGTACATACATACAAATGTATAAGTTTCCTGCGTAAGGTTTACTGCGCTGTTTGATAGTATCAAATACTTTTGCATATTATTCTATGGAAGCTAGGTACAAAGATTTTCGAAATTCTGATTGATTATCTATGTTCATTTAGGGTTTGATTTGAATGTCGTCTGTAGCAGAGAAGCTTCTGCAATATCCGGGCTGTTATGGTGGTTGTTAACCACTACATGTAAATTTTCACCAGATGTTTTCGTCTTCCGATCTTGCAACCCTACCGATAATCGAGTGGTGAGAAACGGGTGTTGTAAACTTGTAATGTTTTCATGTGCTGTTAGTAATCTACCTAATCAAAAAATTTAATTACGTTACTGTATAACTCAATTATCAACAGAAAGGTTCGAAATTTATTAAATGTGAACAATTTCAAGTCAAAACACTAAACCTACCATGCTGGGTTTGCTCAGTTGCTCTTTTGTTTCACCAACCTATTACACCTACTTGTAGTGATTAATTGTTCAATTATTTTCAATACATAGCCGGATTCGAAACTCAAGCATTCTACACTCAACATCATAATAATTTTGATTCCGTTTTGAATGTTCCCCAAAGATTTTATCATGTTATCAATTGCATGATTCGAGTCTTCGTAGATTTCTATTAAAAATATATTTTGAGAGAAATGAGGTATTTCCTCAAGTTTGCCGTAATACATTACTTCCCAGGACTTATTCTTATCAACGACACTATTGGATGGTGTAATAAACAATACAGCCTAGGGGATAAAGGAGTGTCTTATGTCGTTGGTGCCAAATTGAATCCTGAATGCAGCAGATTCAAGCTAGCCCAAGGCACAGATCATATGATATTGCAGCCCAAGGTAAAGACACCTTTATCTCCCAAAATAATACCCTGCCACACCACACCACGTTGCGAGATAATATAAAGTTATACTATTAAATAAGTCGGTTAAAAATATTTAGATCGATTATTTAAATTATAAAATCAAAAAACCCGACTGCTTAAGAAGCGAACTAAAAAAACTGTGCAGTCGGAGTATACCATATTCACGAGCTGGCTGACCTGAAAACCATATTTATCCTTCATACAAACATACGTACATGAAAAAGATAACCCTTCCTTTCAGTTGGGTAATAAAATCTAAGTGGAACTCGAAATGAATTTTGACGGTTTTATTTTTTCATTTTTTGATATAGAATACAGATATTTTAGTTGTAAACTAAAACTAGAAAAGTTCTATAGTAAGTTACTTCAGGATTGTCAAAATACCCATAATAACTCAATCTACACATTCCCGCTGTTAGTCGTAAGGCCGCTGCCTGGAATCTTGCGGGCAGTGGGGCAGCGAACGGCGGCGGCGGCGCGGGAGCGGCGCGGGCAACGCAGACCCGACGAAATGTCTGAACAACGGCGAAAACATTTTTTTGATGCAAAATTCCTAACGCTCGATTTATTGTGGGCAAAAGAAGAAGTAAATCCCTACTATAGGGCAAGGAAAAGAAAAGGCGAGTTTTATCGAAATTATGAAGAACAGAGTCAACAGAGACAATGTCCTGACATATTCTACGACTACACCAGAATGAGTGTAGAAACTTTTGACTATGCTTATTGTTTTTTTTTTTTGTGTCTTCTCAATAATTGCTGAAATAATCTGCTCTAGCACGTCCGAGGACATTTCGACACGTCACAAAAATAAATTGCACAACACTGCTATACAGACGCGCGGGCGGTCACCGCTTGACTGGCGTGCACCGCTCGTTGCCCGCGCCTGCGCCGCTCCCGCGCCGCTGTTTTCGAAGGCCGGTCCATTTGATTGTATGCATTAGATCTAGTCGCGCCCGCGCCGCCGCCGCCGCCGCCCCGCTGCCCGCAAGATTCGAGGCAGCGGCCTAAAGCCTTTAAGGCCTCTGCCGTATGTGTGCCGTATGTTAATCGCCTTAATGAGTTCCGTTGTGTGCTTCGTGCTTCAAAACCATGAAGTTCATAATTAGATGCCTACCTTGATTTTGAATTGACATACACCTAACAATACATCCAGTAGTAGCTCACTTGTGGTTGCTATCTATATACAACATGAGTTTTCCGAGCGGGCGTGGATTGCCAAATTCGCAACTATGAGAAATATCGAAAAAAAAAGGAGGAGTCACAAGTCTGATTTTGATGAATTCTAAAACTGCAGTATTGGATTTTTGATAAATTAATATTCTTGGCCAGGATTAGAACCCGACGAATTTGAAGAAAAATACCCATAATATAATTGTATAACATAACATGATGATGTTACGTATAACATGACGAGACGATGATGTGTGGTATGCTAATGACTTTGACAATTTACAAATTTTTTCTTAATACATTTATTTTTCTTACGGGGTATGTAAAAAACAAATCTTATAATCTATTCGGGCACAAGTTTGAGCATTTTAATATAGAACTTGCACATTTTGTACCACACCACAACTAAAAATAAAAACTTGTTTACAAGAAAATACAACACATTTTTTTATATATTCTGTAAACAATTTAATTACACTTTTATTCCCAAGACTATCTCGGTTAATAGTAATGCTTCATTCGGTGATTGGGCTACCATTGGTATTCATAAAAGTAGAACACGGCTTTATGAGCTGTACAGTGAAAGGACTTATACACTGTACACTGCTGAATTTAATTTATATGTTAGAAATTATTCAAAATTATTTAAAAAAGTTTGTTGTTTGGCCAAGTCGCGTTATTTGAGTTCTAAGATTAAAAGCAGTAGTAATGTTATTAAAACGACTTGGAATATTATTAATAGTGAAACGGGAAGATCTGATAACCGAAATATTGACTACAGCCTGTCTATTAATGACAAAATCATAAAATCAGACTCACAAGTCGCAGTGGCTTTTGAAAATTTATTTTCAGATATTCCCATTTCAACTACTAAATCCCTAAATTCGTCACCTTCTGTTGCTGAGTCTATACTAAAAGAAAATGTTAATGTTTACGATTCGGAATTTATTTTTGAACATATTACTTGTAGAGACATAATTAAAACCTTTCACACTTTAAATGTTAAAAAGACTGCAGATCTGTGGGGACATTCTGTAGAAGTTGCTAAGTCTATTATTGACATTGTCGCACCTAGTTTAGCTATTATCTTTAATAATTGTATTAACAGTGGGGAGTTTCCTGACCTAATGAAAAATAGTAAAATAATACCTTTGTTTAAATCAGGTAGTCAGTTCAGACCCTACAAATTATAGACCTATTTCAGTACTACCTACGTTTAGTAAAATATTTGAGAAATTAATTTTAGAGCAATTGCAAAGATTTTTTAATAAACATAAATTATTACATAGCAAACAGTTCGGTTTTACAAGGGATCGTTCAACTACTGATTGCTGTGTTGAGCATTTAAGACATATTTATAATGCATGGGAAGATAAGTGCGATGCCTTGGGAATATTTTGTGATTTGTCCAAGGCATTTGATTGTGTTCTTCATGAAACGCTAATCAGGAAACTCCGCCACTAAGGGATTCGGAACAGCGCTCTGGCTTTTCTTACTTCATACTTGAGTAATAGGATTCAGAGCGTTGACGTTTATGAAAAATGTTCTCCCGAATCTATAGTAATAATGGGAGTCCCGGAGGGGCCAATTCTTGGCCCTTTCTTGTTTCTTATTTATATTAATGACTTGCCTTACCTCATAAAGGATAACCATGATATAATTTTGTTTGTGGATGATACTTCACTTTTGTTTAAACTTAAACGTCAGCAGCTGGTTACTGACGATGCAAATAACGCGATCTCAAAAGTAGTTCACTGGTTCAATGTTAACCATTCACTTCTAAATGAAAAAAAAAAACCAAATGCATTAAGTTTACTTTACCTCACGTTAGGCAGGTGAAAACTGATGTGATGATAAAGGGCGAAAAATTGAATCCTGTAAATATCACAGTATTCTTAGGCCTAACTTTGGATGCTAAGCTTCAGTCGGGCCCACATATAGATAAGTTGTCAAAGAAGCTAAGCTCCGCAGCATATGCTGTTAGAAGGGTTCGTAATTTAACTGACATAGAGACAGCCCGTTTAGTATACTTTAGCTATTTTCATAGTGTAATGTCGTATGGTATTCTGTTGTGGGGAAATGCCGCCGACATCCAGACTATCTTTGTTTTGCAGAAAAGAGCTGTTCGATCAATTTATAAATTAAGCCCGAGACACTCTTTCAGAGATAAATTTAAGGAGATTAACGTAATGACTGTGCCTTCTCAGTATATTTATGAAAATCTTTTATATGCCCATAAAAAATATAAAATTGTTTAAAAAATACAGTGATATCCATAACATAAATATTAGGAACAAGCACATATTTGTAGTACCTACAACAAGGCTCAAGAAAATAGGTGGCTCGTTTAGTTGTCAATGTGTACGCTTTTATAATAAGCTTCCAAGGCACGTTCAAGGTCTAAGTGTTAATAAATTCAAATCATTAATTAAACGTAAGTTGTGCCAGAAAGCGTTTTATAACATTAAAGATTACGTTGAGGACCAAAAGGCTTGGGATTGAGCTGCTCCAATTAATTTAGATTTTTATTTTTATTTTGCACCGTGAATTTAGATCTTTAAATTTTTTATTTTTTTTATTTTCTTGCTATGACAAGAATATTTACTTTTTAAAGTATTATTTTATTTTATTTTAATTATTGTGAATGTTATCTTAGTTAGTTTTGAATCATGGTCTGGCAGTTTGAGTATTCATGCGGCCTACCCGAATGTCCTCTTTCTTTGGTATTGTTCGTCGCTCCTTTAATTTTGAGTTGAGCTGCACGATTATTGACAAATGCGTGCACTGACTGGACAAGTCCACTCAATCTAGCTGGTTCTTTCCTCAAAAGACCATTTCAGACATCAGTCTACATGGTCTTCACATGATCTAACCAAGATTTTGTCTGGACTTTAATAGAGACTGTGACCTCTGAGTTTGTTTCGGCCTTTCTTCTCAGAGTAGTCAGACAGGAAACGCCGACCTCATCTAGTTTTAAAAATATGATCGACATGTAAAAGTATTTGTACAAACCAACTTACAGAAATAAAATCATTTATCATTTAACAAACTGAAAAATAGCTTCAATTTTGGAAGTCGGTGTTTCTGTTTTGGTTTATTTTTAACCGACTGACCAAAAAGGAGGAGGTTCTATGTTCGACATTATGTTTGTTTTTTTTTTTTTTTTTTGTGTATGTTCACGCATATCTCCGTCAATTTTGGACCGATTTTGAAAATTCTTTTTTTGTTTGAAAAAGTATGTTTCGAAATTGGTCCCATTTTAGTTTGGTGAAGATCTGATGAAGAACTTCGAAGATATACAACAGAACTCTTCAATAAATTACGGCAAATCTCTCGGGATTGCTGCAATCGCATGTCTGTTTATTGATTATACCATTTCATAACATAACATCACGCCAGTACGCTCTTAAGGGGTGCGCAGATCTCTCATTTCACCGGTTATGTTCAAGTTGCATGACATTCGGGTTATCTATTCTAGCGTTATAGGTACCTTACTAAACAACTTGCCTATTAGGTACAACTAAAAAGTGAAAAATAAAAAGCTTTTTTACAAAAAAAATACTACCGACTTCCAAATAAAAAAACTACAAATTGAAAAATAACTTTATTTTTGGAAGTCGGTGTCCATAACGCAAAAAATTGGTACCTACCTACAAAAGACACCGACTTCCAAAAATAAAGTTATTTTTCAATTTGTAGTTTTTTTATTTGGAAGTCGGTAGTATTTTTTTTGTAAATAAAAAAGTTAATTAAAAAAATCAAAATACCCGACTGCTTAAAAAGCGAACTAAAAAGACGTAAACAAGAAGAAAATCATGCTGTGCAGTCGGAGGATACATATTCGCGAGCTGGCTGACCAAAACCAGATGTATCCTCCGACTGCACAGCATGATTTTCTTCTTGTTTACGTCTTTTTAGTTCGCTTTTTAAGCAGTCGGGTATTTTGATTTTTTTAATTAACTTTTTTATTTATAACTTTTTAGTTAACATTTTTTTCGAATTAGGTACATTTAAATATATAAGTGTTATATATTTTTTAAATCGCCTCTAAAAACCCTTTATTTTGATACCCCACACGATGGGTTTGGAAGAAAAAATAAAATTGGCCCCCCACAATATGGCGCCCAAAAGCCGCCATTTTTCTATTTTCCAATTTTAATGTAGCCTATGACACTCGCAAGGTTAAGACGAATCGATTGACGTATGAATCATCAAAATCGGTCAACGCGTTTGGTCTCTGGAACGCCATATAGGAACAAACATACATACATACATACATACATACATACATACATACATACATACATACATACATACATAGACTGATAAACACATTACCCTCCTTCGGCAGTCGGGTAAAAAGCTTTTTCTTTTATTGACAATAATATAAATAAAATACTTTTTTTATTATTACTACCGTTATCTAATACCCAATCTAAAGAAAGAAAGAAAATATACATAGACTGATAAACACATTACCCTCCTTCGGCAGTCGGGTAAAAAAGGGTTTAATTGTCACAACACGACATACAATATAAGTACATGCTTATGCTAAACCGTTAGTAGTAGTAGTAGTAGTAGTAGTAGGGACTCCCTTTTCCGCACTTAGACTCCCATTTGGTCCGTTGTGCGTGGGGGTGCTGGCTAACATAGCCAGCCCAACTCCGCCCAGAAGCACAGAAGCTTCCTGGGAGCTTCACAGGCTTCACGGAGCGACCTCATTGTTCCGAGGATTTCTTCGCGTTGAGAAGCCACGGCCTCGCATTCCAGGATTACGTGGGCGGCTGATTCTTCGGCGTTAAAACAGCCCCTGCAAAGTGGGCTGTCCGTGGCGCCTATGTTGAATAAATGTTTGTTAAGAAGGGTGTGGCCCGTTATTGTCCCTATAATTATTTTGAGGTTATTTCTACTCAGGCTGAGGAGTTTTTTAGTGAGACGCGGGTGTAATTTTGGCAAAGTCATTTTTGACTGTCTGCAGTCTGTTGCCCGTGACCATCTGTTATTGTGTAGTTCTGTTGATCTTTGACGAATCCATGCACGAAATTGCGAAAAAGGCAAGGGGATAAGTGGGTACGGGCCTAGCACTAACATCTCGGAGCCTCTCTTCGCAAGTTCATCTGCGGCATCATTGCCTAGGGATCCACTATGCCCCCTGATCCACTGGAGCGTAATTCGATTGGATTTCGATATACTCTCCAGGGCGAGGTGGCACTCAAAGATTAGTTTGTTGTTAGTCAGTTTGTTTTCTAAAGCTTTGAGCACAGCCAGACTATCAGATAGGAATCTGATCCCGTAGTTCTGGATACCTAAACGCTTTACGGTTTCTGCGGCTTGTGTTAAGGCGACACATTCACATTGAAATATCGAACTGTGTGTGCCTAGTGGTATGTGAAAGTTAATGTTGAGGTCAAGGGAATGTACGCCAGCACCTGAACCGTTATTAGTTTTTGAGCCATCTGTGTAGATTCGCACTTCATTGGCTCCTGACTGATCCCTTTCTTCCTCTGTTGTTTGTATGTTATAATTTTTGTTGAACATAGGTTGTTTTTGTATCCTATCACACGGAGCAGCGATGAGAGGTTGATACTCAATCGCCCGGTCCAGGATTTTAGCGTGTGGACTCGTGAGGTTATTGCCCCATATGCCTAGATGCATGAGCCTGATGGCAGCTAGCGCTGCCTCTTGCTGTATGTACAGGTCCAGGGGAGTTATTTGTAGGGCTATCTCCATGGCTGCTGTTGGGGTAGTTCTCATACAGCCGGTGATAGCTGAACAGGCCTGACGCTGGAACCGTTGGAGTCGGGCAATGGTGGTCGAAAGTTCGGTCCTCGTCCACCAAACCAGAGCGCCATAAGCCAACATTGGCCTGATCACCGCTGGGTATAGCCACAGAGTAATTCTTGGAGACAGCCCCCATGTTTTTCCTAGCATTTTTTTACACTGATATAGTGCGATTGTGCATTTATTGAGTTTGTAGTCAAGATGCTTGTTCCAGAGCAATTTGCTATCTAGGATTACCCCCAAGTACTTGACCTCCTCTTTAAGTGTTAATTCTGTGTTAAAAAGTTTTGGAAGCCTATGCGGTCCAAGACTTCGTTTATTAGTGAACATTATTAGTTCCGTTTTTAAGGGGTTAACCGATAGTTCGTGCTTTGTGCACCAGCTCTCGATTATTTTGAAGGCCTTTCTCATGAGATCACATAAGATGCCCTCAAATTTCCCCGAGATTAGAATTGCTATGTCATCTGCGTATCCTACCGAGTATGCTAAACCGTTAAGACGACGACTAACGCCAACGACCTTGAGGGAACAAAACGCGCACTCGTTTCACACCCGCGCGACCCATAATTCAGTAGTTTTTTGTACTTTCCTTATTATTCTATGACTTAAAAAAAAAGGCTCAGATCAAATGTAGATTGAATTAAATTGTCTTTGAGATGGTGTTGCTGATTTCATTAAAATACGCCCAGCAGTTTTGGTGCGATTGTCGTGTTTTTGTCCGTTTTAGACATAACTTTACAAATTAATTGCACCATGTTATACGAATAAATCTAAAAAAATTCTTTGATCAAATTATTAAGAAAACAAAAAAATCTAATATATCATATATCTTTTTCAAAAAATTACGACTAGCTGTTTAGACGTGATTCTCATTTTAAAATCAGCTACACAGTGGTATATGCGCCTTAACAATAGTATCTATTAGTAGTTAATATAAGTTAGTAAAGAAGAGAAATAAATCAAACAATAATATCATATATATCTATGTTTTTCTGTACCTGCTCCATGTCTATTCTCGATTAAGATCACCTTATCTTAAGAGTTCTTTGTGTTTGTTCCTATTTGTTTATATACTATTGTTGCTTTTGTAAATTATCCGGCAATATTCTTATCCTACATCAGTGACATCAGTATCTTGGCTTTTAAAGTTTTACAGTTACAAATTGAATTAATACCACAAGGCCAAAAAAAATATTTTTTTGTCATTTATCAAGCATTGTCAGGAAAGACAATCCCTTTCGAAACGTCACAATGTGTATCTGCTATAAGATAACAATCAATAAGATTTAGTTGTTTATCAAAGCATAAGCGCATTTCTGTCAAGTACTGTATTTCATCTATTGTGAAGCAGCCGACCATTGGGTCCTTTCCAGTTTTTGGTTTCACTGCAGCGACGAATTCCTCAGCAGTATGTTCTTTAGTATCATCAGGGAATATGTTAGCGGCAACAAACATATCCAACAAATAATATTTCTGGTGCCATTCGATGCCTTTGCTGAAGTATTTGAACTGAGATTGGAAACCTTCAAGCTCTGTAGCGCAGGTCCCATGTTTCAGCCATTCATGCCCCCAGTAAACACTGGGGTCGCATCCTGAAATTGCAATTTATGGTTTGTAGGTAGGTTTAAATATTTATTCATTGATTTTGGTGTACAATATAGGTACCTACTAATAGTATACACTAGTATCACAGATAATATAATACTAGCATCTAGTATAAAATCATGCCTTATGCAGTCTACTGGTGGTCAGCTAGGTCCTTTCGAATTTAATTTGTTCCACACAACACCCGGTCTTAGGTGTGTTAATATATGTCTACCATCATACGGTTAATTGCCTCCCTTGAGCTTGTAAAGCTAACTACCGATTGGTTATAATCACCTTTGTAAATGTTGATCCAAGCCTGCACCATTTCACTTTCAATAGATTTAATCTGTTCTGGATCAAAAGCCCATGATTCGTTGCAAAAATGTGGTCCGTATGTGTTCGATTCCGATGCCGTTGGCCAAATCCCGTGTATTATCCACTGGTTTGGTTTATTAGGATAAACACACTCACTGCCATTTAAATTGTGGATCCAGTCCTTGCAAACTGTCACCGGCCATTGTTGGGCAAATACAATAATGTCAAAATTATTATCGGGATCACTGATTTCTGCATCATAAATCTTGTCTTGATGGGAGTGATGTAAGCTGAAAATAAGAAATACGCTTATTTTACTAATGGGAGTCTAACGGGTCAGCTATAGAATTTTCTAAAGTGCCCCACTTACCTTAGGTAAATAATTAGAATTGATAAACTTATTCCAGACATATTTATTTCTCAGACAACTTCTTCTAGAAAAGTGACCTTACTGCTGATAATAGTTGTAACATAAATTCTAGGCTGGTCACATCTATTGCATAGGCTCTAAAACAATCAGAAAATGGTTCAAGAGATAAACAAAAACAAAAAATTAAACAATAATAAAACAAAAACCGTATGGTTCTCATAAAGGCAGCATTGGCGAACGATATCATTCAAACAGGAAAAGTAGAAGGAGGGAAGGGAGGCTTTGGCTCTGCATTCACTTAACATAAGCAACTTATATTAAATATCCCATCATCGTTTCTCTACGTTGATGACTTGATGGAGTTTGAGTGCTTCAATGGACCCTTGATCTGTGCCGGTAATTTACTTTGCCGAGATAGTTTTAGGGTGAGGGGCCAGACTAAGAGAGATATAATCCAAATCAAAGTTGCAATGCTGAGGACTGCATGACTAGGAGAATGCGCTAGTCACTAGTTTGTGTTACGAGCACGTTTGTTTCAGTCCCCTACTCCTAGAAATAATTATGATAACAATACTAAAAAACACACCCATATCTCTGTCACCTCTGACCTAGACTAGAATCAAGAGCAAACCCATCATAAATAAAAAAAAAACAAAAATGAAATGAGATATGTTGTTCATTGAGCAGTATTCATAATATTCGTATTTTTTGAGCAGAGAATATCATTTAGAAAGAGTCATCTTATATAACTAAATGCTAACGGAAACACAATTCCAAGACCTGAAGACAAACACACAACGCACAAACACACTTCTTAAAAAAGCTAAAATAAAAAGTCACTTTTGTAAACTGTTGATTAAACAGTTACCTACAATTATTGCAAACTTCACAGAACTCTAAGCACAGAACAGCAGTTTTCTTGAACATAAAACATTTCAAATTAACCCGCACCCAGTAATATCAAGCATAGCACAACCTTATCTACTGTTGGTTGACGACCTTGGATAATTTTATTATGAGCGAGAATATAAGAGAGGCCTATTTGCAATTTGCATATGTTTAAATAGTTAAAATACCGTTGCCGCTTACCATTCAAGAAAGACGGCATTTTTTATGTTTCATGCCAGCTGACCGCTCTCAAAGATTAGCCCAGTAGAAATCGACATTAAAATCGCAAAGCTTGATGTACTTCTGGATTTTAGTATGTTGTATGACCAGCTAAGGATATTAAATAATGTTTTTATTTCCAACTATCTGTCCCCCGTGGTTTCGCTCCCGTCAACTGGCTACCTACCTATCTTTTTTTTTCCTGTTTGGGCAATCCTCATTTGATGTCCGCTGTGGGTCTGGCAGATTCGTACTGACTAAAACCACCCCGGTAGTCCATCTCACATCATCTGCGGCCTCGCGTTGGGGGAAGTGAGGTGTTTGACTCCCTCCGCGACGTCTAAGAGGGGTGCGCGTGGAACACTACGCGCAGCCACCTCGGTGTGTCCTGATGTGTGTGGGGCGACGGAGTCCGTCGCCCCTGGACCCATTTAGCGGGGCTGGAAAAGGGCGTTGCCCGCCCTCCGCCGACGCCCGGCGCTTCTGTCGCTGCATCGACCGTTCGCCTCGCGCCCGCGCTTCGTCGCGCCAACGATACAGTGACGCGAGTACCTTCGCCTCCAGGTCCCAGGGCGGGGATCCGGCCAGTTCACAAGCCGCTTCATAGGAGATCGTGCGATACCCTCTGATGACTGTGAACACAAAAGCAGACAGTATTGTGACTTAACTATGATAGTTAGATATATTCCCTCGCGGACTGTTTTGTAGGTAATAATGAGTACTTTAATGTACTACAACATTATTTTTATGTATCATCAATAGTTTTTGCAGCGCATGCCAAATAATGAATAGTAGAGACAAATTTTGCTTCTTTGGGTTACATTATTGTAATTTTATAGACATACGAATAGCTTTTTTCATCAACATGTCAAGCATTTGCATTTAGTAAGTATCATTTGGTGAAGTGGAACTGATGAAGAAGACCACAGATGGGCACTGGAATTTCTCAATGAAAAGTATGTTTTGGGTGCCTAATTTGTTTTGTCTCCATATTCTGCAATATTCCTGCACCAGCCGAGGATTGCCCTTGGGTGTTCTTGCGTAGTGACTAGTGCATACGGGATAATCGCTGGTTGGTGTCACATTTCAACCTACATGTCTAACAAGGCCTCTGCGAGTTGTTTTCGGCCCCTGGTACGCCTTTCAAAGGTCCGGGACCCTAGGGTCCCAAGAATCTCAAAAACAAAAATAATAAGAAGTAAGTGGCGAAACCTTAGATAAAGTACCTATAGATAAAGCCTTAAAATGAGCTTGATTGATAGAGCGAGATGGCTAATTGGCAGCTCCATGTAAATAATAAGGACAAAAGATATTTTTTTGTCTTTGTCACCATGGCCGGTTTCTGTTGTTTGTCAAACTCTAATATAATGGCAGGTTTGACAAACAAACTCGGTTTTGTTTGATTTTTTTGTGATTTCGTGGTATTATTTGTTAGTTGAGACAAGGAATTTGGGTTATTTATAGATAATGAGTGTCAGTGCGATGGTGGGTTGTCGTGTTCTTGTTCTTATTGTAACACCAGAACTAACTATTGTTATCTCATGTGCGGCCATGCCAGGGCTTCATCTATAGGTACTTTATCTAAGGGCGAAACAGACATACTTTATTTTATAGTATTTAAATATTAGAGATACTGTCAAGTAACTAGTGGTATTTGTGGTAGTGGTAGTGTGGTATTTGTGTAACTCACCATAACAGATATATTGTAATTGATAAAACTATACCAATCACCTATCAACTCCTATCAAGCCCACTCCTATCAAGGTTGGAGACTCTACACTCGAAATTGTGGACGACTATGTGTACCTGGGACAAACGATCCAGTTGGGTAGGGCCAACTTCGAGAAAGAGGTCAACCGTCGAATCCGACTCGTCTGGGCAGCGTTCGGGAAGTTGCGCGGTGTCTTCTCGTCCAACTTACCACAGTGTCTCAAGACGAAAGTCTATGACCAGTGTGTGTTGCCAGTGATGACATATGGTTCTGAGACGTGGTCGCTTACAATGCAATCAGGAAGCTTACAGTCACTCAAAGGGCAATGGAGAGGGCTATGCTCGGAGTTTCCTTGCGTGATCGAATCAAAAATGTAGAGATCCGTAAGAGAACCAGGGTTACTGACATAGCCCGAAGGATTGCCAAACTTAAGTGACACTGGGCAGGGCACATTGCACGCAGAACGGATGGCCGATGGGGCAGAAAGGTTCTGGAGTGGCGACCGCGAACCGGAAGACGTTGCGTTGGAAGGCCTCCCACCAGGTGGACCGATGACCTGGTGAAGGATCCGCTGGTTGCGGGACGCACGGGACCGGTCAATGTGGCGACGCTTGGGGGAGGCCTATGTCCAGCAGTGGACGTCTTTCGGCTGATATGATGATGATGATACCAATCATGATCATTTCAGAGACAACTTTGCTGTTTTACGATTCAAGAAAGACAACCTTTTTTTTTTTTAACTGAATACTACCTAGGTTTTGTTTTGAGTATTATTATATGCTGGAACAACAGTCTCTTTATTATGAAACAATTGATATAATAAATTATCTGCATTACTGACATTGTTACTTATTGTGACTGACTCTAAAATATTTCTATTTAATGGGTAAATATTTCAATAATTTTTAAACATTCAATTCATATTAGAAAACTTAGAAACACATTAAATATGTATTTTATGGCGTGACTATATTGCTACGTAGTTCTTTTTAGTATCATGATATTTAAGTTATTACAAAACGTAAATCACTATTTATAGACACGATTTCATAATATGCAGCGAAAGATTTGTTGATAGGAACGATTTGGTTGCAAAAGCTAACCTGACAACATGACTACGTATGTCAAATAAGAATTTGCCGCCACATCATATTGGTAAAAAAAATACATTGACGGTATTTTGTGACTCTATCATTTATTAAATAGGTAGTATCAAAGTATATATAGCAGCTTTGTATAGTTTCTATGAAATTACATTATTACACGTTAGCAGGATATATCACTCCTTTAGTCGAGTAACAAGAATCTTTATCAACTGCAGGTTGTTCACAGTCAATAAGATTGAACTGTTTATCAAAGCAAATGCGCAATTCCTCCACGTATGTCACTCCCTTTATTAAATTACAGACGAGCATTGCGCTTTTTCCAGTTGTAGTCTTCACAGCATTAACGAATTCCTCAGGATTCAATTCTTTTGTATCATCAGGGAATATGTTAGCAGCGTCAAGCATGTCTGATAGTGAATATTTCTGGTTCCATTCGATGCCTTTGCTGAAGTATTTAAATTCAGAGTTTAGAGGTTCTAGGTCTGTGCCACAGGTCCCATGTTTGAGCCATTCGTGTTCCCAGAAACCGTAGGGATTGTTATCTGAAATTAAACGTGAAACTGTCAAGAAGTTCCAACAATATATAATTTACTGAACATATGAAAAGCGATCGTTTGGCCAATCCAACTCCACACGGCCACACGCTGCGAAGGGATTCTGATCATATACCGAAGGAAGCGCTGGATTGGAATCGCCAAGGCAAAAGAAAGCGTGGCCGTCCCCGTCAAACCTGCAATGGCCTCGCACCGTGTTGGCGGAAGCGACGAGCATCAGTATGACGTGGAGCGAGGTGAAGGGTGAAGCTAAAGACCGATCGCGATGGAGGACTACTGTGGGAGCCCTTTGATCCAGGGGACGTAGGACAGTCATGAAAACTGATCAATCCATACCTAATATTATAAATGCGAAAGTAACCACCTTTTCACATCACAACGACTGATCGGATTAAGATGGTAGACGGGTGGACCATCTCCTGGATAAGGTCATAACTTTTAACCCGCGAGTATACTCGTATTCCTTTGGTATGATTCCTGACTTTTACGCAGGGTAGCCGTTCGAAGAAGCTAGAGACTAATAAAGTTACCTTTGTATATGTGGGTCCACGCCTGCTCCAAGTCGCTCTCAAGAGATTTAATCTGTTCTGGATCAAAAGTCCCTGTACTGTTGCAGAATGCCGTATATTTCACTCCCACTTGTCTTGGCCAAATCCCGTGCACAGTCCATCGATTCTTTTGTTTAAGAAAATTACATTGGCCCCCAGTTTCATCGATCCAGTACTTGCAAACTGTTACTGGCCATTCTTGGGCAAAGACAAGAGTGTCAAAATGATTGTCTTGTTCTTTGGTCTCTTCATCTGCTGCGATTTGGTGGCCGTGATGTAGACTGTAAATGAAACCCATATTTTACTTTACCTAACCGTTCTAATTCAAGGAGAAGTTGAAGTTTTAAAATCACATCCCAGATCACATTGATGCCTTGGGCTGGGCTATCCTATTGTTATGACTTTCTCACATGCTTTTTAACACGCTTTTATTAGCTTGGTATGTATGTATCTATGTAACGGAATTTTGGAGACATTTTGAAACCTTTCCTCACTTATCAAGGACCGATGAACATGCAATAATTTAAATAGTTTGTCTCATTATCCTTACCAGGATATTCAGGATTAACGATTACCCGGTAGTCAGTGTCTTTGTGCCAAGTACCGAGGCGCATGTGAAGACATCTTGACTTACTTGACTTAATGTCCTATGTCCCCTGGATGGGCCAAAGGGCGTTTATACCTAAGCGTAACTTACCTTAGGTACATTATTGTAACTAATAAACTTATTCTACACATTTTAATTCCTGAGACCACTTATTTGTCCTACGAATCCTGCGATGCAAGTAAGATAGTGCCAATGTTTCGAGTTTTTTTTATAAGTATGCTACAACAATGGTCACTTTGCTACATTATCACCTATTGTGAATGTCTGTCACATAAGTATTAAATACTTAACACCTTTTCATAAATTAATATTTTATTTATTTGTAACTGTCATACGGTTCATTTGTGTTGCTGGTTGCTGGGTGCTGCCACAAACACCGACCAACCAAACCAATGAATGTTTGCAATTTTAATATTAAACCACCTAACTAAACGATCAGAATTCCTCCTTGCTTCTTTTCACTGACACAACGCGCTGTGGTCGAATATTATGAAAGCTATGGCATGTATTAAATTTGCTGTGACTAATTTAAATTCCTGCTGTGGCCGTTTGAAAGACGCCACAACGCGTTCTCAATTTTGCCGCTCAATGAGTATTTTCGATCTTTTAGCACCTCACTTCGGATAGGCTAGGTCTTCTATTGTTATCCATACTTATATTATAAATTCGAAAGTAAGTCTATCTGTCTGTGTGTTACCTTTTCACGCCTAAACCACTGATCGGAGTTCAATGGAATTTGGCAAGGACATAGGTGGCATCCTGGGCAAGGACATAGGCCACATTACGAAAGAAAATAAAATAGGTAGGGTAGAGTAGGGTAGGTAGGCTAGGTAGGGTAGGTGGGTAGGTAGTTAGGGTAGGCAGGTAGGGTAGGTAGGTAGGTAGGTAACCAGTTGACGGTAGCGAAGCTGCGGGTGACAGCTAGTATTATATATTTTCAGATTAGGTAGATTATCCCACTGCAGGACAAAACCTCTCTTGGATCTGGTGTTATGCGATTATGAGCCAAGAGCCAATATTTATTAATGAGTTTAGCTCACCGCACCGTGTTTTTCTGGGCCTGCCGCCTAGTTTTGTTTCTTTATTTCATATTGGCTTAAGTACACTGAATCCCTTTCATCATATTTTATTTGCTAATCAGTATGAAAGCGCACACTAAATTGGCAGTTTTTACATAGACTTTGAACGATTGTTGATAAACAAAAATAACCTAAAAAAAAAACATTTTCCACAAACTACATTTCTCATTTCATATAAAACTATACAGTCGGTAATAGCTGTTACCTGACCCACCCTAAAAGCGAACTAATTTGAACCCTCTGCCTGTAACATTAAGGATTATTTAATCTGATGAAATTATCAGACTAGCGCTACTCAATGAACAAATACAATAATAATATAGATACGTTATATTTGTTATGCGATTTTGATTTCTATGCTGAACGACTAAAAGTATATCAGAGTATTGTAATATAATTAGTATCATTGCTACTAATAGATTATTTAAATTATTATGTTTCGCGGTTCTTGTATAAGGCTGAGACGAACAAGATGCGAGTTCAAATCCTGCGTCGAGGATATATTGTTTTGCTTTCAATTTAGAATCTATTCAATAAGTATTTCTTGCATTATTGTAAAGACCTATATATGGATACATTCTTAAAATATAAAATTTCTTCTGATGGATGCGAGACGATTATGTCGGACATTCGTATCTATCAAAAAGACGTCCGTAGGGTGCTGCGCAACCTCGACGTGAACAAGGCTAGCGGCCCTGACGGAATACCAGCAATTGTTCTTAGAACCTGTGCGCCTGAACTGTCTCCGATCTTGACACGCCTATTCCGCCTTTCGTATGAGGCTGGAAAAGTGCCGAATGCTTGGAAGCAGGCTAACGTACAGCCCGTGCCCAAGAAGGGAAGTCGAGCTGACCCAGCCAACTACAGATCCATATCTGTAACCTCCATGCTCTGTAAGAGTATGGAACGTGTACTTAATATTAAGCTCCTGGCATACCTTGAAGCAAACGGCTTCCGCCGAAATCGGTCTACTGGGGATCTTCTAGCGTATGCCATTCACATCTGGAGTGAGGCCATTGAGAGGCACGGGGAAGTGCTTGCCGTCTCCCTAGACATCTCGAAGGCTTTTGATAGGGTTTGGCACGAAAGCCTTATTGGTAAGCTTCCTTCATTCGGTTTGCCCGGTGGTATGTGTGTGGATTGCAGACTTCCTGAGAAATCGGTCCATTCGAGTGGTTATCGATGGGTGCTCGTCGGACCGCTTGGATATGCCGGGGTCCCTCAGCGGTCGGTACTCTCAGCAACTTTATTCTTGCTGCACATTAACGATCTGCTAAAACCCAGCACCTTTGGGTATGCAGACGACAGAACAGTTGCTGAGAGATACTTGTCCAACGCTCGTGCTACCGGGCCTCAGATCCAGTCCCTCCGGGAGACCATGGTGGAGCGCTTGAACCTGTCCTTGCAGGCAGTCTCCAAATGGGGCGATGCTAATCTGGTCAGGTTAAATGCTGCTAAAACGCAGGTGTGTCATTTTTCCGCTAAAAAGAGCCAATTTCACCCGGCTCCAACTTTCCGAGATGTAACCGTGCCAATAGCTGACCATCTTAAGCTTCTTGGCGTTACGTTGACATCGTCGCTCAATTTTGGCCCATACATTGAGGCAAAGGCACAGCTGGCTGCCAAAAAGCTGGGGATCCTTGTAAAGGTGAGAAGGTACTTCACGCCAGAACAGCTGCTCAGCTTGTATCAAGCGCAAGTTCGATCATGTATGGAATACTGTTCTCATCTCTGGGACGGATCTGCCAAATACCAGCTTTATGCACAGAGTCGATCGAAAAGCGGGCCAAGAAGCTCAATTATTTTAATAACTTTAAAAACAGAAATATATCATTAATTCTTTTAATCAAATTATGATATATTTCTGTTTTCAGATAGCACAGTAAATCACATATCAGTTACTAAGGCAATAAAGTTTACGACGAAATTCCCTTTAGAGAATTATTACCTCAATTAGCTACATTAAGGTATCACGTCATCAATAATAAATATATGTTCTGATCACAATGATGTTATATATATACCTACTGAGATAGATACGTTTTACCGAGGTCTGTGCGGCAATACAAACACAAGCTGACCAGCTTGAGTGAACTCAGTACGTTCTGCGTCTGGTCGCGACAAGAACGTACACGTTTGAACGGTGTGTTTATACCTTTCTGACAATGGGGTCCTATTTATATTGCTTTGATATTATAACTTACTCAGTGATAGAAATAAAATGTCAGCATTGTTTTTTTCTTTAGAATGAGTATAGAGGCGGCGCTAGGCATAGGTAGGCGACGTGGGCTACCGCCTACGGCCTCGCAGTCAGAAGGACCTCACGCCTCGTAATTTATATATTACTAGCTTTTGCCCGCGACTTCGTCTGCGTGGCATAAGTACTTCAAATAGCCATTACATTTTAGGATTTTTGATCGACTTATTTGAGAAAGTGGAAGTTTGAATGGTGAACCAATATTCACCATTCAAACTTCCACCCCTTTAAGGATGATTTCCGGGATAAAAACTATCAGAGGCCTTAGTGCGAGTTATTATTCACGCTAAATCACGTTAACGTAAACAAAGACAAAGATATTTTATTTCAACTAGGCCACCAAGCAGCACTTTTGAACGTTACATCAAAATGATTCTACCGTGCATTCGGAAAGTAGCTTGTTATGGACGATCGACACGATCTCTTATGTCAAAATGTATACAAAAAAAACCGGCCAAGTGCACGAAGGGTTCCGTACCATCATCGCAAAAAACGGCAAAACAATCACGTTTGTTGTATGGGAGCCCCACTCAAATATTTATTTTATTCTGTTTTTAGTATTTGTTGTTATAGCGGCAACAGAAATACATCATCAGTGAAAATTTCAACTGTCTAACTATCACGGTTCATGAGATACAGCCTGGTGACAGACAGACTGACAGACGGACCGCGAAGTCTCAGTAATGTCTCAGCTGATGGTTACTGGTAAGATTGAAGGGAAACGTCCTAGAGGTCGCAGTCCCAAACTGCACGATGATCTCCACGAAAAGACAGGCATAGGTGGCGCAAATTAGTGAAGGAAAAGTTCCTTCCACGATGACCGGAGAATCACGACCCTCAGTAATGAGGAACACGACGCGAGGAGGAGGTGGCGGCTAAAACTTTATTGACGAAGCTGCTCGCTCTAGGACTTTGGATTTTATAAAATAAGCATTTGTCTCCTCACTGTTACGAGAAAATAAAGTAAAATATGTTTGAGCTTGTAATTAAACAATTTAATAGCTTATTCAAATATAGGTCTTTATGTCTGGACTTTTAAGTAAGTTCGTTATACATCTATTGCAGTTTGCTTCTAATGTGTATTTTTTTATTCATGCATTAGCAGGAAAAATGACTGAAGGAACACAATTCTCATCAACTGCTGGCTGTCGACAGTCAATCATATTTAATTGCTTATCAAAGCATATGCGCAATTCCTGCAAGTACGTCACGTTATGTATAGTGTAACATCCACACTGGGCGCTTTTACCAGTTTTAGCCTTCACTGCATTAACGAAATCTTCAGGATTCACCTTTTTAGTATCATCAGGGAATAAGTTGGCAGCTTCAAGCATGCCCATTAACCAATATTTCTGGTTCCATTCGAGGCCTTTGCTAAAGTATTTGAACTGAGAGTTTAAAGGCTCAAGGTTTGTGGCACAGGTCCCATGTTTCAGCCATTCATGTCTCCAGAAGTGGTACCGATCTGATTCTGAAATTAAATTTAATACTGTTATTACGACTTTATTTATTTATTTATTTATTTATTTGGCCAACCAACAATTGTACATACTGATACATATAATTTCAAAATTTAATTTTAATGTCTAAGGTTAGTATTACAATTTCTTAAAGGTTAGCACCGCATGCTTTATGTGGTAGAGTATCTGTGGATTTCGCAATTTATCCCCGAGTTTCTCACCTCTAAATTATCGCAGAATTAATGTGACAAATTGTCAAGCACGCGTTATTTGCTGTGATAGGTTGAATGAATTTTCAACAGCGGTCGTAGAAGTGAAACAAAAGAAAGAAAGAAAAGGTATTTATTTATCACAAAACGACATACGACGCTGGCAGAAGTTAGTGTGAGTATAAATAAAGTTGTGGCAAGAAGGCTACTCAGCAGAATGCTGTGCCGTGGGGGACCCAGTGACTGATTTTCAGTGGTCGCCTAGGACGTGACGTACGGAAACCATGTCTGTTGTGTAATGTGAAAATAGATACAGAAAATATAAAATAATTAAAGAAAGATAAAATAAACTATTTGAAATTATGATGTGACTAAAACGAATGACGTATGTATGACGAAAACATTAAAGAAATACCCGCAAAATACAGGCATATTCCATGTTTTGTCTCAACGCCACACCCACACTTGCACGCCGCTCATCCACACTCGCGCGCCGCTAATGAATATTGACTGGTTTTTTTTTTCAAGTATTTTTATAAAATCAAGGAAATCCAGCCGGTCTATTAAGTAAAACACTCACCGTAAAACTTAGGTGAAGGGATCTGACACATCTCCAGAAGCTGGGGATTGACAGCTCATCATTATCATCATTTCAGCTGAAAAACCTCAGCTGCTGAACATAGGCCTCCTCCAAGCATCGCCACATTGACCGGTACCGTGCGTTTCGCATCCAGCGGACTCCCGCCACCCTCACCTTTCCTTTGACTTTCCATTCATCGAACGTAATTATGACTCTCGCAGTTAAGTTACGGACCCATTCAATATGACCTTGGTTTTTTCCATGTTAATTTTTAGACCCACACTTTTGGAAGCTCTACTGAGGTCATCGCCCTGAGGTCCTCCATAGTCTCGCCATGATGACACTATATCGTCGGCAAGTCGAAGGTGAGTGATGTACTCGCCATTGACGTTGATGATGGCAGTACATTGACAACTCACTTCACATAAATTCTTACGGTGAGATTTTACAGAATAAACCGACTTGGAGGCAAATAAAAAAAAAACCGTCGATAGTGAACAAAATTAAAGAGGACTGATCGAGTATTTACTAAAAAATAATTACCGTTGTAGACTGGTATCCATCCCTGTTCTAATTCGCCTTCAATAGATTTTATTTGTTCTGGATCAAACGCCCATGACAAATTGCAATAATTATACTTCGCACCGAATTTCACTGGCCAAATCCCATGGACAGTCCACTGGTTCTTTTGTTTAGGCAAATGGCATCCGGTTCCATTTGTCTCTGACATCCAGTACTTGCAAACTGTCACTGGCCATTGTTGGGCAAAAATAAGGATGTCATAAGTATTATTGGGCTCACTGGTTTTTACATCTCCGTGTTCGTTCTGATAGGCGTAATGTGACCTGAAAATATTTTACGAGGTTTTCAATAATTTGGTAGGTTGATTGAACTATTCTGTAAAATGTATATCACCGTGAAAGCTCAGGTGAAGAGAACATGAAGTAAACATGAGAGCTATTCTGTAGACATGCCGCCGTTAAAATTTAGGTGATGTGAGCTGTCAATCACTTGTATCAATTGGAATGACATCCCACTTCACCTAAGTTTACACGGTGAGTTTTTACCCGACTGCCGAAGGAGGGTAATGTGTTTATCAGTCTATGTATGTATGTTTGTTCCTATGTGGCGTTCTAGAGACCAAACGCGTTGGCCAATTTTGATGAGTCTTACGTCAATAGTTTTTTTTTTTTTTACAAAAATTTTAGCAGCACTGCACTTAAGTTTTCATGGTTAGATGTTCACAGAATAGACCGGCTGGTCACACACATAACTGAGGTGCCATTGCGACCGCTAATAGAAGCGGTAATGCCAATTAGGTACAAATTAAAGATGTCAGTGACTACCTTTGTCTTTTTTAACACGCTTTTATTATAGAAACTGTGAGACATTGACAATTCTGATCATGCATGTGACTAGTCGGTACCGCGGTTATTCTGGTCGTGATTGCACTTGACTTACCCTATGCAGAATATTATAGCTGTAGCTGGGATTTTCCACATTTTATTTTATCAGACTACTTGCCTCTCTTACGATTCGAGAAAGAGTTAACATTCAAGAATTTCCAAGCATCTTTATAGGCGTCAACAGTAGTTAAAATAAAAGAAAAAGATTAAATATTCTGCTTATCAACAGTTATTTATTATCAACAACAACCAGGTATGTAGGTATTTCAAAAAACCGGCCACAGGCGTGTAGAACCACGAACAAAGTAGGGTTCCGTAGTGGCCCATTCCGAAAGCCATAAAATTATAAAAAAAAGATGAGGGCGGGCTCCGCCCTGGGGCGGCAGACATCCATCGATAGAAAATACCACGAAAAGAAATAGAACCAAGTGGCGGAAATAACATTCTTGAAGAAGAAGCTGCTCGGTCCTGAGTCTGAGAGTCTGGGTTTTATAAAATGCTAGCTTTGGCCCGCAACTTTTTCTGTGTACCATTATTACCCTAATATTTCTCAAAACTACGGCTATACTTCAATTGTATTGCGCAATCCTCAATATTGCGCAATAATATTGTAGGTGTGTGGGCCATACTTGAGAAATGATTTCCCCATTAGGATTATTTCCGGGATAAAAACAATTATATGTCCTTACACCAGCGTCTCAAACTATCTCCGTACCAAATTTCATCTAAATCGGTTCACCGGTTTAGGCGTGGAAAAGCAACAGTCACAGACAGTGTTTCTATTCTTTTATAATATTATTCAGTATGGATAAGTATTTGCCGCCACATTATTACCAAAAAACCGGCCAAGTGCGAGTCGGACTCGCACACGAAGGGTTCCGTACCATTATCGCAAAACACTGCAAAAAAATCACGTTTGTTGTATGGGAGCCCCCCTCAATTTATTTTATTTTAATTTAATAATTATTATTTTTTGAAGAGAATATACAACTAAATATTCTGTGAATATTTCAAGCGTTTACCTGTTGCCGTTATTAATATCGAGCAAAAAACGGCAAAAATATCACGTTTGTTGTATGGGAGCCCCCCTTAAATATTAATTTTATACTATTTTTAGTATTTGTTGTTATAGCGGCAACAGGGATACATCATCTGTAAAAATTTCAACTGTCTAACTATCACGGTTCATGAGATACAGCCTGGTGACAGACAGACAGACAGACAGACAGACAGACAGACAGACGGACAGCGAAGTCTCAGTAATAGGGTCCCGTTTTTACCCTTTGGGTACGGAACCCTAAAAATAAATAATACATTTTTGTGCTCGTTATCAAATGATTTAATACATATCCAAAAAAATCGTTAATAATCCTATACGTTGGTCAGACCGAATCCGAACCTCGTTGAACAGAAACCGTACATGTTGCTAAGAATAGGAGCAAGTGGAGAAACATCATCAAAGAGGAAAGTTTTGAAAGCATGATGACAGACAGATGTGTCGCTTCTTCCCAGCTAAAACATTGTAAGTGGTGACGGGCGGACATTTTATGTAGAACTTTGACGTTCAAAAAGTACTGGCTCTCAGCCTTCCTCCTCCTCGCATCGTGTTCCTCATTACTGAGGGTCATGATTCCTCGATCTTAGTGGAAACAACATTTTTTTTCACCAATTTGCGCCATCTACTTCTGTCTTTGATTTCGTGGAGAGCATCGTGCAGCTTGGTATTTAACGATACGCGCACTTGGTCTGACCATATGATTGGACTTCGAACTCACGGACGTTTCCCTTCCATCTTGCCAGTAACCTTCAGCTGTTCAAGGTTGTGTCTGTCCTTCCTGGTAATGTGATAAAAAAGACTCCAGAATCCAGCCACAAAGGCAGACCTTGGAGACTGGACAGCCTGATATTTATGTTTAGTTCCCGGAGGATAGAATCATTGGTGTGAAAGGGAGTCCAGGGGATTTGCAACATATAGATAAAATCACATGTAAAGCATTTCAAATGTATAAACTTATTATGAGAACCACGTCAAATTTTAAACGACCAACCACATGTCTGTATTTATTTAATTCTTTAATCTTAATAATCCGTGCCACTAGCATGTGCATTCGCGTCACAAGACATAAATTTAAACCAATAGCCTAAGCAGCCCTAGATTTATTTTTATTTTTTTGGTTGGGATATCATCCAATGACTTCTCCCGCTCTGGGTGAAGCGGGAGGTCGTGTCAGACTTTTAAGGACTAAAACCCAACCGTGTTCCTTCAGTTCCTTGTGCCAGGGCCGCGGTAACTCTCTTTCAAATGTATCCGCGACCCAGACAGACATCGGCCCTGGAGGGCCCCGTCAGTTTTTGCTGACATCTCTTTGAGCCGCGCGTGGACGTTACGCGCCGTCGACTCGGGCCTGGCCATTATCGGATGGCGAGCAGCCCATTACTCGTCGTCCGCAAGCCCACACCTACGGTGGCCGGGAAGCTGCTTGCGACTCCCGACGCCCGGGGCGTTTCCTGTGGTGGCTAGGGGGGCCAGGCGACAGTTCCTCAGTACAATGCATTACAAATGTCGCGTCGAACGTTTATCTTATAAAAACGCTTTGAATAAGTATAGACTATTAACATTACGCTCTAGACCCTTGTTACTCCAAGGAATAATGCTCCGTGGACTTGCACATAATAAGTTTGATAGCTCTGAATTGATAAGTAAAATATGCTATATTGAATCTAGAACAGTATTGAGACGAGAGGCACGCTCTTATCCACTTTTTGCTTACAACTCCCTGTCGTACAAATACAGGAGAGAGCGCCGCTCCGGCGATTGGTTCAAGCTTACAATAATAATTTTAACGATATCGATGTATTTGCTCTATCTAAACAAATTTAAAAACAAATTATTAAGCGCCTTGCTCAAATTTTGAAATTATTATGTTTTGTTTTAGTATGAATTAACTATGAGATTAGAACGAAAAAATTTAATTGTAACTTGTTACCTATAAATGAGTTTTATTTGTAAAACAATGGTTTAAATATGTACACACTTAAACACTAAACAAAATTATACTTAAACTAACCTATAAATTATTTTAATTTAATTTTACCAAAACTGAATCTAATATACGTTAGTAACATGTGGAAACGTAGTGGATTGTACATTTACTAATTCCATACTGTGTATCTTAGGTAAAATATACAATTTACGATGGTTTATTTCCCCAAATAAAATAAAACATCTTCCTCCAGCACCAGCACATCTCAAAAGCAACGATTCGGTCACGGTCGGCTTTCTTCAGAGTCCACGTCTCGGACCCGTAACTGAAGATGGAGAACACCAGGGAGCTGATCAGTTTCATAGTCGTCTTCCTTGAAATGTTACGGTCTCTCCATACTCTTTGCAGTTGGGTCATTGCAGTTTTGGCCATCCCTATACGCCTCCTGATATCTTTCTCTCAGCCTTATTTGTATAAATAACCAATGAGATTTTACCAATAGAAACGTCATACTCATTATAAAGAAATAAAAAGATGGCGATATTTTACATTAGCTACCTACGAGTACATAGGACTTATGTAACTTGGAACTTTATTTCTATCACTGAGTAGGTTAAAAGATCACAGAAATATAAATATGACCCCGTTGTCAGAAAGATATAAACATATTGTTCAAACGTACGTTCGTGTCGCGGCCAGACGCAGGACGTACTGAGTTCACTCAAGCTGGTCAGCTTGTGTTTCTTTTGCTGCAGACGTCGATAAACGTATCTACCTCAGTATATACGTTTACCGCCCATTGTACACTTGCTTTTATGTTTTTTGTCCTGTGTATATATTTTTGTGGTGTACAATAAAGAATATAATAATAATAATAATAATAATAATAATATATATATAACATCAATGTAAATAACTTTTGAGTTTGACACGTAAAAAGCCAGGGGTCTAAGGCCCCCTTGCACAAAAAAACTTAACTCAGAGTTAATTGGTAACATAAGGTTAAAATGACAATAATGTATGGTAAACTTTCAATTTATCTCGTGTTAGCAACTAAATCTGAGTTAATTTTATCATGCAGTGGGCCTATGTGGTCTGAGTGGGCAGACAAAATTGCAAAATATGTAACGGGTTAGTTTAAAATGCGTAAGCAGTTCAGCGCCTCTTCCAAAGTTAGCTGAAGAATACCGTGTAATTTCAGTCAGTAGGACGGGAACGTCTGCCGACCATGTGCTTCTGGGGGTACACCCCAGAGGAGGGTCCGGTGACGGACAGCCGCGGCGGGTTTGCGGTGAGTGCTAACGCGTGCCCGTGTTCACGTCATAAACGGCACAGGAGGACACCTTGGCGTTTTAGTGGACTGGAGTACCACATAATTGCGCTATCTCCCCGTGGTAGCGCAGTATGCATGAGCATTACTCCAAGGTAAAAAAAAGGACAGAGGATTTCCACACGGGAATATAGAAATACCTTGTGGCGGCAAAAAAAATCTTGACGGAAATGCTTGCTCTAGAGTCTGGGTGTTAAAGCATCAGTTAACTCGGCGCAATTTGTTGACAGTAAGACATTGACTATAAGTATTTTATCAGGCGTTAATCTTACGGTCCTTGAATTCATGTAATGTCAGTTGAAGTCAAATAAAAAAGGTGGAACACGGCGTGCTACATCCTGAGTTTTTTATTTCCTAAATTGCTATGAAGTTCCTCCAGTTTTTATTCACTGGGTTTAATAAGAATAATAAGTATTTGTCGCCACGATCGTACCAAAAAATAAATAAAAATACAGTTTTGCTTGTAATTAATAATCTATTAGCATATCCAAAGAAATCGCAACATAAAGATAGGTACCTAAAACATACAAGTTCAATTTTTGTTTGCATTTGGTTTCCAAGGCGTAATTTTATCATACTTTAGTAGGAAAAATTACTGAAGAACCACAAGCCTCATCAACCGCAGGCTGTCGACAGTCAATTATATTTAATTGCTTATCAAAGCATATGCGCAATTCCTGCAAGTATATCTCCCCATTTATAGTTGCAGGGTAACATACACACTGGGCGCTTTTACCAGTTTTAGCCTTCACTGCATTAACGAAAACTTCAGGATTCAACTTTTTAGTATCATCAGGGAATAAGTTAGCAGCTTCAAGCATGTCCGATAGTGAATATTTCTGGTTCCATTCGAGGGCTTTGCTGAAGTATTTGAACTGAGAGTTTAAAGGCTCAAGGTCTGTGGCGCAGGTCCCATATTTCAGCCATTGATGTCTCCAGATGCGGTACCGATCTGTTTCTGAAATTAAGTTTATACTGTTATTAGCAGTACCTACATAGCCTAGGCACAGATAATATAATACTAGCATAGCCTAGGTATTAATTAGACATTGACAACATTATCACTTGATTGAAGTAATTGTGGTTTTTAACCGCCATCCCAAAAAGGAGGCGGTTTCTCAATTCGGCCATTTTTTAATGTGTTTTCGCGGATAAGTTCGTCTTTTATGAACCGATTTTGACGATTCTTTTTTTGTTGGAAAGGAGATATCCCAAGTGTGATACCATGATAAGGATCCATGATGGGATCCTAGAGAAATCAAGGAAACTCCTCAAATATTATAGGCATACATATAGCGATTTTGGTATTTTCATCAATAATGCAATCATTTGCACTCAGAAGTTTAATTTGGTAAAGTGGAACAGATGAAGGAGACCACATATGGCCATTGGAACTCCGAAATAAAACAATGTATCCTAGTCGTGTTTGAGCTCGAAATAAAACAATGTATCCTACTCGTGTTTGGTAAGCCCAAACACTAGTAGGATTACCATTATACATTGTTTTAATAAATAAATAAAATAAATAATTGGAAAAAAAAAAATTAATTGGAAAAAAAATAATAATATAAAATTATTGGAATCGTCGTGAGATGTATTTGGCTATAAATGATTTTCATGTTAATTGAACTAAAAACAGGAAAATAAAAACTTTTTAACAAAAAATCAAACCGCCTTCCAAAACAAAACACAAAGAAAAGTCGGTAAAAAAAAAGGAAATGTCGGTCGGGAAAGTGGAAGACGTTTTTTGTGTTATTAAAAAAAAAAACATTTTCGTAATTCAAGTGGTATTTTTTTTAAATCTTATAATTAAGGCGTTAAATTCAAAACTGGCGTGGTCGAAAGTATAAATGTGAATTTTGGATTTTAAGTTTATGATGTAACTAGTGACCCGCCCCGGCTTCACAAGGTTGCAATTTAGAGTATTTTGTGACACAATTTGCAGAAGGCTTAACTCCAGCTCTTGGTTGCAAATTCTAAAAATATTCCGTCGATAGTGGAAAAATTAAAAAGAACTATTTATTAAAAATAATTACCATCGTAGACTGGTATCCATCCCTGTTCTAACTCGCCTTTAATAGATTTTATTTGTTCTGGAACATACGTCCATGAAATATTGCAAAAATCTAAAAATGCACCGAATTTCCATGGCAATATACCATTTACAGTCCACCGGTTCTTTTGTGTAGGCAAATTGCATCGTTTTCCATTAAAGTCTGACATCCATAGTTTGCAAACCGTCACTGGCCAGTGTTGGGCAAAAATAAGAATGTCATAATCATAAGTAGTTTCTACATTTGCGAGTTCGTACTGATGGGCGTAATGTAAGCTGAAAATATGTAAAAGGTTTTCAATAATTAGGTAGGTAGGGCTTTATCTACTGTATTGCTATTCTGTAAAAATTTCACCATGAACACTGAGGTGAAGTGAACATGAAGAAGTGTGCTGTCAATCCTGAATGGATTGGATAGTATACTTCCTTTGCATGTTTACTTTATCATCAGGGTGAATGACAGTTGAGCTATTCTGTAAAAATATCTCACCGCGAAAACTAAGGTCAAGTGAACATGAAGAGAGAGATGTTAATTCTGAATGGATTGATAGTACACTTCAGTTTCATAATCACTTTATCATCAGGGTGAATGACAGTTGAGCTATTCTGTAAAAATATCTCACCGCGAAAACTAAGGTCAAGTGAACATGAAGAGAGAGATGTTAATTCTGAATGGATTGATAGTACACTTCAGTTACATAATCACTTTATCATCAGGGTGAATGACAGTTGAGCTATTCTGTAAAAATATCTCACCGCGAAAACTAAGGTCAAGTGAACATGAAGAGAGAGATGTTAATTCTGAATGGATTGATAGTACACTTCAGTTACATAATCACTTTATCATCAGGGTGAATGACAGTTGAGCTATTCTGTAAAAATATCTCACCGCGAAAACTAAGGTCAAGTGAACATGAAGAGAGAGATGTTAATTCTGAATGGATTGATAGTACACTTCAGTTTCATAATCACTTTATCATCAGGGTGAATTACAGTTGAGCTATTTGTGCTATATGTGTATTCACTTACCCTATGCAGAATATTATAGCTGTAACTGAGATTTTCCACATTTTATTATAAAGACCACTTGCTCCTCTTACGGATCGAGAAAGAATTAACTTCTAGAATTTCTAAGCATATTTATTTGTTCCAACATGAATAAAAAAGAATTTAAATAATCTGGTTATCAACAGCTATTTATTAGAAACACCAACTATTTAATAAAAACCGGTCAAGTGTGTGGCGGGCCTTGCATAGAGTAGGGTCCCGTAATTACCAAAAAATTGCAATTAGCGTCATCTTAGAGTAAACTCTAAGATGACGCTAATTGCAATTTTTTCGCCCCAGAAAACCATGACGAATATTTGTAAAGTTGACGCCTTCTTGGGTTTTCAGGCCATTTTCGTTGTTAGCCACCCCGAAAACCATGCACAAAATAGACATTCATGATAATAAATTTGCAAGGACGCCATCTTGCAACGAAAAACGTAAAAATTTTATAGTTCATAGGTAGCTATGTAATATTCATAATAAAGTGTTTTTTTATTTACACTTTACAAAGTTATAAATTACTAGCTGATTAATTATTAAAAATTAAATTAAAAATAAATTACGGGCTTCGCTCCCGTTAACTGGACCCAGCCTACCCTGCTTTCCCTGCCTACCTACCTTATCCTACCTAATAATTTATATGTATCATCAATAGTTTTCTCAGCGCGCGCTAAAGAATGAATTTTACAGGCAAGATTTTGCTTCTTTGGGTTACATTATTGCAATTTTCATAAGGATCTCTATTTTTTTTGAAAATATATAGCCTATGACACTCAGGAATAATGTAGCTTTCTACTGGTGAAAGAATTTTTAAAATCGGTTCACTAGATCTCGAGATTACTCCCTACAACGCGTTGTAGGGAGGAAAACGTTGCAACGTCACAAACCTACAAACTTTACCTCTTTATAATATTAGTATAGATGTAGTTTTAAGTATATTTTTATTATAAGACTAGCACTTCGCCCGCGACTTCGTTCGCGTAATCCGTGCTTTATCCTACAGATGACTTTTTAATAAAAAGTTTCATACATTTATATATACAAACTTTTATCCCCTATTTCACCCCTTTAGGGGTTGAATTTTGAAAAATCCTTCCTTAGTGGATGCTTACGTCATAAGAGGACTACGTGTGCGAAATTTTAAGTTTCTAGCCCTAAGGGTTTGGCCCAATCTCAATCTATATATATTAGTCTATGGTTTGGCCTTTGCGTTGATACATAAGTCAATCACTTTTGCCTATTATATATATAGAAGATTATCTAGCATATTTCTATATCTAAGTATTAGAAGGTACAATATTTCGCACGCGAGCCCCTGAATCGTAAAAGTATTTTAGCATTTCTCATTAATAATATCTGTCAACCTTCACAAATAAATATGTTTTAATGCTTTCATGAATTTTCTGCATTCTGAGTCAAATATTTTAAATAATACATAAATTTTATATTTTTCTAGATATTTCAAGAATGTGCTAATAAGGCCATGTGGCCATCGTAGCAGTATATCAGAAATAATTCAGTACTTAACACATTAAAATAAGGAATGACTTTTCTCCGGTTTTTAGTACCTTGTGGTGCGTAAATAACAAGGGAATTATGGAAATGGCTAAGTTGTGGACTGTATTTAAGATAGGTGCTGATTGACTTACTCGTAGTTGCACATTGGACAATTGTACCTAGGCTTGGACGTACCTGCATATCCCGAAGGCGAATGCTCCTGCCTCCATGTACCTCTTCAGGAACCACAGGCGCACAGGTTTGATATCACACACAGTCCTTTTACGTAGAATCTTCAGAAAATACAACCGAAAAACGGGAGCGCGCGGAAAATGTGTTTGCTCGCGAGCGCCGACATTAGAAGACTTTTTATTGGTTGATGATGTATGACAGTTCGGGGTTCGCAATCCAAACGGGCCAATGGCGAGCAAGGGTCACATTAACCCGCGTAACATACAAGCATCCAAACCAGAGTAATTTTGACATAAACAACTATGAGTATTTATTATAATTTAAAAATAAAAGCAAATGCAATGATTTTGATAAAACTGGCGTAACCATTTCCCCCAGCCTTGAAAGGAAATCTTTCAAAGAAAAAGAAAAAAAAAAACACACATATAATATATTTTTCACTGACATGAACCTTATTACCTTGTACGTTAAATAACTTATTACTATAAAATACTACCTAACTAGAACCTGACTGCCTTAAGTTTTGCTAGTTTCTATTGAGTTGGTAGTGGACACAGTTTAACAACTGGTCTTTGATAAATACCGTACCTAGTCTTTACCGTCGCTACGCGGATAACATCATCCTTGCCCTTAAAGGTTTGTACTATGACGCCTAGTGGCCAATGCAAGGGTGTGACATTATCCTGTATTATAACTACAACCATTCCTTCTTTGACAGGAAGGGATGGTGAGTTCCATTTTTGACGAACTTGTAAGTCATGCAGATACTCCCTTCGCCATCGCATCCAGAACGACTGTACTAATTTATCTAAGAGCTCATATCGCGTTAAAAGATGTGGAATCGAGTCAACTACATCAGATGCTGGCAGAAATTTAAGAGGAGCCGTATGCAAAAAATGAGCTGGCGTCAAAGCCGTTGGATCTGAAGGATCCGAGGTAAGCACGGTCAGTGGTCGCGAATTTAGTAATGACTCAATCTGTGCCAAAACAGTTTGAAGTTCTTCAAAAGTTAAAATCTGGTGGCCGATGACCTTATACAAATGAGTTTTTATGCACTTAACGTTACTCTCCCAGCAACCACCAAAGTGGGGAGCGTTTGGAGGGATTAATTTCCATTGAATACGATTTTCGGCTAACTCCTTCTTCCAAATTGGTCTGTATTCATTTTCTAGAAAAGTGTATAAATCGCGAAGATAAGAACGGGCACCAATAAAATTAGTTCCGTTATCTGTATAAAAACATTGAACAGAACCACGTCGAGCCAAAAAACGTTTCATTGCTGCCAGGAAACAAGCTGTACTTAGATCGCTTGCAAGCTCGATATGTACTGCTCGTGTGGTGAGACAAGTAAATAGGCAGATGTAAGCCTTACGACTTCTTATACCTTTGCCGCGATAAGGGGTTACTTGGATTGGACCGGCGTAATCGCAGCCAGTATGAACAAAAGCTTTGTTTACAGCTTTCACTCGAGGCATTGGGAGATCTGCCATCATAGGAAACCCAGGTTTAGGCCTAAATCGAAAACATACATTGCATTTAGAGACAATGGATCTAATTGCTCGTCTAGCAGATAATATCCAGTATCTAGCACGGAGAACAGATGTCAATAATCCAGAACCTGTGTGCAAATATTTCCAGTGATAAAACCGTATAAGCATGTTTACCACATAATCCTTACCAGGAAGCAGAATAGGGTGTTTAAATTCAAAACTCTCATCTGAATTTATCAGGCGGCCACCCACACGTAAAATTCCATCTTTTAAAAATGGATTTAATTTTCTAAGAGGTGGAGAACAACAATTTCCTTTTTTTAAGTTTTGAATATCACCACCAAAATGAACTAACTGGATCTCTTTAATTATTTCGCGTTCCGTAAATTCCAAATCCGTTGCAATAATAGGCCCAGCGGGCAGTTTTTTCATGAACTTGAAAACGTAACTCGCGACGTTTAGGAACTTTTGCCACGACGAGTAATTACGCGCCAGTTCATAGAAAAGGGGTTCCCCACTAACAGGTTTCACTGTTGCCAGTGAAAGTGACTTAAGCTCTGGTATGTCAGGAGACTCATTTGGAACGAACGCCTTTATAGGCCATTCATGCCTGGGTAAACTGGCCCAGGGGGGTCCATGCAACCACAGAGGGTGATTCACAAGTTGTGTTGGAGTTAACCCGCGGGACAAACAGTCACTTGGGTTTTCGCTGCCTTTTACGTGGCAAAAGTGATCAGCCGACAAATTATCCTGAATTTTTGAAACTCGATTGGCAACAAACGTGTGCCATCTATGAGGTGAAGAGTGGATCCAATTTAATGTTACAGTCGAATCCGAAAATGCAAATATAGAATTGATTGGATATCTGCTCGAATAAGTTTCAAAAACCTTTTTTATCAATTTAGAAAGCAATAAGGCTGCACATAATTCCAGACGTGCCAAAGAGATAACCTTTAAAGGTGCAACCTTTGATTTTGCACACGATAACATGACAGTTGCCTGACTCTGTTCAGTGTCTACTCGGATGTAAACGACAGCACCGTAGGCTTTCTCGCTCGCATCAGCGAAACCAAGAATGGTCACTAAACAACCCTCCACCACACCAATGTGTCGAGGAAATCTCATTTTGACAACTTCGGGAAGTTCCTTTTGAAACTGATTCCACAATCGTATAATCCGTTGGGGGGGATCATCGTCCCAGTCAATTTTGGCAATCCAAAGCTCTTTGATTAAAAGCTTGGCGTACAAAATGATTGGTGCCACTAGGCCAAGAACATCGAACAAACGCGCAACAGAGGACAAAATGTTCCTCTTAGTGCAAGGACGATCATCTGACGTCACTTTGAAAGCGAACTCATCATCATAAGGATGCCAACATAGGCCTAATATTTTCAGAGTGTCATCTTTATCAAATTCGACATTCTGTGAAAGACGATAATCTTCAGGAATTTGTTCGAGTACCCTTTTACAACTGCTACTCCATTTGACTAGGTGGAAACCCCCAGATTTGAACAGCTCGATCAGCTCCTGGAAGGCTGCAATCGCTTGATCAGAGCTCATTAGTGAACTAGCTATATCATCCATGTAAAGATCTCTCTGGACAATTTCTTTCGCGATAGGAAAACGATGACCCTCGTCTTGTGCTAGTTGTGCGACAGTGCGTAGTGCTAAAAAGGGACTGCATTTCAATCCAAAGGCTACTCGATTGAATTCAAACGTCTTTACAGGATTTTGGCTATCTGCAAAATTGCTTACAGGTGAATCATCATGGGCTGAAATGAAACGGTATAAGATTCGCTGAAAACAACGATCTTGCTCACGAACGCCTATTCTAAGATACATCTGTCTTACGTCAGCTGAGATAGCAACAGGTAATAATCTCATATTCAACAAGATCGTGAAAAGGTCACGTTGGAGATTAGGACCAGCATGTAATAGGTCATTTAAGGAAAATCCACTGCTAGACTTAGCACTTGCGTCCAAGACAGGTCTGACCCGTGTAGTTGCTTTGTCATCCCGTAAAACCGCGTGATGTGGCATATAAAAGTGTCGAGAATCCGTATCGATCGTGTTTACAGCAGATAAATAACCTTGATCTATATAATCCCTTATGACATTGTCATATGCCTCTCTCAGAGCGGGCTGAGCATTAAACCTACGCTCTAAGTATGAGAATCTGCGTTTGGCAATCTCAAAAGAATTACCAAGCAAGTCAGGGTTGAATTTAAAAGGTAAACCTACTTCGTATTGTCCGGAAGTATTGCGTGTGACACTCTCCTTATAAATATCCTCACATTGTTTGTCATCCGCACTCAAAAATAGTTTAGGATTTATCTCGTCAAGTTCCCACATTTTCCGAACTAAAGAGTCTACCTCGGAAGTCGTGACAGCATGACATGCCACAGCAGTTGCAACGTGAATTTGGGAAGCCGCTGGAGCATCACCTAGAACGATATACCCCAAAACAGTCTCAAGGGCATCTGGAGATCCGGGTTCTCCGACTATTTTTCCGGGTCGCAATATCTCAGCAAAAAGACTTACGCCTATTAACAAATCTATTTCTCCTGGCGTACCCCAGGTACTATCTGCCATGGGAATGTTTCGCAAACTATCAAGGAATGTTGTATCTACAGGACACGTTGGTAAGTCACTTGTGATTTGATTCAGTACTAGTGCATGAATATTAAATTTAGAATTATTAAACCGAGATCTGAAATTAACTTTCACAGTGCCCTTCACTATCTGTGTTGAGCCACCTATACCTTTCACAGCGACAGGTGAATCAGATTCAATCTTTAATCCCAGCTTAGAACAGCATTTTTTTGTTACATAATGTTTTTGAGATCCGGGATCCAATAAGCATCTAATCACTACATCTCGACCATTGCGACCGGTGGCGTAAACGTTTGCGGTTGCAAGAATTTGCGTGGTTGCTTTCGACTCGCACTTTGTAGAAGACAATGTGCAAAACGATACTTCTGGATTCTCCTCTTCAAGCGAAGAATCATCAAAGACAGGATTTGAGGTGAGTTCCTCCTCGATTTCAAGTAAGTTCAAGACCTCACTTATTTCAGTCTCCTGGTTTACAGCTACAGTGGAGGTGCTCGACTGCGCTGGCGAAAATTCCTTACCAAAATGAAGCAACGTATGATGTTTCGCATTACACTTACGGCAAGAAGTGCTCGAGTTACAATAAAACGATGTATGCTGATTACTCAAACAGTTAACGCAGTAACGATTTTCTTTAACAAATTTAAATTTATCGAGAGCCGAAAGTTCCGTAAATGGTTTACATGCATAAAGATGCGTGTGCGCGGTGTTGTTACAAAGCTTACACAGCTTACCGGAGGCTTGAGTCTGCTGAGTGGAAACAAAAGCGCGCGGAGGGGCGGGAAAAACACGCGAGGTGGCGGCGCGGCCGCTCGAAGCGGGCTGCAGTGTCGTAGGGTTGCCACGAGGTTGTTGTGATGACGACGAAGTACTCGTGCGATACAAAATTTTTACTTGTTCTCGTAAGAATTTAACAAATTCATCATATTTAGGCATATCCGTTTGACTACGAATCGCAGTTTCAAAACTTTTCGATGTATCTGAATCTACAAGCCTAAGCCCCATATAAACAAAAATAAAATCACTCAAATCAGCAATGTTTAGTTGTTTGAGGGCCGCGATAGTAGCTGCGTATTTATCAACTAATTTTTCCAAATTATTTGCTGAAGGACCGTTTATATTTTTTAATGCAAACAATTGATTTAAATATGTCGTAGCTAAAGCTCTGTCGTCCTTATATTTATCCAGCAAAGCCTGCCAAATAACAGTGTAATTTTCTGCAGCCGGGGCTATACCAGCACATATGGTTTTAGCCTTTCCAGAAAGATGACTAATTAGGTAATGGATACGTTCCGAATCAGTCAAAGTCTTATTCTCATGTATTATACGTTTAAACGTTTCGAAAAAATACGGAAAGTTCTGAATTTCACCGTCGAATGTAGGTAATTCAATCCGGGGAATCTTTATAGTATTTTCCTGAATACCAGCATTTAGCGCGGTTTGTGGAGGGAAGCTCGGTTTATCCAACCTATTAAAAATCTCCTTTATAAAATAATATAAATCGTCAAAGGCCGCGATCGGCTGGTAATTAATATCGTAGTCGGGATCGACTTGCAAGTTTAATAAATTTATCTCATCAACCAAACTTACAAATTCCTTACGTAATTGATCAATAGCGCGAGCTTGAGATAAGAAATTATACCTCGACTTCTCATCTGTTTTCGATGATAACTGGAATGTTTTATTTATTTGTTCAAAATACAATTGACGCTTAGCTTCCAATAATTTAATTTGTAACAAATGTCTATCCACATCCTTTTCCGCCATTGTTGAAACTTAACAATGCACAAACTGAGTTAACAACCCCTGCGACAAACAAATTAAGCGTAATTTTTTACGCGCGATAATATAAAAAGAAGCGATGCGATTAGTCAATAAGTAAATTAAATATCTGAAAAGTGTACGAATGCGATGCGAGCGAAATAACCGCAAATATTACAAGTCGATGCGATAAGTTACCTACGATGCAACTTACGTACATACGTACGTATGTCCGTAAGTATATATATATACCTCGATAGGTGCGATGCACAAAATGCGATATTCTACGCCGACGGTTAATACCTTCCCGCGGCGCGGCGGTAATATAATATGTATGTATATACCTTCCCTACCTATTAAATTAAATATTAAACCCAAATTATTTATACCTTTGCAGTATGTATAAAGCGAGGATTTATAGAATATAATAGCTGTCTACAATTCGATGCGCTTTTAATAAAGTTATTTACTTAAACCCAAGTAAATAACAATCGATTTGTAAGCAACTGATTGCGAACAACTATCCGACCAGTAACTAGAACCCTAGCGTAGTTATAATAAGTATGACTAGTGCGGGTCTAACTTATTTGGTTAGTTTAATTGGCGAAAAACACTAATCTAATTTTAGACTAGGGCGAATATTAAATGAAAATCTGTAAGTAAAACAGATAAGAATACTAACTGCGAACTTATGAACGTCTGCAGAAAGGCGAATGCGAAGCAAATGTAGGTAGGTAGGAAATAAACGTAATTTTCGTATGTACGGACGCGCGAGCGATTTACTTTATTAAACACGTTAGAAAACGTATAAATATTGTAATTAATAATAAAATAACGTTATAAACTGTGATAATGCGTAATAACTGAATACTACGGGATATTTGCAAAATATGAGTCGATGACCTATGGTACTAATAATCGACTTTCAACCCAACGTATGCAGCAACAAGGTTCAATATCAACTATGCGTAAAAGCCAACTCGAGTAGAATCACGATCGGATTTTTTTTCAATAATTCTAATCCGATTGTCATCCGGTGAGATGGACCAAATTAAATGGTGCGTAAATAACAAGGGAATGATGGAAATGGCTAAGTTGTGGACTGTATTTAAGATAGGTGCTGATTGACTTACTCGTAGTTGCACATTGGACAATTGTACCTAGGCTTGGACGTACCTGCATATCCCGAAGGCGAATGCTCCTGCCTCCATGTACCTCTTCAGGAACCACAGGCGCACAGGTTTGATATCACACACAGTCCTTTTACGTAGAATCTTCAGAAAATACAACCGAAAAACGGGAGCGCGCGGAAAATGTGTTTGCTCGCGAGCGCCGACATTAGAAGACTTTTTATTGGTTGATGATGTATGACAGTTCGGGGTTCGCAATCCAAACGGGCCAATGGCGAGCAAGGGTCACATTAACCCGCGTAACATACAAGCATCCAAACCAGAGTAATTTTGACATAAACAACTATGAGTATTTATTATAATTTAAAAATAAAAGCAAATGCAATGATTTTGATAAAACTGGCGTAACCACCTTGAGTGAGTTTGACAAATTAATACTAAACTTTAGTTTTAATCCAAAAGATAAATCAATTCTGAATTACTATTTTTTTTTCAGAACTTACACGACCAGTAGCTACATGTTTTACAAAAGGACCAAGTAAGTAAGGGAATAAATAAAAAGTAATGACTTATTTAATACAAATTAATATATTTATCAATAAAATATAAATATATAAAGAATATAATATCTTTTACGGACAATAATTGGCTTTGGCTGCAGAAAACGAGAGAGTGACTATTGGTAAAAATCTTTTTATATATATTTTTAGTCTTACTACACACCTGTTTCATTTCAATTATTATTATAAAGTTCCTGTTAATATTATGTTCTATAAAAAGAGTTTTAAAAACCTTCTAAAAATAAATCTTTGCATTTTGTAGCAGAATTCATAAAAAAATATTATGCCCCTTTAATATATAATTTGCTTAAATACTACTGTTGCAAATAAATTTTAAATTAGGCACTAAAAATGACTTACAGTGCATTTTTTAACATGTCTTATTTGATGAACAGAAAAAAAACGAGTTAATTTAACTTGTATGTCACATTCTATTGTCAAATCATCTTGATCCGCATCATTGCTCCGAATTAACCATTACAAATACAAACAATTACAAATTGAAACCTCTGCATATTTGTTCACCATATCAGACAAGAAAAGAAAAATACATATAACAGTGACTGGCATACGATTAAGTCACTAAAAATACAGCTTGCAAAAACATAGATGACTCAATTATTGCTTATTTAATATTCTATGGCCGTGTTCTAACCTCGCGATAATTTAGAGGTGTGAAGCTCGACCTGTGTTTAGGCTTATTAAAAAATTTACTACACATGTGGGAGGTGAAGTCAACCGCATGACAAACTACGCAAAACATTCATACTGCTTCGAAATAAAGGCGGCAGACATACATAAATTGTTCGCTTTCGCTAATGTGAAGGTATAAGATGACATTGGTGGGTTTTCGCTTGGCGAGGTCGGTTCGTGGATGGGTTTACATAGCGAGTTTCCTCCGTGCCTCGGAAAGCACGTTAAGCCGTTGGTCCCGGCTGTCATTTGAAGATCTTTGGCAGTCGTTACGGGTAGTCAGAAGCTTGAGATATGACACCAGTCTTGCCAAGAGATATCGTATTGCTCAGTTACTGGGTTGTGGAGGCCAGATAGGCGGTCGCTCCTTGTAAAACACTGGTACTCAGATATCCGGTTAGATTGGAAGCTGTCTCCAATAAAGTTGGGCAAATGCTAGGCAGATTGATAGACTAGTGGATTTTCAGTCTAGAACACTGCAACCACAGAGTGCAAAAATTAACACTCAGTCACAACGCAACTTGCCCAGAAAGAGATGGCAGGATGAACTGTACTCAGAGCTGGCCGAAACACATGCTTTGATTTAATTAAAATACAAATTATATAGTATATTTAAAATACGAAATACAAAACATTTGTAAGTCGTGCATTTGATACATAAAATACAGTATTTTAACTGTTTTTATTTAAAATACATATTACTATTACAAAATATGTACAACTGATCATCCATCGTGACATTCGTACTAATAAACTTTTTAATATACAGAAGTGTTGTAAAAATAACCTTTTGGAATAAAAATTATAAAAGACAAGATAGACAATTTGAACTCTGAAGTATGCGGTCGCCATTTTACTTACGAAAGCTATCAAGCCCTATTTTCTGCAACGCACCCAATTAATAAGATCACTAAATGTATTTATGTACAAAAGTATTTTGAAATAAAAAATACTTCAGAGTCAGGTATTTGAAATACCAATTACAAATTAAATTTTTAAGAAGTAGGTAATTGAATAACAATTACGTATTTGTATTTCAATTACGTATTATAATTACAAGTAATTCAAATACTGCCCAACCCTGTGTACTCCTTTTCAAAGGAGTAGTCCAATATTAATTAATCAGTGTTTGTAGATATGACATCCATTGATCAACATGATATGGAAATAAATAATTACCAAGGACATGCGGTTGACTGCGCCTACTTATTGATAGTTTCATAATCTATATTTAGGTACTCGTTGTTGAAAAATGATCTCACTCAAAGGGTTGAACATACATTATTCAGCTTTATACTGATATTTATTTCTTTTGGCTGACCCAGCTAGGCTTTATGGACGGCATGGTGAATTGGCTAAGAGCCTGGCTGAACCAAGAAAGGAAAACTAGATACGACCTGATGGCCTAGACCTCAACCTGGCTACTTAATGTATGATTGTACAGTCAGGAATATAATTGTTTATCACCTTGAGCTTGAAGATTGAGCCCTGTGTGATAAGGTCGCCATGTACAACGAGTGTACCTGTACATTTACAGGTACATTTCTTTTTGTAAATATTTGACCTTTACCGTGTGTATATTTGGTGTACAATTATGTATATAAGGTGTTAAAAAATTAACTCTAAGTAATTTAAGGAGTTGTCTAATATAATATTTAGTAATTAATCATGATGAAACATTTAAAAAAAGTCACCCTTCTAAAGATAAGCAATTATTTGTTCGTTAATTATTGCATTTGCACACCATACAAAATAATCTTTACCTTATATACAAAACGCGCCGGCGCAGCTCAGCCGTACGAAAAGCGTAAATATATTACTTTTAGCTTATTTCTGTGCATAATTAAAATCGTATTATTTTTTTGTTTTTGTTCGTTTTGTTTATCTATACCGAGAATCCTCTTAAAATTCCTAGAGTTAATATTTTAACACCTTAAATAATAATGTCACTTACATTGGCCCATTTGTCACATCGACAGTTAGATAGTTTCGATCCCAGTGAACTTTCAGTTTACTAGGAATTGTTATAAAAAGAGGTAAACAATTAATTTGCCTGGCATAAAAATAATAGCTTATTTAAAATTTATACTATTCTATTCATGACTGTAAAAAAATTTTACTAAACTGAAAACATAAACTGATTTATATCTAAGTACAAAGAAAAAAACTAAAAATTCTATAAAAATATAAAAGCAGAAATAACAAAATAAATTTTGTACTGGTACAGAATAAAAAAAATTACTACAGTATTAAACAATTGTTTCAGAATTAAATTGATTTACTTGAATTCAATTCATTTGGTTATTTCCCCAATTATCTGACATTGAACTACAGCGTAAACCATTGGACCCAGTTCACAAACTTGTGCAATTGTACCAAGTAACTCTTTGGTGGTGGTTCATGTACCTGAGTGGGATAGATAACACCTTTAGACAGATTACAGTTTGTAAGTAAACCATTCACTTCATGCTCTCCTTGACACTCCATAATGTTCAGTTGCTTATCAAAGCACACACGCAGTTCAATCAAGTACTGCACGCCATCTTCAGATTCACACTGAATAATTGGTCTTATCCCGGTCTTTGATACCACAGCACTGTTAATATCTTCAGCCTTTAATGCTACTGTGTCTGATGGGACAATGTTGGCAGCTACAAGTATGTCATTCATGTGATATTTGTTCAGGAAATCGATTCCTTTGCTGAAGTACTTCAGTTGACTGTTGAAAGGCTCGATCATAGCGGCACAAGTCCCGTGCTTGTTCCATTCGTGGGCCCATAAGTTGTAGAGTGAAGTTTCTGGAAACATATAGAACATAATAAGTATTTATAGACATACTAGCTTCTGCCAGCGGCTTCGCTCGCGTGAAGGTCGAAAATTCCGAGGGAACATGGCATATCTAAATCTATATACATATATATAAAAATCCCTATTTCCTTTGGTCACGGCATCACGCGTGAACGGCTGGACCGATTTCGCTTATTCTTTTTTTGTTGTGTTTGTTATTGTAGGGTAGGGTAGGTAGGGTAGCGTAGGAAGGGTAGATGAATGTTTGGTGTTTTTATGGCAAAACAAAGTTTGCCGGGTCAGCTAGTACATATATAATCTCATCCAAATCCTTATAGCCGATTCCGAGATTATCATCATCATATCCCGCATCCAGCGAATCCCCGCAACATTCACCAGGTCATCGGTCCACCTGGTGGGAGGCCTTCCAACGCAACGTCTTCCGGTTCGCTTCAGACGCGAGGTGACGTTGTTTACCTTCAAAAGCGATGTTATTGTAGGCTTGTAAATTATTTATTATTCATCTCGGGCTTCCTAGTTACATTATCTTGTATATTTATTCTACAGTAGTCGAGCTATTCATTTGTTTTAACATTGAACTATCAGTAGTTCAGTGTTAAATTTATCCGTGAAATCAATATCACGGATTATGTTTCACCGTTTTCCATGGATTTGGTAAACGCTGAAGTAATAATGAGCTGGACATGTACCTACTACATTTAAAAATTGTCAGGCAAGTATATAGGTACAAGAATTGCTCTTTTAGAGAGATTAGATTACATATAGGTATTAAGATTGGTTTAGCGGCTTAATTATGAAAACACATAACAATCCGAAAGAAATAAAAAAACCGGCCAAGTGCGAGTCGGACTCGCGCACGAAGGGTTCCGTTCCGTACCATTATCGCAAAAAACGGCAAAAAAATCACGTTTGTTGTATGGGAGCTCCACTTAAATATTAATTTTATTGTGTTTTTTGTATTTGTTGTTATAGCGGCTGATCTGTTATCTGTGAAAATTTCAACTGTCTAGCTATCACGTTCATGAGATACAGCCTGGTGACAGACGGACAGACAGACAGGCCGACGTCTGTCCGCCTGTCTGTCTGTGTCTGTATTACTAAGACTCCGCGATCCGTCTGTCTAGACGGATCGCGGAGTCTTAGTAATAGGGTCCCGTTTTTACCCTTTGGCTACGGAACCCTAAAAACTTAAAAACTCTTGTTTTACCAAAGACACCGACTTCCGAAACGAAAATTATTTTTGCACTTTTTAGCGTTTTTCTTTAGAAGTCGGTTTAATGTTTTGTGAAAAAGTTTTTATTCCTCTCTTTCTAGTTTAAGTACCCTATCACTAAAAAGTAAGTAATTTCTATAGTAAGGTACCTAAAGGATTGACAAAATACCCATAACAACTTCATTTACACATAATTATGTGCTGTTTGTCGCAAAGGAGTTCGGTTGTATGTTCCATATCTTGAAAACCGGTGAACCGATTTTGATGAAACTTACACTGTTCCCTAAGTTGAGAGTTAAATAATGATCACGATGCGGTGAGGAGTTTCGGCAAAATGCGTGGACAACATACATACAAACATACACTTATGAAATTTGGCACATATGTTTAGAAGGCCATATTATAGAGTAATTACGTAAATATTGTGCATTTCCAACAATATTACATACATACGTGTCGAATTAATTACCTCCTTCTTTTAGAAGTCTGTAAAAAGTGTTTATTTGCATTAGGTATGACGGATAAAAGAAAAAAAACTTATATACAATTTATAGGTAAAGTATCAAGTTATTTTTTGCTTTTATAGTATTATAAGTATAGAAGTGTATACAGTATGGACTACGACACAGAAACACACCTATACACTTGGTAGTTTGCATGAATTTCCTCCTTTGTATATATTTGTTATTTTCCTGTAGATAGATAAATATTGTTACTGTGACTTCTAAGCTGACCTTTAAACGATCCACAAAGAAATATTTTAGGAATAACATAATAATATGATAACTGTTCACAAGTACAAGTATTATTATTATCTATGAATAATAATCAGCAACCAAATATTGGAATTGAGTGTTTTAGACTTTTGAGAGTACACATCATTATATATATATTAAACTAGCAGACGTACATGGATAAAAAGTAGCCCATGCCACCCGGGGATATCCAGACTCTATTCTATCTCTGTGCCTATCCAGATCAGTTCAGCCGTTCTGGCGTGTTTGTGTAACAAACATCCATCCGTCCAAACTTCAAATCTCTCTTTCTTTTTTAGGGTTCCGTACCCAAAGGGTAAAAACGGGACCCTATTACTAAGACTCCACGATCCGTCTGTCTGTCTGTCCGTCTGTCACCAGGCTGTATCTCATAACCCATGATAGCTAGACAAAATTGGGACAAACCCACCTCACTATTCCCAAACCACTGCAACTCCTGAAAGCCAGAATCAACAGTGGCGACCACCAGAAAAGCGCCGAGGCAATGAAGCTAACATAGCTAGACAGTTGAAATTTTCACGGATGATGTATTTCTGTTGCCGCTATAACAACAAATACTAAACAGAATAAAATAAATATTTAAGTGGGGCTCCCATACAACAAACGTGTTTTTTTTCCCGTTTTCTGCGATAATGGTACGGAACCCTACGTGTGCGAGTCCGACTCGCACTTGGCCGGCTTTTTTTTTTTCTATTTTATAGTTTAATTTTTTGTTTATCTCTCGGGTCACAAATAAATAAATTTTATTTCTTTCTTTAAACCCAAACTAATCAGCAACCAATGATTGTTAATGTATGTATCAATTGAGAGAGTACACATCATTGTATGTTTATCTAAATATTTATGTGGTAATGGTTTGACACCTCATGTATTTGTAATGTAATGACAAACAAAGTTATTTAGACTGTTGTACCTGTGAAATACATTTGACAAATGGATCAATTAATTTCAAGTATTATTTATAATTGAGCATTGAATTTCCTTGCCTTTATGTAACAACTAGCTTCTGCCAGCGACTTCGCCCGCGTGTATGTCGAAAATTATCCGAAGGGAACATATTCCCAGGATAAAAAGTATACTATGTGCTATTCCAGACTATAGTCTATCCCTGTGCCAAATTTTATCCAGATCCGTCCAGCAGTTTGAGCGTGAAGATGTAACAAACATACACACTCACAGACTTTCGCCTTTATAATATTAGTGTGAAGTGTGATAGCATTTATTAAGCTTGTTAAACTAACGGGGTCCATAAGTGACCACTTAGGATCTATAACAATTTAAAGTTGGTTTTCTACCACTATCACTTAAACCATAAATATATAATTGCATATAAGTTCCTATGAACATGAAAAATAGTTATCGTGATATATTTTAATATAATCCTAACCGAAAAGTGTAAAAAAAAACCTGAGAGTGTTGGGTGTCATTAAAAATCTAGATCAGTTGGAATCTGTCCAATAATGTTATTTAGAACCCTATAAATTATGGATATTTGATTCACAAAATTTAATTTCATGAATTTTTATCTAGCTGTTATGATAAACAACATGAGCATGATGATTTGATAGGTATTACTACTATGCAATTATATTTAGTAGGTTGCTTACTTCAGCAATACGTTACAACTTTTACTGATAATAAATTTTATAGATTAACTAGCTGACCCGGCAAACTTTGTTTTGCCATAAAAACACCAAACATTCATCTACCTTACCTACCCTAACAACCCTACACTACCTACCCTACCCTACCCTAAAAATTAAAAAAAAAAATTTAAGGTTGAACAACCCTTATCACTTAGGGGTATGGAAAATAGATAGTAGCCGATTCTCAGACCTACTGAATACGCATATAAAATTTGGTAAAAATCGGTAAAGCCGTTTCGGAGGAGTACGGTAACTAACATTGTGGCATGGAAACTTTATATATTAGATTTAGTATGCGAATCTATACTAATATTATAAAGAGGAACGATTTGTTTGTTTGTACAGAATAGGCTCCGAAACTACTGGACTGATTTAAAAAATTCTTTCACCAATAGAAAGCTACATTATTCCTGAGTGACATAGGCTATTTTTTTATCCCGAAAACAGGCCCCGTGGGGTGGCCCACGGGAGCGAAGCCGCTGGGAACAGTTAGTAATGAAATAAGATATTATCAATTGCCTGTATGCAGGAGTGTAATCATCAGAGATCGGAATAGGTAGAGTATATTTACCTAATGTTCGAGGAAGTAAGGAACATCAACACACAACAGAGTTGATAATACCGCCTCTAAAATCCTTTTTCCCTTCTAATTAAAGGCCAGGATTTAAGTAATTTCCAATTTCTTAACTCCCAGGATTTAATTGTCATGTTTATGATTCCAGGATTTTATAGGAGGTATTATCGTCTCAACATAAAGTTGCTACACTTACTTCCTCTTTCACACGTTTATACAGTGGCTAATACAATAATATGTATATAAAAGACAATTACCTTTCTCAACATTGGTCCAAGCTTCTTCCAATTCACTTTCAATGGGTCTAACCTGTTCTGGGTCAAAAAGCCATGTGTTGTTGCAGTTAAAAGGCCCTTTGGTTCCCTTCTTTGTTGGCCAGATACCGTGAACAGTCCATGAGTCTGGTTTCTTAGGAAAAACGCAGTGATGATTGGGCTTATTGTGGGTCCAAACTTTACACATGGAACTAGGCCATTGTTGTGTGAACATAAGAAAATCCCAGTCTTTGTCCAGTGAATACGGGTTTAATGCTTCTCCAAACAATATGACGTGATGACTTCGATGTATCAGGCTCGAGGCATACTCAAAGCTGGAAAAAGTCCAAGGTTACATAAATAATATGTTTATTACATTTACATGGTTTTCCCAAAACAGTAAAGAAGCTTACCTTAAATAAAGCAAAATCGCTGAAATTAAGCTTCTGCTACACATCGTCATTGTTTTAAAAAGTGGCTATCTTTGTTTTGTACACGACTGATAAAATAGTACAAAAATATGCAAAAAACTTTCTCAGTATATTCGTAGATAGCCCTCTCCGTTTTGGCAAATTGAATGTCAAATCAAAATATTTTGATGTCAAGTCAGTCACTCCGAATTCCACGATATATCAAATTTGACGTTTGGGTTCACGTTTGGTAACGCAATTTTTAAGATTGTCTTAACTCAATGATTTATCTATTTCACTGTTTCAATGAAATAATAATTAGATTCGTCGTCAAATTAATGTTGAAATTATTTAAAATCCCGTTAACTCAATTGGGCAATAATGAACGTTCTTTCTGGTTTGATACGATTGCAATAGGTGGCGTTAGCAGACATGAATGATGAAATGCGTGAATATTGCGACCAGTGGAATCAGGCGGTTCATTTAAAATAATCTTTGTATAATATAATTATTTCTTTTTGGACTTTTACAGTACCTAAGTGATCCCATTGATGAAGAGTGGGAGGGAGGCATCGCGGTAGGTGGCAACAAAATCAGCAATCTCCGGTACGCAGATGACACCACTTTGTTTGCATCCTCAGAGCGCGAACTCGCGGAACTATTTGCTAGAGTGGAGCGTGAAAGCGAGATGGTAGGATTGTCGATTAACAAGTCAAAGACCAAAGTGATTATCATCGACCGAGCTGGACTAATCGCACGCACGGGAGAACTTGTGGATCTGGAGTTTGTGAGTGAATTTGTGTACCTGGGCTCCATCATCAGTGATCAGGGAGGCTGCGACGGGGAGATTCGGAGGCTTACACAGATGGCCAAGGCTGCTATGAGCAAGATGTCGAGGATATGGCAGAACAGAAATGTCTGCAATAACACAAAGAAGAGACTCGTGAGAACTCTGGTATTCTCGATATTTCGTTACGGCTCGGAATCCTGGGCGAATTCGCACGGTGGATCGGAAAAAGATAGAGGCTTTTGAAATGTGGTGCTGGAGAAGAATGCTGCGCATACCATGGACAGCCAAGCGCACGAATAAGTCCATTCTCGACCAGTTGAACATTAAAACCAGACTCTCTACGATCTGCTACCAACGAGTCCTAAGTTACTTTGGTCACATCGCCTGGAGAAAGCCAGACAACCTGGAAAAACTGGTTGTATCGGGCAAGGTGGATGGAAAAAGATCACGCGGACGTTCACCTACTCGCTGGTCTGACCAGATCAGGGCCATTACGGGACTCAGGGTGACCGCTGCTATGAGAAGAGCTGAAGACAGGGTGGCTTGGAAGCAGCTCGTCGTTGACTCCGTCAAAGCTTTTCAAGACGGGCACGACCTTCAGAAATGAAGACAACGAATAAGAAGAAGTGATCCCAGTGACCTTAACTGACCGAGACTATCCATGACGTTGATGACGACAACAGATTAAAAACCTATGATCTTAGTACCTACCTACCTATTATAAATATCTTGTACGGGGTGGACGTGATCGCTGGCGGTAGATAGGGATTCTGGAGGTTGTAAGGCTCCTGCACCAGCGCGTTGACACCCTTGCACCTATAGTTCAGTTGTCTTCAAGAATTCTCGTCCCTGTGAGCTGCTTGAGGTCTGCCAGATGTTCGTGGGTGAAGATATGATGTCCAGGAAATAAAAGACTTTATTCTTCTTAACGTTTCGCGATGTCTTTACAAGGTCTTCGTGAAATCGTGACATAAAGTTGCGTGGATTCTTCTAATACAAATTTGGCTACCGAATTGCTCAGCGCGCCTGCGCACTATCGTACTACCAAACTTTACCGTAACGAGGACCCTGATTTCACGCTCGCACAAGATTTTTATTTACAAATTTTTTCATCATAAACTTATGCTATAAATCAACAGAACCTCCCTTCCCTGTGTAGGAACCATGTCATGACCCATACGGTTGGATGCGCCCTGAAATGGCCCATCCGATGGTCCTTCGACCAGGTCCCTGACTATCTTCTCCGAGGAGTTCTGCCAGGAAGAGTGAGTGATGAAGGGAAATTCTGTCGGTTTGCCGAACTTAGGGCTTTTTTTATGCTAAAATATACATTTTTCTGGTGGTTTCATGGTGAGGGTTTTGAAACCCTTTTCCTAAGCTATAGAAATCTAGTATTTCTATAGCTGTATCTATAGTCTTCAGGCGTGTAGACGCCTGGAAGTGTGTGAGAAAAGTGAAAGGTATTAATTTCTAACATAAAGTTAGTTTGTACTCAGGGTACCTGTGGTATCCACACCCACCAAGTATCAGTCGGTAGCCATCACGACAGGCTACCCTATGGTAGTACTCTGGTGGGCGTGGCTTCAACCCTCGAAGCAGTATTCACCCTAGAGTGTCCGAAAATTAGAGTGTCCCGGGACCAGGCAACACATTCCTGGGGTTACCTCCCTAGCCACTAGAGCTAGGCTCCTTACAGAAGTGTGGTTAGGGAGGTAAAGAAATAAGGAATCGAATGGTGGGTGTATCATGGGTGTACCACAAACCCTTCTGGTGTTTTGGGTGCCGGAAAGCGGCCGAAAGGGAAAATATTTGCGAGGCCCGGAAAAACCCACAGATTTTATGATACGCCTGATGGTCAGAGGACCTGGGGCCTATGAAGGAATCCGGGCGCCTGCCTGCCAGATCCCGAAGGTATTGCTCCAGAAAGCAAATCTATAACCCTTCAGGTTCAGAAGGTACACAAGCTAGGTGTTCTAACTTAGATACCCTAAGGCTATGACTGAAAAACAATACATAACAACAGTACATAGCTAGGGATTATAGAGTTTCACCCTGGAACACTAGATTCATACACATTTTCTCTCAAGTAAGTGGTAAGATAACTCGTTATAAGCGATTCAACACTTCTAGGTAGCCTAGATATCTGCCTAGGTCATGTAAACAGATAGTACTCACATAGTTCTAGTACTTAAAGGCCACTTGCTTGGGATAATGTGTTTGTATGCACAAAACATAAGGGTTTCCAGCGCTTGTCAGCGGGCCCTTCTGCCAACTGACTAGCTAATCGCGCGCTCGGAACGGTGCTTATCGTTCCCCGCGTCCCGCTTGGTAACCAAAGAGACCTACAAAATGACTTGTGCGCTTCAACTTTTACAAGACATACGGCGATGCGCCATCGGCCAACCCATTACGCCAAACGTTCATTGTGTGTACCTACAGCTAGCTAAGGAATGGAATTCCCCTTGCAGGAGTCTGTGTTTCCTGATAGTTACAACCTGAGGTTGTAGACCGTAGAGGATGTAGTGTATAGTAGGTAGTCACAGCGGATCTTTGTGTCTCTGAAGTTGGCTCTGCGAAGCTTTGCGCAAGAAACAGTTTGTCATCGAGTATACTGCATAGAGTAAGCGAGGTAGGACGATGCGACAAACGTAAACGAGTGAAAGAGGCTGTTATACAATGCTATTTTCTGTTTCAACATTGACACAAAAATAACAACTGCGCAGGGGCTTGCAGCCAACTTCAGAGACAAAAAGATCCACAGTGAGTAAAGTCTGTTCAGTTATTTTACCTCTAATTTTGCATCACAGTTATCCTTATTCATATTAACATAAGGTCGCTGTTTCGTTGCTGTCAGAGGACAAGTAACAGTGAACACACTGTACTTACTTATTATAGGTAATTCGATGTCAGCGACGGCGATGGTCGAAATGCCAAAATGTAAGAGATTGGTCACGTGACATTTCGATAGCTTGATAATCACCTAATTATTTTTAAAATGCTTTTATTCGTTCGTATGTATGTATCTATGAATCTTTGCATCGGAAACTTTGCAACGGAATCTTTGAACGTGATTTTCACCCCCTTCAAAACGTCGCGTTGGATTAATTTGAAAATTTCAAGGACCGATGACAATGCAATAATTTGAATAGTTTGTCCCATTATCCTTACCTTACCAGGATCTTCAGGATTAGCGATTGAAATAAAAAGTAAACAATAAATAATAGTTTAAGAAGAGAGATAAACAAAAAAAAATATTATGGAATATTTCCTTTCAACATGACACATTAATTTATGTATTTTACAATTGTAATATTTTAGTTGTGTAATTATAATAAGCTGTATGTATTATGTTTATACATTGTGTATTGCACACGTATTTGTTTTTATTTTATTAGTGAGTAGGTAGAGTGGTAGCCAATGAACAACCAAAAGTTTGAAGAGCTCTAGCACAGTGGTTATTGCAGTCTAAGAAAATATTTTTATCTCACCACATAGGTAATTTTCAAAATTGTGGAAAATATTACCTATTTCCTGAATTATACAGGTTTTTTTAAAACAAGGTAAATGGTTCATAGTGTACCAGCAAGGGTACGCGATGAACCGGGGAGGTGGGACTAAATGATCAAGTCAAGCAGCGTATGGTGCATTTATTCAATGCTATCAAACAATATTCAAATCAATAAATACAGCAGCTTTTTATTGTCTCGCAGAAGGTGTCAAAAGTAGAGTATGCTCTACTGGAATAAAGCCTGTCTTCGCCTTGGCCAGCTTGAACCCCTAACTTCACTCAGGACTTTACATAGATCCTTCGCTTCGCTCGGGAGTTAACTCTAGGTCCCTCGTTACGCTCAGGATTTAATATGCCACCCGTGAGGTATGACATTGCTTTTTCCCCTTGGGGCATAATCTACTATTATGGCCCTTGGCAAATGGTGTCTGATTAACTGGCTTCGACTATCCGTAGCGACTTTCCAAAATCTACAAATGAGAGCCGGTATCAACACCGGCTTAGCATACTTTCCGAGGCACGCAGGAATCACCCATCCACGGACCGACCTCGGTATGCGTTGCTCAACCCGTGCAGCTGTTATTAAGTAGCCGCAGTTCTTATATATTTATGGTCCATAGTATTTCCTCATTGGCAGTAGGCAGTAGTCCCGCATCCAAGCGGACGGTGACCCAAGCTTTTTTTTCGCGATACCGTTCTTAACTAACCTCATTTCTTTTTCTCTGCCCGTCACTCGGTCCGATGCACCAATGAAAAAAGGCCATCGCGTGTTTTACGATACGCTGGGTAAGTATCGCCGCATTACCACAGATGCATTATGGAGCTTGGTATGATCGTAATTAGTGGCGTACGCCGGTCGAAGTCGGGCGGCGAGCTAAGTATGCTGGTGTTGCCAGGTGGTTCGTAATGAGAAACCCGTTTGGATTTATTTATAGAATGTATGCCATAAGTATGCTGTGGCGAATTCTTTGGAGGTTCAGGATTGTATGAGAATTCCCTTTTTGGATATTAGAAGCAGAAGTCACCCTACATATCGGCACACAATATAATAACAATAGGTTGGTAGTAGATACTGTACCTATCTCCTACTTATATAAGTAAATTGCGAAAGAATTTATGTTCAAGGTTCGAGGTATATGTTCAAGGCTCGGCGATCGACTCTAGTGCATCAAGCTGGTATTTGGCAGATCTTTCACAGAGATGAGAACAGTCTATGCAAGATCGCACTAGCGCTTGGTACAACTTAAGCAGCTTTTCTGGCGTGAAGAACCGTCCAACCTTCGCAAGGATCCCCAACATTTTGGCGGCTAGTTGGGCCTTTGCCTCAATGTTTGGGCCAAAATTAAGTGTCGATGTCAACGTTACGCAAGAAGCTCAAGATGGTCCGTTATCAGTACGTTTACACCTCGGAATGATGGAGCCGGATGAAATTGGCTCTTTTTAGCGGAGAAAAGACACGCCTGTGTTTTTGCGGCATTGAACTTGACCAGATTTGCATCGCCCCATTTGGAGACTGCCTCCAAGGACAAGCTCAAGCGCGTATTCTCAACGTTTGATCATTACTAAAATCTGCACTAAGTATACTGCTATTAATGAGGTCCTTTCGTTAGCCTCATTGAAGTCCTTGAGGCTCAAGTCGCTGCTTACTGTTCGGACAAAATATAAAATTATTGGTAATTAGTCATCGAAACGATTAAAAGAAGAGAGAGGCCTTGAAGCCAGATAGATACTAACTTTAGTAAACGAAAGACACTAAAAACAACTAAAAACACTGACTTCAAAGTAAATAAATTAAATTATAGTATTTTCTCTCTCGTAGTCCACATACGCTAAGCAAAGAAAGCCCTCGATTCGATCGAGAATTGGGTTGTACTGCAGTCTCTCCAACGGTGCCAAATCGACTACCGGTACATCGATGCGTTGAAGTGTTTGTACCAAAATGCCACCATGCCAGTCCGACTTCAGGCTCAGATCTCGGAACCTATATTTCTGCAGCGAGGTGTAAGACAGGGAGACGTAATATCTCCGCAACTGTTCACCGTTGAACTGGAGGACGTCTACAAGATTCTGGACTGGGGAGGGCTAGGCATCAATGTCAATGGCGAGTACATCACTCACCATCAGTTTGCCGACGATATAGTGGTCATAGCTGACACCATGACGGACCTCGGTAGAGCCGCGACGACCTGGTAAAGGCTGCGGGAGTCCAGTGGATGCGTGACGCAGGACCGATTAGTGTGGCGACGCTTGAGGTAGCCCTATGTCCAGCAGTGGACGTTTTTTGGCTGAAATGATGATGAATGATGATGATGTTTTTATCCGACTACGACAAAGCAAAAGGGAGGGTTATAATTATTTTGACCGGTATGTATTGTTATTATTATTATTGTTCATCTGTTCCCTCACAACTTCTAACCTACTTATCATAATTTGACAAATGAGGTATCGTTGTAAGCGTCTTGTTTGTCCGCTGATTATAGGCTATGTGACGTCACATTAAATTGAACATGGCGCCCTCTAGGAGGCACGCAGTCAAGAACAAAAAAATGCCATCTACCGCAATAAAACAATACAATCTGCATAGTTGCATATTCCTCTAGACTCTATACGGAATAGTATGTACATGTACATAACAATTTTAGATGAAAATATTTTCTTGTTTCATACTTTTTAGAGCGAGATTTTTCAGTAGTCGAGTTTTAGTTTTTGAACTTATTTATTTCTCTTGCTTGTTTTGATTTCAATTAAAATATTTCCTACATTCAAGGCGAATTTTTAGCCTAGCAACACTGCAAATATCCTAGACAAGATGATTAAAAAAAGTAACAAATGCATTCCCGTCCACAATTATTTTCATTTGTAACACACAACAGTAGCGAATCACGAAGTAGGTGGCTTGTTAACTATTTTTTTTTTATGTTTTAAAATTAAACGTTTCTCTTTGTGGTTGCCGTTTTCGTGTTGAGGTAGTATTGTGATCGTAAATCTGATTGACTGGCCTAGTGATCGTGCGCGCGACTGCTATGTTCGGGGTTCAATGCCCAGGTCAGAAAGATTTGTTGTTTTTCACCAGGCTTTTCTCAAATCAATTACCCGCTATTTCTGAATTACCTAAGCATTTGAAGTTGAGTATTTGTCAAACTATACTTTATCGGCACTAAAGTATGATGACACGCGTTCTTAACTCCAAATCAATTCAGAAATTGGCCCTTAGATACCTATTTCAGACGTATTCCACATTGGGCACCCACTTTAACGGCACCTTAGTGAATGGCACTTGCCGGGCGAGCACGGCGTACTGTGACAGGCTTGAGTCACACAGTTTGGGACCAAACATAACGATATAATGCGTGACTCAAGCCTATCACACAGGCCATGCTTGCCCGGCTGAGGTATTCCACATACGGCACCTATCGATATGTTTCGCAGGTGCCAAATGTGGAATAAAAATTTATTCCACATTTGGCACATACGGATCAGTAGGTATTAGTGTTGGGAAGATTAGTGTTTTTAGGACATCAAAATCAAAAATTCGATTAAATTTAATGAGAGTTTAATAACATGATAAAAATATAACTTCCTCTTTTGCTTTTTATTTAGATGTTGAACATTATTAGCATTTATAACCAAACTACCAGGAGGCCAGAATTTCCCCACGCTTGATGTCAATTGTTATAATATTATACTGACAGATATTGGTAAAAGTAGAGTAATTTTGAAAATATCTTAAATAGCACTCCACGCTTTGTTATATTTTTTTTGTTTTAACGTACTTTTTGTTTGTTTTCTATTATAGCGTGTTTTTTTTTAAACTAATATTTTTACTATAAGCTCCTCTATCACATACTTTTCCAAGTATCCATAACACCAATCAAACCCATTTCTAAAAAAATAACACTCAATTCTCCGCGAGTTAATACGAACCAAGATAAATTAATGTTAGGGCACCTTGCTGCTTCAATGTCATTGGTTCGACGACTCTTCGCCCGTGACCCTTGCAAGATAATGCCTACGTATAGCAGTGTTGCACCTACGCAATACTGATCCGATTCAAGCGACAATTTTTCAATAAAAAACCCTTGCTTTCTGCGTAGTTTCAATCAGACGCAGATGTTTATGTTTGTTTAAGAAACATCTTGTACTTATAATCCTGTAACTTACTGGTCTTATTTGTTTGAATCCTATTGAAATACGCCAAAAACACTTAAATATCGTCTTTATAATATAAGTACGAATTGTTGATAATAAATATACATGTTGTACAAAAAGTGGATAATAAATATACATGTTGTACAAAATTCGGAGGAGCTCGTGGCTAAATAATAACAGTCGCACGGGTCGATCTTCAAGGTTAAGCAACGCTTGACGAGGTCGGTCCGTGGATGGGTGACCATTTCAACATACCGAGTTTCCTCCGTGCCTTGGAAAGCACGTTAAGCCGTTGGTCCCGGCTGTCATATGAAGATCTTTGACAGTCGTTACGGGTAGTCAGAAGCCTGAGATCTGACACCAGTCTTGCCAAGGGGTATCGTGTTACCCAGTTCAATGGGTTGTGGAGGTCAGATAGGCAATCGCTCCATGTAAAACACTGATACTCAGCTGAATCCGGTAAGGCTGGAAGCCGACCCCAACAATTATTGGGAAAAAGACTAGGCAGATGATGTTTGTACAAAATTCAAATGTTTATTTTTGTGATAACGTGTCACTCATATTTTTAAACCCTGTTTCATTATCATCCTTTAAAAAAGAACACTGCTCAATATAGGTAGGTATATATTATTTTTATGGGACAATCCTACCGCACTATTCTTAAACCACTGCAACTCCTGAAAGCCAGAATCAACAGTGGCGACCATCAGAAAAGCGCTGAGGCAATGAAGCTCGACGAAGTCCCGGAGAATGAATTTAACTGTCTTCGATCCCGAAACGAAAAAAATAAAATAAAAAATAAAAATGAAAATAATTTATTCTTTTTTCGTTGCGGGATCCTTTAGGAGGAGAAGGAAAAAAATTCGTCTTTCCTCCATATAGGTAGGTATATGCAACCACATCCCACATACATTCTACCAGCCACCTTGCAAAGATCGTTGCCCCACCTAACTTGAGGGTGTTTGCGAATCCGAGGTCATAGCCGATTACCTTCAATAAATCAAGGACTCCAAGACTGGTTTTAGATAAGTAAGTAACAGCTGTTACATTTGCGGCCTAAACGGCATAAACAAAGAATAATTATTATTACTGGAATTTAATTGGCCCCAAGTTTAACGCAGCGGAATGTGTGTGCACCATTGAGCTAGGAAAAACATGGAGGCGCCGCGATGTTCTATACATACATTAGCTTATACAAATATGAGTGAAATACGATACAGAATGTGAAACATCGTTTTGTTTCATTATTTCTAATGTAGTAATCGTATTTGACAAAAGAGACAACAATATTTCAGTTGTTGCTCGTTAAGGCAACATTTTGTTAAGACGTAGTGACAGTTGTAGGTACGTGCTATATTCGCCATATTATGTGACGAATTTTGTGGTTGTGTTCGTGGTAGTCCTGCTGTCAAATGGTTGTTTACTTTTTGTATTATTAATGTATGTGTGTTCCGTGATTGACACAACCATAGTATCGGCAGCCATTTTAAGTGCCATTTTAAGGTTCAGGTAGGCACGTTTTTTTGTAGGTATGTCCAGTCCATATTATTTAATATGTCTATGGTGTGCACCAAAGAGCGATGGCCGTGTCACCTATGGTGTCAATAAGTGAAAAGACTGCAGGGATGATAAGGGCACTGATACTAAGTTAATGAACTGAATTGGCATGCGACAGGTTAAATTTTGTTTGATTATGCAGCGTATAATTATGGCAATAGTCTCGCTCGGATATAGTTTAATAGGACTTGAGGAAACTACGTTTTATTACAACTATAAATCGATATACCCCAGCCAAACTTTTCGGGGAATACGAATTAATTATTATTTATGAATAAACAAAGTACAAGATACAGACAGGTAGAGTTATGGCAGTAAGGACCGATCAACTATCTCTTAATTTGGGACAGGACCCATTCCTTAAACCTGTGGTCTAAACTATTCATCCTGTTGGTTTTGTCTTCTGATGTTGAAGAGGATGCAGTAGTAGCTGTCTTCTATCACCAGTCTATATGCTAGGTGTAAAGATTACCTATCTCATTCAAGTTGATATCTCCACTATTGCAGGAGTGCAGTTGCGATGGCATCGTGGAATCTTACCTAAAGACCCTGGGATCATGGATACCTTAAAAAACCGGACTTGTGCGTGTTCGACTTCGCATTTAGGGTTCCGTACCAAAGGTAGAATATATTGGTACTTATTTGTTAGTAAAAAATACATCATAATAAACATTATCAGCAAATTTCAAAAACATAGATCAAAGGGAAGTTAAAAAAATCATCGGAACAAAATTTTGTGACAGATGACGGACAGAAAGACAGGTGGACACGTCAGAGACAGCAATAGGGCTCTGTTTGGACTCTTCGGGTACGAAACCCTAAAAATCAAATATCGGATTAACCACTGCCTAATCGGATATCAATCGAAAGAAAATAATAATGGCTGCTAGTTAGCCACTTAACTATCTCAATACGGCTGCAATCAGTATTCAGGATCCTTCTTCAAAATGTAGGTCATGCAAAATTATCTTGCTGTCGCAAAAATTGAATAATGTAGCATTGGACTCCCCGATGCTTATTGACAGTCCAGCGTTATATTTTTTCATTCTGTAACTGATAAATTAATTTATTTTGGTGAAAAACATTTTAAATACTTAGTCAATCTTTTTTGTCAATTTGAACTTAATGAGATCAGTTTTCATAGCTGACTAGGTACTCCAAAAAGGAACACCATAACAAATTTAGAGGTCAAAGTATCTTTTAAAATCCATACAAACCGTAATGGTCAAATCATTTGAGGACTATGTCTGAGGTGGTCTTTGGAGAAAAGCAACACCGCTAATTTGAATGGACCTGTCCAGTGCCCAAACAGTGCATGAACTTGTCAATTATCGTGTGGGTCCACTTTGAACTTTAAGGAGTAGAACAATCCGACGAAAAATACCATAATATGATGCATAGATGCTATTAATAACATATCCATAAGAAAATACTGTAAGAAAATATAATATATCAAGCCATCAAACCATGCCTCCTGTATTTCAAGATAAAAAAATTATAGTTTAACTATCCATATAATAAGTATTATATAAAACATCCGAAAGTGGGTAACTGTCTGCCGGCTGAACGGATTTGCACCAAAATTCAAATCCAAATTATTTATTTGTAAAATCATACGAGTACAATATAATAAGATCTAATTCTAAAGTCAGGGTCGCAATTTGGCACGCGAGTAGATTCCAAAGATTTCCAGGATCCTTCCTGGAAGAGGATAAGTGTATAGGATTATTTTTATCCCAGGAGTATATTTCCCTAGGGTGATTTTCGACTTTATGCGGGCGACGCCGCGGACAGAAGCTGTATGTAATTAAAGAAATAGCGTATAATAAATATGGCTTTACCTTTTAAGTAAAATACTATAGTTAAATTACCTCTTATGAGTTAGTGCAATGATTTATAATGATAATAGGTTCTACATTTTTATTTTATTCGCATGCAGACTATCTCCATAAGATAATCGTTATTGCGTAGATATAATAGATACAATATAAAAACTTTTTTACAAAAAAATACTACCGACTTCCAAATAAGAAAACTAGAAAGTAAAAATAACTTTATTTTTGGAAGTCGGTGTCTTTGATAGGTACCAAATTTTTAAGTTTTGTTAATGCGTGTTAAGCCCAAAATCCGCACGACTAATAATCGCAATGCGTGCTAAGCCTGGATTAAATCCCCCGCTAATATGATTCCATAGCGCAACTGCTGCATATGTGGTCCGAATCTTCAGGCGGGCAATGTGTGTCTGTGGTATTTATATGAGGAATTGATCAGTCAAGGAATTCATCAGATCAGGTATTTATAAGAGATTGGATGGATGAATTGTGTGAGAAATGACACAAATAAAAGGAATGATAGATAGCGTGAGCATTGCCGGTAGAATGGAAGAAGAAAACGTTTTGCGTTTACCCCAAGTGTTAGGTTTTGATTCTTTTAACGAATAATAGCTTGTTTTAGATAAAAACGAATAATCTTATTGTTACAGTTTGGTTATTTATTAGGGTTTTTGTTTTATATAAATACCTATATGTTTTAATAATTCTAAAGGGCTGCCATGGTGGCGATAACTTTTATGGTAAACACTCGGGCGTTTGTCGAGTGTTTCTAGCGGACATTCGATCGATGGTCGTCGTCTGAGACGCTTGGTTAAAATATAGTGCTCAAAGTCATAGACATTGTTTTAAAATCGTGTTCTTTTGTTATCAGTTTACTCAGATTATAAACCTAGATTAACCAGTATGAGTTTGATTTCACACATCACATCCAAGTATTCGTAGCAGGATCAGTGACTGCTACATTTCAGAAGTGACAAGAACAACCAAAACGTAAGTACACGCCCAAATTGTATTTATTGATGTGATCATAATTATTGATGCTGGTCAATGTTACAATATAACGAGACCCGTGAGACCATAGACTTCTTAAGATGTTTAATTTATTTAAATAATTAAGTACTAAGTATAAACAATACATAGCACTTCTATTTTTGAATGTTGACATCATCGTGTTTAACGTTAATGTTTTGAAATCTTGCAATCACATTTTCCTATTACTGTTTAGTATTATTTTTGTGAATGGATAAAAGAGTATAACAAGAGTTCCTATAGCGTGAGCACTTCCTTGAACCAAAATCTGTTTGTACTTTTATGCAGTTATCAGCTAAAATAAAATACTTCTTCTTCGTGTTGCTGGCACGACAGTCGATCATAATTATATTTGTTTGGCATAAAACTAAGTATATCCAAGTCACGGTGTCGTCGGTGGCAGCGCATGCTTAATAATAATCAACTAAGAAAATTGTGTCATATTTGATGTATATCTTTATAGAATCTCTCAGAATTTAGCCAGATTGGGTTATGACGGCGCTTATCAAGCGGGGCGTCACCCGCCGGTACCCCAAGCGAAACATTTGACACCGCATTCTTCGCATGGGACTCAAGTGTTTACACTTAGAACCAAGGCCCCTTTGTTTATTTTAGTACAGGATAAATTAAGTGTCAAAGCTTGTTTGTATAGTATAACATGCTGACAGTGATTTGACTGTAACAAAGGAAATGATAATCATGCTTAACTGATGATAATATGATGAACGTAATGTCTAGACAATTACTGTACATAATCTTAATTGTTAAATCCACATTTATACTTTTAGTGATGAGTGACTTGAAAAAGGGTTAGACGGATGCAAATTTATTGTCTTCTTACAAACACTTCTCAATAGGCTTAAAACGCAATAATCTACGGCTCTAAAGTTCTTTTTGGCTACGAGATTTCAGACTACGCCGAAATCACCGGGCCACGGCCCACTCTGCCACGCGGAGCCGATACGAAGCCGGCTGCGTAGTTGAAGCCCAGAAGTGGACATCGAGACGGGCCGTGAGCAGCTTAAGATGCTGCATCAGGAAGTACGGCGAGAGCGTGAACGTGTGCGCGACGCCGAAGATTTGCGCAACACGTCGCGTCGTGGCAACGTGCTTCGGGTGGAAAGGCGTCGTGACAACGTGCTACGGGTGGAAAGGCGTCATCGCAGCAGCTCGTCACCGAGGCGACTATGCTCGCGCCGCTGAAGACCTGCACAACGTGTCGCGTCGTGGTAACGAGCTTCGGGCGGCCATGCGTCGCCGCAGCAGCTCAACGCCAGCGCGTCGCCGAGGCGACTGTGCTCGCGCCGCCGAAGACATGCTCAACGCGTCGTGACGTGGCAACGAGCCACGAGTGGTCAGCCGTCATCGCAGCATCTCCACGTCCGTCGGTGTGAAGGCGAGACACCGAGCCACGTGAAGAGCAGAAGCGAGCAAAGCGAGCGTGGACTGCGGCAGCGCGACCGTGAAGCACGGATTGACAGGTCACGTAGTCCTTCTTTTTATTTGATAGCATTTAGAAGTTTAGGAACGATCTAGCTTTGCCACCTGTGAACCAAAGCGCACCAAAATCACAGAAAAATTATCTTTGACTCTTCGTCCATAAACCATCCGATGGATGTTTGGTTACATAAGTTGAATGCTAGCGCTTCGGTATACAGTTAGGATGAAAGTATCACCATTCATTTTGCTGTCCAAAACTACAAGGTTTGGCCAAGACGTGCCACAGAAGGTTAAGTAGGTACTATTCTATTTATTTGGCAAGAATGGCAAGAGAAGTTATGAACGCGTTTCCGTGCGAACTAAACTACAGCTAGACCTTGGAAAATGATTAGCAGAGTACCAGCGTAACGAATCTATGGAGGTTTTTATTTCGATTATTATAAAAAATAGCGTCTTATTTATCAAAGCGAAATACATAGTAGGCACTTCAAAGCATTACAGATAAAACTCCTATGCCACTCTTTCTTTTTGGAATTGTGTATAATGTACCCTTTTCAGTCAGATGTTACAGTATTTATTCAATAGAAGGGAACGCAGCCAACTTGGTCCGAACCGATCTCACAAATCCCCGAGTGTTACAATTATTGTAAGGAAATAGGACCTCATTTTTCGCACACCATTTAACCGCTGTAAAGTGCACACGTTGTAATAAGATTGGTTGTGCAACAGAAAAGTTCTACAGTAAAATAGATGATAGAATAACAAACAGTAGTGATGCGGCAAAAAGGCTATGACAACTAATTTTTATCGTTTAAACAACAAAGACGTGCGTGTGTTGATAATACGTAATAGAGTCTGTTACTAATCGGTATATGGATAATAATTATTACCTACAAATAAAACAGTAGTGTAAGTTGTTTTGTACTAGAGAGCTAGGGTATCTCACGATAATGTCCCCACGGATATGAAGGGATCTGGGATAGCGCGACATGACTGTCTATGTAAAGATTGTTAATGTGAATGTAGTGGTAGGTCATGTGATTAACCATTCTCGTCCCTATGTTTACAGTAAATGCAATTTGAGTTTTAAATGGTCCAGTATTTGAGGCGTCATACCTAAAATCTAATTTTCTACAGAGAGAGGATTGCAAGTCCATAAAATTGTAGAGGTGTGTGGAGAGTTTGGTTGAACATAACTAATATAAAAATAAATAATACCAGCTCACGTTACAGTTACAGTTACTGTCTCACTGCAGGATAAAGGCCTCTTCTCATACAGAGACGGCACGAGTATTGATATCATTCTTGCTAGAGGAGGTTTGGCATTTTGCAGTTTATATTAACTGTGAGTCCAGGCTTTCACACCGAAGTCAGCGATGTTCAAGATAAAATTAGAAAGTATTAGAAACTGATTGAAGTAACATCGAAACATTTCCAGATTTGAACTCACGACCTTCCAGCTCGAGAGACGATGTCTTAACCACTGGGCCACCACGACTAATTAAGTAATCTCTTTTAAATATTAGATTTAGATAGTTCAAAGAGTACAGTCAATCTAATTTATGCATTGCTCTCTTGATATACAACTTATGTCAAACTGTATAATCCTATGGTATTGCAATTTTGACCATAAGGTTCATTATAGTAGATCATAAAGAGAATAAAAACTATAAACAATAGATAACGCGATAATGCAGATATTATGTTTTTACATAATTGTTTGCTTATAGAAAGAATCACAGAAAAATATTTTATTACAAAAGATATAAGAACTATTTATAGTCAAATGATAAAACGTCAAGTAGATATTAACCTAGTGTCGTGTCTTTTAGTGCAGAAAGGTGGATGCACTAATCGCTACCATCTTACTAGATTGAAACCAAGTTTGTTGACTAAGAAAATATCATCTTTAAGCAAAATTACACCTAATTATATTAGAACTTCAGCAGTAAAATACGCTGACGGACCAGGAATCATTCGACTCGTTTTGATATATTTTTATAACATTAATAGTTCATAGTCGCACTATTGAGTTGGATTTAAGATCTATTAAAGATGAATATGAGGCAGATATATTAATATTCATTCACGGAGCAGTTATGAGACTTTTCAAGACATCAAAGTCATTTATTTGAGCTTCCTGCGGTACATAAGTGAACTTATAGAAGAAAAAAAAAAAAAGAGAAGGAAGATAAGAACTCTATAACAATTAATATTGGGAAAGAGTTGCTTTGTTCTGAACTTGTGTTAATATTGACATCTTGTTGAGGCTTTCACAAACTAGTACAGTCAATATGTTTGAAATAACTACCATCGCTTAAGGTTCTATAATTTAAATCATTAGGATACTGAAAACCTTGACTCATTTCTAAACAATGTTGGTACCTATTTTTGCACACATAAAATTGAAGCATAGTATGCAATACGTCATAAACGCGGAAGCTACACCTAAAACAAACATGCAAATAAAGTACGGATATAGTGATGGATACCCACACCATGATAGCAAGGTTTTAGTCATGGATTGGTATGTTTTAACAATGATACCGCACCAATCAATACAGAAAGCAGACGTCAACCAACAATAGTTGTGGAGCGTATGAAACCGTTGATTCATGTAACCAATGGTCCGATTGTACCATTTACCACCTTTGTAGCTAGAGATTTTTGCATGAAGTCGTAAGAAGTAAGAACGCCAGTTTATTATACCCTAAAAGTTGCTAGAAGTAATTGTCAAAAAGTGAGATATAAAAAAAATAATAGTTGTAAATAATAGTACCTGGGTGACCAACCTCTGCTCAGGTGAAAATAAAGAAAACGACGTTCTCTAAAAATGTAACCTAGGTAGATCGATTTATCGCCCCGAAACTCTCTGTATTGAGCCGTTTCCGAGATTCAGATTATACATATATATACAAGAATTGCTCGTTTAAAGGTATTAGATTCTGTCAAATATTGGATAGAATACTCTTTGTCGAAGATTTAAAGTAAATATAATTGGTATGGGTACAGAATACCAACTTAACAGCTTAACCTAAAGAGGATGATGTGATTGGCTGTGTTTCTACATCCTGGGAAATCAATGGCTGCATGAAGCCTTTCTTATACTAATTATACCCTTCATGTTGGGTTGAGCCCAATTTAAGAAACTGTTATGTACAGAATATTATTTGTTGTTATTACAGCTCAGGACGCGAGGCATCCTGGCTAAGAGAGTCCTTTCGGCTATCGGCTTGAGCGTAAATCGTGGGCTCTTGCTGATGTCGCGAGGGATGCTGCTGGGTGAAAGTCAGGGACCTCCGAACAGATGGCGTGAGGGATGCCTGCTGCCTGGTTGAGAGAAAAGTCCTTTCGGCTATCGGCTTGAGCGTAAATCGTGGGCTCTTGCTGGTGTCGCGAGGGATGCTGCTGGGTGAAACTCAGGGACCTCCAAACAGTTGGCGCGAGGGACGCCTGCTGCCTAGTTAAGAGAAAAGTCCTTTCGGCTATCAACATGAGATTTAACTGATCGGCTCGTGTTGATGTCGCTAGCCGTCCTGATTTACCGATCGTTCAGGATGTTAGGGCCCCTGATTTATTGATTGTTCAGGGATGGTGTTTGTTCACGCCAAATTGATCGATCGTAAACTTACTCTTTGATATTGGATTGTATTATTGTTAAAAGTTCAATAATGCTATTTTGTTTTCACTATTTGGTTGGTTTGTATAAGTAATAATGATAAGTTTGTTCTCCATTGGTGTCATAGCCCCACGGCGTTCCAGTGCGAGGATAAACGAATCATAAATAAATGATATTGTAATAAGCTCGAGGTGCATTATCCTCAAAATATTGTAAAACACTATTTTTTTAAAAGAGTAAGTGTGGAGTTTCTTGTCCGTTCTTCTCCATAACAATCTACCCTTCCGAACGGACAGTAGAGTCAATGTAATTATTTTTAACTTTAAATTACAATTTATTGAAATTTAAAAGATAAATGATTTGACTATGACTTTGACACTATTCTGTTTGTATGCTGTTTGTTTGTAAAAGTTATTAAAGTAGTTAATTAATCAATAAGCTCGAACGACTAGCCAGGAACCCGATTGTTAGGTTTCCACCTGGAGTCGTGTGCAGGGACCCACACGATGTCAGGACGGACGATTGTTAGGTTTTGATTCTTTTAACGAATAATAGCTTGTTTTAGATAAAAACGAATAATCTTATTGTTACAGTTTGGTTATTTATTAGGGTTTTTGTTTTATATAAATACCTATATGTTTTAATAATTCTAAAGGGCTGCCATGGTGGCGATAACTTTTATGGTAAACACTCGGGCGTTTGTCGAGTGTTTCTAGCGGACATTCGATCGATGGTCGTCGTCTGAGACGCTTGGTTAAAATATAGTGCTCAAAGTCATAGACATTGTTTTAAAATCGTGTTCTTTTGTTATCAGTTTACTCAGATTATAAACCTAGATTAACCAGTATGAGTTTGATTTCACACATCACATCCAAGTATTCGTAGCAGGATCAGTGACTGCTACACAAGTAACAAGGCAATTCTCAAAATTATGATTATTCATCGTCTTGCTGTCCCAGAGCCATTAGAGCCCGAAGTCTGGACTTGTCCCCGGGTGGCTTTTGGTTGTTGATTTCCATGGGCAGAAGCGGTATTTAAAATATGACCTCACCTTTCCGTTACACGGCTTGTCCCCGGGTGGATTTAGGTTGTTCATTTCCATGGGCAGAAGCGGTATTTAAAATATGGCCTCACTTTTCCGTTACACGGCTTGTCCCCGGGTGGGTTTAGGTTGTTAATTTCCATTGGCAGAAGCGGTATTTAAAATATGACCTCACCTTTCTGTTACACGGCTTGTCCCCGGGTGGCTTTAGGTTGTTCACTTCCATGGGTAGAAGCGGTATTTAAAATATGACCTCACCTTTCTGTTTCACCATGTTTTTTTTTTAACTTGCCCCACACCAGGCATTTGTTCCTGTATCGTGGAAGACCCAGATCCATTACAACTATCTAAAAGGCAGGTAGGTAGGCCATATAAATATTTATTCTGTGCGGGAATCGAACCTGCGACACGCAGCGCAGCAGCCGATAGCTCAACCATTACGCCAACCGTGTCCATTTACACATTTCAGGGTGCTACTGTAAACTTTACAATGGCAAGATGTAATAAAACTTCGCCATATGCAAGTGCCAAACTGAAGACCCCACGCTCAGCATTGGGACTTGCAAACGCTAAACCAACGATGCAATTAGAGAATTTGCAAGACTGTCATCCGACATGTTCAATACATGTACCAGAAGTCTAGAAGTACATCATCATGTCACGAATTAAGGAAACATGCGTGTGTTAGCTAGCACGCGACGACGCGAACGTTTCCAAACACACGACTTAATTCCTATTTAACCGACTTACCAAAAAGGAGGAGGTTATATGTTCGACTTTATATTTGTTTTTTTTTGTGTATGTTCACCGAAATCTCCGTCAATTGTGGACCATTTTAATTTGGTGAAGATCTGATGAAGAACTTCGGAGATATACAACAGAAACTTCAATAAATAACGGCAAATCTCTCGGGATTGCTGAAAACATATGTATGTTTATTATTTATACCATTTCATAACATAACATCACGCCAGTACGCTCTAAAAGGGTACGCAGATGTGAACAGTTCGCCTTGGTACACTCTCATTTCACCGGTTATGTTGAGTTTCATGATATTCGGGTAATATATTCGGGCATTATAGATGCCTTACTTAATACTTGCCTATTAGGTAGGTACAACTAAAAAGTGAAAAAAAAATACAAAAAAATACTGCCGACTTCCAAATAAGAAAAACACAGTGTAAAAAAAACTTTATTTTTGGAAGTAAAAAAATTGGTACCTACCAAAGACACCCGTATTTCAGAACAGGCTCCTGTACCTAATACTCGCACGTAACTCTGGAGTCAAGATTCCACCATTTTTTTAACCCAGTGTTGTGTCTAAGTATTTATAAATAATATTTTAATTATTTTATTCGATAATTCACCTTCACCATACGAACACCTAGATAAAATCGCCAAATATTTCCTGCGCAGCTCAGACTCACCTCAGACCATAAACAATAACAACTCCACAAACACAACCCTTGAAATACTGCAATTGGAGTTGCAGCTAGATCATTTTACAAACAGGCCATTGCTCTCGATAGCATTAATGCATTACGGCAAAAAATGGTGATCGCGCGTGCGTTTCCGGACGAGTATGCGGCTGCAAAAAGTCCGCGCGGGCCGCTTGCTCGCCGTGACGCGTTTTTCTTATTAATTAATGCTGTAAAGTGCGATGGGCACGCGAACGTCTTTGCTTTACAGCCAATTTACACTTGGTAGGCTTGCTCTAACACAGAGGTGCTCAGACTTGAACGTCGATTGAGCTCAAATAGAAACATAACTTTAACACTAACCCTAGATTTCTGAATTATGAGTATGAAAATGAGTATATAATACATAATTATATCAAACTAGCTGACCCGGCAAACTTTGTTTTGCCATAAAAACACCAAACATTCATCTACCCAACACTACTCCACCTACCCAACACTACGCCACCTACCCTACCCTACCTACGTTACCCTACCTACACTACCCTACCAACCCTACACTACCCTACCAACCCTACCCTACCCTACCTACCCTACCCTACCAACCCTACCCTATCTACCCTACCCTACCTACCCTACCCTACCCAACCTACCCTACCCTACCCTACCTACCCTACCCTACCTACCCTGCCCTACCTACCCTACCCTACCTACCCTACCCTACCTGCCCTACCCTACATACCCTACCCTACCCTACCTACCCTACCTACCCTACCCTACCAACCCTACCCTATCTACCCTACCCTACCTACCCTACCTACCCTACCCAACCTACCCTACCCTACCCAACCTACCCTACCCTACCTACCCTACCCTACCTGCCCTACCCTACCCTACCTACCCTACCCTACCCTACATAAGAACCTTCTCCCAACAATAACGAACACAACAAAAAAAGAATAAGCGAAATCGGTCCAGCCGTTCACGCGTGATGCCGTGACAACGGAAAACGGGTTTCATTTTTATATATATAGATGAAAATCTGTCAAACGGTTTGACAACTACAAATTCCAAGTCAGAAACCAACTAAAAATTATGAATAATTTAGGAAAAACGAAAATTGTATCAGCCTAGCTGAGTAATTTCAGAGCCCTCTGCTCTGGTCAAAGGCCGACCAAGTTCCAGGACATCTTCTTCCAGGCCTTCTCGAATCAAGACCAAACTTCTACTACGTAAAAAAAAACGGAAAGTTCACGTACATTTTGATGCAATAGGCAAACTTTGTCATTGCAGCCGCGGCCAAATGGACGCCCAAATCTAATAGGGGCCGTTATGGAGCCTAGAGACTGCAATGATAAACGCCCACGTGTATCAAACGAGCATTTTCAACACACTTGATCGAAAAGACAAATACGATTTCATAAACATATTTGTTAGGAATAAATTATTGTGATAAATGGCTCGCGATTTTTTTGTACGACGCGTTCGATATTCATGGAGACTGACCACCGAAATTATAAATACAATAAATTGAATAGGGGGGACTGGCCACCGCACAATTCCACACGAGTGCGAAATAAACTTCATTGCGTGCCTAAAAACGGTGCGGTGGGCCAATTTTCAAACAATAAAGAAAGCTCTCGAGTTCAACGGTGTGCACCCCTGTCCCAGCCAGTTCTCTAGGTGTAGACGCCAATGGGCAACTGACGGGGTAATTGTGGACGGTTGAACGTCTTCTTTATGACGTAGATGATCCTTGGCGGCTTAAGAGCTGTAATTAGACATCAGCCTAGGTGTTAACATGATTCTCAGAATGTGGTTTTAGTATTGCGTGCGTCAGGAGCAGGCATCCATTCTTCGAGTATTATGGTGATTTGCAGGTGTAGAGTTTTTTGAATGTAGTGTTTATCCGATGAGGAAGGCGCCAGTGTCTATTGCACAGTTAATACTAGCATAGACATCTGTTTACTCTATCTTTAGGTACCTCTAGCTAGCTCATTGGAGTGAAGACAACAGTTAGCCATAATTATATGGACATAATGAGGATGAAAACTATAACGTCAGTTTAAACTTGGAACGTTGACTACGGTCCAGAAGTAAAGCTGTCACTGTACTACGGGCGTGAAAACCAAATTTACATTTAATCATAATTTAATATCTTAAGGTTGTCCTAGTCGACGGCACGAACTATTATGTGCGCGGGGTTAAAATGCATGCTATCTCATCCGACAACATGTGCGAAAGAGATAGATGCTGTGATGAGCAGTAAGCAGCTAGTTTTGCAAGTATGTAGCGAAATGGATGATGATTTAGGACGAAAACGAGCGCGCGAAATTTTATAAACAGACCTTTGGGAGTCTAGATATCATGAAAACAAGTCGTGTTTTTAATTCAAAATAAAACTTTTTACATTGTTGAACTACTAATCTATCCCTGTATTGTGGCTGTTTTGCAATTTTTCTTCTTCTGGTATTTATTTCCGCCCAAAGATGCGTTAAAATTAGTGTTGAAATATGGAACTTTCGACGCTCATAACTTTCAAATATATTCTTTTTTAACTTTTCGTTTCCATTCAGGGTCAGATAATGATGAGACAAATAGATATTATTTCTTATTTTGAACGTACATCGTTTAACAGTGGAGTAATCACCAGACTACGTTTGTATGGAAGAATGATCGACTAGTGCAACCTTAATGCACTGACATTCATTGACCCGTAACTCATATTTGCCATAACTAATCTGATGTATCGCAAAATATTTACAAAAATAATTTAATTAGGACCCAAACATAAACAGTGGAGTTTGAAATATCGGAGACCCTGCGCTTGCGCATTGGGTCTCCGATATGCCAGCACCTCTAGCGGCAAATGCATACGCGGTTATGTTAAGAACTATTTTTTTCAGAAACTGCTGCTTTTACATGACTGAGCTTCCCTGTGGTTTTTTGTAATGCTTTAAGAACCGTGTTAGAATTTTAGAGAAGACCTTAGAATCTTTTTACCGACTTCATTTGACACTTTATGTATGTAATATTGTTGGAACTGCACAATATGTAAATATTGTGCAGCTTTATGTTACTATATGGGCTTCAAAATATGTGTGTGAAATTTCATAAGTGTATGTTTGTATGTATGTATGTTTGTATGTATGTATGTATGTCCACGCATTTCTACGAAACTACTAAACGGATCGTGATCATTCTTATTTTATTGGATTAGGTATCTCTCAACTTAGGGAGCAGTGTAAGTTTCATCAAAATCGGTCCAGCAGTTTTCAAGATATATGTATGCTCCATCATACAACCGTACTCCTTAGCGACAAATAGCACGAATGTGTAAATTGAGTTATTGTGGGTATTTTGTTAATCCTTTAGGTACCGCACTATAGAAATAATTGCTCATTTTTTGTGATGGTGTCCTAACACTAAAAAGAGAGAAATAAAAAAAATCCACATAAAAAATAAACATACTTCAAAAGAAAAACACTAAAAAGTGTACCAAAGATACCGACTTCCGAAATAAAAATTATATGTGCACTTTTTATTTTTTTCTTTAGAAGTCGGTTTATTTTTTGTGAATAAGTTTTTATTTGTGTTTTACTTTTGAAGACGGTTTTTTTCTTAGCCTAATTTGTGTCTTACTGCAGAGCAAAAGCTTCTTCTTTCTTTTTCTTTTAAACATCTCTGTTGCGCGCGATCTCTGGCCAAGTTTGACCCTTAGGACCTAGTGGCCAAAAACTAAACATATTATTATTACTACGCTGAGTCAAGAATATAAAGAAAAATGTTCCAGACTACGGCCAGTGTGTCCGCTTCTTTAGAACAGCAAATAGTCGCACAAAAGAAAGCTAAACTAAACGTATTGTTTATTATCTGTCCTATTTATTTTAATAATACGGAACAAGAAAACTAATTAACGATAGATACTGTGAATGTGTTAATATTGTTATTATATTCTTACTTATGCTTCAAAAAAGATAGTTTGATCTCTGCGACATTTTATTATGTCAAACTGACGTATACAATATTGTTACCGTATTGATACTGACAGCTGTCGCAGAGATCAAGCTATCTTTTATACAGTTTAAGTAATAATAAACACAGAATAAAGTTATACCATGTATACACCTATGAATATGTATGGTTATTCCTTTGTTATTCCTGGTATAACTTTATACCGTGTTTATTAGTAAGAGGGTTAGACTTTTTAGTTGTATTGTGTTTTATTTATGACCGCTTATGTGGGTTTAGTGCGCTAATGTTCAAGCGCTATTGCTGATTGGCCTTGCGTGCGGACCAGGGTTGTTATTGATGCATATTTTTTTCACATCAGCTGATGCTGACGCTGATGTTTTGTCATTGACATCAGCAGATGCTGATATATTTATATATATATGAAATGGATTAAAATCAATCAATCATCATTATATATATATATATATCTATACTATTTTTTTATTATTATCTATACTAAAGGGTCTTTCAACAAGGACGGGTCGATGTTAAAATTGAATAAAACATGATGTGTGTGAGATATTAACGAAATTTATTTTTTATTTAAAAGGCCCATTTATGCCATTATGGATGGAATATGACATCGTTCAAATGTCCGCCGCGGCTTCGTATGGTGGCACGAATCCGAGAGATCCAATTTTTAATGACTCTAGGTTATTATCCCGGGCATATGTTCTCTTGGGATAATTTTCGACATTCACGCGGGCGAAGCCGCTGGCAGAAACTAGTAATATTATAAAGGGGAAAGATTTGTTTGTTTGTTTGTACCGAATAGGCTCCGAAACTTCTGGACCGATTTAAAACATTCTTTCACCAATAGAAAGCTACATTATTCGTGAGTAATATAGGCTATTTTTTTGTCCCGATAACGGGTCCTGTGGGGTGGCCCACGGGAGCGAAGCCGCGGGGAACAGCTAGTATATATATCTATACTAATGTATATCTATATTAATCTATATTTATACTAATATTATAAAGAGGAAAGATTTGTTTGCTTGTTTGTTTGTTTGTACCGAATAGGCTCCGAAACTACTGGACCGATTTAAAAAATTCTTTCACCAATAGAAAGCTACATTATTCCTGAGTAACATAGGCTATTATTTTATACCGATAACGGGTCCTTTGGGGTGGTCCACGGGAGCGAAGCCGCGAGGAACAGCTATTATCTATACTAATATTATAAAGAGGAAAAATTTTTGTTTGTTTGTTTGTTTGTACCGAATAGGCTCCGAAACTACTGGACCGATTTAAAAAATTCTTTCACCAATAGAAAGCTACATTATTCTTGAGTGACATAGGCTATTTTTTTATCCCGAAAACGGGTGCTGTGGGGTGGCCCACGGGAGCGAAGCCGCGGGGAACAGCTAGTTATATGGGCGGAAAATGGCCAGAAAAAAATCGCGGTGCGTACTAAGCCAAAGCCCCGCTCTCTCTGCGTCTGCATTCATGCCACGACAGGAACATCAGCATTAATATTCAGCATCTATCAATAAAGGTGCTGATGTTCACTTAAACCTTGGTTCGAACCCCGAATTCCCTGGTTGGCGCAATGTTATTGACTTTTTCCATCTGGAATATCTCAGTAGTAGCCCGGAGGCAGCATTCGGTAGATGGTAAATAGATTGCACCACAAAAAAAAAACTGTTTATTCAACTTGTCTGTTCTTCTCCACGTAGGTATTTTCCGAACGGATGGTAGAATCACTTAATCAAGATCCAGCCCTAGTTGTCCCCCCAGCGACGCCCTGAGCCGAGGTTGGTATCCCATAGGTCCTATGCTCTATAGGTGATAGTCCTCAGCGTGGTCGCTTAAGACGACGACTAACGCCAACGACCTTGAGGGAACGAAACGCGCTCGCGTTTCACACCCACGCGACCCAAAATTTAGTAGATTTTTGTACTTTCCTTATTATTCTATGACTTTAAAAAAAAAGCTTCAGATCAAAATGTAGATAATTAAATTGTCTTTGAGATGGTGTCGATTTCATTAAAATACGCCCAGCGGCTATGGTGCGATTTTGTCCGTTTTAGACACAACTTTAGAAATCTATGTCATACGAATAAAACTCAAAATTTGCTTAGATCAAATTATTAAGAAAATGGTCTAATATAACATATATTTTTTCCAAAAAATTACGACTAGCCATTTAGACGTGATTCTCATTTTAAAATCAGCTACTCAAGGGAATCGACGCCTTAAGTTAAGTTTTTGTGCCTGGCTGGAGGCTCTAGTTTAATCTCCACAAGGAAAGTCCGGTTATGCAGTAGTCATCACTTGGTTGAACAGCGAGATGACATTATAAAAATAAATCCTTTTAATCAGACTATTTAAATGTCTATAATAAATATATTTTGTTAGTATTACATTATCTTAAAGCTATGTTAGTCATGAGGATATTAGTATGTAACTTATATGATTGAACATAAATAAAAATGAAATTTAAATAAATAAATTAAAACTAAATTGAAATAAATAATTTAAAATGGACTAAGATGGAAATTAAATTCAAATAAATTATTAAATCAAAATACAAATAATTAAGTGACATGTAGCCTGCCATTACCTCCATGGGACTTTAAAACATAACTAGCGAAATGTTGGTGTCACATCACATCATCAGCCTATTAATGTTCCCACTGCTGGGACACATGCCTCCTCTCTGTGAGGGAATGGGCCGTAATCCACCACGCGGGCCCAGTGCGGATTGGTGGATGTCACATGTCTTCGAATTTTTGGTTCTAGGACATGCCGGTTTCCTCACGATGTTTTCCTTCACCGTTTTGAGAGCAGTGGTGATGAAATAATTTACACAAAGTAAACCGCCTGCCTGGGCTCGAACCCACGACCTACAACTTGTAAGTCGCGGCCGTAACCACTGAGCCACCACTGCTCTTCAATGTTGAATGTTGGTGTACTCATGTATAATGTGATTTTTTATTTCGTGGACTAAACTGACATTTGGGGGGTTAAAATAGTGTCGTACCCTAACTATCCTGAGTGATTGAAAGTTAATCGAAAATCGAAGTAGATCGAAAATGAAACTATTTCACGGCATAAAAAAATAATATGTTTAGAAACTAGCGGCCCATATTTAGTTTCTACTCATTTATGTCAGACTTAATTTTTATCGATTGCATTTATTTTATTGTTGATTTCTTATTTAACACAATAAAAGTTCATGTACTATGTGTATGAATACTGTTATATTTAAATATATTACGTTTATATTCATAAAACATTTATTTACACCAATTAGTAAAAATAAATTCAGGAGTCATGTCACATCGATTCGATGAATCACTTATGATTGAGCCTTACCTACAACACTATGCTCCGCGCTTGCAACATTTTTAAAAAATAAGGTCAATAGCAGCTGTCAGTTTAGTCCACGAAATTAAAAATCACAGTATAGGTGCATCTACTAACCCATTGGGGAATACACGCGTGATGCGATGTAATGGGTCCGTGGCTTATGCCCCCAGTGGTCTACGCACCCGTGGCCTATGCCCCCGATTCGATAAATTTAATATAAATATTTTTTTGTGCTTTTTCACTTAGTACAGTAAATGAGAAAAGTGTTTCACCATAATAAAGTATTTTTCCTGATTATAATGAGGACGGCAACAGGATCATCGTATTTGTATCAGACATAGCTTTGGATGAAATTCAAAAAGTGCACCACTTCTTCTGTGTCGGTACATTTGATTGTTGCCCGTGTCCCTTCAAACAGATTTATACTATCCACGGAGATATTGGGAATAATTCAGATGAAACCAACATTGTGCCCATATTTTACGCACTGCTGGTTAATAAAGAAAAAGGGACATATGAAATGATGTTAACGAAAATTCAAGAAGCTTTGCCAGATTTCAAACCGTTAAAATTCACATTGGATTTCAAAATGTCAGCAATAGGCGCAATAAATAACGAATTTCCGACTGCTGAAATTCATGGGTGTTTTATACACTTCCAAAATGCCATATACAGGCGGGCAAAATCTCTCGGATTATTAGAATATGAGGAGACCACACAGTACGTAAGACTGTGCATCTGCCTTGCGTGTGTGCCAAAAGAAGACATTGAAGACGGCTGGCTTGCCATAATGGAAAACAGGTAATTAAGTATTTTTTACACTTTAAAGCTGATCTATTCCTGATATTTTTACTTTTGCACAATCATTTGATCGATTATTTGCTTTTCAGTATTCCAGACGACAAAGTAACTAAGTTCAACGATTATTTTGTTCAACAATGGCTTGAGCCTTCAAATATAATCGCAAAGTGGTGTTGCTATAAGGAAAAACATAGAACCACTAATTTAGTAGAGGCCTGGAATGGAAAAACCACCTGGGCACGAATCCGTCTTTATTGTCGTTTTTAGAAATGGTCAGGATTGATATTTCTACCTACGGCACGGCACTAGCTCGGTAATATTATTAATTTTATTTCTATATATTTTTTTTTTTTTTTTTATACTATGTATAGGCCTGTGTTTGACCACAATCTCACCGTGGTCAGTGATGATGTGGCCGATGGTGGTAAGCACACAAAGCCTAGAAGGGAACTGGCTCTCAAGTGCTGCTGTCGGAACACACCGGAAGGTGCTTGGCGACAGATTTTCAACTTGAGGGTGGTTGCCAGCCAGGCGGGTACTACAAAGTACCCTACCACCGTGCTATGGTTTCCTCACGATGTTTTCCTTCACCGAAAGCTTAAGCTCATTGTAGGATTCGAACCCGCGACCTTCGTCTCGGTATCCGACGTCACTACCACTGAGCTATCATCGCCTTCAAATCTGCCTATATAAAACAATTTAAAATGTTCCAAAAAATATGTATAATGAAAAAGAAATGTATTATGATACTTACGTAGTTTTTTATTTCAGACTGAAAACCAAAAACATTCCTGTGAACAGACGAAAGAACAACACAAGGAATAATGACAAAATGATTGCCCATTTGACAGAACAGTATGTAAACAAAAAAATTACCATAATGATGTTTTTAGAACAAATCCGCCCATATGTGGCAATCAGTCCAAAAAAGTAATTATATAACTTAGTGAAAAGAGATGATTTTGCATGTATACTATTTTTAAGTTTTAATATTTGAAATTATAATTTTTATATTTGTTTAAGTTTTTACACTTGATTATTTTTTTGCTTAGAAAATTTTAAAACATTTGACTTGTAAAAAAATTGTTTATTATTTGATTCAAGCCTGATTATTTTGTTTTGTTATTGCTATTGGAACTGACTGTTATAATTAGTTAAAATAATTCTCATTTGTTTATAGTTTCATAGTTGATTACGTTTAATAGAAGTTAGTTGCTCTGCAGTAATTTTTAAGACCGACTATTTAAAATCACTATCTTATTTTATTACATTTAAGACTGATTATTATAATTAAGTTGAATGATTATCTTGATTATAGGTGATGAAAACTGTGATTTATATACAATTTTTTTACTAGATTTCTTATTGAGATAAATAAATCAATATTGAAAAATAACTAAGACTTCTTCTTCTTTTTACCAATATTTAGCATTTCTTTGTTTTAAATATAATCATGATTTAATATTATAAATAAACCAATCAATATACATTTATTATTTTTGTACAACATTTTTGTGCCTGACAGTATATTTGATCAAAAACTGCTTAGAAATAATTTAATCGAATCGGGGGCATAGGCCACGGGTGCGTCGACCACTGGGGGCATAAGCCACGGACCCGATGTAATGATAGTTGTGTCTTGTGGTTGTGTTCGTCTTCTTTTTACCCGACTTCCAAAGGAGGGTAATGTGTTTATCAGCCTATGTATGTATGTATGTATGTTTGTTCCTATGTGGCGTTGGCCGATTTTGATGATTCGTACGTCATTCGATTTGTCTTAACCATGCCGACTGCCGACTGCACAGCATGATTTACATGAGAGTGTTACGTACGAATTTGCCAAGCTATAGTTCCTACGTAAATTTTCAAATATTGATTTATTTAACCACTCTCTCATCAGCACGCTCACTCGCACGATAGTATCATTCATTGCTTCATAAGGTTTAAAAGTCCGGTTACTCGATGGCGTAAAACAAGCAATGAATACTGTTCATCATCAGTCTTATAATGTTCGCACTACTGGGACACGGGCATCCTCTCTGTGAGCAAGATAATGAGCCTTAATCCACCACGCGGGCCCAGTGTGGGTTGGTGGATGTCACATGTCTTCGAATTTTGGTTCTAGGACTTGCCGTTTTCCTCACGATGTTTTTCTTCACCGTTTTAAGAGCAGTGGTGATGGAATAATTTACACAAAAGCGCCTGCCTGGGTTTGAACTCACGACCTACGATGCTTAAGCCGTTACCTCTGGGCCACCACTGCTCTGTGAATGAATACTGTTGAATAGTCTCTTTAAGCTTTTAATCATTGACTTGTTACTTAGATACTTAGATTATAGGTACTTTGATTATACAATGGCGGTCTTATCGCTGACAACGATATCTACCAGACGCATTTTGATTGACTAAAAAATAAATAAGTGCGTAGTCTGAGGTTTGGTAATGACGGTGTCAACCCAAACTGGAATCCTTCTATTTCCATCACAATTCTAATTAAAACCACAACTTATAATGAATAATATCAAAACCATAAACAAACTGACAGTAATAAAACCTCTTTTTGCAAATACGGTATCCTTTTCGCACGAATCACTGGCTATAACCGCGCAATTCAAATAAGGAATGTAGTTTAAAATAGCGATGCGTCGGCGCAAGCGCACCCCGTGACGTCAGCAGGAATTTGACTCGGAAATGAGTCACAGACGAGTCGCCTTAGTCTGCCTGAGTCATAGAATGCGGTCCAAGTTTCTGGTGCTTTTATATGACGCGAACTTTTTAAAATTCGAACGGATTCTTCTTTGTCTATGACTGTGGTTTTGGCTCTGAAGGATCTGATTTTTTTGGTGTGCTCTAAGTTGGCATATCAACATGACTTTTATTCAAAATTATATAGCAGTTTGAAGAATTTAGTTTTGGGAATTTCCAAAGTTTTCCTTAGAATGAAAGTATAGGTAAGTCTAGTTTCGTTTCGATGGGCCATCAAGTGAAATAAATTACAACGTGCCAGTTCTTTTTAACTCCCAAATTGTTAATTACGCATTGCATCTCCAGCAGCCTTATTGCGTAATGAATTTGGCAGGAGCAAAGGGAAGAGAATTTGTTGTTATAGCGGCAACAGAAATACATCATCTCTGAAAATTTCAACTGTCTAGCTATCACGGTTCATGAGATACAGCCTGGAGACAGACGGACAGACAGACAGACAGACGGATCGCGAAGTCTTAGTAGTAGTCCCGTTTTTACCCTTTGGGTACGGAACCCTAAAAAGACTTTAGTTATAAAGTCTTCATAACTTAATTCACCAGTATATCTCGAGCCTCTTCACGGTTGTTTATCAAACTACTGTTTGACAGCCTGGGGTCAACTTCATCCAGCCAAGAATCAATAGATTTTAAAATTAGAACCGACATCGTTTTGAAAAAAGTCTTAAGTTATAAAAAGAGTATTCATAACTGAATTCACCAGTTTATCTTGAACCTACTCACCGGTTGTTTATTAAACCACTGTTCGACAGCCTAGGATCAAATAAAACTGGGTGGTGTCCAGGACAATGGACAATGTGCGTGCATGTTTATACTGTTTTTGGATGGGTTTGCAAGATACTGAGCTATTGTTGCAGATTCTAAATCAAAACTATTATTGCTATCGGTTTTAACTGTGCTTTATTCTGTTGAAAAGGGCCTTAGGAACTAGAGTTTTTCCTGCGGCTTCGCTCCCGAAGCATATTCAACTTTTTGTGGAAAAACCTATGGCACTTTAGCGAGAGTGTAGCGATAAATGTAGGACTGCGTTCGCTCAATCCTTTGGAAATTATATTTGCCCTTGCATTTACAGAGTTAATGCGGTAATTTTGCGGTTTAAAGAGGTAATGCGGTTACAGACATCCTACTGAATATCCTAAGTCATACAACGAGATTTGGCTCTCGTCCGTTTTATCCTCCAATATTGGACCAATTAAAATAAAGGGTCTTTCAACAAGGACGGGTCGATGTTAAAATTGAATAAAACAAGATATGTGTGAGATATTAACGAAATTTATTCTTTCACCTCGGGTCCTAATGTGTGGGGGCGAATATTAATGTGAGTGTGATATACTAGCTTTTACCAGCGACTTCGCCCGCGTGAAAAAGTGTTTCATCATCCCAAGATAACATTATACCGAGATAAAATGTAACCTATGTGCTATTCCAGAATCAATCTCTGTGCCAAATTTTATCCAGATCCGTTCAACCGTTCTGGCGTGATTGAGTAACAAACATACATCCACATTCAAACTTTCGATTTTATAATATTAGGTTACATATATTTGGATAACATGGGTGGACAACAGGTGCACTTCTGCTTAATCCTTCAGGTGATAGCTATAGGTGTAATATTATGGTATTACATTATTTAGATTACCGGTAAAATTTTATCCCTTTACGTATTGAATAATGTATATTATTTAAGTTACCGGTAAAAATTTAGTTTTGTGTTTTTGACTTTTAAGGGCATAACACATTGTTCTTATTCCAAATAAAGAATTAACTATCAACCTATTTTCCTGTTACCCATATAATATGTCAATATTAAGGAACGAGGAATTGGAAGTTCCCAATGTAGTTTAATTGTAAGTAGTTCTATTAATATTTATTAGCAGTCTGACGGTTTTTATTTATTAATTCCTTACGCTTAGTCATTCTATTATATATTATTATTTATTTTTATTGTTCTAAATACTTATTGCCCGTTATCCCCAAAAATATTTATAGCCATCCTGGAGGCTATAATCAGCAAGTTAGATTGGAGCAAGACAGGAACTGTGTATAAAGGGCGATTACTTAAGTCACTTAAGATTCGCAGACGACCTAGTGTTGTTATCGGAGTCCAGTTCCCAGCTACAGCTCATGATCAAAACTTTACATCTAGCTAGTGTCAAGGTGGGATTACAAATGAATCTCACTAAAACTATGGCAATGACGAATAGGACGAGAAGATTAATAACAATTAATGGAGAGCCACTTGAATATACAGATAAGTACATCTATCTGGGTAAGCAAATCAGTTTCGACAGAAAAAACAACGAACTTGAAGCCGAAAGAAGAGTGCAACAGACATGGAAAAGATACTGGAGTTTAAAGGAAATCTTTAAAAGCAACCTCCCTATAACTATCAAAACGAAAGTTATGAACTCCAGTCTCTTACCATGCTTGACGTACGGATGCCAGACGTGGAAGTTCACCTCAAAATTAAAAAATTAAATTACAACATGCCAACGAGGACTAGAGCACAGCATGCTTAAAATAAAGAAAATATATAAAATACGACATACTAAAATAAGGTCAATAACCAAAGCAACAAATGCACTGAATTTTGCGCAAAAACTTAAGTAGAAAAGGGCTGGGCATGTCGCGAGGCTTAAAGATTAGAGATGGACCCTAAAAGTGACATTTTGGAAAGGTCCTCCAGGTAAAAGAAGCAGAGGAAGACCATTGACACGTTGGGAGGAGGAGATTGCAAGGACAGCCGGCCCAAACTGGAAACAGACTGCACAGGACAGAGACAAATGGGCATCTTTGGAGGAGGCCTTCACCCAATATGGGGTTCCTGCAGATATTGCTATATAAAACTAAATGATGTTAAGTTATTATGTTATTTTAAATAAGTTAATAGTTAATAAGTACCTAAAGCAGAAATGTAAATAAACTAGTAAAGCGTATTAAAAATTAAAAATAAGTAAAACAATCAAAGTAAAATTAGTTATTTGATATTAATTAATTGAATTGGGTAAGTAACTCAAAATAATGTAAAGTAATTAGTAGGAAATAAAAGGCTTTTTTATTTTATTTATTTATTTTAAATACTTATTGCTCAATAAAAATATTTGAAATATTTGATATATCCAGAAATGGAATCTACTGAGTTAATGTTAGTCGTTAGTACGGAGAAGAATTAAAGAATAAGTAAAGTTAAAAAAATAACCCCGACACGATTTAAAATAGTTATTTATGCTACAAGTGCGGAAGGTAGGTGAGTGAATAAATCGACACGAGTCGGGAATCATCTTACGTACGTGTATCATAAAACTATTTTTTTTTTTGAGAGGAATAAAAAATATATATCTGAACCATTCAAGCGCGCTCAGCATATCTACAGATTAACTAATAGTTCCTCGGGCATATCTATTGCGCATGTGCAAATAGCTGTCACGTCGTAATGCAAAAAGGCACGATTAAAATATACGTTCTGCCAAACATATTTAATGAATATTTAAAATGAATTTTTTGATTACATCTAAATCTAGATCAATTAAAATCGCCTTTAATGAAGTTTTAGTTATATTTTACTTTTTATATGAATGATAATCTGTACTTAACTAACTTTTCTCTAAAACTATGCGTCAGACTGACAACAGAGGTAAAAATAAAAAAAAATACAGAAAAGTAAAAAGCACAAGTGAAAAAAAGGGACACTTTCCGCACAGTTTGGCTGCTTGGAAAACGCTCTTTTCGAGGACATGCATTGTAAAAACATTTTTATTTCATGCTTTCTAAAATACATAATTTATCTAGTATAGACATGCTGCGATCGACAATCCATTGAACACATAATTATGACATGACTAGCTTCCGCCAGCGGCTTCGCCCGCGTGAATGTCGACAATTATTCCAAGGGAAAATGTTCGCGGGATAAAAAGTATCTTATGTGCTATTCCAGACTATAATCTATTTCATCTAGATCCGTCCGGCCGTTTGAGCATGAAATGTATAAACATATTTGTATGTTTGTTACACACTCACAAACTTTCGCCTTTATAATATTAGTGTGATATCTTGCGAAAATACCGCGAAACAAACAGTAAAACGCCCATAACTTTAGAACGGCTGAATCGATTTTCATCAAACAAGGGGTCTGTAAATTTTACTTGTACGATAATTATGTAGTGATAGTATAGATTGTTTCTTCACAAAGTGGCAGCTGCAATTACAAAAAACCTATTGGAATAAATCACGCTCTAAAAAGTAAGAAACAAGAAAATACACTAACGAGCAATGAAAAAGTTCCAGTGACATAGCACCAAATTACTCCTAAACGGGAAAGGCTAGCTTAATGACGCCGTCTGCAATATTGAAGTACATTTAACTGCGCATCAGAATATTACCAACTAAAAAAGTAAATATTGTGTTCAAATTTTAAATTAAATGTGAAAAATTAAATTAAGGTGTTTGTTTGTTTTTTATTTTTTATTTTGTGGATGGAACTTTTTCATTGCTCGGCAGTTTATTTATATCCGTAAATTTACCGGGGTCGTATGCCACCTTTTTTTTTTGTTCCGGGTTCTGTCAGACTCGTACTGGGTGCAGCAAATGAAAGGGTTTGCTGAGAAGAATTCGAAAACAGCTTGTTTTAAAAAGAGTTTATTAATGAATAATTTTATTTTGTAAATATGTAGCGTAGTGATTATTATAATAAACATATATAGGTTGTTATATTTAAATTTTATTTTGTACCCATTCACAATGTTGTCCTTTTAACCCAAAGGTTGACACTGGTAGAGAATGCCTTGTGGCATTAAGTCCGCCTATGTACCACTATTGTACATGAAGTTTAAATAAATAAATAAACATAATTGGGGGCAAGTCTATTTATTGCCATCAACCGGGACAAAAAAAGGTCTCCAGGCTGCTTCTGAGAAATTCCAGTTGGTAAAACCCAAAAATATTTTGCCCGGAGTCGAACCCAAGACCTCCTGCAGCCTCATTGCGTAAGTGTATTCGGCAAGGCACAGGGTTTGACCGCCATCAATCGACCAATCACATGCGAGATGAAAAACGATGAAAACGGATTTCCGTCTATGTGATTGGTTGATTGTTGGCGGTGAAACCCTGTGCCCTGTCTGGTCAGCAACAGTGCTTGCAACCATTAGATCAACAAGGCAGCTAACAATTTAGGTTTACATCAGAAATTAAAAGTAAATCAATCTGCCTAGCCTTTTCCCAACTATATTGAGGTCGGCTTCCAGTCAAACTGGATTCAGCTAACTGCTAGTGTTTTTATGGAGCGACTGCCTATCTGACCTCCACATCCCAGTAACTGGGTAACATGGTATCCCTTATCAAGACTGGTGTCAGATCTCAAGCTTCTGACTACCTGTAACGACTGTCAAAGATCTTCAAATGACAGCCGGGACCAACGGCTTAACGTGCTTGCCGAGGCACGGAGGAAACTCAGTATGTTGGAATGGTCACCCATCCACGGACCGACCTCGTCAAGCGTTGCTTAACCTTGATGATTGACCAGTGCGGCTGTTATTATTTAACCATGAGCTCCTCATCAGAAATTAAAAGTAACAAACGATAAAACACTTAGGTTTACATTCACACTAACACATACGTCATACATAAGCTAATTTAAATAAACAAACAAGGTACTATGTACAACTATCTAGTACATATATGTTTGTTTGCAAAGAGCAACGACTCTAGCCAATGATGCGAGCGACCATTATGCGGTGGAAAACAATATGATTTGTTTATACTAGCCAAATGACGGGGTTTGCTTGTGAATTTTAAAGTTTTAGTAAAGAAAATTGTATTTGGGAATGTTGGGTATTTTCTAAAGGGACAAATGTTCAAAGGTGTTAAAATAATTACAGATTTGTAAAATAAAATATCTGGTAACCACTCCCATAAACGACTATGTATAAAAGATGTCCTACTAGATTGTAGAAAAAAAAACAATTTTTTTCCTAAAAATCCTCTTGCTCTGGGTGTTTGTGTATGTGTGTTTATTTGTTTGTAAACACACCCACGAAAATGGTGAAATTTCTAGTACCTTTGGGCACAGATAATATAATACTAACATACAGATGTATCATCCCATTCAAAGAAACCGTGCCGACGTACTGTACTGATTATTTTTTGTGCATCGATCGCGTTCGTTTCCGTTCCACGGATATAGATGGTGATCAATCTATCGCCGTGGAACGGAACCGAACGCGATCGATTTACAAAACAATAATCGGTATAATCAGATGAAAAACGCTAATTACGTTGGCACGGTTTCTTTGTATGGGATGAGGCATCTGCATGCTAGTATTATATTTTCTGTGCTATGGGGCAAAGTACAAAAAAAAAACCGGCCAAGTGCGAGTTGGACTCACACACGAAGGGTTCCGTACCATTACCGCAAAACACTGCATAAAATTCACGTTTGTTGTATGGGAGCCCCCCTTAATTTATTTTATTTTAATTTATTAATTATTATTTTTTGAAGTAAATATACAACTAAATATTCTGTGAATATTTCAAGCGTCTACCTGTTGCCGTTATTAATATCGAGCAAAAAACGGCAAAAATATCACGTTTGTTGTATGGGAGCCCCCCTTTAATATTTATTTTATACTGGTTTTAGTATTTGTTGTTATAGCGGCAACAGAAATACATCATCTGTGAAAATTTTAACTGTCTAGCTATCACGGTTCATGAGATACAGCCTGGAGACAGACGGACAGACAGACAGACAGACAGACAGACAGACAGACAGACGGATCGCGAAGTCTTAGTAATAGGGTCCCGTTTTTACCCTTTGGGTAACCCTAAAAATGATGTTTTTCATTCTACGAGAGACACAAATCAGCAAAGGCTGAGTGTTATTTTTTTTACATTAACTAAAGTTGATTTGCAATTTACAAAAAAAACCTTGATCGAGTGTTTACCTACGTATTATTTTTGATACTGCCTAGTCCCAAGCTTTAAATTTTATAAAAAAGATACAGATTTCGGGACCAACACACCATCAATTTGACTCGATTTTAATTTTATAATAAAGATAATGATTTCGGGGCCACATACGAGATGGAAAACGCGATATGGATTTCCAGCGATTATTGGGACAAACCCACCGCTCTATTCCCAAACCACTGCCACTCTTGAAAGCCAGAATCAACAGTGGCAACCACCAGAAAAGCGCCGAGGCAATGAAGCTCGACGAAGTCCCGGAGAATGAATTTAACTGTCTTGGATCCCGCAACGAAATTAATCAGAAAAGAAAAATGGAGGAGTAAATGGAGGAGTAGGAAAAAAATAAAATACAAATCCAGCTATTAGTCAATTGATGGGGACAAACCCTTTGCATTGGCGAATTCACTTATGCAATTAGGCTGCAGGACTTTATAGAAAGAGTTCCTGCTCACCCCTCCATTTCCATGAACAACATTTAAAATATTCACAGAAATACTGATATACATTACAAACATTTATGTAAGTACTAACTTCCGCCAGCGGCCTCGCCCGCATGATTGTCGAAAATGATCCCAAGGGAAAATATTCCCTATGTGCTATTCTAGACTACTATATCTGTGCCAAATTTCATCCAAATCCGTCCAGCCGTTTGAGCAAACATACACACTCACACACTTTCGCCTTTATAATATTAGTGTGGTATTGTTATCCCGACCTTGTTAAGTTTCAACTCCTTGTTCCACATTATGGGCACCTACTTAGAATGTTATTTTCACTTACCACGTGTAACCTACTTTAAGCCAAGTTCTCGAAATTAGCGGCATTATAAACTGGACTCATTAAACAATCGCCTGCCGCTGACGGTTAAAGTTAACCGGTCCGTTTGCCTAACTACATTTTTAATATTTGATCTATATTTAATATTTTTCTAGTTAATATTTGATCTTAATTTGGAGTTGTTTATGTTTTGGAAACTCTATTTTCAGGGCTTTTAGGGAATTAATGACGTCATTATTGCATGATACTGATGCAATTGTACTGCGTGACAAAAGCACTATAATGATAACTTGTTAAGAGGTCGTAGCTGACTTATACCACACCGCTTCCACCTGGCAATATAATGTTCATTTAAATGTGAGCTTCAGGGCGTTATCTGTAGAAATACTTTATATTGACAACACAAATAAGCAGACAGCTCGCTGAGATGAGATAAGCCTACCACCATCGTACCACTCGTCAGCTGACGTCTCGATTACCGCATGCTTACCGTGCGTTGTACGCACGCAGTCTGCTCGCTTGAAGCACGTTGCTAGTTTGTCGAAAGCGGTCAGAGTGGGGACAGCTAGTTAACTGCTAGCTGTAAGCTCTTGGATAGCTGGTTGCCGGCGTATATATGTCGATATACGATAGCTGTCGGCGTGTGGACAGCGAGCCGTCATATCTGGTGTTGTGCGGGAGCGGGGTGGTGTAAGTTACGACCCGTCTGTTTTCTACGATGTCTGTCAAGCCAGCCACACTATTCTGTAAATATGAAACGTGAAAACTAAGGTGAAGTGAACTTAAAGTGAGCTAGGTTATTCTATGTAACCTTACCAAGGAGTTTTAACAGAAAGATTTTGACAACATACTGCTGCTGATGATCGGGTTGGAGACCATCCCCATCATAATTGTCTGCCTTCATGAGCGAGTACATCTTCTCTGCCGCCGCCATCCCGCACAGGGGCGTATTTATCAGTAACAGAAGGCACACGTGGCACATTAATATGTCTCTTCTCACAGAATGTATTATTTATTTTAATGACACTACATTTACCTGTTAGTGAGTGTTTATTTAATAAAATTAAGTGTTTTTGAGATGCTCGGTTTTACTTATTCATAGAAAGACTGCTTAAGAATTTATTTTTGATATCGAGTGCGACAATTAATACATTATAATTTTTGTTGGATGTCTGCGAACGCCCTAATTCGCCTGAGGCTCCCAATTGGTCAAATTTCAATTGGTCTACGGAGCACCGACGAGTGTTTCGGAAAAGCATGCGTTTACAATTCCTGCCAAAACTTTAGCGCAGCACTCAAGGTCGTTATTTATTAAGCAGGAATTACGACACTGAGTTTAGCTATGTACCAAATGAAAATCTATCATTTACAGTACCTACATACATTATTACAGTCCTAGTATTTACAGTCGTTCGTCGACTTGTATCTTGTGTGTGTCCTGGCAGTTGAGTGTGTCATGCTCATGTGTTGGATCATTCGGTTCCCTTCATGATGGTTGAGATGAGTGGTGCCAATCCATGCGTCTTGTTCGTGAACGGGCGCCATCAGTTGGGAATGGTCATAACTTGGCTGCCTCGGCCTGTTTTTAATTTTGTACTTTTTGTACTTTTTGAATTGTTTGTTTTACTCCAGACACTTTTACGTGCACGTCTTTTTACATCGTTCATATGTACTCGTATTTTTACAACAATAATGATTTAACCAAATACTTGTAATTAAATCTAAAGGAAAAGAGTGTCCGTAAATATTCGTGCACGTTCTTCTCCATAGAGACCTATACTGACGTTTTGGAATGTGCAACTAGATTCATCATTTTTTTTGTAGTGAACTCATTTTTAGGGTTCCGTACCCAAAGGGTAAAAACGGGACCCTATTACTGAGACTTCGCTGTCCGTCTGTCTGTCTGTCTGTCTGTCTGTCTGTCACCAGGCTGTATCTCATGAACCGTGATAGCTACGCAGTTGAAATTTTCACAGATGATGTATTTCTGTTGCCGCTATAACAACAAATACTGAAAACAGAATAATATAAATATTTAAGTAGGGCTCCCATACAACAACGTGATTTTTTGCCGTTTTTTGAGATAATGGTACGGAACCCTTCGTGCGCGAGTCCGACTCGCACTTGGCCGGTTTTTTTTATTATTTTCCAGCATATTCTAGAGAATTCAAAAAAACAATAGCAACAAAACTGCCTAAGATTCTTCGAACCGAATGGCTGTACTCGTAAATACAGAGAATGGACGGAGCTTTTCGTCGCGGTCAGAAAAGTGTGAGAGCGATAAAGCAAACGTGCAGCCAGTGTTTGTTCTTTTCTAGAATTCTGATTGGATCACCACACAGATTTGTATATAACCTTCGTCACTACAACCAACAGAAAAGAGTCTAGTATTTTCTGCACAATCGCTGTCTTTTTGGTATATTTGCCTGGCACATGCTGAGCTGGCCTTGGTGCAACTTCAGAGTTTCACCGCACGTTGGTCCTTATTTAAATTTATTTTATTTTAAGTAGAACTTATGTCAACTTCTTTGTATTTTTAATGTGTTGTAATGTAAATATATATTTTCAAATACTTATTTATTTATTTTGTTTTTATGATATACGTAACTGCTTTTGTGTGTTGTGAGTTATCTACCTATCTACAGTAAAGAGTGGAAAATTATGTGTGGGTACTGCTCAGTCCATTCTCCTTGTCTATGGTTGTACTACCACAAAGCACGAGCGAAATATAGTTTTTCAAGAAACCCACGAACGCGTGACGCATCGCTAATATTCTAGGTACCCCTTTACAATAAACATGTCTTGGAAGTATACCGTACAGATATAATTGGGTTTGAAGCAATAAAGCGAGGGGCAGTGGAATAAACGTCCATTTCTTCAGGCACACGTGGATATCATAAAGAACACGTTGAATGCATGACCTCCTTCCTATTTTGTAGTTTGCAAAATGCTTGAAAAATTTAATCTTTTGCGGCAAAAAACCTTTCTGATTGTTACAATACTTCATCATCATCGTCATCAGCCTTTCAATATTCCCACTGCTGGAACACATAGGCCTCATCTCTGTGAGTAAGAGAAAGGGCCTTTTTCCACCACGCGGGCCCAGTGCGGTTTGATTGATGTCACATGCCTTCGAATTTAGGGTTCTGTGACGTTTCCTCACGATGTTTTCCTTCACCGTTTTTAGAGCAGTGGTGACTGGTGATGAAATATTTTTTTTTTTTTTTTTTTTTTAATTTTGCCCCACACTAGGAATTTCTTCCTGTATCGTGGGTGCGTTTACAAACATATAAACTCACATACACAACACCCAGAGCCGGAACAACTATCTGTAGGTCATACAAATATTTGTTCCGTGCGGGAATCGAACCCGCGACACGCAGCGCAGCAGTCAATCGTTCAACCACTGCGCCAACCGTGCGCCCAATTTATACTAAGTAAAGCGCCTCTCTGGGATCGAACCCACGACCTACGACACGTAAGCTCCCCCTATATAATACATCTGCCTAAGAAAGGTTCAACATTTTTCGATTTTGGTGGTGGTCCGTGTGAGGAATGAAATCCGCAGTACTACCAGAAAGCCGTTGATTCGTGTTTTATTGATTAACAAACTTACAAACTTCAAAAGATACCCATGAACTTTCAAATATTGTATAATACCTATAACTAGCTTCTTCTTCTTCTTCGCCCGCTTGAAAGTCGAAAATTATCCCGAGGGAACATATTCTTGGGTTAAAAAGTTAAAATTATCCTATGTGCTATTCCTTTATTATATAATCTATCTCTGTGCCACATTTCATCGAGATCCGTTCAGCCGTTTGAGCGTGAAGAAGTAACAAACATACAAACATACAAACACACTCACAAACTTTCACCTTTATAATATTAGTGCGACTAGCTTCTGCCAGCGGCTTCGCCCGCGTAAAAGACAAAAATAGTCCCGAGGGAACATATTTCTGGGATATAAAGTCTGACTTTAATCTATCTCTGTGCCAAATTTCATCCAGTTCCGTTCAGCTGTTCTGGCGTAACTGAGTAACAAACATCCAAACTTTCGCATTTACAATATTAGCAAGATAAGATTAGGACAGAATACGGCTGCGTTTCCACCAGAGATGTACGAGGATGCGTAGCGTGGGATGTGTTTGTTAAGAACCAATATAATCATTTAATTTTCTTAGGCTCTCTCAGCGCAGCTCTAGTGGAAAAGCCGCGCGAGGTTTGTTTACATACAAAACAAGTGAAAATGTGTTGCGAGGGATGTGTGCGAGGAATGTGTTGCGAGAGATGTATGCTAGGGATGGACGTGAGCAGACTGGCCGTTCTATTGACTTTGTCGCTAGTTCTAGCGGATTCCTGAGTGGTTAGCGACAAAAATAATTCAGACTTCTATTGACTTTTGAACCATATATATGGCGCTAACCATATATAGCGAGCGCTCTCCGCTCCCACCACACCTCATCTGAAACGAGCCCGCTACACATCCTTGCAAACCCAATCTGCGCACCGTTTCACAGCGTCACTACGCACCCTCGTACCGCTCAGCAATCTAGCAGATCTCTGGTGAAAACACTCACACCATTCCACAGCCTCGTTACGCATCCTCGCACATCTCTGGTGGAAACGTAGCCTAAAGCGGCAATCGGGATGTGCATATTCTGCACTTCCTCAACAATTTTTATTTAAGGCTGAAACGCAAACAATACAGTTAATTCACTTGATTCCGTATAATCTTTGCCTTTACGCTGTCAATAGCTACCTATTATACTTGTATATATGCAATAATGAACGCTAGCGAGGCGCCTAACTGCATTATGATGCAAAAGCTGTTGCTATGAAAGTATAGAGCCGCCTGAAAAACTTTTTTATTGAAGTGAAAACTTCTTTACAAGCGTTGAGCGATAACTGGTAGAAGCGAAATGCTAAAGGTGTACACTAGAGCATTTTCGCAAACTTTACAATGTAATGTAACATTCTTACGGATGGTACAATACAGACAAATGCTCAGTTTCCCAAAAGCATTTCCATGTAATGTAACATTCTTGCGAATGTTCGATGCCGTGAGCATTTCTTTGTACCTTGCGTTCATTATTGACCTCACTCCACGTCACCCGCGCTCGGACCTTTGCTCGATTAAATGTTACACCAAAAGGCTTGTTTGTTATTAGAATCAGTTTGTAACAAAATATCGAGCGTCATGTTCGAACTGTGGTTCGATGTTCTGTTTCACGCAGCATTCACGGTTTTAAATTTACTCGAACCACAGTTAGCGGCATTCTATTTTGTGGTATAGATTAGAGCATTATAGTCTATACAACAAAATAGAACGCCGCTTACTTACTTTGTGTCTATACTCACCCTAATGTGACAGTGTCATCAACATGCTAATGTCACAGCGTTATCGACATGCTGAAGAGGCGTGTGACGGAATAACTGTGCTTTAACTCCTGTTGGCAGTCTCCATGTCTGACTTTTAAAAATATTTTCTTTACTATTAAGTTACCTACGTACGTAAATTTGTAGAAAAATCTTACGGCAGTACTAAATATATTAAATAAACTGTTTTCATTTACCGATAGTGAACTTTCGATGCAAGAATTTCTTTCAGGCAAATAATCTACATAAACGGTAATACTAGTAGACCTATTCTTCTCTCTTATCTTTTTATATTATTAGTTTACAGATAATAATTTTGGCAGTAAACAACTACAAACCAAATATTTAGGTGCTAAATATTTTCTTTAGAACCTAAAAACTTATCAAAGTCTACTTCCGAGCAAAGATCTATAAGTATCTATAATTTCTACATTGAATGCATTTTGCACACTCGTTTTATTTTATAATCACTAACTATAATAAACTGTTATTCAATTGTGGTACTAAACTAGCAATAAAAAATACCTCCAATGTGCAAAATCCATTCAAGAAAATCATAGCCAACCGTTAGTTTATCAATTTATTTTTAAACTCTGCTTTGACACAAACCCCACTTCTTCTTCCTTGCTCAGTGCTCCGTAGTCTATGGCCTGGATCTAGGTTACACGCGCCGCTGTGACGTCACGATACTGTGCTAACAAGATAAGGTGGCCACACGCTTGCGTGGCTCTTGAGGATAGAAAAAACAATCTTAAAATAGATGTAGGGATTTGACGTTGTCCTTTTATTGAGACTGAGGAAAATCATATTTTTTGTATGTTGTTTAATATATATGTTGTTAGATAAATGCATGATAACAGAGGAAAATGTGCAATTACTTTCGGTTGGTACTTATTTTAGAAGTGAAAACTTCTTTGAGCCTGAGATTCAGTGACATATAATGTGACGTATGACGGAATAACTGTTTTTGTGTGAGCACTATAGTCCTTTATAGAAAAACTAGCTTAGGCCATAGTTATGCTTACAGAATTAAAAAGAAAATAAAGATATTTCGTTTCAGGACAAACAGAGCAATTCATTATTTAAAAATAATCCAAAAGGGAAGAATTTTTTTTTTTACAATGCATGTCCTCGAAAAGAGCGTTTTCCAAGCAGCCAAACTGTGCGGAAAGTGTCACTTTTTTCACTAGTGCTTTTTACTTTTCTGTTTCTTTTTTAATTTTAACCGCAACGTCAGCCCGTCGCATAGAGTTTTTATTATTTGAGAAAAGTTTAAAAAATTATCATATATAAAAGGTATATATATCATATATATCTTTCATATAAAAGGTCAAATAAAACTAATACTTCATTAAAGGCGTTTTTAATTATTCTAGATTTAGATTTTGATCAATAAATTATTAATTTTAAATATTCATTAAATATGTTTGGCAGAACGTATATTTTACTCGTGCCTTTTTGCGTTACGACGTGACAGCTATTTGCACATGCGCAGTAGATATGCCCGAAGAACTTTTAGTTAATCTGTGGTTATGCTGAGCGCGCTTGAATAAGCCCGCCATTTTTATTAATTTTTAATTGGTTCAAATATATTTTTTTATTTCTTCGCACAATGCATAGTAAAATGTTGTATGATACACGTACATAAGATGATTTCGGACTCGTGTCGATTTATCCACTCACTCGCTTCGCTCGCTGGTGAAAAAAAATGCCACTCATCGGAAATCACCTACCTTCCGCACTTGTAGCGTAAATAACAATTTTTTTTCATATTTCAGCTTTAGTTCAGGAATATAATGTGTAGATTGTACAATTAAGCATGTCGTACTAGTCTTTATGTACAACTTGTTACAGACAATTAAGGAAATCGTTAAATCGTCACGATTATTCAGAAACGTGACGTATAGGCTCAACAACTTACTACCATTGCTACGCACTTTGACGACAAACTGACACTTCTAGTTTTTATTATTTTACTATACTTCTTAAAAGATAGCTTGATCTTTGCGACATATGTCAAACTGTAACAAACGCTATTGTTACTTTATTGACACTGACAGCTGTCGCAGAGATCAAGCTATCTTATATGAAGTATAGCTGGTGCCCGCGACTTTGTCCTCTTAGAAAAATATTCTTTCAGTAGCCTAACCTTCTCCAAGGTCAAATCTATCTCTATACCAAAATTTATGTGGTTCGGCCGTCGTCGGCAGTCTAGTTTTGAAAATTTAACAGAGTTACTTTTGCATTAATAATATTAGTATGGATATCATTGTGTTTGTGGTTATCCACAGGAAAAGTGGTTTGCACGTGTTATTGGCGATAACGTGTTTGAATCAGGTGGGTGAATCGCAATCTCAATTATTTACTTTTATTCTGGGTCCTAATCAATGTATTTTTTTGCAATCACTTTCCTTATTAATATTTATGGATTTATTCTAATTCACATCACATCATCAGCCTATTAGTTCCCACTGCTGGGACACAGGCCTCCTCTCTGTGAGAGGGAATGGGCCGTAATCCACCACGCGGGCCCAGTGCGGGTTGGTGGGTGTCACATGTCTTCGAATTTATGGTTCTAGGACATGCCGGTTTCCTCACGATGTTTTCCTTCACCGTTTTGAGAGCAGTGGTGACGAAATAATTTACGCAAAGTAAAGCGCCTGCCTGGGCTCGAACCCACGACCTACTACAACTTGTAAGTCGCGGCCGATACCACTGGGCCACCACTGCTCTATTCTAATTACTTGAAATGAATTAATCTAATTGTATGAAAGCCTTCTGAAACGGATAGTCTAGTTTATTTTATTATATTTATACATAATCTGTAAGAAATCATCGAGGCGACATGATATTCTGCTTAGAAAATAAATAAATAAAGATTAATAAAAAAAACTTATCCCGATTTTTTTCAACCCAATAAGGGACATGCCCAGTATCTCAATACTCCATTTCCACTACTCAGAATACGCCCTAAACCCACAAATGTTACATAAAACAATAAATAAACGAAACTAGATCATCAGTTGACTAGTTGGTAATGTTTACATTACATGAACCGCCAACGGATTCGCGCGCTCTCCAAGCCGCGCCATTTTTTGTACGAGAACGAACGGGATGGACGGTGACGCCGACTTTGCTTTTATATTTAGACAGTTAGGTTGTTGAACTTTATTTAGCATTTTACATACACTTTTCTAGGCATCATTCATTGTGATATATTAGATCAATGACGATACCTACGTTGAGTAGGCATACAATCTCAATTATTTGTGTCAATAGAGACACAATTCATGCGATAGGTGTTAAAAATGTTGTCAAATGTCCAAGGGTTATGCTTTTAATTCTTTGCCAATTATTAGGAATCTAATTATTTTTTTAGATTTTTCTTGATTGTTAATTTTATGTGTTGTTTCTTTTTGATGATGTCTTACTGGTGCGCCAGAAGTTCTCGTCGAGTAAGACCTACAACTACATACCCTATTGCCTGGCTTTTTGTTTTTTTAACTAAACCATAGATTCCACCTTACCAACATAAGATAACTTATTTCGATGCAATCGAAAAGAGAGCAAGTCCTTAGAGAAAATCAAATTGTAATTCTAAACTAAAAGGATCAAAGTATTTGGTCTTGCTATCTTTGGTCCAAAGATATGGAAACCCTACTCCTAGAGCTGTGATCTACACGAGTCTATGTACTTACCTATGTAGTAGGAAAGTACATAAAAGTGTTTTATTTGATCGGAACTGTACTCGTACTCAGTTCTCAGAGAGATGTCTGGTCGTCCTTCGCACGTTGTCGTTGAGATTTGTTATTTATCATATTAGTTTGGGCAGGCTAAGGCCCTCTTGCACGAAAAACTTTACTCAGAGTTAGTTGCTAACACGAGGTTAAATTGACAGTTTGTCATAGAATATTGGCTTAAGGTTACACTAGTCGACGGCACGAACTATTTTGTGCGCGGGGTTAATGGCGTGCTATATCAACCGACAACACGTGCGGAACACATAGATGCTGTTGTGTTGTGAGCAGTAACAGTAAGAAGCTAGTACGCTTACGAATGCACACTTTTTTTCGGTTTAGAACGAAAACGAGCGCGCGAAATTTTATTAAAAAGACCTTTGGGAGTCTGGATATCATGAAAAAATGACTGAATGTATCTGTTCAAAATAAAATTATTTGCATTGTTGAACTACTAATCTATCCCTGTATGGAGGCCGTTTTTCAATTTTCTTTCTTCTTATGGTACTTATTTGCGCCCAAAGATGCGTTAAAATTAGTGTTAAAATATGGAACTTTCGAAGCTCATAACTTTCAAGTAATTTTTTTTTTACTTTTTTGCTTCCATACAGGGCTAGATAATAATGAGACAAATTGATATCATTTTTTATTTTGAACGTACATCGTCAAACAGTGGAGTAAAAGCCAGACTACGTTTGTATGGAAGAATTTTCGACTAGTGTACCCTTAAGTGGCCAATGCGGATATCGTCAGTCCTCCGATTTGTGATCATGTTTTTTGACATGTTTGGCGTGCTATCAAAGATCGTTGTTGGGTTCAACTAGTGGGTCAGTGAACTTAAGTTTTCATGGTGAGATTTTTCCAGAATTGCTATTCTGGAAAAATCTCACTTGTGTGTGTGAGTGAACCTGAAGTGAGCTATCAAAACATTCAATCAAGAATGACAACTCATTTCAAGCTTACGCTACCTAAGTTTCATCATCGGAGTACAAGACGTACGGCGATGCGTCATCGGTACATGGTGGACATCCCACCCATACGCACCAAACGTTTTGGAAATACTTTAATTATTTTTTTTTTGTAATATAGGCTCGCGCTTGACCACTATCTCACCTGATGGTAAGCGATGATGTGGTCGATGATGGAGCACGCTTGCCTTGAAATAACCTATTCACTCTTGACTAAAAGACCCCTAGATTGTAGCTATCGGGAAACACAGACTCCGGCAGGGAATTCCAGTCCTTAGCTGTACGCATAATAAAAGTATTCTCAAAACGTTTAGTGCGTATGGATGGGATGTCCACCATGCACCGATGGCGCATCGCCGACGTCTGGTAGTCCGATGATGAAACGGGCTGGGCGGAATTAGATCATGCAATTCCATCGCACACTCCCCGCAATGTAATCGATAAAAAACCGACAAGCTGATTACTCGGCGACGATGTTCAACGCTCTGGAGCTTTGACTTAACCAGTGCCTCATCGCCGATGAGCCTCTTTGCCCGCTTTTCGATCGACTCTAGTGCATCAAGCTAGTATTTGGCAGATCCGTCCCAGAGATGTGAACAGTAATCCGTGCATGATCGAACTTGCGCTTGAACAGAACTTAAAAGTGAAGCTATCGACACAGAGTATCTGTCTGGATCTGTTGTCAGCAGAAGGTCCAAGCATTTCGCCGTGTGCGAATCAACATCCGGTACCCTCGTTGCCCCCTGGACCAGCTGGGTGAGGTTTAGCGCTAGCGAAAGATTACGTATCTCCCGTCCAGCATGATCAGTGCACTGGTATGGGAAGAGCCACTCCTGGTGGTGGGCATTAAAGTACCTGCGTGCCTCGGGTCCCGCTACCCTCCGCGACTAGTCTTCCGATACATCCATAACAGCACGCGTCAGGCTGGTCTACCTGCAGTGGAACAGCTATCTAGATCCAACTCCTCTAGTTGGCTACACCGAGCATCGTACCGGAACACGGCTAGGCCGTCTTAGCGGTACGTCTTTGCTCGGTGGGTGGTCGCAAGCCTTCGGCCGAAGCCTACCACCATTTTAGTGTCACCTGATTTGCACCACCCGGGGACCAAGTGTAGGGAATTAAAAAAAAGGGGTACACTCCTACGGACGTGGGTGACTCGGTCCCCAAAATACTCATTATGCGTACAGCTAAGGAGTACTACAACCTTGGGGTCTTTAAGTCAAGATTAATAATGTTACTTCTAGGCAAGCGAGCTTCACAGTCGACCACATCGACGCTTACCATCTAGTGAGATAATGGTCAAGCGCGAGCTTTTCTCTCTTTCTTAATTTTTTATTGCTCACCAAAAACAATATTCACAATAAGTACATGTACAAAGGCTTATCTTTAATATAAATAAAATAAAAATGTACCCTTTATGTGTCTAGCTTTAGGCATAAGAGTATCAAAATACATAAATTGTTAAGTTGAAGAAATTGCAGTAGTCTGGTGGCGGTCACTCATCATCCGCCTCCCCAATTATCTTATTACTAGCTTCTGCCTGCGGCTTCACCCGCGTGAAAGTTGTTTTTTTATGCCAAGGGAACATTATACCGGGATAAAGTATCCTATGTGCTATTACAGACTATAAACTATCTCTGTACCAGATTTCATCTGTTTAGCTGTTCTGGCGTGATTGAGTAACAAACATCGCATTTATTATATTAGTAAGGTAATTCGGGTCGACGATATAGCCAATCCGTACTGGAGAGGAGAACTAGAGTAAGTGAGGTCTGCTTGCAAATTTTTTAACGTTCACTTAAACTGTCTATTATTTACTACTCCTTATTTAATTCTTGGAAGTCCTAAACCCAAACAACAGTTTATATTCATATTTAACTCTACTTTATAGAATCTACACTATTATTTATTTGGTATTCCAGATACCATAATTACTCATTATTATTCAATTCTATAATATACATTGACGAAAAACTGCCTCATTGGTCTAGTGCTGCCTCGCTGGTCTAGTGCTACCTCGCTGGTCTAGTGCTGCCTCGCTAGTCTAGTTCTGCCTCGCTGGTCCAGTGCTGCCTCGCTGGTCTAGTGCTGCCTCGCTGGTCTAGTGCTGCCTCGCTAATCTAGTACTGCCTCGCTGGTCCAGTGCTGCCTCGCTGGTCTAGTGCTGCCTCGCTGGTCTAGTGCTGCCTCGCTGGTCTAGTGCTGCCTCGCTAATCTAGTTCTGCCTCGCTAATCTAGTTCTGCCTCGCTGGTCTAGTGCTGCCTCGCTGGTCTAGTGCTGCCTCGCTGAACTAGTGCTGCCTCGCTGGTCTAGTGCTGCCTCGCTGGTCTAGTGCTGCCTCGCTGGTCTAGTGCTGCCTCGTTGGTCTAGTACTGTTTCGGTGGTCTGAAGGTAGAAAGAGCTACTGCTGAGAATGTGATCCTGGGTTTGATGCCCGGGTCGGGCAACGTGTTTTTTCATGTGGAAGTTCTCAGTAGCAGCCCAGAGCCTGGATTTGTGCCCGGTTGTTGGGCTCGCCTCCTCTTATATGGGACTTAAATATAATTGATGAAATCAAATCAAATCAAATGTATTTATTTCAACTAGGCCATTATGCGGCACTTTTGAACGTTAAAAAAATTTACATGTTATAAAAAATTGATTCTACCTGCCTGCCTGATTCTATGCTGAAACATGAGTGTGCTATAGATGCATCTCTGCCAACCCCTTAGGGTAATGCAGGCGTGATGCTATATTATGTTATATAACTTGAGGAAAAGATAATGACTTTGTTTTTTTTCGGTTCCTATTATTAACGATTCAGAAAATTAAAACAACTTTTCTTTTCACAAAATTCACTTTTTACATCCGTCCATTACAAATGTTCGACGACAACTGACTTCTATGCGCTCGCACCACTTCCCACCACATGATTTCAGCACGTGACATAACGTGGTGGGGATTATATTTTAACGTTACAATTTTTACAAAGATAATTTTATGATTAATGAAATTAAATGTCCAAACACAATTTACCATTTCTGGAAATAGACTATTCAAAATAGAGTTTCTAACACTATTAAAATGACCTCATTTCCACATAACGCTTCACTGGGGTAAAATCCCACAACATTATTTAGGCCTTCCAATAAACGGTGATTCAGTCTCCTGTGTCTTACTAATGTAGTCTGAATCTAACCTTGAAGCATATTAGACCACTATCACGATGTCAGTCTTCATGGAAATTTCGGAGCTCGGTCACTAAATATGAATCACTTAACTAAATGGAATATTTAAGGGGATATAGAATCCTCCAGAAAAAAGTTGTAATAAAAAATCTAAGTTGATGTTGTTGGAAATGCTCATAAAACGCGTGATCCTCCGCCAGGGCATGTCTTACGACATGGCGGCAGTGCAAAACTTAATTGTTCGAACTATTATTTTTAGTATTCTACTAAAGAAAAAACATCGCTTATTATTTTCACACAAGTCAACTCAAAAAGTTTATGTTACTATTATAACCAAAAACATTATGGCTACTTTTGTAGAAAAAAATTGTTGTTATTTACACAGTTAGAAAAACAAATCTAATGGCATGCCACGATTTTAGAGTTCCGTAGCCAAATGGAAAAAAATGGAACCCTTATGGATTCGTCATGTCTGTCTGTCGGTCCGTATGTCACAGCCACTTTTTTTCCGAAACAATAAGAACTATGCTGTTGAAACTTGGTAAGTAGATGTATTATGTGAACTGCTTAAGATTTTCACACAAAAATAGAAAAAAAAACAATAAATTTCCCCATACTTAGAACTTAAACTAATTTTTTTTTTCATCAAACCCATACGTGTGGGGTATCTATGGATAGGTCTTCAGAAATGATATTGAGGTTGCTAGTATATTTTTTTCTAAACTGAATAGTTTGCGCGAGAGACACTTCCAAAGTAGTAAAATGTGTGCCCATCCCCCTGTAACTTCTAAAATAAGAGAATGATAGAACTAAAAAAAACATTACCATGTAATCTTCCATCGAAAACTGGTTAGGTAGTTTTTTTTTAATACATCATAGATCGTAAACCGCAATTTACCAAATACGGAACCATTCGTGCGTGAGTCCGACTCGCACTTGACCGGTTTTTTCTCAGAAAACCGTCAATCTTCAGAGGCCGGTTTTATTTAAAATAGAAAAAGTTTTAATCAAAAATTTAACCAAACACACTAACCACTTTCGTACAAAAAAAAAATTAAGCTATATAAAAAGCTAAAAAAATATATTAAAAAAAACAGAAAAAGTATTTTAATGGATTTTCATGAGTTTTGGCACAAAGTACATAAGCGGTGGCGCGCCGTGGACTGAAAATCGACAGTCTTCAGGTGCATTTTTTATAAGTAGGATAGAGTATTTAGTATTTTGCCCTTAGTTATTTTTAAATGACAAGCAGTGGGTAGCGTCATTTTTAACCGACTTTCGAAAAATGAATAGAGTCTAAGTTCGAATGAATGTTTTTTTATGTAAATTATACAAAATTATACTTAAACTAACTACTTATGCTATATACAAAAGAAAGGTACACTTAGGCGCCGAAGTACTCCTCCACATCGCTGTCATCCGGGAACGTGCCCAGAAGACTGGCAGCATTGCCACGTTGAATGGCAAGGCTGATTCTCTGGGCAAAGGAAGATCCAGCCCTCTGGTCACGCACAAGGTCGATCAGTCGGCGACAGATTTCCTTGAAAAGGAGACGTGAACTCGGGCCCCATGACCCAAGCGTTCAACCCCAAACGGCTCAAAACTGTAATTACCAATTAGGTTACAGTATTTGCGCCGCTTGAGGGCCTCAGCAGCCGCAGCAGCAGAGTCAACACAGCCCGCCGAACTAGGAACATGAGATGGCGCAAGGGTGTCTACACAGGTTGCGTCTCACACCAGAGGCCTACCCACCTTCCACGGCACCAACGTCATGCCATCTGGTCTCTTCCCATCGTCACGTACCAAGCCGTTAGGTTCTAATACAGCTGGTACGCTGGCGGTGATAAGGGCTCGACGAATAATGTCATTGATGCTAGCGTGCCGTGCTATGCGTCCTGCGCTCTTGCAACAAGATAGGCCATGGTGCCCAAGGCTGCCGACAGCTTCACCACATTGGCACCGCATGTGGAGCAACACAAAGTGCGCCTAAACGTAGACAGGTGGCGAGCCGAAACGAAAAGTCCATCATAGTGCTTATGGTGGATGTTTTTATGTTGTGTATATTCTCCGATTTCTCCGTGAATTGTGGACCGATTGTGAAAAATCCTTTTGTGTTTGAAAGGGTACTTTCTCCAGGTTTTACATAAATTTGATGCAGACCTGATGAATTGGTAACTTTGCAGATATACAACAGAACTCTTTAATAAATGACTGCAAATCTCTCGGGATTGTTGCAATCACATTTCTGTTTATTGTACATTATTATATAACTTGCCCACTAGGAACCTACCACAACTAAAAAGTTTAAAATAAAAAACTTATTTACCAAAAAATACAATTGACTTCCAAATAAAGATATTAGTTTTCTTATATATAGATATGATTCCTAAAACGACGGGAGGTGGGGGTCTAGAGCTGTGATGATTAATAAAATTAAGTTTACATTTTCAAATGTAAATCTCAATTATATGTTATAGCTGTTCCCCGCGGCTTCGCTCCCGTGGGCCACCCCACAGTACCCGTTTTCGGAATTATAAAATAGCCTATGTTACTCAGGAATAACGTAGCTTTCTATTGGTGAAAGAATTTTTTAAATCGGTCCAGTAATTTCGGAGCCTATTCGGTACAAACAAACTATATTATAGTATATATTACTAGCTTCTGCCAGCGGCTTCGCCCGCTGAATGTCGAAAATTATCCCAAGGGAACATATTCACGGGTTAAAAATTCCTATTATTCTAAAAAACTCTATCTCTGTGCCAAATTTCATCCAGATCCGTCCCGCCGTTTGAGCGTGAAGAAGTAACAAACACACAAACACACTCACAAACTTTCGCCTTTCTGATATTAGTGTGATACTAGCTTCTGCCAGTGGCTTAGCCCGCGTGAATAGTATTTTCTTATCCCAAAGGGATCATTATTAGCCTATGTGATAACTCTATAAACTATCTAACTCTGTGCAACATTCCGTCAAGATCAGTTCAGTCGTTCTGGCGTGATTGAGTAACAAACATACATCCATCCAAACTTTAGCAATTATAATATTAGTTAAATGCATTATGGACTCGTCAAAAGAAAATACATAATTTTCACCAATCTTGGAATTTAAAAGGCTAGCCTGAAACTAAAACTGTAGGAAATGAGGCACAAGATTACAAGAATTAAACGTATAGTTCCTATTTTATATTTTATTGGTGGAATTGAATCATGGTGTTTTGTAGAAAACATTGTATTTTATTATTCTAAGTGAGTTACAAGGATTGTGGGTGAAATTGATTGTATGCGCGTGGGAGGCCTACAATCTGAAGTTTTGTTACTTAAAGTTTTATAGCCCCTGGTGCAATGGTCGGTGTATGCAGATGTAAGGCAGATTGCCGTCCATTGCTCGGTTTGTATGGGGTCATCAGCAGTATTATATAATTATGTGAAGTTGAATTTGAGGATCATGATAATTGTGATGAAATAATCACTGTGATGATAATCACAGTTACCTAAAATGTCCAATACTGAAAATTACCCTATATCTACCTTGGCACCAATATTTTATTATTGTCTATAGGCTCGCGCTTGACCACTATTTGTACTGATGGTAAGCGATGATGTGGTCGACGGTGAAGCACGCTTGCCTAGGAGAAATCTATTCACTCTTGAGTTAAAGACTCCCAGGTTGTAGCTATCTGGAAATACAGACTCCGGCAGGGAATTCCATTCCTTAGCTGTACGCACAATAAAAGTATTCCCAAAACGCTTTGTGCGTACGGGTGGGATGTCCACCATGTGCCGATGGCGCATCGCCGTACGTTGGATATTCCGATGATGAAACGGGCTGGGCGGAATTAGATCAAGCAATTCCATCACACAATCCTCCACTCGGCTTCGATGTCCAAAGCTCTGGATTGCCATGACAGCTTTGGCTTGACCATTGCCTCATCACCATGAGCCTCTTGGCCCGCATTTCGGTCGAGGTTTCAATTTTTTCAGTTGATTTTTTTTATGAAATATACAGGTTGAGTTTTTTAAGAGAGCATGGATGGCCAAATCCGAAACCATGATGAACAGCGGAAAATACTCAAAGGATTTACGAGACCGATTTTGATGAAAATTAAAACAGCATCATTGGATTTTTGAAAAATCAATATTCCTGGCCAGGAATCGAAACCGTTGAAGAAAAAGCAATTGTTGTATTTTATACTGGAATAAACTAAAAAAAAAACTAAAAAAATAAACAAGGAGAAAATCATGCTGTGCAGTCGGAGGATACGTCTGGTTTTGCTCAGCCAGCTTGCGAAGATGTATCCTCCGACAGCACAGCATGATTTTCTCCTTGTTTACGTCTTTTAAGTTCGCTTTTTAAGCAGTCGGGTTTTTGATTTTTTTAATTAACTTTTTTTATTAATAAAATATTTTTTCTTCATAAAATCTACGATGACTCGTATCATTTGTAATTGATGACATGAACAAAAAACCGGCCAAGTGCGAGTCGGACTCCCGCACTAAGGGTTCCGTACCATTATCGCAAAAAAACGGCAAAAAAATCACGTTAGTTGTATTGGATAAATACAAAAAATAAATAAATATTAAAAAAAAAAAAAACACACTTAAATATTTATTTTATTCTTTTTTTAGTATTTGTTGTTATAGCCGGCAACAGAAATACATCATCTGTGAAAATTTCAACTGTCCTTCTATCACGGTTCATGAGATACAGCCTGGTGACAGACAGACAGCGAACTCTTAGTAATAGGGTCCCGTTTTTACCCTTTGGGTACGGAACCCTAAAAATTCTTCGGAGAATATTCTAAACGAAATCATAATTATTGTCATGCTGGATGTAGTACGATGCTTGAGTTGTCGAATTCGGCTATAATAGTGGCCAACATTTCATTACTTAAGGTTTAACAATAAGTATTTGGTTTGTTTTTACTTTTAATTCATAGATTCTTATTACATAAACAAATATTTATTTGTATGCAGCGTTTTTGCATATCTTAGTAGCGAAGGTATTTCACCATCGCTTCTTCAACTTTGGTTCCACTGTATGAAACGCAGCACAACAAACTCAAAATCGTACGTAAGTAAATATAGATAGTGCCGCGCAGCATTGTTACCAGTGTATGCGGGGTTCTAAAAATTTAACTTTAGGGCTATTCTAGAACACAATTACAAACTCATACTTTTCGGGAGGCGTCTGTTTCTGTGACTGATCGGTTCGAGCTCCTCGCATCCAGTCTCAACTTCGAATCCGAATTTGAGACTGGATGCGAGGAGGTTGCTGGTTGGCTTGGTTGAGCTTTGTACTCAAGTACAAAGCCCAAATTGCGGCCAAAAAACTGGGCATCCTAAATAGAGTAAAGCGATCCTTTACGTACAGACAGCTTTTAACTACAGCTACAGCTTTTACAAAGCGCAAGTCTGATCCTGCATGGAGTATTGCAGCTACCTTTGGGATGGCTCAGCTAAGTATCAGTTTGCTGCGCTTGACTTGGTGGAACGCAGATCTAAGAGGCTCAGTGGCGACGTTGTACTAGTGGATGCCAAGCTTCAAGCTTGGCTCATCGCCGTAAGGTTGCTTGCTTGTCGGTGTTCTACAGACTGTACTTCGGTGAGTGAGCTCAAGAACTCCACGACCTCATCCCACCTGCCCCCTTCTGCCATCAGACATCTAGACGCACTGCAAGTTATTGGTGTTATTGTGTTATTACACCAATTGGCACCAAGCGCTTCCAAACATCCTTCATAATGCGCACAACGAATGAGTGGAACTCACTACCTGCGTCTGTGTTTCCGAACGCATTCAACCCGAATCTCTTCAAAGTTAGAGTGAAAAGGCTTCTTTTGGGTAAGCTCACTCCATCATCGACTCTGTCTCTGTCACCTCTGACCTAGACTAGAGACAAGAGCAAAGCCATCTAAAACAAGAAAAAAAATATGGTATTTTACTTTTGTACTGAATCTTGAGATTTGACCCAACGCTATGCTGATGTACCTATATCAAGATGTCTCGTCGACTCAAGTGTCTTTCGGAGACCTCTTAATGTACTAGATAATGTTAACTTAATGCTGATAAGGTTTATTTAAAGAATTTTAAGTGAATTTTGCTTTCTTTTATTTAACTCAGTTTATTTTAGTTTAACACTGCACATAAAAAAACTTTTTTTTAGCGATAAATAACTTTCTTTTCTGAAGTCGGTCTCCGAAAACGAAAAACAATAGGTAAATGCCAAAGACACCGACTTCGGAATAAAAAAATATTTTTCGCTTTGTAATGTTTTTTTTTTGGAAGTAGGTTTATTTTTTTTTGTTAAAATGGTTTTTATTTTTCTCTCTTAGTTTTGGTACCTAGTTCAAATTTCCATAGGAATCATTTAAAACCAAATCTCATGACGATTCCAATAAGCCCTAACACGACTAGGATACATTGTTTGATTTCGGACTTCCAGTGCCCATCTTCCGGTTTGATCATCAGATCAGGTTAATGGTACTTACCAGAACCACTTCATCAGAACCACTTATTTGTAAGTATTTGTTTCATCATAGTCGGTTAACTATTCAAAATATCGAATACCCGTGACATACTTATCTTTAAGGAGTTCCAGTGGCCATCTCTGGTTTCCTTCATCAGTTCCACTTCACCAAATGATACTTTCAGAGTGCAGATGATTGCATTGTCTCGATTTCTCCAGGATCCCATCATCAGATCCTAACATGATGACCATGGGACTACCTAGTCAGTATACCCTTTTAAACAAAAGAAGAATTTTCTAAATCGGTCCAGGCTTCTATGAGTAATCGAATCGGGAATATTAAAAAATGTAAAAAGATGCCAACGAATTGAGAATCTCCTCCTTTTTTTTAAGTCGGGTAAAAAAGAAAGTCATTATCTTTTCCTCAAGGTTTGGCAGGGATGCATCTATAGTACACCCACATTTCACCAGTTATGATTAAGTCCCATGTAATAGGGGGCGAGCCCATCATCAGGCTCAAATCCAGCCTCTCGGCTGCTATTGAGAACTTACAGATGGAAACCCACATGTTACCCGACCCGGGTATTGAACCCAGGATCACATTTTCAGCAGTAGCGCTTTTGACACTAGACCAGCGAGGCAGCACTAGTCCAGCGAGGAAGCACTAGACCACTAGACCAGCGAGGCAGCACTAGACTAATGAGGCAGCACTAGATCAACGAGGCAGCACTAGACCAGCGAGGCAGCACTAGACCAGCGAGGCAGCACTAGACCAGCGAGGCAGCACTAGACCAGCGAGGCAGCACTAGACCAGCGAGGCAGCACTAGACCAGCGAGGCAGTACTAGACCAATGATGCAGTTTGTCCTCAATTTATATTATGGTATCTGTAATACCAAATAAATAATAGTGTAGATTTTTACACAGGGCCTAGTATTATTGATTTGATTTAAATAAAACTGTTATTTGGGTTTAGGACTTCCAAGAATTAAATAAGTATTAGAAAATAATAAACAGTTCAAGGCAAAGTTAAAAAATATGCAAGTAGACCTCATTTAGTCTAGTTCTCTTCTCCAGTACGGATTGGCATTATGCGTCGACCCGAATTGTCTTACTAATATTATGAAAATGGCGTTCCCTCGTTTTCCATGGGATCCTATCATCAGATTCTGACTTGGTGACAATGGGACCACCTCGGGAGTATACCCTTTCAAACAAATAAAGAATTTTCAAAATCGATACACTATTGAAGGAGAAATCGGCGAACATACATAAGTTCTACGTATTCTGTACCCGATGCTGCATCAACACCAGCAGTATTTAATACCGGTTACATCTTCAGGTTATGGTTTAGCTATTACCCAAGGATTCTCCTATTCTGTTTTATGGGTGTCTTGTTGTACCACACATTAGCATGTACTTTCTTTCATCTTTTATTTTTTATGTTTTGGCTTCGCACGGTTTGTGCATTTAGCCAGGTTCAAGTTTATAATGGTAGTTCTAGTTTCTTTAGGTTTCAGTGTAGTTTTTAGTGGGTCCTAGTTAGGCCCCAATAAAATGGCGGTAACTTTATTGGAAGCTTCTACGGAGTTTTGTCGACAACATGTACAAACTCATGTTCTACAGCTGTGTTTTACTTGCCCATACTCGTGCACGTTCACTTATATTATTAGAATAAAAAACCACCATTTTCACCCACTGTTAATATTCAATTTAACACAATTTTAGGAAAATAAAACAGAGAAGTAACATAAACGCCATCACGTTCCCGCCGATACTCTCTCTTCAATCTTTATTGACCCCTATAGCCATGGCAATTTATGCAAAAGCAAAAGAGTTGAAATATGTCCTACCAATTGGAATTCAAATTTTTGAAATTTGATTCCGAACACAAAATGTAATAATATTTTTTTTTTTAATAAACCGCCTAGTAGATCTAATTAATATCAAATAATTTAGCATTTGTTAAATTAAAATGCCCGGCAAATATCGAGAGCTGGTAGTGTCAACACTCTGATGACATTCAGATACAGAAATAAATGTCTACCCTTTGTGCAGGCGGACGAGTACGATCGCGATGGTAACAGCTAATGTCACAGTGCAGGGAGATGGCAGTAAGTTAAACTTGTGTTATCTGTAAGAGTGGGCCAGTCTGATAGTTTACCTTTTTAACCGACTGCCGAAGGAGGGTAATGTGTTTATCAAACTATGTATGGATTTTTGTTCCTATGTGGCGTACATCATCTTGTTTTCAATCATCTGGTCATCTGGTTATGGTCAGCCAGCTCGCGAATATATATCCTCCGACTGCACAGACTTTCTTCTTGATTACGTCTTTTTAGTTCGCTTCTTAAGCTGTCCGATTTTTTATTTTATATTTAATTTACTTTTTTATTTTTTTTTTTTCGATATTTTATCCTCGTGGAAGTCTTTTGCGTTCTGACAGATTTTTACTGACTTAAACTACCCGAGAGGTTAGGACTTTTGACCTAATTTTGTCCGGAGCGCTTCTTTCTCATGCTATTTCTACCAGAGGACTACGGATTGTGTGAATCCGTTAATGTTAGAAGGTTAAGCAGCCTTCTCCTGAAACCTAATCTGGTTTAGCTATTTGTCTGCTAGAGATTCTGATGTTCTGAAAAAAGCCATTTTGGTCGATATGCTCCTTGTTTTTTTCTGACAGCAAAATACAAGAGAGAGCGAAGCGTGCTTCTATATTTTCCACTCCATTTTTTGACTGGTTGTTACACGGCAATCGGAGTAACGTTGTCAGCTTATTACAGTACTTGCTTGTATCTTTTTGATTTATTTATTTATTAGATGGAAAACCAACAGCTATACATAAAATTAATAAACAAGTTGAGTATGTTACATTAAGCCAATTACAGGTTCTCACGGCTAGAGATATAATAACTCTAAAGAGATCTTAGGGATCACTAGCAGCAGGCACAACAAGCTAAAGGACAAACAGACAGCTGACTTAATCCAACACTTGGGAAGTTATTACAACTATCAGGTAACCTTTATTATCGTTTGGTCCTTCTGCCCTTTCCCTCCACTCTTGCAGCATCGTTTGACCTGCAAACTGCGTACATATATACTGACTCTAAATATAGAAGTGAAGTGCCGAAGAGCGCGGACCGGCCGCTCCTATCGCGGATTTAAACTTTTTTTTTACGCGTTTGGTTGTATGTCGCACGCATGTCTGTATGTTCTGTGGGCTCCGATATGTGGAGCAGTAGGCGTATTATATTCGAAGTGGTTGCTAGCGTTAGAAGGTTTCACTTGAGGTTTTATAGAAAAATATATGTCGTGTTTAAGGAAAGGACATGGTTTTGGGAAATCTATGCGTCAGGTTCTGTTTTTTTTTAAACTGTAATGGACTATATTTATAAAGAAATAGACACTATAAATATAGGTAAATATGAATTACGAATATGCTAATCAATATTAAAACTAATAATATGGCTGTTTTTTATACCTAAGGCTGAATAAGGTTAGGCAAGTCTTTCAAAAATAATGATGAGAAAAAAAATACAATAGCAATAACATTAGAAAATAAACCAGCAGTTTTCAAAGAAAACATATTTAATGCTTTAGCATTATTTTCGTAACCTATCATACCAATATCATTATTAATCTTCACCACTTGACGTTTAGCATCCGCCATATTGGATTTCTTGTGACCTCGTAGTCTAGGCCTTCAAGGACACATTCTGCATCACACATCGACTGTATTTGGCAGCCATTTTAAATTTCCTGTGACATTTTTGAACACAATAGCTAAAGCCTATGAAGTCAAATTCAATGACACCCAATTGGTGAGTAGCATGCGATAACAAAATATTGACCGCTATACTAATACTAGCCGACAATATTCCTAAATACACCAGCAGCCCACATCGGCTTTGCCCGTGTTGAACATAGCCTACATCCATCTCGAATATTTATTTTTAGGGTTCCGTACTCAAAGGGTAAAAACGGGACCCTATTACTAAGACTTCGCGATCCGTCTGTCCGTCTGTCTCCAGGCTGTATCTCATGAACCGTGATAGCCAGACAGTTGAAATTTTCACAGATGATGTATTTCTGTTGCCGCTATAACAACAAATACTAAAAACAGTATAAAATAAATATAAAAGGGGGGCTCCCATACAACAAACGTGATATTTTTGCCTTTTTTTGCTCGATATTAATAACGGCAACAGGTAGACGCTTGAAATATTCACAGAATATTTAGTTGTATATTTACTTCAAAAAATAATAATTAATAAATTAAAATAAAATAAATTAATGGGGGCTCCCATACAACAAACGTGATTTTTATGCAGTGTTTTGCGATAATGGTACGGAACCCTTCGTGTGCGAGTCTGACTCGCACTTGGCCGGTTTTTTACAAATGGTGGAAGAGTTTTCCAATAGGTGCAGTGATTCCGGAGATTAGCCTCCAGATATACACAAACTCACAAAATTCGCAATCTATCTTCAAAATTAAAAGTAAGAGTATGGTATAGAAGTGTAGATATATATTGTAATCTGTGGGATTCAAAACCATCCTTAATGTAGCAGTAGTCGGGTAAGATTTAACCAGATGTTCACTGCAACTTCTGATCTTAGTCATATTGTTTCTCAGTATTTATTCTGCATCGTGTGCGGGTCGACGAACCATCGCACTGTAGGCATTTTCCTTGTTTACTTGCTCATAGAATATTTATAATTGTTGTAACTATATACATATTTATTTGTAAGTATAGGTACTGAGGTGTAGTATTATTGTACTGATTGACTAATGTTTTTTGTTTAGTGTAGATTGGTACAGATCTGCCTTTTATCCGATTGCCGAAGCAGGCTAATGTGTTTATCTGTCTATGTTTGTATGTTTGTTCCTAGGTGGTGTTCTAGAGACCAAACGTCATTCTTACGTCAATCTATTCGTCTTAATCCTGCGAGTGTCACTGGCTACATTAAAATTGGAAAATGGCGAAATTTGGGCGCCATTATGTGAGGGACCAAATTTATCTTCTTCCCTGCCCATCGCGTGGGGTATCAATATAAAGGGTTTTAAGAGGTGATTTCAAAAAGATATAACACTTATAAGTTTAAATGTACCTACTAATTAGAAAAAATTTTTAACTAAATAGGTTTAACAAAAAAATAAATAAAGAAATCATAAAACCCGACTGCTTGACAAGTGAACTAAAAAGTCGCAAACAAGAAGAAAATCATGCAGTGTAGTCGGAGGATACATCTGATTTTGGTCATCCAGCTCGCGAATATGTATCCTCCTACTGCACAGCTATTTTATTAAAAATGGGATCACTTTTGATTACGAGTACCATCTCACCTGATGGCAAGCGATGATTTGCTCAACGGAACACGCTTGCCTAGAAGTAACCTATTCATTTTCTCTATATGTCTATTTTAATGTTTTAGTATGTCATTAACCACCTCCCAAAGAGGCCTTTCGTTCATAGCTTTACGTCCTCCTAAAGAAGTAGATATAGGTAAGTCTTTATATGAATTTCTAACATTCTGTCTTCTATATCATGAGGCTACATACGCAGACGAAAATAACTTTTTCAGTAGTCTCTTAGAATCATCAGCATCATCACTTCAGCAGAAAGACGTATGTAGCGGCATCGACGCCGCCACTTAAATTACGAACTAATGACATGACGTCACACAAAACCTGCATCGCGCAAGCATTGTTTTCGGCGCGATTAGAACACATACAACAGTCCGACAATAAACGTTGGGCAGTTGCCCGGACCAGACACAACTCCCGTCTGGACGGAGGATCCTCCCTTTTCTATGGAGGTTTGCGGGACTTTACAGTCTGTTCCACATACCCCTAAACGTACACTGTTGTTATAAGACCTCTTCCAAGGTGTAGCGTCTCGCATCCAGCAGTCCCTTAGAATAGCCAAGATCTATCTACAATCTATTACTTCCTCACTTAACTACCAGCTACGAACTAAAATCGTCGGATCAATAATTTTTTCCACATCACTCAAGATTTTAATCTGCAGATAGGCCGAGTCATCGTCTTACAAAAACCTACGGCGTCCAGTCTGGATCGGTACTTAGAAAATGACGTAAAAAATCTAGCCTTGGTTTTAAGTTACTGGCCGCTTTGTACGGATTCTTAAGTAGTTGGAAGAATAATATGTAGTAAGTATATATTATTTTATACAAACTTTTTGAACTGTTCCAATGTCCCAAGCCCAAACACAATGATGCTATTTAGTCTGGTTGAGGAGTTGCTATGGACACCTTCCGGCTTCATCATGAGACCAGCTCCTTATTACCATATTATTTCAATGTTTCCCAACAGAGGAGAGGAGGGTTATGTTTACATAAGTACGCCAAGTTTCAGCTTAAACTCTTAAGTGCCCAAAACGTGGATCCACGCAAGGCACAATGGCTTTTTAACTGTTTCGGTAATTCAACCGGTTAATCCGATGCCAGGAAGTGCTTGAAAAATGTATTACTAGTTGCCGGATATAAAGCTTGTAATAAAAAAAAATTCGCTGATTAGAAAAACGCGAGCCTTTTTTCATAAATATGTATGTTTTCTTCATCATTATATAACTTCGACCGATTCTGCCAATGTCAAGGTTATAAACATGCACGAGATTGGTGATTGCTAACCTAAATATATTTGAATTTTCGGTGTTATTAAATGGACTCTCTTAGGCTGGTTTTAGAGTCACGCTGACCGTCGGCGCTACCGCATGCCGATCGGCGCGTATAGTAGTCACATCGGATCTTTGTGTCTCTGAAGTAGTCTCTGCGAACCAATGCGCAAGAAACAGTTTGTTAACGAGTATACTGCATAGAGTAAGCGAGATAGGACGATGCGACAAACGTAAGCGAGTGAAAGAGGCAGTTATACAATGCTATCTTCTACTTCAACATTGACACAACAATAGCAACTGCGCAGGTTCTTGCAGCCAACTTCAGAAACACAAAGATCCACAGTCACAGTCCCCATCGATCTTTGAGAGTGACGGTGAAGGTAAACAAAGCAAATCTCATGGCTCATTTCTTCTTCTTCATGCAGCCAAAACGCTCATTCAAAAGTGCATTCTGATATTAAAACTACAAGAAAGGCAATTTAAAATGATTGTTAAAAGCACAATTTGTAAACAAGCTTAATACAAATTAGATATTTATATTCAAGATAAGAATGCTTGGCAATATGCTGGTTCTGCTCCATAAGGCAATCTTTAGTGTAGACAAAATTGAACTGGTTAATTTATATTATATTCATAATTTCATAATTATCGTAATGTTTTATTTTTTCTTCTCTTTTTGTTTAAGAAATTGACTCGCACACTGTTCCGTTGTTGTTAATTTACCTATATTTGTAATATTTGTAAGTATGTGAGAACCATGTTCCTATTTATCAAATGAAGTAATTAACCTGTTAGTGCTTGTAATACTTTATACCTATACTATATAGTAGTGATGGTTTATGTATGTATGTAAGTAGATATTGTAAAACACTTTTCTTTTAAAAGAGTAAGTATGGACTTTCTTGTCCGTTCTTCTCCAAAACAAGCTACATTTCCGAATGGACGGTAGAATCAATTATTATTAATTTTAAATTTATATTTTTCACGTTCAAAAATTGCCTAGTTGACATTTTTTTTTTCTCTTACACTTCTGACACTTCTTTATAGATAGATTTGCTCTATGTAGAAACAATAACTAGCTGGTTCCTACCTACCTATTATTCAGACCGACTCTCGAATAAATTGGCAAACGTCAACGACTTCTAATTTCTCTGGCTACCCCGTTGTCGGCCATTGTGATTCGCACATGTAAATTATATCCGCCAATTGAGTTATATAGGTCACGATAATTTGAGGTTATAAAGCGGCGTGCTACTGGTGATTGTCACTTATATGACTACAAAACTCTAATAATGTTGGTAGGAAAGCAATAATGTTGTAGAAATAGAATACATTTATTCGACACAGACTCCACACATTCGCATCAAACAGTAAAAGTATTAAAAAAAATCGCAAAAAAATAAAACGACTTCAAAAACAAAACAGTAAAAAAAAGAGCCGAATGCCGAAACGATAGTTATTTTGCTCTTTTTTGTGTTTTGTTTTTGAAGTCGGTTCATTTTTTCGCGAAAACGTTTTTATTTATCTTTTTTTAGTTTTGGTTCACCATCACTACACATTGAGCAAGTTCCATACCTAGTTAAGATACCTAAAGGATTGACAATATACACATAATAACTCAACTTACACATTCGTGCTGTTTGTCGCTAAAGAGTTCGGATGTATGCGCCAAATCTTGAAAACTGCCTACACGATTTTGTTGAAACTTGTACTATGACCTAAGTTGAGAGATACTTAGTCCAATTAAAAAAGAATGATCATGACCCGATTACTAGTTTCGGAGAAATGCGTGGACAAAGATACATACAAACAAACTTACATACACATAATGGATCCATGCGGACGAGGTCACGGTGTATCCATTTGTGTGTATACCAAAACGTTATCCAGAATGTAACAAATACTTATCTGAAAACCGGTTCAAAATCGGTTCAGCCAAACGTGAAAAAATCGCGGACAAACATACATACAGATCAAAGTGAGAAACTCTTTTTTTTAAGTCGGTTAAAAAAAGGAATACCGACAGGTTTACCAAATCAGCATTTGCTGGACGTCAGATACCGAGTAATTCATTAACTCGTTCTACATGCCTACGGCCCATTTAGGATGACTTGCAGAAATCAAAATAAATAGTATTTTCACTCTGCAACAAGTCCCACGTTACTATCAAAATGAGAAAAGGTGCAATCAGTAGCAAAGTATTAGTGTGACAATAATAAAAAAAAAATAAAAAAAAATATTTAATCATCACAAATTTGACACAAAGGGTGTAACTTGGTGTTTGTAATTTAAAGTTGGCATTTGTCAAACTCTACTTTTGAGTGCCTGTCAAATTTTGGCCTTTATTTAGGGTATGTCACGTTCTTAATTCAAAATACTCAATTCAGAAGCCAGCCCATTGCCTTTCCTTCTTAATAATGTTGTAGGCAGGAAGCATGAAAGTCCTGACTCACCAGTGACCACCAACGCTAGCTCACCGAGTTCTGGCGATGTTAGTGATTTAAGATCATTAAATCACCTCCTTAAAATGTTGTCCTTCACATCAAATTCCCACACATAATCAGATATAACTAAATATTTAGACATAGTAGAGTTGCAGACACTACAATGGTTCATTATTTACTTAATAAACAAGTTAAATAAACCTTGGAACATACTAAATTAAATATTTTATATGAACATCGCTGTTTACTAACGGTTCTGTCCCGAAGACTAGTTTTTTTTGGTTAATAATAATATTTGTACTAGGCAATAAGGAGTTTGAAGAGGTGTTGCGAAGGCCTCCTACTACAATACTATATCGAGGTGTTTTTAAGCGAGTAACTTATAACTCCATATTACGCCTGCAGATACCCTCCAAAGGATTAGTCAGACGTGTGCCAGTACTACACTTACTTTTAAGATCCATGTTTGTTTTGCTTGTTGTTGTTTGTTTGTTTGTGTGTTTTGGGCGCACGGTTGACGTAGTGGTTGAGCGATTGATTGCTGCGCTGCGTGTGGCGGGTTTGATTCCCGCACGGAACAAATATATTTATGACCTACAGATAGTTGCTCCGGCTCTGGGTGTTGTGTATGTGAGTTTATATGTTTGTAAACGCACCCACGATACAGGAAGAAATTCCTAGTGTGGGCAACATTTTTTAAAAGAGAGAGAGAGAGAGTTGTTACCAGGGGCAAGCCTATTGAAAATCTAGACTAGATGAGGTGTTTAGTAACACCATGGAGTCTCAGAAATTTCTCAGTATTTCAGATATAAGGACCCATACCGGATTATATGCATTTGCATATTTACCCTAATCTCAGCGGTATTGCATATTTTTGCTATATTTAATAAATTTTTCGATAGGTTACCCTACTGATAAGTGTAATAATTAAACTATATCGCCCATATATACTAACAACTGTTACATATAAAAATATTTTGATTTATTGAAGACCAATGTTACAAACACCTACCTGATAGTTTACGTTTACAAAAAAGTTTTAAAAAATCTTTTTACTGCATTATTATCGTCAACAAAAGTTGTTACATTATGGTATTGATAATTCATGATTTAAAATAATTCACTAATTGTATGCTGATTTAGAAATAAAAACCTACCACTTTAACCTTTTTTCGTTTTATAAAATTTTAAGGTTGCATATTTATATACAAATTTGCATGCATATTTTACGCATTTTTCATGCTTATTTCAAGCTTTTTATGTTGTATTTAATGCGTTCCTTACCAATAACATTGCGCACATGTACAAGAGTGCAACAACTAATAACAACAAGGTAGAGGCTGCAAGGTTTACAGCTGAATATAATTTGGTTCCCGCCTTATCCTGGGTCTAAATCGACTGTAAAAAGGAAGATCAGAGTAGTCTGTATGATCAAAGATTTAGAGTTATCCCCCACATGATCTACTTATGGTAGTCCAAAATTAATCATTATCCCAAACCTTAATTGCAAGCAGGTTTGAAATCGGCAAAAAGGTATGAATCAGCACTTAGCCGAACAATTGTATCGTACATTGTGATCCTCTAATACAAGGGCGTCGCCAGCCGATGGCCTAGGGGGGGGGCAAGTTGATATGGAGAATGAGAAAAGTATGAATTGTAGGTAAAGTCGAGAGCACATGAAGCTTTTCACTTGTAGTACGAGCCTTACATCTACAGCGATTGTAATAATATCGGTATAGTTCTCGCCAAACTTCTTGGCCATCCCGAAGTTGGCTGCGATGTCTGCGCAGTAGTAAATCATACAAAAACAGTACCGATCCGTGCCTTGCGCATCGGAAAGCCAACTTCAGGGCGGCCCAGAAGTTTGGCGAGCACTATTCAGAGTCCAACATGTAAACCCACGCAACTCTACCGTAGGTACACGTTGTGCACGAAAGAGCGATCAAAATTTTCAACGCTTTTCCGTGTCGGGAAAGAAGATTTTTGCCTATTTTAGGATATCAACAACGGTTCGATCTGTTGGGTTTGGTTTATGTATATTCATTCGCGACGTACGGGAATGATCAATCAAGCAAGTCAAGTCAAAGACTTAGGACTGTGGTTGCTTTACATTTGGCAACTTTTTTAGAATCTCTAGGGGGGGGCAGCTGCCCCCCCCTGCCCCCCCTTGGCGACGCCCTTGCTCTAATATAAAATCATCATAAGGTCCTATTTTAAAAGTCATTCGTATTCTACAGAATGGTTAGGGTAGAAAAAAACCGGCCAAGTGCGAGTCGGACTCACGCACGAAGGGTTCCGTACCATTATCGCTAAAAACGACAAAAAAATCACGTATGTTGTATGGGAGCTACACCTAAATATTTATTTTAGTCTGTTTTTAGTATTTGTTGTTATAGCGGCAACAGAGATACATTATATGTACAGCCTGGTAACAGACAGACAGACGGATCGCGGAGTCTTACTAATAGGGTCCCGTTTTTACCCTTTGGGTACGGAACCCTAAAAAAGAACAAGAACAGTTTCACTTTATTTATGTTGATACGGTCTGTTACTTCCAGTTGTAAACTAAAAGCGGAAACATTAAATACTACTGGAAATGCCGCAAATTTTTGTAACGTAAAGCGAGGCTGACAGGGAAAACTAGCTTCAAATAATGGTATAGCAGAACTCGCGTGTTGAACATAATTACATGAAGCTAAGTAGCAGTAAATCTCTATAATATCAAATCATTCTTGATTGGTTTTAGTCACAGTATGCGTTACTAGAATCAACAATTCGAAGAAACATGGCGGCCACCGGCCCGTTTGAAGGATTACGGCCCACTCTCCCACTGAGCAGGCCTCTCTATCCAGCAGTGGAAACATTAAAGGGATGTTTAGTCAGTTCTAATCACAGTAACTAGCCAGGGGCAGGGCATTTTGAGGAGCAGAACGGTCGAGGCGGCCGACAATTCTGGGGTGGCGACCGCGTACCAGAAGAATCCGCGTTAGAAGGCTTCCCTCTGGGTGGACCGGCGATGACCTGGTTAAGGCTGCGGAAATCCGCTGCATGCTAGTCGCACAGGACCTATTGATGTGGTGATTCTTGGGGGAGGCCTATGTCCAGCAGTGGACGTCTTTCAGCTGAAATGATAAGTCACAGTAATCGTTGCTAGATCAAAAAAACCGAAGACATGAGGCATTCACCAACCCGCACTGGGACCTGGTGGTAGATTGTGGACCACATCCTCTCACAGAGAGGAGGTCTGAGTTCCAGATGAGGGAATGGCATAGTCTGATTATGCTGCTGCGTTGCTTGATTTCACTTTTTGTTACAAAAACACTTAGTATCCTATCTGTGACCAGAATGTGCTAATTCATATATATGTTGTAGCTCAATAAAAATTCTTCTCGCAATGTCTAATTTATATCCGGGATGTCATTCAACGCATAATTTATGTTATTGCCAGCCTTACATTTATGAAACAACTGATGAAATGCATAGTTGTGTCTAGCCTCAATAATACAATATATTTTAATTGACTAGCAAACCTGACCTAGGCTTTCCAATCCAATCCATCATGATGAGAGCCTTTTACAAACCAAAGCAGGGCGGATTAAAATCTGAGGAGACTTCAATCGGCCAAGAGGGCTATTCTATGTTTGGCAATGGTTTGGTATGCGGCTCTAGATGGAACAATGATCTTCGTAGGGTGGCATAGCAGTTGTATGAGAGTTGCTGAGAATCGAGATAAATGGTGTGCGATTTGAGAGGCCTACTATGACAAGCTGTGGCCTGCTGTATACTGATGATTGCGCAAACTGATCTTATCTGCCTTTTTCCGACGACTTTAATAGTACAATTATCGTCTTTTCTTCCTTGTGTCGATTTAGATAGGCATGGGAGTATTTACCCTAGGGTCAAAAGGAGGGTCAGCGCAACCCGCACCTTGCACTCAGTTTTGTACGCCTTTCTTTTTGACTTTATTTATGCCTGAAAAAGTTTAAACAAGAAAACCTACCGAACTAACAAAATTTAAAATTTATTTGGTTGTAAGTTTTGATAGACATGGCGGGTGTCTTTCGGACTCCATCGCGACTCGGGCCTAGACGGAATGTTTTGACGTTGCACGTGTCGTTTTCGTTCATAAGTTCAAGATAAGGAAGCGCAAAACTTCGTATGACGCGGTAGCCGCCCATTTTGCATTTTTATGCAAATTGGATACAATGTCTGAGGCGGAAGTTAGAGTGAATGCCATAAAACTCTAGAAGCTATTCCCGATTGTTCTGGCGGATGGTCTACAAGAATAATGAGATCTTTTAAAAAAAATGTCGTCTCATGAAAATAAAATGAGTTAAAGACAGCTTATCTTATTTATTAAACAAACGGATTTGATGGAAGCATTTCCAAATGCTGAAATAGCATTACGCATATTTCCGTGCAATGTGAAGATAAACTGCAGTGCGGCAATTCGTTTACCGTACTAAAAAGAATAAAAAATTATCTACCTTCCCATTAAAGCGAAAATTTAAGTTAATAACGACGGCTAAACAGCAGTTTAGCTATTCTTAATACAGAAGCTGACTTGATAAATGCCGTTAATTAAGAGTGTCATTGAAGAATTTGTTACAATATGTCCATCGGCAAAATAAAATATTGAAAAAGAGGCGTATTTTTTTTTTAATATCCTTTAGGCTCGCGCTTGACCTCTATCTCACCTGATGGTAAACGATGATGTGGTCGACGGTGAAGCACGCTTGCATAGGAAAAAACCCATTCACTCTTGACTTAAAGACTCCCAGATTGCTAGATTTATTTCTTTGTATGGCCTTTTTCATTCATTATCATCATTCTCAGCCCACACTGCTGGATTTTATTTTATAATTACCTTTATTTCCGTTAATTTCTGGGGTGGTACAGGCCCGGGGCGCTAAATCTTAGAATTAGAATACGCCACTGTAGATAGGCGTAGAAAATTCTAGCAGCAAAACCTAAACTCTAGTTTGTGCTATATCATTGAATTGAAAATTATCGTCATCACAAGGTGGGTGAGCTTGTGTTATCAGACCTTATATCTTCGGGGAGTACCGGAGTGCCGTTTTTTTGTCACCTTGATAGACCGTTAATCTAGATGACATATATAGTCTTAAGGACGCAACGGTAAGCATCTGGCAGATAAAATTTAATACAAACACGTAAGCCTTTTGTATAAGTCCGCCACACTGTTCTCTACCATTGAAACTACTGAATTTCAGAACCCACAGTCGATCACGAATAGCTGTATACTGTAGCTCAACAGCCCCAGAGAAGAGATTCAACCTTCTTGGATCCCGCTACGAAATTAATCAGAAAATAAAATTAAAAGTAAGAAGAGGAGTCAGGAAAAAACATGTTTTTGATGTTACGACTGATAGATAAAATTTATAGGTCATCTCTTACAGCTTGATAAGTTGGGATGAAGTAGGTAATATTTAGGGTTCCGTACCCGAAGGGCCTGAACGAAGCCCTATTGCTGTCACTCACGTGTCCGTCTGTCCGTCCGTCGCGGCCGTCTGTCACAAAATTTTGATCCGAAGAATTTTATAACTTCCCATTACCCTATGAACTTCAAATTTGGTGATAATGTTCCTCTATACTTCTATACTATATATATATAACTAGCTGACCCGGCAAACTTTGTTTTGCCTTAAAAACACCAAACATTCATCTACCCTACCTACCCTACCCTAACAACCCTACACTACCTACCCTACCCTACCCTAGCTACCCTACCTACCCTACCCTACCTATCCAACCTACCCTACCCTACCTACCCTACCCTACCCTACCTTACTTACCCTACCCTAACCTAAACGGGATAAAAATCCTGGTTCTTAGCTACCTCCCTACCAATTTTCAGCCAAATCGGTTCAGCCGTTCTTGAGCTATAAATAGTGTAACTAACACGACTTTCTTTTATATATATAGTATAGATATAGATAATATTATAAAGAGGAAAGATTTTTTTGTTTGTTTGTACCGAATAGGCTCCGAAACTACTGGTCCGATTTAAAAAATTCTTTCACCAATAGAAAGCTACATTATTCCTGAGTGACATAGGCTATAATTTTGTTTTATCCCGAAAATGGGTCCTGTGGGGTGGTCCACGGGAGCGAAGCCGCGGGGAACAGCTAGTTATACGTATATTTTACTAACAAAAACAAAAAAGTTATTTATCAAAAACTCATATATATTTTTTATATTCTTGTTACTTTTTAGGGTTCCGTACCCAAAGGGTAAAAACGGGACCCTATTACTGAGACTTCGCTGTCCGTCTGTCTGTCTGTCTGTCTGTCTGTCTGTCTGTCTGTCTGTCACCAGGCTGTATCTAATGAACCGTGATAGTTAGACAGTTGAAATTTTCACAGATGATGTATTCCTGTTGCCGCTATAACAACAAATACTAAAAACAGTATAAAATTAATATTTAAGGGGAGCCCCATACAACAAACGTGATATTTTTGCCGTTTTTTGCTCGATATTAATAACGGCAACAGGTAGACGCTTGAAATATTCACAGAATATTTAGTTGTATATTCTCTTAAAAAAATATTTATAATAATTATTAATATTAAAATAATAATTATTTATTAAATTAAAATAAAATAAATTAAGGGGGGCTCCCATACAACAAACGTGTTTTTTTTCAGTGTTTTGCGATAATGGTACGGAACCCTTCGTGTGCGAGTCCGACTCGCACTTGGCCGGTTTTTTACATTCTTATTTACTTTAACATTACACGGCCTAAGGCCAATTACATTAGATAAAGATATGTTTACTTTATATTTACAATATGATACAAATCTTTAGAAACGTTTGCTATCAAAAACATACTTTCGATTCAAATCAAATCAAATGTTTTTTATTTCACATAGGCCTACATGGGCACTTATAAAATGTCGACAAAAGGTGCAGATTGCTCATCTCCATAATACTGGTAGGTAAGAATACCGAACGTACCTACTATCCGTTAGTTACGTGACGTGTATGTCCTACACCTGTCCTACTATAACCATTAAGATTCGTTTACGCGAGCTAGTTAGATTCGCAAACAAAGTAATGGTTATCGCACTGGAGTCATCGGAACCAGAATTCGTGTCAGAGAGATTTCAGCTAACAGATTAGGCTATGATACTTAGTACTGTAAATAGTGATGAATTGACCTGTGTTTGTTTAATACATTGGTATTGATAATGTCAGATTGAATGTAAACGGTCATATCTGAACTAGGGGCTCTTATTAATGTTCCAACAATGATGATTAAAATATCACCCATACGCACAAAGTGTTTTGCGAATACTTTCATTGTGCGTACAGCTAAGGAGTGGAATTCTCTGCCGGAGACTTTATTTCCTGATAGCTACCTAGCAACCTAGGGATCTTTAAGTCAAAAGTGAATAGGTTAATTTTAGGCCAGCGTGCTTCACCGTAGACGACAGCATCACTTAACATCAGGCGACATAGTGGTAAAAACACGAGTCAATCACAAATAAAAAAATAAAAATCAATTGCCATAGTCACGTCTACTCGCTTGACAAAAACAAGTAATTGGTGATGCAGATGGGAGAATGTTTTTCAATCTCTTGACGTAACATGTTGTTGTAACGATTTTCACTAGCAACATTTGACGTGCGACATGATGCAAATGTTACTCGTCATGTTTTACGGCAACGAGGAACTTTTTTAGTAACGTTGTCTGACTGTTGAACATGTTGCGCGTCAAATGTCTCCTAGTGGATACGAGGCTGGGCAGGATACTATATTTTCTCATTCTTATGTAATAACTTCTCTGGCGGTGACCATAAGCTTTTAGAGTAAAGTTATTTTGAGTGTGCGTAAGGGACAGATGTATGCAAGTCATAATATACATCTGTCCCTTACACACACTCAAAACAGCCTTATTCTAAGAGCTTATGGTGTTGTTTTGAAAGCTGCATTCTTTCGTTTTAGTATCATTCAAGGTGTATACTTGCCTTTTCCTATGCCATACCTACCTACAAAGTTATCCATTTTAGAGCTAGGAGAATCAGCAGATGCGGCCGGTCCAACCTTAGTTAGCCAGATGGGTCGAAGACCTGAAGAAGGCACCTTGGCTAGATGAGAGTCTGGATGTAAGAAGTTGATAAAACCATAATAGTAATATTGTCCAACCATGTAACATAATATGTATCCACCGGGAAGCCGATGCCTGCGAAAGGCTTTATTTGGTAAAGATACTCTTTTAGAAAGAGTCCAACAATTTTTGGCAATACCTAATTAATTAAAGAGTGAGAAATTTTACATTCGCTTTCATGGGCTCAAACCCTTTCACTTGCCTAATTCACTTACACAATTAGGCTGCAGGACCGATCAATGTGGCAACGCTTGGGGTAGGCTTATGTCCAGTAGTGGACGTCATCGGCTGAAATGATGATGTAACATGTTGGATACTGATACAAATTGTCCTACGCATAGATTTCTTCTATCACGTCGATAGCCTAAGTGCGTAAGTCCGTTTATATTGTACGTTTTACACGGGAATCGCACGCAAGCCAGCCTCAACCGTAACAATTATTCAGTTATTCATCAGACTGACGTCAACCGACTAACATCAATGCCAAGACAGTATTCCATTTTTGCTCCACCCAGATCAAAGCCCTTTCAAAAACGGCAAAAGTTGTCCTCTCGCTGACTTGTAGGACTATCCTCTTTTTTCTTTTCAAAACCCCATGGTGACCCGATCGGGCGGCGGCCGTCGAATAAATTCATTGTGTCTGTGTGTCTGTATGTATGTGTGGACACAATTGATTGCGAATGTAGGCGTGACACTCCTCACAGGGAGCGAGTAGTGTATTAATTGATGTTACAGTTTTGTGGATGTGGTATTAAGTTTTGATTATACATGGTCTTTTTAATTCATTGGCTTTATTTATGGACTGTTAGGGTCGGTTTTTGAATTGATTTGGAGTTAAGATCCTGACAAAGCCTTCTTTAATGCCATGCCTGAGTTTTACAAATACCATACCTTATCATTATCTTCCAGCCGTCGTTCCATATTCCTCGAGGTCAGCGCAACACGTTTTCTTCTTCCATACCGTCCTGTCCCCCGTCACGATATCACTGACTTCCATTTCTTTCATTATCACTCCTCACATAGTCCATCCATCATGTCTTTGGCCGTCCTCTCCCTCTCCATCCATCCACATTTATATACATAACTCTTTTAGTAACATGCGATTTATTCCTCCTCATCACATGACCATACCAGGACGAACGGTTTCGTTACAACTTTTCTGCCACTGGCGCCACTTTCAAACTGCCTCTAATATACTCATTTCACACTTTATCAATTCTCGTCACTACGCACATCCATCTCAACATTCTCATCTCTGCTACATGAAGTAACTTTTCATACATCTTTCTCACAGACCAACATTCTGACCCATAGGTACAGTATGTCAGGTCTAATCTCTTTTAGCTTAAGGGGTATCCGTGGTCGGGAAATTCTTAATTCAGTAATAGGTGTTTGTGCTCGTGAAAGAAAATAACATAATATAGCTACATACGGGATCAAAGCCGAGATATGAAACATGCTGGATGATGTACTAACCAGTTGTATGGTTAGTAAATGTCAAGTCAAGCCAATGCTGGATAATGATCCAGCATTTGCATGTTCGCCAAAGCAACAAAATGTAGGAAACAGCTGCTTTTTTAACCAACTTCTAAAAGGAGGAGGTTCTCAATCCGATTCAATTTTTTTTTGTTTTTTTTCCTCAACACTTTTTTTTTCCTCAACACTTTTTAGGGTTCCGTACCCAAAGGGTAAAAACGGGACCCTATTACTGAGACTTCGCTGTCCGTCTGTCTGTCTGTCTGTCTGTCTGTCTGTCTGTCTGTCTGTCACCAGGCTGTACCTCATGAACCGTGATAGTTAGACAGTTGAAATTTTCACAGATGATGTATTCTTGTTGCCGCTATAACAACAAATACTAAAAACAGTATAAAATTAATATTTAAGGGGGGCTCCCATACAACAAACGTGATATTTTTGCCGTTTTTTGCTCGATATTAATAACGGCAACAGGTAGACACTTGAAATATTCACAGAATATTGAGTTGTATATTCTCTTCAAAAAATAATAATTATTAAATTAAAATAAAATAAATTAAGGGGGGCTCCCATACAACAAACGTGATTTTTTTGCAGTGTTCTGCGATAATGGTACGGAACCCTTCGTGTGCGAGTCCGACTCGCACTTGGCCGGTTTTTTTAATAGTTAAACCGATTTTGATGCTTCTTTTTTATTTTAAAGCTGGGGATTTTTATTTAATAAAAGGTAAAGATCTGATGAAGAAAAAGATAACAGAACTGTTCAATAAACAACGGCAAATCACTTTGGATTGCTGAAATCGCATGTTTGTTTATTGTTTACGCCATTTCATAAAATATCCACCATCACTCCGGTACTATCTAAAGAGATAAGCAGATGTGTACAGTACACCCTGGTACACTCTCATTTCGCTGGTTATATTTAAGTTTTATGTTATTCAGTTTCAGTTTTATGTTCCAGGGTTACCTAAACAATGTATTTCTTTGACCGACCAGAACCAATTATATTGTGGCCTATTTGTTTTTTGGCAATGTGCGAAAGTAGGTATCTACAAAATTACTATGAAAATGAATTCCTGAAACAGTGACCTAATGTCCTGGAATCTCATAGTACAAAAGTGTATCAAACCCATAGTAGTGTGTGATACTTCAACCGAGATATTTGGTTATAAATTTCATAATTATTGCCTTTCACAAAAGTTAAAAAAGTACTTTAAAATTTTGACATTCAATAATGCCGTTTAATGGTCCAATTGAAATAAATGATTTGGCTTTTACTATTTATTGCTTTTTATTAGGTCGGTATTTAATTTGAGTAAGGTATAGGTACAGTAAATGCCAATAATTCACGTAAAGGAATGTGTAAATAATTAAGAATATCTCGGTACAGATTCTGTAGACTTGGCATCTTTTCACTAGATCAAAATAAACTTATGCTGACATTAGAACTGTAATCAAAATAAATAAAACCACCAAATTACAAATACAACATATTTTTATTAAAAATTCTTCAAACTTCTCAATGAGACAGATACAAAGTGCATTTCCACGAAAATGTTTTGAACACTAATATTATTTAAAATCTTACAACTATTTACACAACTCAATGAATCCTTTACAACGTTAGACAATGTTAATAAGGTCAGTGTTCTTAAAACAATGCGGCAACCGTCCGGTCGGAACAAAGAGCGATGCCGTATCGTACCATTACACTTGATTCATGCATCCTTGTCAAAAGTCGATGAACTTGTGCGCGAAATTGGCAAACGAGACTGGAGGCGCGCGTCGGACACTGAACGCGCACAGAAGCGCCGTTAAAACATAGCACAGCGTACATTGCTGCGTAGAAACGGCGACAGTTTCCAAGCTGTTGGGTTGAGGCAGCGCTGGATGATGATTTTTTCGATTGCTGCGAAGCTGGCAGATCGCCGTGATGCCGGGTTCGTCTCGAGCGCAAGGTCGAGTATACCGCCGCCCACTGCTATAAATATACACAGACATGCAAAAATGTGATACATATAAACATTTATGTGCCCTAATATGTGTGGCTATGCGAACGTTTGATTCGTTCGAATATTTGGGATATGATTGGCAACGATGACATTTTGGTACGTTCGGTGCGTTGTAGAGGTTATCAGTTAATTGTTTTTAAACGCGTGGAAGGATTTTTCATTTTATACAACGTGTCTTTTACATGTAATATCATGCCGGTTTTCCCTGGAGGGTTATTAGATAGTTGCCATATGAAATATAACTCTTAGTACAAAAAGCAAAATACTTTATTTGTAATACTACATACATATATCAGATAAAATACAAGTAAAAAAAACAAATAAGTATAAAGTCTGATGTAATAAAGTGTGCCTCAGGGCAGCGCCAAAAAGGCCCAGTTCAGCAAAAATGCCAGACAACTAGTGCCTGACGCTGGTTTACAACTGGACCTGATGTGTGAGGTGACGGATGTAAATCAGTGACGTGTGTATATATACTTAAATTAAATTGTGTCGGATTAAAATTGTGAGAAATATGTACTGTAATACTGCAGTTCAACGTGCAAAGTGTCTTTTAGAAATTATATTTTGAGGATTTTAATAAACGGATCATAATGATTAAAGTAAAATGAACTTGGGTATAAGATCAAAGAACTCGATATTAGCTAAACTTTTTATGGAAAAAGGAATACTTTGCTTAAATAAATACTCACTGTTTTGTTAGCATTTTCGCTTCTAAGAAGTTTAACCCTTTGATAAGGTCTTTGTTATGCCTTAGTTGGAGGAGTACGAAATCGAAAGTTGTATCTACGTTATTGTATGAGTCTAGTTTTGAACTTTACATAGACTAAAAAAAATTAATAAGATTCTGATTGGAAAAGAAAAAAAAACGTGGTAATTTGAATGGGGAGATTACCATTAGCTCCAATTGATAACAGAGTCTAGAATAATCTATACTTATATACTAATACTAGTACATTATAATGCTTATTTTATTATAATATAATATAATATAATATAATATAATATAATATAATATAATATAATATAATATAATATAATATAATATAATATAATATAATATAATATAATATAATATAATATAATATAATATAATATAATATAATATAATATAATATAATATAATATAATATAATATAATATATCTATCTTCTATATATATAAAAGAGGAAAAAATGTATGTATGTTCCGTATAGACTCCGAAACGGCTGGACCAATTTTAATGAAATTTGGCATGGAGAGAGTTTGAGACCCTGGGAAGGACATATGATAGTTTGTATTCACTTGGGATTTGTTTGTTTTTTTGTACCGAATAAGCTCCGAAAATGGACCCATTTTGTAAATTCTTTCACCGGTAGAAAGCTACATTATTCCTGAGTGACATAGACTATATTTTTATCACAAAAACGGGTCTTGTGGGGTGGGCCACGGGAACTAAGCTGCGGGGAAAGCTAGGAATAAATACAATGACAGAGAAAACTCGCCTATAACATTACCTCCTCCTTTTTTTAGACGGTAAAAAATCTGATTTACACCAAACTTGGCGGTCAGAATGTTAATACAGTCAGTTTAACGACAACATCATAAAGGAGGATCTTCTTAACTGAATTGCTTGTGACACCATTTTTTTTATTATAAATCTACATACATTTTAAATTTGAGAACTTGCTGATAGAGAAAAGTAGAGTACAAACTCTAATTCAGCATGATATTAATCTTGTTAAATAGCCTAAATGAAACAACATTTAGGCCATTACTTCCTTTTACCACTTTTTGTACTGGCAAGCAGGAAAATAACTAGTACAATAGGCTACAGACTAACAGCTACGCGACTAGTTTCAAAGCGACACAAAAATGCTGGGCCTCATTTTATAGGTTTACAGCGAGGCGACGACGGCGATTGAACTAAATATTTTTATTTTGTGTTGTGAATGGATTATGTAGTGGTTTTTTGAAATATTTTGTTGATATATAACTGATATTTTTACTAGGTAATGGGAAATGTGAGGTTTTTGCTGATCTAACTTTTTCACCGTCGAACAAAAAGGAGGAGGTTCTCTTACTCGACATGTAAATTTTTATGTATACGCATAACTTTTTATAGAGTAGTCCGATTTCATAAATTCTTTTTTTATTGGAAAGAGTATACCTCAATGATGTTAAATACCTAAAGGTATGCCCGTTGTATGTTTGTTTAATTTGAATGTTTCTATTCGTATTGTTTTATATTGGTGTACAATATAGTAATATAATATAATATAATATAACTAAATATGCGACTAGTTTCAAAGCGACAAAAAATGCTGGGCATCGTTTTATAAGTTTTCAGCGAGACGACTGCTGCTCGGGCGATTGGACTAAATAGTTCTAGTTGTGATGTGAATGGAATATATTATGTTGGTCGTGGTTTGTAGGAATAATTTATTGGTGTTCCTGATATTTTTACTAGGTAATGGGGGATATGACTTTTCAGCGGGACGACTGCGGCTCGGGCGATTGGACTAAATAGTTCTAGTTGTGATGTGAATGGAATATATTATGTTGGTCGTGGTTTGTAGGAATAATTTATTGGTATTCCTGATATTTTTACTAGGTAATGGGAGATATGACTTTTCAGCGGGACGACTGCGGCTCGGGCGATTGGACTAAATAGTTCTAGTTGTGATGTGAATGGAATATATTATGTTGGTCGTGGTTTGTAGAAATTATTTATTGGTATTCCTGATATTTTTACTAGGTAATGGGCGATATGACTTTTCAGCGGGACGACTGCGGCTCGGGCGATTGGACTAAATAGTTCTAGTTGTGATGTGAATGGAATACATTATGTTGGGCGTGGTTTGTAGGAATAATTTATTGGTATTCCTGGTATTTTTACTAGGTAATGGGTGATATGACTTTTCAGCGGGACGACTGCGGCTCGGGCGATTGGACTAAATAGTTCTAGTTGTGATGTGAATGGAATACATTATGTTGGTTGTGGTTTGTAGGAATAATTTATTGGTATTTCTGATATTTTTACTAGGTAATGGGAGATATGACTTTTCAGCGGGACGACTGTGGCTCGGGCGATGGGACTAAATAGTTCTAGTTGTGATGTGAATGTATATGTATATATTGGTCGTCGGTTATAAGAAATGATTTATGGGTGTTTCTGGCGTTCTTCCTAGAGAATGGGAAATACGGCTCTTTTTTATGCAATCTAATAAAAAAAAAAAAAAAATAATAATAATTGGGATTTGCAAACTTTTTCCTTATTAGCAACAAAACTAGTTTTGTATTCGTTTATTAATGTTTATTTTGTAATAACTAAAGTTTGCTTAAATAAAAAGTTAAAAATATTGTTCGGTTTTAACTAAAAAAGTTTTGATACGCAAGTTTTAGTTATTGTAATGAGCAAATAGCAAAACTCTGTTTTGTTGATTGTAAAAAAAAGTCCCCAATATTTATTTCCAGTGTATTTCTAGAGTAAGCCGTAATTAAACTGATATACCCTCATTTTAATTTGTTATGTTTCAGTTCAATCTCATGTAATTCATGGTAGACCGTCAACCGGGCACATTACTGACTGGGCTTGTGCTTCAAATTCCAGACTTAAAACCCAATAACTAACTTTGCCGACTCAGGCATCGAACTCGAGACCATGCGAACATGCTCAACAGAACGGTTTGCGACCACTAAACTGACAAAGCGGCCAGTATTGTTAGCTACGCACGTCAATTGATTGATATACCTATACCCACTTTAATGAAATCGACCACAAAAAAAAAATTGTTGCCAGCCAGCTACTCGCCAATATTACGAATACGACCCGCTGTATTTAAGCAACCGCCACCGCAATACATTGTAACCGAACGATTTACATTTGACCCAGAATCGAACCCGCTTACTACAACTTACAACCAGCGAACAACAATCAATATGATACCATAAGTTGTAAAAATGAATTACGTACTTGATAAGGCTGTGGTGTTACATGGCATGACATGGCTATTATACATATTATATATTCGTAGAATGGTATATAATATATATACGTAGAATGTTTGATATGGCAACTTGTAGAGTGTTTTATGAAAAGATTTATACTGCTTCTATATTTTGGGAAACAAACGACAGTTTGCATATATTCTGATAATTTTAGGGAAGTTCAAGTCATATCCTTTAGTAACCTTTCAGTAAAAAAAAAAGGAATGCAATAAAAGCAGCCACAGAAAAGTGCGGTGCGACAATACGATAACGATGTGATGACGCGTCGCTCTACAGATAGAACAATTTCAATGGAAAAGCGTTGTCGCAATACCACATCATAATATGTGAGAGTCAGTGGCCCTTAGAGCCTATCTCTGTTATTTAAAGCACATTTTGTAAACAAGCATTTAACAAATCAGATGATTATATTGCTAAGACAGGAATGCTTGGAAACATGCTGGTCCTGATCCATAGGACAATCTTTAGTGTAGACAAAATCAATCTGTTTGATTTATATATTCATAATTATTGTACTGTTTTTTTTAAGACAATTGGCTCACACACTGTTCCGTTGTTGTTGAATTAGGTAATTTACCTATGTTTGCAATATTTGTAAGTATGTGAGAACCATGTTCCTATTTATCAAATGAATGAATTTACCTGTTAGTACTTGTAATACTTTACACCTATACGTAGTATAGTAGTGTTTTACTGGGTGCATCGTCCTCACGTACCTATATAAATTTATGTATGTATGTAAATATTGTACAACACTTTTTTTTTAAAGAGACAGTGTGGAGTTTCTTGTCCGTTCTTCTCCACACCTTTGCGAATGGACGGTAGAATCAATTATAATTAATTTAAAATTTTTGATGTTCAAAAGTGCTGCTTAATGACCTAATTGAAATAAATAATTTGACTTTGAATATTTGGAAACATAGTTTTAAAATGTCTGCAAAGAGGTAATAACCTCTTTGTTTTGCAGACATTTTAAAACTTTAAATAATATCTTCACAGCGTCTGCACCTGGAGCCACCATCGCTCGCATCTTGCATGGGGAATCAGCTATTACCACCACCGTTTGCAGAACTGATAATTCTCCTGCCTTGGACCGAGACTTCCTTAGCTTGAAGAGTTGGAGCAGCATCTGTGTTCTCTGCAGGAAAAATATGTGAATTCAACATAAAAGTATTTAGCTATTACAAATACTCGTTTTCTAGAATAATATACAAGCATACTAAATGATATTTAAATAAATTAATTATAAGATTTATAAATTATAATACATTATTATATTTGTCAGAATCTTGTTTTTAATCGAGATAGATTCATGTTTGTACATCTATACTATATAATCTATACTAATATTATAAAGAGGAAAGATTTTTTTGTTTGTTTGTTTGTACCGAATAGGCTCTGAAACTACTGGACCGATTTAAAAAATTCTTTCACTAATAGAAAGCTACGTTATTCCTGAGTAACATAGGCTATTTTTTAATCCCGAAAACGGCTCCTGTGGGGTGGCCCACGGGAGCGAAGCCGCGGGGAACAGCTAGTATAATATAATCTATACTAATATTATAAAGAGGAAAGATTTTTTTGTTTGTTTGTTTGTTTGTACCGAATAGGCTACGAAACTACTGGACCGATTTAAAAAATTCTTTCACCAATAGAAAGCTACGTTATTCCTGAGTAACATAGGCTATTTTTTTATCCCGAAAACGGATCCTGTGGGGTGGCCTACGGGAGCGAAGCCGCGGGCAACAGCTAGTCGTTTTATAATACAGTAATTTTATTTAAGTACCTTTGCACGAGTTTTTTTTAGTTAGCCTTGTATCAAAACCCATGAGTGATTTGATTCTTTGTTGTACCTAATAACTTGTTTCAGGCTCTAGTTGTCTCTGAATGTAAAGGTTCCCGAAGCCAGGTGCGACGCGACAATGATATGCACAAATTGTACTAACCGTAACCTGTCTTTCCTCTATATCTTAGATTGTGTGTAGGTACATTAGTTGTACAATAAATAAATAAACATCGCGTTGGAAACGTGTTGGATTGTAGCATGGCGCCTGTCTGCGGGAGCCTTTAGAAGATACTCAAGAAAAGACTAAAACTGTTTTTCAAGAGGCTAAAACTGGTTTTATATTTACTATTTTTCAACGGCGCCGCCGAAGTGAATTATGAACAAGGAAATACTTAAAATTAGATAAAAAAATCGGACATAAATAATGCATTAATATTATACAGATGAACATCGATACAATTTATTTTTTATATCTTTATTATGCCAATGAGTAATATTTTATGTTTTCGCGACATAACAGATGTGACCTATGTTTATATTAAATAATTTTTAATGGAAATATTTTTTACCTTTGACATGATATTTAAAATTAAACTAATTTTCGTATTTAAAATAGTACTATCTTTATTAATCTCGTGCTAATAAAGCTAAATCCTAATCCAAGAAAGATTAAGAACGTGAAAAATATAAAGTAAAATTTCAAAACAACTCATAATAAAAAAATAAAACATAATAACTTAGAGCAAACTTAACTAATAATGTTATTTATCTGGTCTTGAAATAAACTTCCACGGAAATTTTCTAAAGGTCAGAAAAAAAAGTACTAAGATAAAATATTCTTAAGAATGATTAAAATTATAGCACCCACGTTTACATCAGTTCTTTAGTGATGTTTAGAATACATACCACAAGACTGAAGTATTCTCATGATGTTCATTTTGTGTAAAAATGTCTTCTGTATTTTCAGGCAACATCTGGATAAGATCCTCATCTGTGGAAAAAAGTCAACACACCTAACACATACCAACATGGAAGTTCAAAGAATAAAGAGTGATTTAAAAAATGTAATATTTGTGTGATTATTTTACATTTACTGCAAGAGACGTCTCAAAACAAGAATAATTTGACAAACTTGCGATACAAATTACAATCAGTTGTAAGAAATATTGACTGATAAGGTCATCTAACACCAAGACGCGTCGCGATGCTGCACGCAATTTAAGCGATACAATATAGAACTTTCTTTACTACACTAAAGATACACATTTGAGTGAGAATTATTAGAATAAAACATAAACACATTTTAGCTTGATAGATTTCTAGATGCTTGTTAACATTTGTTAACTTTTTATCTCGTTTTACTTTCTTTTTCTTTTGTTTATATAATATAAAATCTTTTTTTTTTCTTTCGACTTATTGTCGGGCCTACGTTGTCCCCAATATCTAAGTACTGATGCTGTAACATAGAAATATTGTAAACCAAACCATTTTTTTCTTGCCGGTTCTTGTCCATAGGAAACGACCAACCCGAACCGTGCACCTTTTGTCGACGTTTTATAAGTGCCCATGTAGGCCGACGTGTTTTTTTTTTTCACACTTTTCATATCTACTATCGGCAATTCAGCCATAATCAGATTTTCTGTCTTCTTTTTGTGTTTCAGGAAGTATTTCAGCAAATACTTTCCTCCCATCCTCAGAATGGTCCACCCTCAATTTAGTGTCTCTGGTCCAGTTGCAATATTTGCCATCGTTTCAGCCTTGTGATGTGGTTATTATTATTAACCAGGTCCCTGGCGAGTTGTTTTGTATGCTTTTGAAGCCTATCCTTGTATTTTGTGGCGTATTTATTTACCTCCTCCTTAATGGTGGGCACATTTAGGTATTCATGTATTTCCATATTTCTTGCAAACCATGGTGCATTTGATATTGCTCTTAGAACATTATTCTGGAATATTTGAAGGATTTCTAGGTTTGAGTTACTGGCAGATCCCCTGAGCTGAATTCCATATGACCATAAGGGTTTTATGATACATTTATAAACCAATAGTTTATTGGACATATTTAGCGGTGACTGTCGGCCAATTAACCAGTACAACCGTTTGAAATTGAGATCTGCTTCTTTCCTTTTAGCTTTTATATGATTGGCCCATGTTAACTTTCGATCTAAATGAAGCGCAAGGTACCTCACACAGTTTTCTTTAGGTAGTTGTTCACCTCTTAGTGTTACAGGTGGACATTCTCCTCTACGGAGTGTGAATGTGATTTGTAGAGATTTGGATACACTTGGTTTAATTCTCCATTTTCCAGCCACTCTTCAATTTTATACAGATGAGTTTGCAGCATTTCTGAAATAAAAATCTTTCCAATGTGAAATAAAAATAAAATGTTTTTTTTATTTTTTTTTTATTTCGATCATATTCAAAATTTAAATTCCACGGGGCGTATTCGAATTCTCTCACGGAAATATTTACCTTTTTATGTAGTAAAAACCGGTCTTTAATTATTGTATCTCTGAGCGTCGCTTCTCAGTGTGAGCTGAACCTAAAGCTAAAATTGTACGAATTCAAATACAACAACAACTGTTTTGACATCAAATATCGTGTTTACATCTCTCTGATACCAATCTATTCAATTTGGTCTAAATTGGTTTTAAATAATGTCTCCACGTCAATTATTATTGATACTTGGTAGGTTTTTATATTACTATTTGCTTTGGTATCCTTCATTTATGTTTAAGAATTTTTTTGATCTTGGTGATTAATACTTTTGTCCATGTACTATTTTTTTTAATTATTAAATGTAAAAATTAAGAACATTACCAACGATTACACCCACTCCTATCAAGGTCGGAGACTCTACACTAGAAGTTGTGGGCGACTATGTCTACCTGGGACAAGCGATCCATTTGGGTATGGCCAACTTCGAGAAAGCGGTCGACCGTCGAATCCGACTCGGTTGGGCAGCGTTCGGGAAGTTGCGCGGTATCTTCTCGTCCAACTTACCACAGTGTCTCAAGACGAAAGTCTATGACCAGTGTGTGTTGCCAGTGATGACATATGGCTCTGAGACGTGGTCGCTTACAATGGGCCTCATCAGAAAGCTTACAGTCACTCAAAGGGCAATGGAGAGGGCTATGCTCGGAGTTTCCTTGCGTGATCGAATCAGAAATGTAGAGATCCACATTGCCATTGCCAAGCTTAAGTGGCAGTGGGCAGAGCACATTGCTCGCAGAACGGATGGCCGATGGGGCAGAAAGGTTCTGGAGTGGCGACCGCGAACCGGAAGACGTTGCGTTGGAAGGCCTCCCACCAGGTGGACCGATGACCTGGTTGAAGGTTGCGGGGATCCGCTGGTTGCGAGACGCACGGGACCGGTCAACGTGGCGACGACGCGTGGGGGAGGCCTATTTCCAGCAGTGGACGTCTTTCGGCGGATATGATGATGACCAACGATTATAAATTGGCAATTTTGGTAGTAGTAGTTACCTAACTATGTATGTAACTGATATATAAACATCCAAGTTGATTGCTTATAAAAATAAAACTTGCCAGCATGAGATCAGATCAGGCAGTCTTTTTTATTTATTTTCTGGTGACTGAAATTTTGGACTTTGGATACATTGACCTTAGCGAAAATAAAAAATAAATTGTTCAATTGTTATAGAAAAAAAAATATATTTGGTAAACTTGACTAACTAAGGTTTTCATTTAGTCAATTATTCACACACTGTCAAACATTACAAAGATTTAGGAAGGTTAGTATTATTATAGTATACGTAGCAAAGTAGATAAAGAAACTGACAACAACAAAAAGGCAGAGAAATTATTTAATCACCACATTTGTCTGTCCCCAGAAACTAAAAAGTTTGACACTATCTAAATGTCACATAGAGAAACAGATCTGTCATTTCACGTCGAGCAAATGATGGCAATAATGTAATAACCATAAAATTTCCCTGGCACTACATTTAAAACAAACAAACACATTTACTATATTTGTAAACACAAAAGCAGCATCTATCAAAAACCTGATTATGTGTTATATTGGTTAAATTAAGCTGACAGACAATGGTGTTCCGACGAGGTTACATGTTGCGTAACCATTTGCACAACCTTTGCAAATAGTCGGCCATTTTGATTTTTGCGAAGCGCACAAATCAGAAGTATCTCATAGCTTAAACTTCACGGTGAAAAACACTGCTGTTATTATGGCACATTAGAAAATTAGACTTATTCATAAAAAAATACTTATATATACTAATAACATGTTTTTTTTTGTATAAACATATTTTATATAAGAAGATTCTTAACAAAACTTGTCTATGGAGTATTTGAATTTAGAAACTGCTAATCAGTATTTATACTAATCACATGGTTAATTTTTTTATGAATTATAACCTCATACATTTTGAAAATATACATGAGAGAAAAACAAAATTACTGAAAAACTTCTGTAAATTATAGCTATATAAGACAGCTGGACAAATAAAATATGGATGTATGAATTGATGACTCTTGCAAATGTGATATATAACTCATCATTGGTGAATTATGAATACAAAATATTATGGTGTAAATATGTTTTGTATAATACGTTGTGTCTTTTAAATGAATGAAAATGTGTGGAAACGTCATGTTACTATGTAATATAATTATATTATATATATATATTTTTAAGTAGTTTGTAGAGACTGTCTTATCATAGTTTCAGTAAACACGAAAATTCTTAGTTAAATTAATGTTTTTATGTACTACTAAAAAATCGAGGCCTTTGCCTTGCAGTGGGACAATTCACGCTAAAAAATAAATAAAACAAATCAATAATAATAAATCGTAACACTAACAAACAAAACATACAAAAATATATCATTTTAATTTATTGCTTTATAATTTGAAATAAAAAGATCAAACTCTGGCAAAGTCCACATTTAAATATATTTAGGTATTAGAAAAATGTTAAATCTAATCTCCGTTTTGTAAACTAGTTTATTTTTCAATCATACAAATACTACCAAATTTTGCGTTGACGTAAAATGCAAATGACTTCGTATTGTCAAGCAACTTTACTTTTATCTTCAGACTAGCGCATTTGTAAGGCGATGATAGCTCAGTGGTAGTGACGTCGGATACCGAGACGAAGGTCGCGGGTTCGAATCCTACAATGAGCTTGAGCTTTCGGTGAAGGAAAACATCGTGAGGAAACCATAGCACGGTGGTAGGGTACTTTGTAGTACCCGCCTGGCTGGCAACCACCCTCAAGTTGAAAATCTGTCGCCAAGCACCTTCCGGTGTGTTTCGACAGCAGCACTTGAGAGCCAGTTCCCTTCTAGGCTTTGTGTGCTTACCACCATCGGCCACATCATCACTGACCACGGTGAGATTGTGGTCAAACACAGGCCTATACAAAGTAAAAAAAAAAAAAAAAAATAGTGTTTTTTTACACTCCGTAGAATTCATTAATTAATTTTGGTAAGTAATTCATGTTTTAATTTAATTAGTACTTGGCATTTTAAAGTGATAACGAATGGACACTGTGTTGTTGCTATCTAGAATGAGATTTAATGCAATGCGCCCACAGACAAGCGCTACGTGACAAGATGACAACGATACGACGGGCAATTTCCAAAAAAAAATTGCACCTTTAAATTATCCGTTGAAATTGTAAATGAAAATTGGTCGTCGCATTGTTGTCACATTCCGATGGTCTGTTGGAACATTAAAAACTCCTAGCAATATTTCTAGTAAGTAACACCTATTATTTATTCTGTGGTGACACTGTCATTGTACATTACATACTAGCGGACGCATCGCGGTTTCACCCGCGTAGTGCCCGTTCCAGTAGAAATACAGGAATAAAAAGTATTTTTGAAATCGGTCCAGTAGTTTTTAAGTTTATTCGTTACATACAAAAATACAAATCTTTCCTCTTTATAATATTATTAGTATAGATAATCTGCTAGCTGTTTTGTTTGAATTTGTAATGTGATATCGTGGTATGTTTTATCTGGGTTACGTTTGTGAATTAGATCGGTGGATAAGAAAAACGAAAGCACCCGAAATGTGACTAAAGTTTAGTTGAATCGGCAACGTAGTAGGTAGTATTTGCTGTAATTTGTATATGTGCTAAATAAATAGCTTTATTATATAGAAAAAACATATATGTCTTTTGTTAACTGTTTACTTAAAGTAATTATACTTTTACACGTGTAAAAATGTTACAAACTACGGGCACCGCATTGTATTATTTGCAGATAAAAATAATTTACATATTTGTCATCTTAATATTATTTAACACAACGAATACATCATCATCATCATATCAGCCGAAAGACGTCCACTGCTGGACATAGGCCTCCCCCAAGCGTCGCCACATTGACCGGTCCCGTGCATCTCGCAACCAGCGGATCCCCGCAACCTTCACCAGGTCATCGGTCCACCTGGTGGGAGGCCTTCCAACGCAACGTCTTCCGGTTCGCGGTCGCCACTCCAGAACCTTTCTGCCCCATCGGCCATCCGTTCTGCGAGCAATGTGCCCTGCCCACTGCCACTTAAGCTCGAATACGAGCAACGAATACAATCTTTTGAAATATAAAACACACTACAGACAAAATCCACTCTAAAACTACACAGCATATCTTTAAAAACACACAAAGGCAATGGCTTATCACGACGCAGCCAATAGCCTAGTTATCTGCGCTTGAGCAGGCCGCAGGACACACAAGGTCGTGGCCGAGGCGACCGGGCGCGGGCGGCGCGAGAGTTGCGGCGCATGGCGACGACCCGCAGGTAGCCGCGACGATACGTTTGTTGCGAACTCGCCAGGAATCTCGTGCCTTCCGATAATAAAGTCTTGATTTTACAGCTTCTTGATCCAGCGTGATATTGGACAGGAAAATCTTGAGGTTTGATGAGTTTTAGGCCTGGGTTTGTGAATGTATATGTAGACAGATATAAGTCTTATGGATACCTTTACAATGTTTGTGTTTTATTGAGAGTGTGAGTGTAGAGATTTTATTAAATTAGGAAAGTATTGTACTTATTAAAAAAAATCTCTATGACACTGAGGTTTTCTGTTAGAGAACCCAATTGTGGGTTATGCTCGCCTTTGTACATAAGCCGTCCACAGTAGGACAGCTTATGTACAATGGCAAGCTTTATTCGGTTTAAAGGCGAGCCCATTTGTATATGTTTGTTTTGTGTGCAATAAAGAATATGTATATATTGTCCGTATCTTTGGTCTAACCTTAAAATTTATTTATATATTGTCTAGTTTCTGTAATACTCTCAACAATAACTAATTTATTCTAATTGAAGTGAATTATTATATTCATAGGAATACAGATATCTAGCTTCAGTTCTACAGCTATACGAGTTGGTACATAAATATAAAACTAAGTACATTAGATGTTCATAGAATTTATATTATTAATGTAGACAAAATACTAAATTAAGCTTAAACCAACTACATTAATTATTATAAAAAAATAATTAACATAACATTATAAATTATTAATTACCTACTCTAAATACCAAGTTGAATGGAAACATAATAAAACAGAAATCGTGGAATTCATCAAACAGGTATTCCACAAAAACTACGTAATTGATGACCTAAATTCCTAGCAACGAGTAGCAACATGAATAGGCAGCAATAGATCTTCTGTTGCTAGGCTAGGCGTTGCGTTTTGTTTCAATAAGTGAGTCATTGAACCTGATTTATTGAAAAACAAACAACTGGACTTAGTGCATCGATAGGTAGGGCAATAAATCATTAAACTATAAGTAATAACAATAATTTATTGCTATGATAATGTCAGAAAAAAATAACAAGAGCTTTTCTGTTTTTTTTTTGTTTGGGCGTTTGCACATTTTTAGGACCTGGGAACCGTAAGCTCCATAAGGACCAAGAGTAAGGTTATTTTGAGTGTGTGTAAGGGACAGATGTATATGACTTGTATACATCTGTCACTTATTACGCGATCTCAAAATAACCTTAGTCTAAGAGTTTATGGTCACCCCCTGATTGATATAGGTGAAAAAGATGGCCCATTTTTATAAGTAAGATCTAAATTACACAATGTTTTCAATATTATATAAACAAGTTTGCTAGCGCATAAAAACGTTAATATTGCCATTAGTATTCGCAATGGCTACCTTATCTAGCAAGATACAAGCATGAATATTTTGAAACCTGTTCTTGAGAACATTTTTCTAATTTTAGATTTGTAGAGCATTATAATTGCTCTAGCATTAACATAGTGCTAACAATAAGCTCATTACTATGTGTATATGGGCTTTTGTTATGTAATTAATACCACACAAAGGTAATTGAAGTCTTGAACTAAATCTCAATTTTTTTGTCCAAAGTCATAGTTGCATAAATAAAACCGGCCAAGTGCGAGTCGGACTCGCGCACGAAGGATTCCGTACCATTTTCGCAAAAACGGTAAAAATATCACGTTTGTTGTATGGAAGCCCCACTTTGATATTTATTTTATCATGTTTTTAGTTTTCGTTGTTATAGCGACAACAGAAATACATCATCATGAAAATTTCAACTGTATACGAGTAGCTATCACGGTTCATGAAATACAGCCTGGTGACAGACAGAGAGACAGACAATCAGTCAGACAGACGGACCGCGAAGTCTTAGTAATAGGGTCCCGTTTTTACCCTTTTGGTACGGAACCTTAAAAAATCATAAAGGGGACAATGATTTTGACTTTTGTAAACTCTGTTAAGCTTTGATTGTTTTGTTTTTGCCAACTGTTATTACAAAAAAATATACGCCTCAGATTGACAGCCTAGCAACAAGGCGGACAAGGCAAATCCAAAAACCTAGAGTAAGCTCAGGGCTGGCTTCTGAATTGAGTATTTCGAGTTAAGGATATGTCAAACCCTATAGTCTAGTCAACAAATGCCTTATTTTTTACACTTTTACCAGTCTCGGCAAAATTTGAACATGGTGTCCATTCGATTTGGAATAGCATGGAGATGATTTATGAATAAATAATGTACCGTTCGCAAAAATTGCAAAAGTACTACAAAAAAACATTTGTTGACTAGACTTCTAGTATAATGCCAAATATTGACAGGTTTACAGACGAAACCAGAGTTTAACAAAATACAACTTCAAATTCTTAATTCAGAAACTAGTTATCTAGCTAGTTATCTAACTAGTTATAGTTATCCACATTTGCCAATAAAACGATAAATCACAAAATTTTCGAAATCATACGAATATGTAAGAGATAAAATATAGTAATCTCTGGGGAGTCTCGTTATTGACCTAACCTCGACAAGGACATTGGGGAAGGTCGGAGGGCACCCCTCAGAGGGTGGTGTTCGCAGAGAGGGACGGGGAGGATTTTTCTATTATTTCTAACCTCGAGACGCCCTCAAACAACTTCTGTAGACGGTTTTAAATCAAATCCGAGCGCTTTGCGTCTCTTTCGTTCAGTTCTGCCTGTTGCTAGGCACTAGTGAGATTATCTGGCTAGGACGCGACGGGTTTAAGTTATCGCTCTTTGTACTATGACAGGAGACTTGGGGCTTATAAAAAACTCAACGCTGTTTACTAACTAATTAGCAGATTCTTAGTTCAAAATTCTAACAGCCTTGTTTACTAGTGGCCTTGTGAGCTGTAGACCTCGCGAATCGCTATTTTTGTTTTCTTTTTGACGATTCCAAACATTTTAAATTTTAAAAGTCGAAAAATAGACGTTCGATTTCAAACATTTAGAAATTTTAAAAAACGACAAAAAACATCCATCTACTTATCGAACCTGCTCACAAAATTTCACGAGAATCGGTTGAGAAATGCGACCTGTAGGGACAGGCAGATATAAGAAACAATTTTTGCCCAATCTGAAACGGAGACGCTTCGCCCTCGCTCGATCAATAAAACAATCTAACCATATATAATTAATTTAAATATTAATTAGTTTATACTAAATTCAAATGCAAACAAGAAAAATTAAAAAAAAAAATCGTGCTACATAATTTATCTAGTACTAGACAATATACACTTTTCCATCAACAATCTGTTGAACACGTAGTTACGACACGATATCTTGCGAAAACACCCCGATTCAAACAGTAAAACGCCCATAACTTTTGAACGGCTGAACCGATTTTCAACAAACCTAACTAAGAACAGTCTTGATAAAGTCACCTTTCAAACAAAAAAAAAACGAAATCTAAATCGGTTCATCCGTTTAGGAGGTCACGTCGAACTTATAACACCCCTCTCTATTCGTCGGGGGTTAAATAAAGACGAGTTATAGTTATGGGGATATTGACAGTAAGAAATAAAATCTTCGTGACTTTATGGTAGGTAAATGAGACAATTTCTTTAAATTGTAGAATGAAACTCTATCCAATTTACTATCTAGGTCTGGGTTTGTTGGTACTTATTTTTTGTTGGCTTAGTAACAGAACAATCATTTTTATATTGCTGTGTAACTATATCTGTTTGCAAAGAACTTGAACTTGACACCATTTGTTTTTACTCTGTAAAATATCTGGGATGAATACCAGTATTTAGAGCTATTTAGTAAAAACCGGCCAAGTGAAAGTCGGACTTGCGCACGAAGGGTTCCGTACCATTATCGCAAAAAATCTGGTAAAAAATATTTAAGTGGGGCTCCCATACTTTTTGTATGGGAGCCCCACTTAAATATTTATTTATTCTATTTTCATTTGTTGATATAGCGGCTACAGAAATACATCAACTGTGAAAATGTATACATAGTCTAGCTATCACGGTTCATGAGATACAGCCTGGTGACAGACAGACAAGACAGACGGACCGCGGAGTCTTAGTAATAGGGTCCCGTTTTTAACCTTTGGGTACGAAACCCTAAAAATATAAAAACGTAGGTGAAGTAAGCTGTAAAGATGCTAAACTTCAGTCGAGTATACTTCACACAAAGTTTTCACTATGATATTTTACAAGCTTTTATTTAACTTGCAATGTATATACGTATGTATGTATGTAAGTGTGTTTGGGTCTAATCTTGCAACTGAATTTTAAAGCAAGATTAAGATGAAATTTTGCATACACGTTTAGTTTGGATGACAATGCATGGTTAGCTTAGTGACGTATTTCCAAATCCAATATGGCGAACGGCCCAAGATGGCGGACTACTTATTTTTTTTGCACTGCCATGATATGAGTATCAAATGAAAGGGTTTGGTAAGAAGAATACAAAAAAAATATTGTTTAAAAAAAAGATTTGATAATGAATAATTTTATTTACAGTTTATTTCTATCTGCAGCTGGTATACGTAGTCAGACGTATAGATTTATGTCAATGCCACGTTTCTAGGCTTGAATTGAAAGTACAGAATTATTTTCTCACAGTAAATTCTACTTAAATAACTAATTACGTTGCTGGGCAACGAATAAGCTATTAAATTAGTTAATGCAATGATAATAGCATCATATAGCAAAGTCAAGGAGCTGAACACGATTTTATTAGCATAGAAATAGTCGCTGAATTATACATATGTGTTCACGTGGGCTCGCTGAGTTTAGTTCGCAATTAATAATCGTTTGTTTTGTTTTAACGAAGTGAGAAATTACTGAGTGTTCTGACAAATTTTGAGAGGTAAGGTAGGGCTTAACAATGGTGATTGACTGAGAAAATATTACCTATGGGTAACTATAGTAAATTATGACTTGGATCTTACATACGGTCAACTTTAGCCACAGGTTTCTATCTGTGGGTACTGGGAAATTTAAGAGATGAAAATTGAATGTTAAGGTTTTGGAGAAAGATGGAAAATTGAATCGAGCTTGCTTTGTTTTGCTCCATTGAAAGAACGAACTTGTTGCTCTCCATATTTTGAGCAACCTTCGAACGACTTCAGCTACCTACCTAAGTATAAGTAAAAGCGATAGTGTTTAAAATGCAGAAAGGTTTCTCGCCAAACTTCTTGGCCGCCCTGAAGTTGGCTACAATGGCTGCGCAGTAGAAAATCTCATACAAAAACAGCACGGCAGGCTTATTACGTATCTTTTGCAAGAGCAAAACGATTATTTCATAAAAGTCGGAATTACGTGCAATGTAGGTATGGTACACAATCGTTTGCTAATCGCTCGCTGTTTGTCTTATTAAAAAAAATCCGCCAACATCTCTAAAACTTTTGTATTGAAGAGCAATTATTGCGCAAAAATCGCTATCGTTTTGCTCTTGCAAAAGATACGTAATAAGCCTGCCGTTTCGTGTCTTGCGCATGGGAAAGCCAACCTCAGGGCGGCCCAGAAGTTTGCCGAGAACTATATAAATCAAAATACGTTCCAAACATGTAATTTTATGTGCCAATATGCGTACATATAGACATAAATATGTCTGTATTATTATGTCGGTTATACGTTCCAGTTCTAATATAATATTCATTGAACGTGTGAATGCCCTCATTCTCTCTCATTACCTTTAAATGATATTCAAATTAAGTCCCTAGTAACGTCCATGGACTTAGTATCGACCATTTTATCGACATTACTGGCGACTACACAATTTCCAAAATTATCGTTTTGCAGACCCTGGACTTCTTTCGATGATATTTTTAGGGTTCCGAACCCAAAGAGTAAAAACGGGACTCTATTACTAAGATTCCACTGTCCGTCTGTCTGTCACCAGGCTGTATCTCATGAACTGTGATAGCTAGACAGTTGAAATTTTCACAGATGATGTATTTCTGTTGCCACTATAACAAAAAATACTAAAAACAGAATAAGATAAATATCTAAGTGGTGCTTCCATACAACAAACGTGATTTATTGCCGTTTTTTGCGATAATGGTACGGATCCCTTCATGCGCCAGTCCGAATCGCAGTTGGCCGGTTTTATCACAATCTATGAGAAAATAAATAAGTGCTACGTGCAACTTATGAACAAGAAAGTTGCGTTATTTATTTACATACAATTAGGAACCATAAGACTTAAAATAATTAGAGGCTAATATTTATATTTGAATAATTATGGAAATGCATCGTAACAATTTTATAAGTACCACCCGTTACAGTTGTAGATTTATTTTTTAATTTGGCTCGCGCTCAGTTTTCCAGCCACACACTTGTTCAATACAATGTTCCCGTGCGGTCCGAAATAACCATTCACCTCATACATTCATCTTAATCGATTTTAGCGGTCTAATCCTATTCTGGACCGCATGGTTTGGGATTCATCTCTTTGCTGATTGGAACATTTAATAACAATATCCACATGCCAAATTCAAATCACTTTTAATCCCTAGGGAATAATGGTCTATTTTAGTCCCTTTTGACGAAGACTAAACTAGCTCTTTTTGAATAGATGTGATAAAAAGATAATTTTTGTTTTGAAACTCTGACTGTTATCCTTAAAGCAATTTTTAACAGATAGAGTTAATGAGATATAAATATAATACGATAACCAGGGGTTGGTTAATGGATAGAAATAACCAATAACCGACGCTTCACAATTTATTCGCAAGTCATGTGCAATCTTTATCCAGTCAAACACGCGATACTGCAACTGTGACTCGTCAGTCACAGTTGCAGTTATCGCGTGTTTGACAGTTTTCGCGTTCGCCTCGTGCGCCAATAGTGAGAGACGAACGTCATTGACATTGACAGCTCCACGTGCACATTTATTTTGACCGTAAAGTAGTTGTTAGTAGTTACAAAATTCACACATTCGATATAAAAATACAACAATTAAAATTTAAAATATTTAAAAACCCCCGACACATTTTTATTTTATGCTACATAATTTATCAAGTACTAGACACGCTTCAATTGACAATCTATTGAATACGTAGTTATGACACGATATCTTGCGACACACAACACCCCGATTCAAACAGTAAAACGCTCATAACTTTTGAACGCTAAACCGATTTTCATCAAACAGCCAACAACACTCTCGATAAAGTCACCTGTAAAACAAAAAAAAATACGTCATCAAGATCGGTTCATCCGTTTAGGAGCTATGATGCCATAGACAGATACACAAACACACAGGAACACACGTCAAACTTATAACACCCCTCTTTTTCCGTCGGGGGTTAAAAAGAGGTACCTAGGGATATCTTACTTATTTACTCAGACAACTCACATAAGCAAATAATCAAACAACTTCATTAATTATTTGTCTTCGTAGTAATAAACAACTCAATTAATAGAAATAAATTAATTAATGATCATTGTACGATTGAACGTGAGACGATATTGATAAATGATACCGAAATATTATATATACTATATATAATAAAATAATACTGCTACTATTATATTTATATCCACGAAAGTTGTGAGGATGTAATCCTCTGGATGGATATTTATTACTCTTACACGCAAAAACTTCTGAACGGATTTTGATAATACTTTACAGGATATATATAGTTTTACATTTGATAGCCCAATTTTTGAGGAAGGTTATATATTATTTAACATCACGCTTCAACCCGAGCAAAAATAAAAACCAGCCAAGTGCGAATCGGACTCGTGCACAAAAGGTTCCGTAACATTATCGCAAGAAAACGGCAAAAAAATCACGTTTGTATTATGGAAGCCCCACTTAAATATTTTTTTTATTCTGTTTTTAATATTTTTTCTTATAGCTGCAACAATAAGTACACAATAAGCACATCATCTGTGAAAATTTCTTCTATCTAGCTATCACGGTTCATGAGATACAGCCTGGTGACAGACAGACAGACGGACCGCAGAGTCTTAGTTATAGGGTTCCGTTTTTACCCTTTGGGTACGGAACCCTAAATATTGTAGAAAAGACCCACGGGACACAACTAGTGTCATAATAATAATTATTCTAGATTTTTCGAGAAAATCTGCGAACACCGATATTATGTGGGCCGAATAACGAATAACGGTAACGAATATCATAATGATTGAACGTTATTTATAGGAGAATTATGTTTGGAAAAATATGTGGGATGATATTTTGAAAAACTACGTTGTATGATATTATGATAAATACTGTATATGATATTGGGATAAATATAAACAAGGTTGCGAGAAATGGTCGGGCATATAAAGAGGCTTTAGTCTGTACAAGACTTATTTTAAGGAACTTAGTGTCATTTAAAACAGGCTCTCTTTGAGAGCCATTATTGAGTCTACAATCTACAACTTTACCTATGCCTTGCAATGTAATCCAGTCCTAATTTGAACAATAAATGTTTTATTAAGTACTATTATACAGTCTACTATGTTTGCTCTACGAGACCACTAGCGCGCTCCTCCTCCTTACGTCGATTCTCCAATGTTGGGGCTCGAGACCACATCATGGTTTCAAAACTTTCCCTTTGATGCTGTTTCTCTACTTGCTTCTATTCTCAGCAACATGCACGGCTTCTGAAGCTTTGATAATCATCGAGGTTCGGATTTGGTTTGACCAGCGTATAGGACTTCTGCCTCTAGGCTATTTACCCTCAACTTTACCAGTGACAATTACCTTTAGTAAGTTGCCAGGTTTACGGGCAATAAGGGCAGCAAGTCAAACATCTTGCGGAGGCATACATTCAACGATCTTGGCCTTTTTAAATTTTGAGGTCCTGCAATATCGAGATGTTCGTCCTGTGTGCCGTCCACGAGCATATGCAGCATCTTTCTGTAAAACCACATTTCAAAAACCTCCGATGCGTTTGCGATGAGCGGCTTTAAGAGTCTACGTCTCTGCTCCTTAAAAGAATAGGGAGAACACAAGCTGACAAGTGACAGTTTGAAACTGAAGCTAGAACATGTCAATATCTTTGAAAGTTAAATTCTGAATGTGAATTCTGCTTCATACAGCTCTTTTTTCTGTCGTCTATCTAAAGATTAACAACTTTGCTAGAGCTGGCTCAAAACGCCAGCTTTCTGCTTGTTGTGGAATAGTGACAAAACTTTGAATTGCAGTGTCGCTAAGACAAATAAATAGAAGTGCAAAAGATCAAATATATACGATCAAAGAAGTGTTAATTCTGATTTTAGAAACCAGTCTGTCTGTTGTTGTTACCAAGTCTTTAGTTTTAATTTATAACGCAGAAAATGAATAGCATGGCTTGGTGTTAGTAGCCATGCTTTTCATCTTGTACTAGTCAGTTACCTATTTGCTCTACGGCTAAGTTCGGCACTTCCGTTTCGCTTCTCAGGGTCAAACTTGAATGGAACCCCTATTATTTTTAACCGACTACCAAAAAAGGAGGAGGTTCTATGTTCGACATTATGTATGTTTTTTTTTTTTTTTTTTTTTTTTATGTATGTTCACCGATATCTCCGTCAATTGTGGACCGATTTTGAAAATTCTTTTTTTGTTTGAAAGAGTATATTCCGAAATTGGTCCCATTTTAATTTGGTGAAGATCTGATAAAGAACTTCGGAGATATACAAGAGAACTCTTCAATAAATAAAGGCAAATCTCTCGGGATTGCTGCAATCGCATGTCTGTTTATTGTTTATACTATTTCATAACATAACATCACGCCAGTACGCTCGAAAGGGGTATGCAGATCTCTCATTTCACCGGTTATATTAATTTTTCATGTTATTCGGGTCTTCTATTCTGTCGTTATAGGTACTTACTTAATTGCTTCCCTATTATAATAGGTAAGTACAACTAAAAAGTGAAAAATAAAAAGCTTTTTTACAAAAAAATACTACCGACTTCCAAATAAGAAAACTAGAAAGTGAAAAATAACTTTATTTTTGGAAGTCGGTGTCCATAACTTAAAAATTTGGTACCTACCAAAGACACCGACTTCCAAAAATAAAGTTATTTTTCACTTTCTAGTTTTCTTATTTGGAAGTCGGTAGTATTTTTTTGTAAAAAAGCTTTTTATTTACTTTTATGGTGAAATCGGTTTTATTAATAAGATTTGCGGATTAGTTCCTATAGTATTCCTACATCTTACTCATATTATGAATGCGAAAGTTTGTGTGTGTGCGTTTGTATGCTTGTTACTTCTTCACGCTCAAACGGCTGGACGGCTCTGGATGAAATTTGGCACAGAGATAGATTATAGTCACATAGACTAATTTTCGTCTTCCACGCGGGCGAAGCCGCTGGCAGAAGCTACACCTGACATACAATAGGAACACGGTTTTTTTTAGTTGTTTTGGTCTGAACAATAAATAAACGCTGTACTTACATGGGGTGTTTTAAAGAGTGACTTAAATATTTTTGGAAAGGCCCAAATATATAGAAATTGGTACCTCCGTAACATGAGAACATAAGTATAAGTTATTATTCTGGCCTCTTTAAGTCATACAGGAACTATTATTTCTACAAAGTTATGCGAAATAAATTCACAGCTGACCTACTTTGGGGCCGCAGATTTTGGCAGTCTATAGTTTGTAGTTTGTGACCCAAATGGCGCGGCGACGGAGCGCTCGCCTTCAGGTCAAGGTTACGGGTTCGAGCCCCGCATAGTAACAAGGAATTCGTAAGACCATAATAGTTATTCGCGATCGAGGACTTCTGTAGCATGTAACGTGAAACGATTAATTTTGCCAAAATCATAGCAAACCAGTGGATTTATTAATCAAACTGCTTATATTAAGCCTACTAGACATACAAATTTAAAAACTATAATTTGCTATCCGGTTATTGACAGCCTCATTATCATTATTTTAATGTCACAAAATCTAGTATTTTTGTTTCCGGGGTCTACCTGGTCGAATGGCTAAGATTTCCACTCTACATAAATATTTTTGCGGCTTTACTAATTCACTTCATACAATTTATCATTTATTTTTCCCTCTGCCTACAGGACACAGGATATTTTTTTTTGTACCTATTTCACTTTTGCTCTCTCTCCGAGAATTTCTTATTTTTACCCGACTGCCGAAGGATGTGTTTATCAGTCTATCTATGTATGTATGTTCGTTCCTTTGTGGCGTTCTAGAGACCAAACACGTTGGCCGATTTTGATGATTCTTACTTCAATCGATTCGTCTTAACCTTGCTAGTGTCACTGACTACATTAAAATTGGAAAATAGAAAAATGGCGGCTTGTGGGCGAAATATTGTGGAGGCCCAATTTTTTTTCTTCCAAAGCCATCCTGTGGGGTATCAAAATAAAGAGTTTTAAGAGGTGATTTCAAAAATATATAACACATATCATATATGTTTAAATGTACATAATTCAAAAAAATAATGTTAACTTAAAAGTTAAAATATATAAAGTTAATTCAAAAAATCAATATGTTTCCTCCAACTGCGCAGCATGATTATATTCTTATCTTTTTAGTTTGCTTCATTTCTATTGGACAAAGTATATACCTTATAATATAAAAAATAATACCTATTGAAAAAAAAAGGATCTATTGATTAAAAGAGTTTTTAATTTTTTGCTTTTTAGTTCGATAATTCGTCGGTATTTTTTTTTGTTAAAAGGTTTTTTTTTAAAGACGATTTTCTAAACTTGCAAATATTGAACAGAAATTATCCAACAAACAATTTGGCTTAGTTAATAGTTACTGTTAACAAGAAGGCCGAAAGTGTAAATAAAAAATTAAATAGCCATTGCTAAAATGGCTGACATTTATATCAAATACTCAGGTCTACTGTCCCTTAAAGCTGTGCAAAATCAAACTTCTAAGCCAACGCAATCAAAAGATACAGCCGTAAAAAGATAAAGCCTCGGTGCGCGAGTCCGACTCGCACTTGGCCAGTTATTATTTAGAAATAAGTGCATTTGACAAACAGCTAATTATACTGTAGGTAATTCCGACTTTTATGACATAAAGCGTTTGATCGCGCGATGGTTGCTGTTTGCTGTTTCTTACGTAATAACCTTGCCGGTTGTGCAACCAGTTGCTGGGCTGTTGGTTGCCTAGCAACCGATGGTGAATCATGGCTAGGCCTTCAATGATGCGATTTGCCATGAGTTTAGAGAGGCGTAGAGATAATGGAGGTTGTTACCTAATTGTATAATGTGAGGGCTTCTAATTTCTTGGCCGTCTCTTAAAATTATGGTGTGCTAAAAGTCAATGCTATATAAAGAGCGTATGTATATTATATGGCAGAAATATGCTAAGTAGCATAAACAGTACTAAATTGACTGTAGAAAAAATAAATGATAAATTGTATGAAATGAATTAGTAAAGGCGCAAAAAACTATTTATGTAGAGTGGCAATCTTAGCCATTCAATCAGGTAGACTCCGGAAACAAAACAGACTAGATTTTGTGACATTAAAAAATGATAATGAGGAGGCTATCGATAACCGGATAGCTAATTATAGTTTTTGAATTTATAAGTCTAGTAGGCTTACTATTAGCAGTTGGATTTATAAATACATTGGTTTGCTATGATTTTGGAAAAATTAACCGTTTTATTTTACAAAAATCATGGTAATATCTCATCCAAATAATTGCTTAAAAACTTATCCACGCAAATCAACCCACACGGTCTGAGCAAGCTAAGTACTCTCCAAGCCCGCGAGCCCCCTCGTTCAAAATATATCAAACACATATAAAAGGTACCTATGTTTTAAATCAGGGACAGACAGACAGACGGTTTTATAGTTATAGAGCTGTAGGCTTGACTCCCCTTCGTCTTAAAGAACACGCGTAACGTCAGGAGTATATGTGCTCATAGATTTGTATGACAAAATGTTTGAAGGGTTCCGAAATGAGGTCCTAATGGAAAAGACTGTTGGGGAGTCTTTTATTGGCAGTTTGGCAATGACACGATTGAATAAAGACTTCATTGTTGCGATAACATAGCGAGTTTTGCCTCTGCATGTGCTAGATATTTCTTACATAAATTCTGTATTGAAATCTACTTAATTAAAAAAATATAGAAGTCGTCTAAGCCCTACGTTTTAGGGCCGGTTTTTGAATTGAGTAATTGGAGTTTAAATCTGTCAACTCCTACTTTTAACAGGTTTGCCGGCTAAATTAGAGATTGACTAATACTCAACATCAAAGTCTTAATTCAGAAATGGGAGTTAGAGTCTAGTTGACCTCAGGGACTGAGTTTATCTACTGGTAAGTCAACTTTTAAAGGATTTTACTGTATTGAACCGTTGAAACAAATGATACCAGTTAATCGAGTAATTTGTCACGTTATTCCAATTAAAATCAAAATGAACTAGATACTAATAAGAAGAATGAAATAAATGAATGAGAACGAGAATGAACGAATGGTTTGTTTCACTTGTTGGTATGTGAAACTATTAATTACAATGATTAATCTATATTTATTAGTGAATATTTTCTAGAAAGCTTGGTTTAGGAGATTATTCAAAGTAAATTGCTACTTTTCTTCGTGTAAATAGTTTAATGTATATTGTAAATGGTAATAAAGTTAGCAGTATGATAGTAAAAGCTTTTATCTATAATTAAATGATTATAATTATTATAATTAAGTTAAGCACTGATATTCTTAATGCAAGTTTTCTGTGGAGAATTTGAATTAAGTATCTAATATGAATATTAGATTCTTAATTCAAATTAAGTTGGCAGTACTGGTCAGAATGCGTTGTTTTTTATTAGGGTTCCGTACCCAAAGCGTAAAATCGGGACCCTATTATTAAGACTCCACTGTCCGTCTGTCTGTCACTAGTTTGGTCACCAGGCTGATGTGTTTAACGTAATCATACGGATAGCAACTTTTTGTAAATAAGGATGTAAAGGATTTTTCCAGAAAACGCTGTTTTAGGCTTAATTTCTACACGGAATATTAAATTTTCTATAAAAAAAATTATGTTTGTGACTAGCTTTACCAAATTTATATTTTCTAAAAAAAGTTGAGCTGTAACTTCATTTAAAAACCGTTTGTAAATCTTGATACTTGGCTCAGAACTAGCACCTATAGGTTCTGAATTGACAAGTTGGTTAAATTGTAGGTGATTAAAAGTCTAATAATAGACCGATATTTGACCGCAGTTTAATTGTAATTCATAGAACATGCTACCGCCGGAACTAGCCATACAGGTTACTAAGAACTGTGATGACGTGTGCCTACTGACCTATAGTGGATCAGTCGAGCCGTAAAGGATAAATCAAAAGTGTAATTTTGTGATTCGTTCGAGTCGATTCGACTCAAAGGCCCAGTTTTTTCATCCGTAGTTAACTCAATCAATGGTTAAATATGCTAACCAATGGTTTAAATAAAAAAAGTTGATAAAAAAATCAAAAACCCGACTGCTTATAAAGCGCTAGCGAACTAAAAATAAGTAAACAAGAAGAAAATCATGCTGTGCAGTCGGAGGATACATAATCGCGAGCTGGCTGACCAAAGCCAGATGTTAAGCAGTCGGGTTTTTTGATTTTTTTAATTAACTTTTTTTATTTACAAACTTTTTGTTATTTTTTTTAGAATTAGGAACATTTAAACATATAGGTGTTGTATATTTTTGAAACCACCTCTTAAAACCCTTTATTTTGATACCCCACACGATGGGATTGAAGGAAATGCAATTGGATTTTCGACGCCATATTGTGGACAATATGGCGTCGAAAATCCAATTGCAATTTTTCTATTTTCCAATTTTGACGTAGCCCGTGACACTCGCAAGACAATCGATCGATCGTGAATCGATTGACGTAAGAATCATCAAAATCGGCCAACGCGTTTGGTCTCTAGAACGCCACGTAGGAACAAACATACATACATAGACTATGATAAACACATTACCCTCCTTTGGCAGTCGGTTAAAAAGGTCACATATCCAGCCAATCGCCAACAGGCTTCCAGTCTAACCAGAAGCTGAATATCAGTAATATACATGGTGCGATTGCCTAGCAGAGCAACAGTACAACAGTACTGTGTCTGACAGCCGGTATTGACATCACATCGCGATAAAAAAACCCTTATTTACTGTAACAAAATGTACTCTGGCAGAATATGTAGTTATAAAGAAGTCTGTATGTACATTGTTAGTAGGTAATAATATATTTTCGTAGTTAATGATTGATTCTTAGAAAATTATTATTTTTGATGCACACATTCTGACCCAAATAATGAGGTCATCGTTATAATTGTCAACAGCCTAATTCTCGGTAATGCTAGTGTTTAATTCACAGTACCTCGGTAAATACAATCAACAAGATTGAAACCTGACCAGCCATATATATTTCTACAGTCATTCTAAAACGATTAGGTGGACTTTTGCTTAAATAAATATTTCCCTAACAATAGAATTGTTATAGATTTTATAAGACAGTCACAATTAGAATTTACCCATCTCGCTATCACTTCAATGACATACCACCATTTTAATATCTACTTGAAGTTTTGTATTTGGTTTGGCATTGTTCTGTATGGGTCATGAATCAAACAGCTTAACTGTACCGATTTAATTTTAAAACAAAATGATTCCTTTATTGGTAGGTACATTTAAATTAATATGAATCACTCGATTCAGTACTAAATACGCTTTTTAGAATTGTTTATTTTCCTGTTATTTAATTTTAATAAAATACAGTTTTATAAAGGAAAATATTTGAGTTTAACTTGTTGAGCAAAATGGTTCCAATCGCTATACTTATTCCTGTAAGAATCCTTTAGATATGAAACTTCCATAATTCTCATAAAGTTTTTCGTAGAATCAAATTACAAACATAGACGTTTACTAAAGGCAATCGAACTTAATCTGGACAAAACAAAAAAATCGTACCCTTTAACGAATGCCTATGTACCTGTATGTTTCATGAAGTTTTAATAAATAAATAAACTATTAGACCAAAAAAACGATCGGTGGACTATGTGCAAGATGACATAGATAGAAAGATGGACGAATACTGAGTTGACGATAAATATATAAGTAGGAATGAAAAATTTGGGGTCACCAAATAAATTGGGATTGGGAAGTTTTTTTAGTCCATCCAAAGGTTGTCTGTTTATTTTATTATTATTTGTTTATATTTGTGTCAGATATAAATTCCATAGTTTTATTAGTACGTACCAATACTTATTTACTTTGTTAGTCACTTAAAATCAGATACATATACAATATATACACAACATAAAAATACCCTGAATCAATAAAACCAAAAACAGACAGAATTCCTCATTAACATAACATGAAATTAAAACACATTGAAATTTCAAAATCTAATCACACTATAATCTAAAAATAATCATTAATTTATGCATTTATGTACAATTAATTTATGCATTTATTTAAAATTAATTTTAATAAAATAAAATCCCTTGTAAAATTCTAAAACTAAAATTAAAATACATAAAGATTAATTTAAAATTCAGTAAAATCAATTAAAAACATAAAGATTATATTAAAATTCATTTAAATCAATTAAAATACATTAAATAAAACTCTGTGTTGAGTAGAGGTATTTGTTGGTATCAGCGATAGGACCGTCATTGTACCCGTACAATTAAGTTTTTTGTAAAATAAATGTAACTATTTTAGTTTACAATATAGTATATTTTATTCTATGATGGTGTTTTTCAAGGGATATTTAGTAAAAGGATATAAATTATGTGGAGCAACACACTGCTGCATAGTAAACTATTTTGAGTAGATTAAGCTTTATTGTGTCGGCATTGAAAACTGACCTACGTCAAGCAAAATTAAATTGTGACTTCTAATAGTTCTCAACATTAATCATTATTTATTGAAGGTTCTCTACGTACGTTTAGGATGATAAGTTAGATAACCTAAGAGTTTCAGTATCTAATTCTGTATTGAGTTTTTGGGATGTTGATTTTTAGTAACTTCCAGAATATTTAAATAAGGTAGAGAGCCTATAGAAATTGTAAAAAACACAGTACATTAAGACGACGACTAACGCCAACGACCTTGAGGGAACAAAACGCGCACACGTTTCACACCCGAGCGACCCAAAATTCAGTAGATTTTTGTACTTTCCTTATTATTCCATGACTTTAATAAAAAACTTTTTTGAAAAAAATACTACCGACTTCCAAGTAAGAAAACTAGAAAGTGAAAAATAACTTTATTTTTGGAAGTCGGTGTCTGTGGTAGGACCAAATTTTTAAGTTATGGACACCGACTTCCAAAAATAAAGTTATTTTTCACTTTCTAGTTTTCTTACTTGGAAGTCGGTAGTATTTTTTTCAAAAAAGTTTTTTATTTTTCACTTTTTAGGGTTCCGTACCCAAAGGGTAAAAACGGGACCCTATTACTTTAACTCCGCGGTCCGTCTGTCTGTCTGTCACCAGGCTGTATCTCATGAACCGTGATAGTTAGACAGTTGAAATTTTCACAGATGGTGTATTTCAATTGCCGCTATGACAAATACTAAAAACAGAATAAAATATTTTTTTATGTGGGGCTCCCATACAACAAACGTACGTGACTCATGATTTTTTTGTCGTTAATTGCGGTAATGGTACGGAACTCTTCGTGCGCGAGTCCGACTCGCACTTGGCCGGTTTTTAGTTGTACCTACCTAATAGGGAAGTAGTTAAGTAAGTACCTATAACGACAGAATATATTACCCGAATAACATGAAACTTGAATATAACCGGTTAAATGAGAGACCTGCATACCCCTTTCGAGCGTACTGGCGTGATGTTATGTTTCGAAATGGTATAAACAATAAACAGACATGCGATTGCAGCAATCCCGAGAGATTTACCTTTATTTATTGAAGAGTTCTGTTGTATATCTCCGAAGTTCTTCATCTGATCTTCACCAAATTAAAATGGGACCAATTTCGGAGTATACTCTTTCAAACAAAAAAAGAATTTTCAAAATCGGTCCACAATTGACGGAGATATCGGTGAACATACATAAAAAAAAAAAAAAAAAAAAAAAAAAAAAAAAAACATACATAATGTCGAACATAGAACCTCCTCCTTTTTTGGTAAGTCGGTTAAAAAGAAGCCTCAGATCAAAATGTAGATAATTAAATTGTATTTGAGATGGTGTTGATTACATTAAAATACGCCCAGCGATACGCGTTTTGGTGCGATTGTCGTGTTTTTGTCCGTTTTAGACATATCTTTACAAATTAATTACACTATGTTATACGAATAAAACTCAAAATTTGCTCAGATGAAATCATTAAGAAAATGGTCAAATATAAGATATATTTTTTTCAAAAAAATACGACTAGCTATTTAGACGTGATTCTGATTTTAAAATCAGCTACTCAAGGGAATCTGCGCCTTAATGAAAAAGGTTTTTTTTTTAAATGTTTATGCTAATTAAATTAAAAGACTTAAGAGGAATGATGGTCGCAGATATCCGAATTAATTTCCTAAGTAAAAAGTAATAATTCGAGGTTTGGCCCTTGCCTATTTCCTCCTCCAATATTGGACCAATTTAAAAGATATTCCAAACAAAAAAGAAAAATTTATTCTGTGCCCCTGTTTTCCGTTTTGATGATACATTATCTTTTGAACGCTCAAAAGATGCTCAAAATTGCGCTGTCTACAAAGGCGTAGTGTACAAATTTGACAATTATAAATAAAAAAACCGGCCAAGCGCGAGTCGGACTCGCGCACGAAAGGCAAAAAAACCACGTTTGTTGTATGGGAGCCCCACTAAAATATTAATTTAATTCTGTTTTCAGTTATAGCGGCAACAGAAATACGTCATCTGTGGAAATTTCAACTGTCTAGCTATCACAGTTCATGGGATACAGCCTGGTGACAGACAGAAAGACAGACGGACAGTGTAGTCTAAAAAAGTGGGTCCCGTTTTTAAGGAACCTTTGGGTACGGAACCCTAAAAAGAAAACCTAGAATTATGACATTTTACTAAGGAAATTCAGGCGGACCTCTCTGCCCGCATGTTCCCTTAAGATAGACATCATCATCTTCCTGCCCATGTCCCATGTTACTTGGGGTCAGCGCAACACGTTTGCTTCTTCCACACCGTCCTATCCCTGACAGGGGCGTTATTACTGACTCCCTTTTCTTTCATATCACTCCTCACACAGTCCATCCATCTTTTCTTTGGCCATCCTCTCCTTCTCCATCCATCCACATTTATATTCATAATTATTTTAGTAACATGCGTTTCCTCTTAAAATAGACGTTGAATTAAAAAGACTACAGGCAATTTCGATTCACTAAAAATTAAACCGTTTGCTATCTTTTTGGCAAAATTAAACCCAACCGTGTTTATTCAGCGATTATACTATGCAATGCTTGTTTTTATCATACTTATAAAGAAATTATCGCCAGTGATGATACTAATAATAAAAATTAATCAATATTTGAGACAGAGACAATTTTCTGTCCTTTTCCACCAGTATGTGTTTAAGTTTCATAATATGTTTACTAAATGAGAAATAATAATGAGTTAAGTTGTACCGAAGTTTTCAAAGTGTTATTAGGATTTACTTATGTAGGTGTTGGTGTGGGGTGTGGTGTTCTGATTAAGAAATCTGTAGGTATTTGAGAGATGACAGCATTACTAGGCTATTTTATGATCTTTAAAGTGAATTGGAGGGCAACATTTATATTAGAACCACTCTTTGTGGGATATATGTAGCTTCAGTAAATAGTAACCGACCGAAAACAATGTCTCTATGTTTTATTTTATGTCTAGATGCGAACAAACTTAACATTTTGGGCCTTAAAATAAAAACTTTTTAACCTTATGATTAGAATAATAATAAATAGAAAAATTGAATTAAGAATCTGCTAACCAGTGCTTAAATACTAATTACCAGATTCCTAATTCAAATTTTCCATTGAGATTTTGAATTTAGAATCTGCTAATCGTCATTTAAGTGCCCAAGAATGTCGTGTTTTTATGAAAGGCCAGACAAAATTTTCGGAATGGCAAACTACGCCGTCATATAAATATATATGTATTAGATCTCGACGTAGAGTAATTGCTATACGTAGAATATACATAAATAGAAACCTACTACACACACAAAGATACCAACATGACAGCAAAAAATCCTTTCAGACCGTGAGTAGTTATTAGTCTTATTGGGTTCCATCAAAAATAACTATAAAGGTACAATGACTTGTAATTTATGTAATAATATTTTGTTTTGACGCATTTAAAATGTCGAAATTATAAATAATTAACATGTTTTTCATTGTTTGCATGTTAGCAAAAAGTGTGGCTGAAAAAGTGCTATCAACACGACCAATTATTGTATTTACCTTTTTAGTAATTACTTTAATTTTGTTTTAGAAACAAAGTACTTAAACCTTTTAAAAAATTTGGAAACTGATTCCAAATTAATAAAACAAGGTAAAACTGTTTTCTGTACTGACAATATATAGTGAACAAGTTAAGGCCTCCGTGGAAAGGCGCGACAAGAAAATGTGACAACTTTGCGACGACGAGTTCTCATAGAATTGTTCTTAAATCGCTCTTTAAATAGAATATTTTTCATGTTAAAAAGTATACTCGCATCCTTTTCACATTTTTCGGCTGAAGCCTTTAGTATGATCCCCGAAGTTACAAAAACAAACCATTCTTCAGAGTTGAAAGAAAAAAACAGAACGCAAAAAAAATATCACTCTTTTAGTGAACACTAACGAAAGAAGAGTAATCTAGTGCCCGATGACGTCATGAGAGCGTATCAGGGGAATGACAGATAAACGCTAGGTAGGTATAGGTCATATCGACTGATATCAGTGGTTGTAAGAAATGATTACGGTGAAACAAGTGGGGTAAGGGCAACACGGAGTAGTCACGTGCTAACACGAAGATGTGCCGAAGGCTTGAGAGAGCAACTGCAAGAGAAACATGCACAGATACAACACTGACATACAGATACAACACAGACACATAGATACTGATGTACAGATTGAAGAGAAGGGAAGGACCACAGAAGTGGCATCAGTCAATATCAATTTGAGGGTTTTGGAGTAGGGGTCTTCTGGTTAACAGAACTCACCACTTTTCCGTAGACAAAACGGTCGCATGAGAATTTTCGCATGAAAATAAAAAACTGAGAGTAGCAGTGAGGTAGGAAAATAATATAATATTTCCAAAAAAAAACGATCATCAGAGTGAAATAAATGCAAGCTCTTTCGTAGAGCTAAGAAAAGTAATGATTGGATATTTACCATCATGGTTAGTTTATTGTTTTCCCAAAATACGTACTAAAGGTGGAAACTATTATTATAATACAAAGTATACTGTTTCTGACCTAAAGCAGTTTTTATACGGATACAGTAGGCATATCAAAACCAAAATAATATGATTAGAATATTGACTAGTTTTGAGGGCTTTGTCAACAGATGGCGTTCCCTTTTGAAGACTCTTCGTGCAGATTTTGCCTTGATCAGAGCTCACTCAAATCAAATCAAATATGTTTATTTGTACTCGTGTTTTAGTGGGCCTAACTTTGTAACCAAGGTGATGTTATTATTTGGAATAGGTTATTTCTGAAGGATTTGATGTCAAGAAAAAATAAAGTTGTCTGAAAAAATAGAAGAAAAATACGAAATTTTTTCTTCTATTTTTATGGCATTTTTCTTAGTCTGGTTATCTGGTTCTTCCGGTCCACAAGATATTTATTAAAAAGAAAGATTCAACAAATAAATATCCGAATTGAGAATCTCCTCCTTTTTGGGAAGTCGGTTAAAAAGGTTTGAACTTCTTTGCCTTTATTTTTTGTGTTTATCCATCCTCATGAAATTAAAAAGTTTTGTTTAAACCTTGTACAACGATAACTAAACAGTTCCAAACAAAAATACTTTTTAAGCCGACTAATATAGTTTGTGGCAATTCTGAGGCCGTCAGATAAAAAGCAAGCAGGCACACAAAAAGTTGCTCAGTCGCCCAACTTTAAATGGCGAGGTTCTGGTTAAGACCTTAGTGAAGCGGCAACATCTATTTTAACTAAATTTATGTATCACAACATAACATAGTACGTAGGATACTTATTATTCAGAACCTTAGTAACATTGATTTTGTCAGCTAAAAATCGTAGTACCTAGTAGTTAGGTATTTTCTTTGAAACACTCTAGACGAATAAATTAGTTACTTGAGCGAACATCTAGCCCGCAATTATGTTAAAGTTACCTGCCTATTTTGCGTCTAACTTTTATTCTAGGTTTTCTTTATGTCAAGACTAATATTAATCTGACCTACATTGCGCCCTATTCTAATACTTACCAACTTAGTATCTCTTTCAGTTTCTAGGGATCCGTTTTATTTGCTTTGCAAACTGATATCTGTCTTCTCTTCAAAGTTAGAGTTAACAGGCTTCTTCTGGGTGAGCTCACTCCATCGTCGACTGTCTGTCACCTCTAACGTAGACTAGAGTCAAAAGCAAAAACAACACATAAAAAAGAAAAAACTTTATTCCCTGTTTTGGTACCGAGTACCGAGGTCCAGAAAAAATAAGCTGACTAAGTTTTTCTATTGTCTTGGCTTGAAATTGAGTATTCCTTAAGATTAACATGGACTTTTTATGCCATAATACAGCAAAGAAGCAACCCACCTAACGGGGGTACCTCTACCTTTTTGTTTAAAGCTGAAACTAGGCTATTGTTAACTGGGGTAAAGAACTTGAAAAATACTTGGCTATCACTAGGATGTCGAAGTATTGTGTATAATTTATATCTTAAAAGATAAATAACGGCCCAATGGACCAGTAATCTTGGGCATTCTACTGGAGTGACTTGGTTTTTCTATTGTAATGGTGAACTGTATTGAAAATTCTGAAAACATATTCACCGTAGTATAACAAAGTAAACAACAAGATATCTACACATTTAAGTATCTACGCCAGTTCGTGGAAGATTGGAAACTGATTTATAAAATATAAGAACCTAATTCAAATCAATTATCGTAACAGCAGAAAACATTGATTACATTTCTCGAACAACTTCCAGACTAAGCAACATTAAGTCGCCAGTAAAATGTTTTTTTTTTCTAAAATTCCAATTTTTATTGAACTGGGCTCAGATGGTGCACTATCTTTAATCCCCCTCGTGTATAAATCTAACTATTATTCATTTATTATTGAGCAAGTTAGTTTTTAGGTTATAAATTCTCAGAAAGGTCTCGCACCAAAGCCCTTTCAAGGACTGGAAGGCGAAACTTTGGCCCGTGATTATGAGGTCCTGATTTAAAATTTATGAAACTTGCAATAGCTGACTCCCCATTATATGAATTTTATAGACTAACCAATTAGTAAAAAAAAAAACTTTGTCTGTGACTTACCATTTCATCATAGGCCGATTTCTTGCTAAACTATCGGCCAACATGTTGCCCAACATTTTGTCGCTCAGTGTAAACCCAGCTTTATTGGTATTGGAGCGTGAAACAGTAACTTGTAAGAATTCTTAGCGTAAATTGGAAATAGTATTAATTAGCTAGTACTAGTAACTATAGCTAGGTTACATAGGATAAACGTTTATATATTGTGAGTTTAATCATCAATCAATATTCGCTTTGTGGTGTTCTAAGTTTATCTTGGACATCAATGAAAGAAAACATAAAGAAAACCTGGACTTAGTTATTTTTATTCTGAAATGCCCGACCCGCCCGCCGAGGATTAATGCTCGTACCTTCTTTGTTTCAGAAGATGAAGCCTTTGCCTTGCCGTGGAACACTTGGCTGGTATTATTTTTTTTGTGCCGCAAAAGTTTGCCGAACTTAAATGAAACTGGGCAAGATATGTGTGCGAGTAAAACACAGGATTGGTGTCCTGTAACTGCCGTTCAGCCGCCCCGTGTCGCAGCAGACTTCGAAGGATGTGTCGAGAGTCGAGATGACCTGAATGTCTACCTTGCGAGTAAGAAAAAGTATCGCAGAATCTTGCCCGATTAAAGGCATGGAGCCATGCCTTGGAACAATGTGGGGTAGCAATAACATTAATTTCTGTTTCAATAGATATCATGACGACCGGTGTCGTTAGATGAGAGGTCACTAACCTTTGTTCTTCTGTAGTAAGTGATTAATATGCAATAAGTTATGATGAGTGCAGTGGTGGCTTAGTGGTATCTGCCGCGACTAATAAGTTGTAGGTCTTGGGTTTAAACACCAGGCAGGCCCTTTACTTTGTCTAAATTATTTCACCACCACTGCTCCCAAAACAGTGAAGGAAAACATCGTGAGGAAACCGGCATGTCCTAGAATCAAAAATTCGAAAACATTGTAACATCCACCAACCCGCATTTGGCCCGCGTGGTGGATTACGGCCTATTTCACAGAGAAGAGGCCTGTGTCCCAGCTGTGGGAACATTAATAAAAGCCAAAAAAATTGGTCCAATATTTTTTCAGTTTCATGTAATGAATTGCCATAAAAACTGTTTGGTTTTCTGATTGGAACTGATCGTATATATATAAATATAACGGTTTTAATAGAAAACGTTATTTGTATTCCTTATTTATTTCCATTTAGGTTTTAGGCCACATCCAGCTACGCTTGTCCGTGTTGTACGGTCACTTGTTAACTTTATGTTTGAACTAAAGGGACAAATTTCAAGGGGAAAATTGGACCTCTCGGATTCGTGCCACCATACGAAGCCGCGGCGGACATTTGAACGATGTCATATTCCATCCATAATTGGCATAAATGGGCCTTTTAAGTAAAAAATAAATTTCGTTAATATCTCACACACATCTTGTTTTATTCAATTTTAACATCGACCCGTCCTTTTTGAAAGACCCTTTACTATCGAACCAATATTGTCTGTATTTTTGGCCTACCCTCAAAATTAAATTATATTGTCCTAGTTTACTCCTTACAATAATATTCTATGTTAAGTTTTATAGTTCTCATGTATCTGAATTTGTGTACTATTATTTTTATTGTAGTAAAGATATCTCAAGCATCCAAATTACTGAATATTTTATATGGCGCAAAAGTTTTTTTTTTTCTTTTCTCATAGTGTTAAATAGTAATTAAGTGGATTAAAAAAACAACAATCATCATTAATGTGTCCATTTATAATGACAATACAATCCACACCTCGAAATGGCTGTTTATAAATATTTTACAACTGAAGGCAGACGGTAAAAAAGTAACAAAAGAATCCGTGAGTCTATTATTTTTCCTCTCAGTTCAATTTAGAAACATAATTTCATAGACGAATTGAAAATAATCGGTGATAAGACGTCATAGAATTTATGATGCGCAAAGTTTTTAAAATAATTGAAGATAAATGCTGATTTTGAAAATAAAGGATATAAATACTATACTGAAATTATTATGAATGAAAATGCAACCTTGAACATTGTATATATTAGCAGTACCGTCTTTACCATAAGGGCACACGGGGCCCGTGCCCAGGGCCCCCAACCTCAGGGGGCCCCGAAGAACCGACAATTTATCTCACATTTATTATCAAAACATTTTTGTCGGACACAGTAATAGAGAGCACCCGGACCGAAAATAAGACTTGCACTTGTCTTAAAACTCATGTCGAACTTATGACGATTTAATTGGCAAAATTAAGGCAAAATCAAGTCAAACTTTGCCTTTTTAGAGTTCCGTACCTCAAAAGGTAAAAAAGGAACCCTTATTAAATAGAAGATCATAGTAGAAAAATGTTAGTATAATTCGCTTTCTTTACTTTCCAAAAAGGCCCCAAATTCTTGTGTGCCCAAGGGCCCCGGCATAGTTTAAGACGGCCTTGTATATTAGGTATGTATCCAGATAATGAGAGCCGATTAAAACAAATGACGAAAATTAAAGATGTTTAAACTAAATTTATTAAAATAATAAGAACAGCATATCTTGAAGTCTCATCCAATAATATTCCTATTAGAAAATTCAAATAAAAATAAGAATGTTTGCAAAGTTCTGTCCAAAGTTCCATCTGACCGCTGGTAATGCTAAAATGACACACATAGAAAAATAAACAGAAATGCCATTGCCTAGCAACACAACAACTAATGAAATAAAAATAAGCAACAAGGTAAACAGACAGTAACGAAAGATCCTACATCCGACGCCAAAAATACTAAAGGACTCAATACAAAAATAAAGGCGTTGTCCAGCAACAGGAGACATAAAAAATCGGCCCATAATTGACAGAGAAATCGGGAAATATACATTAAAAAAAATGGTTCCGACAAATTGAGAACCACCTCCTATTTTTAAAATCGGTTAAAAGGAACAAAGAATAAAAGTCACAAGGACAAGAAGCATCAAACACGAAACAATAATGATACCAAACCAAAATTACTTCTCAAAACCATTGACTCATAAGTTCGAGAAACTTATCATTTCAGAGCATGCCTGAGTCATTAGTTAAAGTTTTTCCTCACTACATAGACACGTCTGGCAGCACTGACGGCTACCTATGTCGCCTCTGGTCAAGGCTGGAGGCCTAGCAGAAATGTTACTTTAATAATGAAGGCAGGTTAGAGAAGGTTGCGCGAATTTAATTGTAATTTAAATTGAGCTTCTAGAAAATGTGCCAATGAGGTCTTTATGAAGGTGAAACGTCTGAAGGGCAGATAAAGACATTGAAGCTTGAAGCTTGAAATACCTAAAATTCACCATACATGGTTCTAAGTTTTCACATTTTTTTCTAGGGAAAGCGCATGTTGATGAGCAGTTATGAGTGAGTTAGCTCCAAGAACAATAAAATGATAATTTTCTAGAAGTATCGTGCGAGGATTGCGTAGGCAATCTAATAAGTGGACGTTAACGAGTGACAGTACCAAAGCAACTCGATTGCGTTTCACTTTAATTTGAAATCTAACACGATAAATTCTTTGTGTTCACTTCAACAATTAGACGCATTCCTGTGAGTCATCCACCCGAGACTCGTATTTTTATTGGCTGTTTGCGTTATTATATCTTGACAAAGATATATTTACGCGAAACTGCACGCAATCGGTACTCTATGAGACGGTACATACAGTCGAATTTTGCACTGACGAGGTTTTCGCAAACCTATCGCTGTGAGGCCGACTCGCACTCGAAAGTAAAGCAATAAACGTTTCGAAATCACCTTGGTAGAGACGACGCCGTTGGAAAATATACGCGTCCAGCTGACGTCACGCCAAATTCGTCTAGAAAATATTAAGTTTAATGACTGTGAAACGAAACAGGCAAGCATCACTTAGCAGCAGACCTGCTCGTCGCAGTCAGCGCGCGGACGCTCGTCGCAGAAACTACGCAAACACGTTTTTGCAACCAATCATCTCATTTCAGTCCTAAACACACTTTTTGATATCCTCTGAAAATTAGCCATAACACATAGACGATCACAGGCCACAAGAGTCGTACAGGAAAACGGCGTGGCGCCGGTTGGCGGCTGCTGTCGAAAAACATGCGAAAACCAGTTTGAGCTGCTTTTGTTCATATCTTTCGGTGGGGAGTTCGATGACCAATGCAAATGTACGTGCGATTTTAGGTGCGAGGGTGGTGCGAGGGAGGGGCGGGCGAGGGTGCGGGGAGTGCAGCCTGCAGCGGTCGACAACCGTCGCCGTACGCGTGACTCACCGAGCCTTTGTCTCCTCCGGCACTCCGGCGCTACTCACCTCCTCGCCTCTCGCTCCACGTGCTAACAGCCGGCACCACGTGTCACATCCGATGCGCCCGATGACTACCGCCGACACGGTAAGTGTACTCCAACAAGCGCCTGGAACCATCATCACCAGAGCACCTGATGAAGTACAATGGGCGTGCGGCGGCTGGGCTCCTGGGCGGGCAGGCGGCATGCTGCGGCGGCGGCGGCGGCGCGCGCTACTTCAGGTACCTGACTCGTGAGCACAGCCCGGCGCCGGAGTAGCGCGCGCTGCCGCCGCCTGCTCCTATTAATAGCGCGAGTGAGCCGGAGAGCGTGCGTCTCGGCTCGCGGCCGGGAGTCGACTGCAGCTCGGGCCAGGCGCCGCGTCCCCCGCGCGCCGCCAGACGTCAGCTGACCGCGGCTGCACCGGCCCTGACATTGGCGGGCGCGCCGGCGCGGGGGGCGAGGTCGCTGACCCCGCCCGCGGAAGCCTCCTCGCGAATCTGACGCGACGCGACGCCCCGCGCCCCCCGCGCTGTACACCCCGCCAACACGCTCTCACATTCACCAAGTTTGGCTGTTGAATGATTTTCAACTTACTGGAAGCTGGGATTTGTTCAGAGCCCTTTTTCTTTAAGGCTTTGTTTCATACCCTGAGGACCAAAATCAACTTGGAGGAATAATCCTTTAAAAACTGTCAGAACCAGCTGACGCACACTCCGATGACAGTTACAGATAGTTGTTATATCAGATTACTCAGACTTCCAAAGATTAACATTCGTCGTGATGTTTTTGTGAAGGTCTTGACTATTTAGTCACAACATCGTGTTCACAGTTATTCTGGGAGTCACTTAGCCAGTGGGCACATGGTGACTGGACCTGTAACTCGACACCCTGGAGGAAAAGTAATCACTTACCGTACTGCTCGTACTACAACGTTATTATAAACTGGAAATGTAAACTTGGACAGAACTTACGCACAATGTTTGTTTAAACGAGGCACTCCTACTTTTTCAGTAATCATTGCAATAAATAGGTCATGTCTTCGATTACTTCTTCAGATAACTGGTCTTATCGAAACACCACCATCTAGCCTTTCACAAATGAAACGGTGATCTTCACGATAGGATCTGCCCGTCCAGTAGACATCCTGGAAACATTTTTATGTTTTTTATTTAAAAAATGCCCGCGCTTGACCACTATCTCACTTGATGGTAAAAGATGATGTGGTCGACGGTGAAGCACGCTTGCCTAGAAGTAATCTATTCACTCTTGACTTTAAGACCCCTAGGTTGTAGCTATCGGTAAACACAGACTGATGGCGCATCGCCGTACGTCTGGTAGTCCGTTGATGAAATGGGCTAGGTGGAATAAGATCATGCAATTCCATCGCACACTATTCGAAATGTAACCGATAAAAAACCGACAAGCTGGCAACTCGACGACGATGTTCAAGGCTCTGGAGCTTTGACTTCACCAGTGTCTCATCGCCGATGAGCCTCTTGGCCCGCTTTTAACATTAAATCTTAACATTAGATCTTCCTTTTCTTGGCCGGAGTTTCTTGATCTACATTCAAATATCTAACACCTGCTAATCATTGTTTTTCTTTTCTTTTCCCCTACGTCACGCAATGGCGGAAAACTACATAGATAAGGTATCACAGCTTATCAGCTGGATATCCTAATTCACTAGTTGTAATACTGATCTGGATAATTTTACGATTTATATGAGTCAAATATCTTAAATTGTTTACTTTAGATTACCTACAGACAACAAACTCACCTAATGATCTGCCTAGCCTTTACCCAATATGAGTATCCTGTATCCCTGAAGTTTCTTGCACGTTCTTCTCCATAGGGATCTACCTCCACTTGCGAATGTGCTTCATCTTTTGCTTAGTAATTAAAACCGGCCAAGTGCGTGTTGCACTTGACACATTTAGGGTTCCGCACCAAACCGCAAAATTAAGTTGGTTGTAATAGGAAAATAATAATAATAATCCGCACGGGATCGGTCAATGTGGCGACGTCTGGGGGAGGCCTATGTCCAGCAGTGGACGTCTTTCGGCTGAAATGATGATGATGATGAATAGGAAAAAATTGGGTATTTCTTGTAAAAATCGGATTTATCACATTGGTATTTAATAGTAAAATAACGTAATAATAAACATTATAAGCTATCTTGACCTTACTCAAGAACAACTCGAAAAACTTGAGCGGTTTCAAAATGTTTGTATAAGGTTCATATTCGGTTTGCGAAAATAAGATAATGTTTCCGAATTCCGTGTGAAGCTCAAGTGCGCTTCGCTGGAATTATCATATTTATTTTCTTTTAAATAATGTGCTCATCACGCCTTCCACCCCTCTTTATCTTATGAAACGTTTTCAGTTTCTCTGCGATTCCCACACAAAATTTCTTAGGTCATCAGATAACTTACGACTTCAAATGCCAAGTGATTCCACGAGTTTTCTGGATAAATCCTTTACTGTCCAGGCTAATCGTCTGTGGGATGCGTTGCCAGACCCAATCAAACGCGCCCAATCGTTGCTGTGTTCAAAAGACTTTTTATTACCTGTCGCTGTGATTATGAATTATTGATTGTCATCATTTTATTTATTGCTTTTATATTTAAGTATATATGTATCTATGTATATATTACATAGCATATGTATGTATCTGCATATATTTTATAACTTATAATTTTTTAACACTGGTATTGTCACCAATAACAGCCCCACTTCGTGTCCAGCGATTATTATCCATACAAGAGAGATCGCGGAATGCGATAAGGCTGCCCATTGTATGTGTTTTTAGTTTTAAGTTTCCTTTATAAATGTAACATATGGTGTATAATAAAGTATATCATAAATGAAAAAATAATCACCCAATTTCAAATTCATAGGTCAATGGGAAGTCCAAAAAAATTTCGGAACAAAATTTTGTAAAAAAATGCTGATTTTGGTGGCATGAGAAACCACTAGTCAGATATATTTACAAAATTAAAAAAAAAAACTGGGTTTGGTGGCTTCTGATAACTTTGTTTTCCAATATAATTTTTAAGAAAAATACAGTAACTATAGTCCTCGCCAAACTTCTTGGCCGCCCTGAAGTTGGTTTAGCGCATGCGCGAGGCTCGAAACGGTGCTGTTTTTGTATGAGATTTACTACTGCGCAGCCATCGTAGCCAACTTCAGGGCGGCCAAGAAGTTTGGCGAGAACTATACTCAGCTACGAGCTCTAAACAACGAAAGCCCACTCGATGGGGTAGGTCAAAAATTCTTTTTCAGGCCCCCCTTAATTTTTATGGCCATATGGTAAGGGGAGCCCCCCTTAATTTTTATGACTTTGGGTCAACAAGTTGCTTATACTGTAAAATTTGAAGACTGTAGCCCCAACCGTTTAGCTTTAAAACCCGTGAGTCAAACGACGGATAGACGGACAGACAGACGGACACGTGAGTGACAGCAATAGGGCCCCGTTTGGACCCTTCGGGTACGGAACCTTAAAAATTACCATTAAATCTTTAAAGTAGAAGTGGCCAGTTCTTTATATGATCTGCTTCTTCCGCCCCAAGTAGCGAGTTCAAACCCAGCGAGCACCACTAAACTTTTTCAAAGTTATATATATATGCTTTTCTAGGTGTGGTAGGAAGTGATGTCAAAGCAAACGCAGCCCTAGATACGACTGGCTGACAGTGAAGGGAAACATCTAGAGGAAACCCTGGACTTCAGTCTGAAATCGCCATCCCGCACTGAGCTAGCGTGGTGATAAAACTCTCATTCCTTCTCTATGCGAAGTTATCCGGGCCCGCTGGGCCCGTTTTTAGGCGTTGTGAGCCGCTGAAAGCGTTTTTGTTCACGTAAAAACAAAAAGCCCTCTTTTTAGTCCGCATTATTATGTAATTTTCGAACCCTATTGCTGCGCGTGGCCCGACATCGCTCGACATCGATACCAAGTTCGCCAACCGTTGTCCGTTTTAGGACCGAGATGTAGTGGTGATGACCTGGGACTCTCAGAGGGTCTAGTACCATTTGACAGCATCAACTGGAACTCCTGCTGAGTAATTTTTTATTTGTCTGGCACTAGTCGTCGAAATGATGATGATACTGGAAGACTTGGGGTCGTGCGGATGTGGTGTACTGTGTTATGAGGTGTAGTGCGTAGTGTATCGGCGGGCGGCGGGTCGGGTTTTGTCGGGCAAACCTGCCAGAAGTTTGTTACATCTAGTTACCAGATAAAACCTTTACAGAAAATAAAGATGTATATATAATTCGAGGCTAGCGGCGACGAAGCCCTACACATCCTGCGCTTTTTTGTAAGTAAAAACAAAAATTTCTGCTAACCCTTTTCCACCTCTGCACCGCTACAATACATAGCACACACTTTGCCACATCTTCGGTGGAGAAGCATCCTTAAGCTCCTAATAATTGATTATATTGTTAATTCACATAAACGTATTCGTAATAAAAACGTATTAGTCTTTGAAAAAAGATTTTTGACATTTGATATTTTGGATAGGATCCTATGTATGATCCTAAATATATGATCCCTCAACAATAATGTTTTCTCATCACTTTCTTTTTGCGTCCTGGTTGTGGAGCAGGACTAGAACTGAGCAAAGCATTTTTATCTGTTATAATCTCCCAACTTATAATTTACCTTCCTGCGTGCCCGTCTTTCAAAGCTTGGAGTCATTGACGAGCTGCTTCTAAGTCACTCTATCTTCGGCTCTTTTCAGGGCATTGTTCACCGTGAATCCTGTAATCGCCCTGAACAGGCCTTAGTGCGAGTTTTTAATTACGCTCAATCGCGTTAACGTAAACGACAATTTGTATTGAAACTGGATAAGCGCCGTCTGGTGAGGGTAAAGTGAAACCTCTTTTTTGTACACATTTTGACAAAAAAGATCGTTTACGTTAACACGAATGAGTACCTTAAAAAATTCGGCATTAGCCATCGAGTGGGTGACCGTCTGCGTGACCTTTTCCCGTCCACTTTTCCACAAGAACCAGTTTCTCCAGGTTATCCGATTGTCTCCGAGCGTTGTGGCCAAAGTAATTTAACACTTTGGTAGCAGATCGTGAACAGTCTAGTTTTGATGTCCAACTGGTCGAGAATGAACTTATTTGTGCGTTTTGCTGTCCATGGTATACGCAACATTCTTCTCCAGCACCACATCCAAAACGTGTGATATGAAGGATAAATCAAATCTGAAGCGACTATTGTGTGTGTCTCAAGTCCCAACATTAGTATAACTGGGGGCCAGAAAATAATAAAACTTTATCAGCATTTAAATAAGTAATTGACTTGACAACACGCTGACATGTTATACAAAAACACGATGATAATGATAATTAATTTATGATAAATTATCTGTTTAATAGGGTCATTATGAATCATTACCGGGCCTACTCGTGTAAGTCTATTTTTACATACGCAACTGTAAAGTACGCCTACGGTGTGTATGACCACTACGGGCTTGGCCAATCAGCGATAAGTTTAGTAAAATGTTATTTGAATGATAGTCAGCAATTAGTTCAAATAAACGGTGTCAATTCATCGAGATTAAACATGAAAATGGGGGTACCACAGGGCTCAAGTTTTGGTACATTCTTATGTTTAGTGTAGATACATTAATGATTTACCCCATTGATTGAAAAACATACTGCTATTTCAATTCCTTAATGTTTAACATAAATAGACGTACAAGTAACATTGACGACGTAAACAACGCCCTACGGCAGGTCCAAAATTGGTTCACTGCTAATAATTTAGTTTTAAATGGTAACAAAATTAATTGCGTAAAATGACCTTTGCCGAATGTCTAAAGTACTGATTGTAACATTATATTAAACAAGGAGAAGTTAGAATTCGTTGATAAAACGATTTTCCTGGGGATCACTCTAGACTCAAGATTACAATGGGATCCTCATTTAATATCTCTTGCAGGTTGGCTAAGTTCGGCAGCTTATACTGTTAGAAACATTCGTCACTTTACTGATGTAGATACCGCTAGCCTGGTCTATTTTTATTCTGCAAAAACGAGCCATCAGAGCGATGTACAATCTCCGCAGGCGAGATTCTCTAAGGAAACTGTTTAAGGACATTAACATCATGACGGCACCTTGTCAATATATTTATGAAAACATCATGTTCGTGAGAAATAATTTTATTTACATCTTTTTAGTAAAAACGTGGATCAAAATGTTGGGCTGTTCAAAAGATGGATGAAAAAAGATTGCATCATTTGCAACATTCTCATCTCTGCTACATCCATCTGGATGTGCGGAGTGACGAGAATGGATAAAGTGAGAAATGAGTATAGTTCAACCAGGTTTCAGGCTGGCTAAAGTAGTGTCACCTTTTATGGGGTACTGTATTAAATGTTACAATGAAATACCTCCCCACATTCTAGAACCGAATGAGGCGAAATTTTAAACTTGTATAAAAGAAGATCTAACGAATAAAAAGAAATGGACATACGTTGCTCTTTCGAGTATATTCTCTGAACTCGGTGAAAAGCAAAACACAGCCTAGGACTAGGCCCTAAACAGTCCTTGGCCTGTTCCTGCTTTTGTCAAAGCGATATTCAAGCAGGTATATGATGGATATGAGACTGTTTACCGGGAAATACCTGACTACTTCAGATACCACTAAGACGTTACGACACTCTAGTCTAAAGACGAAAACACCACACTTGGTAATTTAATGTTGCAAAAATAAAACTGTTACGAATTTTCGAGGAACCAGAGGACTGATTTAGTATCTAAGTATATAAAATACTGTAGCCTGACTCCAACACATTCCAAACAGCAAAATTATCCAATAAAACCCATCAATTTAAACAACTCACATAAAATCTTCTTCTACCATCACCCTTTACTACAACTGAACTGTTGTAACCCCATCATAAATAGAGCGTACAAATAAAGTAAACACATATTATAATTAGCAAGTAATCATGATGAATAATGGGCATTCGATGCAGCCATATAGTGCCTGCACTTTACTACAACTGCTTTTGAAAAAACTGCTGATCGCCAGACCAGAACAGTTCGTGCGAAGTGTAGACTCAATTAAAATCAATGTTCCTTTTGAAATTTGTTGTGGGCTGGTGCACTTATCTGTAGTTTTGCTATTTACTATTAAATTAAGTAGAAAGAGAGAATATACAGTTTGTTCAACTTGCCTATACTCCATTTATTATAACATTAGACAAAAGAGGCACGCAGAAGCAGGAGTACGAAACCTTTTATTTTCAAGTCAAGTTCAAACAATTTTACGCTTTGTACGAACAACTCAAAACTAACACTAATAACGATAAAAAAACAATGACAACAGAAAAACAGTAACAAATAACAACTAAACCAGGAAAATTCAGCAATAACAACGAGAAAAGGCATTCACAAGAATCCACAAGTGAATGACAATTGACAACTGCAGATTATTTACGCAATTTGACGGATAGATGACATCATAAACCAACAAAATTAAAAAACACGTGCTGCCACAACTTATGAACGGAACGGATTTGGTTAAGTTATAGTGACATGAAAAACGTTTCCGGTACTGTCCGCCCCTGCTTCTTTTAGATTTTAAACATTGACACGACATTATTTTATGTTAAAACAAATAATATTAAATGAAGGCCTTGTAATTTCAGAAGGTAGATAGGTTAAATAAGTGCAATTAAGTGTGACAGCCGTTATTTAATTTGATTATATTTAAGTCCACATCAATCTTGACTGTAATAGTGTTTGTTGTATTTTTATTACAAAGTGTGCACCTAAAAGAGCCTTTTTTAACTTCTGTCTAATGCTATAGTAAATGGAGTATAGTTTAGGTTATGCACTATAAAGTTGGCAGAAGTTCCATGTATTTAGAGTAAAAGTATTTTTTTTTCGGCCAGAGGATCAGCATTGCTATCCAGCGTGGCAACCAGCGCCAGCGTTCTGGGCACTTTTCCCGTTGAAAACGATGTGAACGAATATCTCTAATGAGCCCCCCCCCCCCCTTTTTATACGCGTTCGTAGTTTTTAACCGAGTTTTTAACCCACGACGAAAAAAGAGGGGCTTTTTTCGTCGTGGGTTAAAAACTACGAACGCGTGTTATAAAGATTCACGTGTGTGTCTGTGGCATCATAGCTCCTAAACGGATGAACTGATTTTAATTTAGTGTTTTTTGTTTGAAAGGTAACTTTATCGAGTGTGCTTGACTGCGTAACTTTATCTTAGCTATGTTTTATGAAAATCGGTTCAGCCGCTCAAAAGTTATGGGCGTTTTACTGTTTGAATTGGGTGTGTTTTCGCATGATATCGTGTCATAATTACGTGTTCAATAGATTGACGATCTTAGCGTGTCTACTATTAGATAAATTATGTTGCATGCAATAAAAATGTGTACAATAGGTAATTGTTAATTAAGTATTTTATACTATGTAAATTTGTATCTGAGTAAAAGTAAGTTATAACTATTCTAGCTCTTGAAAGTTTGTTAAGGTCTCAACTTACGTAAATTGTCGCTTGTGACTATCCTAAAGTCTGATTATTAAGTCAAACCGTTGTAAGTCGACCTCAACTAATCTCCAACACGGTAACAACAGGTAATTAACAAGATGGTGAATAATAATTGACCCTTTCGTCCTTACCTGTTAGTGGTACCAATAGGACAGAGTATACAGATCTCTAGTATTCTCTATACCCGCGAATTATTGAACCAAGCTGGTCCTGTTATCCGCAAAACTGCGATAATCAGGCGGGCGAGCACGGCCTAATGTGGCAGGATTGAGTCACACATTTTTATCACAGTTTGGGAGCAAAAACCGTGATTAAATTCGTGAATCAAGCTTATAACTGACGCCGTCGTGCTCGCCGGGCAGGGACAATCCATCCATCATCACATCACATCACATCATCAGCCTATTAGTGTTCCCACTGCTGGGACACAGGCCTCCTCTCTGTGAGAGGGAATGGGCCGTTATCCACCACGCGGGCCCAGTGCGGGGCATCCACCAGATGTCACATGTCTTCGAATTTTTGGTTCTAGGACATGCCGGTTTCCTCACGATGTTTTCCTTCACCGTTTTGAGAGCAGTAGTGATGAAATAATTTACACAAAGTAAAGCCCTTGCCTGGGCTCGAACCCACGACCTACAACTTGTAAGTCACGGCCGATACCACTGGGCCACCACTGCTCTCACTCCACTCTGCACTCCATACTACTATATAAATGCGAAAGTAACTCTGTCTGCTACCTTTTCACGTCAACAGTTGAATGGATTTGGATTAAACTTAGCACACGGATAGACCATATTAGGACATAGGATACTTGTAATACCGGAATAATGTTCCCTTAGGATCATTTGCGATATTGACGCAGCCAAAGCCGATAGCTGAAGCTAGTATTTAATATATTCGATGTCCTTCCACCCAAACAATAAAGTTATCAGAACAAATGCCACTAGATGGCGTTGCCTTGTAGGACGTGTCAGAGACCCTGCGACCCTGGGGTGAAGGAAGGTGACACCGGCTGACGTCAGGGGACGAGCGTAGTCTTAACCTTCGCTAAGCTTTTGTTTCAAAAACAAATACGAAGTTACACTGGCAGAAAATAAAATAACTGTCCTGGGTTATATTGGAATCATTTGTCGTGTTGAATTCAAAATGGTCCTGTTATAACTATTGTGGACATGAAAAATTTGGAGTAAGTCTAAATTAGGAAGTCTGTATTCTTTTTGTAGTTTTATTCCACCTATCTGCATCATTGTGCAGGCTAACAGCATTTACCTACCCATTTTGAAGCAACTTTATTGTGGCATTTTCTGTGTTCCTGAGACATAGTCATAGCTTTAAAAAAAATCTAATATTATTAAGAGGTAATATTGTATGTTTATATGCATATTTGTAAAAGTTAATTGTTCTCTGGACTAATGCAAGTTTCATCAACATCGGTTCAGAAGTTTTCAAGATATGGAACATACAACCGAACTCTTTAGTGACAAACAGCACGAATGTGTAAATTGAGTTATTATGGTATTTTGTCAATCCTCTAAGTTACCTTACTATAGAAACTGCTCACTTTTTAGTCATGGTGTACTAAAACTGAAAAGAGAGAAATAAAAACTTTTTCACAAAAAAATAAACTAACTTCAAAACCAAAACACAAAAAAATGCAAAATTACGTTTCTGAAGTCGGTGTAGAAAAACGATAAAAACAATAGGTTACTTAGAAAAAGTTAATAAAAATATCAAAAAACCCGACTGCTTGAAAAGCGAACTAAAAAGACGTAAACAAGGAGAAAATCATGCTGTGCAGTCGGAGGATACATATTCGCGAGCTGGCTGACCAAAACCAGATGTTTTCCTATTTTACAATTTTAATGTAGCCAGTGACACTCGCGGGGTTAAGACGAATTGATTGACGTAAGAACCATCAAAATCGGCCCACGCGTTTGGTCTTTAGAACGCCACATAGGAACAAACTGATAAACACATTACCCTCCTTCGGCAGTCGGGTAAAAAGACACCGAAATCCGAAACGAAAATTATTTCGCACTTTTTAGTGTTTAGGTTATATCTATAACGTAGGTAGTTGGTTGATTACAGAGAGACAGTACGGGTACCGTGGCTAAGGTAAAGCTGTGGGTATGCGCGTTTGCGAAGGGATGCCCTGGTGCACCTATAATATATGTTTGGGCAAGGCACTCAAAGGGACAAGAGAAATTTAAAAGTTTAACAATGTTTTCAAAGAAATAGCCCTTCTTTGAAGTCGGGTTTAAAATAAAGTCGACTCACATAAGCCAAAATTAATATGAAGTTAGATTACAAGTTACGACTATCTACGGCTAATAAAATTATCTCCAGTCTCTATTCACAATCTACATACTAAGAGACGGAGACGTCTTTCCGAACCCAAGTAGTGTGTCACCTTATGAAGGGCGCGGGGTGATCGTCGGGGTTCACATTGACGAGACAATGCCTTCGCGGGCACTCCGTTGACCTCAGAGAACGTTTTTTCAACCCCAGTCGGAGTGCGTGGACCTTTTCGCAGGGCTTGCGCTTTGGTATTTTGAGGCGAAGGATCTGAAATTTATTTTTATGAACTCTACCTACCTGTCTTGGTAAATGCAGTGAAAGGCAAAATCTACTCCGTCTCTGGTATGCAATAATGGCTTAGAACTTGGCATAAATTGCATACGTACTAAACGGTGGGAATACTTTGATTGTGCGCACAGCTAAGGAGTGGAATTCCCTGCCGGAGTCTGTCTTTCCTGAGAGCTACAACCTCCCCCAGCTTTAAATCAACATTGAATAGGAAACTTCTAGGCTAAAGTGCTTCGTAGTCCACCAGGGGGGTAATCATAAGCACTTAGAGCAAGGTTATTTCGAGTGTGCGTAAGGGGCAGATGTATATAACTTGAACATCTATCCCTTTTTACAGTCGCACCATGATAGTTTTGACACGTCATGGCACGGGGGCAGATGAGATAGTGGTCAAACGCGAACTAATAATATATTTTTTAAAGCAGGTGCATCTTTTTAACCGACTTCATCAAATTGCGTATGTCACTTTAAAGCTAACATTCAATAACTATCACTGGCGTTTGTTAGTGATAATACCCATTATATATTCTTAGATGATTATTCACACTTACATTTGAATAAACTATTGTTTATATTACCAATCCGCGCAGAACAAGCGTAGTGGTGGAACAGCTAGGTACAAGCTAAATTAGAGTTCAATATGCCAAAATCTCGTAGCTACCTACACGTACATGAAACTGGCTAAACAGTAACAGAAGCCGCCAATATCTCTCTTTTAGAGATCCAAGTCTAAGAAAAACATAGCAGCCCTACCTCTCATATTTGTTTTATTGTAGTTGAATAATGAACACTATTCCTTTGTCTGTGGAAAGTTATTGGCTCTAAGAATTTGGCAGGACAACTATTTGTGTAAAAGGGTTAGTTACGACCTTTGTCGTACCCTTACTCCTTGGAGAGGGAGATGGACAATAAAACTGAATTATTTAGAAGTAATAGTTATGATACCGACGACCTGCAGCCTAATTGCGCATCGCATTGACCATCATCAAACGACCAATCACATGCGCGATGGAAGACGCGGTGTAGATTTCCGTTTATGTCGGTGGTCGGTTGACGGCGGTCAAACCTTTTGCCTTGCCGAATTCAGTTACGCAATTAGGATGCTGCTGGTTAAGAAGGATGCTGCTGCGGGAATCCGGTGCATGCGAGATGCACAGGACTGACCGATCAGAGTGATGACGCTTGGGGGAGGCCTATGTCCAGTGTTGGACGTCTTTCGGCTGAAACTATGATCATGATGAGTCATAATAACTGTACCGGTATTGCCTTAGGGTGCTGGAGGTAAGACGAAAGTCGCTTTCATGGGATTACTGATATTTTAATTATGTTGTTTAGTCTCGAAGATTAGTCCTCCTTTTTGAGAAAGACGGGCATCTACAAGTTGCATGTTTGCAATTTTGTTATCTAATCAAGTTTAGTTGTAGTTCCAAACGTTGAGATCCGAAGACGTGCGAATGTTTCCGACGTCGGAAAACGAATTTCGGAACTGAAACGAAACTGGGCAGGACACCTGGCAAGGCGCGGTGAATGATATGTGGAGTAAGGTAGTGACCGAATGGCGTCCAAGGACTGGAAGAAGAAATATTGGTCGTCCAGCGGCGAGATGGGCAGATGACATTGGTGCCATTGCGGGTAGAACCGGGTAGAGGTTGGCACAGGAACATGGTGATTGCTACAAGAAGAGAGAGGGCTATGCTCAGCAATGGGCGAAGTCAGACTGTGAATGATGAATCAAGTTTAATTTACTAATTAAGTTACTCGATGTCATATCATAAGTAGGTATTCATGGTGAATGATTTGACTCCGATTGTATCAATTCGTGAATCATTACCCAAAGCAACCACTACTGAAATTAAAGACACATTAAAAGCACCTACTTAGAAAGAGGATTACATAACATGTGGTATTAAGGAACAAACAAAAGATAATCCGTCATTTGCTCATACTGTCGGGCTTCTCTGTAAGATGTAGTGGGTACAACCAACATACGTGGTTCACGTGGGGCAATGCTGCCATAGATACTCTTGACAGAAACCCATAGGAAGTTGACATCTACAAAACCCAAATGGGAACAGAAGTTTCGTAGTTTCCTGCAAAGGGAACCCTCTAACTTAAGATCTCTATGGTATCCTGTCTTCGATCAATAATACACTAGATACACAATCCCATACAAAAGATCTATTTTAAACTGTCCCCAATTGTGTTTACGAAAGTCTAAGAATTCTAGTTGAAATAAATATACATTAATGCAAATTCAATCTTAAATGCAATGCTTAAAGTTGCATTCACAAAGCTGTATATTTTTTATGACCTTTCTTCGCTGCTCAACAAAAATTTTTAGTTCTTATATAACAAATTTATATTATAAAACATATTTAATCTTACACGCATGTTTTAAAGTCTAAATTACAAAGTTCCAGAACACTCGACGTTTGTTACAATACTTGGCACGTTACTGACGAAAAAGTTGGTCAAGCAATCATAATATTAAGTAATTGATGCATATTTACTATTTAATTCGGTTTTACTTTATGAAAAACACTTATTGATATAAACTTACCGAAAAAAAGATATTCCTTTCAAAATCTCGGTATTACGGTGGTTATTTGCACAATTTTTTAACGCACACTGCGGCATTTTGACGTCTAAATGTTAGCTATGATTGGACCATACTAATGTGAAATAAGACCACAACCGCATTTGTGCTCTTATTTTTCGGTCCATTTTTGAAGTGCTTACCGGTCAGCTAGTGTATTATTGATCGAAGTATCCTGATAACATTTTAAGCCTCTTACAAATAAACGCGGTATAAAGTTATAACAAGTATAAACCTATGAAAATGTATGGTTATTCCTTTGTTATACCTGGTATAACTTTATTCCGCGTTTATTTGTAAGAGGGTTAGTCTGTAGGATACCCAATGTGTTTATTAAGTTAACAAAGTTGTGCTTTACATAACATGTTAGTCTTTACTTAGCGAAGATTTTGTATTGTTAGACTTGGTAATAGGATATATAATATGTTTATGTTATTCAGCTTCTATAGGTACCTACATATGCCTAACTTGCCGATCATAAAACGGAACAAGAGGCTCATCGGCACGGTCGAGTCAAATCTGACTGCATGATATAATTCCGCCTAGCCCGTTTCATCATCGGACTACAAGATATACGGTGATGCGCCATCGGTACATGGTAGACATCCCACCCATACGCACTAAACGTTTTGGAAATACTTTCATTATGCGTACAGCTAAGGAGTGGAATTCCCTGCCGGAATCTGTGTTACCGGACAGCTACAACCTGTGTCTTTAAGTCAAGACCACAATTTCGCTTACCATCGGGTGAGATAGTGGTCAAGCGCGAGCCTACGTATAGTAAAAAAAAAAAAACTCAATTAAGCAATAATAGTTAGGTAACTAACTAGTTACTCCTTTAAATTATTTCTCTTAAATAAACAATATTTTCAGGATTATTTATAATCAGTAGGTACCGATTTGTCCAAGTCCTTTCGTTTAACCTTTTTGAAATGATAGTCCAGGGGTCACCAAATGGCGGACCGCGGTCCAGATCCGGATCGCCGACCTATTTTGTGTGGACCTTAAGTAATGACAATAGTCTGCACCAACTTTAGTCCAAACAGACGGATAGTTCAAGGCAAAATATGACATTATGCACATCAAACTTTAAAATATATCCAGGTACCTTGATGGGTTAGGTGGCTTTAAACCTCACGGACTGCGACGGTCATAATATTTAGAAAAACGGATTCCAAATGAAAGTAATTGGTGACCCCTGTGAAAGTCCATCCATACTGCATTAATATAAAAACTTAAAAAGTCTACAAAGAAAAATAATAAATTCAATCTTCGGCAAATGCATTACTGCAGACTTGCACTTCCCCTAGTTTTTCAAACTAACGTAAACATTCGTTAATTGAAAATAGAGTTGCAATAAACACAACAGACATTTTTTTTAAAGCAAATAATTGTTTTATAAATTGTAATTAAAATAACGTCTCGCCTACTACCACTGAAGGGATAGACAGACATGTTAGGTCGTTTGTATCCTCATATTTTAAAGAGAATTGACCATAATTTTCAGTCCACAGGTATAAGGCCGCCCTACAAGCAATTCCCGTGCAAGTTTAATTACATTGCGGAGCACGATCGAGCGATTGATCACATTATACCTCGTTAGCCCGCAATGTATCCAATGCAATTCGCATGCGAGGTGCAGATGAAATCTTGGTCTAAGGAACACTAACGAAGAAAGGTATTTTTGGGCAGGGACTCAATCCTGGTAATAGAAACTTACAACAAGGTTGCAAATATTACAACGATCACCAACTGTCTTGAGGGGTGGATGAGGCAGTAAGTAAAATAGTCAAGTAATTTCGTTCCTACACCAGCCTTTGGGTACCTAACTCATTTAATCATCATCAACTGTTTAGTTCACTATAAGGGCTCACTTCCGAGCAGAATAGCTCCGCCACTCTGCAAATTTGAGGCAAGAAGGTTTTGAGCCACTTGTAATACGCGTTCGAGTCAAACACTTCAATTGCAGCGGTCGCGACAGTCGCACGGTCGTTACCGTAGCCACCCAACCAGCCCAAAATGTTTGAAGAGTTTTCTATCGACTGTAAAAGAAGAATAACAATAAAAATGTTTTTTATTTCATTCTTCACATAGGATCACATAATTATACAGCTTGCATAAGAGATAAAACAAAGAAAAAACATACTTTAAATATAGAGACTGAAGTCCATACTAGGATACCCTGTGTGACGGATCACCAGGCTCTCACCCCGAATTCGCGACAATTGCGTAGGTATTATTATCTTAAAACTACAAACTGCATTCGCTTTATTTTCGGGCTTCGTAAATATGATCACATTTCTTCCTTCCTTTCTTAGCTTAAATGGCTGCCTATCCGTCAGAGGAGATCCCTAAGATCCCTCTTTTGGCATCGAGCGGGCGCACGGCCTACTGCGTTAACATTGGGGCGTATATATCGCCTAAAGAACTCTTTCGCCAGACGTCGAACGTGGTAGTAGTCACATTACAATCCGGTATCCTTATCTCTAAAATGAGTAAAATTATTTTCTTTCTGATAACGCAAATTCTTATAAGATAAAATGGATTTCTGTTTGCTAATACTTATTATCTTTGCCGCTGCGTGAGGTTACGTACAGCTGATAATAAAAATGAATGAACAATAACGTTTTTGTTAGGAACACCTGGTTTTATCGACCACACCTTTGTTAATTGCGTAGGTACCTACGTAAATGTTTTGCAAATAAAAATAGACCTCAGACTTTGACACTCAGGTTGGTCGACGGTGCAAATGGTAGACAGACTTCGACCTGACTTTCGCTGGAACTGCCAGTTGTGTTTCAATCAAGGCTGTACAGTTTGGATGGGTCCTGAACCCAGGTATCATACAGAAAGTGAATACCATTTATAGACACCGTTACTTATACATATCTGCTTTAACTTGAAGATATACGCTTCACGAAAACCACTCTAGTGGTCACTATTAACACATGGAAGGGGTACTCTTAAAATACACCCATCTCTGAACACTCTCTGTGAAATGCCTGTTAGAGTAATTCAATGGGAAGACGTTAGAGTAGTTCACAGCAACTTCACCACCAGCCCCATCTACTACAGAAGCCGGAACATAGCCATTCTGATTGGCGGTAAAAGAATGGTGGCGTAGTAGGCTCTCTAGACAATTAGGTTTGTAAGTCCCTTTGTTTCCATTGCCCTCTGTGATGTACAGATCGGAATCCAGATGACAAAGGTTCTTCTATCTGAATTCTAGTCATATTCCAGTCAAGGTTGTCAGGTGACATTTCTTGAATGTTTTTCACAGCCTTACCTTATAGAAAGTGTTTGACACACCTGCTCCATCTGAAATATTGATATGCCTCACTCGAACCACTCCATCTATCATCTTCAGCACATGGAACCCCGTGTCCTCTAAAAAGACAAACCTGGACCTCTCTGTGCAACAATGTTTTGGGGTGACTGTAGAGGAATGTTGAACTTCTCTGCTGTTTCAACACCGTTGCTATTCTTGAGCCCGGATCATAGCAAATGTGCTTGGCGGCAAAATAATGGTGTTATGGTAGTCTCCCTAGAAGTCTTAAATGATCCGATTTATAAGTACCTCTCTTCTCTTCAAACTCAAAAAGAAGTCCATCAATAGTGTCAACGTGACTTAAGAGGATGTTTTGACTATGAACCCTTGTACCAATACATTTATCCAAGATCATGCATCTACAACTTAGATTTATAGCTCCACCGGTTATCAGCAAAAACCACAAGTGTTATTCTACATACGCACGCTCCCAAACAAGGTCAGGTTTTAAAGAAATATACCTATTTAGTTATATTTATATATAGGCTTGTATGTAAATAAAAAAGTGGTTCAAAACGGCGAGACCTTGGGGCCACGGAGTTCATTGGCCAATGACGTCAGACAATTAAAGTGATAATGCCCAACGTTTAAACGGCTAATGAGGAATGGTAAAATGATTTACACGTGTGCTGATGAAACATATTTTTTGAGGTTTGATACGTGTTTGTAGTAGCCAGGGAGTTGGATGCTGGTCCCTCATCATCTTCTCGCCCTTGTCCCATGTTACTTGGGATCGGAGTAAAGCCTAAGGCGTAGGGTAGGAACAGTAGCAGTAGCATTGTTCCTACTCTACCATGATACTATACCGTTAACTCTACCCGTGTACACCAGGCTTAACACGTTTTCTTCTTGTATACTCGCCTGTCAACTCCCGTGACAGTTCCCATTTAGATCTGCGACAAGACAGTAAACGTCATTCTGTAGATACAGCTCGTTAGGATATATGTGTTCCTTGGACAGTACTCCGTACTCATTACGATCGATATAGAAAACTATTATTTGTATTTATGTACTTCCACCGTGGTACAATCTTCCTCACAGTTACAGTATCTGGTCCTTTCAACCCTCCATGACTGCATGCATGTAGAAAATATCCTGCCTTTTATATCATCCTCCAAGGTGTTCCTTGTAGGTGGCCCTTTCTGGTCACAGCTTAAAACATTACCTTTTTATTGACATCTTTATGTTAGACTAACTTCTGCCAACGGCTTCGCATGATGGATGAAAATTATCCTAAGGGAACTTACTCCCAGGATAAAAAGTATCCTGGTCCAGGACATGGCATATCCGTGTGACAAGTTGCACCCAAATCCGTTCAGCCGAAGACGTAGAAAGGTAGCAGACAGACAGGCAGAGTTTCCTTTTCATTTATAATATTAGTTCCTATTTTAGTATTTAATTGGCTTCATATTCAGTCTTATAAAGATGTCTGATTTGCTCTATCGTACTTCAAATTGACCTAAGTGAATAAAACTATGACGCAAATTGAAATATATTTTTTTATTGCAATAAAGCAAACATAGGCTTATGCTTAAATACTAAGACGTTATTTAAATATTATTTTATTTTTAAGAAGAGGCCGAAATGATAATTAGGTACTTTTGAATTAAATATGCCCGTGAGTCTGTTTGTTTGCACGTTATGGGATATTACAATTAAAATGCTCGACTGCATTGCGTCATAGGCACTGTGTGGACTCTCACAGTACTCCTTGCCTATAATAAGATTGGCAACAGATAACAACTTAGTTTTGGAAGGTAATTGAAATAGGAACGCTTGTCATGTTTTTATTAAGTTTTGATTGTTAATTCTAGGGAAGCCGCCTAAAGGCAGGCACGTTGTTGCTAGAATATACGATATAAATGTCATCTCTAAGTATTTTATGAGCTTCCTAAACTACCCCTCTCACAGTACTGTGAGGACTCTGCCTAAAAGGCAAACTCCTTACATATAATAAGGCTGGCATGACATACATAGTTTTGCAAGGTAATTAAATTAGGAACACTTGTCAGATATAGAATGTTTTTGTTTGACTTTTTCCGTGTATATAAAGACACATCTGTGCTTTGATTGGATTCTGATAGAAGCCGCCCATGAGGCAGGCACGCTGCTTCTCGAAATATACGTGAAAGTAAATAAATTTGTCTATCATTACGTAGCGCTCTGGCTACGTCCCTACATTTGGCGGAAATGCGCCGGGTACGATAAGATCCCGATGAAAATAAAAAATAAAGAGTATATAAAAGGTTGTGATGACAACTCGTCACACTAGCTATGTCGTCGCTATCCTTAATAGGTCACTTTCACTAATACGTCACTTTGTACATGTAGTCAGCTTCCCAATTTGTCTCAAGCCGTATTACGTCTCTTTCCCAACTCGTCCGACGCTTATGTTCAATGTACAGTAAAGTACAAAATCATAAAGTGCGTGGGTACCCGATGCTTTCTGAGGTACGAAAAACTGGATTTCAAAAAAGAGGTCGGTTGCCTGGTGGCCTTATTTTAATTAAAAAAAAGCTGAGTATGTCATTAGATTTCATATTTTGTTTTCAGCGATGTCATTTTATTGAATTTTATTATTACGCAAAACGCATAAATTGATTTTATTTATAAACCGTGATGGAAAAAAAATCGAATATAAAGTTTATTTCGAGTGAAAGAGGGCAACAAGTTCTGCTAATGGCCGGTCATAGACTTACTTTAGCAAAAACTAATAAAAACGGATCTAAAAGGTGGCGTTGTATAAATCGTTTTGAATGTAGTGGTAGCGCGACATTAAGTTATACTTCCGACGTTGTGCTACGGGAAACACAGCATAGTTGTACTCCAGACCTGGCCACAAATGCTGTTGATGTGGTGTTGGATCAGTGCAAACAAAAAGTTTGTACTGATTTAGGACCAGTAAAACACATATTTGAAGACACCACAAGATCTTTAAGGGATGATCTTAGCCTAGTAGATGATGTACCTGACTTTAATTCAGTGAAAAATTGTTTATACCGGGCTCGTAAAAAAGCTCTTAATGTACCTAAAACTATTTTCAAAAGCCCAGAGGAGGTAGTAGTACCTAGTGCATTACGTGAAGATTTTTTAATAATAGAAGACGGCGAAAGTGATAAAATTTTAATTTTTATGACCAATGATGCTCAAGAATTACTACAGAATACACGTGAAATATTTGCCGACGGGACTTTCAAATATGTTCCTCCGCCTTTCTTACAACTTTATACATTTCATGCGGACATAGGAAGTACAGAAGTGGAGACAAATGTGGTACCCCTAATTTACTGCCTATTGCCAAATAAACATGAGGAACCTAAGACTGTTAAAGCTGATCAAATCAAAGTTTAATCTTTTTGATCCAGCAAAGTTTCACGTCGATTATGAGCAAGCAGCGATAAACGCAATTTCCTATGTTTTTCCTGGCACTGAAATAGTCGGATGTTTCTTTCACTTTTACCAATGCTTATGGCGCAAAGGTAAGCAAATAAAGTTAACCGAAACGAAGTAGGGCCGTGCGCACATTGCTAAATGTACTGCTCTTGCTCACCTTCCAAAAAATCATATCCCAGAAGGATGGTTAAACGTTTTGAATACTACGCCCGAAAGAGATCATTTTCAGACGTTTAACGAATATTTTTCAAAGACCTGGATTGACTCAACAATGCTATTTAGCTGCTATGACCAGCGCCATCGCACAATTAATACAGTAGAAGGGTGGCACAACAGGATAAATAAGAAAATCTATATAAAGAAACCTGGCCTTTACTATTTCATTTTCATCATTAAAAGGGAGGCGAACTTTATAGATTTTAAAACAAAAAAGAAGTTAATTTACTATCCCCAAAGAAATCGGCGAAAGCGTGCTGCATTATTAGACAGAAGATTAAAATGCGTCGTAGACGACTGTATAGAGAAAAATGTAATAGACATGTCAGAATGCCTACGAAGATTACGCAATTTTAATTATTACAAGCGAAACCAAAGACGACGGAAATAAAACATTATAATTATTCATAGCATATAAGCAATTTTGTGAAGATCAAATTGACAGATAGTGATTTTGATGTTCGCCACTAAATACCAATTATTACAATACGAAAAAGATTTTTTTTCTGTTTGATTTATTATTCATTATTTTCTTTCATTATTTCTATTTTAGTCAAATTAAAACACATTTATTATAGTATTTTTCCATGTGTTTTATTTCAAAGCTCTCTTCTTATTCGTTGTCTTCATTTCTGTAGGTTGTGCCCGTCTTGGAAAGCTTTGACGGAGTCATCGACTAGCTGCTTCCAAGCCACCCTGTCTTCGGTTCTTCTCAGGGCAGTGGACATAGTAAGTCCTGTAATGGCCGTGATCTGATCAGACCAGCGAATAGGTGAACGCCCATGAGGTCTTTTGCCATCCACTTTTACCACTACAACCAGTTTTACCAGGTTGGCTGGCTGTTTCCGGGCGATGTGACCAAAGTAGCTTAAGACTCATTGGAACCAAATCGTGGAGTTTGGTTTTGATGTTCAACTGGTCGAGAATGGAGTTATTCGTGCGCTTGACCATCCATGAAATGCATAACCATTCTTCTCCAGTACCACATTTCAAAAGCCTTATTCCCATTCACCCCTGCATATTCACCCCGCGTAATGGTAATATAGAAAAGGGAGATAGTCAATAGTACACTACACTACTAAACTGAACTAAATATTTTTTGGTGTCGTAGAAGTAACCAACCAGAGTCGATCAGTTGGCGAGAAATATCCTCGAAAAGGAGACGCACGTCACCAACAAGACGCGCGCTCAATTCCGCCCCTAAGACCAAGGATCGTTACAACCCCAAACGGCTGAAAACTGTAATTGCTAATAAGATGAGTATTTGCGCTACTTGTGCAGCCACAGCAGCAGCGCCGTACTTGAAACATGAGATGACGCAAGGGTGTCGACACAGCTTTCATCCCATACCAGAAGTCTACATACCCTTCACGACATCAACTTCATGCCATCTAGTCTCTTTCTAGATATTAAAATAAGATTACCTACTTACAAAAAAATAGGTATTTTAATACAATTTGCTGTACTGAAAATGTTTAGATATTTTGTGCTTAATTATACATAGGCGTCGGACGAGTTGGGAAAGAGACGTAATACGGCTTGTGACAAATTAGGAAGCTGACTACATGTACAAAGTGACGTATTACTGAAAGTGACCTATTAAGGATAGCGACGACACAGCTAGAGTGACGAGTTGTCATCACAACCATATAAAATATATTTCGCGTGTATACGGCGTACAGTATACGTATAAGTTAATATATAAAGAAGAAAGTGTTTAAAGACGGTATAGATCGCGTGTGCATGGCGATACAGTGCACGGAAGTCCTATTGAAGTACATAAGGCGAGATAAATTATAGCAGAGAGGGCTGTTACCTCTCATTCCCTCCCATAAGCGGATGGAAATATAAGAAGCTGGAGTAAAGCTAAGTGGTTTTGTTATTTAGTGTAATTTTGCATAAAGCAAGCATGATGAATAATAATTATTATTCAGGCACGGACGGATACTGCTTGGAGGAATTCTTAACCGAATTCAAGTCCGTGGCCGAATTAAATGAATGGAGAAAGAGTGACTATAGCCTGATCTTAGGAAGGTTTTTACACGGAGCAGCGTACTACTATTATCGTATGATTTTTAAATATGACATGGACTTTGCAGTATTGTGCGATTGCTTGAGGAGTGAATTCTTAAAATTTCACCGCAGATGTCGTTATTGCGAACAGCGCATAATAAATGAAATAAAAGCCGATAAAAAACAACCTGGTGTATTGTGTGAGGATGTTAATGCACATTTATTTTCTAGTATCGTGATTAAGGACGAACAAACACAAAACAATATTCAGTGCAGTGAGAAAAGCGTTGACCACGTTGACGGAGAAGACGACGCAACTGATGGCGATGGCGATCACACCGATGGAGAGAGCTGCAGGTTCGAGGGCGACGTTGACCAGACCAGCAGAGATGACGGCCTGGCTGACGACGAGTTGGACCCCCTATCCAGCAGCGAGAGCGCGGACGAGGGTATAGTAATGTGTCGGTCCAGTTCAATTGACTCCAATAATTCCGTTAATCTTACAGAGCACCACGTTCAGATTCCGTCAGAGCAACAAGTTGGGGTTCCTTCTGAATGCCAAAGCTATGTTGATGTAAACATACTGAATCCCATTGATTTCGAGCATAATATTGGAAATAATATCGAAATGATTCAATCTGACATAAAACAAAAATTTATAAAAGTCATTTTGAAAAGAAACAAATTGACAGCCATTAAGAAAAGTTTTTCCCAAATTAAACCGAAAGAGATCCGTAAGAAATTTAAAGGAGTCTATAATAAGGTTTCTTACTGCGCCAACAAAAAATCAAATAAGGCGGTCAATAAAAAGGTTATGAGCCGAATTAAATACAAAAGAATTTGTAATAAAACTTCTTGGGGAGCTAGATTTGGTAGAGAGAATATTACTATGATTGTTGCTAAGAAAAAATCGATTTATGTCTGCCTTAGATGTAAATTAGTGTTAGGATATTTGCATTGTGATCACATTAAACAATTTAATCTCGTAAAATGCAAGTTTTGGAAATTTTATAGAAAGAAGATTAGGGATAAATAGGGTTGTAAATAATTTATTATTGATGTGATTCTTGTGATGTCTTATATTTTGTGCTTTATTAACCAATGTTTTCTTTTCATGTCGTGCAAATGAATACGATCCAACCTAGAAGGAATTTGCGATGCGTGCTGGGCATCGAAAGAAACTTAATGGAATTATTTGAATGATTTATCTGTATTGTATTGATGAAATTAAATACTCTTCTGTCTTGTCTTTCTTTACAAAATAGGATTAGCTAATGAAATCGCAGACAAAGTCCAAATACAAATCCATAAGGACTAAGTCTGAAACAGTCAAATATTAATAAAAAGTCTTTTAAAGCCCTTATGGCAAATAAATGCTATGAAAGCATAATGTCATTTTAATAAATGGTATGACACATAGTGCCACAGATAACACACAAAAGCACAGTGTCAAAACCTTATCTAAAAATAAAGCATAGTGTTCATTATAAATAGGTTTGACACGTTGTGCTATAAACAACACTATAAAGCACAGTGTTCATCACATCAAAATTAGATTTATACTCTTTGCGCCATCTTAGCCACAGATTAGTTAGGCCGGACCATAGATAGGAATAGTTATGTAGAGAATTAAGATCCATTCCAGATAGTTAGAAAATTAGAAACATAAGCTAGTTAGGCTAGTTATACATATAAATAAAAATGTGAATAGGAGAGTTAGGCCTAGATTAGATGTATGTCATTAGGTTAAGGTTATTTAGTGTCTTAGGTCCCCTTTATTATAATTTAGGAAAAGGCCCGTTTACAAATTTAAAAATAAATAGAAATGTCAACTGTCAATATGACACATTGTAGTTAGTAGGGATGGGGAAGTAGAAAAAATGTATCGATAGTTTTAATGTCGACCTTTTTAAAATAGTATCGATATTAATGAATGTTATCTTTTGCATGTTCTGATGTGCTGATGAGTTGTATGCTGCTGGGCGAAGAAGAGGCTGGCAATGTTGGCTACGCATCGAAGAAAATGTTTATTTGTTATGCGAATTAAGGCATAGGCTAAAACCAGGGTATTAGTATAAACCCAGTGGGTTTATTAAGGTAATAGTTATAACTGAAACCGACTTTGCTAACGGGGCATAGCCTTTGCAAAGGATGTCGAGTTGACATCATTGGTCCAGTTAGTGGCTGTTGTTTAATTAAAAAGTAAAAGAATTTATAAATTTAAACCCTGGTGCAAGTTCTATGAATAGGATTAGAAATTCGATGCGATCCAGCCTTTCCTTCTCTGGCCTGATAAATGCACGAGATCGAAAAATTGTATCATGTCTGAATTTTTGAAATTTAAACCCCATCCGGGTCGATGTGAGTTGACGCATCATTCGTGTTTGTGTCGGGAGGACGCCTTGTTACTTTTTCGGAGGTTTTGTGCAAGGAGGTTCAAGCATGACGGCGTTAACTTGTCAGTGTAATTATATGCACATAAATTGAATGAAAGTACATATACAGTAATTCGTTTGTCATGACTTAAGCCTACCCCTTTTAAGGGCCGTACCTCAATTGAAAATTGATTCCTCCGTTAGGTAAACGTTCGGGTTAGGATAAGGTAGGATTGATGTTACCTTTCAAAACTAAGAATAGTAGCACCTCATATGATTCTGCGCGACTATTCGTAGGGGCGTAGCTCATGTGAGGACTCTGCCTAAAAGGCAAACTCCTTACATATAATAAGGCTGGCATGACATACATAGTTTTGCAAGGTAATTAAATTAGGAACACTTGTCAGATATAGAATGTTTTTGTTTGACTTTTTCCGTGTATATAAAGACACATCTGTGCTTTGATTGGATTCTGATAGAAGCCGCCCATGAGGCAGGCACGCTGCTTCTCGAAATATACGTGAAAGTAAATAAATTTGTCTATCATTACGTAGCGCTCTGGCTACGTCTCTACAGTACCTACTGGTCTAATCAAAATAGGTGACTTCTAGGCAAGCGTGCTCTGTCTTCGACCACATCATCGCATACCATCAGGTGAGATAGTGGTCTAAACCGAGCCTATTTTAGCCTATCATAATAATTACATTTTTTTTTTTGGTGTTTCCTTATAAGAGGGCTCGTAAAAAAAAACTAATACTTATCTTCTTATAGAGATTGATTTATTTAAAAGCAAAGTTATTTTGGCTCTGACCTTTGACAGGATTGTAGCGAAATTTAAAACCACAATATTTTGCTAATAACCATTCATTTAATGTATTAATTCATTTAAACAGATAAAAGTACTAGTATTTACAAATTTTACATTCATAAATTCATTCATTCATATTCATAATAATTATTAATTTTGTAATGAAATAAAAATTATAAATATTAAAACTTATTGTTAGGCCTATGACGACAATTTTCTAACTATTTTAAGTACATTATACATTGATCAGGGTGTTTTAAATGAAGGATAAAGAACATGAAGACATTAATTAAATTCACTTTTAAAATCAATAAAATTCTTGAAATGTAACTTGACAAAAACCAGGCTTTGTATCAATCTGCCCAAGCGTTTTCCACCTATGGTGGGGTCGTCTAAAGGGATGCATCAATTTTTGCTTGGAGCGATTGGATTCGATTGATTCCCTCATATTTCAAACACACGTTTTTCAAAAGTCGCCCACACATTTTGCAGAGAATATTTTCACGCTATATACGACCAGCAGCCTAATTGCGTAAGTGAAAGTAAAACAAACAAGTCGGAACCTTCCCAAAAACGACTTTACGTATTGCATATTACACTCAGAAAAGGAAAGGTTATGCTCCTTTCCATTACCAATATTTTGACGTAGAATTAATTGTAAAGAATGAACGAAAGCGGAAGAATCGAGATAAAACTTCACTATTGGTATTGTATAATGAAATTATGTCCTAATGATTTGGAAATAAATCATTCGAGTTTGATGAAACATAACGCAGTAGATGAACTTCAACTCAAAGTAGGATGTTTGTACTCTTTCCAAATTAGTTTCACAATACCGAAAAAGTTGAAAGAAATTATTCTAATTCTTTGAAGGAATCGACTTGTTTGCTTTGCAGAAATCACTTACGCAATTAGGCTGTTGGTCTTGGGCACTTATCCCACCTCCGACAAGGAAGTTATTAGCTATCGACTATTTTCTCGTTGAAGAAACATACAAAAGATATAGATCCCGTGTCAATAAAAGATACAAATATATTAATAGTTGATGGCTGGCTGTGCACACTGCCGGTGACTCTCACCATTAGTGTCGGAAAATCAATTTTTACTTGGAGCGACTACTAATCTGACCTTAAGAGGAAACGGGGGCCGAGAGCGCCGACTGAATTTCCTTACTAAAAAGTCATAATTCGAGGTTCGGCTCTCGCCTTTTACTCCTCTAATATTAGACCAATTTAAAATATATTCCATATAAAGAAAAAAAAAAAATTAAAGAAATATACTGTGCCCCTATGTTTTCCTTTTTGATGATACATTATCTTTAGAAGCACTAGAACCCTCAAACAATGCTCAAAATTGCGCTGTCTGCCAGAGGCTTACTGTACAAATTTGACATATATAAATGAAAAAAGGAAAACATAGTGGCATAGTATATATCTTACTTTACCAGTTTATGGAATATCTTTTAAGACGACGACTAACGCCAACGACCTTGAGGGAACAAAACGCGCACTAGTTTCACACCCGCGCGACCCAAAATTTTGTAGTTTTTTGTATTTTCCTTATTATTCTATGACAATAAAAAAAAGCCTCAGATCAAAATGTAGATAATTCAATTGTTTTTGAGACGGTGTCGATTTTTTTTAAATACACCCAGCGGTTTTGGTGCGATTGTCGTGTTTTTGTCCGTTTTAGACATAACTTTACAAATTAATTACACTATGTTATACGAATAAAACTCAAAATTTTCTCAGATCAAATTATTAACAAAATGGTCTAATGTAACATATATTTTTTCCAAAAAATTACGACTGGCTGTTTACACGTGATTCTCATTTTAAAATCAGCTACTCAAGGGAATCTGCGCTTTAAATTGGTCCAATATTGGAGGAGGAAAGAGACGAGAGCGAAACCTCGAATTATGACTTTTTACTAAGGAAATTCAGTCGGCGCTCTCTGCCCATATTTCCTCTTAATAATCCAGTTAGAATTAAGTATTAATAGTGAACAAAAAAAAAAACATCAATTTTGCTAAGAATTTTTTCAATCCCTCATTAAAAATTCCTTCTCTGTATAGTTTATTAACATTACAAACACAAAAAATATTTTTTTAAATTGTATTTACTTACCTAATTATTTACAGATTTTAACTAATATTATAATAGGAAACGTTAATTAACTTATTTACAGAATATCTTAATTTTGTTCTTAGTCGTATCAGACCGTATTATATTATGATAAAATAAAAACACTTGATGAATTTTAGTTAAAAGAACAATGTTATTAATTTTATTGATATTCGATAGGTAACAAAAACATCCTTATATTACAATTATTTTCTTGTCGATTAAATTGGTCTATTAAAAACTATTTTATAATATCACGCAGATACCTTCAGATAACGCCATCTTTCGGCATCAGATGCAACTAGTTTGACATTTACATACATTTCAAAATGGCGACCTCTTTTAAAGTCTGAAATAAATTAAAATGATGATTGTTTCATATAATTAAACAATTTCATAAATGTAATTAGTAAGAACAAATATTTGGGTAATTTTATTTAAAAAAAATGCAATAACCATTATTTGACAAGAGATATCTATTTACAACCGGACGAATGTTGCCATGCGGAAAGATATATTTTTTTTATTTCGAAACACTAAGGGTTATTAAATAGTTCATTAAAATCACGGAATTATCTCACTGTCGTAGATAGAAAATAAGTTTTTTTTTTAAATATAAAACATGCAGCTAGATTGCGAAGTGTATTACCACAAATAAAAAGAAATTCGTGAAATCGATTAAAATAAATAAAATTTGATTACTATTTTAGTCATTAAAATTATTGGAGAACATTTACATACATTAATAATAATTTCAATCAAATAAAAACTCTAAATTATATCGTATTTAATTATTATTTTATTTAGTCGATATCACTTATTCAGGCGTAATATATAATAGAGGCTTCTATATCACTTAAAATGTAAACAGATTCTGAAATACTACATTCATTTTTATAAAACATTCAATTTACTATCTTATAAGTCTTGTGATAGCTAAAACACAGTCACTTTACTTTAAAATTACACTAATATTCTGAAACACTGATGTTAAGGTTGGGTCCCACTACGCTGGCAGCGCTATCTGCTATTGTCTGCACTTGTAGCACTCGGCACACAAGCTTTATCGCGACGCCGACGCAACGAGTTATATGATATCGCCCGCGCACCGCTTACTGTGTACAAAAACGCGTGAACTATAAGTACAGGGGGAAAATTGAAAGGGGTTTTGAAAGCTGGCAACCATGCGAGATAGTAAGATTTTATCAAAGAAATCCATGTAGATTTTTCAAGCGTTTAAGATATTTTTATCATTTAAATAAATGTTTGGAAATATTTTCAATGGAAAATTTAATTTAAACATTTTCATTTTCACAAGTTAGAAATTCAAGAACATCAATATTTCACGCCAGAAACAGAACAGATCTACGCTAGGTAAACCGCGTGAAGGCAGCTTCTACGTCGCGTGAACGTGCCACGTTCTTACCTCTTTGTGTTCTATAGCAGTGCGCGCGCGGCGCTACTGTTGGGGCGGCGCGCGGCGGGGGCGCGGCGTCAGCGTGCCGGCGGCGCTGCGCCCGCACCCCACCAGCGCAGGCACGCCGCGTCCACGCAGCGGGCACGCGCAGCACGGCGGGATACCTCTTCTAGCACATCCTAAAGGAGATAGATGGTGTGTCAACGATAAGTGTGTATGTCGTCGATTTTTCATAGCTTACAGGCTAACTTATGAGTCCACCAATAAAATACAATACTTTAATAAATAAGTAAAAAAAACAGTCTTAAATAAAACAATGAGTGCTTCAGATTTGACAATAAATCATTTAACACTTGTATAAGAATACAAAAAAATAAAGAAAATGCTTCAAAGGAAGTAGTTAAATTGATTGCGTAAAATGTCCACCCAAAAAGCTAATCGAAGAGTAGGTAGACAAATCTGTAACAGAAAATCTTCAAAATTCAGTATAAAAAAACAAAACTTCGAACGAACCTGTTTCTTCAGCACAATATGCTTTCCCTTCCAGTACTTCATAAGCCCTCGCTCCTGCAGCGTAGACACTATATCCGAGGACGCAATAGCCAGGTCCTTGCTAAGGTCCCTGATGCAGAGCGTAGGTCCTGGAGCTGAACACAGCCGCTTCAGTAAAGCCTCCTTCCAGTACGACCGGTAGGAGATCAGGCCAAGATCTGAGAGTGGAGTTTCTGGAGAGCCGACCTTGCCTTCTTCTTTGGTTAGGAGATAACCTGGTGGAAGAGAATGGGGCTTGCGTTAGGCATGACGAATTTTTCAGCATCGATGGAAAGTAATTTATTTTTTATTGTTTGTAATTGATTTTATTAGATTACAAGCTGATCGCTGCTGGTTTTCCGATATATTAATAGTAACTCTGCTACTCGGAACAGACCCAATTCCACAAATCAACGATGATGACAATCGGTCTTGAGTTTTCGGTTATAAATGGTGTAATTAACCCAACTTTGTTTTAAATTTTAATAGATTATATGTACTTTTTAGGGTTCCGTATCCAAAGGGTAAAAACGGGACCCTATTACTAAGACTCCACGATCCGTCTGTCTGTCGTCAGACTGTATCTCATGAACCGTGATAGCTAGACAGTTGAAATTTTCACAGATGATGTATCTCTGTGGCCGCTATAACAACAAATACAAAAAAAAAGAATAATATAAATATTTAAGTGGGGCTCCCATATGGTGTGCGTGTCCGACACGCGCTTGGCCAGATTATTATTGATAGGATGCGTTTAACCACTATCTTACCTGACGGTAAGCGATGATTTGGTCGACAATAGAGCGAGCTTGTCTAAATTTTTTTTTTTTTTTTGCCTAAACTATGTGCATTGTGAACGAAACAATAGAATCACGACCACTTGCTACTGCAGAATATCGAATTATCTGCCTATTTCCGCCTACCCCTTTGCGACAAATACATTAGTTTTAATATGTGAAATGCACTGTTAATGTTGAAAGTTTACAACAATGAAATTTAATTTTCAAATTTTGGTTACCATTACCAACCACACAAATTTTCTAAATCAACGGCCTCCCCTACGATGATTCTCTCCCCTGCATAGTAAAATACATAAAGGATGCAACATCCCTATGCATAGATAGGTTTACTCTGCGAATATAATATCGTTATCCAATTGTTTGTTGAGCTCTTATGGTTTGCTCTTTATTGTCTGTGCACAATAATTAACATTTACGAGTCCCCAAGTTTGTGATGATGTTAGTAATTATATCATGCTACGGGTGTATTTACTGCCTCGTTCGTCTAGAGCAGGTCATATATATATTACTGTCATTTGGGGTCCGTTTTTAGGGTTCCGTACCTTTGGGTAAAAACGTGACTCTATTACTAAGGCTTCACGATCTGTCTGTCTGTCTGTCTGTCTATCACCAGGCTGTATCTCATGAAACCGTGATAGCTAGACAGTTGAAATTTTCACAGATGATGTTGCCGCTATAACAACAAATACTAAACACAGTAAAAAAAAATATTTAAGTGGGGCTCCCATACAACAACAATGTTTTTTTTGCCGTTTTTAGCGATAATGGTAGGGAACCCTTCGTGCGCGAGTCCAACTCGCACTTGGCCAGTTTTTAAGGGTTCCCTACCCAAAAGGTAAAAACGGGACCCTATTACTGAGACTCCGCGGTCCGTCTGTCTGTCTGTCTATCACCAGGCTGTATCTCGTGAACCGTGATAGCTAGACTGTCGAAATTTTCACAGATGATGTAATTCTGTTACCGCTATAACAACAAATACAAAAACAGAATAAAATAAATATTTAAGTGTGCTCCCATACAACAATCGTCATTTTTTTGCCGTTTTTTGCGATTATGGTACGGAACCCTTCGTGCGCGAGTCCGACTCGCACTTGGCCGGTTTTTTTTTAATAATATAGAAATTAGCTTTCATTGGTGAAGATACTCTTTTCGAAGGAGTCCAATATTTTTTGGCAATACCTAATTATTTAAAGGGAATTTGTATTGCTTTTTCATGGAGTCCCTGCTGAATTCACTTGCGCAATTAGGGTGCCAAGGAGAAATAGTCGTAAAATAAATTCAGTCAGGAAAGGTTTGTGAGGTCAACAGGTTATTATTATTCGATATTAATCTGTTGAGACTTTAACCCTACTTTGCTCTACGGCATCTTTATCATTAATCGGGATGGGACGAGGTTGAATTATTTAATATAATTTATTTATTTATGTAAACACAAAAACACTTAACAGAGAAAAATAAGAACACAGTTTGAAGAGCACAAATGTACTGCTTATTTTATAGAAATTACTGACTTCATTGTAGATTAGCACTTGTATGTATTTCTTTAAAGAAAATTTTGCAAATTTTTTAAAAATTCGTACTTTTTTGTCAACAAGATTAGGTCCTGAAATAGTAGTTTATGAAACTGTTGCATAATAAGGGGTATTAAAACATGAGTGTGTGTTTAAAAACCGAGCCATAGGCGAGGTTTTTAATAGTATTCACACGAATGTTTTAATACCTAGTTATGTGCAGTTTCATACACTACTTTATCTACACTCATACATTGGGATTGATCCTACTAAATACCTTTTTTGCATTTTCCATGCCATAAAGTCGTGATAGCATTTATCATATAATTTTCTCGACTTTGCTGGCAATAAATTATGAGTAATTCATCTTTCATTCATTTCGCATCTAAAATATCAGGCGAAGTAAATTTTTTTTCACATTCACTGATATCAGACATTTATAAGCAAGAATTCAAAAAACTCATGAAATTCAATACAACTAAACCTACAAAATATAAATGGCGCCAAAACCCAGCATATCACCGCATTGCGCATGCGCTAAGGTTTAGCACGCACTGCGATTTATATTTGATAAGAAATCCGTGTTTTGCCACAGAATCCACCGCACCGCGGCGCGAATTTAATTCGCGCGAATATTTTGAGCTCTATGAACATGTAGAAAGAGACAAAATTCGCGCGTGTTAGTATTGGAAGTACGTGTGACGTCATTAAATTATGAATTTACACGTTTAAACACAATGGGTTTGCTACAAAATACAAACTGTCATATTTATTAAGCATCTACCGACAAATGTCGAAGTACCTACCTAAATTATTATTGAGTTGTCAAATACCTACAATTGTTAGAGTACCCACCTGAGTAAATATTGTTGTGTGTACAGGAAATAACTCTAAACTTACATATAAGCCATAGTGATGATATTCCTTTAAAATATTACGTAATTTATAATGATCATTGTGATGTATCTTGGATTTTATATTGCTAGTTTAGTATTATAAGTCTTTTGAGACAATTAATACAAGACTGTCAGTTGGTATCAATATTCTTTCGAATATTGATTAAGAATTACTAAATAGGCGATATTAAATTCCTTAATTGTCTTGATACGTGTAGTGTATCTGTCTCACTCGCACGTTCGCTTTGCCATCCCCACTTTCCCCCACACAGACATACACAATCTCGTGCGCACCACGTTAGTAATGCGAGAGCCGCTGGCTAGAGCAGACGTGTTGAAGTGTGGTCATTTAGTGCGTGTACGAGCCTGTGAATTGCCCTATAGAACCGGTCACTACAAATGGCGACGAGGATAAAGTATGAAAAAATATTGGTGTAAATAAAAAGAAAAAGGATTGGGGTAAGTAGATAATGCATGACATGACACACGGTTATTTTTTATCGTTTAGGCGCCCACATTCCGTTATGAAAATAAGACAATAAAGCAGGTCCTACGTGATAAAATGAAAAATTACATGGTAAATACCTATTTATTGTGTAAACACCATATGACTGCTTAAATATAACTATGTAGCGGAAAATAAATACTGCCGAAGTATTGAGTAAATAACCGTCCCAAATTTTAATAATAAAGGAAATTTTGAATTACGAAGGTAAAGAAATTCGTATTATTCTAATCAAAGAGCCAAGGGCCATGACTAAGAAGTGTCTGATTACAAAATACTTTGCCATTAAACATACACCAAACAGCTGTTCTAAAACGATTGCAAAATTATATTGGTGGGTAGGTAAATAACAAAATTTACTTTACTAATTCAAATCATAACATCTGATCAAAATAATAAAATCGATACATTGTTATTTTGAAACTGAACTACTGCGCCTGCAACGCGGATATCGTTGAAATCTTTCCACAGACAATCGAGAGTCTACCCTATTTAATTGAATCATTTTCTGGTTACCGTTCAAAATTCATATAGGGGTTTCCAATGATCGGGAAATACGTTTTGATTGAATACTTAAGTTTTATGGCAACATATTGTGATTTCATTTCATTCGGACACATAAAGCTATTCGAAATTGTGGTACATCGATGCATGGATTTTCAGCAATTCGGAAGTTTGATTTGACTTCGGGGTAGCCACCGGGCATATGACATTCGAAACCGAGACAAAAAAAAAAAAAAATATATATATATGTAGAAATCTAAATGTATCCTAAAAGACCTTAAAACGTAGGTATATACGCACTGAGTGTTTATGTGAATATATACATTGTAGTTACATATAGGCCTAAATGCCTACGTATCTATTCATTGATTATCGAGCCTGACCCCTCAAATTTAGAGGTTAAAATTGAATCGTCTACCGATGGAAACGTTAATGATAATAAACAGTAACTTTTAATAATAATAAACAGTAACTTTTTTATAATAATAAACAGTAACTTTAAATATCACCAAAGGTGGTTTTGGCAAAAATTTTGTGTACATCATAATACAATATTTAATTAAATATCCATATTTGTAGCCGCAACTACTCAAACGAAGGTCTCAAGATTAAATTGAATTACATCAAGCCAAGGTCCACGCAGATTCAAAAAAGCTCTTAAAGGGCACGTAAAAATTTGAAAACATCCTAAGGACAAGCAGTCATGTTTTGGTTACATAAGCCAAGCATATGAGCCCAAATTCCTACTGTAATCAGCAGTTACTCATGCAACGACAGTGTTATATAAAATACGGGTTTCAGTTACGTGGTTTTAGGGCTAATTAAACCTAAAAAGAAAATATTTATTTTAAAAAGATAAAGTTAGTTAACTTGCAATATTAGTTAACATATTCGTGTTAATTTTGAAATAATCTTTTTAAGACCTTGTTTTTTGAAATGTGAGGGTAGAGGAAGAATTTTCTGCCCCAACGGAGCCAGTACACCGAGACACCAGTCTAGTCTAGTGTAGTCTAGTAGTTTCACGATCGTTGCAACACGGTCAAAACGTCGGGTTAAATAGGTAAATAAATAATCTAAATCATCGCGTTAAATTCTCGTGATATATTGTTCTCCATTATGAAAAAGAAAGAAAGTTTTAAAGTTAATACCTTGTTTTTTTTTTATTGCCTACGTATCATATACAGTACGCTTTGGAACTTTTTAGTATATTAGTAAACTTATAACATTGTGGGCACGAAAAAATATTTATGAACTAGCTTCTTCCAGCGGTTTAGCCCGCGCGTAGTTCAAAAATGATCCCTAGTGAACGTTACACCAAAATAAGTGGCCTGTGTGCTGTTCCGGACTGTGATCGGTCTCTGTGCCGGGTTTCGTCCGGATCTGTTCAGCGGTTCTGGCGTGGTTGGATGCCGGGCGTGCATCCGTCCGTCCGTGCTTTCGCATTTATAATGTTAGTAAGGTTTACGATCGGTTTTCGAGCTAAATCAACTGACAGTTGCCTACAAATCTTTAAAAGGGTTTGAAATGCTGTCCCTATCAGGTATGTACATTCTTGAGAGTGTAGTGGTCGTGATAACAGATTTACACCATTGCATTTGAAACATTCTTCATTATTTTTGTACATAGGACATAAAAAATAAACTAAATATTTGTACAAAACCGGGTAACTCTGGATTCGATTTTCTACTATCAAACTTTTGAGTGATGGAAAGAGTTTGTAAAAGAGGGTAGAGGTAGTCAGGTGTAAAAAGTCAAACTAACACAAAATGAATAAAACACATCAAAAATATACTACGTACATAACAAATACCCAATATGTACGGTTAAGCTGTTTTATACTTGACCCATCCGTTTTAAAACTTCAAAACATTAGTTTTCTTACTACAAACCACTCATCTCATGGTGGATTTAAGACTTTTCAAAAATATAAAAAACTGTGTCAATACAGACATCTGGTCGCGCAACTACCATTACCATTTTGTTCATTGCAATAGGTAGATTATTAATTGAAAAAAGGGATAAAGCAGAAATTGGAATTAACTGTCGACCCGCATTGTTTACTTATAGAAGGAAGCGCAGAATAATATTTGATAAAAAAACAACTATTTAGTTTACATGAGTTTATTCTGAATTCAAAGAAAAATTCTAAATAACAAGTAAAGTACGTCGAGTAAATATTCAATCTGCAAATATAATTGGAATGACAGCGAGATGGGTAAACTGATTGTCACTGACTTTCACTCTATAATATATTAGTCTATGACTGTCTTATTAAATCGATGGCAAGTTGTTGCTGAGAAAATATTTATTCAAGCAAGACTTGACCTAATTGGGTTAGAATGCCCGTAGAAGAATTAGTATATGGTGGGCCAGGTTTCAATCTTGTTGATTGTACATATAAATTATATTGTGCCATTGCAAAATTAATTATCTTTAGTTGAACATTTAAATGGAAGTGTCGTGACACTGATACTCGCGCCACTATACAATAATACAACACAGGATTTACACTTAGTTTTCTAGGTTTTTAAAGCAGGACGCCTGAATCTATTAGAGAAGACACGATGAGAAATAGCGATCTCTGTACTTTCCTTTACACCTATGTATGTATGTTTTACAAATATATGGTTTGAGTATGAGTGCTTCATTAACTTCAAAAGGACGAAAAAGTTAGTTTATGGTCAAACGTAAACAATCAGTACTCGTCATTAAAATATCTAAAGTTTGCCTAATCATTAAGGGTATTTCACGCGAAACAAAATAACGTATGGCATATGGTTGGCTACATCATAAGCGGGTGATTTAGGTTAGGAGGCTAGATCCAAGGTGGTTGATGCCATAAGATATGGCGATGCCATAGATCCTAGGCGAGTTATGACAATTTAGGTTAGATTCAAGGTGGGTCAGATGTTGTGTAATAGTGCCTATTTCTTGTGGAATGAGTGAATGAAGGCTAAAGTAATAACAAAATAGATGCCGCTTAATGTAAATACTGAATAGCCATATGGGTGCAAATCTATTAAAACTACCAAGGGCACTGCTGTTGTAAAAAGATACCTCCGGGACCAGACAACTATCGAAATGTCAGTTTAACAAGGTGCCACATCGATAGCCTTGAAGTTAGCTAGCTGTGCAGATATGCAATGTTAACGTTAACACTGAACTGATTTTGTAAAACTACAAAGGTACCTACCTAAACAGTTTCGTAGGTCGACTGGTGTGGAGGATTGTCAGATTTCCAAAATCACGAAATAGTGCTCAGTTATAAATAAACATACTAATGTTGAGGAAACCGTATGTCCTGGAGCCGGGCATTCAGGAACGTGTGACGTCCGCCGGGCAACGTTTAGCTCGTGTGGTGCATTGAGGTCTTGTCCCTGTCGCAGAGGGGAAGTTTGCTTTCTAGCGAATGGAACATTATAGGCTGATTATGCTTATAGGAATAGGTGGAGTGAAAAGACGCAGCCATTTACTTGATTGGTTGTTCTGCCATTCAATTGGTGGATTTTGCTGCCATTCAATTGGCGGGTTTTGCTGCCATTAAATTGGTGGGTATTGCTACCATTAAATTGGTGGGTTTTGCTACCATTAAATTGGTGGGTTTTGCTACCATTAAATTGGTGGGTATTGCTACCATTAAATTGGTGGGTTTTGCTACCATTAAATTGGTGGGTTTTGCTTCCATTAAATTGGTGGGTATTGCTACCATTAAATTGGTGGGTTTTGCTACCATTAAATTGGTGGGTTTTGCTGCCATTAAATTGGTGGGTTTTGCTACCATTAAATTGGTGGATTTTGCTACCATTAAATTGGTGGATTTTGCTGCCATTTAATTGGTGGGTTTTGCTGCCATTAAATTGGCGGGTTTTGCTGCCATTTAATTGGTGGGTTTTGCTACCATTAAATTGGTGGGTTTTGCTGCCATTAAATTGGTGGGTTTTGCTACCATTAAAGTGGTGGGTGGCTACTGCCATTAAATTGGTGGGTGGTTACTGTCATTAAATTGAAGAAAAATAGGAGAGTGAAGGGATATTGAGAATGTGAAAAAAAAGACAAGGATCTGTCACGTGAAGAACACACTATATATGATCAAATAAGAATAAGAATAACAAAAGTACATTATTACGAAATGAATTGATATTAAATAGATTCTTAATAAAATCATTAATGAGGAAGGGATGTAGTGTATCTGTCTCACTCGCACGTTCGCTTTGCCATCCCCACTTTCCCCCACACAGACATACACAATCTCGTGCGCACCACGTTAGTAATGCGAGAGCCGCTGGCTAGAGCAGACGTGTTGAAGTGTGGTCATTTAGTGCGTGTACGAGCCTGTGAATTGCCCTATAGAACCGGTCACTACAATACGTTTTAATGAATTGATTATTAACCTAATTGTGAGATTATTTATAGAAATGTAGAAAATGGTGGGGACATTTGACAGGTCGACTCGTTACTATAAATAGTGGGTAATTCGTAAGTTGAGACACTTCGTTGTGAACTAAAAGCCAGTACAGACCAGTTGTTATATTGTGATATTGATATTGTTTTCCTGAATTGTTATATTCTGTGAACGATGGACTACACAAGCTTCACGTAAGTTATTTGATATTATAACTTGATTATTGCTAATGGTTGTGTTGAAACTCTATTTTCATATTGTGGCCTTTATTCATAATGATGTTAAATTAATTTAAGGGCTAGTCATGTTCTTTGCCGTATCCTTGTTGTTTTGATTATGTAACATTGTGAAATGTTACAAGATTAATAATGGCCATAATAGAATTAGATCTTTATTGTGATAAACGATATTTATATGGATGTAAAAGATGTCTATGAATACTTTTACAACCATAGTTGCTTCCGTGGAGTTTCTTGCCCTTCTTCTCCACGAGAACTAGGTCTAGCGAACGGGCGGTAAGCTATCTGAGCCTCAATATTAATTAATTGACAAGCCTAATTGAAATAAATACCTAGTCTTGTCTTTTTGTGCTTTTCTTCATAAAACCTTTCCCTTATACACCAAATACATAGGAACTCTGATACACAGTAAATAACCATCTTGACATATATCGATACTTTTATATGGAGTTCCTCTATGATTCTAACATCAGAAGTGGGATCCAGCTCTAGCTTACACAATAATTCTAATGAATTTAATTTTGTCATTTTCATAAACAACGTGTCGACGAGTCGCTGACTCCAATCGCACCAAGGCGATGTCCTAGCGATGCCGCTCCAGCCGATGGCACTGCGAGCTGCATAGCTTGAGGATCTAGAAGCTGTACGACATGGATCTTCAAGCTATGGTCAGAGGATCGGATTCTGACTATGGACATCTAGCTGACAGCTGCAGCACGAAACGGCTAGAGTGGTAAGGCCTTCAGAGGCTTTGTTTTTATTTACTGTTGAATATCATCTTTGGTATTATAAAGGTATAAAAGTTTGTTTGAATTATTAGTTTATTTATCAGAAACTTGTCTAAAATTTTTATCGGAGGGTATTTTTGCAAAAATGTACCCAACTTGGTAATAGTACAGTTAGTTGCCACTTACATACTTGAGGGGTCCAAAGGATTTTCAAAGAATCGTTATTAGTCTCCATTAGGAGGCAGAATAGTAGTTTTTACCAATATTCTTACATTTACAAGAAACTCTCTGCTCTGGTTTTCTCTTGGCGTTTTTTTGAGTAAAATTAAAAAGGAATCGTATTTATGGAAAAAACTGTTGAACAATTATTTTCATGAAAAGTCTGTATTAATTAATAAAATAAATATTCTAATTTTCAGAAATATTAAAATAAACAATCCAATTAATATTTTCTTACCTTGCTTTTCTCTATCTGATAATAAATTTAAGTAATTAGTTTTAGGGCTATTAGAGATTGAGATTTTGATATAAACAAATCGTGATCTAATGGTATACAGATATATAGAATTACAATAATTTATTGCAAAACTAAACAAAAGACTATAAAATTTGCACAACTGGCTAATTAGTCGTTACCAACCTTACTGTTGGTACCCACATCATTTATTTTGTTAGGAACATAAAGATTAACTGACAATAACACTAGTGTGTGAATGTCTAAGTATGTGTTTGTCCGTGACCACACAGCTAACATAGTTCGATTCTATAGGGTCAGCTACATAATAAGTAACTTCTTATAATTGAGTCATGAATAAACATTAAAAAAAAATACTTTATAGAATAAAACAAATAAATGAAAAGTACATTTTTGAATAATAAAAACCATGTAGGTGTAACTTACCGAGTAGTTTGAAAAATGACATGACAGGAGAAAGACAGAAGAGTTGTAATAATGCCAGGCCTGGCCTTCGGCATGGTACATTATAAAAATTGTTTTATCGTTAGTGGTACCTGTTGGGATTATTTTGGTTTTGTTTCTGGTAAATATTAGCATTATATTGAAAAGTAATTATAAAAACAAGTTCGTTTAAAGTTTGGTCATTACAATGAAGCTTGACATTCTAGATAAATGTCAAAATTAATAGTTGGTACTTTTTATGACCAAGAAAGAATTTAAATATATACCCTCAGTGGATCTGATTTTAGTCAGAAGAAAATATCTACGTTCAGTATAATTTGCAAAGATATTGTCAGAATTGGCCGAGCGATGTATTGTTGGTTGGTGGAATAATATTGAGTTATTGTCAAATATTGTATCACTGAGATATAAAAAAAAAAAAAAAAATGAAATGGCTGTGCCTAAAAAAAAAATGGCTGTGCCCGTGGCCTTGTGCCTGTGGCTGTGCCTAAAAAAAAGAAATGGCTGTGCCTGTGGCCTTGAGCCTGTGGCTGTGCCTAAAAAAAAAGAAATGGCTGTGCCTGCGGCCTCGTGCCTGTGGCTGTGCCTAAAAAAAAAAAAAAGAAATGGCTGTGCCTAAAAAAAAAAATGGCTGTGCCTGTGGCCTTGTGCCTGTGGCTGTGCTTAGAAAAAAAAAATGGCTGTGCCTGTGGCTGTGCCTAAAGTAATTTTCCCTCTCCTTTTCCCTTTCCTTTTCCCTCTCCTTTTCCCTTTCCTTTTCCCTCTGCCCTTTTTTAGAATATTCAATTGTACATATGTTAATATATTTGTAACTTTAAAGTAATCGATTACCAGGAATGAAATTCAAGCAGGATGACCAACATGGTCATCAATAAATAACAACAAGTTTGTTATATTGTAATAAAATTGTGAAAACTTGTCTTATCAAGAATGTACTTCGAGAACGAAGTACATGTCAGAATGGCCGTGTTAGTATTGGAAGTACGTGTGACGTCATTAAATTATGAATTTACACGTTTAAACACAATGGGTTTGCTACAAAATACAAACTGTCATATTTATTAAGCATCTACCGACAAATGTCGAAGTACCTACCTAAATTATTATTGAGTTGTCAAATACCTACAATTGTTAGAGTACCCACCTGAGTAAATATTGTTGTGTGTACAGGAAATAACTCTAAACTTACATATAAGCCATAGTGATGATATTCCTTTAAAATATTACGTAATTTATAATGATCATTGTGATGTATCTTGGATTTTATATTGCTAGTTTAGTATTATAAGTCTTTTGAGACAATTAATACAAGACTGTCAGTTGGTATCAATATTCTTTCGAATATTGATTAAGAATTACTAAATAGGCGATATTAAATTCCTTAATTGTCTTGATACGTTTTAATGAATTGATTATTAACCTAATTGTGAGATTATTTATAGAAATGTAGAAAATGGTGGGGACATTTGACAGGTCGACTCGTTACTATAAATAGTGGGTAATTCGTAAGTTGAGACACTTCGTTGTGAACTAAAAGCCAGTACAGACCAGTTGTTATATTGTGATATTGATATTGTTTTCCTGAATTGTTATATTCTGTGAACGATGGACTACACAAGCTTCACGTAAGTTATTTGATATTATAACTTGATTATTGCTAATGGTTGTGTTGAAACTCTATTTTCATATTGTGGCCTTTATTCATAATGATGTTAAATTAATTTAAGGGCTAGTCATGTTCTTTGCCGTATCCTTGTTGTTTTGATTATGTAACATTGTGAAATGTTACAAGATTAATAATGGCCATAATAGAATTAGATCTTTATTGTGATAAACGATATTTATATGGATGTAAAAGATGTCTATGAATACTTTTACAACCATAGTTGCTTCCGTGGAGTTTCTTGCCCTTCTTCTCCACGAGAACTAGGTCTAGCGAACGGGCGGTAAGCTATCTGAGCCTCAATATTAATTAATTGACAAGCCTAATTGAAATAAATACCTAGTCTTGTCTTTTTGTGCTTTTCTTCATAAAACCTTTCCCTTATACACCAAATACATAGGAACTCTGATACACAGTAAATAACCATCTTGACATATATCGATACTTTTATATGGAGTTCCTCTATGATTCTAACACGCGCATAAATATCGCAGTGCGTGCTAAGCCTGAAGCGGGCATTGTCATAGACAAGTAAAAATTTGAATCAAATCTTTTTAAATAGGTACTATAAAAATGGCATTACAAAAAATAATTGATGAAAACTCCTTGTGATTAACTTCTTGGATTTGTCCTGTATCGTAATAGAAAAAAAAAATGTATTATAGCATTATTTTGTTAGAGAAAAAGTGTTATAATAAGATTCTATTTTTAAATTTCGGTATTGTGTTTATAAAGTATGTCAATATAAACTCGTTTTGAAGTTTATAATTGGAATATTACGATATTAGAGTAGATAAAAGCATTTAAAATACAGAAAGAGCTGGTATTCCTCCAACTAATAAATCTTATTTAATGCAGCTTTAGTAATTTCATATACATTCTTTTTAACCTTCTGTGTTTTTACTATGTGTGTTTTTTTTATAATGTTCCATTTTCGTGTGTCCGTGGCATCAACAGTGGGCCTTACCAGAATACCAGCGCGGCGTTATTTATTATTTTTAAATATCGCTGAACATGCTAAGGTAGGAGCCTTTTTGGTCTCGCACGGGTTTTTTTATTATTTTTTTTATCTCTAGTGTCTTCTGTGCGGGTCACAAATAAATATTTTTACTTTCTTCTTTATGTAATACTCAATACCTAATTACAAAGTAAATGTTGTTCCGACAGTTAATTAATTTTATAATATAGTCCTTTAAACTGCAGACAGGCACTTACAATAACACAAAACAGCACGTATTTAGTCCCCGAACGGTTAAGCAGAGGAAAGCCTTCTACCACACAGACAGACATACCCCCGATTTTTGATTAAAGAATTAGTATTTGTCAATTTTGTCAACCTTTGGCATTAAACTAGGTTTTGTAATATTCTTAACTAAAATACTAAATTCAGAAACCAGGCCATAATCCTCGGATAAATTTGAATAAGAGTTACCGCGGCCCTGGCTCAAGCAACTGAAGGAACACGGGTGGGTTTTAGTCAGTAAAAGTCTGACACACCCAGAGCGGCAGAAGTCATTGGATAATTTACCACAAAAAAAAACTAATTCAATTTTTGATCAACGAAAAGAAATGATTTTTGGTAATAATATAGCTTCCAAAATTATTCTTAAAAGAAGAGCTATCAAAATAATTCCAGTGGCTAAAAATTACAATATTACCTAAGCTTCAAAGAAAGAGAAAAAACAAACTGCCTCGAAAAAGTTGCAACTAAAAAATAAAGTTGAAATTAGTTAAAATATTCAGCTTAGACGGACTTAATTAATCTAGTAAATTAAAACTAAAAGCGTTTGACAGCTAACCCTCTAATGATAGAGGGCTTTCAAAAATACCTAGACCTATTACTTTTCAATAATATTTTTTTCGTATTAAAACTTTCTACTTTTTGTTAGGAGCAGAAACTGCGCATCACGTACCAAAGACTTGACAGCAACCCTATAATGGTTAAGGAATTTAAAAAAAAAACTTAGAATTACTTGTCAATTTTTTTTGTACTGAATCTATTTTTGTGTGGAAAATATTTTTGACAGCTAACCCTCTAATGGTTAACGGATTTTTAAATTATTCAGAATTATATATCAATTATAATTTTTCCGTGGTGGTGTTTTTGGCTTGGTGAATTAAGACATGTCCCTTCTCTCAGCTCTAGAGAGGAAGCTTGTCCCAGCAGTGGGAACATTATAAGGCTGATGATGATGATAATTTATCCGTAACGAAATCATTAACTGTTTTATTAGGACCGACACCACGTGCTACACACACCCTATTCAAATCATCTATTATGAAAGGTGGCGAAAAGTAAAAGTATTTTTTATTAAAGTGGTGAAAGCGTATATATAGCTCTTTTTAGGGTTCCGTACCCAAAGGGTAAAAACGGGACCCAATTACTAAGACTCCGCGGTCCGTCTGTCTGTCTGTCAGTAGACAGTTGAAATTTTCACAGTTGATGTATTCCTGTTGCCGCTATAACAACAATTACAAAAAAAAACAAACCGACTTCCAAAACAAAACACTTCAAAACGAAAAATAACTTTCTTTCAAGTCGGTGTCTTTTGAACCCATTGTTTGCCGTTATTCGACGCCGACTTCGGAAAAGAAAGTTATTTTTCGTTTTGAAGTGTTTTGTTTTGGAAGTCGGTTTGATTTTTTGTTAAAAAGTTTTTTATTTTCCTCTTTATAGTTTTGTTAGGTACTCTTCAATTAACATGAAAATCATATATAGCCAAAGTAAATCTTATGATGATTCCAATTAGCCCAAACACGACTAGGATATATTGCTTTATTTCGGAGTTGCAGTAGCCATTGTGGTCTTCTTCATCAGCATCACTTCACTTAATGATACTTTTTGAGTGCAAATGATTGCATTATTGATGAAAATACCAAAATCGGTATATGTATGCCTATAATATTTGAGGAGTTTTCTCGATTTCTCTAGGATCCCATCATATGATCCTGGTTTCCTTACCATGGTACCACCTTTGGGATATCTCCTTTCCAACAAAAAATGAATCAAAAAAGTCGGTTCATAAACGACGAAGTTTATGTTTTTTGATGATTAAGAATTGGGAAACCTCCTCCTTTTTGGGAAGTCGGTTAAAAACAGAATAAAATTAACATTTAAGTGGGGCTCCCATACAATAAACGTGTTTTTTTGCGAAAATGGTACGGAACCCTTCGTACGCGAGTCCGACACGCACTTGGCCGGTTTTATTTATTCCCAGTTACATCAATTCCCTTCAGTCTCATAAAATTCAAACTCTCTAACATGATTACTAATCACACTCAAACTTATTCGATTCAAATTTACTGAGAGCATCATTAATACTCTACTAATTTAGTTTCCAAATTCAAATCGAGATACACGTTTGAAGTAGTCGTTCAAACTCCATGAATAAAATATTTTAACGAAACATTTTCGCGTTACTCCAATCAGCGAGTTAACATCTACAACAATTATATAGGTAGCTATCAAAATTCAAAACTTCAAAACCGGGCAAGTACCAATGTGACTTTTTATGGTTCCCTACCCAAAAGGTAAAAACGGGTCCCTATTACTTCACGATCTGTCTGTCTGTCCGTCCGTCACCAGGCTGTATCTATATCTCATGAACCGTGATAGCTAGACAGTTGAAATTTTCACAGATTATGTATTTCTGTTGCCGCTATAACAACAAATAAAAAAAACAGAATAAAATAAATGTTTTAATGGGGCTCCCATAAATGGTACGAAACCCTTCGTGCGCGAGTCCGACTCGCACTTGGCCAGTTTTTTTTAATTCATATGTATTCATATTCTTAGTTTATCTTAGACATAGTAACAGTGAAGGAAAACATCGTGAGGAAGCTTCGGCTGAAACTTAATATATGCTTGAAATTGCCAACCCATTCTCGTACGGTAATGGTCTTTTCTCGGACAGGAAGGCCTTTGCCTTGCAGGCTGGTATATTAAAATTCGCGTTACTCCAATCAGCGAGTTTACACCTACAACAATTATTAAGGTACCTATCAAAATACTTCGTGTCTACAATCTGACAGCGGGCAGGGCTGTCGGATCAGAGTAAATCGAATCATTTATTAGCGTCGGGAAGCATTTTGTAAATTCATAGCCTGTTTTGTAAGGGCGTTAATAGAATATGAAATAGGTTTCGGGCATTTCAGGTCGGAATTAGAGCGGAGCCTGTCAGTTACCTGAATACATTTGTAGTTGATGGTTTTGTTGTGAGAGCAGTGGTAGCCCAGTGGTAACGGCCCCGATTTACGTGTCGTAGATCGTGGGTTCATCACCAGTCATCACTGCTCTAAAAACGGTGAAGGAAAACATCGTGAGGAAACCGGCGTATCCTAGAACCAAAAGTTCGAAGACATGTGATATCCACCAACCCGCACTGGGCCCGCGTGGTGGATTAAGGACCATTCCCTCTCACAGAGAGAAGGCCTGTGTCCCAGGTCCCTAGTGGGATCATTAAAAGGCTGATAATGATGATGTTAAGTTCCCAATATTTTTTTGGCAAATCTTCTTCCTGCCCTAAGCTTATCCCATGTTACTTGGGGTCGGCGCAACACATTTTCTTCTTACATACCGTTCTGTCCCCCGTCACGCTATCACTGATTTCCTTTTCTTTCATGTCACTCCTCACACAGTCCATCCATCTTTTCTTTGGCCGTCCCCTCCCTCTCCATCCATCCACATTTATATTCATAACTCTTTTAGTAACATGCTTGTTATCCCTCCTCATCAATCAACATTCTCATCTCTGCAACATGCAACAATAACAAAGTTGAAAGGAAACCGTTTGTTCTGGTATGGTGACCATACCAGAACAAACGGTTGCCTTTCAACTTTTCTTTCACTGGCGCCACTTTCAAACTTCCTCTAATATACTAATTTCTCACTTTATCTATTCTCGTCACTCCGCACATCCATCGCAACATTCTCATCTCTGCTACATGCAATCTCTTTTCATTCATCTTTTCACAGCCTAACATTCTGATCCATACAATACGACAGGTCTTATCACGGATTTGTAGATTTTGGCTTTTAACTTGAGGGGCAGTCGTGGGTCGGAAGTTGTTCCAGTGACCTGTCGCCATTTCATCTATTCTGAGTTGATCCGGTGCGTTACGTCTCGGTCTACCTTGTCATCCTCTTAGACAAGCGACCCTGGATACCGAAAGTCGGAGCAGATCGGTATGGGGATTCCAGCGTGAGCTATGGGCACGGAACTGGAGAGACCGCTAAAATCGCAGAACAGTATGCCGTCTTGGTTTTGCTTAATTTCAGGCCAATACTTTCCAGTCTGTGCAACCACGTTACGTTCCTGTATCTAACGTCAGAGCGTCCATTATGTTCTGAAATAGGTAACGGCTGAGGGCCGACCCTTGGTGCAATCCGACTGCCACATTAGGCAAGCTGCAAGCAGTGCCCACTGTAGGCCTGACTTGGGTACTGCCTCGACTGCACATCGCTCGGATCAAGTGTACATACTTCCCAGGCACACCTTTCTTCTAAAGGCCCACCACAAAACATCTCGCACAACTGGCGGATTGCGAAAATGGCATCCATTGTACCCATACCAGGCATAAACCGAACTGCGATATTTCACTCTCTTCTCTCAGCCGCCTTTCAAAAATTTCTCCCAAGCTTTCATACTATGTATATGGCAAATTGTTTATAATATTGTTAATGTCTACCTCTGTTATTCTGCAAAATGGTCATTGGAAATTTTAATTTTAAAATCTATGTAAAACCAGCACTCGTCTAGCCAATCTAATCTCTTCACTAAACGACCAGCATCATCAAAAACAAACAACGACAAAACTTAATCGAAATTGCCCAAAAAAAAGTCTGCACCAAACAGATTATCCTAGGTTAGTTATGTTACATATGGCAACCCTATTTACGTCTCACGGCGGGCCCGTCGCCCCCATCCCCTGGCTGGCAGCAGGCAGCTAGGCCAGAGGGGGTGAGTCTAGACGGCAGACCGATCCATACTGCAGCGCATCGATCGGGGTCGGGTCGACGGCCGGCGCGACGCCTCGCCCCCTTACCCGTGAGGGTCTGGGGGACAAAACAAACCCGCAGTTGGAGGGTTTATCACGTTGACCGCACAGGTGCGATAGGTTTGCGATTTGTAAGAATTACGTATCGGCTGTGTTGACATGGGAGTGTAGCACGCTATGGGATTTAGTTGCACGGTTTGGTGGATCTATTGAGCTGGAGGTATATAGGATCCCCCTATAGATAGTTAGGGAAGGGTTTCGAAAGTTTACAACTGACTATTAACAATGAAAAGGGTTACACTATAAACATAATCGGTGCTTTGATAAATTACTTAACACCCCCTATTTACAACCATAGTAACTTTAATTGTAATCATAGACACACCCATCAAACCTACTCACAGGCACATTAATTTTACGAACTAAAAATATTAAAGTAGCTTACTAAATAAGACATTCCACCATAGACAAATAGGCATTTGAAAGTTTACAACTTACTTTTGCCAATAAGAGAGGCAACACTAAAATACCGATTAATTTTAAGAAATTTCCTATTACCATTCACATGTTTAGTAACTTTAATCGTAATCATAGTCACACCCATCAATCCCAATCACCGCCATTCTAACTTTTGAAACTAAGAACATTTACAAAGATGACATTCCTTCATAGACAAATAGACGTTTAAATCAATAGTCTGTTGCTACGGTAATGACAGGCAATGCCACTTTGACATTGACATTCGCACTGAGCTATTCCACGCGCGCCTCTGAGGGCAATTTGTATGACTTTTTACGTTATTAAAGGTTAAGCCCTTTTGAATTATGTCCGTCTGGCTAGGGCTGCCACCAAGTAATGCGGTGTCCCGTTAATGGGATCTTTTTGAGGTATGATGGCAATAATAATGAGATGTTCGGTTTAGGGGTTGGTTAATGACGTTATTTTTCGGTTTGTTGTTCGTCTGGTAGAACTTTTGCAAGTGAACCGTTACTATGTTAATTGGTGATGTTAGTTTTGTTTTTAAGTTAAATAATTATTCTTTTTCAGTTTTCGTTTGCAGTAGCGGCGGAGGGTTAATTTTTAATAACGCAATTTTTATTCATATTACAATTTTCACACTTTAAGTAGCTATAATAAGATATTTTTCGCTAATACTAAAACAAATTGTGTGTTAAAGTTAAAGAAGTTAAAGAATGTTTAAAATAAGTCTCTGGATGAAAAGATGTCTGGTGGAAAATTGATCTGTAAGAGAACGTAATTCATTTTTGGACTTGTGGTTTTAACATGTTTCGATTTTATTTTATGGAATTCGTCATACTTGGCGCAAATGAACTCTTTCCTTTCTTTACTGCCACATTATAGTCAATGAGAAAATAAAAAATGGTACTTACTGAAGTCTATGAGCAGTCTACCGTATCCTTGTCTTTGGTAGGGCGGCAGCGTCAGTATGCAGGACACGTTGTAGTTCAGGAACGAGTTCTTTTCCTGTCACAAACAAGGAAAAACAAACTTCAGTAAAATATAGCTTTGTAGGAATAGGTACGAATGGTACGATATGCTTAATTCTTTTAATGTTTGTATTTTTAAATAAATAAAAAATCAATGGTTTCGTTTTAATATGGCAACATAATTAAGCTATTGAAAATTTGTCTTAATTTATGATGTTTTTTACTTCATTTATTGTTTTTGTGTATTTTCTATGTGATTTTGTTTTCATTTTTATTTAATTATTATTATCTAGGTATTCTTACTATCATATTATACTAATATTATAAATGTGAAAGTTTGGATGGATGTTTATGTGGATGTATGTTTGTTACTGAATCACGCTAGAACGGCTGAATGGATCCAGGTGAAATTTGGCACAGAGGTATATTATAGTCTGGAATAGCACATAGGCAGAGATAATATAATACTAGCATACAGATGCCTCATCCCATACAAAGCAACCGTGCCAATGTAACTAGCGTTTTTCATCTGTTTAATCTTCTTATTTTGGTAAGTACATCAATCGCGTTCGATCCCGTTTCACGGCAATAGATGGTGTTAGCAGCGATTTGCAGATAAATTGGGTTTACTATGTTCGTGAATATTTATTTCTTTAAATACAGTGACGGTTCGTTTTATAGTATTTTTTTTTGCACGTTTTTACAGTTTTTTTGCACCAAAATGTGATACAATGCAAATTTTAACAATCGTGTGGAATGCCTCAGAAATTAAAAAATGCGACATCTATTGGCATCAATTTTAAATGATCCGTTCAAATAATCTTTGAAATCTGAATTACGAGTCCAATATTCCATAATTTTGTACTTAGGAGAGTTGATTAAACAAGAACATACAATTTTTATGTTCAATTACAGAAAATGTTAATTTTACACACTATTTTATTGAATCGTGTGTACATGTCGCGCCATCTAGTGAGATTTATTTGAACCAAATTTTCTTTCTTAGCAATGAGACCCTGTGACATAGGCCAGTATAATGTTCTCTTGGGATGATAAAACACTTTACACGCGGGCGAATCGGCTGGCAGAAGCTAGGTAACTAAGAAGAGTAGATCCGTAAAATAGAAAGCAAAGGCAGTCAGTGATAGCGTAATGGTTGACAGGACGGAGTGGAAGAAGAAAACGTATTGCGCCGACCCCAGTAACGTGGGACGAGAACAGGAAGATGATGAGTGCATCTGTAACTCAATAAAAAAAATATATTTGAAAATAACAAAAAACCCGACTGCTTAAAAAGCGAACAAAAAAGACGTAAACAAGAAGAAAATCATAATGTGCAGTCGGGGGATACATATGCGCGAGCGGGCTGACCAAAACCAGATGTATCCTCCGAATTGTTATCTTTAATTTTTTTTTTGAGTTAGGTACATTTAAACATATAAGTGTTATATATTTTTGTAATCACCTCTTAAAACCCTTTATTTTGATATCCCACACGATGGGTTCGGACGAAAAAAAATTTTGGCCCCCACAATATGGAGCCGATAATCCGCCATTTTTAAACACATTACCCTCCTTCGGCAGTCGGGTAAAAAGGAAATAATATTACCCATCCCCTGCTTTAAAAGATTAGGTTTTCAATTTCATTTCAGGTACAATAAAGTTTGCTTCCAGTAGGTTATGAACCTCGCAAAAATACGTCATTGTGCTGCTATACAAACAAATAGGTTTTTCATTATGAAACGGTTTAAAAATAATTCACGTTGACGTATGCTGTGACGCACAGACGCACGGCATGGTTGTGTTTCTATGGCATGTACGTTTGTTAAAACCACAAAGCAAGTAACCGCGGTTAGCTACTTTATACTTCATAAAATATAGCTTGATCTCTGCGACATATGTCAAACTGACGTATACTATACGTTATTGTTAGCCTGTCAAGCGCTATTGTTACTATATTGATACTGACAGCTGTCTCAGAGATCAAGCTATATTTTATGAAGTATAAATAAATACCATACTAATATTATAAATACGAATTAACTTTGTCTGCCTGTTCGTTCATTACTTTTTCATGTGTTAACACACTTAATCTTGACTTCACACTTATCACCTAATGTTCGGGGTTGGGGTGAGATAAATATAAACTAGGATTAAAGATTATAAAGATAGGTATAATTCAGTAACTTAACTGGGATAACTATTAAAACTAATGAGGTGAATGAGATGAGGTTGAGTCGCGCCCGATATGCTGGCCGAAAGCGTACTGACTATTTTACTTAGGTAATACATAAAATATTCAGGGCATAGCGCGCGATGTCGCAATTATGCTGACATGTTTATTATTGTTCGGTGATTATCCCGAACATGCTCCCGAGGGAGAAAAGGATGAGGTTAGTAGGTAGGTATAGTTACATGGGTAATGAAATTAATACTAACAAGGTGAAAACAATGTTCAACTAATACTAAAATAGTTATGTAGGGTGAGTTATGTTAGTAGGTGAGATTAAGGTAACCTTACAAATTAAACAGAGTCGCTACAGTGTAAATCAGGAAGAGAGAACACGCGAAAGATCGGTGAAGAACCTCTATCTTCCTTTTTTTGTAAGCACTCACTAGATAGCGCTAGTCGCTTAGGATCACTTTTCACTGGTTTACTACTAGATTGCCCATTTTCCCTAATTTCACTACACTCAATCACAACACTATCAGCAACGGTGTGTGGAGATGGCACCGCAGTTGCCGCAGGGGCTGTAGACCGCTCTGCTGCAGAAGTGGAGCGATTTCCTTTACGTTGCCTTTGACGCCAACGTTTAAAACAGTAAGCTGCCACCAATAACAAGATGCCCAATATGATGAGATATATAGCGGTATACTGGTGGACGTCGTGGTAGGAGATATTAGTGCTCAAAGGTTCACTCTGCTTCATGATCTCAAGACTTCTCTTAATGGCTTCAAATTGCCTGAGGTCATCTGAGTTATTGGGATTATGCTCATATGAGATTTCTGGCATAGTGATATTTATTATGTGATTAATTGGTGATATTTCAGGTGAGATAATATTTCTCGTCGTACTAATTTTACTAGACAATCTTTTGTTTGAGTACACCATAAAATTTTCTGTTTTTACTAGACAGCCTTCCCCAACACGCAACAGACCAGCATCTGATAACCTAACTGCCTCAACTTGATTTTCACATAGAAGTTTGACGTTACATTCATTGCAGCATAAATAATAATACTTGTTTTCTGATGTTAACTCTCTCCAGTCATCCTTGCACGGGGTAGTTTTAGTTTTACAAGTTCTTGTGCCTGGGATCGTCTCGCATAGACTATGATCATCTTTCATGTGGTGAATAGGCTTTCTGATATGACACAGAATAGTCACAGGGTTTTGTAATACGCATGACTGCAGATCCGTGTCTGTGATAGTTAAATAAGAATCCTTTCTCATGTTGATGGCTGCTAATTCAGAGATAGTTTCGACCTTCATCATCCTGTTATCTTTCACAATGCGTGGAACCGGGATAAGATTAAATACCTCGTAAATATCTCTTTCAATCAGGGGTATTTTTATTTCTATTATTAGGTATTTGCCAGAGTATTTGGCTCTTACTTTGAGCAAGCTGTACAGATCTTTAAGATTAAAGTTGTCGACAGGAACTACCAAGTCTCCAGATATTTGTGCTGATATTATGTTTAGCTCAGATCTGAGTTGTTTCGGCGATATCAAGTGAAAATCTAATTTTCCACTATAAATATCAGTTACTGTATCTAAAATTGAGTCCTGGATTCGTCGAAGGGTATACAACAAGTTGTTGGCAGTGAAAGTCGAGGTTATGAAGTCAGTGACGATGGTTATGTTTTGCACTTGCTGAGCGAGATTTTTATAAGAATCTTGGAGAGAATTAAGCCTTTGATTTATTATTTTGTGATGTTTGTTTATAGTATTCTCAATCCTTTTCATTAAATTAAATTCAGCTTCTACGACCGACGTTTGGTTTTTCCAGAGGTTGTATAAGTGGTTTTCATTATGCTTTAAAAGGTCAATATCCTTCTCATATTTTTCTGCAAATCGTTGGTCCAACACTCCGAATAAACTATTTGCAACGTAGCCTACCCCGTCTAGCAAGCCGCGTCGCCGACGTTTCTTATTAGTCATAAGCGAGTCATTTATCATGACAATATTATCATAATGTTTGATTTCTTCGAACTCGTGCTCGAGTTGTAACATGACGCCGTCGCAAGGTGTTTGTGTTCTAATCGTTGAGCATAAGGTTTCAAGGTACTTGATATACTTTGTTAGTGCCGCCATTCCTTCTTGATATGGATTTGTGTCATAATAGACTATTAAATGCCAATCATCTCTAATTAAGTGCATATTAGATACTTTGTCAAAGTATACACTATTGTTTGTCAGCGGGGTGAAGTTATAGGATGCTTGAGTGGTGTTTATTAGTGTCAGCATAAATAATGTCAAAGATAAAACCATTGCTGAAAATGAGATAGGACGTTTTTTCTTCGCCGCTGGCAGTTTATTATCAACCTTTGGGCCATTTGGATCTTGATCATTTTTATTTGTTGGCAGTAAGGACAGTTTTACAACTGGGCGTTTTAAGACCCCATTTTTGGTTTTAAGTGTGACGACCCTTATGTGTCCGTCACTTCCAGGATGCAGCGCTATTACGCGACCTAGACTCCATTTTCCTGGTGGAAGGTTGTCGTCCTTTATAATGACGATGTCATTAAGATTGAGATTCCTTTGTTGCTGTCGCCATTTGACTCTCGTAGAAAGCTGCGAGAGGTAGTCAGTCTTCCACTTATCCCATATATCTTGATAGATTTTTTGCGTCAAGTGCCACCGTGTTCTGAGGTCATGCTCTGTTTCGAAAATCGTTAAGTTGGGGCCACTTGCTAAGAAGTGCGCCGGGGTCAAAAAATCCAAATCCTCAGGGTCTTCTGTCAGAGGGCACAGTGGTCTGGAGTTCAAACAAGCCTCGAGTTGGGTTAGTAGGGTAATATATTCCTCGTAGGTTAATTTTTGCTCACCCACGACCCGCTTGAGATGATGTTTTAGGCTCTTCACTGCAGCTTCCCAGAGTCCGCCAGCAGATGGCCATGATGGAGCGTTAAAGTGCCACTCAATATTCATTTCAGCGATTGTCGAGGTTACTTCTTGGTCCGACAAGATATAGGAGATTTCGGCAAGCTCTTGTTTTAAAATTTTGTTGGCTCCTATGAAGTTGGTTCCTTGATCACTATAGATGTGCCCTGGAACTCCCCTTCTAGCCGACATTCGACGAAGCGCGGCAATAAATGCTGACGCTGTGAGATCTGAGACAATTTCTAAATGTATGGCTTTGGTCACCATACAAACAAAAACTGCGACATATCCTTTACTGGTTTTAATGCCACGGCCTTTGTTGGCCTTAATAAGGATGTGTCCGGTGTAATCTATTCCTGTGTGGTAAAAAGGTCTGTTAGGAATCAATCGTGCTGGAGGTAGGTCACCCATGATTTGATGTTGTAGTATTGGATTGTTTCTTTTACATTTGACACACATTCTTATTCGTTTCTTTGTGGCTCTATTTCCACCAAGAATCCAGTATTTGTGTCTTATAAATCCAGTAGTCATTTTTACTCCACCATGAAATACAAGTTCGTGGGATTCATCTATGATTAGATCTGCTAGTTTCGATTGATTCGGGATTATGATAGGATGCTTCATTTCTGGATCAAGATTCGAATGTTTAAGTCTGCCACCGACACGGAGCATTTGATTATTGTCTAGTATGGGATTGAGATTAAGAATCTGGCTTTTCTTATTTAGTGGTTCATTCCTTTTCAGCCGTGATATTTCTTCGTAGAAATATTCGTTTTGGACGTGCTTAATTACCATTTCTCTTGCTGTCTTTATATTTTGCAGAGTAAGAAAACTTGTGCGTTTTTTCTTGTAAGCAACAATGTCGATGAACTTGTTGATGTAAGCTAATACTCGGGTAACTTTCCTTAAAGTGCTATATTTTGGTAATAGTTGATTGATTATTGAATTTTCGGGGTTAAAAATGACCGTATTTACTGCCTCTTTCTTTCTGAGTTCTGCGTTTGTAATGCTCGTATAAATCGGCATATTATGAGATTCTGTAGGCTTATATTGTGGTAACCAGTCGGGCCCTTGCCACCACAGTGAATAATAGGCTAATTGAGCAGCAGGTAAACCGCGGCTTGCGCAATCTGCGGGGTTTTCTTTGGATTTTACGTAACTCCAGTTATCTTTAGGGATTATTTCAGTAATTAGCCTCACTCGATTCGCAACAAAGGGTTTCCATTTCTCCGGTTCACCACTTAACCAACCTAGAACAGCCGTTGAATCAATCCAACCATAAACATGCACCTTGTAGCTCGATAGGGATGAGATGATTTTTCTCATAAGTTTTGACAACAAGAGAGCGCCGCTGAGTTCCAGACGCGGTATCGATTGTGGTTTTTTCAGCGGTATTACTTTTGATTTCCCTGCAATAAGGGTCACATGAGTTTCATTTTCTCTCTGTATTTTGCAATACACGACGCATGCGTATGCTTTTGTGCTAGCGTCGCAAAAGCCATGGAGTTCGATGATATCCTTTGCCTGGGTTTGAATCCAACGTGGTATTTTAAATCGAGATATATGAGATAGATCGGCTTTAATAGTATTCCACTCTGACGCGATTTCTTGAGGGACAGGGTTGTCCCAACCCAGGTCAGATTTCCATAATTCTTGGAACAAGATCTTAAGTTTTATTGTGACTGGTACTAACCAGCCCAAGGGGTCAAAAATTTTAGATATTTGAGATAGGAATTGTCTTTTTGTAAGGATGTTTCTGGAGATAAATTCTATAGGATGAAAAATGAATTGATCATTTTTGGGTTCCCACCGAAGACCTAATGTTTTGGTTGATTCCGGTTGCTTAAAGTCAAAGTCTTCCTTTTGAAGTGCATCTGAACTATCTATTAATTCCGGCAAGTTTGATCGCCATTTTCTGAGATTAAATCCGCCTGATTTGAGGAGGCTGATCATCTCTGCTTTGAGCTGTTTAGCTGCTGTCGCTGAGTGTTCACCATGCATGAGATCATCCATGTAAAACGAGTGTTCTAAGATGTCAGGAGCGCAACTTTGTGGATAGTTTGGCCTTTCATCGATGGCCAGTTGCTTCAGTGTCATCATGGCCAAAAATGGTGCGGCTTTAGTGCCATAGGTAACTGTCGCTAACTGGTATTCTTTTAAAGGTTGAGATTGATGGTTTCGCCAGATAATTTTCTGATATTTCTGGTCATCGGGATGTAGCCAGATTTTGCGAAACATTTTTTCTATATCTGCTGTAAAAGCGTATCTAAATTGTCTCCATTTTAAGATAAGGCTCTGAAGGTCTTGTTGTAAATTGGGTCCTCGGCACATGAGATCATTGAGGCTGTATCCGCTCGAGGTTTTTGCCGAGGCATTAAAGACAACACGCAATTTGGTAGTTGATGACTCAGATCGTTGGACGCAATGGTGCGACAAGTAGCAGTCCGGCTGTACGTGTGGCGCAACGGGTGTCATATGTCCGAGCTCTAAGTATTCAGAAATAAACATTTTATAGTCACATGCCAGAGCTGGTTGCTTACTTAATTTCCGCTCTATTTGGAAAAATTGAGCAATCGATTTTGTTTTCGACTCGCCTAAATTGTTCTCAAAATCTTCTTTGAAGGGTATTTTAACGACGTAGCTTCCATCTGCCCGTCTGGAGGTCGAAGTTTGGTAAAATTCGATGCAATTTTGATCTTCTTCTGATATTGCTAGAGGTTCATGTATGTCCTCCACTTCCCAAAATTGCTGCATATCTTCGATATTATTTAGGGTCACATTGCAATGGTACGTTTTGTAGTTGCCGCTTAAGATCCATCCCAACTGGGTTTGTTGGGCAATGGGCAACACACCTTCTGATCGACAGATACCGTCCATAAGGATAGTGGAATAGATATCTGCCCCAAATAAGATATCAATAGGCCTACTTTTGTAAAATTCGGGATCTGCAAGAGTTATTTGGTTCAGAGTAGGCCAGTCTGGCTTAGGCAAGGTACAGCTGGGTAAGTTATTTATGAGTCTATTCATTATATAAACGTCCGTTTCAAAGGTGAAATCGCTAACCAGCGACGAACATTTGATGGTAATCATGCCCTTGCAGTTGTTTTCCTTATTGCCTATTCCAGAGATATAGCCGTTACATTTCCGTCGCGGTAGTCTTAACAACTGAGCTGCGCTTTCCCTAATAATGGATGTCTGTGACCCTTGATCTAAAAGAACTCTCATTTTATGGTAAGATCCGTCCACTGCTTGTACGTTAATTATTGCTGTGGCAAGCAATATTTCTGAGGGTTCTCTACGAAGCGATGCAACTGTGTTAGTTTCTTGCTGCTGAGAAGGCGATTTCGTAATCGTGGCTGCATTTGACCCTGATCGATGTGACGTAAAAGATTCATGCAAAATGGTATTGTGTTCCTTATTGCATTCTTTGCACCTTATTTCGGAAAGGCATTTTTTGCCTTCGTGATAATGTAAACAATTGATGCAAAGTTTCAAGTTATCAATAGCATTTTTTCGTTCATTAGGTTGCAATTCCAATAACTTTAGACATGCATGAATTCGATGATCATTGGAGTCGCAAATAGGGCATTGCTTGCGATAGTTAATTTTGCGTTTGGACTTTGACGATTGCGAAACTTGGTTTGTTGAGTAATTCTTTATAGGATTATTATAATTTCGTTTGTAATTGGACCCCTTTGAAAATGATGGTTTATTATTGTTGTTGGATTGCGATGGGGGTGATTTCTGCGTGGAATTCTCAATCTTCTTACGTGAAGTTTCCAGCATCATAAATTTAGTTTCCAAAAAATTAAGGAAATCTTCCAAGACGGGCAACTCTCGCGGGGCTTTTAAGGCTTGTAGGTAATCCTCGTATGTATCTGCATCCAATTTTTGAGACAATAAACATACCAGGAATGGGTCCCAGGAAGACACATCGACTCCCAGATTCCTGATAGCATTCACGCTCTCATATGTAGTGTCGTGAATGCGTTTTATATGATTTGATGATTGATGCTGGTTTGCGGGGATATTCATGAGATTGTTAAGATAAGATGTAAAGATCAGTCGTTTATTATTATAACGATGATTGAGGATATTCCAGCATACGGGATAATTGTTGGAGCTTATTTGGAGATGTTGGATCAATTTTTCGGGCTCACCTTTGATCTTACTCTTTAGAAACTGCATCTTTTGTGCATTTGACAAAGAGGGGTTGTTGTGCACTGCTTCGGTAAAAAGGTCTTTGAACGAAATCCACTTATTGTAGTTTCCATCAAAGGTGACTATCTCCATTTTGGGAGTAGATTTTTCAATATGCGCAACGGACCACATTTTCTTATTGATGTCTTTCTTTATTTTGTTATAATACTCCTCGTAATGGGTGAATTGCTCTTCGTATTTGGGGTTTGATCCGCCATACTCGTTGTCCAGCTCCCAATGAAGCGAGTCAATAGCCGCCCAACGGGATTGTATAGTCTTCAGGATATCTTCAAATTCCCATTTTTCCGTGACGAGATCAAGGTTGATATTGGAAGAAGTTCTCAAGAAAGCCTTAAAATTGGTAGCTTGCTTTTTGAAGAGAGTTTCAGCTTTACTCTCTTCAAGAGCAGGGGTTTTAGAAGCAGCGTGGGATGCGAGGTTCGAGGTTTGAGATTCCGCAGTAGGTTGGAACGAAGGAGGTTTCAATTCCGGGGTTTGCGGTCTGTTTGCGAGAGGGTTATAGCTTTGTATAATAGTCTTAATGTTGTTATATTTCTCCTTCATTTGATCGTATTGGTCAGTACTGAAATATGTATGAGATTGATCACCAAAAGATATCAAAGTCATGTGATTATTATGGAACTCTGTAAAGGATTGTTCCAATACAGCTAATCGACGACGTAAGTATTCTGCGGTCTTGCGCTCTGCACCATCCTTCTTGAAATTGGTGAAGAGCTTATCTACGGCTTCGATTAGTTGTTGTTGGGTTGCTAAAATGTCATCCATTTCCGACATTTTAAAGATATAAAAGAGACCTTACTTGTGCTGATGGCTTCTTTGGAGATCAAATGTCCTTGCGATGGCTGCAAGAACAAACCTGGAGTAGCAGCGCAATGAGATGACGCGATGCTTTCGTATAAACCAGGTTCAATCAGGATCAGCAGGATGATGAACTTTTCGGAAAGTAAATCCGATCAGTTCTGTTTACCAGGGTCTGGTAATAAATTCCAAGCGAGACACTCACACAGCACAGTTAGTAGATGCGCGCGTAATGATCCCGCTCCGACGGCTCGAAGGACCAATGTTCGGGGTTGGGGTGAGATAAATATAAACTAGGATTAAAGATTATAAAGATAGGTATAATTCAGTAACTTAACTGGGATAACTATTAAAACTAATGAGGTGAATGAGATGAGGTTGAGTCGCGCCCGATATGCTGGCCGAAAGCGTACTGACTATTTTACTTAGGTAATACATAAAATATTCAGGGCATAGCGCGCGATGTCGCAATTATGCTGACATGTTTATTATTGTTCGGTGATTATCCCGAACACCTAAATTTTAATCTTGACGGTTGAACGGGTTTAGATGAAAATTGACACACTGGTAGACCATGTCCTGGATTATGGAAGTAAAACTTGTGCGCACGGGTAGACCATGTCTTAGATTCTTTTTCTTCTTCGTCGGTACACTCTTGACAGAGTGGTCGTGGTCAGTATGTCGCAGTGACACACTGTGCCGCCATGGTTCACCTCACGATACGACGCCATCCCTACCTATCGGCTGTGACTCGTGTGCAGTCATGCAGTGGGCCACCTACTGCAGACTTGATCTGGTCGGTCCATCGCATGGGTGACCTGCCACGCGCTCCAGTTCCTTCCACTTTCCCCTGGACCACAAGCCGCTTAATAGAGTCGTTGCCTCGCCGGGACACATGACCAAAGAACTGAAGAATCCGAGCCTGGAACTATAGCTTAGATTAGGACATAGGATACTATTTATCCCGGGAGTATGTTTCCTTGGATTCTTTGTTGCAGAAACTATATACTAATAAATTAGTACATATTTCGGCTATCATAACAATAGTCAGAATTAGGGCATGTAATATCGGAAGCTTTTCAATTCCGATATTGATTTCCGATATTAGATCTCAATATCGGAATTCCGATATTATTACCGGAATTGGGCACTTTAGTTAAATATCGTATTTTTTTTGTTAATTGCCCAAATTCGGTATAAGGCTGGATTGAGTACAATAAAAAAACACGTTTATGCCGCGACATAATATGATTTTCTATTGTGTCTCTCTCTAATCCAAATAGGAATATAAGTAATGTCTCTCTGAAAAAGGATAATGAAAAAAAACCCGAAAATAAATGTTTGTGGATCAATCTGAAAGTAGTCCCGATAAGTGTAGTGAGTAATACTAATTTATAATTCCAGTATAAGTCAGTCACTGTGGCAAGGCCACCTGGGGTCTATGTTCAGCAGTATTTTGGCTGAAATGATAATGATGATGAGAGACAATGAAGTCAAAGTTCAAAGTGGAAGTTGATTTATCCAACATATTAATGATCGTATATACTAATTTGTTGTATTCAATACAAGCAGAAGCCAGAAAACTATTAAGCTTTAATTTATTTAGGTTTCCAAGCAAGTAACACATTATACATTTGAAATAAAGTTTAACACGGATAGGTACTCGTTTCGAAACAGCTCTCAAAAGTATGCAAAATTATCTTAGTATTCATCATCATCATCATCGTCATTTCAGCCGAAAGTTGTCCACTGCTGAACATAAGCCTACCCCAAATGTCGTCACATTGGCCGATACCGTGCGTCTCATATTCTGCGGATACCCGTAACCTAAGGATTAATCAATGAAAATATCATTGTTACGACGGGTTCTATGAATCTGTGTATTTACTTTTACTCTTAAAGCTAACATTTTTAGCAATCTCGGAACTCATCAAATCACTCATCATGTAAATCTGGAATTCATCAAGGTACATACTATTTTTTCATGAAGTGAAGATTTAATAAATAAGCGTCCGATTAGTAAACAGACTATCTGACCACTGCTAATCACCGTAGTCAAAAGGCTTAACCGCGCTTTCTCGCTCGACGCTTCACAAGGAGCTAAAATAAGGTTCTTTTTCGATAGATAGATTAGATTCCGATATTCATGCCCTAGTCAGAATTGTCATGGGCCGTCAGATAATATGACCAAACGGTGAGAGATACTCGACACGCTAGATTTGGCATTGGCCACTAAGACGTATCCATGCTCTATAGTTAAATCCGTCAGATTATTAATGAGAAAAAAAACCCGTCCAAGTGCGAGTCGGACTCGCACACGAAGGGTTCCGTACCATTATCGCAAAACACTGCAAAAAAATCACGTTTGTTGTATGGGAGCCCCCCTTGATTTATTTTATTTTAATTTAATAATTATTATTTTTTGAAGAGAATACACAACTAAATATTCAGTGAATATTTCAAGCGTCTACCTGTTGCCGTTATTAATATCGAGCAAAAAACGGCAAAAATATCACGTTTGTTGTATGGGAGCCCCCCTTAAATATTAATTTTATACTGTTTTTAGTATTTGTTGTTATAGCGGCAACAGGAATACATCATCTGTGAAAATTTCAACTGTCTAACTATCACGGTTCATGAGATACAGCCTGGTGACAGACAGACAGACAGACAGACGGACAGCGAAGTCTCAGTAATAGGGTCCCGTTTTTAACCTTTGGGTACGGAACCCTAAAAATGGTATACCTTCTAACTGTATTTTTTTAAGCTAAATATTTAGTTTTCTGAATGAATGGAATGTGTACGAGAAGTTTCCTTGAATTAGAAATAGTATAAACATTTCGTGGGATTTTGTTTGTAGTAAGAATTTGCGCATGTTAGAGATGTATGTAAGGAATAACAAATACGCATCTTCCTAATAAGATAAAGTATGTTTCAATCTCAACATGTTTCCTCTTTTTATCTACAATGACTACCAAAGCCATCATCATCACGCAAATTTAAATAATTTTTCCCTCTCCAAAAAAAAAGAATAGTTTATAATATTTCTGTTCTAAAATAAATAAAGTTTCATCGACTAGGCTTTATTTGTGGTTTACAAAAAGTAGGCGATGCGTAATCGGTATAGTTCTCGCCAAACTTCTTGGCCACCCTGAAATTGGCTACAATGTCTGCGCAGTAGTAAATCTCATACAAAAATAGCACTGATTCGTGCCTTGCGCATCGGAAAACCAATTTCAGGGCGGCCTAGAAATTTAGCGAGAACTATACATGGTACCTATAGTAAAATTATGGATTATTGGGCTGTTAATACACATTTCAAAGATTATTTAAAATTTATTCCAATAGATGGCGCGGTTTTAAATTTCTGAGGCATGCCACTCGATTTTTTTAATTTGTATTGTATAACAAACACATTTTGGTACAATGAAACTGTAAACACATGCAAAAAATGCTATAAAACAAATCGTCACTGTACCTATTTAAAGAAAAAAAATGTCACGAATCAAGTAAACCCTTTTACTTGCAAGTCGCTGCTAACACCATCTATAGCCGTGAAACGGAACCGAACGCGATCGAAGTACTTATAAAAATAATCAGCCTAATCAGACGAAAAACGCTAGTTACGTCGGCACGGTTTCTTTGTACAGGATTAGGCATCTCTATGCTAGTATTATATTTTCTGTGCTTTAAGGCAAGCGTACTTCATTGTCGAGCACATCATAGATTACCATCAGGTGAGATAGAGTAAAAAGAAATACTAGTGGCGCATCGATATAAACCCCAATGATAACAACCTTGACCACCTTGCTAGCCAGATGACCCATGGGGAATCTTGAGCTCGTGCACAAACGACAACACGAGAAAAAGATCACAACTGTTTATTGTAAGCTGCCAGTATTCAAAAGTAAATGAAGTGAAGATCATGATTTACTAGGTTATAAGTACGATGAAGAATTCTGAATTGGAGACTTTTCAATGTCAACGTTTCAAATTGTTAATTTTATTCTAAAAGGCTTCTTCCCCAAGACTGATTTTACAAGGCTGTTAGAAGGTTTTTCTTGGCACAGTCTGTATCTTGTAAACAGCAAGTGTAGCTGTCAGTATAACTGTGAATGAAGTGAAGATCATTATTTATTTATTATTATTTTTTTTTTTTTTTCGACACAGACACAACACAACAACAATAATCACAAAGTAACAGAGAAGAATAGTAAAAAGGTACAAACAGGGTTGCAGAATCATTGTGCCGGGCGTGCCCACACCGAAAGGGTTACCAACTCAGCATTTGCTTTTTTTGCACTTGGCACATTTGCACCCAGCGCTGATTTTCAGTTGGCACCCCGCTAGTGACACACGGACGTGGGTAAATAAAATAGATAATTAAAATAATAATGTCATAAAATAGATAATATAAAGTAATAGAATAAGTATTTAATGTAATATAATATAAAGTGCTACAATTTGATGGTTAAAATTGTCCACAGATTACTGATATGAAATTGTCTCAAAAAACCCCAAATAGCAGTGTGGCACAGACACAACCGGCCCATCACATCCAGCCAATCTCTTCCCGACTCATTACACAGAAATAGGCATAATAGTTGAGGGATTAAACTAAATTTTAAATTAATGTGGAAATGATTGATATTAAATAATAAATATTGGATTAAATTACATTAAAATAAGATAAGAATTAGATAAACGATTTGTCAATATTAATGTCATTAAATTTTATTTGTGAAGTCAGAATGAATGCCTTTAGTCTTAAAAGTTATTATATTCCTTTTAGTTATTAGTCTTAAAAGTTATTAGTTTATGAGTACAATGAAGCATTCTAAATTGGAGAATTTTCAATGTGAAAGTATTAAATTGGCCATTTTAATCTAAAAGGCTTCTTCCCCGAGATTGATTTTACAAGGTTGTTGGAATTTTTTCTTGGAACTTCTACCTCGTATAAAAAGTGTAGCTAGGTATTCACACGTAAAAATCGCATTATATTATGGACTAATCTTCAAGTCCACTGTTCAGAAATTATATATGAACAATATCTAACATAAAAATCAATGCTGCTAAACTATTCCACCTCGCAAAGCATAAGAAAAAAATCCAACATTCGAAGTTGACGGCCAACTTGCAAGCATTTCAGAAGAACCAAAAGAAAAAACATTCAACATGATATTACGCCTATATTTCCTGAAGGGTTGCCAGAGCTGCTCCTTACATTTCGCCAGTTAAGTTGAAATCCTATGTAAGAAATAATTCATATGTAAAGAAAACATTCTCATTTTAAATCCTAGCCTGTTCACAACTGGTCTACGCAAACAGAGCTAAAAATAACTTCTCTCCAAATTTCGAACTACGCAAATACAAATTGAATCAGAAGCCAGACGTACGATAACTAATGCACATTTTTAGTAAAAACTTTAAAGTTTCACCTTAAATCTAGACAAAACAGTCTACTGTCTGCAGCATCAGGTCGACGAACTTTACGGGGTAGGCACGGAGGAAGGAGGGACGCGTCGCTTCCCGAAACATAAAATACTAGCTGTCCCACGCGGCTTCGCTCCCGTCAACTGGCTACCTACCTACCCAACCCTACATACATGAAATTTTAACCGTTTACGCACCGCACGCAACGGAAACTCCCAAAAAGGAATAATTTTGCCCGTTTTTGCAACAATTTTCATTTATGCTCCGCTCCTATTGGTCGTAGCGTGATGTTATATAGCCTATAACCTTCCTCGATAAATGGACTATCCAACACAAAAATAATTTTTCAATTCGAGCCAGTAGCTCCTGAGATTAGCGCGTTCAAACAAACAAACAAACAAACAAACTCTTCAGCTTTATAATATTAGTATAGATAATGCCTGACCTCTGTGTAAATACTATAAGCTTGTAAATAAGATGGATTGATTTTTAAAGGTCTTTATTGACATAAAAGTATATAAAAAGTTAGCAAAAAAGATCTCATTCTAAATGTAAAGTAACATAATTCAAATAATCTTAGGTAGGCTAAATCGGCTCTTTTAACATATAACATTAATAATTTATATGGTGACAATTCCTGATTAATAGTACATTAAACTAAGTAAATTAGGTAGGGTTTGCAGACCCACATTCCCCCCTCCATTTTTTAAATAAATTTTAAATTAAATTATTTAATATAAAGAAAACTAAAACCTAATAATATTTATTTTTGGTGATCCGGTCCAAACGGAGCCCTATTGCTGTCACTCACGTATCCGTCTGTCTGTCCGTCTGGCCGTCCGTCCGTCATCTCATCGTCTGTCACACGGTTTTTAGGGCTAAACGGTTGGAGCTACAGTCTTCAAATTTTCACAGTACAAGCATCTTGGTGACCCAAAGCCATGCAAATTGTTCGTTTTTTGTATGAACCTTACCGAGAGTGTTCTTAGCTATGATTGATAAAAATCGGTTCAGCCGTTCAAAAGTTATGGGCGTTTTACTGTTTGAATCGGGCTGTTTTCGCAAGACATCATATCATAATTACGTATTCAATAGATTGTTGATCAAGGCGTTCATTAGGTTCAGTAGATTGCACTACTAGATACGTTTTGTAGCATGAAACAAACATGTGTCGGGGGCTTATTAAATTTTACTTTTATCAAGCCATAGACGTTGCTTTGGAAAAAATTAAGCGCAAATCACTGTAAAACATACGTAAATAAAAAAAAAATAGGTTCTATTCTTTACAAAAACAGCTAACTATTATTGTTCATTGAACTGCGAACACTTTTGACTGCAATTTTCGTCTTTCTTTCTAATAAAAGGTTTAGTTCAGGACACGTGGCTCGGTGGCTCATCCAAGTGTAAGGAAGGGCGTCTATCGTTAAACTTCGGTCTAAAGATCACAGCAAACGTTGCCATCCAATATGGCCAGTCTGGTATAGGTATAGTGATTTTACATTTTTTTTATTTTTTTTTTATTTTGATATAGGCTCGCGCTTGACCACCATCTCACCTGATGGTAAGCGATGTTGTGGTCGACGATGGAGCACATTGCTCATTATTTACATAATAGTCAGCCACAGATAATATAATACTAGCATACAGATGATGAGGGTTCTTGGTATGGGATGAGGATCCCATACCAAGAAACCGTGCCGACTAACTAACTAGCGTTTTTCGACGGACTAAACCGATTATTTTACTGAAAGCGATATCGAACGCGGTCGGTTCTCTCCCAATCGATAGATGGTGTTAGCAGTGATTTGCAAGTAAAAGGTTACTCGGTTCGTTTATTTCTTTAAATACAGTGACGATTTGTTTTATAGTACATTTTGCACGTTTTTACTGTTCCATTGTACCAAAATGTGTTACAATATAAATTTAAAAATTCGAGCGGAATGCCACAAAAATTTAAAACCTCGCCATCTATTGGATTAAATTTGAAATGTGGATTCCATAATTTTGTGCTTAGGAGTGTTGATTAAACAAGAAAATTCTAGAAAATGGTAATTTTACACAAAATTCACTAACAAATCGATGCATACGCGCCATCTAGTGAAATTTATTTGAACCAAATTTTATTTTGTTAGCGTCGGGTCCCCGTGTCTTAGCTATATAAGCCATTTATCAGAAATTTTACTTCTTTAACGAATTTGTAGACTAAGAATTTGTACACAGTATCTTTCTGTTCAAGTTAGTTTCGAAACTAGAAGACCAAAAAGCAAAAGTTAGTTGCCTCTAAAATATAGCTCAGCTGACTATGAATAAGAAAATATGAACACCTCTGATTTTCACAACATAAACACAACGTAAATATAATTAGTCTACGTGAACGGATTCACAAGTCCAGCCAGTCATCATCCGCAAAAAAGACAAAAGAACATAATCAAATGACTGATGTGATGATAAAGGGCGAAGAATTGAATCCTGAAAATAGCACAGTATTCTTAGGCCTAACTTTGGATGCTAAGCTTCAGGGGGGCCCACATGTAGATAAATTGTCAAAGAAACTAAGCTCCGCAGCATATGCTGTTAGAAAAATTCGTAATTTAACTGACATAGAGACAGCCCGTTTGGTATTGTTTAGCTATTTTCATAGTGTAATGTCGTATGGTATTCTGTTGTGGGGAAATGCCGCCGACATCCAGACTATCTTTGTTTTGCAGAAAAGAGTTGTTCGATCAATTTAAAATTAAACCCGAGACGCTCTCTCAGAGAGAAATTTAAGGAGATTAATGTAATGACGGAGAAGGCACTTCTCAGTATATTTATGAAAATCTTTTATATGCCCATAAAAATATAAAATTGTTTAAAAATACAGTGATATCCATGACATAAATACTAGGAACTAACACAAATTTGTAGTACCTACAACAAGGCTCAAGAAAATAGGTGGCTCGTTTAGATGTCAATGTGTACGCTTTTATAATAAGCTTCCAAGCTACGTTTAAGGTCTAAGTGTTAATAAATTCAAATCATTCATTAAACGTAAGTTGTGCCAGAAAGCGTTTCATAACATTAAAGATTACGTTGAGGACAAAAAGGCTTGGGATTGAGCTGCTCCAAGTAATTTAGTTTTTATTTTGCACCGTGAATTTAGATTTTTTTTTTCTTGCATTGACAAGAATATTTACTTTTTAAAGTATTATATTATTTTATTTAAATTATTGTGAATGTGAAGACTATGTGGATCATTGTTTTTTTTTTTTTAAATTTATTTATCTTAGTTTTTAATCATGGTCAAATCATGGCAGTTTAAAAATTTATGCGGCCTACCCGAATGTCCTTTCTTTGGTATTGTTCGCTCCTTTCCGTTGAGCTCCTCAAATTCTGAGGTGAGCTGCACGGTTATTGACAAATGCGTGCACTGACTGGACAGGTCCACTCAATCGGGCTGGTTCTTTCCTCAAAAGATCATTTCAAAAATCAGTCTACATGGTCTTTACATGATCTAACCAAGATTTTGTCTGGACTTTAAAAGAGACTGTGACCTCTGAGTTTGTTTCGGCCTTTCTTCTCAGAGTAGTCAGACAGGAAACGCCGAACTAATCTAGTTTTAAAAAATATGATCGACATGTAAAAGTGTTTGTACAAACCAACTTACAGAAATAAAATCATTTATCATTAAATCAGCCTTCCGTAATTAATCACAAATTTTCAGCTTCCCCTTACAAATCCTCCATTACCATTGAAATTCGTAATAAAATTTCATGTAAAAACATCCCATGGCATACGTGTCTGGCCCGTAATGAATTCTCACAATATAATGGTGGATACAGCGGCTACCGACGTACCGACGTCTAGACGGCTTCGGCCGCCTGTTTACATCGCTAAATTGTCACTCGGAATCAGGGCTGTGCGTCAACTGGGGAGTGATTGTTTAATTGTTGTGTATAAGAACTTCCCTTTTTGTGATGGATAGACTAGAGTCCGGTGCAGACATAGACAACGTGAATAACATTTTATTAATAAAAAAATATTTATTTATTTAACTTTATTAAATTTTTATTCACCCCGATCAGCCCCCATGCTATGGGGGTCCGCCAGTTCTGGAGACCGCCATATTGGATTTATAATGATGTGACTTAACTAACCGTGCATTGTTATCCAAATCAAATGCGTGTGCATAATTTCAGCTCAATCGGTTGGTGATAATTGTTTTAAAATGTATTTATTACTAGCGGTCCCCCGCGGCTTCGCTCCCGTCAACTGGCTACCTACCTACCCTACCTACACTCTGAAACGGCAAACGTGTGAAACCCGCCTAGAGAAGTCTTTCCCCCAAATTCTGAATTCCAAGTTGAGTATTTGTCAAAGTTTACCGTTCTTCTTTCGTCTCGATTAACTCAAACTAGTCTCCAGCATGAAAAGAGCCTCCCGGAGCGGCGTTAAATATATCGTATTACGATTGCATAAGCCTAGCGCACACTGGACAGCTAGCACCCGGTAACGCAGGATCTAGCTGACTAATCCTTTCACAACGATGACTCAAACTCAAAAATTTGTCCTAGAAACGTGTCAAGCTTTGGCACTAAAGCAGGGTTAGACACGGCCTTAACTTAAAATACTGAATTCAGAAGTCCACCCTTAGTTATTACCTCGATATTAATTATATTATAAGGAGAACTTATTATTGGTAGTGGTGGTACCTACAGAGCGAGCGCTCGAGCGAGTATCGGTCTTGTGTCTGGCTGGAGGCTATACTTTCGGCTATACTCCACAGGGAAAGTCCGGTTAAGCAGTAGTCATCATTTGGTTGAACAGCGAGACGCCTTTGATAAAAAAAAAGTATCTGGCATTTGCTCCTGAGTCGCACGGTAAGGTTGTCGGTACCTACGCTATTTTATAGTAAGTTCGTTCCATTTTTTGATATTTTGGTTTTATTGTTTCTTGTTTTGAATATTAACAGTTGTTTGTGATTGCTCGAATTTTAATGATTACTTGAATTATTTTTAAAATTAAGTAATTGAATTAATTAAAAAAAAATCTGAAATAAATTTGTTTTAGATTGTTTGAATTGGTTTCTTTTTTATTTGTTTTTCCATTCTGGTCGTTAAAAATATAATTAACGTTTCACACCCCGAACTGATAATAATAGTTTATGCAATGGTCATATTATAATAGGGGTTATTAAAACACGAGCGTGGGTTTATCACATGAGGCGAAGCCGAATAAATTAAAAAAATATAGTATAAAAACGTACTTATTTTTTATACTATATTTTTGGAATTCATATTTGGAACATTACGTTGTGAGTGTACATAAAATATATTATGCAATGACGTCATTGATAGATAGCGAAATAGATTTTATTTTCATGAAGCAGCCCTAAAACTAAATATGGGCGGTGACATTGGGGGAGCGAAGTACGGAATCAGCCGCCGATATTTGGAGGTAACGCAACCATAACCTACCACCACATACGCGTACGAATTGTTAACATGTTATGATGCTGAATTTATGATGAGAAGACGCTTTCTCTTTTACCACACTACATCATGTATTGAAATAAAAGGGATTCTAACAAAATTTTGTAATAAAATATGATGCTGCTAAATAGTAACAGCCGCATGGGTTATCTGCGAGGTTAAGCCACAGAATAAATAATAGTACAAGTACAGAAGACTCACTTCGTGCAACAATTCATTGAAATAGAGACTCCTGCTAGTTAGCAACAAAGTGCAATTCAACTCGCATAAGCGCTCAGTGCCTAACGTGATATTCACCTAAACGTTGCCGTTCTCTTCTAACGCGTATCTCCGTCGCTGTCTGGCGCGGTTTGACTCGGCTCGTAAGGGTTGTCGATTTGCCGCTTTCGCTTACATCCACTATCTACCTACTTGACCACGTAATCTTTCTTATGTTTGATGCCTATGATTACACGGTCAAGTAGGTAGATAGACAATGAATATTATAGACCGTCATTTTGTTTGGTACTTAACAAATGAAAACTAGGTTACCTAAACTTCATTTACTATAACATTAGACATTTAAATAAGCCCATTTTACAGCCCGGTCAATCGATTTTGACTTCTATTGCGTTGGTGATACGACAAATGGAAGCTGTAGTAAACAGTTGGTTTTGGTAACAGATTTTTGCTTTTTATATCATCCTTATGTGTACGAGATAGAACACAAAATCGGTTGAACGGGCTGTAAAACGAGTTGTAAAGACGTCTAATGTTATTTCAAATTGAGTATAGGTACCTACCTCTTTGTTTACTCTTTAGTGATATTTTTTGTTAGTTTATTTAAAGTTGGCTTCAAGAACTCTTACGAAATATTTTTTGTTTGTTCGTTAGGTATAAATAAGTAGGTACCTAGTTTTATATACAAACGTTAACTTTAATAAGTGCGTACATTTACTCAGGCTATTGGTAAATTCATAGGCTAAGTAGGTAACTACTTAGGCAATAATAATTTATTTAAAACTGGATCTAAAGCGTTTATTTTTATGTTAACAAAACAGGTAACCATTCAATAAAAAAAGAAATTAAATTATATTAGTGAACAACACGAAAATCTAAAATATCTAAGTAGGTGGGTACCTATTTAGGTATTTCACCTATTCATTATTTTAGGAACACCAAAATGCTTAAATTTTTATACAAAACTCGTACTCATTATGCACCTACTACCGATAGTTACAGATTATTTATGTAATGAATTAAATAGGTACAACAAAATAGCTTACCTTTCAAAATCTTTCGGTACCCTAAAAAAGCTTAATATCGATTCATTGTTCTTTGCTTTATTTAAACACCCGTAAACACAACAATATCTTTTAAAGGCCTTAGAAGTACCTACGTTTAGAAGTCATCGTTATTTGCTGCATAATATAAATAACGTGGCTAACGTGCGAGCCGAGCGGTAAGCGGCAACCTAATGCGTTATTCCCTCTGCAAGGTACCGCCGGCCGATCGTACCTAAACTGCGGAGTGACACCCCCCTGGTTAAGCAACGCTTGCCTAGGTGGTTTTTGGACGGGTGAACATCAAAAAAAAAAGAAAAAGAAGCTATGGAGGGTTAGAGTAAAGGAGAACGATCTCATATAGGGCGACAGTTGAAAAAGTGACCAGCTATAGGTACTAAATAATCGTTCCAAAATGGCGCAAGCGTCGACAAAGGGTCTGGTATGATTGCAGCAGTTTGCTAACTTTTTTAAATATTTGAACAATAATGGGGCAAATTTGCGTGGTGAAAAGTTGTCCAAGTGGGCGTAAATTTAAAAATAAACAATATCATTCGACTCAGTCTCCGCCTTATTGCCAGCCAACAGCATGTATAATTTTTAGGGTTCCGTACCCAAAGGGTAAAAACGGGAACCGTAATAGCTAGACAGCTGAAATTTTTACAGATGATGTATTTCTGTTGCCGCTATAACAACAAATACTAAAAATAGAATGAAATGAATATTTAATGGGGGCTCCCATACAACAAACGTGATTTTTGCCGTTTTTTGCGATAATGGTACGGAACCCTTCGTGCGCGAGTCCGATTCGCACTTAGCCGGTTTTTTTTATTAAATATTGAACAAGCCGTGAAAAGGTAACAAACAGACAGACAGACAGGGTTACTTTCGAATTTATAATATAAGTATAAATTGTTTATTGTTTTAATTTTTGTAGTCAATCATCAAGTAAAAAATATTTGTCAAATAAAATTTACAGACATCGGCGAGATTGCAAAATTTACCCGGTGGCTACTGTAGCGCCACCCTTATTTAGTTTATTTTCGCGGACACTTTATCAGACACAGAGATCGCGTTTTCCTTTACTCTACCCTCCATAACTCTAGCGCACCTCAGAAAGCATGTGAAGGCGCTGGTCTTTGATAATCGTTACGGATAGACAGTAAAAACTGCCAGAAATCAGACAAAGGGTTGTGGAGTTATATGCTAATAAAATGCTGTTAAAAACACCCTTTACTAGAAAACTAAACTAACGCAATATGAATGACGTTCTATTCACGGTGGTGTTACTTCATAGGGTGGAGAAATATTCAAGTGCCGTGAGGCGTAGGCGAGGTGCGTGGAAGCGTGGGTAGTGCGTGGGAACGGATGCCAGACGCTGCGTAGACTGCGAGGTGTGGACGGCTGTTTATATTGAAAGACGTCTCATACCTGAATAGTGATGACGCAATTGATTATTAACGCGTGAGCGAACAGATGCTGTATGCATGAATCTATCAAGATGTTTGATGGCCACTTTTAAGAGCGTATTAAATGGCGCTTACAAACCATACAGGGTGGCCAAAAAGTCGTGGATCAATCGCAACTAGGGGTTAGATGGGGCCAACAGCTGCAAAAAAATGTTCTACGGCAGGTCCTTAAGGTCAACCCCTGCAGTTTTTTTTGTATTTTATGAGAAAATTGTTTTTTTTACTAATTCTTATTACAATTCGAAAAAAATCTACAAATTTTTGGAACAAATAATACCGAACGGCTGGCTTTATTGTAAGAGGATTCTGAGGAATACGCCAGAAATTGCTGATTGTTAGGCTAAAAAAAACTGCATTCCATTTTTTCACTTTCCGGAAACCATCTTTTAAGTCGCGGCTTTCACAAAGAGACGTGAACTATCGTCATATAAAATTGGATGCGGGCAATGTTTACTGACACACCCAACCAAGACCCATGTATTGGCGTAATCGCTTCGTAAACGTCCTGTGGCTCGCCTGGCGAGTCCCTGACACCATGCTGGCTCTTGCACTTTTTTTTACCACCATATCCCTCTACCATCCTTCCTCTGACAAGCCCAGACCCCAAAATCAATCTGGCACATCTAAAAACGCATGTCAACCCGTCTAGTCAGCAATACGCGACGTATCCGGATGCACGGGTCGTTCACCCCGCAGACGTCTGGGTCTTGAGTGTATAGATTAGAAAAATGAAGAAGAAAGCTCAAAGATGGAAGCAGGCGTTGCATGCTCGACAATCCTGCCTCTGATGATGCAGCTGAAAACCAGTATTTTGAACCCCCGACGGAAAAAGGGGAGTTCTAAGCTTGACGTGTGTACCAGTGTGTTTGTGTATTTGTCTGTGGCAACATAGCTCCTAAAATCTAAACGAATAAACCGGTTTTGATTTGAAAAAATCGGTTCAGACGTTCAAAATTTGTGAGCGTTTTAATGTTTGAGTCGGGGTATTTTCACAAGATATCGTGTCATATTTACGTGTATATATATAAATTAGGTAGTTTAAAAAGAATGCAATAAAAAAATTGTCGGGGGTTTTGGCAATTTTGAATTTTTACTTGTACATAGAGCGACTTGCCTATCCGACCGCCACAACTCAGTAACTGGGTAACACGATACTGGTGTCAAAGTTTCAAGTGTCTTACTAGCCGTTACGACTGTCAAAAATCTACAAATGACCAACAGCTTGACGAATGGTCACCCATCCACAGACCTACCTCGGCCAGCGTTCCTTAACCGTAAAGGGCTACGCGTGTGCCGAACTTCCTAAAATCCAGCCACACGTTTAAAAGCCCACCTCACGCTGTCTAGCCAGCAATACGCGGCGTATCCGGATGCACAGTTCATTCACCCCGCAGACGTCTGGGTCTTAAGTCTATGTATACGTTTAAGATGCGAATTTTACAGTACCACCGTGTTACGATCGATCAGGGAGTCTACGGCGGAGGGGTAGGGGATGGGGGGGGCGTGCTGTGAAGTTTCACCTTTTGACCGGCGTGTGTGTGTGGTTTTTTTTTGTGGGGTTGTTGATGATGTTATAAAAATCAGATGATTGGTTATAAAAAGAAAATAGAAACGACTTTTATTTCATTTCATGAGTCTGGGTAAATGTAGTACAGCATATATTTTAACAGTTTCAATTAAAGTATGGTGGATACTGTTAAATAATATTACTGAAATAAAATGTGGCAATGAACATGACAGAAAATGGTTATTTTTGGTGTCAATTCTACGCAACAAAACTATATTTTCATAAATTGAAAATCAAAGTATTGTTCTTATTTTTCTATCGGGGTTTCTAAAGTCACTAACTCCACCTACGTATCAGCCAAAAAAAGGCAACAAAAGTTCCAAACTAAAATGAAAACCGCTTCAACAAACTACAACTGATGTATGACACATCAAAACTTTCATAGTAAACAATAAAACGCAATAATACGCCAGACTGTACAATAAAAAAAAAAACATAGCGCCAACATAAAACATTCATTTACCTCTATATAGAGAGTAGAGACCAACTCGACTCTACTACGCCGTAGACCGTCTACGAGCTACGCGGCTACGTCACGTAGTTTTACGTCGAGTGCTACGACGCTACGACTAGCGTAGACAGCGAAACATACATACATTTAGTAAACTATACCTTGCATTCAAAATTCAACTGTATTTCTCTGACCCAAAGGTCAATTTCAAGTTGGTGCTATGTGCCTACGACTGGCATAGACATGCAACACTTTTGGTGAAATGCCTTGCATTCAAAATTCAACTTTATTTTGACGCAATTAAGGTTTGTTTTATAATGCAAGTGTATTTAGCTTCATTTTCTTGAACTACTAAAATTAAACTTTATTTTCGAAAAGCTAAGGTTTGTTTATAAACTGTATGCTTTGATATGAATTTTAAATACGCCACGGCGTAGTGTGAAAGTTAATGAAAATATTTATACAGTGACATTTACGGTTTTAGTGATTTTCGTGCTGTTTTGTTTATGGATGTTATTTTAAAATGGCTTTCATGATTTGATTTTATTAAGTGTAATATGATAAAAGGTTTTGTGAAGGTTACTTTGGGCAGGCGGTTAATAACTACAATAAAGTGAATCTAAATGTAGCAGGGATGAGAATGTTAAGATGGATGTGCGGAGTGACGAGAATGGATAAAGTGAGAAATGAATGTAGGATGTTGGTTCAGAACGCACCGTCATAATATTGAGAAATGATTTACAATTTGAACGCACCGAAGAGAGAATGAAAAGGGCACGTGTGTGAGCGAGATGGGGGAGCGAGCTCGATTGTTATTTTTAAGAATTTTTAAATAAATTAAATAAGTTTTACAAAAAGTGAAGAGTTTATTTTCAGTCATCCACATGAAGACATCACTCCTACATGAATATATTAGGAGGAAGTTTGAAAGTGGCGTTAGTGACAGAAAAGTTGAAAGGAAACCGTTTGTCCTGGTATGGTCATGTGATGAGGAGGGATGAAACGCATGTTACTAAAAGAGTTATGAATATAAATGTGGATGGATGGAGATGGAGGGGACAACCAAAGAAAAGATAGATGGACTGTGTGAGGAGTGTTATGAAAGAAAAGGGAGTCAGTGATAGCGTGACGGGGGACAGGACGGTACGGAAGAAGAAAAAGTGTTGCGCCGACCACAAGTAACATGGGACATGGGCAGAAATATGGTGATCATCAAAATTAATCTAAATAAAAGATGAATTACATTTTGCCGTCTGCAAAAATTGTCCGGGTATCATTTCAGGGTTTTATTTAATATTTATTCTTATAAATGACAAGTATTATTTAATTAATTTCGTAGTTATTTTAGTACTCTTCAGCAATTATATATATTTTTTTTTTTTTTTTTTTTTTTTTTAAAAAAAACGTTGCCCCACACTAGGAATTTCTTCCTGTATCGTGGGTGCGTTTACAAACATATAAACTCACATACACAAACACCCAGAGCCGAAACAACTATCTGTAGGTCATACAAATATTTGTTCCGTGCGGGAATCGAACCCGCGACACGCAGCGCAGCAGTCAATCGCTCAACCACTGCGCCAACCGTGCGCCCATATTCCTTATCCCTTACATAAAATGCAAATGTATCCTAATCAAAGCACATTCTGTCTTCAAATACCAAAAGAAAAAAAAATACATTTAAAACCTTGTCAAAAAGTGACAACAATAAAAAACGCGCAACCACAACCTATCAACTATTCCATTTCCGCCACGTAACAAACAAGACGAAAAAAGCCTTTCATACCACGCTCTAGCAACATACAGCAATATAGAGCAATACACAACAACATACAGCAACATAAAGCAATAGAGTCAGTTAGGGCACTCCATTCTTTTAATATTCGACCCTCGCGCTATAGCTATATTTAGTGGTGTCTGTCTGTCTGCCACTTGTAACGGCTGAATTAAATTTTTGATCTGAATCGAAAATAGAGATGGAATGGGGCAGTAGAGGTGGGATTTTTTAATTGATTGATTTTATGGTTATGTTATATGTAAAGTGAGATACAGGATGTAAATGATTTGGGGTAGGACATGCCTTTTCTATATAAGAAGCGGCCTTTGCTCTGCAGTACTGGGACTGTTACAGGCTGGTATTATGGATGAAGAGATGGAGAGGGAGAGGAAGGCCAAAGAAAAGATGAATGGACTGTGTGAGGAATAATATAAAGAAAAGGGAGTCAGTTATAGCATGACGGGGGACAGGACGCTATGGAAGAAAAAAACGTGTTGCGTCGATCTCAAGTAACATGGGATATGGGCAGGAATATGATGATGAAATTTCTCGCAGAACGGATGGTCGATGGGCCGAAAAGTCCAGGAGTGGCGGCCGCGTACTGGAATATATAGCGTTGGAAGGCCTCCCTCTAGATGGAACGAAGACCTGGTGAAAGCTGTGGGAAGCCGGTGGATGCGAAACGCACAGGACCGATCAGTGGTTGTAGTCATATACGATTGAAGTTGTTAAAGTCGCTTTGAGGTTAAAAGGATATGATTGAGGTTGGAGGGATGGGTCAGCGATAAGAACGGCATTGTACCCATATAATTAAGTATTTTTAACCGACTTACCAAAAAGGAGGAGGTTCGAAGTTCGACATTATGTACTTTTTTTTTTAATGTATTTTCACCGATATATCCGTCAATTGTGGACCAATTTTGAAAATTCTTTTTTTTTTGTTTGAAAGAGTAGGTTCCGAAATTGGTCCCATTTTAATTTGGTGAAGATCTGATGAAGAATTTCGGAGATATACAACATAACTCTTCAATAAATAACGGCAAATCTCTCGAGATAGCTGCAATCGCATGTCTGTGTATTGTTTTTATCATTTCATAACATCACGCCAGTACGCACTAAAGGGGTACGCAGATCTGTACCCCTTTAGAGCGTTCACCTTGGTACACTCTCATTTCACCGGTTATGTTAAGTTTCATGATATTCGGGTTATCTATTTTGGCATTATAGGTACCTAGGTAGGTACAACTAAAAAGTGAAAAATAAAAAAACTATTAGCAAAAAAATACTACCGACTTCCAAATAAGAAAACTACAAAGTGAAAAATAACTTTACTTTTGGAAGTCTGTGTCCATAACGCAAAAAAAATGTACCTACCAAAGACACCGACTTCCAAAAGTAAAGTAATTTTTCAGTTTGTAGTTTTCTTATTTGGAAGTCGGTAGTATTTTTTTGCAAAAAATTTTTTTTTTATATAAGAGATTTGTTACTATAATGGTGTACACTAAAGTATATTCTGTTCTACTGATGATAAAGATATTGTTTTGGTCAAAATCTCCTAAGAATAGAGAATTTTACTGAATGAACAATGAGCATTCATGGCGTCATAAAGAAGGGGTTATTATTTAACAGTTTTAAATGATAGGCTCGACAAAAGAGAACATATTTTTTTATAAATCATCTCCCTAGGCTTTCTCACGCATTTTTTTTACATCGTACAAAGAAAAAATCTACAACGGTAGCTGTATTGTTACCAAACTAGAATACTATCCCCGCAAGAAGTACAAAATGGTTGTCCATGAATGAAATCATTTACCAACCCAAGCCGAAACATTTAACTACCCACATAATATTGATAACCAAGCTTCTAATTTTCACGTATTGCAGTACCCCGTCTCGCCAAGGGGGCTGCAATTCGGAGGCGTGGTTCCCCACCCCCCCAGGTCATTGAACCCACAGCTGACGCGGCCGCTGAATGGCGGGCATAGTACGGGAGTAGTATACTATATAGTAGTAGTACTATAAAGCAATTTATGTACTAGTTACCACATAATTATGGATTTTTAAGGTTGCATGTATGAGAAAATTGGGAAGTAGTCGTTTTACGTTCTGTTTGTATTGGGTGGCGAATTTATTTTTCGTTTTTCGGTGTGTGTAATTACTCTCATATTGATATTTTCATTGCTGCAAGCTAGGGTTCCAGTATATAATGAAATATTGGTACAAAATTGATGAAACCACAAAATTAATATGCCAGTGGAACTAACCCTCATAATCTTGAAGGAAGCAAAACTTAGCAGGTTCAATCAGTATTTTATAAACACAATGTCTGGCCGCGTCTTAAGATTTCAAGTATTTTAGCGGAGTTTTTAGTCCAAAATGTATTAAATCTCATCAAAACATGGGAACGAAAATATTTCATACCTTCCAAAACATTGCAATCTCTTTTATTTTTAACACCCGACGGAAAAAGAAGGGTTTATACGTTTGACGTGTATACTGTGTACCTGTGTGTTTGTGTATAAGCTATGGTGCCACAGACTGTGGCACCATAGCTCCTAAATGGATGAACACATTTTGATTTTGATCTTTTTGTTTATTTAAAAGGTGACTTTATCGAAAGTGTTCTTAGCTATATATGTTTGACGAAAATCTGTTCAGCCGTTCAAAAGTTATGGGCGTTTAACTGTATGAATCGGGGTATTTTCATAAGATGTCGTGTCATAAATTACGTATTCAATAGATAGTCGATCGAAACGTGTCTACTACTAGATATATTATGTAGTTTAAAATGCATGGAATAAAAATGTGTGCTTGTTTTATAAAATTGAATTTCTCTTTAAGAGAATTGCATTGCATTGACAAGCATGGAAACCAGATTTTTTATACCTTCGATAATTTCAATTACTTGATCGACTTGCAAAATAAACCATAGTCTAGACCATAACCTACATCCTGCCAGCAAGAAAAACTTCATCTCCGTAATTCTGCAGCATCCATTTCATTTCATCTTCGATTGCGGCTCCCAATCAGATTATTGTGGAGCGCAGCCTTTATCGGAGATTCGCGCAACATAACGCCGGCCGTAGCGAGTGAGTTAAGTAGATATATGTCTGTCTGTCTGTCTGCCAGGAAATGTATGGATTATTTATGTGCCGTCTGGGCGTAAAATGGTTACTGTTTAGTATGTTGATTGACTGTTTAATGACATTTTCTAAGGATAGCTATAATTCAGATTGATTCATGTGAGACTTTAAACGGTCTTGTAGAATGGTCATGTAGAAGTATGCGGAACAGGGTGTAAAGTCCAACGGTAACCATTGAAAAGGGAGGATCCTCTGACCAGACCGGTACTGTGTTCGAACTGAACGGTAATTGTTGTGAAGTTGTTTATATCTTCAAATAGCGCGTACAACTTTTCATTAAACGTGTTTAAGTTTTTTAAACTTCAAAAGAAGTAATGTTTTTTGCCACAGAACTCCGACATTTACTCAGATTGGTCCCATTCGGTGTCATAAAAGTTAGAAAGAAAAAATATTTATTTGTGACCCGCCAGGAGGCACGAGATATAAGCAAATACAAAAAAATAACAATAATACAAAATAAAACCCCGTGCGAGACCAAAAAGGTCCTACCACACCACTTCCACTTTATAGTGTTTTTATTAGGAAGTCGGTTGTTTTTTTTTTTCGTATTTTTGTATGTGGCGGTATAGATTCTCTTCAGCCGCATTAATACGAGTACTAAGTAAAAGATAAAATGCTATTTCCTAAGTAATATTAATAGTTAAAAATAAAAAACCGGCGAAACGTGGATGTTATAATGTCCTGTCCAACAGTTTGGTGAATACAGATGTGAAGTTATGTGTAAAAATAAATATAGAATATTCTTATACAACATTTACCATGAAAATCATTTATAGCCAAAGTACATCTCATGACGATTCCAATAAGCCCAAACACGACAAGGATACATTTATTTTATTTCGGAGTGCCAGTGCCTACCGGCTTCATCAACAGATATTCATCAGTTCGATGGTACCATTTTCAACACTAGGTCCCATTTATTCATAAGTATTTACTTCATCAAAGTCGGTTAATTATTCGAGATATCTTATACCTTTGTTATACTTAGCATTAAGTTCCAGTGGTCATCTATGGTCTCCTTCATCAGTTTCACTTCACCAAATGAAACTTTCTGCGTGCAAATGATTGCATTGTTGATGAAAATACCAAAATTTTAATATGCATGCCTATAATATTTGAGGAGTTCCCTCGATTTCCCCAGGATCCCATCATGAGAGGCCTTAGTGTGAGTTTTTACTCACGCTCAATCGCGTTAACGTTAACGCCAATTTGTATTGAAACTGGATAAGCGCCGTCTGGTGACGGCAAGGCAAAACCTGTTTTTTTTTGTATACATTTTGACATAAGAGATCGTTTACTTTATCACGAGTGAGTACGTTAAAAATCTCGGAATAAGCAAACTGATCCTGACCTGATGAACATGGGTCCATCTGGGTAGTATATATACCATTTCAAACAAAAGAAGAATAATCTAAATCAATCCAGGCGTCTTCGAGTAATCGGGGAACATAAATAAAAAGATGCCGATGAATTGAGAGCCTCCTCCTTTTTTTTTAAAGTCGGTTAAAACTGCTCGAAACATAATTGTTAGGCTCAAGGAAAGTAGTTAAGCGTGTACGTCGGTCGGCAAGTCGTGCTACGCGTTTCCGAAAGGGCGTCTCGTTGTAGAAGAACATCGAAATCGACTGAAAAGTGATCTATGGACGGATTGAAAAGTTGATAGCATTTCACTGTTTACGTGCTGCTTTGCACTGATTCCATATTGAACTTGATAATGATTCATAATTATTGTCATACGACATAATATTGGCTGTATTATAAAGAGTAAAATTGTTCAAGCGGTTATCGGGAAGAAACGATCCGATTTCTCTTTTTTTAGGGTTCCATGCCCGAGTGGACCAAACGGAGCCATATTGCTGTCATTCACGTGTCTGTCTGTCGTCTGTCACACAATTTTGTTCCGAAGAATTTTTTATCTTCCCATTGACTTCCAAACTTGAAATTTGGTGATAATGTTAATAATACGTATACTTTACTAACAAATATATTGATAGATCTGATTTTTTCTTTGGAACACGACATGGACACGCACTTGGCCAGTATAAGCACAGCGAAGCTTTCCTAGATAATAAATTGATTTAAACATAAAACAGTCAACAAGATTGGTAGTGGAACTGGCCCAGTTGTAAAAACAATAGTTATTAAAATTCGGTACCCAATTGGTTTGTTGAACCAACTTTTTTTTTGTAATAAATGGAAAGATCATAATATAAGTTTTCATACAAAACAATTTTTAGATTTTTTTTTTTCATTGTAATTACAAAGTAAAATCCAATCGAAAATATTTTTTTGAATCCAGTACTGAAAACACCCCGACAGTTTTCCGAACAAAGCCGAGCCCGTGTGACGTCACAACGTTCATTTCTACTCATTGTGGCACATAGCTTATACTGTGTTTTGACTTATAACCAATTCCATCTTGTTATTATCGTCAATATATTGATGAATATCGAATACATTGATCATAAATATCGAACCTTAAAAGTTATCGTGCTTGCTTCGCATCATTATGTACGAATATTACAAATATCTCCCCAATACTGTGTTTTTCGCGCAATACCCAACCTAGCAAACTGTACTAAAGTTTTGAGAAATGTTCTATGTCTAACTAGATTCCAATTAAAATATGTTAATTATGTTGTTATCTTGTTCTAATTTAGTATTAGATTCTGATTAATTTCTTAATTTGATCATTAAAGATTGAGAAAAGTAAATTTTTAAGGGAACTTTCGAGCAAAGTTGACATTTTTGTATAATTACGTAACTTGAAAACATGATTTTTTGTTTATGGAGATATATTCATTATTTTAATTTTAAATGACGGATATAGGCGTAAAACTAATATTTCTGTTTGAATTGTGAAAATCGGTCGACGCATTTAAGAGATATTTGAAAATGTACCGAATTAATATTTTCACGTTTTTGTTCTACAAAGTTTTTTAGTGTTTGTAATTATATTATATAGATATTTGTGTTTAATATTATAAAGGGATATGCAAATAATTAAAAATACCGAAAATTTTAAGGATGTTATGCAAAAAATTAATAAAAATAAAGGCTCCACAGATTTCGGGTTGTATAATATTGAGTGGTACCTATGAAGTTTTTTGATATCTAAAGTCGAAGTTGCGCACCAATCGTGTTTGTTAGCTTTTTATTTTACACGAATATCACCTACCCATATGTAACAACAATTACATTATGACAATTATGTTTCTAAATGTAATGTGTACAATGAACAACAATGACAAACACCGGTCGCGGTCCTCTATCACGTAATATTCATTACGACTACTTTACTTATGCTCAATTTTTCCAAATCGTCCATCAGATGGATATCTTTTCGAAATTTGCCTATATGAATCCTTTATCACACATGTCTAAATAAAATTTGCTGTTATAAATAATATTTTTGCACTAATTTTCGGATATTTTTAGTCAATTTACTTGACACTGTACTATGGTGAAATTCCTTGAACGTTATGACGTCACCAACATGGCGACCAATCATGGCCCGTTCGTAGACAGGTGGTTCTTTTTAAAATTTTATCGATTTTCAATTGCTTATAATAAATTGAAAAAAAATATTTAAGAGATTTTTGCAACGACAATATAATTTATGATATGTAAAGTTTCAAAATAAATTTTAAAAAACGTATTTTTTTTTAAATTCAACAACCCAATTGGCGAAACTTCAATTTGTGATCACTTGTTGGTTCTTCAATTAAAAAGTACAAGCAGTATTAAAGTTGTCAAAAAATAAAAGGCCCGTTTTGACAGCTATAAAAATACTTAATAATAATTAAAACTTGATGCTTGCGAATGATACTCGTTGTCATAGTGTATCGGTAACATAGTATTTAATTAGGATTATGAATATTTTTTTTTCAATTTCTTACGTAGAAAGGTATCGCGGCATTTAAAATGAGAAACGTCAAAGGACTTTTTAGATTATGACGACTATAGCCAACTTTAATCTTGCTTTTTTAGGGTTCCGTACCGAAAGGGTAAAAACGGGACCCTATTACTGAGACTCCGCGGTCCGTCTGTCTGTCTGTCTGTCTGTCACCAGGCTGTATCTCATGAACCGTGATAGCTACACAGTTGAAATTTTCACAGGTGATATATTTCTGTTGCCGCTATAGCAACAAATACTAAAAACAGAATCAAATAAATATTTAAGTGGGGCTCCCATACAACAAAGGTGATTTTTGTGGGTTTTTTTTGCTATAATGGTACGGAACCCTTCGTGCGCGAATCCGACGCGCACTTAGCCGGTTTTTTTAACTAAACAGAACCGACCTTACTAAAATAGTCGAAAATATGGTAGCCCTTAGCTCTCATGGTTGGCACCACAGACATAAATCTAACTAGATAACGTAAATCCCTCGATCTGTATGAAAACCAAGCATGCCACTTTTTCACACGCAATTTAAATAGTTATTTATGCTACAAGTGCGGAAAGTAGGTGATTTCCGATGAGTGGCATTTGAATAAATCGACACGAGTCGGAAATCATCTTACGTATGTGTATCATACAATATTTTACTATGCATTGTGCGAGGAAATAAAAAAAAATATCTGAATCAAGCAAGAAATGCATAAAAATGCGTTTATTGACACGCGAAGTACATCTTCTATCATCAATCGCGGCATCTAGTTAGATTTATATCTGTGGTTGGCACATTATCACGATTGTATTCCCCGAAGCGAACCGGAAGACGTTGCGTTGGAAGGCCTCCCACCAGGTGGACCGATGACCTGGTGAAGGTTGCGGAGATCCGCTGGTTGCGGGACGCACGGGACCGATCAATGTGGCGACGCTTGGGGGAGGCCTATGTCCAGCAGTGGACGTCTTTCGGCTGATATGATGATTCCCCGAAGGGTAAGGCACAGTCGCACAGACGTACTGCCTGCTTGTGTGCTGTGTTTCTTAATTTAACAGTTAAACTAGGCGTTTAAATGTGGCAGCCCTCACGGTCAGGGTACAGTAGGATAACGAAAAGGTACCTTGATAATTTTGGTTTTAATAATACCTACAGCTGAATGATTCATGTAGTCGTATTGGAGATGTCTAAGTGGCATCCAAGGTGCTAATCATTTTCATTCCTCGAGCAGGAGTATGTCATTCTCAGTCAAGAGATTTACCTACAGGAAACGTGCACAGCGTAGACGCTGCCATCTAGTAGCGCAAATTGGGAACTTATATCGCACCAATACTTGACATTGACATTTTTTTGCTGCCACATATTAATATAGTACAGTCGGTAATAACTGTTATCTGCCCCATCCTAAAAACGAACGAATTTGGACCCTCCGCCTGTAACATTAAGGACAATTTAATTTGTTTGAGTTTATCAGACTAGCGCTCTACTCGATGACAAATACATAATAATTCCGATACGCAAATTTGGTTATTAAAACTTCAGCGTTAGGGTATTTATACCTATTTGCTATGCGATTTTAATTGTATGCTGTAAGACTTAAAGTTTATTAGGGTATTGTAATAAATTTAGTGTCATTGCTAATTTTAACGATTACATTCAAGTAGATCTGGTCTCGTGGTTCGTGTATAAGACTGAGGCGAAGAAGATGCGAGTTCAAATCCTGCGTCGAGAATATTATTGTTTTGCTTGTTTGCTAATTTAGAATCCATTCAATAATAAGTATTTCTTACATTATCTATACATATAAAATGCTTTATCCTGAATGACTGACTGACGGACCAACGCACAGCCTAAACCGCTGATCGTAGAGGCCCTAAATTTGGAGGGTGTTCTTTCTATGACGTAGGCATCCGATAAGAAAGGATTTTTGGAAATTCTACCCCTAAGCGGGTAAAAATGGGATTGAAATTTGCATGAAAAATCTAATACCTTCGGCTAATGTTCTTGAAACTTGGCACAAATAGTAATCTAAGTAAACAATAAAGGTTGGCATTATTAGTTTTTCGAAAATACCCTCAAAAGACGATTTAAGGGGAGGTAGATACCATTTTTTTTGAAGAATCTTATTTCTTGGGTTAATAAACTTGAAATTTGGCATGAATACCAAGCTAAGTAAACGATAAAAGTTGTCATTATTAGTTTTTCGAATCTTCCCCCAAAAGAAGATGTAGGGGGTGTCAAGGTATTTTGAAGAATCATATTTCTTGGGTTAATAAACTTGAAACTTGACATAAGTACCAACCTATGTAAACAATAATGGTTGTCATTATAAGTTTTTCGAAACTAACCCCAAGCTAAGAATCTTACTGATCAGATTTTCGTTTCTGACGTAGGGTTCTAGGTTAGAACTAAATACGATTTTTTTTTTTTTTTTTTTTTTTTTTACTGTGTATAGGCCTGTGTTTGACCACAATCAACCAAAAACAATTCAATTTTCGGAAATTCAACCTTTAAGAGGGTGAAAAGGGGCAAAATTTGTTGTAAAGAAAAATCTAATTCCTTAGGGATAAAGTAAATAATCGAAATTTACGTAAAACGTTCTTTAAAACTACTCCTCAGATAGGGTTAAGGGGTGTTAAAGTTTTTTGTGGAATCTTACTGTTGAATATTACGAGATTATCTTTAAGAGAAGAAAAGAGTGAATCATATATTTGGGTTGTTCTAAACTCGACCCTCAACGAGGCAAAATGAAGTTATAAAGTTTTTAGGGAAGGATTTTACTTTGCGGCGGCAGCCTAAAATTTATTAAGTAATAATAAGTCAAATAACGAATCGTCCCAAACCAATAAAACCTGTATATCCACGATACCCCATTTTTTATTGATTTAACAAAAACCTTATTTTTGGTCGCCTTTACTAGAATCTGGCCAACGAAAGCGTGATCTGGGGTATTTTCAAAGTTGGGGTATGGCAACATTATAAATCTGTGTATTGTCTGTGATTGCGATTATTAGTCTTGATCCATGTTGGCTGATTGTTATATATTTACGATATGATGATACCTTTTCTTATGTTTATGTTTCAATGTTCCTCATTTGGCCGAATAGCGGCAGAAGACTGGAAAAATTGACGGACCATGTAATAAATGTGGCAAATAAATATAAACAAAGAGATCACATAACAGAAGAAGTATTGGAAAAATTTATATAAGTGTAGATGATGATTCAGATACAGATGAATACTTAGAGGTTGAATTTTTGGACTATGATTTTGAGTATGATGATTAAGTAATTAATAAATTAAATGTTAAGTGGGTTAATAATATGTACATACTAATAAATAAATCTACACACTCTTTTTTAACTCACATCCATGACAGTCACGGCTCCGTCACACTTCACCAAACGGAGCCAATAAATCAAAAAATAAATTATAATAAATACAAATAATACAAGTATCAAAACTTTTAACTAGAGGTATAGTTGGTGATACCACATTAGGATTTTTTGAATTTGCCGCGTTTTTCAGATCACACTTTCGTTGGCCAGACTCTAACTGCACATAAGAAAGTAATTTATAGGCTAACGAAATCACGCGAACGAAGTCGCGGGCGTAGTGCTAGTCTATATATATAAAAATGAGTGCCTATTTCCCTTGGTTACGGCATCACGCGTGAACGGCTGGACCGATTTCGCTTATTCTTTTTTTGTTGTGTTTGTTATTGATAGGAGAAGGTTCTTGTGAAAAAAAAAAGAAAAAAAATGGTACCTTACCTACGTAGGTAGGGAGGGGGGGTTAGGTTGGGGGGGGGGGTAGATAGGTAGGGTAGGGTAGGTAGGGTAGGGTAGGGTAGGTAGGGTGGGGTAGGTAGGGTAGGGTAGGTAGGGTAGGGTAGGTAGGGTAGGGTAGGGTAGGTAGGGTAGGGTAGGTAGGGTAGGGTAGGTAGGGTAGGGTAGGTAGGGTTAGGTTATGGCAAAACAAAGTTTGCCGGGTCAGCTAGTTGTAAATAATTATAGACGGACACATTATCCCACTAATATTATAAAGGCGGAGATTCGAGTTCGATAAGCTCATGCGTATCGAATAACACTTACCTATTGCTAATTGCAGTAGGTTCAAAATAGTGTTATTTTAGTGGATCGGCTAACGGCAGGGTTGGTTAGGTTACAACTATTACCGACTGTACCTGCACGCAAAAAAAAACACTAAACAGACATACTCACAAACACACACACTAAACACTTTTCATTTCCTTCCTTTTTTCCTTTCCACGCTCCATTATTTTTGTTATTAGTATCATTTTGTCTTACCTTATTAATGACGGGGTGATAGTCATGATGTGGTTGACGATGGAGCACGCTTTCTAGAAACCTATTCACTCTTGACTTGAAATAACCCAGGTCATAGCTAACAGGAAATAATCTTACCTTACTAAAATATCCGACGATGTGGCAGCCCTCGTGGTCGGCATTGGTCATGACGTAGAACAGGAACGGCTCCACGTCGTAGTACAGAGTCTTGTGGTCGAGGAAGAACTTCGCCAGCAGGCACAGCTGTTGGCAATACTGCTTGTGTTTGCGCCCGTCAACTTGCCATACGCTGAGGTTGTCTTTTCTGTAGACCTGTCGAATAGGATATTGTTTGTAATGTTCACAAATTAATATACAATTAAAATCTACACTAAAAATATTGGTTTTTAAAAATTTTACGTGATTAAAACATTTAATATTTAACGCTCCTTGCACCACTAGATGCAGTCTGAGGTGTGGCCGACTTTTAAATAATTTTCTTGTTCTGTGATTTATGTACTCTACGTGTCATTGCGTTATGGCAATAATCTAGTACTGTAGTAGTAGTAGTAAAGCTCCATTGTGCACACTTGACCTTGTGCCTCTGCTCGCCGGTGGCACTCTTGTGATGGTTGAGACAGAACTCGCACACGAACAGCCGCGGCACTCTTACCTCATCTCCGGGCGGATGGCTCCACACACACTTGACCTTGTGCCTCTGCGCACCGGTGGCACTCTTGTGATGGTTGAGACAGAACTCGCACACGAACAGCCGCGGCACTCTTACCTCATCTCCGGGCGGATGGCTCCACACACACTTGACCTTGTGCCTCTGCGCGCCGGCGGCACTCTTGTGATGGTTGAGACAGAACTCGCACACGAACAGCCGCGGCACTCTTACCTCATCTCCGGGCGGATGGCTCCACACACACTTGACCTTGTGCCTCTGCGCGCCGGTGGCACTCTTGTGATGGTTCAGACAGAACTCGCACACGAACAGCCGCGGCACTCTTACCTCATCTCCGGGCGGATGGCTCCACACACACTTGACCTTGTACCTCTGCGCGCCGGCGGCACTCTTGTTATGGTTGAGACAGAACTCGCACACGAACAGCCGCGGCACTCTTACCTCATCTCCGGGCGGATGGCTCCACACACACTTGACCTTGTGCCTCTGCGCGCCGGCGGCACTCTTGTGATGGTTGAGACAGAACTCGCACACGAACAGCCGCGGCACTCTTACCTCATCTCCGGGCGGATGGCTCCACACACACTTGACCTTGTGCATCTGCGCGCCGGTGGCACTCTTGTGATGGTTGAGACAGAACTCGCACACGAACAGCCGCGGCACTCTTACCTCATCTCCGGGCGGATGGCTCCACACACACTTGACCTTGTGCCTCTGCGCGCCGGTGGCACTCTTGTGATGCTTGACAGAACTCGCACACGAACAGCCGCGGCACTCTTACCTCATCTCCGGGCGGATGGCTCCACACACACTTGACCTTGTGCCTCTGCGCGCCGGTGGCACTCTTGTGATGGTTGAGACAGAACTCGCACACGAACAGCCGCGGCACTCTTACCTCATCTCCGGGCGGATGGCTCCACACACACTTGACCTTGTGCCTCTGCGCGCCGGCGGCACTCTTGTGATGGTTGAGACAGAACTCGCACACGAACAGCCGCGGCACTCTTACCTCATCTCCGGGCGTATGGCTCCACACACACTTGACCTTGTGCCTCTTTGCGCGCCGGTGGCACTCTTGTGATGGTTGAGACAGAACTCGCATACGAACAGCCGCGGCACTCTTACGTCATCTCCGGGTGGATGGCTCCACACACACTTGACCTTGTGCCTCTGCGCGCCGGTGGCACTCTTGTGATGGCTGAGACAGAACTCGCACACGAACAGCCGCGGCACTCTTACCTCATCTCCGGGCGGATGGCTCCACACACACTTGACCTTGTGCCTCTGCGCGCCGGTGGCACTCTTGTGATGGTTGAGACAGAACTCGCACACGAACAGCCGCGGCACTCTGGACGCGTCGCCCGGGTAGGGGGACTGGTACCACACCTCCATCATGAACTTGCCCATCACTACGAATCTGAAACAGGAAATGTATATTTAATCATCATAATTTCAACCGAAGGAAGTCCGCTGCTGAACAATGGTCTTCCCCAAGTGTTGCTACATCGACCGGTCCTGTGATTACTGCATCCAGTACCGATTACTGTAACGGATCGACCCTCGACGGGATTGTAACGACCCATCGACCACATAGCCACTAGACGCCTAATGCTTGATCTAATAGATCAAAACAATTCTGTCAACTAGCTGAGGTATAAGGAACGGGACGACTGCGCTCTGATTGGTCCCTTACCAAGGTCATACGCCTCATTAAAAGTGGGACAGGTTTAAATAAAACCAGTAATATATCGATTTTTTTTATAAATAGTATACATATGTACTTATTTTATTTTAATTAATATTACTTACCTTTTTTATAATTAATCATACGGCGTTTTATCATTTTAGTAATAACATAAAATGTTAGAACTAAAAAAAAAATATCAAAATTCTAAAGGTAACATACTTTTTTCGGTTGTTGCTTCTCAAATATAGTAATATAAAATATTAGTAAAAAACGTAATTAAATAATCGTTTCACATTTAATAAACTATTAAATTTAATGTCTTAATTGGTAAGGTTTCTAGTTCTATCGATAACAGATTTGGCCATAGGATATGGTGCATCACTAGTTTTTTTTACGAAATTATAGAGAAGAGATAGCGATAAAATTACTTTAAAAAGAAAGAGACGCAAACTTGCGATAGGCGTTATCTCGTTTTTCACCTACAAAATTGACCAGTATAATATGAACTCCGATAAATAATATTAGAAAATAAATCTAATTATGTGTAACTATTACTACAATGAAATGTTAAGCCATTTTTCCGGAAACTCGAAGTCTGGCTGTTGTTACCATACCAACGTATTGTACAAGAGGCCATTATAATATTTATTTCATAATATTTTTTATTGACTGGCGCGGAAGTGGTTACGGCTCTCAGAAGTGGTCGCTACTAATTCGAAATTGTCGAGTGCGACCAATTGAGCGACCTGTATTACCTGTATATGATCTTTTAGTCATATGTGTTGACAGATATCGCTCGCCTGTTATTAGGCGTCTAGGGGCTGTGTGGTCGCTGTAACGACCAAAATTTTACGGTGTATATCTGCTATTCTACGTTTCAAAAGTACATTTGTAACATAACCTACCTCGTTCCCTTATCAGTAGGTATATCTCCAAGTTCCTCTTCGATCTTGATGGCGGCTAAGGCCTGAGCTTCTCTAAAGAGTCTCAGGTCATAGTCTGGTGCAAATCCTTCGAGTATGGGTTCTCTATCATCCGAGATCTCTTCGTTACCCGACGCGGCTAGTTTCTCCCGTAACTCTTGACTGCCTTTCCATTTTGAACGCATATCCTGGGGAATAAGATTCATTTTTAGAAAACCATAGAACATTAAACATACTCATGGTACATATACAGTTATATGATGTTTGCAACCGACTTCAAAAAGGAGGAGGTTCTCAATTCGACTGTATGTTATTGTAAGTTTGTTGCGCGATTACTCCGCCAATTATGAACCGATATTGATCATTCTTTTTTTATTAGAAATCTGCGATGCTTCTCATGTGGTCCCATCTAAATTTTGATTTGATCAAGATCTGACTAGCAGTTTTTAAGTTATCTTTACTTATGTAAATATTGAAAAAAACTTTTTTTTTTTAAAGTTTAAGAATGGAGTTTCTTGTTCGTTCTTCTCCATAACAAGCTACTTTTCCGAATGCACGGTAGAATAAATTTTTATTACTTGTAAATTTTAATTGTTAACGTTCAAAAGTGCCGCATAGTGGCCTAGTTGAAATAAATACATTTGACTTTGACTTTGAGTATTTTCATGGTAATGTAAGGTACCAAAACTAAAAAGAGAAAAATAAAAAAACATTTTAACAAAACTTTTGTTCCAAAAACGAAATAAAGTAGGTACCAAAGGCACCGACTTCCGAAAAGAAAGTTCTTTTTCGTGAAAGTGTTTTGTTTAGGATTCGATTTAATTTTTTTGTTATTGACAAATAAACTTATCTCAAAAACGGTAATCATAGATTTTGGGAAAAGGGCTAGGCAGACTAAATAAAATACTTATCGGGCGGGTCACGTCAGCCGCATGCAATGTGACCGCGCTGGGGAATAGTCTCCACAAAGTGGTCGGCCCAGGAAGAGGTGGCGAAGTGACCTACACGCATATAGCTACGGCTGGTTCGCTCAGGAATATCTAGAAGTGATTGGGTAAGGCTTTTGCCCAGCTGTAGGGCACCACTACAAAAGCGTTAGTTGTTTTTTTTTTCAAACAATAACTTAAATAACTGATGTTTGCGAGTGGGAAAGGATGCAACAGCTACTCAACAACAATTTTCGATGTTTGACCATTGCGTTTGATAGAATTGAGCGGTTAGTAGTAGCAGTAGTAGAAGGACTCCCTTTTCCGCACTTAAAGCTCCCATTTGATCCGTTGTGCGTGGGGGTTCTGGCTAACATAGCCAGCCTAGCTCCACCCAAAAGCACAGAAGCTTCCTGGGGGCTTCACAGGCTTCGCGGAGCGATCTCATTGTGCCGAGGATTTCTGCACGTTGGGAAGTCACAGCCTCGCATTCCAGGATGACGTGGACGGCTGATTCCTCGGCGATAAAGCAGCCCTAACGCGGAGTTTGAACGGGTATGAATAGGTATATCGATGACTGTCGATGAGCTTCCTAGCTGTTGAAACCAACAGCGAAAGAGTCACAAAGCTCCAGGTCAACTTAACGATATTTGGGTTGCTTTTTAGACCTTTTCTCTCTATACGCAAGATGTGGTAACAAAAATTGAAAAGGGCAGGTATGCTTAGAGGGTTAGGCCATGTTGAGAGGATAAATGAAAGTGACTAACAAAAGGTATTTACAAGGCAGACGTAGGTGGAAACGCCGGGAGAGGTCGTCCCAGAAGGACATACACCAATCTTATTGGTAATGTTTTTCAGAAAAGTACTCATTACCGGACTGCGTGTTTGATCTGATGTATGAACGTAAACGTATCAAAAGGTGTATGTAAGTATTTGCCTACCCCCATGCGAAAAAGTCGTGAGTTAATGTATGTTTGTAAGTAGTAATAGCGAAGTACCTTCACTTTGAGCTGGTAGGCGCGCTGTTCCAGCGTGGGCATGGCCCGGGGCCGCTGGTGTAGCTGCTGCGGGGCTGTCGGTATATTACCTTCACTTTAAGCTGGTAGCTCGCGCTGTTCCAGCGGGGCCATGGTCCAAGGCCACTGGTGCAGCTGCTGTGGGTCTGTCGATTTATTACCTTCACTTTGAGCTGGTAGGCGCGCTGTTCCAGGGTGGGCATGGCCCGGGGCCGCTGGTGCAGCTGCTGCAGCGCACGACGCCTAGCTCCGGCCGCAGCCGCGCGTTCCTCGCCCGCGGCCACGCACCACGCAGCTGTGACGTTGTGGTACAGCGGGCACGCGTCCCAGGTCATGTGCTTGTTGGATTTACCGCCTGGAGAAATGTATAAGAAATCATTAGTATATATATTCATTAGTATGTCGCTATCATATTATTTTTCTATTACAGCCAAGAATTTGGCTAAACAACTTGCTTCTATTGAGCAATGCCAAGATATGTTATTTAATTCAGCCAATAATTTGGTATCAGAAATTGATATTGATATTAATTTAAATTAGAAATTAGGACAATAGGGACAACCTCTCGCAAAATATACAGGATGAAAATTGCAAAATAAAATCAAATAAAAGTTTAAAATCAGTAAATAGTATTAACCTGGTGCATCAAAATATTCAAGGATTTATGAACAAAGATTTAGAAGTAGAATTATTTATGAACTTTAACAGTATTGATATTCTTTGTATAACTGAACATTGGCTTAAAAGCCACCAGTTATTGTTCAATTTTAATAATCACCAGGTTGGTAGTTCATTCAGCAGAGTTAATGCTATACATGGTGGCTCCTTGATTTTAGTAAGTAACCAGCTTAAATTTAAAGCCCGTAAGGATATTGTGAGCCTATCTGTTGAGCGGACAATTGAAATAGCTTGTATAGAATTGGAGCAGTTTATTGTATTAAGTGTATACCACAGAACAGAGAAGACAGTAGAAATCGTATATCGCTTCATTAGTATCGGAACCAGCGTACCCAAACTCCACACATATACAGGTTAATTGTATTTCGTAACACTAAGAAATCTTTGGTGTGATTGGTAGTGAAAGTAGGAAATATAACAGTGCTCGCTTATTTGAAAATAAACCACATTTTAATTATCATAGAGTTGTTAATTGACTACTCTTTTTAAGTATTTATTACATTTACCGTAAAAAGCGTACATGGAATAGTTCAAAAAGCAAGTTACGCTACCCGCCGCTAGATGTCACTATACTATACTCCATTTACTATAGCATTAGACAGAAGTTAAAAAAGGCTCTTTTAGGTGCACACTTTGTAATAAAAATACAACAAACACTATTACAGTCAAGATTGGTCTTGAGTTAAATATAATCAATTTAAATAACAGTTGTCACACTTAATTGCATCTATTTAACCTATCTACCTTCTGAAATTACAAGGCCTTCATTTAATATTATTTAGTTTTTACATAAAATAATGTCGTGTCAATGTTTAAAATCTAAAAGAAGCAGGGGCGGACAGTACTGGGAACGTTTTTCATGTCACTATAACTCAACCAAATCTAAAATGTTACCTGTTCCGTTCATAAGTTGTGGCTGCACGTGTTTTTTTATTTTGTCGGTTTATGATGTCATCTATCCGTCAAATTGCGTAATTAATCTGCAGTTGTCAATTGTCATACTGTCATTCGCTTGTGGATGGATACTTGTGAATGCTACGCCTTTTCTCGTTGTTATTGTTGAATTATCGTGGTTTAGTTGTTATTTGTTACTATTTTTCTGTTGTTATTGTTTTGTTATCGTTATTAGTGTTAGTTTTGTGTTGTTTGTACAAAGCGGTACGTTTTGTTGAACTATGGACAGGGACGATCCCGGTGCAGGCAAGAGTAGCTTGCAAGCGCAACTTGTAAGCTCTGTAACTGCTGGTAACGCTGATCAGTGTCAACAGCGAAAAATACGTGGCCCCAACGTTGATCACGACGTTAAAATATTATCTCCCAAGAAAAAGAGAACAAAACAAACACCGCTTCGTGCTGCAGAAAAAAAAACATTCATAAATATTTATAAAGATGTTAAGGGGTCCAGGCCCGAAGGTACTCCTGCTTATAGGACGCAGTTAATTAACAAAACTGCATTGCAGGTAAGGATCATAAAATTATTATTATAAATAAATGTATTTGAAAGTAACATGCTTTGTGAGGTAATAACATACATTATTAATCTTATTTTATAGGCATATCTCGTGCAACAGTCTAAAATGTACTGAAAGAGTACAATACAGAAGGTCGCCTGCAATCACCCCCTCCTCGCCAACGGAAATACTCAAAATCTGACGATTATGATGATATAACGTTAAGTGGAATACGAAGAAAAATTCATTCTTTTTTCTTTGATAATGAGTTACCAACGTTGGACAAGATTCCGGAAGCCGTTAATAGCGATGAGTCTCTACCTGATTTTAAAAGAAGCACTTTATACCAATTAATCAAGAACAAATTGGAAGACGGCTTATCATTGGCCATATTGGTAAAACTTGATTTAAACGTATTTCTTTTGATAATTTCAAAATTATGCTATGTTATTATTAATGTGACTTTACCAAATCATTAATAAATTGATCACTCCGTTCTCCGTCACTGAAAACTGGTTAAGTCTTAATGCCTCCCCTCGGAGAAAGATGTTTATGGTTGTAGATTAACCTGTTCAATGACAGTAATGATGCAGTTAATTTCGGTTGCTACTTAAAGGTTAAAATCTATTTCCAGCGATCAAGTAATCTACGCCACCGGTACACAATTATTGATTTGCTTTTATTTCATTTCACAGGATCAACGGATGGGTTTTTGATGGGTGACTTGAAGATTTGAAGCCAAAAAGGGTGACGGAGACTACCATTCTGAAATGGATGCACACAATTTTGAAAAGCGGTTCAAATTAATATTATCAAAAGTCGAGAGTGGTACAGTTATTGTTATGGATAATGCGCCATATCATTCGAGGTAATTAGAGAAGCTGCCAACTACAGCCACACGAAAGGCAGATATTCAGGAGTGGCTAAAAAACAAAAATATTCCTTTTGAGCCAAAAGATCTTAGGGCCACTTATTATATACTTTATTCTTCTTCATTCTTATTTACTACATTTTTAAATATTAAAAAAGAAAACTTAAAAACATTTAAAAATATAAAAATAGAGGCCAACCGGTATCGGGAACAGGGTCCAAGCTACCGGTGGTTAGGGCTCCAGAGACAGGAACCTTCTCACAGCCGTATCGAGGAGTACTGCCTTCTGTATCAGACCCTTGATCCAACCGCCCAATGACAGCCTCGACAAATGGTCGTCGAGGCTCTTGGCCATCAGGCCGTTGGCCGTAACGACAATCGGCACAATGATCGCCGAGTCCACATTCCACATGTCGACAACCTCGTGTGCTAAGTCAAGATACTTGATTTGTTTCTCTTTCTCAGCTTTCACGAGGTTCTCGTCATGCGGGATGGTGAAATCGATTATCATTGTGCGGCGCGCTAATCGGTCTATCACCACTATATCCGGTTTATTGGCAACAATAGTCCTATCAGTGATGATAGACCGATCCCAGTACAACGTGACATGGTCATTTTCGAGAACTGGGTCGGGCACATACTTGTAATACGGTACCTCAGAATCCACCAGATTGTATATCAAAGCAAGCTGCTGGTGAATAATCCTGGCCACTTGATTATGTCTGTGTAAGTACTCGCCGTTAGCCAGACGAGAACAACCAGAGATAATATGTCTGATGGATTCTCCAGGACAGTGGCATGCCCGACACACGTCAACCGTCCCGTCTTTCATTATATATCTCCGGTAGTTATTCGTCAGGATGACTTCGTCCATAATTGCACAGACAAAACCTTCAGTTTCCCCGAAAAGGTCGCCGAAACGTAGCCAGGATACGGACGCTGAATAATCTACATCGGGCCCATGGAGAAGGGCCACTTTATTATTATAGTTAAAATTATGACTTTTGTTACCACCCATGTCAATTAATTATTATAATTTGTGATGACTGATGGTAGCAGTGACTAAATTGTTAAGTGGTGTTTTGTATCGTATTTATTTGGTTTATTGAAAACATAATACAGAGATATTGTGATAAAGTTGTTTTTAATAAACTGATTCTTACTATTTTATTTTTAATTTCATGTACCTATCCAAGCATCGTGAATAGATAGATAGAATACGCTTTATTGTATGCCATACATTGTTACTTACAAAAACATCACATACATTATAAGTTTTTAAACTATCATGGTCACTAACACTAACATTAACATTAGAAACGGGATCACATTAAACAGTAAACATGGTAAATATCCCGTTTCTAATGTTAATGTTAGCATCACATACATTATTTATTAAAATTGTTTGAACTTGACTTGAAAATAAAAGGTTTCGTACTCCTGCTTCTGCGAGCCTCTTTTGTCTAATGTTATAATAAATGGAGTATAAATGCATTCAATTTAAAGCTGTATTTCGTTATTCATAAGATTTATATTTGCGTAATGAGGTCATTACAATTCGTTTTCCTCTAGAGATGTTCCACCGTCGTTGACTTATTTATCGACAATCCGTTTTATTTTGAAACAAAACAAAATCAACAGCTACATTCGATAAATATTATTATGCTTGAAATCAAGTGTTTATATACAACTGAATATTTACAAAGGGGAGAGGGAAAAGGGCTCAAGGCGCATCAAAAAATTCGAATGTGATTCATGTCAATGAGAAACGTGCCCAGAACGCTGGCAGCATTGCTACGTTGAATGGCAATGCTGATTCTCTGGCTGAAGAAAAGGCCAGCTCTCTGGTCACGCGAACAGTCAACTAACCGTTTATTTATGTCTCGAAACACTCGATGAGCACTCGGACCCCATTGACCTAATGTCTCAACCTCAAACGGGTCAAACATATAATGCCAATAAGGCCATTAAGGTTGTTATATTGCCGCCGCTTGAGGTTTTCTGCACCAGCAGCAGCTGACCCAGCACAGCCCGCCGTTCTAAGGGATGGTGCAAGGGTATCGACACATGTTGCATCCCACACCAAACGCCACTTCCAAGGCATTATAGCCATCCCATCCAGTCTCTTCCCATCGTCGCATGCCAAGCCATTGGGTTCTAAAACAGCTGGCACCCCAGCGGTGACAAGAGCTCGACGTATGATGTCATTAATGACGGCGCTGGCGCCCGCAGCTGCGCCGTTTGCGGCGACGTCTGCAGCCCACTTTTCGCGCCGCCCAGTTTTAGAAGCGCGAGCCTTTCCTTTCTAGAAACTCAAGAGCGGCTCTGTTTTCTAAAGTAGCAACCACTGTACTTGTAAGCTCTTCGGAGTCCTGCCCAAATTGGTCGCTGAGGTGCTTCACGATGTCACGCATCAGGGCTTCCGCCGTCATATACATTATTTAAAAACAAAGAATTCAAAATAGTGTTTATATAAATTTATTCTAATACTTACGATTTATAGAAAATATAATTAAGAATTGTTATGTTATACTACTAATCCGTTTTAGAAAATCATTTTATTGATAGAAAAATACACCCTGTAGCGTATATGCGATAGATATTAAACTATAGTCTGATTTTTAATTTCGTAGACTAAACTGATATTTGGAGGTTGCCACTTTATCGTTACATTAAAATATTAATTAAAAAATTATTAATTAAAATATTAAATATTCGATTAACCTGTTTTCGATTAGAATACTACCAATAGACTACCCATATCCATGCTTTATTTATTTTAAACTTGGTTAAGGCAGAACTCGAAAAAAAAGGGTTTGAACATGGAAATGTAGTTGATACTAATACTGAATCACCAAAAAAAAACCGCACACTGATTTAATTTTTTTCAGAAATATCATAGAACACCGAGAACATTGTAAGTTTAAAATATCGATAACTCATTATCGATAACGGCAATCTCTAATTGAGTAGCTGATTGTGACATGTGCATAGTTGGAATCTTCGAGAACAATATGTTTGAATTTAAAAGAAAGTAGACCTTAAATTTAACAACATAAAATCAACTTTTACTTTTGTGTGGGCGGGGCAGCAGACATATGCGGAATTGTGCAAAACCCGGGGTACGCGGGCCCCGCCTACTTGCGACTTCTACTGTAGAAGGCGTTTTTTCTGTTCTGTGGTGTATACAGACCCCCTTCAGACTGCTTTGAAAAGGTAATGGATGAAGTGTTACACAAGATTTGTAACTCGAATAAATCCATTATCACTTGTGGTGATTTTAATGTAAATTTATTAGAAAACTCAGCTTCTTGTAGAAAAATAATAAGTCTGTTTCAGTCCTACAATCTTGTAAACCTATTTTTGGAGCCCACAAGAATAACCCCTACTAGTGCCACATACTTAGATAATATTTATATTAATGTTATACCAGTCCACAAAGAAATTATAAATTTACTAGATTCTGATCATTGCGGGCAGAGGATTACTATACCAAACCAAAATAACAAAGTGGCTAAAAAGGATATCACTTTTAACCCCAAAACTGCAAGTCGCTTGGCAGCTTTTAAAGTTAAACTTATTAATAAATTACCAATTTTGTCAATTCATGCTAAACCTAATCATCTATATGATGATTTTTTTAATATATACTGTAGACAATTTAATTCCACTTTTATTCCCAAGACTATCTCGGTTAATAGTAATGCTTCATTCGGTGATTGGGCTACCATTGGTACTAATAAAAGTAGAACACGGCTTTATGAGCTGTACAGTGAAAGGACTTATGTAAACACTGCTGAATTTAATTTATATGTTAGAAATTATTCAAAATTATTTAAAAAAGTTTGTTGTTTGGCCAAGTCGCGTTATTTGAGTTCGAAGATTAAAAGCAGTAGTAATGTTATTAAAACGACTTGGAATATTATTAATAGTAAAACGGGAAGATCTGGTAACCGAAATATTGACTACAGCCTATCTATTAATGACAACATCATAAAATCAGACTCACAAGTCGCAGTGGCCATTTCAACTACTAAATCCATAAACTCATCACCTTCTGTTGCTGAGTCTATATTAAAAGAAAATGTTAATGTTTGCGATTCGGAATTTCTTTTTGAACATATTACTTATAGAGACATAATTAAAACCTTTCACACTTTAAATGTTAAAAAGACCGACCGTACGAAATGCAGATCTGTGGGGACATTCTTTAGAAGTTGCTAAGTCCATTATTGACATTGTCGCACCTAGTATCTTTAATAATTGTATCGACAGTGGGGAGTTTCCTGACCTAATGAAAAATAGTAAAATAATACCTTTGTTTAAATCAGGTAGTCAGTTCAGACCCTACAAATTATAGACCTATTTCAGTACTACCTACGTTTAGTAAAATATTTGAGAAATTAATTTTAGAGCAGTTGCAAAGATTTTTTAATAAACATAAATTATTACATAGCAAACAGTTCGGTTTTACAAGGGGTCGTTCAACTACTGATGCCGAGCTGAGCCGAGCCGAGTGTTGAGCTTTTAGGACATATTTATAATGCATGGGAAGATAAGTGCGATGCCTTGGGAATATTTTGTGATTTGTCCAAGGCATTTGATTGTGTTCTTTATGAAACGCTAATCAGGAAACTCCGCCACTACGGGATCCGGAACAGCGCTCTGGCTCTTCTTACTTCATACTTGAGTAATAGGATTCAGAGCGTTGACGTTAATGGAAAAAGATCACCCGGATCTATAGTAACAATGGGAGTCCCGCAGGGCTCAATTCTTGGCCCTTTCTTGTTTCTTATTTATATTAATGACTTGCCTTACCTCATAAAGAATAACCATGATATAGTGTTGTTTGCGGATGATACTTCACTTTTGTTTAAACTTAAACGTCAGCAGCTGGTTACTGACGATGTAAATAGCGCGATCTCAAAAGTAGTTCACTGGTTCAATGTTAACAATTTACTTCTAAATGAAAAAAAAAACCAAATGCATTAAGTTTACCCTACCTCACGTTAGGCAGGTGAAAACTGATGTGATGTTAAAGGGCGAAGAATTGAATCCTGAAAATAGCACAGTATTCTTAGGCCTAACTTTGGATGCTAAGCTTCAGTAGGGCCCACATTTAGATAAATTGTCAAAGAAGCTAAGCTCCGCAGCATATGCTGTTAGAAAGATTCGTAATTTAACTGACATAGAGACAGCCCGTTTAGTATACTTTAGCTATTTTCATAGTGTAATGTCGTATGGTATTCTGTTGTGGGGAAATGCCGCTGACATCCAGACTATCTTTGTTTTGCAGAAAAGAGCTGTTCGATCAATTTATAAATTAAGCCCGAGACACTCTCTCAGAGAGAAATTTAAGGAGATTAATGTAATGACTGTGCCTTCTCAGTATATTTATGAAAATATTTTATATGCCCATAAAAATATAAAAAAATTTAAAATATACAATGATATCCATAACATAAATACTAGGAACAAACACAAATTTGTAGTACCTACAACAAGGCTCAAGAAAATAGGTGGCTCGTTTAGATGTCAATGTGTACGCTTTTATAATAAGCTTCCAAGCGACGTACAAGGTCTAAGTGTTAATAAATTCAAATCATTCATTAAACGTAAGTTGTGCCAGAAAGCGTTTTATAACATTAAAGATTACGTTGAGTACAAAAAGGCTTGGGATTGAGCTGCTCCAATTAATTTCGTTTTGTTATTTTTTTTATTTTGCACCATGCATTTTGTTTTTATTTATTTAATTTTTTTTAATATTTCTTGCAATGACAAGAATATTTACTTTTTAAAGTATTATATTATTTTATTTTAATTATTGTGAATGTGAAGACTATGTGGATCATTCTTTTTTTTAATTTTAATTTATCTTAGTTAGTTTTTAATCATGGTCTGGCAGTTTGAGTATTTATGCGGCCTACCCGAATGTCCTTTCTTTGGTATTGTTCGTCAATTCGTTGAGCTCCTTAAATTCTAAGTTGAGCTGCACGGTTATTGACAAATGCGTGCACTGACTGGACAGGTCCACTCAATCTGGCTGGTTCTTTCCTCAAAAGACCATTTCAGACATCAGTCTACATGGTCTTCACAAGATCTAACCAAGATTTTGTCTGGACTTTAAAAGAGACTGTGACCTCTGAGTTTGTTTCGGCCTTTCTTCTCAGAGTAGTCAGACAGGAAACGCCGACCTCATCTAGTTTTAAAAAATATGATCGACATGTGAAAGTGTTTGTACAAACCAACTTACAGAAATAAATCATTTATCATTCATATTTCGTAATAACTATTCATTTAATTTTTGTTTTAATACAAGCTAGCCAAAACACGAAGGTGCTATCTTATCGGATTGAGGAGTTGCTATGGCCATCTTCTGACTCCATCATGAGACCAGCTCCATAGGAACAAAATCTTTTTTTTCCAAAAATTTTACATAGTTAAGTACGCCATGTTTTAGTTTAATCGGATGCTAGGAAGTGCTTGAAAAATGGATTACTAGTTGTCGGACACGCAATCGAAAGCAAGGTTATAAATCTGCTCTAATGATTGAAGAGGCCAGTTGTTTCGCGTAGCACAGCACGGCGGCGGCGCGAAACGCATCACGACGCTGCGAGGTTCATCGTTATGGAGCAGCACGTACTCAAATTCGGGTGCACGGGCTTAGCGGACTCTTGCACTCCGCGATTACCTGATTTTAAGGGTGTTAAAGCACTCCCAAGTTCCATCCGAATTGGAAATGTACTGATTTCAGACAGACGGAGTACGGATACAGTGTGTAGGTTACACTGTATCACCTCTACAAGAAATACTACGGCTACTTCGGACCGAAATATCTCGGATTCGAATCTGATGCAGTGCGCAACCGCGCACGGGACAGTGCTGCCTGGCCGGCTCCTGCAGGGATGGCAGCACGGAGCGGGAGGGAAGACTCTGTTGCTAGCAGGTTACTCACCCAGATGACGGCTGGAGTCACAGCCAGGCACGGGACAGTGCTGCCTGGTCGGCTCCTGCAGGGAGGGCAGCACGGAGGGAGAATGTACTCTGTTGCTAGCAGGCTACTCACCCAGATGTCCACTGGAGTCACAGTCGCGCACGGGACAGCGCTGCCTGGCCGGCCCCTGCGGGGAGGGCAGCACGGAGTGGGAGGGAAGACTCTGTTGCTAGCAGGTTACTCACCCAGATGTCCGCTGGAGTCACAGCCACGCACGGGACAGCGCTGCCGGGCCGGCTCTTGCGGGGAGGGCAGCACGGAGGGGGAGCGCGCGGGTGGGGCGCGGCCTCTGATCGGCTTCTTCATGTTGCTGTTGCTTGTGCTGTTGCTCCTAGAAAATAATGTTTGTGGATTTTTATTATAAGCATGTGAAGTTAAGGCGTATATATTCCCTAATAAAACACACCGGCCGTACGCCCGCTCGAGGCCAAAAAATCAATTTTGAACCTCCTTTTAGACAGTTTTGTTTGCAAAATATTCTTTGATTTTGGTTCATATGCTGTTTCAGTTATGAACAAAATTCTAGCCATAAATTTTTCTGTGTAAATATATTTTTATTAAACATCCAAGTCGTTTTGGAGGAGTATCAAAGTAGCGCAAAAATATCGTGTTGTTAATTATTTTTTTAAAGCAAAACTAATAGTTACACGAAAAAACCATGTTTCACAAATTACATGAATCAATAATATTTTTTTTTTCAATCCATTTAACCTAGCCGTTACTAAGGAGTATGCTTTAGAAAGTATCAGTTTTACGGCACCAAAAGCGGTGTAAGGCCCTTAAATATCTTTAAGGATAAGAAAGGCTGAAATCGCCAACCCGCCTTGAACAAGCGTGGTAATCAATACCCGTGCCGTCTCTTCTCTGCATGAGAAGAGGCATTTGCCATGCAGTATGGTAGTTATAGGCTGGTATTATTATTTAAGGAGAGATGAGGAGAGCACTGGTTGCCCAGAGGTAACAGCCGCGACTTACAAGTTGTAGGTCGTGGGTTCGAACCCATGCAGGCACTTTACTTTGTGTAAATTAATTCATCACCAGTGCTCTCAAAACAGTGAAGGACATCGTGAGGAAAACGGCATGTCCTAGAACCAAAAATTCGAAGACATGTGTCATTCACCAACCCGCACTAGGCCCGCGTTGTTGATTAGGGCCTTTTCCCTCTCACAGAGAGGAGGCCTGTGTCCCAGCAGTGGGAACATTAAAAGGCTGATGATGATGATGATTATTATTATTTAAGGATAACAAAAACATCCTGTACATACTTAGGCACAGTTTCTTAGAACGAAAATTATCGCGACAAATTGTCAAACGCTTCTATGATCGGTCGAATAAACTTTCAATCGTTTTACTTGAATTGCATTTAATAGAGTAGTTGACTGAAAATTCGTTTTTTGTCCGTCATTGTATGTCCGTATTTTTTCTTTTGACCCGTACATAAAGTGACGACGATACAGTGCGTTGAAATATCATGTGACGTCACGGCGTGCTACACTTTATACTGACAAAGTGACGTCACAAGCTCGCACTCCTGAACTTTGATGCGTTCCATCTTTGTCAATTTTTATTTATTTGATAAAGGAAAAAATACGGGTCCAATATTATTTGATAATCTCACTGATGGACTAAATAGAATTATTATTTTTCTACCCAGGAATCATTCGTATTCGAGACAAAAAATTGTCACAATCCATAACAATAAATTGTATGTGTATTGTTATAATGTCCATCAAAGATGTTATCGTAAAATACATCTTCACATATCATTACATTAGTAGCTTAGCAACGAATATATACAACATAAAAGCACCTATAACATTTATCAAGCACCTATAACATTGAAGGCCATTAATTAATTACAGCCACATCGTTTCAGCGTATCACAATGTAAAACACGCCTAATCTGTAGTGAGCGAAGGTTCATAAAAAAAAGTCCGACTGCTTAAAAAGCAAACTAAAAAGACGTAAACAAGAAGAAAATCATGCTGTGCAGTCGGAGGATACATCCGGTTTTGGTATCCTCCCGACTGCACAGCATGACTTGATTTTTTTAATTAACTTTTTTTATTCACAACTTTTTCGTTATTTTTTTTAGGTTTAGGTACATTTAAACATATAAGTGTAATATATTTTTTCAAATCGCCTCTTAAAATCCTTTATTTTGATAGCCCACCCGATGGGTTTGGAACAAAAACAATTTTTTTCCCCCACAAAATGGCGCCCAAAATCCGCCATTTTTGTTTGAGTGAGACTTGCAGGATTAAGACGAATCGATTGACGTAAGAATCATCAAAATCGGCCAACGCGTTTGGTCTCTAGAACGCCACATAGGAACAAACATACATACATACATAGACTGATAAACACATTACCCTTCGGCAATCGGGTAAAAAAATACAGCACTCTCTCGCTAATCCACTGCTCGGTATTCCGAGGAGCATTCATTTTTTGCGAGTCTAGAATGGTATATAATCCATTTGAGATAACACTAGACATTTAAATAAGCCCATTTTACAAACCGTTCAACCGATTTTGACTTCTATTGCGTTGGTGTTATGACAATTAGCAGCTGTAGGTAAACAGTTAGTTTTGGTAACAGTTTTATACTCTTTATGCTATCCTTATATTTACGGAATAGAACTCAAAATCGGTTGAACTGACTGTAAAAAAAGGTTGTATGTAATTTCTAATGTTTTTTCAAATGGAGTATAGAACAGTATACGAAGCAACATCTCTAGAGTGTTCTAGAGCTCGACCAATTGGAACAAACAGGCTCAAAAAATACAACATGGTATAAATTAACATAAAATATGGGTCTGGGCAAAATAACAATCCAAATATCTTTGTTACGAAACCAAACCCATATAATTTAAATAACACACTTGTTAATTTTTAACCGACGAAAAAAAAGAGGATATTCTCAATTCGACATGCATAACTTTTTATAGAGTGGTCCGATTTCAAAAATTATTTTCTTATTGGTAAGGGATTGGCGGGACAGTCCCGTTATCAGGCTGTCGGTCCCGCTGTCCCTAGCGAGGGCAAAAATGTCCCGATATAGCGAACAGACTTTGGTCTATAATTACGAAAAAACATTAACAAAAAACTTTTTTGAAAAAAATACTACCGACTTCCAAGTAAGAAAACTAGAAAGTGAAAAATAACTTTATTTTTGGAAGTCGGTGTCTGTGGTAGGACCAAATTTTTAAGTTATAGACACCGACTTCCAAAAATAAAGTTATTTTTCACTTTCTAGTTTTCTTACTTGGAAGTCGGTAGTATTTTTTTCAAAAAAGTTTTTTATTTTTCACTTTTTAGGGTTCCGTACCCAAAGGGTAAAAACGGGACCCTATTACTTTAACACCGCGGTCCGTCTGTCTGTCTGTCTGTCTGTCTGTCACCAGGCTGTATCTCATGAACCGTGATAATTAGACAGTTGAAATTTTCACAGATGGTGTATTTCAATTGCCGCTATGACAAATACTAAAAACAGAATAAAATATTTTTTTATGTGGGGCTCCCATACAACAAACGTACGTGACACATGATTTTTTGCCGTTACTTGCGGTAATGGTACGGAACCCTTCGTGCGCGAGTCCGACTCGCACTTGGCCGGTTTTTAGTTGTACCTACCTAATAGGGAAGTAGTTAAGTAAGTACCTATAACGACAGAATAGGTTACCCGAATAACATGAAACTTGAATATAACCGGTTAAATGAGAGACCTGCATACCCCTTTCGAGCGTACTGGCGTGATGTTATGTTACGAAATGGTATAAACAATAAACAGACATGCGATTGCAGCAATCCCGAGAGATTTGCCTTTATTTATTGAAGAGTTCTGTTGTATATCTCCGAAGTTCTTCATCAGATCTTCACCAAATTAAAATGGGACCAATTTCGGAATATACTCTTTCAAACAAAAAAAGAATTTTCAAAATCGGTCCACAATTGACGGAGATATCGGTGAACATACATTAAAAAAAAAAAAAAAAAAACTTACATAATGTCGAACATAGAACCTCCTCCTTTTTTGGTAAGTCGGTTAAAAACGATTGCTTAGTTAGATCTTAGAAGTCCTATGATTAAGGCTAGTAACCTAACTAATATGTACTAAGGCCCACTTTGCATGAACAACTTGACTCAGAGTTAGTTGCTAACACGCAGTTAAATTGACAGATTGTCAATTGTCATACAATATTGTCAATTAAACCTTGTGTTAGCAAGTAACTCTGAGTTAGGTTTTTTGAGGAAGTGGGCCTAAAACTTACTTGTTATTAAGTGTTCTACATTGTCTAATAAACGCTATAAAATATCAAAACAATATTATTTTTATTCTGCGGGTGACCCGCTCGGATGCAAAAAATAAATGGACACGTTAAGTATACCTCAAAGTTGGTCCCATTTTTTTTTTTGTTTTTGTGTTGTTTAAAAGGTTTTTTACATAAATTGGTGGATTAGTGTTTTTCGAACACATATAGAAAGAAGAAGTGTTGCATCGATACAGAAAGCGTCAGGGATTATAGCCCAGCTCCCCAAACACTGAGCAAATAAGGACTACCCAATCTTATCCTGTGGAGGGGCCGAGAAATAACTCGGACACTTCGACCCATTGGGACCTTTTGTGGTCCCCTAGATAACCTACTCCTCCCCAAAGGAAATATGAGCCTATAGTCTTCTGGTTTTGGATATCCTACCCCTAGGAGACTATACTACCCGCTTTCCAGCCAGTGCATCGCATGTGCACAGAAGGTGCTCCATGCGTACCGTAATTTCCCTACACAACTTGCACATGGGTATCGCGGTTAGACCCATCTTCATGAGCATGTGGTTGGTTCCAAAGTAGCCATTAAGGGCCCCAAGCAGGTAGATATATAGGCAGTATTCCAAATCAATTTCCGTTCTTTGAACTTAGAGCTCTCGAATTTCTTGGAGTGTTCCAGACCGGTATTAGACAGCCAATGTGTTGGTTGTCTGTGATCTGCAAACTCCCTGAATGTGGCTTTTACGAGAGACGTCGAAATGCCTACACATGGTTCAGCAAATGATTTTGTGGGTCCAGTTTAGGGTTTGGAAACATATGTCATAGTTATTATGGCATATGTTTCTGCTTGGAATACAGTTGCAATCTTTCCTAAGGTACCTTCCCTACATTTGTAACCTTTTTCGTATACTCCTGCTCCTATACCTGATTCCATTTTGGATTCATCAGCGTACTACACCAGGCTATCTTGTTCTGATGGATCAAGACCCTTCATTGAGTCCTATATTGTTGGGATTTGGACCTTGAAAGACCTTTCAAACACAAACATAGTTTGGTTTTTTATCGGATATCATGCTTGTTACCCGATCGAGGTCCTCTTTTCCACCGAATTTTGTATGGTTAGTCTTTGGCTTAGAGGCATCCTATAGTCCAGCAACAGCAAGACGATGAAATATCTTCCTTGCATTGAGTTCAACCATCATATGCAGAGGAGGGAGTTTGAGGTATCTCTCAATCACTGCCGTAGGTGTTGTCCTGAAAGCACCCGTGATTCCGAGACACACTGTTCTTTGTAGCCTGGTGAGTGGCACTTTGCACAAAGCAAGTTTTGTTCTTGCCCATCTCACTATGCTATCGTATGTGATAATAGGTATTATCATTGTCCAGTACAGCCCTCGTATCACTTTGGGCTTTAGCACCCAAGTTTTACCGTAGGTGGAACGACAAATGCCGGACACCCGCAGGGCCTTGGTCGTAATATTTTCCACCTGAGTTCTTTATCAAGCGTAACACCTAGATATTTAACTTCGATGGACCAGGGCAGCTTTTTTATGGAATATCAATTTTCAATAGCGAGGGAGGGCTCTCCTAGGTTTCCTAATTGTCTCTTCCTTGTGAATGGGATAATGACTGCTTTGCTTGGATTGATAGAGACATGGTTCTTTGTACACCATTCCTCTGTCATCCTCAATGCCTGTTATAATAATCCAGAGACTACATTCCATTAACCATTATAGCTATGTCAGCTGCAAAGGACCACCCAAACTAGATACATCAAAATTTCAATATTTCTTTCAATATGGTTGTTCATTTGCACTAAACGCCGCCAATTTCAGTAATCCACCATTATTTACAATGATTTGATGATTAACATGAGTCCTGTAATCAACTTACGTCTTATCATTGCTCTTTTCATCGACATCCGAGTCTGTATCAGTGTTGGTCCTTCGTGACATGGTCGCCATTCTAGACACTCGGGCAGCGAGTGCTCTAGTGAGCTTTCTTGGCATAGTAGCCACTGCTGAGTCTCCGGAATCACCACTCTTTGCTGCTGCGTCACGGATTTCTTGCTGTAATATTAAAAAAATGGGCATGGGTTAGTTAGTGTTAATGGTGGGAACATAAAACAGCTATTTTAAAGGCAGCTTATGGTTTCAATATTTGAGTTGAGTGTTGATTATTCTATACTCCTAATAAAGCAACAAACAATTCATCTATAGATTTAACATTTGTCCCAAATACACTCACTCTAATATCTCTAAGTAGGAATCCGAACAACAGACGAAGTTATGTTTTTTATTATTGAAAAATGTTAAGGATCAAAATAGATATAGATCCGTTTTAGAATTGAACAAAGTTATAAAATGTTGGCTTTTAAAGTATTTTTTTTAATATATTTATCATTAAAGATCTTCTTAAGTACTTTAATATTGGCAACAACACAAATCTGATATTCTCAAGAAAATGTAAGGTTGGTTTATGCCTCAGATATATATACTAACTTACTCATTACTTAACTTGTCATTAGAGGGCAACCATACCCCGATGACCCAATCCAATTACATTATATCTAAAGCATTAAGCAAATGTAAGAAGGAAATGTCTTCTAAACATCATTTACTATTTAATTTCCAATTCATGTGATTATTGAAACTAATCTTTAATATTCACACATTAAGATGAATTTCCATTATTTTATGTCATATTCAATAGTAATTTCTGAAATAAATTTTCGTTAAGTGGAACTGACATCAATAAATTAAGAAACCAGTATTTGAATAGACAAAATTTATAGATACAAACCTTAGTAGCACTTGACGGTGGTTTAGTCTTCCCAGTCTTCAACGGTTCCTTCTTAGGAGATGGTTCACTATCACTATCTGAAGATACGGATTCAACCGATGACTGACTGGAAGTGCATGATGAGGCACTCTTATCCTCAATAGATTTTTTTGGAGGAGGTCCGCTAGGCCTGTTAATGCTTTTACGTTTAGCATTTGAATCAGATTTAGAATTAGAATCGTCATTGTCAGCGCTGTTGTTACGTGTAGTTGCTGGTGAAGTATCTTTTTCATCACTTGATTTTCTAGAACTGCGTTTAGGTCTTGGTGATGCTTTTGGTGATTTTGTTGTTGATGATTTACTTTCCGATTCAGATTCAGAACTATTATCAGGTGAGAATATGCTCTTTTTCTTTAATGCTCCTGTATCAACCTTTGGCGCTGCTTTTTGTATAGTTTTCGGTATTGGTTTTGGAGTTTTAGCTCCAGACGACATTCTTGGTGCAGTTTTTCCTCTAGCAAGTACCGCTGCAGCAGCCTTCGGTTTTGCCGAGATTCGTCTTCTGGGCGGTGCTGGCTTTGGGCTTGTCGGTTTAGGAGCCTCATCTTCACTTGAAGAAGAAACTTTCGCTTTTGAAGGTCTTCTAGGTTTTGGTTCTTCTTTCTTTTTTACTTCTTCAACTTTTTGTGGGGATTTTGGTGCAGGTGTATTGTTGGTTGTGGTAGTCACTGGGGTGTCTGATGTTGAAGAGTCGGAGTCTGAGCTGCTGGAAGCAGATCCTGAGCTGGTTGAAGTGCTTCCACTGCTGCTTGTATCCGAAGATGAGCCTGAGCTGCTGTCTGTGCTACTGTTGCTTACCTAGAAAAAGACAAAGATTTTATAATTATTTGAATATCTTTACAAACATTCTAATTTAATTGGTCACTGAGTTTAATTCAGATACTTTGTGTCATACTTTTGATATAGGTCTAAGAGTTGCATCACAATACAGTGCATAGTTATTAATCCTGTTTAATAATAACGTAAAATTCTCAATATCTCATAAAACAAACAGAGGCATTTGGACACTATGAGGCTGACATCATCAAGTTTCACCGCAAAACGTTGTTTACTAACAGCTACAGAAGTTTCTCATTACCGGCAGGTAGTAATATGAAGTTAACAGTCTCTCTTCACTCATAAATATATAAAACTTTCATTGCAAAATGTTACTTACATCCAGGTTCGTCATTTTGGATTTTTGTGACTACAAATTAATGTTTAGATGTATTTTCTTGACACTATATTCAATCAAACAACGTCTTTCGTTATCTAAATCTTCATTTTTAGTAAAAACACGGCCGTTTATTTATTTATTTACGAACTATTGAATGAAAAATCTAAAAAATGAGACGGACAATGTTTGCAACTTTTGACAAGTGGCACATTTAACAGACGTCACGACAATGTTGCCAACTCTGAAACTCTGAATCATATGTTTATTGTACTCTGTGCTCTGAACTCTCCGCAGTCTCCGCCGTGCGAGGTCTTTGGCGAGGTCGCTAAACTGCAAGGAATAAATCCACCAGATGTCACTTGAATGCTTCTTGAATGAGTTAAAAAACAATAAAAAAAGTTAATTCTAAAAATCAAAAAACCCGCCTGCTTAAAAGCGAACTAAAAAGACGTAAACAAGAAGAAAATCATGTTGTGCAGTCGGAGGATACATATTCGCGAGTCGGCTGACTAATACGAGATGTAAGTGTTATATATTTTTGAAATCTTCTCTAAAAACCCTTCTTTTTGATACACCACTCGATGGAAGAAAAAAAAATTGCAACCCCCACAATATGGCGCCCAAAATCCGCCATGTTCCTTTTTTTCTAAAGGCACTTAGTAGAGTCCGTCCAAAGAAAAAAGTCCCGCGGAAATACATGGAACTAACAAGATTTGTTAGAGGACAGCGTACAGTCGCATAGAAACTAACGCCGCGTCTACGGGACTTCTTTCGTTGGACGGACCCACTTAGCTAAGAACACTTGGGCGGTCAAGAGCTATCTAACGATGTCTTAATTATAAAAATCCACCAAGTAGTTTTAAAGATATGAGGTAATAAAGAATATTACATACATACAAACATACATACAAGATACGCGCGAAAAACATAACCCTTTCCTTGAAGCCGGGTAAAAAGAAATCATTCAGCAAAAGCGTGGGATCATGTAATTATAGGTAAAGATGGAGACCACACTTGGAACAAAATGTTGAGTCAAATACCTACGTATCTCTATCTCGCTCTCTGTGGGCCGACCTCTCTTTCTAGTGTGGACTATAGTATTGCTATCTTTTTATTTAAATCGCCTAGAAAATTATTAGAAATAGTCACCACACTAGCGCAACCAGAAGTTAAACACTGTCAAATAATGTAACTAAAAATAAATACTTGAAATATGATTAGTTCAATTGAAAATCCCTAATAAAGGTCACGTCTGCATATTTGGGTTGTCAAATCAACGAATTATATTCCCATTTCTTAAGGATTCGGTAATGTGGCAACATTGGCCCTATGTGCCAAAATAAATCGACCAATATGGCGGTTGTTTACTTTGCGGTCTTAGATAAAGTACCTATAGATTAAGTCCTGGCGTGGCCGCACATGAGACAGCAATAGTTATTTCTGGTGTTACAACAAGAACAAGAACACTACAACCCACCATCGCACTGACACTTATTATCTATAAATAACCCAAATTCCTTGTCTCAATTAACACATAATACCACGAAATGACAGAAAATCAAACAAAACCGAGTTTGTTTGTCAAACCTGCCATTATATTAAAGTTTGACAAACAACAAAAACCGGCCATGGTGACAAAGACAAAAAATAATCTTTTGTCCTTATTATTTACATGGAGCTGCCAATTAGCCATCTGGCTCTATCAATCAAGCTCATTTTAAGGCTTAATCTATAGCTACTTTATCTAAGTTTGCGGTTCACAACTTCATTTACTTAGATAAAGTACCTATAGATTAAGCCTTAAAATGGCTTGGCTACCCTCCAGTACCATCCCCACTACTCGGAGCCCCATGGTTATGGAGATATCCATGGTTAAAGTTTTCAGGTTAGAATAAAAATTTCCATAAATTTCCATCAATTTCAGGAGCGCGAAGGGGGGAAGGGAAAGGGGGGTAGAGGGGCTACCTCACTGTATCATCCCCACCCCACGGAACCCCATGGTTATGGAGATATCCATGGTTAAAGTTTAAGATTACTATATAAGCAACAAAGTCGACGGAGCCCCGCTGCGTGGGGCTCCTATTTCTGTGTGCAAGGTCTAAAGCAGGGTCTGAAGGAGATGACGGGAGCTGAGTTCGCTCACTTTGCTCGCTCACTTCAGCTCCCGTCATCTCCTTCGAACCTAACCTATCCATGTCGGGGTGCCCTAAGCTCCCGAGCTCATTTCGCTCGCTCTTGGACTAATTCTAATTTTTTTACCTCACGAAAAACATACAAAAAAAAAAAAAACCCGAGTCTTGAAAATTTGTAAAAAGCTTCCTATTTATGAGTACTACCTACAAAAAAAAATGAACTTCCAAATCAACGGCCCATAATGGAAATTTTAGCCGCTAATACGTTTTTTTAATGCGTGTACACGTACACTTAAAGAGTCATAAAGAAAATATTTTCAGCGATTTACGTGGTAAGAGACAGAAACTTGCAGGCAGTCTCCGAATGGGGCGATGCCAATCTGGTCAGGTTTAATGCTGCTAAAACTCAGCCGTGTCTTTTTTCCGCTAAAAAGAGCCAATTTCACCCGGCTCCAACTTTTCGAGATGTAACCGTGCCATTAACTGACCATCTTGAGCTTCTTGGCGTTACGTTGACATCGACGCTCAATTTTGGCCCATACATTGAGGCAAAGGCTCAACTGGCTGCCAAAAAGCTGGGGATCCTTGCAAAGGTGAGAAGGTACTTCACGCCAGAACAGCTGCTCAGTTTGTATCAAGCGCAAGTTCGATCATGCATGGAGTACTGTTCTCATCTCTGGGACGGATCTGCCAAATATCAGCTTGATGCACTAGAGTCGATTGAAAAGCGGGCCAAGAAGCTCATCAGCGATGAGGCACTGTTTCAGTTAAAACTCCAGAGCCTTGAACATCGTCGCCGAGTTGCCAGCTTGTCGGTTTTTTATCGGTTACATTTCGGAGAGTGTGCGATGGAATTGCATGATCTAATTCCGCCCAGCCCGTTTCATCATCGGACTACCAGACGTACGGCGATGCGCCATCGGTACATGGTGGACATCCCACCCATACGCACTAAACGTTTTGAGAATACTTTTATTATGCGTACAGCTAAGGAGTGGAATTCCCTGCCGGAGTCTGTGTTACCCGATAGCTACAATCTAGGGGTCTTTAAGTCAAGAGTGAATAGGTTACTACTAGGCAAGCGTGCTCCATCGTAGACCACATCTTCGCTTACCATCAGGTGAGATAGTGGTCAAGCGCGAGCCTATAATAGATAAAAAAAAAAAAAAAAAAACTACACAGATCAATAATATTTAGTCATGTAGTAGAAAAGTTATAATAGGTATATGATTTTAATTCGGAAAGTGTTTTTGTTTCATTTTTAATATATTAACGTTCCTATTATAGTCCCGTATAATAATAATAAAATAATAATAATAAAAATTCTTTATTTATCTCGACATCAAAATACAGTGACTAATCATAATACGTAACCTTGTATGGAGAAGGGTGTCTGAGATAGGTAAGGTCCTGTGTTACAGATCACCCATTTTACATAAATCATGAAATAATTTGTGTGTGTACTCATTACAAAATCGAAATTTAAGTTTAAAGAAGAATACAATTAAAATAAATTTAAAGAAAATTAAAATCAATGAGAAATAAAATCAAAATCAAAGAAAATTTAATTATAAAAATTCTGCGAAAAATATTCAAAAGAAGTATCTTATTCACTGAAAAGTATGAACCTACAAACAATAAGTACCTATGTAGCTATAAAAAATGAGAATGGAGAAATGAGAATGATGTGTCCATGAGTGATTGTATAAGTGTAATGTGAGGGTGTAAATGTGTGAGTGAGTGTAAATGTTATGAGTTTATGACACTGGTTTTAATATATTTTCCGTGGAAATGTAGTCAAGGTTTAACAGCCAATTCCTTAATTTCCTTTTACAAACCTCTTTTGTATGCATGTATATATATAGTTTATTATTAATAGAGTTGTACAGAAAAGTACCAAGAAAGCAGAAAAACCTTTGAGAGAAACTTGTGTTGTAACGGATGATTGGACAAATATTGGTTGATCTTCTGTTTTGTGTTAGGAGATCGGGATCTAGGGGTAGTTCAGCATGTTTTTTTAATACCGTCATGATAATGAATAATTGGCGGACTGTAAGTACTTGGCAGTGTTGATAAAGTTCAGAAGTTGGGTATATAATTGGGAAAAAGCAACTCACTTTTAATACCGCTCTTTGGGCTCTTTCTAGATTGATCATGTATGATTTAGAGGAACCGCCCCATGTGGTAATACAATATGATATAATCGATTGGCATAATGCGAAGTAAACTTTCTTAAGAACTGATGAATTGGAAATATGTCGTAGGTTTTTAAATATATAAATTAATTTGCGTATTCGTTTAACAAGGGATTCTATATGTTGTTGGAAGCTGAGTCTGGAATCTATAATTATACCAAGATATTTAATAGAACTAGTTTTAACCAAGCCAGGACAGGAACACTGGTTGATATTATCACAAGAGTGAGCTTTTAAGTCAAAATCAGGTTGATCTTGCGGCCTAAGTGAGTAAATCATAAATTTCGTCTTATCCACATTTAGGGTTAGCAAGTTGTAATGCAGCCATTTATAGACGTTATCAAATCCTTGCTGAGCATATTGTCTAACCTCATCCCAAGTATTAGCATGAAATATCAAGGCAGTATCATCGGCAAACGTGATAATTTTTCCGTTTTCTAAACTGATATTACATAAATCGTTTATATAGACTAAGAATAATGTTGGGCCGAGGATACTGCCCTGTGGAACACCGTATTGGTTAGGAAGTTCATCGTTAACCCAATTTCCTATTTTCGTTTTTTGTGTTCTGTCAGATAGATAGTCTGTGAATAGTTGGAGCGGCAGACTTCTAACTCCCATACTTTCGAGCTTTTTAATCAAAATGGGAACAGATACTGTGTCGAATGCTTTGGCTAAATCTAGGTAAATGGCTAAGGTTTTCTTTTTATTATCTAACTTATTAATTATGTGATCTGTTAGTTCGTGGACGGCTTCAGCTGTTGACCTGCCAGATCGAAATCCGAACTGAGATGGAGATAGAAGAGAGTTTTGTTCAAGATATTTAGTAAGCCTGGTGTTCATTAATCGTTCTAATATTTTTGACAATGTTGGAAGTATGGAGATTGGTCTATAATTATTGACACAGTATCTGTCTCCTGCTTTGAATACGGGTACAATCCTAGAAGTTTTGAAGGCCTGCGGAAATATTCCAGTAGAAAAGGAGAGATTGCATATGTATGTTAGTGGAGGACTAATAATTTTGGAAAAACGTTTTAAAAAAGATCCAGATATATTATCAACGCCAACCGCACACTCGCTTTTTAAATTACTTATTAAGGACTGTATTTCCTCTTCGTCAGTAGGCAGAAGAACAAAGGAACTTTGGGGAGAATTTATCAGATGGCTGTTGGGATTGTAATTTGGAAAAATGTTATGTTGTGAGAGTACCTTTTCTGATAGTTTCCTGCCTACATATATATGTAATATTAAAAATAGCGCAACACCTTAACACCCTCCTTACCACTCCTGTTCCTTAACACTGACTAACCCAGAAATCTGAAAGAAAAGAGCTGTTCATTATGTTTCTTTATTCAACAAAATTAGTGAAACAACTCATTTTTTTTTCGCAATTTCTGGGTTGGTCCCTATGTACCAGTTGTTGTAAAATGATGTGTACAATGATGTCTCTTTCTCGCGCCCGCACAGTTCTAAGTCAATTATTGCCGCGGGAACTAAACCTATGTCCTGGTCATGCTCTATTTCCGCGAAAAATTATGTTCATGTTGACCCAGCACTTTCTGCGTGATTAGATAAAAGAATAACAGCCAAATTTACAAACTCTGGAACATCCAAACTTTCACACTTAAACAAACAACTTCTTTCGTAATTTATTATACGCATGCTAAATTATCATGATCTTTATAATCCTTAGGGGCTTGGTCTTAGTATTAATGAGATTTAGGTATATAAATATTACTGTAAACCACTAAATGGACAGCAACAATTGTAGCGACGTCCTGGGAAAAATAAAATGAAGGTTTCCCAACTTAGACAGAGAGGGTCTGCCCACAGAGAGCGAGATAGAGATACATAGGTTTTGCTTCAAGTAGGTATACGAAGTGTGGTCTCCATCTTTATCTATACCTTCATGCGTGGGATGCTTGATGTGATTTTAATAATTTATTGACAGATATTGGTAAAAGTCATTTAGTCAGTAAGAGTCATTTTAAAAATATATTTAAAAGCATCCCTAGCTTTTTTACAATAAAATAATTTATTTTGTTATTCACACTATTCATATTAATTTAAAAAATATTGAAAATGATTTTCTACTTATTATTTTGGTTTTCTAGCGCGTTTTTACCCGACTGCTGATGGAGGGTAATGTGTTTATCAGTCTATGTATGTATATATGTTTGTTCCTATGCGGCGTTCCAGAGACCAAACGCGTTGGCCGATTTTAATTATTCGTAAGTCAATCGATTCGTCTTAACCTTGCGAGTGTCACTGGCTACATTAAAACTGGAAAATAGAAAAAGGAGAGTTATGGCGGGATTTTTTCAAGTGATGTTCAGCGGCTGTTAACTATTATTTGCAAATTGATTTCTAGTGGATATTTTGATATAAAATTGGTGTAGTTTTGTGTCTCAACTGTATACGCAACTGGAAATCATTGACAGAAGCGACTACCTCTGCAAAGCTTACTGGGAAGGCTGACTCGATACAATTTGCTGCCAAATACTCCAAAAAATATTAGAATCTGTTACATCCGCATTCTAATGCATACTAAAGAAAGTTAAAACCCATATTTATGTATCCGACTGAAAGACTTTGTATCAATGCATGACCATAACAAAATTATTAAAAAAGAAATAGGAAAATAGAGGCTTTTAGGTTCCATATTGTGGGGGCCCAATTTATTTTTTTCTTCCAAACCTATCGTGTGGGGTATCAAAATAAAGGGTTTTTAGAAGACTTGTATCGTGTAGTGGTGCTTGTTGCCAATTATGATTTTTCGACACAATGTAAAAATTGTTTGGAATAAATAAATACAATACAATAAATACAATTCTAAAAATAATTAATTTCTTGGAATGTTGCAGACCGATAATAGACAGCCTATAAGTTCGTTGTCTGTGATCTGCAAACGCCCTAAATGCGGCTTTTACGAGACACGTCGAAATGCCTACACATGGTTCTGGACCTACAAAATCATTTGCTGAGCCCTCTCTTGCCAGTTCATCAGCCACTTCGTTACCATGGATTCCTTTGTGCCCAGGGACCCACATCAGTCTTACCCTGTTGTGCTTCCCAAGCCTGTTTAGGGTTTGGATAGCTTCCAGAATAAGCCCGAGTCCACTTTGTAGGATGCAATGGCTTTGATTGCAGCCTGACTGTCACTCGATTTACCTCTGATTCCTCTATCTATATTCTCTTGAGCACAGGTTATTATGGCAAATGTTTCTGCTTGGAATATGGTTGCCATTTTCCCTAAGCTTTTGCTACATTTGTAACCTTTTGCGTATGTACCTGATTCCATTTTGGATCCATCAGTGTACCACACCAGACTATCTTGTTCTGGTGGATCGAGTCCCATCTTCCAGTCCTCTATTTTAGGGATTTGGACCTTAAAAGATCTTTCAAACACAAATATAGATTGCGTTTTATCGGATAACATGCTTGTTACCCGATCCAGGCCTTCATTCTCATCGAACTTTGTATGGTTAGTCTTTGGCTTAGAGGCATCCCATAGTCCAGCAACAGCAAGACGATGTAATGTCTTCCTTGCCTCGAATTCAACCATCATATGCAGAGGAGGGATATTGAGGTATCTCTCAATAGCTGCCGTAGGTGTTGTCCTGAAAGCACCCGTGATGCCGAGACACACTGTTCTTTGTAACCTGGTGAGTGGAGATTTGCACGAAGGAAGCTTTGTTCTTGGCCACCACACTATGCTGCCGTATGTGATAATAGGTATTATCACTGTCCAGTACAGCCATCGTATCACTTTGGGCTTTAACCCCCAAGTTTTACCGTAGGTGGAACAACACATGCCGAACACTCGTAAGGCTATTGTCGTTATATTTTCCACATGAGTTTTCCACCTGAGTTCTTTATCAAGCGTTACTCCCAGATATTTAACTTCGGTGGACCAGGGCAGCTTTATTCCATTGAGGGAGAGCTCTCCTAGGTTTTCTGGTTGCCTCTTCCTCGTGAATGGAATAATGACTGCTTTGCTTGGGTTGATAGAGAGGTGATTTTTTGTACACCATTCCTCTGTCATCCTCAATGCCTGTTGTAATAAACCAGAGACTATGTTCGGGAATTTACCATTGACCATTACTGCTATGTCATCTGCATAGCCTACTATGTAGAATGGTCCTGTATTGAGTTTGGTAAGTAGCGAGTCTACTACCAAGCACCACAATAATGGTGACAGCACCCCGCCTTGCGGACAACCTCTTGTTGTTTTTGCACTAAGTCTATCTCCCATCAGTTCCGATCTGACTATTCTGCTTCTCAGCATATAGTCAATCCAGTTGCACGTGGTATTGTTGATGCCATGTTCCTTTGCAGCAATGCGTATGGACTCAAATGTTGTTTTGTCGAAGGCTCCCTCTATGTCAAGGTAAGCCCCGACATAGGTCTCTTGTCCCTCTAGCGCAGCCTCGGCTCGACTCGCAACATAGTGCAATGACGTTTCCGTAGATTTGCCAGGACTGTAGGCGCACTGTAGTTTGTGTAGAGGGAATACTTTCAGTGGTCCGGCCCTCTCTTAGATACCTGTCTACCAGTTTCTCCAGAGCTTTTAAGAGAAATGATGATAGACTGATGGGCCTGTAAGCTTTAGCTTCTCCATAAGTCGGTCTACCCACCTTCGGTATAAAGGTGACTTTGACCTCCCTCCATGCCTTGGGTACGTACTCAAAGGCTATGCAGGCTCTGTAGAGCTTACTCAAATGGGGTATCAAAACAGATGCCCCTTCTTGCAATAGTATTGGGTAGATGCCATCCGGACCAAGGGATTTGAGAGGCTTGTCGCCCGCTATGGCCAGCTTCAGTTTATTTTCATCTACCACTTTATTTGCCGTGAGGCAGTTACTTTTGGACGTCTTCCTTGTGATTGTGAGCTCGTCCCTTGTGACTGGTTCCTCTTCATCGCTATTGCGCAGTATACATTCCGGGAAGTGGGTCCTAAACATCACGTCCAGAGTGTCCTGTCCAGTTTCCGTGAGATACCCATTCTCATCCTTTACAGATGATAGTGGGTTTGTCTTAGTCATGGACATTGCTTTGCACAACCTCATTCCACTTGGCAGAGTTTCGATGGAGGTGCAATGCTGCCGCCAATTAGTCGCCTTTTGGCCTTGCGTACTGCCGTGTTATACCTCGTTAGCATGCTATGATAGCCAGAAAAATCCTTCCTGGCTTTTGCATCATTAAAGGCCCGTCGTGTTTTCTGACGTATTTTATCTAGTTCAGGAGTCCACCATGGTGGCTTTATGCAAAAGGCCTTTTTCTCTGGGCAATTATCTTCCCATGCACCGATGATGCCCGCCTTGATTCTGTCCGCTTTGAATTCTATATCCAGTATGGAATTGAGCTTACCTTTAGGGCTCCCTAGATTTACTTTGAGGTCTCTCCTGTATGAGTCCCAATTTGTATGCCTTGGGTTTCTCCTTCGTCTAGTTTCGGCTTCTCCCGCCGTCCTATACCTAAAGCATATATAATTACGGTCAGACAGAGAGATTTCGTCCGATACTTGCCAATTTTCAATATGAGCGCTGGCCCTGTTTGAAGCCAGTGTCAGGTCAAAAACTTCAATTCTCGCAGAGGTCATGAAAGTAGGTTTATTGCCTGCGTTAAGAATTTGTAAAGAAGAACTTACCACAAAGTCCAACAAATCCTCCCCTCGTTTGTTGACATCTGAGCTGCCCCAAACGACGTGGTGTGCATTCGCATTGAGGCCAAGTATCAGGTCGTGATTTTCTTGGTTGCCGTAGTCAACCAGTCTTCTAATTAGAGGTGTTACTGGTTCCTTTTGTTCATATGGGAGGTAGGCAGAGGCAAGGATGATTCTCCTTTTCTCTGTTCCCGTCCCCATTGGGATGAGAGCTGTTGTGAGATCCCTGTAACAGAAAGTACGTAAGGGCATTGCCTCCATACTGCCCCTGATATAAATGCAAGTCCTCGCGTCATTAGTTGGACAGTCATAGAGCACCATGCCTCCTGTACCACCTAGGCCTTTTATAGTCCCCTTATACAGATAAAGTTCCTGAATCAAGGCAGTATCGTATGTGTTAAACTTCAGTTGCCGAGCCAGAAGGGCAGTAGCGGCTCTGCAATGATGCAAATTGATTTGTACACACCTTAGTCCCTCCATCTTGGATATCTTGATGGGTTTGTGTTGTTGTTGGGGTGCCTCAGTTTTGAGGCTCCCCCACCATCACACTCTTCTCGAGAGCAGTTGGCGACTTAATCCCCAGGGTATCGAGGCCCTCAAGGATGACATCTTCGAGGTTCGCCTCTGATGCCCCGGTCTGGATCTCTGCCTCCTGCGCTACGTCGTCAGCAGAGACCTCGTTGATGGCCTCCTCACCCTGCGGTGGACCATCTTCGGAGGGCTCCACTCCTGCTTCCGCAGTGGGTGCCTCTCCCTTGTCCTCTTCCAGGAGCTTGAACGAGTAACGTTCAATTCCTCCTGGAAGAGTGTAGCCCGCGGCCTTGATGACCCCAGCGGACACCCCGTCTATGAGGACGATACGACGGATCTGTCTCAGTGAGACTCAGCCTAGTGGTCTGCTCAGTGAGAGTATTCACGACCTTCCAGTCATCCGTCCTCAAGGCAGGGTTAAGCCGCTGGAGCAGTCGAATGGCCCGGGCAGAGTCTTTCAGCGGCAAGTTCCGACTCTCCCATGCCATTTTGACTGGCTTTGGAAGGTCCTTGGCGTCGACGACCTTGAGTTTCAGGGAGCCAAGTTCTACATTGTGGATGGCACCCCGAAACCAGTTAGCTGCTTCAGAGTTGTCGCAGGATATATGAACTGCACCCGCGACAACTCCGGGAGCAACCGTTAGAACAGGCAGAGGATCTGGCGCCACTTCCAATTTCTCGATTATGATGCCTTCAAGTACTCCTCCGGGTACTTGACTGTGATGACGAGAGTTTCACAGCCGTCACCACATCCCTAAAGGATCCGGTTGAGGATGATTGGCCTTGGGTTTTCATCCTCTTGGCCGCCATGTCCCCGCTGTCACCGCTGAAAACAGCACGCGGTCTTTTTGATGGGCCCTCCGTAGGAGTCCCCTCTAGAGCCGCCTGCTGTCTCAGCTTTTGGCGCTTTTTCCGCTGCGCCCCAGATCGTCCAACCGGAAGCCAGTCTGATTCATGCCGGCCGCCGGGAGACGAAAAGGTGCTGTCTTTGCAGGTCGCGTCCGGGGCCGCAAGTTCCATGGTCATTCGACCTCTAACGCAAGGGTCCCGTGTCGCGCCAGCTTTGGCAGCACCTTTATGTCCGGTGGGCTAGTTTGCAGTTCCGCCCTTCGGTGGTCCCACAGCAGTGCCGACCCTCAACAGTGCCGCAGCAGTACCGACATTTGACAGTCCCGCCGCAGCCCCACCTCGAGACGATCCTACTGCAGTCTCGCCTCTGGGCATTCCTGCTAAGGAAAGTGCAGTCCCGGCTTGCGCCGGTCCCGCCTTCTGGTGTGCAGTCCCAGCTTTTTCCGGTCCCGCCTTTTGGAGCGCAGTCCCAGCTTTCGCCGGTCCTTTCCCCTTGTGGTTTTTTTTATTATTATTATCCATAAATCCCGATACAAAAATTCATCTCTCGACTACCCCACCCGCCATGGAGTGCTCAAGTGGCGATGCTACGGTAGCACCAGGGATTAGTCGAGGGATATAGCTCCCCCCCCATTAGTTGCTCACGAGACTGCACGGCACCAACTCACACCGCTACCACTAGCGATGCGAGCGAGCGCCGCCGTCTGCAAGCCCCCAATGGGAGTGAACTCGCCTGGGGGCCGTCTGACCGGACCCCGCAGCCGATTGACCGTAGCTGACTAGGCTACGGCCTCCCGTGTGAGAAGAAATCCGGGCCAAAGTTGAGTGTTGCCTCAGAGACGTTAAACTGCCTACGCTCATCGGCTCGGCCACCAGGATCCCATCATCCTTCCGTACGGGTCCCCGCGCACGGTACAAACTCGCGGGAGGTCATTGCTATCCATCAATTGTCAATCATCTTGTTCAATGGTGGACACCCAGGGGCATGACCTCGCCGGCAGTACGTTGAGTACGCCGCGGCCGGGCACAAATCTAAACCATAATATACATTTTTGGGGGTAAGCCAAGGCTTACCCTTAAGCCAAGTAATTTGGGTCCACTGGAATTCATTATTATGGTTAATGATCTCCCTGAAGTTGTGAGCAGTGCAAGGTGTTTGCTATTTGCAGATGATCTTAAAGTGTCTCTGTCTCTGTTGCGAGCGCCTCGGATGGTGAGCGGCTTCAGCGAGATCTCGATAAGGTGGTACAGTGGAGCCAGGAAAACGAACTGGCCTTCAATGTGACCAAATGTTGCGTGATGACGTACATTCGCGCGCGTGTCCCGTTACAAAATCATTATGAGATGGACGGCATAGTGATAACACGTGTCATGCAAATGCGGGATCTTGGGGTTCATATGGTGGCCGAGTTGATGTTTCGCAACCATATTATAGATTTGTATAGAAAGAAAGAAAGAAAATACATTTATTTAGCACAGACTAAAAGACACACAATATAAGTACCTACTACATTCAAAATAAATATTAACTTCAGATAAAATAAAAATAAACAAAAAAGTATAAAATCTGACGCAAGGAGTTTGCAGGAAAGTGTGCCTCACGGCTGCGCCAAATAGGCCCAGTTCAGCAAAAATGTCAGACAACTATAATAATATATAATAATAAAATAATAATAATACAAATTCTTTATTTATCTCGACATCAAAATACAGTGACTAATCAAAATACGTAACCTTGTATGGAGAAGGGTGTCTGAGATAGGTAAGGCCCTGTGTTACAGATCACCCATTTTACATAAATCATGAAATAGTTTGTGAGTGTACTCATTACAAAATCGAAATTTAAGTTTAAAGAAGAATACAATTAAATCAGATATAAGAAAATTAAAATCAAAATCAAAGAGAATTAAAATCAATGAGAAATAAAATCAAAACCAAAGAAAATTTAAATATAAAAATTCTGTAAAAAAATTTCAAAAGAAGTATCTTATTCACTAAAAAGTATGAACCTACAAACAATAAGTACCTATGTAGCTATAAAAATGAGTAAAACAAAAATGAGAATGGAGAAATGAGAATGATGTGTTCATGAGTGATTGTATAAGTGTAATGTGAGGGTGTAAATGTGTGAGTGAGTGTAAATGTTATGAGTTTATGACACTGGTTTTAATATATTTTCCGTGGAAATGTAGTCAAGGTTTAACAGCCAATTCCTTAATTTCCTTTTACAAACCTCTTTTGTATGCATGTATATATATAGTTTATTATTAATAGAGTTGTACAGAAAAGTACCAAGAAAGCAGAAAAACCTTTGAGAGAAACTTGTGTTGTAACGGATGATTGGACAAATATTGGTTGATCTTCTGTTTTGTGTTAGGAGATCGGGATCTAGGGGTAGTTCAGCATGTTTTTTTAATACCGTCATGATAATGAATAATTGGCGGACTGTAAGTACTTGGCAATGTTGATAAAGTTCAGAAGTTGGGTATAGGATTGGGAAAAAGCAACTCACTTTTAATACCGCTCTTTGGGCTCTTTCTAGATTGATCATGTATGATTTAGAGGAACCGCCCCATGTGGTAATACAATATGATATAATCGATTGGCATAATGCGAAGTAAACTTTCTTAAGAACTGATGAATTGGAAATGTGTCGTAGGTTTTTAAATATATAAATTAATTTGCGTACTCGTTTAACAAGGGATTCTATATGTTGTTGGAAGCTGAGTCTGGAATCTATAATTATACCAAGATATTTAATAGAACTAGTTTTAACCAAGCCAGGACAGGAACACTGGTTGATATTATCACAAGAGTGAGCTTTTAAGTCAAAATCGGGTTGATGTTGCGGCCTAAGTGAGTAAATCATAAATTTCGTCTTATCCACATTTAGGGTTAGCAAGTTGTAATGCAGCCATTTATAGACGGTATCAAATCCTTGTTGAGCATATTGTCTAACCTCATCCCAAGTGTTAGCATGAAATATCAAGGCAGTATCATCGGCAAACGTGATAATTTTTCCGTTTTCTAAACTGATATTACATAAATCGTTTATATAGACTAAGAATAATGTTGGGCCGAGGATACTACCCTGTGGAACACCGTATTGGTTAGGAAGTTCATCGCTAACCCAATTTCCTATTTTCGTTTTTTGTGTTCTGTCAGATAGATAGTCTGTGAATAGTTGGAGCGGCAGACTTCTAACTCCCATATTTTCGAGCTTTTTAATCAAAATGGGAACAGATACTGTGTCGAATGCTTTGGCTAAATCTAGGTAAATGGCTAAGGTTTTCTTTTTATTATCTAACTTATTAATTATGTGATCTGTTAGTTCGTGGACGGCTTCAGCTGTTGACCTGCCAGCTCGAAATCCGAACTGAGATGGAGATAGAAGAGAGTTTTGTTCAAGATATTTAGTAAGCCTGGTGTTCATTAATCGTTCTAATATTTTTGACAATGTTGGAAGTATGGAGATTGGTCTATAATTATTGACACAGTATCTGTCTCCTGCTTTGAATACGGGTACAATCCTAGAAGTTTTGAAGGCCTGCGGAAATATTCCAGTAGAAAAAGAGAGATTGCATATGTATGTTAGTGGAGGACTAATAATTTTGGAAAAACGTTTTAAAAAGGATCCAGATATATTATCAACGCCGACCGCACACTCGCTTTTTAAATTACTTATTAAAGACTGTATTTCCTCTTCGTCAGTAGGCAGAAGAACAAAGGAACTTTGAGGAGAATTTATCAGATGGCTGTTGGGATTGTAATTTGGAAAAATGTTATGTTGTGAGAGTACCTTTTCTGATAGTTTCCTTCCTACATTTGCAAAAAATGAGTTAATTGAATTTATAGACTCTTTAGGATTGTCTGTTGAGATTAATTGTGTGGATTGCTGTTTTGTTTTATTGGTATATGTTATATTTTTAATTGCTTCCCAAAGTTTCTTGTTGTTTTTCCCTGCTTTCTTAATCAGTTCTTGTTCGTAATTTTGCTTAACTTTCTTTAATAAGGTGTTGCAAAAGTTCCTGTATCTTTTGTAAGTGGTACGTACTATTTCATTATCTGGATTTTTTAATACTTTAATTTGTAATTGATCACGGTTTCGCATACATCTAAGAAGGCCCGGTGTTATCCAAGGCTTTAATATTAATTTACGTTTGGATGTAGTGATTAGTTTCGTGTTATCTTTTATGGCTTGACTTAGTGAGTGTATGAAAGAATTTGTTGCCTCGTTAACATCTGACATGTTGTAAATATATTGGAAATCTATATTTTTAACATCCTTTTCAAGTCCTTCGTCGTCTAGTCTTTTAAACGTTTTGAGACCTTGGCTTTTGTTACTGGTACGGTCTAGAAATAATAAAACACTGTTGTGGTCTGTAACTGAAGTTTGAGAAACATAGCACTTAGCTGATAATCTTGTCTTTATCATCATATGATCTAAGCACGTGCGACTATGAGTAGGAATGGTGTGAGCTGGGAGCAGACCATGAGAAGCGACAAGGTTGAGATAGGTGTAGGATCTGTTGTCTTGGGAATTTTCAACAATATCAATATTAATATCGCCAACTAATATAATATTTTGGAATGATGATAGTTTGCTTAGACAATCGTTAAGGGATGTTAAAAAGTTATCGATATTTTTATGACTAGGTGGACGATAGACAGCAACAATTACAGTGTTTGTGCTTATTTTTAAAATAAGACAATTTGAATCCAACATTTCCGGTTCCTCAATGCTGTACTGATCTATATTTTTGCAGTAAATAACCACACCTTCATTTTGAGTTTGATTATTGAGCGTAGCGAATGAAATATAGCCATCGAATTCAGGAACATTAGGGTTACGCTGCAGCCAGCATTCAGTTAGGACAATAACATCCCAATCAACATTAGACCTGGCAAGTAAAGTTTGAAAGTTGGGCGTGTTGCAATTAATACTGCGTATATTTTGAGTTAATATTTTTAGGGTCTTTGTAGGATTTTTTAACAAAGAGTTGCAGTCGTCAATATCACAAGACGCAGATTGAGCAACTGTAACAGAATCCAATTCATTGTTAAGTATTATGTTAAAGTCATCCATTATTCAAAATACTATATTTTAGGGTGCAATTTAATTTATCTATGTATTTAAGCAGCCATCGACTGGCACTGAATCCAATGCATAAGATATTAACAAAAGATATTAAAACCATAGCTATAACAAATAACGGGTGTGTAATTGTGTGTGTAGGTGAATAAAATGAGGTATAATGTGAATGAATATTATAACAAATGCATCTAATTACGAACAATATTTTTAAAGATTTTAAAATCAAAATATTATTAAAGTATTGACTAGTCATAGGTATGTTTTTTAAACATATTAACAAAATATTAAGTATTAACGTTAACAATGGCACATACATTTTTATTAAATACTGCAAATAAAAAGTGACTAGTCATAGTACATACTCTGACTTAAGCTTGTCTATATCATCCTCTGAACTTATACGTCTGCGATTGTCTCCTTCTGTTTTTCGAATAAATATTTTGCCATGGGCGGCCCAACAATACGCAAAGTTATAGGTCTTAGCGAAATCTCGCGCTAAGAAAAACAGCCTCTTGCCTTTGCTCGTTAAATTCTCTGCTATGAAGATAGGTTTACTGGAGCCATGGATATGAAGATGTGATGTATTCAGTTTATTTTCTTTATGTTGCTTGTTGAAATTTTTTGTGTGTTCTATAAACTTCTCCTTAAGTAAAACTGAGTTGAAGTCCAATATTATAGGTTTATTATCTTCGGATTTTGTACTAATCCGGAAGACGTCTTTTATATCACTATTTTGAATAGTGAGGTTTACTGCTTGTCCGACTGTATTTATTAATTTTGCGAGATCATTTTTAGTTTCACCTCTCCTAGGAGGAATATTTCTAATCTCTATGCTGGAGATTCTTTGCGCGTTTTCTAGGTTTTCAATTCTATTTTCTAGAGTGTAAATGTATTGTAAATTTTCTCGCTTTTCCTTTTCAATCAATTCCAGCTGTTTTTTTAGGTTACTATAATCTTCAGATAGATGTTCTATTGATTGTATAATTCCAATATTTTGTTTTTTAATATCACTTATCGTTGTTTGTAGAGCGTCAAGCTTACTATTTTGTTCCTGTTTAAACTCAGCTATAATGGATCTTATTTCCGACATAAAATCCGTATTCTCAGAATTTGACGTCTTCTTTTGTGATCGCGTACGAATTGATGTACCCATAGCCAAAGTGTCGTTGGTGGCGCTAGTAGTAATAATCTTGGGTGTTGTAGGTGGTGTACGTTTAAGAGGCATGCTTATACGGTCAAATATTATAATTATTAAATAATAAATCCAATATTATCTAGAAAAATTGTTGAATTCAATTTAAATAATCACTTTTAGTTTAATAACATCACAAAAAGAACAACTTGTAGCGGGATCCGAACTCACGCACTAGAACACGGCGATCTATGAGGTTCGTGTAAAGTCTATTGCGACGATTAGTAACACAGTCAAAATTACGGTTCTGTATGTGCTTTTAAAAAAAGTCTGTTGGAAAAGCGGTTAACAAGCTTTCTATTCAAAAACCGACGCACTGTTTGTAAATTTAAAACACTGATTATTATCGAGATTTTATAGTTTGGAACTGATAAAACAAGTCTGTTTATATAGTTTTTTGTGTCAATGTTTTTGTTTTTAGTAGCACAAACACAGTTTTGGTTTTAAATCGAATCACCTATGAATGGCACTATTTTAATCAAATAGATTATTTCACAGAGTTATTTAAGCTTTGATAACACTTGAGATGGTCCATTGCACTAACTGGTTGATATTTATACAAAAATTAGAGCGAAAAAACGATTATAAACTTTTTTTAACTAAAATTAAACGGAGCGCGATGTTTACGTGATGGCAGCGCCATCTGATCCATCTAGTGTCTGACGCTGGTTTTCAACTGGACCTGATGTGTGAGGTGACGGATGTATATCAGCTTTATACTGCAAGGTGATGTGTTTATGTATACATAAGTAAAATAAATTTGTGTTCAGTAAAAAAAATTGTGTTACATGTACCTACTACAATCTGTTTTATATAAATAAAGATTATATTATATTAAAATTGTGAGGAATATGGGAATATGTACATAAATAGTGTGAAAAAGAGTAAATAACATTGCAAGAATATTTTTTTTTTTTGATTATGTGGGTAGAAATATAGTCTCATGGTCGAAAAAATTCAAAATAATATCACAAGGTATCTATATTTGAAGCAATATGGGGTTTACCCATTCTACCCGTTGATGTATCCGAGTCTGTTTGTGTTGGGCATGGTCGGGTACACCAGGCTGGCGGTTAGGAGGAACGTCGCGTTAGTAAAATACGTGGCGAGAGTGCTGCGCGGGCTGGTGCATCACCCAGACGTACTGGAGTCGCTGCGGCTGCATGTCCTGGACAGGTAGGTGGGTGCGCGCCGCCGCCCCTCTTTGTTAGATTTGCCAAGGACTAGGACAAATTTATTAAAGTTTGCCCCTTTGTCAAGGGCCGCGCGTATTATAAATAATATGCCATCGGAAGATGTGTTCCATAGTCTGCTGAAATTTGAGCACAAAGGTGCATTGAAGGAGGCATACAAATTTGAATTGTTTCTTTTTATAACTTTAATTTTTGTTATTTTATTTATGTTGTTAAGTTTTATGTTTAAATGGTGTATATATATTTAAAATTATTTATTCTGTGGTAAACGATGTTATAGTTAAGATGTTGTACTTATTGGTGAAAAATAAATAAAATTAAAATAAATTACCATTTTGTATATATGTATTTATATTTTAATGTAGCAGTACGCCGCAGACTACCCCCTGTTTTATTCTAAGTTCTTTAGGTCCATCCAAAGGTTGTAGAAGTAATTTCTATTCTATTCTATGTATAAATTGATCACAGGGGTGCACACAAATTTAATTGGTCCGCTATCTTTGTGAGTCCGTTAGTTGTATCTTAGTTTATATCTTATCTTACTTGTCCGAGATGTTGAATGAAGTGACTTAGCTAACAGTCCAAAAGTGATACAGTGGTTCAGCTCAATAGTTTGAGTTTTAAAACAGTTAGAAGTTTTGACATGTACATAGACACTAATTAACTAGCTTCAGACGGCATACAGAATACGGAAAAAGATGGATAAGATAAATAAAAGCCTATAAAAAAATCGCTCAATGACGTTTGCTTTTTTAACAACCAGCTACTATATATTGCCCGCTAACTGGTTGTTATTTGCTAATTGCTCACCGCCGACGACGGTGGAATATGTGCCTTAAGCTCTATCCACACATATCAGGGGCGTGCCCGGGACGTGACAGGGCCGGGTCCTGTCAGGGGCTCAAAACAATATCGGTGGGAACATTTTATACGACATCGTTCACACACGTCCGTGCACGGGACGTGCCCGGGCCCGTGCACTGACGTGTGTGAACGATGTCATATAAAATGTTCCCACCGATATTTTTTTGAGCCCCTGACGGGGCACGGTCTGTCCACGTCCCGTGCACGTCCCGGGCACGGCCCTGATATGTGTGGATAGACCTTTAGACAAGTTTGGACGGGTATCCGGCAGTCCCAAAAGTATTTAGATTTTATTTCTTAGTTGTTATAGCTTACTTGTGTGTCCGATTAAAGCTTACTATTTACAAGTAGGTAAGCTTTAATCGGACCTCTGTTCCTATTTTATTCTTGGGTCCAAGTTTTTAGTTAATTAGAAAATCTGTAAAGATAGACATTGGTAATGGAAATACGCTTAAGTTAATTGTATCCATTAAAGTGCAATATGAAGCTGAAATGAACAAGTAACCGTATTTTTGTATGAATGTGCAATAGAACTTAGTGGTGTATAAGTTTTTGTTAACTTCTAGTCTATACTAATATTATAAAGAGGAAAGATTTTTTTGTTTGTTTGTTTGTTTGTACCGAATAGGCTCCGAAACTACTGGACCGATTTAAAAAAATCTTTCACTAATAGAAAGCTACGTTATTCCTGAGTAACATAGGCTATTTTTTAATCCCGAAAACGCGTCCTGTGGGGTGGCCCACGGGAGCGAAGCCGCGCGAAGCAGCTAGTAAAAAATAAAGGTAAGAAATTTTTTATCGTCTTATTCGTATTCTTCATAGCTGAAGGTCGGGCCCGTCTTGATCGACCGATTCACTGATGACATGCTTCTAAGCCACTCTGTCTTTGCTGCTTCTCAGGGCAGTGGTCACCGTGAAGCCCTTTTATTGAAAAGCGATTGTCAATTTTTACCTATGTAAACATAGAAACATAATATTGTGCCATATACAATCGTTATTTCGGGGTTAAAACAGTAGAACTTCTTCATAATGATGAGTATTGTACTAACAGTTTTGAAGAAATTGAGTTACCTCAGTTACACCTAGTATATTGCAAAATATTAATATGACTATGTTCATCTATCTTCTATCTAGCTGTTCGTTAGTCTCGCTAAAACGGAAAATTGGCTTGACCTAGTTGAAAAATAACAAAGTTGTGTTTGTAATTGTCAGGAAAAAGAAAGACTTATTAAAGTAATTTTCCCGTAATCAACCAGAAATGAAATTACACCCGCGCAAAGCCGGGATGAGTTCGGTGGTAGGTAATAAATAATCAGTTCAGAACACAATTTTTTTTGTGTGGGAAATAATCCAATGACTTCTCCCGCTCTTGGTGAAGCGGGAGGGCGTGTCAGACTTTTACTGACTAAAACCCATCCGGGTTCCTTCAGTTGTTTGTGACAGGGCCGCGGTAACACTCTTACAAAATTTATCCGCGACCAAATTGTGTAAGTTCAAAGAGTATGGTACGGATTGTTTCCCTTGCATTCATTGCTTCATATGTTCAAAAATCCGTCTACTCGACAGCGTAAAACACGCAATGAATGTTGCTAAGTTACTAAAATGAAAGGGAAGAAGTGTGTTTCGTGCTGTTAAAACAGATACGCATTTAGGGTGCTGTTTAAGGGCTTTACTTTTCCAATGCTCTTTACAACTATAACAATGTTACCTAAGTATGTGGTAGTGATAATTGCCTACAAGATTGCAGAACAATCGTAAATAGCGATGCGCTAAATTTTCTTTTGATTAGTCGTTACCCATTGACTGGGTTGTGAAGGTCAAATAGGAGACTGCGTCGTAGAAGAAGCAGGATAGTATTTGTCATAATAATTAAGTCATCTTGCCCAGCATCTTCGAGTGTTGTTCGACTGGAAGACGAACGTTAATTTTTTGGGTTATGATGTGGTAACTATTACGATATCTTGGTTATTGGATGCGATACAGTCCATTACCTACATGTCGACCCCTCCTTGCTTCGGAGAACACATTACACCGTTTTCCCGGTCGTAATTTGTAAATTTTTTGGGTTATGATGTGGTAACTATTACGAAATCTTGGTTATTGGATGCGATACGGTCCATTACCTACATGTCGACCCCTCCTTGCTTCGGAGAACACATTACACCGTTTTCCCGGTCGTAATTTGTAACTAGACCTTTTAAACAATCGTTACGGGAGAAGCCATGGAGCCAAATGTGTTCTCCGGTAAGGGCCTGGACTCATCACCACGGCGCGGCGCCGCCACCGTGAGATGGCACGGTGCCGTGTACGGTGCGCCGCACTCACGGCGCACTTGCACGCCAGTTGATCTTTTCGCTGTCGCTAAGTTCGCACGTGGTAGTACAAAGAAATTAGATGAAAATATAGATGTTGACTTGTTTATTAATTAATATGTCGTTCGTGGTCTTTATCTAGACAAAAACTCTTTGGCACTGTGTTTTCGATGGGTCCATAACCTGGGTCCACCACCGTTTTTACGGATTTCCAGATAGGCCACTGCAATTTATTAACTGGGGGCAGATGCTCTGGCGGATTAATAAAGTGAAATTCACATCTCTCGTCAGTTGCGTTGTCTTTCGAGACCACTATTGATTACTACTCACTGTGACCTTTATTCATACCTTTATTTTGTTCATGCCGAAAGGTCAAACCACACTGCGCATGGCGATGCGCACTATATTCTGGGGACTGCGTTTTACAGCACTTTGCCTCAAATAGGATGGTTTAATTTTATACTTTGTCGACTTATGCTGAAATGTTTCAGAAATAAAGAAGAAGAATTCAAGACTGAGCAAAGCGAGTTCGAAATTTTTCTCCCCACTTTAAATAAGCGATTGACAGAGGGGCCAAGAGGGTGTCATGCTCTGCCGCAGAGCCACCATACAACGACGGCTTATTGGCAAAGATACACTGGTCATGTCAAAACTCCAGACGCTCGTACATCGACGCTGAGTTGCCGCCTGTCGGTTTTTTATCGGTTACATTTCGGGGAGTGTGCGATGGAACTGCACAATTTGATTCAGCGCCATCGGTACGTGGTGGACATCCCACCAATACGCACAAAGCGTTTTGCTAATACTTTCATTGTGCGCACAGCTAAGGAGTGGAATTCTGTGCCGGAGTCTTTGTTTCCTGATATTTATTATTTATCTTTAATATTTTTAGGCTCGCCCTTGAGCGCCTTTGCCCAATATTGACCGATTTTTAGTCTCACTTGACACAAACTTATAAAACTGTACTTTCAAATATATAATGCTTATGGGCCATATCAATATTAACATGGCTTCCGGGAAACTCGACACCCATACACATATTTATCTGAATATTTGCTCATCTAATGCACTTTTACCAGCTCACTATCATCACAGTGGCTCTTGCTTGGACCATATCATTCTAAGATAAAAAAATCCATCAAAAACTGTAAAATAAAGCCAGGTGGGCTGTAGCAGACGTATATTCATGAAACAAGACTGCGTGGTAATCTAACATAATATTTCTATTAAATCAATTAAATGATTTGCAGGTGAAAACTCGATTGAATCTAAAAACATGACTTGACATCACCAATCAACAACAATTTAAAATTGACAAGTACCATTGATTGAAATAAAGACTGAACATAAAATTTTCTGTTCCAACACACCACGTGTTGAAATGAGGTTTGATTATCAAACTCATTTAAGTCCTGGCTGAACAGAATATCAAACTCAATCTAAAACCACACACTCAAAAACCTTGCATATGATAAAGTTTCAACATATTTCTATTAACAACCTGTATATTATAAATTTCAACATTATATCTCCCACTTAAATCATCTGAACAATCGTCTAAAAAAGTTATGAAATATCGGTTTAAAGATTCTTTATTTATTCTAAAAGAACATACATTGTTCACTTAGCGAATAAATACATGACTAAGGTTAGTGTAGTCTAGTAGCTAACAGTTTTGTTTTCTTAATGTAGGTAGGTACGATGTCGACATTGTTATAGTGAGACTTATAATTATCATTAGCTTAGAAGTTTTGTGTTGTTTGTGACGTACTGTTTGAGTTTTTTAGTTCTTAATACATTAAAAGAAGATATGTTCCTTATATCTGCTGGTAGATTATTATAAAGCAGGACGCCTTCTTAAGTTTGGCAATTCTTCGGGCTGTGTCGGTAACTTTAGTTCTCCTGCGGATATCATCATTTCTGACGTGATTACGCAAGGAAATTCTGAGCATAGCCCTCTCCATTGCCCTTTGGGTGACTGACGGTGCTTTTTGATAAGGCCGATTGTGAGCGACCACGTCTCGGTCCCATAGGTTATCACTGGCAACACACACTGGTCATAGACTTTTGTCTTGAGACATTGCGGTAAATTGGACGAGAAGATACCACGCAAGTAGTTGTAAGTTGGGGTTTCTAGATCAGATCTAGCGATCTGATCTAGAAGCCCCCAATTTACACTTTTCATCTATTCAAACAATATATTTTGTTTAACATCTATTTTAAAGCCCAGTTATCAACTGCATCACTTTGTATCTATTCATACTCAGATATAACTTTTCATTTGATTAGAATTGAATTGTTTTTCAATCTGATTTAAATAGAAGGAATTTCAGGTTCTGGCAGCATCTGGTAGCATATTATGTCTTCTGAATCAGGAAACACTATATCACGCATTATTCTTCTTGTTACTAATTTAACGAAAGGCGGAGGATTTGATGACCTTACAGCTGTTTTTTCAGAACCAGGATGTACATTGCCAACTCGAACAAATGTTAGGAGCTTATTGTGATCACTCTTTAGAGTGAGATATCGCGTATTTTCAAAGGTGGATTTTACTGAGTTTTGCTCTGTCTTGTTTGTATTGTCCTGAAGTTTTGATGAACTGGTGTTTATTATTTTCTGGTCAATCATGTCTTGAGTAAATAGAATCTCACCACTAGCATTCTTCAAAATAAGTTTAGAAATGCCTTCAGAAGTATATTTCACTGAATCTTGCATTGTAGCTAATATAAATTGAATAGCAATTTAATTTATTTTAAGTTGTTTAATCAGTTTATGATTCAACCTTTTAACTTCAATTGTAGGAATCGAATGTCCCATAAAATGACTGTAAGTGTAATTTATAGTTACTTGGGACTCCATTGCTATTGCATTGCATTAATTAGCTTATTCAGCAGACATTCGATGTATCCCCTCCACTTTAGAATAATTTTATATCTTTGTTTCTTTAAAAAATAGACGTTTTGATTTGTCAACATAATCTGTTCCTTTTACAGAATTTAAATAAAAGCAATCAGGAAAAAATATAGCATGTTGCATCCAAGGATCATCGATAACACAACTCCCAATCTTCGATAACACCTCCACACGAAAAACACATAACTTTATCGTTTAGACTACTTCCACAGTAAAAAAAACCTGCATCAGCCATTTCCATCACCAATCTTCGTTTTAAATCTACTGTAGTCCAATAATGTCTGAATGAACATAATCGAATTTTATATTCGTTATATATTTCATATCGCGGGCTGGAATAATTTTGAATCATTTTATGAGTCTTGATACGGGTATTTATACAAGTATAATGAAGTCTTGTATCTGGTGTTGTCAATTTATAAAGATGTGCTGCGAGTCATACCTTACGGGGGGCAGGACTTACTTAATGACTTTTTGTTTTTGGTTTCTATAGATATTTTCTAACGTATTTGTTATGTAAAAAAAAACAAGAAAACATTTACTCAAAAAGCTTTATTCATATCCATCATCATATTATCCTTAACTTCTAAATTACTGTTAAAAATACTTTTATGTTCAATCCACTTTTTTAAACACGTAACATTTTTTAAAGCACATACATTCGAATGATACACACAGCTAAATATTATATTACTAGACATTCCATAATCATCAAATAATTTCTGTAAACGTGGACAGTTCTTATCTTCTAAATTATATATTTTATCATGTTTTACAATGTTTTTTAACCACAACACTTTTTCACATCCTTTAACGTAAATGTTTTTATTTTCCAGATAAGGTACAATATATCGATGTAAGTTTAAGTATGGTATAAAACCCTCTTTAAAGAAAATGTTTCGGTTTCTCTCTATCCAACTTACTTGCAATCTTTCTTTCTTTGTAAGTTTGTAAAATGGGAATGGTGGTTTTACTAATAATACCATAACTTGATTTCCACATGCTATTGCTATTTCTTTCACGATAAACTCGTTACTTTCCGTCTTAAACCCTTGCACATCGACTATAGCGTTCATAATAATTTCTTTACAATACCAGTTAAGGGTTTATATTCGAATAAACGATCGTTGATGATTAGACAATAGGCAGATGTATTTTCTGGTATGTCTTCAGAACTTTCTATTTCCAGTCTCACATCTACAGCCCCAGATTTCAAAACTTCGTTCTGTCTTGAGCAATCAATTACAAATAAAGGAGCTTTTTCTTTAAACTCGTGCAAATCAAGCATCGGTTCAGATCGGGTGTTATAATAAGACTGACGAAATTGGGTAAACATTTCGTATAATATATATAATACTTATCTTCAGAAAATTTTGCATTAACCGATTCGTATGGATAATATTGAGAATTTAGAAAAAGAGTAACATTAATTAATTTACCATGGTCAAATATTGAACAGTCTCTAGTTTTAATATTTTTTCTATTTGTCTGCAAACCAAAGATCACATATCTTGGTTTTTCGAGTTGTGAAGCAGTCTTAACAACCCAGGAATGTTTTGTAGTTCTAGGTAACAAAGGGTATTCGTACAAGTCCCAATTTCTAAAAACTATTTGTATAGGACGGTCTTTTTCTAAATTTTTAAGTAAAGTTAACCTTTCCCGATCTGAAACTTTTATATGAGGCACACGCCATTGCAGTCTCTTCATATTTATTTCAATGGAGTCATTATTATCAAGTGTGACACTATTAAGATTCGAACTGCTTCTTTTGAGTATAAGTTCATGTTTACAGTTAATTATAATTTTATTATAATCTTCCGCAAATCCTAAAACTTTATTTTGGGGTATCAGGGCACTAAAAATGCCATCATTATCTTTTACTCCGTTCAAACCCCAACCCCAAATAGCAGCAGCCTTACTTTCCCCCTCGTTCATAGATACATATGATTTTAAAGTTGTAGTAATACCTGCATTTTTTATTCGGTCTATCTCAACACCGTTAATTTCATATCGAATGTCTTGAAATAGAAATGATATATAATTATTAGTAAAATTAACATTCTTTCGTGTTAGTTTTCCTGCTGCAACCGCAGTGGCTCGACCTTCAACGTAAATGTAGCTGGCTGAAGGTAATACGTACAAATTTTGCTGATTTATGGCTATACGTATTTCATCATTTTCATTAAAACTGTTGCTATATGGATTATAAGTATGATACTCGTAACTCACTATAGAGTTATCGAATTGCGGTGAATCATTTATGTCAAGAATACTCATAATTTAAAGCCCAAGGCTTGAAGAAATAACCTATTCTCTTTAGTGATTTTATTTATTCTTCGTGTATGTCTGCGTCTTCTGACGATTAGAGAATGAGTAACGTTATTCACATTGGCGCTTGATTTTATATTATACACTATCATGATTCGGCTATAACCTAATCGACATTCGCCTCTTGTGACAGACAATATTAAAGTGAGCCAGACATATTTTTTAAAGTAATTATTTTGAAGAATGCTTTTTCCAAAACTCTAAGAAATTTTATGCATAAATGTCCGCAATGAAATAAGTTATTATTTTGAAAATTATTATAGTTATAATGGATGTCGTCAGAACCCACATAACGAATAAATTCTATTGGCGGTTTCAAGTTTCCGTAACTATCGAAGTATTCAACATATTTATTTAATATTACATAGGCTACCCAATGTGTACCAGAATTTTTCGAATTATCTAAATTAATGATGCCACACTCTCGGGAAAACGGAGATCTTGGTAACGTATCTCTCATATACACTCCACGAAAATATGGGATGTTTTCCGTAAAATGTATGATATCTATATTAGTAAGAGCACGATTAGGTAGCCTACGAATTCGTTTTTTTTCTTCAAATTGACTAATTGAAGTCCATTCTTGCAACGGTTTAGCCACAATCCGTTCCCAATACATACACCTTCCACTTTCTTTTGATGTCTTTCCATTTCTTCCAAACGCTTTTTTGCAACCTTATATTCGTTGATAGTTTTGACTATTCCAGCAATTCCACTTGCTATACTTCCAGCAGCAGATAAGCCAGCAAATATAGGAATTAAAGGTAAAACACCACCGGACTTAGGAATGGGTATAATACGGGGAAGTTTCGCAGATGAATCACGAGTTAACTCCTTAGCAGCAGCGTATGCCAATTCTATGAGTTTTTTCTTACACTTTGGTTTTAATTTTTTTACACATTTTTTTGTGTGGGAGATTATATTTTTAAAGTTTTTTTTGATACCATATCCAGAACTCACTTTTGATAGCATTACATTTTTAACTAAATTAGCAGCAAGTTTTTCTCCTGTGCTTGCATCAGAAGACTGAGCGCGCTTTTTCGCCATCTTTAGTAATATTATATCTGCTTTGTGACGATCTTTCAAACTTTTGGAATTATTATACGCTATATCGTGATGTTTGCAATATTCGTCTAACTTGTCAACACCTTTATCACCTCGAGCCAGTCTTTCACCTAATCTAGTTCCTGGACCACAATAATTACATCCCGGTAAATGGAGTTCAAATGGTAAATTATTAATTAAATTATTGATAAGTCCTTCTCCTTTCATGTATACAAACAGAATGGGGGGGCTTTATCAGATCATGATGTTATATTGGCAAAACACTTATAAAACATTTGTATCCTCAATCCAACTATTTTCGCAAGATGATAACCCCAACCATTTCACGAAAACTTTTCTGCCTTTTCGTTTCAGAACTTTTTCAACAAGGTAAATGTCAGGATGTTTAGCTTTTTGTAATTCTTGTTTGTAAAATGCTCCTAAAATAGGTTGTTCTTTAACATCTTTTAATAAATATGTAACAGGATTTGTGTATTGAACTTCACTGATCTGAAATATCTCTGTTGACCAATTAGTAGTGTAACCTTTTTCAAAACAACCCTTATGTTTACTTATCCAAACAAAATCGCCTGTCTGAAACTTATGATATTTTATTGGTGTTCGATTTTGATTAAAATATCTCTTTAGTAGTTTAGTTTTATTGTTATGATTAACTTGAGCAGGTGGTAAACCAATTGTTCTATGTATTGTATGATTATATTCATTAATGACATTTGCAAGTGTCCCGTCAGTCCATTTATAATTCCCCTTGAAACTAAATTCCTTGAAAAGCTTACTCTTTATCGTCCTTATTAGGCGTTCTACAATTGAAGCCTTTTTCGTTGAATAAGTGGAGTAGTGGTTAATAGAATTGTTTGTTAATATTTTTTTAAAACTTCTGTTGTAAAATTCTTTTCCTAGATCTGTTTGCAAGTTTCTAGGGATCCGTTTTTCTCTAATCAATAACGTATTGAAAGCTTCAGATACTGTTTCTTTATTGTGGTATAGCCCAGGCATATTTAGAGAATCCATCAATGACAACTAAAATGTATTTGCTGTTGTTGTTGAATTTGGAGAAACTTTGCATATCCATTAAATCAGCTTGCCAAAGATCATCAATATCTTTTAATATCACATGCCTTCGAGGAAAATGTATTCTTGCACTTCTATGAATTTCGTTTACAATATCTCTTTTCACTTTGCTCATTCTTCCAACTGTTACTTCTGAACTATAGAAATGTACTGAGTTTCAGTTTAATATGGTGAGTCTTTTTATTCTTTTATAATACCTGCTTCTTTTAACTCTTCAATGATTGATAAGATTTCGTTGTCAAGATTAGTATTGCCTGCAGTTTTAGATGCGATCAAAAGTTTAAGTCTGTCCACTAATTCATTAGGATCATCCCAATAAACAAGTTCAGTATTTTTTTTATATTTTTTAAGATACGGCAGACCAGCACCTCGTTTTTGTTTAGATTTAACTTCTGTAGGTTCTTGTAAGCGTTTACAAGAATCGGGAAATAACGGTTTGACAATTTGAGAATATTTTATGCCTTTATCACCTTTAACTTGACCTGCAGGGTCAAAGTCTCTTTTATGAGCATTAGTCGTGACGAGTATTTCTTTGTAAACCAATTTATCTTTTAAATTGACCAAACTTAAATCAGGTTTTTTGCGAAGCAATAATTCTTTCAGACCGGGTGTTATTGTATACTGTTTATTAGCTATGCGAATATTATACACTTTACCAGAGTTATCTTGGGTGGTAAAGAATGTAACTGTTGTATTGCCGATCATATGCTTATTATTCTCACTACGCACGCCAAATGGTATATTCATATCATCATATATTTCAAAGATATCTTCTTTTTTCAACGACACATTAACTTTTTCTGATTCAGACGTGTTACCTTCTTCGTCTTCTGAATAAATTTTTTCTAAAGAGCTTAATTCATCAGATGATTCATGTTTGTACATATTATGAGATACACAGTACAGTATCAGTATTTTTGGGTTGGTCATCAAATGTATCCTCATTTTTTATTATAGAAACTTCAGATGAGTGTCGGTATTAAACTCATAATCTTTCATTGGTTTCACTTTTTCCTTTATAGCGTCTGCAGACTTTATTAATTCATCTGTGATGTTGCGGTCCATTATACGACTTATACTCGGAAGTATTTATGCTCAAATGAATTGTGTTTTTTTTGCATTCATAATTTATATAACCATTAATCAAAATAAATAAAGTTGTCAAAGGACTGTCTATATCTGCCTTTGTTTAGTTCACAATCCTTAATAATAGTCAAAAAATCATAAGGATGCATCCAGATTTTAGAATACATAATCTTTGAATTTAGAGAACTCCATATCAGAACTAACATGTTCATCATATATATGTTTCATGTTAACTTCATCTTGCTTGAAAATTATCAAAAAGTTAACATTGTCTCGTAATAACTGCTTTGGTATTTTTGAATACGTTTGAGATAAATAAAAACAATCTATACTTCTATGTCTGCCCATTGTGAAATAATTTCGTATATTAATTTGCTTTTCGCAAACCACATCATCAAAAATGATAATAGAATTTGGTAATGCATCATTAGGATGAATAACTTCATCGTCAAAGTTAAATATAAAAAGTTTTACATCGGGCACCCTTTTTAAGATCTGACTTAGAAACGTATATTTTGGTTGAAAGCTAGTCTTGGAATACAAGTAAACATTTTTAAACTTTAAACCGTTTTTGTGAACTAACAAACTAAGCATGACGTTAGTTTTTCCGCAATTCGAAGGACCACATATTATACATCTTATATTATTTGGTAGAAGAGCACTGTGCTTTGCGTGTAGCTTATTTTCCTTCACCTCTATATTTTTAACTTCTAACGAAACGGGTTGCTTGACCCACTTCATGTTAGTATCTGCCAGAAAAATAATATGTCCTAGTATTTATAATGCTTATCAGTAACGCTAAGTAATTATAATTCCTATTATTCAGATCATTAATGTTTTTTTTAGCATATATGTTCGTCCAATATATTCACAACTAAATAAAATTATCGTATATAGTTCGACAAAATCTATACAGATAATATTATATTTTATTGGCAAAGAATTATTAATAAAACACCGAATAGAGTCCAAGTAAGTATGTATTAAATAACAATATTATTATAAAATTAAATTAATTAAACAAAGTAAGTGTTCGCGCCGCAAACCAGTTACGGGCGCGGGGGTGCCACCACACCGAGGGGGGATCGCCGTCGCCACAGCAGACCGGCGCGCGCGCCGGTATCAGCCACCAACCGCCTGCCAGAGCGAACGACCAACGTCTCCAAACCTTGTAAACCTATACCTAAAACTAAGCAAATATAAAACTACCTAACCAAAAGTCTGTGTTTGGACTTCGCCCGAACATAAGTGGCGACCGTGACAGGACTCCGAGGGCTTGCAGAGCATCAGAGGTCAACACCAAAAGGGAGTAAGCCCGTTCCTTTATTCCTTCCAATTTTTCCGTATGCCTACTTACTATTTTCCAACTTCTATTTGCTGTGCTAAGTGAATGCTAACCGATCAAAGTGTCAGAAGGTATCTAGCTTATCGCGTATCTTCCTATTGTACTTATTATTTAAACGGTAATTCACGCTTAATAGACAGCTATGGTAATAATTTCCACTAAAAATTATTAATTATCAATACAGGCCGGCCGATTCACGTTCACACTCCATTTTCCATTTATTTTGCAGCCTATTTTGCATAAAACATTTTGTTGAAAGTACCTACCTACCTAATTACGTTACCCAAGTACTTTTCTACGCCTATTTTGCTGAACCTAGATTACCTAGTTTGCATCTAGCTTTATCTATCTTTCTGTCTATTGTTTTGCGACTATTTTTGTCGCTATATAATCAATCAACAATTGTGTAAAATAATTAAGCCAATTCGTAAAAATAGTTTATTCAAAAGTAAAATTCCTTTTTTAAATTTAAATAAAATCACCTACCCCGTTTAAAATATAAAAATTAGTAAATAACCAATTTATTTCGCAATTTTAGAAAATTCTACGAACTTCTAACGACCCTGCTGACCCTACGTTCGTGCTTGAGCGGGTGGTGCCCGGTGCCCGCGCCGTGTCGGTGCCGCCTCCGCGCTCTCGCGCGTGAGTCCCCCAAGCGCAGCCGGTGCAGCGGTGTGTTGGCGTGCTCGGCGCCTCGGCCTGTACTCAACCACCGCGCCGCGCCGTTTTTTCTCGTGTGCTGCTCCCGGTTGACGGGCTCGGCAGCGGCTGTGTGGAGGTACTGTCGGTTGGATTGTTTGTTAATTTATTTGTGTTTATCTTTAATTTTGCCCCACTCATTAATTAAAATGGCTGAAAAGGAATCGACCACGAGAGTAAAGAGTCCGCTTTCACTATTAAAAATAGATTCGACCGGTAAACCCGATGTAAAAGATTATTTAAAATCTCTAATTAAAAAACGTGCGGGGTTTCGAAGTCGACTAACAGTTTTGAAGAATTTTATGGAAAAATATAAAATGTCTGACATTACCAGGGTATCAAACTTGGAGATGAAAGAAATTTCTTTGAGATTAAATCAGTTAAAAGAATTAATGTCTAACTTTGATCGTGTACAAGCAGATATTGAAGAATATTCAGATAATTTGGATGAACAGATTTCAGAACGAGATATTACCGAAACTGAGTTTTTTACACAAATAGCTTTTGCTCAAGAGTTGGTCGATTTGCTTTCAACTAAAAATAAAGAAAGTCACGCCTCTAGTGGAGCAACCTCGGGCTGTTGTCATGGTCATAATAATGATTCAATTCGGCTTCCAATTATTAATCTACCCACTTTTGATGGTAGTTATGCCAAATGGCTTGAATTTAGGGAGACTTTTAAAACCCTTATCCATGACAACGACTCGATTGCGCCCATCAATAAATTTCACTATTTACGAAATTCTTTACAATCTGGTGCCAGTGTCGTAATTAGATCGTTGGAATTTGTCGCGAGGAATTATGAGCTTGCTTGGGATACATTGTGCAATCGATACAATAATAAAAACATTCTGATCAATAACCACTTGAACGCATTGGTTAACTGTAACATTATACAAAAGGAATCTTTCAAGGCTTTGCGGTATTTAATTGATCAGGTGTCTAAAAACTTAAATGCTTTAAATACGTTGGACGTTTCTACCGATAATTGGGACCCGCTGGTGATATTCTTGGCTTCAGCTAAGCTAGATCCTAGGGCTAGCAACAAGTGGGAAGAATACAAAGGCAGATTGACTAACCTACCCACTTTAGATGATTTTAGAAGTTTCATAGAAAATAGGGCTAATGTTTTAGAAACCGCTAGCTTTCGCAATTTAGAAAACAAGTCGACCCAAGGTAATAATAATAACAAAGAAAGCAGGACCACTAAATCTTTTGCTACCTTCACAAATGATAAGGACTCGCAGCATTACAGAACCTGTCCCGTTTGTGATCAGCCTCATCTCGTGCACCAATGCAACAAGTTTAGAGCGTTGAGTGTTGAGGATAGGTTAGACGAGGTTTCAAAACACAAGTTGTGTACAAATTGTTTGCGAAGTGGACATACCAACGCTCAGTGTAGTTTAAAGGGGTCTTGTCGTTCCTGTAAGAAAAAACATAACACATTATTACACAAAGGTGACACAAATAAAGTACTTACCGATTATTGCGAGTCTTCTAGTCTACCTGTTAGCTTAGCTGCGGTCTCCTGCGGACAAGTCCTCCTATGTACTGCAAAGGTAGAAGCTATTAATAAACAGAATAAAACAACTTACCTTGCTCGCGCGTTACTAGATACTGGCAGTCAGTCGTCATTCATCACGAAGAACCTAAAAGAGAAATTAGGCCTTTCAACTGAAAGTATAGATATATTAAACGTATCAGGCATTAACGGAGTGGCTTGTCCTATAACAGAGCGGTGTCAGGTGAACATTAAATCACGCACTAGCTCTTTCACAAAAAATATCAATTGTTTTGTTGTTCCGAAGGTGACTGGCAATTTACCTAATGTTCAAGTTGATGTTAAGAAATTAGGCCTACCTGATAATGTAACTTTAGCTGATTCAACGTTTTACAAACCTTCGGAGATAGATATTTTGCTGGGCGCTGATCATTTCTTCGACATTGTTTCTTCTAATAAGATTGCGCTAGGTGCAAATAACCCTATCTTGCTAGAAAGCGCCTTTGGATGGCTAGTAGCTGGTCCAATAGGTCATAGTCCCAACAACAACACCCAATGCAATTTTGTGCAAACCCAATCGTCACTTCCAGACATCCATAATTCTACACAAGAAATCCAAACGCACTACAAGACATCCATAACTCTATGCAAAATATCCGATCGTCACTTCGAGACATCCATAACTATATAACAAAAATCTGTGAGGTAGAACAATTACCCTCAGAAAATAGTATTCCTTCGACAGATGTACAATTTCTTGAATCGCATTTCGTAACCAGTACCCATCATTACCTGAGGGTCAAACTTCAGTCATGATGCCACTTAAAGAGTTTGCTAAAGAGACTCCAGGCAGTTCATTTCCTATGAAACGTTTATCGCTAGAAAAGAGATTGGTTAAAAATCCTACTCTAAGGCAACAATATTCTGAAGTTTTGAAAGAATGTAAACACAACAAACAACAAATGTTTACAATATAAATATTCTACTTAAATCGCCGCATAAGAGAACTATATACAAAAAATATATGTTTGTCGCATCAAGGCTGGCCGATAGATGCAAACCATCGGGAAGTCAGGATGTATTCCCTTAGGTAAAGACATCGTGTGTGGGCCAGGTCGTTGGGTACAATCGTGAAAATGAAATCACACAAATTATTCGATACACTGAGTATATTTCAAACAGACACAAGTTACATTCTTGCTTACTAATATTACGGATCGACACTGATTCTACGACGTGTTAGCTCTACGGCTGTCAGTACTCAACTGCCAGTACATTATAGCTCAACTGCTAAATTCTATTATCCCCACCACGCAAGTGGTTAGAGAAAGCGCGCCAAAGCGTAGTTGTTCTTGCTTTGCCGCCAGATGGCGTGCTTGCGATTTGTTTTGACGTCCGTACTATTGATTAAACCCGACACGGCCATCCTGCGAGACAGGCGTCCTCGTCTGTTCCTCATTGTCAGGTTCTAACAGTGTATCGAATCATGTGGAAATCCTCAATGGATGTCCTCAGCCCTTGGGGAAAGCTGAGGGGTCTGTCAGACTCCTACTGACTAAAACCACATGGTGTTCTCTAGGCCGTAGTTCTCTTGAGAGGCGAGCGTGGAACACACACGTCGCCTTCTCAGGCCTCTCTCAGGTGACAGATCCCCAAATCTATCACCCGCAGGCTTCATCATCTTGTCCTCGCTCCAGGCCACCTCATGTCGTGTTGCGCCACACGTCCTCTTAGTCTACTCCGACCCGCCAGTCTCCCATCATACAAGGGATGTTTTTCTGAAACACAAAATTTCCAAACAGTATTCACTCGTCCAACCCTGAAGCATACTCTAGGTGAGTGAGGAAACACTTTAAATCAATCAAACATGATCATTTAAATGTCTCCTTTCACCTTTGCAAGGAAAGAGTAATTCTATTTCCAATATAAAGAAAATAGTAACTCAATCATCGATTTGGTACCTAAAAGCACCCAATCATAGTGATTACAAAGTCCAAGTACCACTGATAGTCATTAATCTCAAATTAAATCCAGCAAAAGAAACCACCAGGTGTCTTATTCACGATATTTAGCTATCTTATAGCTCTCTTAGCAATCACAATTGCTCTACTCGCACATCTCCACGATGTAGAGTCAACTCAACTCTCTGAACTCAAAACTGTTCACACAGAGATTTAGTCTGTCTTATGTTACGTCAACTCATTATCTACTATCTCAATTGGTACTTGAGCTTTGCGTGTCTTACTAACACAATCTACGCAAAGTAATCAAAATTAGAAAATCAAAATTATTTCAATTTTCGTAATGAGGGCTTGACGATTCGAACGTCATCAAAATGATCATGGTGACCTCACCAAACGCATGACTACGAGTTTACTTTCTTTTAACCTCATGACTCAATAGGAACTTTCTGTAAGGTTCCTAACACGAACATGAATTTTCCCACCAGACATAGTGTCACACAGGTTTACCGCCAGCCATACAGGCCACACAGACCTACCGTTGCCATACAGGCCTACCGTTGCCACACAGGCCAACAGTTGCTACACAGGCCAATAGTTGCCACACAACGCTCGGCTATTCCTGACCAAACTAGATTATTGGGTTTGTGAAAATAAAGATTTTAGAACCCTACTCTTTAAACTAAACCGTTACCCTGGGCCATGTACCACAGTCATTCCAAACAAACTTTAAAACTTATTCTGCAGCAAAAACTGCCAAGCTTACAGAAACTCTCGAGTAAAACCTCTAACGCCACGGCTCTATAGCCGACTAGCAATTATATTGCTCTCACACAACGGTCTCTCTAGACCCCGACCTCCGCCAGAATCCACTGGTACGGTCAAACATAATATGGCTGATAGACTCAATTACTCGACACCTTAAGCTTGCTCATCATTATCAAAATCCTTTTGACATCAACATCGACTGGTACATAGCCCGCTGGCATCTTTCTTAACCTACAGTGTGCATACTTGTAGGTCCTAAGCGTACCTATTTAAAGCTTTCGGTGTATAACGCTCACCATCCTGTCATAATCACCTATCGCGGACTTAATACAGGGCCTATTTAGTTTTCGTACTAGAGATTCCCACACAACACTATTCATCAGAAAAAAGGTCCGACGATCAACAAGTTCAACAACTAAACAAAGTAATAGTAACAATGCTGTTACAGTTTGTTATAATTCAAAGGCAATGTATACTCAACTCATGAAACTTCTTCAAAAACCCATCGCCACATGTTACGCATGAGGTGCGGTCCAGAATTTGTCTAATGAGCAGAAATGTTAATCAGATTTGGTTTCACTACTGTCATCAACTATGACGTTGATTCTCAAGAAACTTGGTGATCGAGGATCCTTCTCGCAAGATCCGCGCCTTTTACTCAATGATCTTGGAACATACCGACTGTTAATTAAGCCTGATAATATTTGCTTCTTAATAGCTCGTGTGAAGGGACTTCACGAATAACTCGGATCAATATCGTTAAAATCAGATTATCAACAGTAACCCTTTACTATCGCTCACCAACTCAGTTTTCATGCAATAAAAACTGATTGCGAGATCTAGTGCTATCATAATATTACTTTGAAAGTAAGCAAGTGAATTCAAATCTGAAGACGGCTGTGTAAGTCGTAACGCAACAAGATCCCTTCTGAGTTCAGGTAAATGAACAGTACCGTTACTAACTCGATACAATTTCGATGCCACTACGACATTACTAACTCGCTTTGCCACTGAAAACGACTAGTTGTTCAGTCATTTTGGATATCTCATCCTAAGGTTCGTACTAAACCTAATATTGGAACTAGGAAAGTACTAACTAGCCAATAGGAAACTCATTAGCTACTTGCTTTTTACTAAGTGTGTCTCAATTACCTAGTGATAGTGCTAGATATAACCACGACCAACACAATGGTCAAACATGAAAACTTAAAACTCGAAGTAGCATCTCTTCACTAGAGAACCTTCGACCACACTATCGAAATAACATGGAAGCGACTCACCGAGTATTCCATTCCAAATTTGCGCGCGCTCCCGACCTCACAGCTGTGGTCATAGCGTTCGACTACCACCAGCGAACTGCTAGCCTGCCATCGGTCTTAACCTCTCCGACGTTGACACGTCAACCTTCGCGCTCAGCATCTGAATCGCTAGCCTGCAGCAGAGGCTTCAGGCTGCGACACAATATTGTATCTGAAACATGAAAAACATTACGAGAGTATATGTTCACACGGTTATCTTAACCATACACAGCTTTGATGGAAATTAACCTAAACCAATCAATCTGCCTAGCCTTTTCCCAACTACATTGGGGTCGGCTTCCAGTCCTACCGGATTCAGCTGAGCACCAGCGCCCCCCATGGAGTGACTGCCTATCTGAGGTACTGGGAAACACGGCACCTCTTGGCAAGATCGGTGCCAGACGTCAGGCCTCCGACTACCCGTAACGACTGTCAAAGATCTCCAAATGACAGCCGGGACCAACGGCTTAACGTGCTCTCCGAGGCACGGAGGAAATCCAGTATGTTGAAATGGTCGCCCATCCACGGACCGACCTCGTCAAGCGTTGCTTAACCTTGATGATCGACCAGTGCGGCTGTTATTATTTAGCCACGAGCTTCTAGTAGTAGTAGTTACCTAAACCGGCATGGCCAAACAGGTTATTATGGACACCGAATTTGAGTGCAGAGTTCCTGTCCAAAACATGAACCACACATTAGTGTCCCAAGTGCCCAGGTCGCTGTCGCTAGTCGATGGGCTTTAGAGAATCCAATGAATGCCATAGCGTTTTAAGTCGCAATTAACGAGGCCTGGTAGAGTTTACCACTTTTAAGATAGTTTGGCCCTACGACCACAAAAGAAGAATACTATGCTTCTTCTCAAACTTTGCTAACTCTCACTACATAGAACTATCACACTACAAAACTATTCAAAATATTTCATTTGGAATTATAATATTTTCCAGACTGAAGTGTAAGGTAGGTACGTTATTTTCCAGACTAAAGTGTAAGGTAGGCACAATATCGTTCTAAGGCCGTCGGCGTCGTAACCATAGTCGGCCAAGGCTAGTCAAGGGTCACTGCCAGTGCTAGCAGAATAATAACTCTTCAATAACACCAAAACTTGACCAGCGATAACTAACATGAGAGTATGGACCGAACACGGGCCACCCCGACAATCCACTGGCCGCCATACCGTACACAAAACCAGAATTTTGAAAAACGAACACTCTTGGCAATAGTCATAACAAAATGAAAACGACTCACCAGATTTGCATAAAGATCAGTGCGTGGATCTTTCCATACGTCCACACGCGTCTCCTTGACCTGTCCAGCTCCTTGGTTGTTGCTAACCTCCTTGCTGCTCCGTTCCCGACTCGCTTTTTATTATTCATGACTGAGGGTAGTCTCAACTGTCACCGCGACTCTTTTGCAAGAATGTAACCATTTTCACTAACATTGTTTTTACGTGTGATCTCATTAGCACGACCGAATCCCAATTCTGATGTCGCATCAAGGCTGGCCGATAGATGCAAACCATCGGGAAGTCAGGATGTATTCCCTTAGGTAAAGACATCGTGTGTGGGCCAGGTCGTTGGGTACAATCGTGAAAATGAAATCACACAAATTATTCGATACACTGAGTATATTTCAAACAGACACAAGTTACATTCTTGCTTACTAATATTACGGATCGACACTGATTCTACGACGTGTTAGCTCTACGGCTGTCAGTACTCAACTGCCAGTACATTATAGCTCAACTGCTAAATTCTATTATCCCCACCACGCAAGTGGTTAGAGAAAGCGCGCCAAAGCGTAGTTGTTCTTGCTTTGCCGCCAGATGGCGTGCTTGCGATTTGTTTTGACGTCCGTACTATTGATTAAACCCGACATGTTTATATCTTCAATCCAGTGGCGTAGCGTAGGGGGGGCAGCACGGGCGGCACTTTTAGGGGCCGTTAATAGTTCCCAATGAATAATTGTTGTTTTATATTTGGGTTATATATTTTGCCAAGTTTTTCTAATAATATTCACAATGTAGGTAACTTTTGTACGTTTTAATGAATAAACGAAATAAATCTTGTGTTATTCTTGTGTTCAATGTTATATAAAAATCCCAAAGCAAAACACTAACAGTTTTGTACGCAATAGAGTAAATAATCCGTGTTACTAAAGCCTATTGTCTAGCCGTCAAAGCCTTGCATCTTGAAGTAGTCAGCGACTTTTCAACTGCGGCATTAGTTATGTTTCTACGCAGGTTCATGTTACTTTAAGGCAAACCTAACATAATCTATTGCGACAATGGCAAACCCCTAGACGGCGCAAACAATGAGTTGGGCAAAATGTTGTAGTCACGATCCAGTCGTCAGTCAGTGTCAGACTTTGCAGTGAATGAAGGCATACAATTCATTTTAATCCCGCCTATGCTCCCTACTTTGGAGGTATTTGGGAGAGCGAAGTCCGTTCCTCATAGAACCTTTTAATAAACACATTACCCTCCATCGGCAGTCGGGTAAAAACGCGTAGCTGGCAATGCCTATCTGACCTTTGAGGAGTTGGCTACACTTGTCTCACAAATAGAAGCTATCCTCAATCCTCGTCCACTTATCCCACTTTCATCCCATCCCATGGACTTGGACATGGACCCTCTCACTCCAGGGCACTTCCTGATTGGTCGACCCTTAACATCGCTTCCATAGCCGCCTATTAATATCAGGAATCTACACAGATACCAACGCATCGAACAAACTAGGCGCCGCGCCGGGAGTACATGGCTGAGCTCCAACAGCGAGGCAAACTGCCCGCTCTTGCAAGTAGACGACCTGGTCGTCGTGAAGGAGAACAACCTCATGCCACGGCATGGAGCATGGGGAGAGATTCCCAAAGCCTTTATCCAGGACGGGACGACATTTCCAGAGTGACAGACATCTTCGTCTTCCTATGATAACCACTACAAGGGATTTCGAAGATTCCTTCAACGCCCTGGAGGATGTTCGCGCCGCAAACCAGTTCCGGGCGCGGGGGTGCCACCACACCGAGGGGGGATCGCCGTCGCCACAGCAGACCGGCGCGCGCGCCGGGTCGGCCACCAACCGCCTGCCAGTGCGAACGACCAACGTCTCCAAACCTTGTAAACCTATACCTAAAACTAAGCAAATATAAAACTACCTAACCAAAATTCTGTGTGTTCGCCCGAACAGTAAGTTTAAACTGACCAGTGGATTATACACTTACAAATAAGTAATACTTATTTACTATATTTTATTTATTTAAAATATTGTGGCACAATGCCCCCATGGTAATGTATCTACTTGATTTGGTAGTATCTGTCTCTTGTCGTCACTTCTATTGATAACTACTTTATCTACCTCTTGAGAAAACAATACGTGTTTTATTGATTTAATAGTGTTCATTTTGGTTTAAATTTTTTGTTACTCATTAATGCTTTGTTATAATTACATAAACGTAATCGCTTTGTTACATACTTGGTTACACCCTTAGCTTTCTTAATTTCTCCATTTAAACTGTTTATGCAGTAAAGCTTAGCTCTAAGCCCAGTGAATTCAGTAATAATATCACCCCCAAGCTCATCTTTAATAAAAAAAGTTAATTAAAAAAATCAAAAAACCCGACTGCTTAAAAAGCAAACTAAAAAGACGTAAACAAGAAAAAAATCATGCTGTGCAGTCGGAGGATACATATTCGCGAGCTGGCGGACCAAAACTAGATGTATCCTCCGACTGCACAGCATGATTTTTTTCTTGTTTACGTCTTTTTAGTTTGCTTTTTAAGCAGTCGGGTTTTTTGATTTTTTTAATTAACTTTTTTTATTTACAACTTTTTAGATATTTTTTTTTAGAATTAGGTACATTTAAACATATAAGTGTTATATATTTTTGAAATCGCCTCTTAAAATCCTTTATTTTGATACCCCACACGATGGGTTTGAAAGAAAGAAAAATTTTTTCCCCTACAAAATGGCGCCCAAAATCCGCCATTTTTGTTTTTTCCAATATTAATGTAGCCAGTGACACTCGCAGGATTAAGACGAATCGATTGACGTAAGAATCATCAAAATCGGCCTACGCGTTTGGTCTCTAGAACGCCACATAGGAACAAACATACATACATACATACATACATACTTACATACATACATACATACATACATAGACTGATAAACACATTACCCTCCTTCGGCAGTCGGGTAAATAGGCCTGGAATTTTTGAGGCTGGTCTGCATTTGTGCTATGCCTTGATTAGTAGTATAGATGTAGGCCTACCTTGCCTCCTCCTTCAGAGGCGACAAGGTGGCGTGGTCTTGAGGGAGAGCGCACGGTCGTGTAGATCCTCAAGGCAAGTCTGGTAGTTTTCCTTCACGTGGTTGCCGCCCTGTTATTGGTCTAATTCCCTAAGAATTAGACGTAACTGAAACTGCTGGGCGACTTATCGTAGGGGTGGCGAGGTCATGCCCCTGGGTGTCCACCATCGAACAAGACCAGATGTTGGATAGCAATGACCTCCCGCGTGTTTGTGCCGTGCGCGGGGACCCGTACGGGGGGATGAAGGAGTCCTGGTGGTTGAGTGGAGCAGGTTTGCACACAACACGCCACTTTGGTCTGGATTTCCTCTTACACGGGAGGTCGTGGGGTAGCTACCCACAATCAATCGGCTGAGGCATCCCATTAGCGGGCTGTCATGCGAGGATCGGTTTGGTGGGGGTTGGCAGTCGGCGTGGCGTGAGGTTGCGGGATGAGCTGCGACATAGTCTCGTGTCGTCAGCAGTCTCGTGGCCTTCCGCTGCGTGCGGACTCGTCATACTGTCATCAAACTGGTCCTATACTGAAGGAGTAGCTCTGGCGTCACTCGTAGAGTGAGTGACGTCCCCGACTTGAGGGCTCCGCGGCGGGTGGAGAGCTCCGACGGTGAATAAAAAGAATTCATTAACTATGAATAATGAGACAATTTCACACACAAAAAACCAATCAGCCTGCGTCCTCGGATGCGCCAACAACAACAAACACAACTAAGGCTGCGTCCTCGGATGCGCCTAACACAAAAAAACTTACGTCGAAGGATGCGCCCAGGCGACAACCGCCCAAGGCTGCGTCCTCTGACAAAACCAACAAACCAAAACTTTCGGCTGCGTCCAAGGATGTGATGAGGAAGGCAACCGCCAGGAGTGCGCCAAACCAGGCTGCGTCCCAAGCAACGCCAACCCCATCTGCGTCTATGGAAGCGCCTCACAACACTACCCTGAACACAAGGCCAAGGGCAGTTCTCGAACAAGGCGACTCAAGGCAACCTGCTGACGAAGACGCGCCCACAACCAGGGCTGCGTCGACGGCTGTGGTTTCTGAGGGGAACCGGACGAGTCTGGCTGAGGCCCCACTGACAGGCACTCAAGACCCAACCACAACTACAACAACCTGGACGACCGTCACCCGTAAGAAGTCCTCTAAGAGACGTCAGCCTACTGTCGCCGAAGCTAGGCGGCATGATGACGTAGCAAACACCGCGACCCGCGAGCAACCAGCGGGGAGCAGTCACTGCCCTGCGGAAATGTCCCAAACAACCGGGACAACAGCAGGCGCGGTTGCCACGTCAATCAAACGCAAGCGCGGCAGGAAGGCGAGGGGTAAAAAACTACCGAAAACCGACGGAGAACCTAATGCTCGGGCACAGAAGCGTTCGCGACCAGAGGATACCGTCACGCCTACAGGGGTAGGCAAGAAGAGCAAGACTGCTCGCTCCCTCATGGTGGACGGGTCCTTAGTGACATATGCTGAAGCTGCCGCGGCGTACAAAAGCAATGAACTGTGCGTCGCCGTCATGACCGAACCTTTCGAGGACATGACGCAAGGGCAGGCAGAAGGTATCCGGCTGAACATCGAAAACCAACTATGGGATTGCAATACTCATGGCAGAGCCGGACCCAAACAACCTAACAATGAACACCGCGATCCACTTCCGCGGTAAGGCCCACTTCGCCGAAGGCGTACTGAAGACATAGTGCGAGGATGATTTCACGCTGGCCTGGCTCAAGAGGGTCATTGTAAACATGCCTTCACCAATAAATGGGACCAAATTAACCGTTCAGCCTCAAGCAGAAATACCAAAGAAAGCTTTGTGCATGTTGTTCGTCCCGGGCAACAAGGAGGACACTCCAGCACTGCTCAGGCTACTGTCGAGGCAGAACGCTAACCTTAAAATCAACTCATGGACCCTGACACATGTGAGGGACAGACAGGAGCCCCCGGGAACCTGTTTGTTCTTCCGAGTGCCAGAGCCCATGGTAAAAACTATAAAAGACCAGCAAAGGCGCGTCTACTACCTCATGGGAAGCATCTACATCCGCTTCCTGGAGGTGGATGCTGCCGGTGGGGTTGCCGCCGCGCCACTAACTTCAACAACCTCCGCTGCGCTTGAACCGGAATCCGCGCTGCCTCTACCTGTGCGTTTCCCGTCGCCTCCCGCGATGGTGACCGAGGAGGAGTTGGTGGAGAGGGCTACTTCCATGGCAATAACGGAGATGGAAGAAACAAAAGATCCAATACAGGATCCTCCCTCGCCCGGGTTAACATCGGACGAGGACTGCTTTCCAAAAGGGGAGGAGAGTGAGGAGGATGACAGCAGCCTCTGCTCTTCTCCCCCGCGGGACATGTAGGATCCTACAGACCAACCTCCAGCACAGCCAAACTGCGTCGGCCACCTTGCGCAGAGTGCTGGAAAAACAAAATCAAAATACCATCGCCCTCATTCAAGAGCCGTGGATCAGGGGCGGCAGAATATGTGGTCTTGCAAACATCGGGGGTAGGTTGCTGCTAGATACCTCCGTAAGTAACCCAAGAACCTGCATATTTATTCCAAAACATGTACCTAACCTACTAATAAACAAATTTTGTTCAAGAGACCTTACAGCAACAAGGCTTTACAGAACAGAACAAGAACTCCCGGACATCGTACTCGCCTCGGCATACCTGCCAGGCGACGAGGACGTGCCTCTGCTCGAGCTCGCCTCGCTGGTGGAGTACTGTGTAAAGGAGAAACTTGAGCTAATCATCGCGACAGACTCCAACGCGCATCACACGCTCTGGGGTAATGTCAAAACCAACAACCGAGGTGAGGAAATGCTTGACTTTATTCTCAAGAATAATCTTGTATTACTTAACAAAGGTTCAGAACCTACCTTTATAAACGCTAGATCACAAACAATAATAGACTTAACATTAGCAACCATAGGCATAGCTGACTCCATTCAGGACTGGTATGTATCCAACGAGATTTCATGCTCAGACCATAGATGGATCCGGTACACCATTAACTTTAACCTACCCAAACCACAGCCGAGAAGAACTTTTCGAAACACAGACCAGTCTAAGTTTCTTAGACTTGTCAAAGCTGAGTTAGGAAAATTACCTTCTGTACCAGCTGAAATACCTGTAACTAACTTAGACGTAAATAATAATAAAAAAAAAAAAAAAAAAAAAAAACTTTTTTTTGATTCCTTATAAAAAAACTAACTTAGACGTACACGTAAATAAAACTACATCCATCCTTTTATCTAGCTATGAACAGTCATGCCCCCTCATCGTACCTAGGCAGGGAGTTAGGCAGTCCTGGTGGTGTCCAGAACTTGAAAGGCACCGTAACAGGCTAAGGAGACTGTTCAACAGAGCTAGGAACACACGGTCGCCAGTAGACTGGGACCGGTACACGCATATACGTAGAACCTATAAAAAACTAATACGCCTCAGGGGTAAGACCAGTTGGAGGCGATTTTGCACCAATATTGAAAACAACAACCAGACAATTAGGGTTAAAACCTGTCTGGCTCAAGAGACGGAACATTCAATAGGATGCCTGAAAAAACCAGATAACACATACACTACACAATAAACGACGCGGAAACTAGCGAGCTGCTTCTGACCACCCACTTCCTAGGCTGCCGGATTGCCACCCAGCAATGTTGGGAGCCACATAGGGAAAGGGACACGAGCAGCTCAGACTGGGAAGTAGCTTTAGAAGTTATAGACAAAGACAAATTAACGTGGGCAATCAACATCTTCTTACCTTTCAAGGCAGCAGGGATTGACGGTATCTTCCCAGCTCTGCTTAGGTGGAGCGGAGACCTACTGGTGGAATACCTCGTTAAGGTTCTTCGAGCCTGTCTAGCCCACCGCTATATTCCCTTGAAATGGCGCGAAGTAAAGATCATCTTCATTCCGAAACCGGGTAGGGGCGATTACACCCAGCCCAAATCTTTCAGACCCATAAGCCTCACCTCGTTCTTCTTGAAGACGCTGGAGAGGCTGGGGGATATGAAGATTAGAAAACAAATTTTGGTACTGAACCCTCTACACCCTTACCAACACGCCTACTGCGCGGGTAGATCAACCGAATCAGCACTCCACAGCGTAGTCTCACAGATTGGAAATGCTCTTAAAGTCAAAAACTCAACCCTAGGCGCTTTCATTGACATAGAAGGTGCCTTTGACAAAACGAACTTCACCAGCATCGGGCAGGCACTCGCCAAGCACGGTGTTGCGCCAACGCTCATAGAATGGATAAATAACATGTTAGAACATCGTGCTATTCAATTCACTGTAAACACCACCACACGCGGTGTCGTGAGTAGGGGCTGCCCACAGGGTGGGGTGCTGTCACCACTACTGTGGAATTTAGTTGTGAATGAGCTCATCGCAGAGCTCAACGCTAGCAGTCTATACTCGGTGGGATACGCAGATGATATAGCGATTTTAATCTCTGGGAAATTTGAAGGCGTCTTATGCGACCTCATGAGAAGAGCTTTCAAGATAATCGAAAGTTGGTGCACTAAGCATGAACTATCGGTCAATCCCTCGAAAACGGAACTAATAATGTTTACAAACAAAAGAGTCCTTGGATCCCATCGGCTCCCTAAACTTTTCAACACAGAACTAACTCTTAAAGACGAAGTCAAGTACTTGGGAGTGATCCTTGATAGCAAGCTACTCTGGAACAAGCATCTTGATTACAAACTTAACAAAAGCACAATCGCACTCTATCAATGCAAAAAAAATGTTAGGTAAAAAATGGGGGCTCTCTCCGAAGATCACGCTTTGGCTATACACAGCGGTGATCAGGCCAATGTTAGCTTATGGCGCTCTGGTTTGGTGGACAAGGACGGAACTGTCGACTACCATTGCCAGACTCCAAAGGTTCCAAAGACTAGCTTGTTCAGCTACCACTGGCTGCATGAGAACCACCCCGACAACGGCCATGGAGGTAGCCCTAGAAATAACTCCCCTTGACCTATATTTACAGCAGGAGGCCGCGCTAGCGGCCATCAGGCTGATGCATCTGGGTATATGGGGCAAAAACCTCGCTAGCCAACACGCTGTTATCCTGGACCGGGCGATAGAGTACCAACCACTCATCGCTGCCCCGTGTGATAGAACACCTAATCAACCTATGTTCAACAAAAAGTATGCAATACAAACTGTAGAAGAAGAAAGGGATCAGTCTGGAGCCAGTGAAGTACGCATCTATACAGATGGCTCAAAAACACATAACGGTTCAGGTGCTGGCGTACACTCCCTTGACCTCAACATCAACTTTCACTTATCACTAGGCACACACAGTTCAATCTTCCAATGTGAATGTGTCGCTCTAACACAAGCCGCAGCAGCTGTAAAGCGATTAGGCATCCATGACTATGGAATCAGATTCCTATCCGATAGTCTGGCTGTGCTAAAAGCCCTAGAAAACAAACAAACCAACAGCAAACGTATATTTGAATGCCACCTTGCCCTGGAGAGTATATCGGTATCTAACCGGATCACCCTTCAGTGGATCAAGGGACATAGTGGTTCATTGGGGAATGATGCCGCGGATGAGCTCGCAAGGAGAGGTTCTGAGAAGATAGTGGTAGGCCCGTATCCACTTGTCCCCCTCCCTTTCTCGCAAATTCGTGCGTGGATCCGCAAAAGATCAACCGAACAGCACAACAACAGGTGGTCACGGGCAACAGACTGTAGGCAGTCGAAATTGGCTTTACCGTATGTAAACCCGCGATTAACCAAAAAACTCCTTAGCCTAACTAGAAATAACCTAAGAATAATCATAGGTACAATTACGGGCCACACCCCTCTTAACAAACATCTTTTTAACATAGGCGCCACGGACAGCCCACTTTGCAGGGGCTGTTTCAACGCCGAAGAATCAGCCGCCCACGTCATCCTGGACTGCGAGGCCGTGGCTTCCCAACGAAAAGAAATCCTCGGAACAGTGAGGTCGCTCCGCGAAGCCTGTGAAGCCCCCAGGAAGCTTCTGTGCTTTTGGACGGAGCTAGGCTGGCTACTTTAGCCAGAAACCCCACGCACAACGGACCAAATGGGAGTCTAAGTGCGGAAAAGGGAGTCCCTCTTCATTCATTCTTCATAGGCCTGGAATTTGTGCATTGACTCTAGGCATATGATAGCTATTGTTAACATCAAAATTACTAGTATCGAATTTCAGTATGTCTTCTTTCATATCTTGATATATATCTGGAGTCTTAATAAAATAAAGCAAACTGTCTGTATCTGTATAGCAAAGCCTTGCTTTATTTTTATATTTATTTTTGACATAGTGATAATGAAATTTGTACAAATGTTGTTTTCTGAACTGTAAAGCCAATATATATCGGCCTGTCAAGAATTATTTTGTCTGGACTTAAATGAACAGCAACAAAGTTTTCTGAAAAAATGGTAATATTTTTTAAGTTAGGTTTCGCAATTAATTTCGCGGCACCGAGGCTTTTGTTTGTTTTGTTGTCTGTATCATTCCATGTCGTCACTAATTTAATGTTAACTTGTTTTCGTCTATTTTCAATAGTTTTCCCAAATACAGCATTGTTCATTAGTTTAAATAAGTTTTTTTCAAAAGGCGAAGTTGAAGCTTGACGTAATTGAGTATTTAAGTCAATTTATTTCTGTAAAAACTTTTCTTGCCTAAATGTTAGTATACGATGAACCTTTTTCAGAACAAGCCCGTTTTAACATATTTACACTTATCATATAAGTTTGCAATTAATTTTGGGTTTTTGCCACCCGGAGGAGTAAATTTTTCTGCTGCAAAAGGTAAATCACGATGAGCTTCATGTAAGTAGTCTGGATAAACCAAATCAACTTCTAAGATGTACCCGTAATCTGAATCATCTGGTATGCTATTTATATTAATTGTACATAATTCTTCAGGTGACAAAAATCGGAAACCAGATATTGGTAATTTTTTTGTCATCGCGTAACCGTACAGATTATTGCAATCAAGATATATCAAGTAAGTTGATGCTTTAGAGATATCAAAATTAGGTAAATATTTATTATTAGCTTTTGCATTACGAAGAGAGCACTGTGCTAAGCCTACACGTATACCTTTTTCTAAAAGCTCATAAATCTCTACATCATTAATTAATTCTAACTCAACCTTTGTAAACAACAACATCGCATCCCAGCTCAAGCTGGGTGCGGAGATATAATAAGCTGGATCAAGATTATAATGCCGTAAACAAGTATCCCTAAATTTTTCGAATATATCACAAAGTAACATCTGTTTTTAAATACAAATCTGTATATTCACCAAGAGATTTAATTCTAAAACTTTGCCATATTTTTTGTGCGTGTCTATATTCATCATCGGTTATATGTTCACATCTTAAACTATTGTAAAAACATTCTTTGGGAGGAAGATGTTTTTGATCGTATTTCGAAAAAGAATCCATATAATCATAAGGATAAATGCCTTTTTGATGCAATAATTTCACCAAGTTTGTTTCATAGAATTCATTTGATAAACTCATAAAGTCATTATCACTTAAATTTTTAGATAAGACATCCAAACTAGTGTTAAGGAACTGGAAATAATCAATGAATTTTATTTGAACGGGGTGTGAAATATTACTGTTTTTAATAATTTTAGTAACAGACATGTACTTTTCTTTAGTTCTCGGTATTATTTTAAAATCACCTTCATATTTTGCTAACTCTTTGATAAATAGATGGCAATCATAACCTGCCAAGTTATGGAAAAATACCGGCACGAATGGGCAAACCCGGTACATTAAATTGCAATGGGAGTGTGCAGCGCCTCGATATTGTGATGTTACATGATCATGATCTCTCACCTTGTCATCGAATAATAACTGTTTACATATGTGGCAAAAAGTGGCATTATTAAAGTTATTTTCTTGATCTACCGTTAAGGGCATCATAGGTTGTTTATTTGATAATATATGATAAATTTCTTCTACATCCCTTAGCAAATTTCGCACAAATATTTTAACACAATCTAGTCCTCTATATGTAACATATTTATTTAAATGACGATCATGTGAGCAACAAATATAATAACCAAAACTAGAAGGTTCGTGAACTTTGTACATACGAGTACTCTGTGTTATGAATTCGTTATTATAAACGACAGAACGTCTCGCATATTATTTTAGCATAAGGACATTTCTCACGGTAATACTGTAAACAGTTATTTAAGGCCTGCCACATGTTTGGACCTTGCAACGGTATATGAATTACGCGAACATTAAGCTCTGTTGTCGGCATTTTACAGTATTATAAAAATAAGTTAAATTCAATGCTTATTGTCTTCGGAACTGTAAACGAACCCTCATTAATCTAATGGCTAGCGGGGCCGCCTTGAACGATCCCAAAGACATTAACGTGGCGTGAGAAAAAAGGATAAATCCCGTTGCATTGTCTCGTAGATTTCTCTTCTAAAAATACCACATGGATATTTAAAATAGGATTGACATAGGTGCCATGTGAGTTTTAGATTAAGACTACACTTGTAATATATATAAGAACTAGAGAAAAGGTAGCTAATTAGACAAGATTATGTATGTTTTCATAGCTCATAAGTAGAGTACTTAGAATAGGTTAGGTTTAAGACTCTTGTATTGACCTTTTACACGTTGTATATTTTTTCCTAGGTAGAATTAAGTATGTAGATTAAGGAAATGTATAATTTGTGTAGATTTAAGTAAGATAAGTTTAATAAAATCGGCATTTCTGCGATGCCGGGCCCGAATACCGTTGAGGGAGAAGGGCGCTATTGTTTGCGGCTAACGGTTTTTTGTATAAAAGCCGGACCGCTTGGGAGTTGAGACACAGTCGGTCTCCTGCTCTACAAGGGGTAACAAGTAAGGAATAAATTGAAGATACGAATCAAGACAGTATTTTCATTCCTCCAACAAGACCCCAACAAAACAACACCAATACAGTCCACTACAGTTATGGTTTAATAGAATACTTTCAAAGTCTGCATAGATAACGAAGTTAATTTTTTGTTGCCTTTCATAATTTTTAAATTGTAGATTAATGTTTTTCTCTGGAAGTATAGTTAATATTTAATTACACATGTGTGAGTTCAGTAATCGTTTGATTTCTATCGAGAACGGTCGTATACCTATAATTCGCGCGAGTGAGCTACGTAAGCGTAATTCGCTGGCGCATCAGAATAACGCCGTCGTCGCTGCGTTGCGAAATCGGCTGGTCAAGGTCGCCGCGATGACCCAGTTATTTATTTATTATAGTGTAAACAGTGCAATCAGTTAATTGTGAAGGTGTAGTGCCTATTTACCCTACAATGTCGCCAACTAAAATAAAAATTAAAACTGATCTGGAAAAGCTGTTGTATGACAGTTACATCCAAGCAAAATCAGAAAGAGAAAAGCTGGCACTTCTTGTTAATGATTTGCAGGTCCAAATACAAAGCCTTCAGTATCAACTACAAAGCCGCCAAAATGAAAATCCCAGCTCAAGCAAGGAACAAGGAAATAATAGCCCCGAGGAGTTGGAAGCTAAGAGCAACATACGATTTGCTCAGTCTGAAAAAGGAAACGTCGAGTATTACACAGACGAGGAAGAACTCGCTAAAGAGACTGAGTGGATAAGGGCCAAAAGTAGGAAAAAAAGGAAGTTAAACATTTCCCTTTCTCCCCCACAACAACCCGGAACGAATGCCCAAAAACAAAAATCATTGGAGAAAGAACAGACATTAGTCAAAAAAGTGCGTGCACCACCGCCAATCATTATAGACGGAGTCAAGAGCTACCAAATGTTTTACGACTTACTGACTGAAACCCAAACAACTGAATCATTTACCGCCAAAATGATGAATGGAGACTGTGTGAAGATCAACGCTAAAACTGATGACTCTTATAGAGCGATTGCTAGGTTTTTGACAGAGAAAGACTATCATTGGCACACTTACGAAAACAAACAGGCTAGGCCAATAAGAGTTGTAGTGAAAAAGTTACATTCTTCTTGCCAGCCAGATCGAATCAAAGATGATTTAATATCGTAAGGTCTTAAAATAGAAAAAGTTGACCACAAGTTGAGCTGGAGGAGTAAAGAACCGCTCAATATGTTCGTTCTTTCTTTTCATAATGACGAAGATGTCAATAAAATCTATGCAACAAAGCACATTTTAGGGTGTAAAATTGAAATTCACCCTCTCAAAAATCCGAAACTCATTCCACAGTGTAAGAGATGCCAGGCATATGGGCATACTCATAAATACTGTAAAAAAGAGCCAAGGTGTGTAAAATGCACTGGCAAGCACCTTACAGCCGAATGTATTAAATCGCCGCAAGAGAAACCGAAATGCGTCCACTGTGGCTTACCCCACCCAGCCAACTACAGAGGGTGTGAAGTAGCCAAAGAGATGCAAATGATGAAAAATAAAAAAATAAAAAATAAACTTGTTGTGCCAACAGCCCAACAGTTTTCTACAATAGGGAATCCTGATCAACACACACGGAAAGAAGGTGTCCAGTCAACTGTTAAACCTGTTCAAGCCACCAAAAGTATATCCTATGCTCAGGCTGCAAAACAAGGCACACAACCCTCAAATCTAGAAGATAAGATAAATCAGATTTTAAAATGTATTACTACATTTGACAAACGACTAGAGAAGTTAGAATCCAGCACCAAAACAGCTGCTCTTAATAATCATAAATGACTAATACACTAAAAATAATGGCGTGGAACTCCAATGGGCTCCTCAAACATCAGAATGAGTTACAGGCAGTCCTAGACTCAGAAAATATAGACGTGTGTTTAATCTCTGAAACGCACTTCACTAAACAATCTTTTGTTAAATTTAATGGATACAAGATATATAATTCGCTTCACCCTGACAACTCTGCCAGAGGAGGTAGCGCGGTTATAATTAAAGAAAACCTTAACCATTACGAGCACAGTAAATTTGAGGAACCAGACATTCAAGCTGTGGCAGTATCAGTCAAAACTAAATTTTGTCACGTTTCCATAGCAGCTGTTTACTGTCCTCCAAGGCATATGATAAGAAAAGAGCGATATTTGCAATTCTTTGAAGTTTTGGGTCAAAGATTCATCCTAGGCGGTGATTTTAATGCCAAACATACGCATTGGGGGTCACGATTGACTACAACAAAGGGAAGACAGCTCTTAAACGCAGTTAGAGACACACATTGTGAAGTTATGAGCACTGGCAAACCAACATACTGGCCAACTGACCATCAGAAAATACCGGATCTCATAGACTTTTTCATATGTAAAAACATATCCACCAATTATGTTAGTTTGGAGGAAGAGTTTCTGATGAATTCGGATCACTCCCCGATAATACTAAGACTTAGTCAAAAAATTCAATTAAGAGAATACCATCTAACTCTGGTTAACAAGTGTACAGACTGGGACAGCTTTGCGCTTGATCTAGATAAAATAATCGACCTAAAAACTCCATTACAAAATCAGGATCAGCTTGACTCAGAAGTAAACAAATATGTTGTTAACATTCAACAATGTGCTTGGAACAACACTCCACAATTAAAACGGAAATATAAGGGGCATATCTATCCCAAGGATATTGTTAACTTACTATCAGAGAAAAGAAAACAAAGAAAGCGCTGGCAGCAAACAAGGTGCCCGCGGGATAAAACACTATTAAATAACCTAACCAAACAATTAAAGAGGAAAATTATACAATTTGAGGATGAAACTCTGAACTCCAACCTTGTGCAGCTAACCAATGACCAATCAACGGATTACTCTCTTTGGAAAGCTACAAGAAAACTAAAAAGGCCGATTATGCAAATACCTCCCATCAGAAACAGCGATGGAAAATGGGCCATAAGCAATGAACAAAAAGCGGTAAGGTTTGCCCAATACTTAGAAGATAATTTTCAACCGAATGAAAGTTCCATAGAAATATCTGAGAGTGAAAATGTATCACAAAACCAAAGAATTCGGCTTGTAACTCCTAAAGAAGTTGTGAGAGAAATTAAAAACAACATAAGCTCGAAGAAATCCCCGGGTTATGACCTCATAACAGGAGAAATTCTAAAACACCTCCCGCGCAAAGCCATAGTTAAGCTGACCAGACTTATTAATGCTGCATTTATGCTAAAACATGTACCTGAGCCATGGAAAGTTGCTGAAGTCATTATGATTGCGAAGCCTGGGAAACCACCCCATGAAGCATCATCTTATAGACCCATTTCCCTGCTGCCAGTATTATCAAAATTGTTTGAAAAGCTCCTATTAAAACGGCTAAAACCAATTATAGAAGAAAAAAACCTTATTCCGAACCATCAATTTGGCTTCAGGGAAAAACATTCTACCATCGACCAGGTACATAGAATAACAAACATCATCGAAAAAACGCTCGAAAACAAGCAAGTCTGCGCCACCGTATTTCTAGATGTCGCACAAGCTTTCGACAAAGTTTGGCATGAGGGTCTGATATACAAACTCAGACGCATGCTCCCCGAATTTTCAGATATTCTAGAGTCATATATAAGCAACAGAATGTTCAGGATAAGGCAAGAGGACGCATATTCTGACCTAAAAACTATTAAGGCCGGAGTACCACAAGGAAGTGTGTTAGGCCCAATCCTGTACTTGGTATACACATGTGATATCCCAGAGCTGGAAAACAACACCATAGCGACCTTTGCTGATGATACTGCTATTATGGCTATTGGTTCAAACCACAAAGAAGCAGTAGAAAAAGTTCAACTAGCTGTGAGCAAAGTTTACGACTGGACACAAAAGTGGAAGATCAAACTGAATGAGTCAAAATCGATTCACATTGACTTCACTAATAAACACCGCGATTACCACCCAGTCTATATAAACGGCATGCAAGTGCCTTATGCGAATACAGCCAAATACCTTGGTATAACTCTTGACGCCAAGTTGCGTTGGAAATCCCACGTCAAAAAGAAAAGACAGGAACTCGATATACGGTACAAAAATATGTATTGGTTACTCGGAAGGAAATCCTGTCTATCAATACACAACAAAATGATAGTATACAAGCATATTCTTATGCCAATTTGGACGTATGGTATCCAACTATGGGGCTGTACTAAACAAAGCAATGTTAAAATTATACAACAATTCCAAAATAAAGTACTCAGAGATGCTGTTAATGCACCATGGTACATCAGAAATGATGACCTTCACCGCGACCTTAAAATGAAACTCGTCACCACCGTTATTCAAAACTTTGCTGAAGCCCACGAACACAGACTTCATCGACATGTGAATGTGGAAGCAATCCAGCTGCTAGATAACACGGACATAGTGCGTAGGCTAAAGAGAACTAAACCATTTGAGTTAGTGTAGTAAAAGTGTGTTATAAGTGAAAAAATAATAGCAAACAATATTGTGCTATACATGTAACACGTGAACTAAGTGTTTTTAACGTATCAGACTCTAAGAAAGTGCTACCGAACTGTATAAAAGTGCAAATTGACACTATTCTTAGTCATAACATTATACAATATAATAATAAGTTAGAGTTAAATTGCTTATTAGTCTATTAAGGCTAGATTGTAATTTATTATTAAGAACCGTAGTTTTTATTAATATAGAAAAAAAAAAAAAAAAAAAAAAAAAAACATGTGTGAGTTGTACTTTACTTCACTTGTGAAACATTGCAAACATAAATCACATAAATACATTTTACCTTTATGATGAGTGATTTGCCGTTTAACCAGTCGTAAAAGACTTTTGATTAAGCAATAGTGACCTTTGCCATTTTTCTCAAAATACAACAAGTGCACATGATTGCTTTTTCTTGCATTAGTCACATATAAAGGACCAGTTACAATGTTTTTGTCTAATCCATAAATATTAACACTTATGTCAGAATTGTTCTTTTCAAAATTTCTAATATCAGTGTATGATGGTGGAAACGTCATATTATCTATATTCAGCACTGTGGAGTAATGCGGATATGAATTCGTTCTGCAAACATTACTCTTTTGCGGAAATAATGCTGCCACAATACTCCACAGGAAACAGTGATTATCGTTGTTCTGAATATTAATACAACTTTTTGAATGTTTCACTACACTCGGTAACTCAATATACGAGCCACCTCTCAAAGGATTGTATTTGTTAATATTAATCTCTAGATGACTCATGAAAAGACAAGTCCAACCGGATTCACAGTGTTTAAATTCAGATAGTTTTCTTTGAAATGTATGTATAACATTTAAATATAATTCATTAATATCGGTACTGTGATGTATTGATACATACTTTGTATTAAATGATTTCAGCTCTTGCTCTCCTGACTTTGGTAGAACAAAGTAAGCAAAAAGTTCGAAGTTCACTTTAATACAAATATGTTTTACAATACTAACACTAATTAATTTAATAACATGTTCCTGATTATCCATTAGGAATGCCTCTGGTGTAAGATACTCTTCTGATGGATTAAGTCGGTATGTAATTATTCTATTTTTAAACGCCGTAGCAATTATATCAACATTCTCAAATTCAGATTTTATTAGGCAATTCGATTTATGAAAATTCGTTCTCAAGTGAAATTGAAATTCGTTTTTAGGTATTTCAATTTGACAGTATATACAATTCAATAAATTATTAGATCTTGCGATGGAAGGGTGTGTAACTGTAAACAAAGAAACAACATAAACATTAATTATATGTATTTATTGTAAATAAAATGTATATTTCATAATACAAAATATTATAATCATGTGAGTAAATAAGCAAGTCAAAATATTACCTAGGTAATGAATACGATAACATTCGATCAATATCTAGGTAACTACAAGTACGAAAGGAATAAGTAAGTAAGATACACAAAATACCCGAATACCGTTGCATGCACTATCCTGAATGCAGGCGTCCTTCCTGGTTAAGATGGTTTCTCTTTTCTAGCATTCTGAATAATCACAACTTCAGAGGTAATCAAATCTTTCTCGATGGGGCAGTAAAAATCGTTAACTTGCTAAATGCCATAAAATTTCTCACAATTCAGAGAGATAACCAGTACGGATTTACAAAAGCTTTAATTCAGGATAAGGTGATAGTAGCATACGTAAGACAATAATTAAATAAGTACAGTTTTAACAGTAATTATTTCTAAGATGGTCAGTAATAATTACTGATAAACGTAGGAGAGCAATTGCGGAACTCATTCCGGGTGGCAATAATAAAGTTAGCTAAGTGCTGCCACGCGTCTGTGTTTTGGTCAGTACGATTTTTGACGCAGACAATTGCATGACGCCATCTATTCAGGGGTTGCACCTTCTCTATTACTTCACAACTATACACTTTTAACTCTACATAGTGTGTCCCCTGTTTAAAATCGAAAGCTTGACGCGAATGCCCATTGGCGAGTCTTCTACTTATGGAGGATTGTAGCTGTGGGATTGGTTTACCCGAGGCTGAAGGCTGTTCCAAAGCGGCGTCTTCACTATCGCTCCCGAAGATATCTTGAACCGTAGCCCTCTTCGGAGCGATTGGCCTGATAACTGGCTTCTTCTTCTTACCCCATGATGAAGACTACGTACACATAGGGTCAGGGTCTTGCTCGAGATGTACTCGGTGCCGACAGTGAGCACGACGGGGAGGCCGCTTGTTTCCTTTTCTTCGACCTCTTCTCAGGTTCATGCAGCTGAACTTCGTCGTCGGATGGGAACAACGCTTCAGCATTTACTTGATGGGACCTGAAAAAATAAAATAGATATGATTAAAATTTCAATCAATAACAGGAGGCTTGCATTTTGTAATTGTTATGTTTACTTATTCTGTTCTGTAACATATTGTCATGAAAAAACCGGCCAAGTGCGTGTCGGACTCGCGCACGAAGGGTTCCGTACCATTATCGCAAAAAACGGCAAAAAAATCACGTTTGTTGTATGAGAGCCCCACTTAAATATTTATTTTATTCTTTTTTTAGTATTTGTTGTTATAGCGGCAACAGAAATACATCATCTGTCAAAATTTCAACTGTCTAACTATCACGGTTCATGAGATACAGCCTGGTGACAGACAGACAGACAGACAGACAGACAGACAGACAGACGGACAGCGAAGTCTCAGTAATAGGGTCCCGTTTTTACCCTTTGGGTACGGAACCCTAAAAACTTCAATGTGAAAACTAACAACAATAGAAAACAAGGCAACTAAATTAGAATTATTAGGTAGTTATGCATAATGTGACGAAAAACAAACAGTGTTTCTCTAATGAGTCACATGTTTTAGTTCGAGTTAATAGATAAACTATTCAACCGTTACGTTTCACTAAATTAATTATTATAATAATAAATAATAACCAATCAGCATGATCAGCATAAGAAAAAATAATGTATTAATAATTATAACTTACATTTTTTTAACGGTGTAGTCCTCGATGTTGATATTGGCCGGCAGAGATAATGTAATGATGCTCCAGATGCCCACGTCCCGATTTAAATACCAACAAATCTACGTCATTTGAATCCATAAAAGGAGAGTAAGACTTACTAAAAATGCTGAGTCAAATTTGTCTCTATTTATGGGAAATGCTTACCTAGCGCTAACATAATAAAGTAGTTCAACTCTCAACCTTAAACAAACGCAATAAAGATTGGTACTTAATATATGTATTTTCATTTGCCACTGCAAGAAAACGCACATACTAGTCTTATACCCTGACTTTACTTTTGCATTAATATAATAATAAATGTATAAAATATAATAATAAATGTATGAGAACATTGTCAACGGACAAACATACATTTGGATCTCTGAAATTAGTATTGAATTATTGTAAACAAAGTAGCGCCGGCGCCGGTCCGTCGGGAGAGTCCTGTTACATCAAACCATTTATGTAAAGTTTGGGATAACATAAAAATATATTTGATTTTCAACCTTAAAAACATGCTTAAAAAATATATAAGTGATGAAATAAAGAGAAAAAAATCAAATTAGATTCTCAGTCAGATTGGCAGGGTGGATAGAAGAAGCTGTTATGTCGGTAAGAAAATATTTTCATTATTATTTTATAAGTACCTTTTGTGAGATTAAATAGTAAAGGCATGAATGATATTATGGAGGACTGCCTACCAGAAAAATAATGCATCATGCTATAATTATTATGAGATAACAGACTCATGTAATTAATATTCCTTCCTTGTTTTTTTGTTACAGTTCCAAGATTCTCAAGATCTATTCATTTTCCCCCCTGTGGAACCTCGGCTGGTACAAAACGAGCTTGTCGAGGAATCTTCTGACTCATGTAATTAATATTCCTTCCTTGTTTTTTTGTTACAGTTCCAAGATTCTCAAGATCTATTCATTTTCCCCCCTGTGGAACCTCGGCTGGTACAAAACGAGCTTGTCGAGGAATCTTCTGACTCATGTAATTAATATTCCTTCCTTGTTTTTTTGTTACAGTTCCAAGATTCTCAAGATCTATTCATTTTCCCCCCTGTGGAACCTCGGCTGGTACAAAACGAGCTTGTCGAGGAATCTTCTGACTCATGTAATTAATATTCCTTCCTTGTTTTTTTGTTACAGTTCCAAGATTCTCAAGATCTATTCATTTTCCCCCCTGTGGAACCTCGGCTGGTGCAAAACGAGCTTGTCGAGGAATCTTCGAGGCGTTTGAATTTGAAGAGGTCCAATGATGGGACGCATTACAGTTTTGTTAAGCGACCTTTAAAAGGATCAAAGATAATCCGCATCGAAATATACGATGCAAAAGATTTTGCCGATCGCGAAGAAAGTTCATGCAAATGCAAAGCAGATTTGTGCGTACAGCATGTTGTCAAACATGTCATGATGGACGGTATATACCAATCAACCAAGGACCTCGTCGTAAGGATCCAGGAAAATTTGGAAAATGCTTTTTAATGAATAGATAGGTCGTAAATATGTACTTACTACCTAACTACACTGTTTACTATTAATTATAATAATATTCGTAAGATAAGACGCCGATAAGTACGTGTAAATAGTATGTACCTACTTCATAGTAAATAATAAAGTATTTACTACTTATACTGTGTAACATTACAATAAAGGCTAATTAAAAAAATATGCATTTTTATTTAGTGCGTACCTACTAGCTATTATTGTTATACTAAGTAACGAAATAATGCAACCATCTTCCATATTAAGAACACACGATCATGTTCACAGTTTCACGTGTAGCGCAAAGCCAAGCGCCACACACGGTGCATTACTACTTACTAGTGTCTAGTCTATAGTATAAAACACACTGATCACAGCATGATTCATTCATTCGATTCACATTCAGAATCGTAAACATAACAACACACCTGTACCTTTGTATTTAAATAGATTGAATAGATGAACAATGTAAATTGGGGGCTTCTAGATCAGATCGCAAGATCTGATCTAGAAACCCCAATTTACAACTACTCACGCAACTTCCTGAACGCCGCGCAGCTTTGTTTTGTCCATGTTCATTTTAAGACCCACTCTTTCGGAAGCTCTACTGAGGTCATCGAGCATTTTACTGAGGCTCTCAGCCAGTGGTCATGTCGTCGGCAAACAGAAGGTGAGTGATTTACTTGCCATTAACGTTGATGCCAAGCGCTTTCCAATGCGGAACCTTGAAGACATCCTCCAGCGCAGCAGTTAACAGTTTCGGAGAAATGACGTCTCCCTGTCTCACGCCGCGCTGGAGAAGGATTGGTTTCGAGGTCTGATCCTGAAGACGGACTGACATGGTGGCGTTTTTGTACAAACACTTCATCACCTCAATGTACCGGTATTCGATCTGGCAACGTTGGAGAGACTGCAGTACAGCCCAAGTCTCGATCGAATCGAAGGCTTTCTCGTAGTCCACAAACGCTAAACAGAGAGGCAGGTTATACTCTTCGGTCTTCTGTATGACCTGCCGCAGCGTATGTATGTGGTCTACGGTGCTAAAGCCTTTTTGGGCAGGGCACATTGCTCGCAGAACGGATGGCCGATGGGGCCGAAAAGTTCTGGAATGGCGAACGCAAACCGGAGGGTGATATGTTGGAAGTTTAAACCGACGACCTGGTTAAGTTTGCGGGAAGGCGCTGGATGCGAGACGCACGGGATCGGTCAATGTGGCGACGCCTGGAGGAGGCCTATGTCTAGCAGTGGACGTCTTTTGGCTGAAATGATGATGATGATGATGAGGACGCCTTCGTATTTTATATTTTTCTTGCCATATTGCGTTCGCGGGGAACGCGTCTGTATTTTGTTAGGGTTTCTTTGGCCTATATTTTTTGTTGTCTCAATTGGGCACTTCAATAGGGCCGCAAATATCTGTACGAATAATTTCAAGAGGACATTTAGCTTTAACTCTATTATTTCCAAAAGGCTTTCTCGTCATTTTTGATTTAATGCAAATTTTATCCAAATGTTCCCTCCCAATTTAAATTCCATTGACCTGCTTTGCTAGACGCGGTACATATCGGAGACATGACCTAGCCTACGATGCCAGATTTTGACACATTCAGTCAATAAAGCTTCGCGAGTAAAATTGGCCTAAAAAATCTGTCTCACAGAGGCCATTTTTAGTTTTATATCCTTTTAATTTTTTTTTTTTTATCTCTACCTTGTCTCCAGAGAAGAGGACCGTACCATTCCTGTCCGTGATTGAACTTACTGATATCAGGTTTCTCGAAACTCGCGGCTTATAAATAATGTTCCGATTTACTAGGCAATAATTGATAGTAAAAAAAACTATTTTACAAAAAAATACTACCGACTTCCAAATATCCATAACTTAAAAATTTGGTACCTACCCAAAGACACCGACTTCCAAAAATAAAGTTATTTTTCACTTTCTAGTTTTGTTATTTGGAAGTCGGTAGTATTATTTTGTAAAAAAGTTTTTTTTTATTGCAGATATTACGATGACACGTTAAACAAATATCATTGTCAAAATGGCATTTATCGCATACTGCTGATGTGATCCACCATGTTTAATTTTATGTTGTGTTGCTCTTCTTGACAAAGTTAATTTGATTTTACATTGAAACGAAGTGAAATTAAAGAAAATTAACAATAAGAAACTATATTACGTAGCGATATTTACATATAGTGTAGATAGTGCTGGCCCAGGCTCCATACATTTCTAAAACATCTCCTTTAGATTGTTTATATAAATTTACTCAAAGCCATATCGTGTTGGTTAGGCAGTAACTCTCAGACGTTTGTTTGTATTTCAATCGTAATTTTTGTATTCGTATTTCGTATCAATCAGTTCTTAGAACGAAAGAGTAGATACGCTTGATCATGTGGTTCATGAAGGCGCAGAGGTTAAAATTTCGATTATGGGCCGTTGATTTTTGGTGCGGGGAGGGTGGAGGGGGGAGGGGGGAGATTTGGCTACCCCCAGTACCATCCCCACTACTCGGAGCCCCATGGTTATGGAGATATCCATGGTTAAAGTTTTCAGGTTAGAATAAAAATTTCCATAAATGTCCATCGATTTAAGGGGCGTGGAGGGGAGGGGGAGGAGGGAAAGGGGGATAGAGGGGCTACCTCACTGTACCATCCCCACCGCACGAAACCCCATGATAATGGAGATATCCATGGTTAAAGTTTAAGATTACTATTTAAGCAACAAAGTCGACGGAGCCCCGCTGGGCTCCTATTTCTGTGTGCAGGGTCTAAAGTAACCTAACATGAAGGAGCTGAGTTCGCTCGCTTTGCTCGCTCACTTTAGCTCCCGTCATCTCCTTAGAACCTAACCTGTCCGTGTCGGGGTGCCCTAAGTCCCCGAGCTTGCTTCGCTCGCTCTTGGCTTAATTCTCATTTTTTTACCTCACGAAAAACATACAAAATAACATGAAATTTCCGAGTCTTAAAAATTTGTAAAAAGCTTTCTATTTATGAGCCCGATTTACGGCCTATAATGGAAATTTTAGCCAAAATATATGTTACAGAAGACCATTTTCTTAATAATTTGATATAAGAAAATTTTGATTTTTATTCGTATAACATAGTGTAATGAATTTGTAAAGTTATGTATAAAACGGACAAAAACACGACAATCGCACCAAAACTGCTAGGCGTATTTTAATGAAATCGAAACCATCTCAAAGACAATTTAATTATCTACATTTTGATCTGAGGCTTTTTTTTAAAGTCATAGAATAATAAGGAAAGTACAAAAATCTACTAAATTTTGGATCGCGCGGGTGTCAAACGAGTGCGCGATTTATTCCCTCAAGGTCGTTGGCGTTAGCCGTCTTCAGTTCGAAGTAAACAAGTAGACAGCCGATTTTTTTAAATTTAAATATACTATATGTTGTTGGCATTATGTAGCTAATTTTATGGCAAAATGTAAACCCAGAGTGAAACCAACGAATAAATGGATAAAAATACACAAAAAAAACAATTTGGACTTAAAATCACAATGGTAACATCTCATATACTGAGACGAAGAAAGGCTTATCAAGTTATCACTTAGCAGCTGCATGACATGGTTGGACAAGGATCAAATCAGAGAACTGCTCAAACATTCCAACAAGAAAGAAGCGTTGTCATATTTTTCCTTCCAAAGTATCCAGTACTGTGCAGTGCAGTGTTATGATAAATGCAACTGGAATGTCTATTGCGAAACGTTTGTAAGTAAATAAGTAATACCCTAAGGTTCAATACTGAAAGTTTATGTAATAAAACTTTAATGCAATGTATAGTAAATGTATTGCATTCAAATTAATTTTGTTTTGTATCATACACCTTAGATTGTAGTGACGTGACTGTCGGACACTATTGATCAGTTGCGTTTCAAAAGCTTACTGGTTTGTTAAGGATTATTCAAAAAGCTTTTTTTATTCAAGAGAGCAAACTGAATTATAATAAGTTGGTATTCCAACATCAGGTAAATAAACTCCTGAGGGAGACGTCCATGAATAGTGAACATCCGATAAGCAGTCATCTTATGGAAGGCTGCACGATTCAGCCGCTGCACGTTCTTACAGAGCTTCTTAGCTTCCACTGTAACAGAAAATAATTTTACTCGTTTTTAAGCTATAACCTCGTTACTTTTTCAAACTGCAGAGCTTGTGTTTTTTCATGTAGGAACTTCAACAAAAGTTATATATACATACACAAAAGATACATGTACAAAAATTTGGTAATAATGCATATACACTTATGGGAGACCAGAGAATGTACAATAATAATTAATAACCAAGCTACCAATGTATTTTTTTTTAAACCTTGCCCCACTCTAGGAATTTTTGTATCGTGTGTGCACACATTTAAACTCACATACACACACACCCAGATCCGGAATAATTGTTTGTAACTAATTGTATGGCCTACATATAGTTGTTCCGGATCCGAAAATATTTGTTCCGTGCGGGGAATGAACCCACGATACGCAATCCAGCAACCGATCGCTCAACCACTGCGCTAACCGTGTCATCAACTTATATCAATTTCATCGTAAAATTTGTTTATTCTGGGTGCGTCTCATATCATATAAAGTTATTTGGTATGTTTTCATTTCAATAACGTTCACAACATATAATGAACGTGAGTTATACCAACTGTTTATATAATTTCTATAGATATAACATTATTATACTCTAAAACTTATTTCGTATAACGTTATTAGCTAAAACGTTTATTTAATCGAAAATCATTAGGCTTATCTTTTAAAATGAATATTGATACCCCGATTCAAAGCAATCCGACTCGGATGGTTTATATTAGGTTAGAAGGTTAAGGCGGGAGCGGAGTGGAGTGCCAGGTCCTTTCTATGTTGGTTAATCATTTGGGTTAGGTTTGGTTAGAACAGTGACCATTAACGCGCGAAGGCGAACGAGTGAAGAGAGCGTGCTACTGGAGCGGCGTGATAGATACGAATCGCTGCAAAACCGACTCCACGTACTATTGTGTGCCCTACCCCTAGAGTAGAGTGTTATTTAAAATCGCGTAGGCGCGGAGGGGCGAGCCGGCCCGCGAGCTCATGAGCAGGTGGTTTTAACACCCGCCGCGCCGGAGCCGTGCCAGAAACCATGCCTGCTGCATGTTGCATGCTTGCTTGCATGCTGCATGTGTGGTGTATGTGGTTATAAAAATTAGTTACTTTAAAATTATATCAATCGTTTATTATACTAACTGATCATTATATCAAATAAAATTACAGATTCAGTTGTTATATCTTGTAAATATTAGACATTTTGTAATTATATCATATATTACTTACCCGTTTATTATATAATCACACACAAACACACGCATTTTCCGATGGATGTAGGTAGAAACAAAAACGCCAATTGCTACGATCCTTGCATACTCCTTTTGCTTTATTTATGGTAATAAATTTGGTCTTATACGGAATTGGTCTGTAAAATAAATTTCATCTTACCAGTTTCTTGAGAGTTCTTCAACAACCAACTGCAGGCAGCGTCTGCATTACCGACAGTCAGATAGAACTTCTCGCATTTACTACTGAACATGCTAATTAAAACCAAATTCTTAAATACCCAAAGGCTGGATACCATCTCGCGCGGAGCGAGAAGAACCTAAAAATAACAAAAAGAAGACAAAAATATTTTTAATGCGGTGCTTTCACAAAATGGATGAATCGTTTTTATCCATAAACTGATGTGACCACATTGAATTCACAACCTCATGAATAAATCATGTTGAAAATAAACAGAAAAAATAATCGTCAATACTGTTTCGGGTTGTAATAAATCCACAAATGCAATGAATGAAAAAATCTTAGTCTTACCGTGTCATTATTAATTTCACTATCTTCATCGAATTCAGAATTTACTTGAAGAAGTAGTAAAGAATGAAGAAAAGTGTTTACAGCTTGAAATAAATTCTGTAAATATAATAGGTATCATTTGCACACTATCATTAATGATGTTTTCACATTAATAACACTTGCAAATGTCACTCTTACCGAAGACTGAAATAATCTTTCGAAGATGTTAAACGCTTCCATTAAATTTATGTATGCTTGAAAAAGTTTTATCAAATTCTTATCTAATCTTTTTTCATCCAATTCCAAGCAGAGTCTTATATATTGTTCGATCTCAGAGATCCATGTCATCATTCCATCTCTAATCAAAGAGATCATACTTATACCGTATAGTATGTTTACGTCGAAATAAATCAAAGTGTACAAATAAATCCCTAATGGCAAATAATACATCAATAACATGTACATAAAAAATGTGACTAGAACCTGCAAAACTCTGACCCAGTTCCAAATGGTACACATTATGTAGTGTTCGAAATTGACTACAGTTAAAGCTTTTTGAATCTTTAAAACCATTTGAACATTGTCAATTCTTTTGAAAATATTAAAAATATAAAAGACAATAAAAGAGACAATCGACATTACAGCGATGAGTTTACTGAAGATTTCCACAAATAAACTGTTTTCACTATAATCTATACTTGCGATTAACATCATATGATACGCTATAAATCCAAGTGTTCCAATAAGCGAAATGATACAGTTAAACAATCTGTGAGGTCTAATACAGTTGCTTTCGACCGTGAAACTTGATATGAAAAACATATACTTCATATATCGGAAGGGTAACAACATGTTTTGGAACCTCCTGTCCAAGAAATTCTCAGTAATTGATATTTTATTCGTATTCTTCATTTTCAATTTACGTAGTAATTCCATCACATCCAAATGAAGTACGGTATGTACGGTGGTCGTTTGATTATACTGAGTTATTCATTTGAACAATGAATAATAAATTCAAGTGACTTATGTACATAAATTATTTATCGAAAAGTTGAATGCTCATCAAACTGAATGTGTTTTTTGTAAGTGTAGTTTAACAAACAAGGATAAGCACAAAAAAAAAAACACAGTCGATTCGATTACAAAAATTATTTGGTGACATATATTTCGAGTACCTATAATAGAGAGTCGCCAACTGAAAGATTTCGTGTTTTAAATTAAATAATATTGATTAATTTTCGACAATTTATTGTAAAATTATATTTTACAGTTATAAATAAAACACTGATGTAAGCAAAGTTGATTCACAGCTCACAGCAGGTAAACAATGGGAAAACCGCAGCCAGCGCACAGATTATATATAGAATCAATGAGTGCGTTTCAACCTACCACCTTCCCTGGGATGTGATCCCATTTTAAACGTACAAAAAAGGTGATTTCACAAAAAGTCCCCTTTGTTAGAATATCAGCTACTTAAACCTTTACAATAAACAAACAAAACATGGTTATTTTCTACATGATATTTAAGGAAATAAAATTTTATATCAATGTGTTTGGTTCTAGGCAAGTAACAATTGTTAATAGACATTTTTATAACGCTTTGATTATCTGTATTGATTTGAAGAGTTGCTTCCATCTGTTAACCAAGTTCATGCTGCATTTGGAAGAGCCATAGCGCCTCCTGGGTTGCCGCAGCCATAGACATATATACTCGGCCTCAGCAGTAGACAATATCTACTGCTGAGGCCGAGTATACGGTTTGCGGGTTTTTCGTGAACACCATGAGATGTATTCGCCTAAAAACAGAAAAATTTAACAGGATTTTCTATCATGCGGGTCACTCGCCCAATCAGCATCGCAGTAACCATTAATTTTTTTATTATTGATAGGCTCGCGCTTGATCACTATCCTATTTCCTTTGATTTCTCCTTTTTATATATAAGTTTTTGGTTCCTTTTAGGTAACGTAGTGTTCTCTATACGGTCAACCAATGTTCATTTCTTGGACTTTTGTTATATCTACTCAAAGTGTTGACTGCAAAAAATATATCAGGCCTGGTACCATGTGCGACATAAAGTAGACAGCCGATTGCTTCTTGATAAGGAAAATCAATCACAGATTCACTTGAATCAGATTAAATTTAAAGCCTGCTTCGATCGGTGTTTTGATTAGTTTACAGTCAGACATTTTAAATCTATTTAATATATCTGTAATATTTTTTTCTTGATCCAACATTACACTACATTCATTTCTTGTAATATTCAATCCAATACATTGCTGGGCTTCTCTTAAATCTCTCATATGAAAATTTTTCTTTCAATACTTTTTTAGTAGTTTGATTGGAGGTTAACAACATTAGAACATCAACCCATATAGCTCATTATTTAACAAATGTCTTATTATTTATTTCGGTATTTTAATAGATACACGGATCCAATTGAGATCTTTGAGACCAGTTTCCTGTAATACTTTATCTAATTTTATATTCCTCAATCTACTTGCTTGCTTTAGTCCATAGATAGACTTGTGAAGATAGCAGACATCTGTTCCTTGTTCACACATTTGTGGCTTAACCATAAACACATCTGTGTCAATTTCTCCCTCTAAAAAGGACTGTATCAGGATGAAAGAACTTCGAAGATATACCTGGGAGTGATTCTGGACGAGGGACTTACCTGGCGTCCCCACATTGAACAGATATCTGCCCGTGTTAGGAAACTTATATGGGCGTTTAAGAAACTACGACAAGTGGCCGAGTTTTAGCTTCTCCGTGCGATTTATCTGGCTCTGGCACAGTCCATCGTGGGTTACTGTATTACTGCTTGGGGAGGTGCTTGTAAAACCTACATGATACGCCTCGAGAGAGCCCAACGATCTCTGTTAAAAGTCATGACCTTCAAGCCGTACCGGTTCCCCACAAGAACCCTTTATGAAAGTTGCCAAGTACTTACAGTGAGACAACTATACCTGCTCAATCTCACATTAAAACAGCATGAGAGGACTCCGGTAAATCACGCAAATAAACATAGGAGAACGATCAGTAATGTATGTATCACAGTCAAATGTAAGACCGCATCTGCTCGACGGCAACATCTATACCTATCGACTTATTTATATAATAAATTAAACAACATCCTCAACATAAACCCACTAACAAAAAATAAAATTAAGTTAAAACTAAATTCATGGCTTCAAACACTTGATTACCAACAGACGGAAACTTAATCAAAGAACAATACTCGAGATGATTAATAGTTAGGTAGGCAAACCAAATCTTCATATTTTAAACTAAGTCCAGCCACCAACCATAATCACACACCAAACACACACACATAGACACAACACACTCACACTTTCACACCTATGCATAAACACACGCACATACACCACGCAAGAGCATTGTAACAATGTATTATTTTTAATGATAGTTATTGGTTTTTTTTTCTATTTCCGATGCATAAAATATTGTGAACACTAGTACCATAACGGGTGAGGACACTGACTCCTGTAACACAGGTCTCACCTAGCACAGGAGTCAGGGTTTCAAATAGAAATGTATAACTTTTTTCTTTGTGTCAATAAAATATTTTTATTATTATTATTTATTATATACAACAGAACTCTTCAATAAATAACGGCAAATCTCTCGGGGTTGCTGCAATCGCATGTCTGTTTATTGTTTATACTATTTCATAACATAATTATAAATAATATATTCATTTTTCATGTTATTCGGGTAATCTATTCTGTCGTTATAGGTACTTACTTAACTACTTCCCTATTAGGTAGGTACAACTAAAAAGTGAAAAATAAAAAGCTTTTTTACAAAAATATACTACCGACTTCCAAATAAGAAAACTAGAAAGTGAAAAATAACTTTATTTTTGGAAGTCGGTGTCCATAACTTAAAAAATTGGTACCTACCAAAGACACCGACTTCCAAAAATAAAGTTATTTTTCACTAGTTTTTTTATTTGGAAGTCGGTAGTATTTTTAGAGTCCCTGTATTATTCATCAGATCTTCACCAAATTAAAATGGGACCTTAGAATGGGGAATTTTCAAAATCTGTCCACAATTGACGAAGATATCGATGAACATAAACAAAAAAAAAAACAAACATGAAGTTAAGACAAGACAAAGATATTTTATTTCAACTAGGCCACCGAGCGGCACTTTTGAACGTAACATATACCTAAATGATTCTATCGTGTATTCGGAAAGTAGCTTGTTACGGAGAAGAATGCACAAGAAACTCCATAGTCAAACATAGAACCTCCTCCTTTTTCGAAAATCGGTTAAAAAGTAGAAATATGATCATTTAAAGTTCTGTGGGTAGTTTGCTCGCGCGCGCCTATGAGGTGAGGCGCGTGTGAGGCGTGCCTTCTCACGGGTTAATAGATTAAAATCTGTTTGAATTCACAGTTTAACAATACAATCTAAAATCCCAATCTTGACCTAATCAGAATAACAGAAAAGATAAACGAGTCAGATAAAATAAAATTAAAATGATAGCGAAACAATAGAAAATAAAAATAAAGGTCATGCAATTACAAGCAAATGTCGGTAATTAAGAATTATTTACGAACCTTCATAATTTTTTTAGGGTTCCGTTCCTCAACAGGAAAAATAGAACCCTTATAAATCACTTCGTTGTCTGTGTGTACCTTTTTCTCAGGCGCGCGAGTCCGACTCGCACTTGGCCGGTTATTTGGAGGGTTACCTATTATAAGATCGAAAAACATTTTACTGAATTTCATTTCACCTAAAACTTTTCAACTATTATCTCTTCGTTTTTTAGGGTTCCGAAGTCAACAAGGAACCCTTATAGTTTCGCTCTGTCCGTCTGTCCGTCCGCAGCTTAGCTCAGAGAATCTAAGTACTAGAAAGCTATAATTTGGCATGTATATACATATTAATAATTCCGACAAAGTGGTAACATAAAATCAGGTTTTTTTTTTTTTCGTATAGACGTATAGACGTAAAGTGGGAATGTAGTTTTTTTTCTCATCTATCCCATGGTGTGGGATATCGTTGGATAAGCCATTCAAAAATATTATGGGTTTGTTAAAACCATTTTTCGATTCAGAGATTCGTTTGCGTAAAATTAAGCTTTAAGGTGCAAATTTATGTTAGAGTCAAGTGTCCCCCCCCCTGCCAGCAAAATGGTTGCTCTTGGCTATGTGAAAAAATTCACGGCAGTAGTAAATATAACGAAATCAAAAGGAAAATTATCACGGATAACAAGGCTTTACAAGTTTACGAGTAATAGTCGACCAACTTATAAAATGTACTTGGAACAGTAAAAATTTTATACAATTGCCATTGAAAACTACTTATAAATAAAGTTGATAGCTGTGTAAAACAGAGTAAATATAATGCTTACGAACCATGTAAAAATATACAAAAATGAAATCATAACAGGCTTTACAAGTTTACGAGTAATAGTCGACCAACTTATAAAATGTACTTGGCACAGTAACATTTTTGTACAAATGCCATTGAAAAATTACTTAAATAACGTTGTTAGCTGTGTAATACAGATAGTAAAAGCATATAAACCATGTAAAAATATACAAAAATAAAATCATAACATCCTTAATAATAATGATTTCTAAATTAATAATGTTTAAGCTCGAATAACGCATTGGAGTGGCCGGAGTCGTTGGCAATACCAGAACGTAGTCCATACGGCGCATGCGCGCGGTGGAGTCCTTTTGGTGTTAATGCAGAAGTATTTTCGACGTTTTGTAATTAAAACGTAAAAGTAAAGTTAAATTAGATTCGATTGCCAAGCAAATTACTTATTTTCTTTTGTCGATAACCTTCTATAAAGTCAATATTCGACCCGACTTCATCACTAATTGAGTAGCGTTAAACTTTTCAGAATGAAATAGTGAATACCGCAGATTAGAGGATTTACCTCTTATCTGCGGTAATAGAGGAGATTAGAGGTGAATACATACGATTTTTTTCTAGTTCCGAAAGAAAATAAACAAGGAGCGTGCACGCAAGGATCCAGGAACGAACTATACCATTCCCCGTGGCTCTAACGCGCACTCGTATCGGCTCCTTTCGCAATTCGCACCCGCGGTGGTACTCAAATAGATAATATTTTTCTAACTTCAGTTGCGAAGTTGGATTTTATAACTCCTTCTTCAGCTACCAGTTAGTCCTTATTTAGTTTAAGTCAAGAGTGAATAGATTACATCTAGGCAAGCGTGCTTCACCGTAGACCACATCATCGCTTACCATCAGGCGAGATAGTCGTCAAACGCGAGAATATAGATTTAAAAAAACATCATCCTATGTGGGCCCGTTTTTAGACTTTGTGAGCCGCTGAAAACTTTTTAGTCCGCATTATTATGCAACTTTGGAACCCTATAATTGCGCGTGGCCCGACACGCACATGGCCGGTTTTTTTTTTATTTCATCGAAGTCACGTCTGCCACTGTCTCAGTTGACCTATTATCAATTCGATTTTTTTCGTTACTCCGTCGTTTTATTTGGTCGAAAGACCTTTTACTGAAGTTACACTTAGCCGAAATAACATATGTTCGAAGTATTTATTTTTATACGCATATAAAAATACTAAGTCAGACTGAAACAGTGGGCGAATACAAATGTTTAAAACAGCGATTTGAAAAAAACAATGTGAAAATTTCTATTTGCAGGCTCTAAAGTAACCTAACATGAAGGAGATGATGGGAGCTGAGTTCGCTCATTCCCGAGCTCGCTTCGCTCGCTCTTGGCTAATTCTATGAAATAATTAATTAATAAAAATGTCTAATGCATGACAGCTATTATTCGAATCATTTGCATGAAAATTCAAAATAAATACGTAAACACAGACAATACTGCGTGAAGTCGGTTTAGCAGCGATTCGTTTCTGTCTCTAAATTTTGTAGCACAACATATTGACTTTTTATGACACGATTTCAATTTTAAATTGAAAATTCTACCAAGTAACCGGCTATATATTTATGACCAAATAATATTGCGTAAAATTTTGTTTCGGTGTAGGCAAATATGGCAAATGAAAAAAGTTCAAAAGATGCTTCGGTCAAAAGCAAAAAGTTATTTTGTAAATCGGCGAAATGTAGTTCGGTAAAATGTGCCACATGATACTTCGATGTATATTATGGCCTCCAAATACTAACTGCAATAGTTATAGGTGTAATTTGGGTGCGGTGAGTACACGACTCAAATAAACAATTGAAATGTTTGTAAGAACGTGGTTGCTTGACGTTTTCAATAGAAAGTAAACAAAATAATAATAAGCCAAATACCTAATACAAACGGCAATTCAATATATATTAGGCCTCCAAATACTAACTGCAATAGTTATAGCTGTAATTTGGGTGAGTATACGACTCAAATAAACAATTGAAATGCTTGTAAGAACGCGGTGTAGAAATATCTACTAATAGTAGTGCAAGACAGACTTAATACACACATACGTATGTATGTATAGCGCGTGCCCGACAGATTCACAAAATAATCGAGTCGAGCGGTTAAAAAATGAACGCGGGTGCCGAGTTTGTCGCGCGAAGATTTGTAACTGTGCGAGTAATGTAATACGAGTACCGTTAAGATAAACAGACCAATTTTTTGTACGATACTAATTTCCTAAAGATAAACTAATATAGGTAAATTAAAATTGTCTTATAAAATATTTTACTCACATCAGCTGCAACAGAAGACTCGAACGAGAAGAACAAAAATTAAAAATAAATAATTCTTAATTTTCTTCTTTTAGTAAAATGCCCATGAAAAGGATCTTAGCAGCTGCCGGGGTGATCACTATCCCGCCGCTTCTGAAACTGATGCAGACAATAATCAGTCTTGTGGGTACGCTGAATTTCGTGGAATGTCCACCACAAGCAAATATTCATGGTACGTTCCTGGAACTGTTAGTCATCATCATCATCATTTCAGTCGAAAGACGTCCACTGCTGAACATAGAGTTTCCCCAAATACCGCCACCACGACCGGTCCCGTTCGTTCCGCATCCACCGGATTCCCGCAACGTTAACCAAGTCATCGGCCGGCCTAGTGGGAGGCCTTCCAACACAGCGTCTTTCGGTAAGCAGTCGCCAAAGTATTACAGTAAATGTGTACAGTAGATGTAGAACAAGATGATGATGGCTCAAACACTTGGATGAGTGTGATCGTAGTTTTTTTCCTCGGGAAGAATAATGAGGAACAAGAGTGTGCACGCTTATGTGTACATTAACTGTTGACTGGGATTGGTGGAGAGAGTGAAACACTTTGTTTTCTTGGCTTACTGTATCGTGAAGCTTATATATTGTTGAGAGCTCTGTTGCCGATTGCCAACTGTGTCGTTTCAGAGCCGCACGGACCTTTTTATAGGAGCCGTCGGCTTCGGTTCATATTCAATGGAATATTCTTTTACTTACTACACTATTCATAATCTACAGAATGGTACGCAATTACTTTTGGGTCCAGGAAATGCCTGCTATAAAAACATAACCATTTGCAGGGTACGGTCAACAATGCTCGCTATAATATCGACCGTTCCGACAACTATAAAACATTAACTAAACTTATTTTTACAATATTGACATACAATAGATCTTAAGTACGGTCGAATCATAAACCCGTCCGACTCATTAAGGTCCTAAACACATGGCTAAAACCATTAACAAAACTTTCCCGTGGGAACGAATCGATATTCTAGAAAAGTACCATGAATGTAAAGTAATAAAGTGAATAAGTAATACAAACGTAATTATAACTAACAACGAAATGAATCTGGCACTGGCTCAAACTAAAGACTAAAATATCTATGAAAATACTAAACAAGTAACACCTCAAAGTTACTTAAATCTAACTTATTGGCCTACGTCGTCCTGCACAAAGAGTTACTATTACAGTTACATTTCAGACGGACAAAGCTTCGACTTCATCGTAGTGGGTGCCGGGTCAGCAGGCTGTGTACTAGCCAACAGACTCACTGAGGTCTCTGACTGGAATGTGCTGCTCATCGAAGCAGGTGGTGATCCTCCTATCACGTCAAATGTGAGTAAAATAGAATTACTAACAGTGTTGGTGTTAACGAAAATAAAGTGTTAAATTAAAAAAAAATATGCATTCTCGTATATTTGTCTGCAGTTTTTCTAAATCCTTTACTCATCAGACAATAGTCGAGAATACATAATTTTGTCTAAAATTAAAATAGAATCGAATGCAATTCACTTTTGATTCATCTTAAAGCAATTTACAACACACTTTTCTTAATAGACCAAAAATGTGAATAACTAGCTTTTTCCCGCGGCTTCGCTCGCGTGGAATTCGGTCTGCCACATAGAATTTCGTGACATAAACTTCGCCTGTGTGGTGTGTTGATAAAAAGTAGCCTATGTCCTTCCCCAGGCTTTATCAAATTTCATCACAAACAGATCAGCACAGCCATGAAACATACAATGACACTGATTAACAAACGGGACCAACAAAGGTTAATTTCGTTTACTGTTCGTGTCAGTCAATTAATATGTAATGTTATTGAATTTATTGAAAATTAATTACTTCGTTCGGCAGCAGCGAGCAAAACTGAAAGGATTTGATTAATTTGTATAAATCTCCCCCCCGCTCCCCCGCTTTACCCGCCGCCGCGCGTATTTATGTCGCTCTCGCTCAAGCTCTATTCAAGTCAATTGTATCGTGATAACTTTTAAACTATGCGTTCAAACTTATTATCGTAAAAGATGAAGTTTATCTACATTAAATATTTAAAGCGACAAATGTGTCGACTTTGATAAGAGTTTGATAAATATACTAAAATGTGCATTGAAAAAAAGTATCCAATTTAATTGTATTTATAGTTCACTATTTTGGTCATAGTGGCTTCCACATAAAAGGTAGATATATACTGTCGCGGACTTTTATTTAGAACTATTTAAGACAAACAATCCTACGGTACATTATATTTGTGTATCTCCAACGGTTTAGGCAGCGCACGCGAAGATCTCAGAGGGCAGAATTTTTTCCGACTTACTTGATATTTTTTTTTTTTTTTCAAGAAAATATGAATAAGTTCAGGGAATGTTTACAGAATATTTCTTTATCGGAAATATATAAACTTGACGATCCGAATACAGCCTATAATCTATTTCTGGAGACATTTACCCTAATGTATAATTTATGTTTTCCATTTAAACGAATTAAATTAAGCGTACACAAGAGACAACAGTGGGTATCGCGGGGAATTAAAACATGCAGTAAAAATAAAAGAAACCTTCTGTGGCGTTACCGACTGGAACGCAATGAACAAAGTAAACAAGAATTCAAAAGATATACAGCAATATATAAAAATTTTATTAAATTAACACAACTTGCTCAGAACAGCTATAAAATCAAATCGTCCTCTAACAAATCGAAATCTACTTGGGAAATCGAACGAAGATGAATATGCCCAATATAAACTCAATTGGAAACATTAAAATTGAAAATAAAAAAGTAACGCACCCGTACGAGATAGCGAAAGCCTTTAACAACTTTTTTGTCGACAAGATAAAACCTATCGTTAATAGAGGTAAAAATGTGACATCAAATATCTCAAAACCAAGTAATTCGATGTTTATGGCACCAAGTAATGAAAGTGACATCAAAACCATTATTAAGTCTTTAAAAAATACCGGCAGTGTAGGTAATGATGGAATTTCTACCAAGGTTATTAAGTACGTTTCAGACTCCATAAGTATACATTTGAGCTATATTCTCAATTTGTGCATAACACACGGTACTTACCCAACTAACCTAAAAACAACTGTTATTAAACCATTATTTAAAAAAAATTACAAAGATTGCATGGAGTCTTATAGGCCTATTGCGCTTGTTCCAATAATATCCAAGATATTTAAAAAGTACATTTATGCACAGATTTATAAGTACCTGGATAAAGAAAACATTTTGACAGAGGAACAAAAAGGTTTTCGGAAAAGTAAAACGATAAATTTGGCCATCTACGACTTTTTAAATAATGTTTATACGAATGTTGACAATAGAATACCTGTGTGCTCAATATATTGTGACATGACTCAGGTCTTTGACTATCTGGACCATAAAATTTTGTTAAGTAAACTAGAAGCCTACGGCATTAGAGGTAATGTCTTAAATTTATTAGAATCGTATTTAAAGAACAGGAAACAGTACGTTGAAGTATCTGAAATAGATTTTAAACTTAAATGTCAACGAATTTACAAATCTGATCTTCGAACACTCACATATGGCGTACCCCAGGGCAGTGTATTAGGGCCTCCTTTTATAATCTATATAAATGATATGCCGAAAGTTACAAGTTACCCTATGTCACTATTTGCTGATGACAGCACTGTGACTATTAACAGCACAAACGCTGAAACCTACAATGACGAAATTTCTAAGACAATAACCTCCATAATACAATGGTTAGATAATAATAATTTAAAGATAAATATTGAAAAGACAAAATTAACTATGTTTAGCCAACGTTCAAACACAAATATGAGTATATACTATGACAGCCAACGCATATCACAAGTAAACACATCTAAATTCCTAGGTTTAACAATTGATAATAAATTAGATTGGAAAGCACACACGGAGGAGCTAACCAAACGAATTAGTAAGTCTGCCTATGCTCTATACAAACTTACCTCAGTGATGAGTGTGGACGCTTTAGTCACAGCATATTATGGCTTGGTGGGTTCAGTTCTGAGATATGGTGTTATTTTTTGGGGGAATTCAACCAATAGGGAAATAATCTTTAAAGCACAGAAAAAGTGTATCAGGACAATGTTTGGATTACAGGTCATAGATACATGTAAACCTTTATTTATTAAATTTAAAATATTGATTCTTCCATCTTTATATGTTTTTGAAGTTGCTGTTTTTGTTAAGTCCAAGTTGTTTAAAAAAATGTCGGACATTAGTGACCGAAGTCGAAGAGATAACAGTAGCTTATGCGTAAGAAGGTCCCACACAGCATTAATGTATAAAAGTGTATTTTGTATGGCGCCAGTCATATTTAACCACTTACCACGGTCAATCAAAGAATTGAACGTGAGCTCATTTAAGAAACGGCGAAAATCCTTACTGGTGAGCAAAGCATATTACAGTATTTCGGAATTTTTAACAGACAAAAATCTAATGATAGAATGTTGACATGCTAATGAAATTCATGACTGTTTGTACTCATAAATAATTTTGTATATTGACATTAGTATTGTATATTGATATCAGTGTTGTATATTGACATTAGAATTGCATATTAATATTAGATATTGACATTAGAATTGTATATTAATATTGGATATTGACATTAGAATTGAATATTGACATTTGTAATTTTTACCTATATTGACATAGCCTTATTATCTGTTTTTTTAGTCTGTGTCTTGACATGTACTGTTTTGACATTTTGTTTGCTTTTTTTTATATTATTGTTCCTATTATTATTTGTTTCTCTTTTATTGACATTGATTTCTATTAATATTTATATTGACATGATTTCTATTAATTTGGTATAATTGTTGTTTTATTGTCCAGGGTTATTTTATTTAATTGTTGAGATTTAGCTGGCTTGATTTTATTTTAATTACTTGCAAATATTATTTGTACGCCCTCTGGCAAAACAAAGCGCACTCTTTATTACCTGTATATACCACTCTTATTGTACCTATGTTATACAAATGAATAAATGACTTATGGCTTATGACTTACTTTATCGTTATATTATCACCAAATTACAAAAAATCATTATTGTTATTCTGATGTATAACCTATATTACTGTAAAGTTTCATCCAAATCCGTTTAGTAGTTTTTGCGTGAAAGAGTAACAAACATACATACATCCTCACAAACTTTCGCATTTATAATATTAGTAGGATTTCTTCAAGGGGTACGGTAGACTCGAACGAAACCTTACCTGAATAATAAAACATAAAAAAATAAAGATTTCGAGTCGACAACATAATATATCCGTAAAATTCGGATTGTCGAGTATTTTCATATTTTGTTAATTTCTAATGGTGCTGACAGACAAACGCAGTCGCCATATTAGCCACTCATCACCGGATGACATCTTGAGTAGTTAATACACGTTCCGTTCAGAGTTGCCAGAATGTAACTTTTGTTACATTTTACGTTACTTTTGACCTTCTCATGACACCTCAATGTAGCACGACTCAAAATGTAACTTTTACGTAACTTTTAGGACTTAATAAAGTATTCAAATATTTTCCAGCAAACAAAAAAATATCGCGAAACCGAACGCATCTAAGAAAGTTTTCGTTAGGCGTGTTGTCGGTATTATGTCTCCGACAATACGACTAACGAAAACTTTCTTAGATCTTAAATCTTAAATACAGACATAAGAAGGAAAACTAAAGTCACAGATATATTAACTCGCATCAATCATTTGAAATGGGGCTGGACAGGACACATGCTTCGATGTAAAATAAATAAATGGAGCAAACAAGTGACCCTAAGGGTCGTCCAAAAACAAGATAGGAAGACAACATCCGCATAACTTTGGGGCCTTGTTGGACAAGAGTTGCAGAGGACAGAGCACAATGGAGGGAGTTGGAGGAGGCCTATGCCAACAGGCACGCCGAACTGCGGGACATCCTTTAATTACTCTTAATACTTCTTATTTCACTTCGCTGAAGGTCATACAGGTCTACGCCCCGACCTCGGCACACCCCGACGACAAGGTAGAGGCCTATCTCTAGAGGAGGATATCTTTACAGCCATGCATGGTTTCAAAACTCAGTTCACCGTTGTCATGGGGGACTTCAACGCGAAACTGGGCAAACGAGACGAGGATGAACTGCAAGTGGGGCAATTTGGAGTTGGACGTCGGAACCACCGGGGTCACCTACTGGCCAGTTTTATGGAGAAGGAGGGCCTCTACATGATGAACTCCTTCTTCAAAAAGCGTGAGCACAGGAAGTGGACCTGGAAAAGCCCCGATGGTGCAACTAAAAACGAGATCGACTTCATCATGTCAACCAAGAAGCAATTAATGTTCAATGATGTCTCTGTGATCAATTCGGTGAAAACCGGGAGCGATCACCGCATGGTAAGAGGCACATTGAACATTAATGTCGGGCTTGAAAGGTCTCGACTGATGAAGTCCACGCTCCGTCCAGCACAGATCCAGGTCCAAAACCCCGAGAGCTTTCAGCTCGAACTCCAGAATCGTTTCGAGTGCCTAGGGAGCTCCGTGGACGAATACAACGATTTGTTCGTGGAAGCTGTCCATACGGTCGGGTCTAAGAATTTTATTTTATTTTTCAAGACCCGCCGTACAGATAGAAACAAAAAGCTCTCTGATCCTACTCTCAAGCTAATGAAGGAGAGGCGTGAGATGATCCTGCAGTCTTCAGACGATGCGTTGAAATACCGGCAGCTAAATAGACGGATCTCAAAGTCCTTGTTAAGCGACTTTCACCGTTTTAATACTGAGCGTATTAAAGACGCGATTGAGCGGAATAAGGGCTCCAAGGTCTTTGCAAGAGATCTGTCTATTGGGCAGAGCCAGCTCACGAAACTGAAGACCGATGATGGCAGGATCGTTTCCGCCAAACCAGAGCTTCTGAGGGAGATCGAGAAAGAGGTCAACCGTCGAATCCGACTCGGCTGGGCAGCGTTCGGGAAGTTGCGCGGTATCTTTTCGTCCAACTTACCACAGTGTCTCAAGACGAAAGTCTATGACCAGTGTGTGTTGCCAGTGATGACATATGGCTCTGAGACGTGGTCGCTTACAATGGGCCTCATCAGAAAGCTTACAGTCACTCAAAGGGCAATGGAGAGTTTCCTTGCGTGTTCGAATCAGAAATGTAGAGATCCGCAAGAGAACCAGGGTTACCGACATAGCCCGAAGAATTGCCAAACTTAAGTGGCAGTGGGCAGGGCACATTGCTCGCAGAACGGATGGCCGATGGGGCAGAAAGGTTCTGGAGTGGCGACCGCGAACCGGAAGACGTTGCGTTGGATGGCCTCCCACTATGTGGACCGATGACCTGGTGAAGGTTGCGGGGATCCGCTAGTTGCGAGACGCACGGGACCGGTCAATGTGGCGATGCTTGGGGGAGGCCTATGTCCAGCAGTGGACGTCTTTCGGCTGATATGATGATGATGATGAACACTTCTTATTGGCAAACAATGTGCATATGTACCCAAATTTCTGAAATAAATGGCTTTATTATTATTATCTCCTTTATTCAATTTATTTTCTTATTGTCTACGTTTTTAAATATTTTTATAAAACATACAAAATAAAAAGCATTATATTCATAATAAAAAATATGGAAAATAGAGGCCCACTGGTATCGGGAACAGGGTCCAAGCTACCGGCGGCGGCGGTCAGGGCTCCAGAGAGAGGAACCTCCTAACAATACGAACCGTGTCCAGCAATACTGCTTTCTGGATCAGGCCCTTGACCCAGCTGCCTAACGAGAGCCTCCTAAGGTGTTGGTCGAGGCTCGTGGCTATTAAGCCATTGGCTGACACGACTATCGGTACAATGATCGCTGTGTCAACATCCCACATGTCGACAACCTAGCGAGCCAAGTCAAGATTGATTTGCTTTATTTGCTTATCTTTCTCGGCTTTCACGAGGTTCCCGTCATGCGGGACAGTTATGTCAACAATCATTGCACGCCTCTCGATTCTGTCCACCACCACTTTAACAGGCTTATTAGCGATAATAGCCCTGTCAGTGATGATGGACCGATCCCAGTACAATGTGATATTGCCATTCTCGAGAACTGGGTCCAACACATACCTGTAGTACGGCACCTCTGACGCCACATGAGTATATTTCAGAGCAAGTTGCTGATGGATAATCCTAGCTACAAGGTTGTGCCTATGCAAGTACTCTTCGTTAGCTAGACGAGAACAACTAGAGATAATGTGGCGGATCGATTCACCCGGGCGGTGACATGCCCGACAGATGTCAACCGTGCCATCCTTCACAATAAATCTCCGGTAGTTATTCGTCATGATAACTTCGTCCATAATTGCACAGACAAAACCTTCGGTTTCACCAAAGAGGTCACCGAAACGTAGCCAGGCTACGGACGCTGATTGGTCTACATCGGACCCATGTAGGGCCCGGAAAAAGCGTCCGTGAAGCTCTTTACTTTGCCATACCTCCCTGCGGTCGTTAGTGTCAAGCACTACAGGCTTGCGCCAGTTCTCATTCACCATGGAGTGCGGGGTGAGCCCCTTGTCCACTGCTACTACATCTCGATGCATACCCACGTCCGTGTTTAGAAAATATTCCCTGAGATTGTATATCTTGCGGTTGTGGAGGTTTTTGGCATTTAAAAAGCCTCGGCCTCCTCCTTATTATTATTATTATTATAGTCGTGTTGTAGCACCTGATTTTGTAACACACAAATTGACGTATTGCATATTCACTTACTCACTCACGTGTATTTCTAAGGCCTAACACGCATTGCGATTTTTAGCCACGTGGATATTATTTGCGCAATTTTTTGTCCGCTTGTTCTTAGAGCTCAAAATATTTAATCCGCGCCGCGGTTCGGTGGTGATATTCTGTGGCAAAACAAGGATTTCTTGCGGTATTATTTCCGCGTGATTTTTTTACTGCAATGCCTGCAGCTTCATACAATTCCAGGTCGCAGAATGGTCGGAAAAAAAATTCGGACAAATAAAATCCGCAGCGCATGTTAGTTAGATTTAGTGAGAAAATCTTCAAAACAGAGAAGATAGGCGAACTGCTCGAAGCCGCCTAACAATGCTACAATTTTATCAGTATAGACTTGCTCTTCGTAAAAAAATTTGCCAATTGTTTTACGCCGAATAACTTTTTCATGAATATTGTGTGCAATGTTAGGATTGAATCTCAAAGATTATAGGTTCTTCGAATGAATCAAATATAGCTCAGAGCCGAAAATTATAACAATTTAATAGATAGCCTGTGATAGCGAATCGGCTCAAGGCATTGGTAAAATGATAATATTGCCATCAACTTATGTGGGGAGTTCCCGGCACATGATGCAAAATTATCAGGATTCCATGGTGATTGTATGCAAGTACGGTACACCAGACTTATTTATAACATTTACATGCAATCCGAATTGGCAGGAAATCTTAGGTAAGTTACAAGACAATACAAAAAAGAACTTAGACCCGATTTAATTGCCAGAATTTTAAAACTTTAATTGGAGGAACTTTTAGATGACATTACAAAGAAACATATTTTTGGCATATCGAGTGCGTACTTTTACACTATTGAATTTCAGAAACGTGGGCTTCCACATGCTCATAAGCTTATTATTCTAAGAAATGAAGATAAACCAAGATCATCAGAAGATTATGATAAATTTGTATGTGTAGAAATACCTGACCCAGATAAAGACCACTGGGGTGCATGTTGAAAGCCTCCACGCGGCGCACCCTGGGCAACGTCGGCTTCAGCTGCCCACCCACTTTGGGTGGACAGTTGGTGCTGGCGGCTAATTTTCAACACACGAGGAAGGGTCACGGTTCCAATCACAGATCATCCATGATGGTTTGTGAAGGGAACTGGGCTAGAGACAGGACGCATACTCCCTCCTCTGCTTACAGAAGGTAGGTCGAGTGGGCGTAGAGAAGGAGGGAGAAATAGGGACCTCAGCCTTTAAAGGAAAACTAAAAAAAAAATACAATAAATCGAACAAGACTTTTGTGAAAAACGTCCCCAGGTGGGTCCCGACTGCTCAGTGGTCGGGGAATCCCACCCCGCTTCTGCAGGCTGCCCTCCGTATTCTTGGGTGGGCAACAAACGTCTTCCGTCTGTCTCAGACAAAACCGACAACCACATGCATGAAATACGGACACCGATATTTTTAAATGAAGAGGTGAGTGATGCGGGGTCGGAGTCCGACCCTGAATCTGGCGCAAAAGGCCCACAGAGCTTTGAGCGTGAAGTGGAGGGGGCTGCTGCGGAGAACCTAAGGTTCTTCCGGAAGCGCCCCAAATCGGGGGATGGCCTGGGGTCGTTCTCCGATGACGAGCTGGCCTCGGCTCGGAAGATCCCTACAAGTAGGCGGGGTGGGGGCCAAGACAGAGGAGTGGGGAGGGGCCTCACCGCCCAGGAGGTTGCCCATTGAGCCGAGAGGCTTGCTGAGGAGGGGCGCCACCCCGGATCGACCAGCCGCAGGGCTGCCCTCTTGGGGTCTTCTGGCGACGAGCTGGACGCCGCTGGTGGCTCCAATTTGGAGCGTGCGGCCAGGTTCGCAGAAGGTCGTGGAAGCCGCTATCCGGGATGTGGCCTTGAAGAGGAACAAATCCTCTAAAGACAGGGCCATATCCGCGGCCACCGGCTCCATTTTGGCGGCGGCAGAGGCCAATCGCGCTGGCCCCCTTCGGATAGCATGTCCGAGATGCGGGCGGAGGTCGCCCGCTTGAAAGCCGACATGGAGCTTCTCCAAAAGAAAAACGAGAAGGCCGGGCTTCGAGAGGCCGGCCCTCGAGAAATGCCGCAGGAGGGGGCGCAGCATGGGCTAGTCCGGCCCGTGCCTGCGGAGAACCAGATTCTGAACTTGGTGCGGCAGGAGCTGGCTGCCTTTCAGAGCAGGTTCTCTGCACTGGAGGCCATCGTCTTTCGCCCCCCGCTAAAGGCAAGCCAGGCGGCCTTGGACCAACGAAAGGAGGCCTCTTTTGCCCCGCCGCAGCTGCCACGGGCTCGCACCAACCACCCATGGCCCCACCGACATCTTGTCATATGGGCCGAAACTCAAGGAGACGGCTGCGGACATAGCCCGCCAAATAGGCGCGCTATCACCGCAGTCGCTTCTTGACTCCTTTACAAATCTCGTCCTGTCCCCTTTGTGCCTTTCTCCCCATTCTGGGGCGGCCACTAGCGCGTACCCCGCTCATGGGTACGGACGACACGGTACGCCTTCGCTGCCGTCGTTTACCTAACCTCAACTTGTGAGGGATGATGAGGGAAAGAAAAATATATATATACACATAATATACATGATAAAAAGAAACAGAGAAAACAGAGAAAGCCAACAGGTTAAACAATCATAATAATAATCTTAACAAAATTTAAAGCTATACAATGCAAAAAAAAAACAGAATTAATCTGCAATAATAAATATATATCGGAGGAAGGTAAATGATTAGTAATAAATATCCCTTGTAAACTTATTACTTCAGGTTTGTTTAATTGGCAACATTTAGCTTCTGATCAGTTCTCAGTTCGATTTTATTCGATTGACAACACTTTATTTTTCTTATGTCAAAATACTCGATTTGGATTGGATAATACAAGCAGTAATTTGCCGGAAGAGATTCTCTTAGCCAATAAAAAGCAGGAGTGTCATAGAGGCACTCTGAGTGGGTTCTCCCGCCATATTGTGTCGAAAAGTTAGAAAAGATACGCGCGGACGCGCGTTTTGGGAGTTAAAAAGGAGTTGAGAGAAAAAGAGTTGAGAAGTAGCCTAAAGTGGCGTATGTGAACTTGAACAAGTGTGTTTTAGTTGGGAAAAAGCGAAACGATTGGTGGCCGAATCCGCTGCTTTGATAAAATTGGAACAAGAACTATCTCTAAAACGGCATAAGTTACCTGCTTTGTGCATTGCATACCCACGATATGCCCACAGACCGAGGGTATTATTGAAGATAGCCCTCCTATCTCCGATATCAGAAGTGAAAACAATGCACGCACAAAGCGATAATGGACCAAATGAGACGAGTAATGGTTGGCGCGCTCTGGTGCGCGAAAATTAGCATGGAAGTACCTACCTACCTACCTAATGGAGATGTATTGCAACTTGCCAGCTACTAGAGACGGGAATATCATGTTGCCCGAGTTCAACCGTATAGTGTGGCCTATCCTAGACAATATGCGAAGTCGAGTTGCAGATAATGATGAAGTTAATGATGACATCGATGCCCAATCCTGACTAGATACTTGGGAAACGCAACTGTGGTGGTAATGTTCAGAGAAGTATAAACTTAAGTATTCCGACAATAATAAGTACCAATCTAATGCCTTATGAAGTTTAGCCACAATATTGTTTTCTTGGTTTATAGTGGCTAAAATTTAAAATAAATAGTTATTTTCGTTATGACGCTAAATGAAACTCAGTCAGATTGATACTGTCAGCGGAATTCGCAAGAGATTAAGACCACTTGTGCAAATACAGTGCAAGAGAGCAAACATCCTAAGCTACAACTTGATTCAACAAAACATTATGCTTGTGGAAAACTTGTTCATAGACATGAATTTTTCAGCCATTCACACAATATGCAACAAATAGCACGGACGTCTGAGCCCTTCAACATGGCTGTGGATACCACAAGACCTGTTGTGACCGGCTGCGTGTAGTTCTACAAGATAAGTGTGGAGCTCAGGTTCCATTTCAAGAGGCAACATACAACCTGCAGTCTACAGCGCTATGAAAGAGGAAATTTAGTGGTTTTATACATGCCGCTGCGGTGATCAATCAATTTAATATTTTCTGATAGCACCTAGGAGTCTGGACATGTGCATGGTTGGCACTGCTGCCTGACCTTTCCGGGAGTACAGGCTTAAAGGTATGTTACTTTGATCTGCATTCAACTAACTGTGCATTGGCATACATTTGTGGCAGCCGAAGTATGTATTGGATTTGGAAGTACCTAAGTTTTATAATTAATTGTTGCATTAATTGCAATTTATAACTATTGCATTATGTTGTTTAATGGAAATGTTTAATTTAAGTTACATGAAAAGAGTAGAAAAATCAAACAGCGCCATCTATGTAATGGTATTGATACTGTATGTTTCTTTCAATAATCATCGAAATTGGATTCGGGACCCCATTATGCCGTGATTTACTGCTTGCGGGAGCTTATTGAATACGAGCATGTTGTTTTTTTTTCGTGATCAATTTAAAAACAAACAAATAATTTTTGCATAGACAGAATGAGAAGTCCGTGCATCACGCCATCTTTTAAATCTTTGACGGGCTCAAGCTTTGAAATATTTTGTTTCAAGTATTTAATCGTTTTTATTCACCAACAAAATAAACAATGAAACGATTTTCGCAATTTCATCTTTCTAATGTACTTGGAGCATTGGAATGTGAGAACAAAACGGAAAGAAATTAGATTTCATTACATTATTTTATGTTGCATGATGTTAGAACAATATACGGTTTTGTGACCACTAGTGCTGTCACAAGAATACACACATTAATTAGCATTGTTAGTTTACTTACTACTGATAATCGAGAAGTAAAGATACTAGGCATTTTAGTCATGCATTCTTTATTAATAGGTGTCACTTCAGATTGCCCGTAAATATTATTACCACTGAGTTTGTTGTTGATTTGATCTTCAAGGAAATTTGTGAATATGCTTTTCTTTGAAAATAACGTACATTCTAACTATTCGCGTTGGTATTTTTAATGCAAGTGTGAATCCAGTTATGGAAAGTAAAAAGAAAAATCGTAATAATAGTGTATCTTTTCACATCTTTGGCTGATTGGGATTGTTTTTACAACTAAATTAAAGTATCAGGTAAAAGGGAAAGAAATTTATTTTGTTAACGTTGAATTCAAATATCTTTGTGTAATACATTCGACTATTTTTAAATAATATTTTGGTTCATATCAAAACAGAAAAATCGAATCTCGATATTCTAGGGCGAAATATCGATACGCTGGATCGATTCAGTACTGGATATCGATTGAAAAATCCCTTACTCATCTCTATTAGACAGTGACATGAAAGTGTCAACATTCGAAAAAGTTCTAAAAAGTCTGACAAGACAAAACAAAAACAAATAACTTATAACTGTGATATGATTTTTAACTTATAAGTTACTAGATAAAGACTAGATTATTAATAAATCGTTACAAGGTGTGAGTCACTGTGAAGATTAAACTTTTAACTTTTGCTTCGTTCCAAAGAGTTGCGATAACTTTCAGTTAAGAGTTATATGATCAAGATTATTTTCAAACCGGTGTTAAAGTTTAGTTAAATAGTTTGTTGGTCGACTCGATTTGCAATCTTACAACCTGCAGACATCACGAGGATTAACGTTAGTATAGCCAATACAGTTGGCGTTTAGTTTTGTTGCTACCAACGGTTGAATAAAGGTAAAGTTAATGTCTGTAGTTGTTATATATCGCATTGTAGAGAATGAACCAACTGATTACATGTCATTCTAACGATACCTACCTACAAATAAAAATTATTTAAGTGGACTATGGCAAATGAAAAGTGCAACAAGACATGTAGATGGTGTCTAGAAGACGTATTCAGGTATTATGAGATGCCCGAGGGCCAATAACTGCTGAAGTTGTGGCTGAAGATGAGATAGATGTTCAATTGGCAACATTTTAATTTACATAGAACAGTTTCGTGGGTCAGAGAGATGACAGAGTCAAGAGTTAATTCGGCATTTAAGTTGAAAGTGCATTCTGTGCAGGTAAATGTATTTGCTAAGTTATTGTTGATTGTGGACCATGAATGGGACACTTAGGTTCTATTTGATTTACTTGGTACAGGAGCTTTTGTTTTTTGGAGGAAACTAGGAATGGTTTCCTTGTTCTGTGTTGTTCAACGATGCTTGGCCTCGGTAATCTTGAACATTGTTCAAAAGTTTTAATAATTGTAACATCTCTTTAACGAAAGGTGTGAATTTGTTAATTGTGTGATTGTGTGGTGTCATGTAGGCTAGTACCTACCTTGAATAATAAATGTGGAATTTAAAGTATACTGTCAGTAATGGTTGTGGTGTTCTTGTTGAATGTTCTGTGCTGGTCATTGTGAACATACCTAACGTAATTTTGTTTTATTTGCTATCTGAGCAAGTTGGATAAGATAATGTTAACGCAGATGTAAACTCGGTGACATGCGGTGCATGATTTCATTTTCAATTTTAGTTTGCAAAATTGGTAGTGTTTGATGTGGTAGTTATTATACCTATCGCACTGAGGGTTTGGTATGAAATCATGAAGATAAAATGGAGTTCTTGAATATGCTTTTGGCTGGGAAAGAAATCCTGAATTTGAGATTGCCGTTGTATTCAGTACTGAGAATGAAGATTGAAATAACTAATTTGATTTTGGTTTAGAGGTGCTGTTTATGTTTATTGGAGTTCTGAATGGTGGCAGCTATGTGTTGCATTAAAGGCTTTGGTTCATGATGAGTTAGAGGAAAGCTGAAAGATCAAGTACCCATTGAAGTAACTGAATGTACTGTGTTGAAGACTGATTCAAATCTATCTAGCAATGGTGAGGTCGTGTGTATGGTCAAAGGACTGACTGTACGGTGATGAGTAGTCGCTGCGGTGACTGCTGTAACCGAGGTGGGTTACGAGGTGAGTGGTCAGAGATGACTGCTGTAACCGAGGTGGGTTACGAGGTGAGTGGTCAGTAAGATGACTGCTGTAACCGAGGTGGGTTACGAGGTGAGTGGTCAGTAAGATGACTGCTGTAACCGAGGTGGGTTACGAGGTGAGTGGTCAAAGATGACTGCTGTAACCGAGGTGGGTTACGAGGTGAGTGGTCAGTAAGATGACTGCTGTAACCGTGGTGGGTTACGAGGCCTGGTTAGGATGACTATGGTTGCAGGGTGGTCACTGGGTTGTCCATCAGGAGCTACAGCGATTGCTGTGGGACCAAGAAACATTGCTGGATTTGTCAGGGGGGAACCTGGTCCCTCTGGGGCTTTGGAGTCCTGTTATCTGTCTGGGGGAGCCTGGTCCCTCTGGGGCTTCGGTGACCTGTTGTATGTCTGGGGGAGCCTGGTCCCTCTGAGGCCTCGGTGACCTGTTGTTTGGTGTATGTGACATGGTATGTTGTGTTGGGCGTTTGGGTGGTTTCTGGCACACTTAGTGCTTCGAGACCGACTTGGCGTTTGTTGGGAACCTGGTACCTCTGGTGCTTCGGTAACCATTTAGAATGTGTTAATATGGTTGTCTAAATGGTGAGGTGGCTGGTTCGATAGTACGATGATGGTTGTGTACGGTGTATGGTGTGGAGACCTAGATTTACATGGAGAAAACAAATGAACAGTGTGAAAGCTAAGAGAATTCAGTTTTCATGAGTAAAGATGTACTTGAGTTTTGTTGTAGGCTGGTAATATAAGGTGTTGATTGAAGGTTTCACGTGGAAGATGTCACGACCACGTTATTTTTTTTTATTTGGTCAGGAGCGGCCGAACTTAACCTATTACTTATTTTTTTTATCTCCTCTTGGTTTTTGTTTTTTGGTTGAGTAACGATGTTGCTCGTCGCTTTACATCAAACGTGGGACCGTTTGAATGTCAAGATGGCCGTATCGGAGGAAGGTAAATGATTAGTAATAAATATCCCTTGTAAACTTATTACTTCAGGTTTGTTTAATTGGCAACATTTAGCTTCTGATCAGTTCTCAGTTCGATTTTATTCGATTGACAACACTTTATTTTTCTTATGTCAAAATACTCGATTTGGATTGGATAATACAAGCAGTAATTTGCCGGAAGAGATTCTCTTAGCCAATAAAAAGCAGGAGTGTCATAGAGGCACTCTGAGTGGGTTCTCCCGCCATATTGTGTCGAAAAGTTAGAAAAGATACGCGCGGACGCGCGTTTTGGGAGTTAAAAAGGAGTTGAGAGAAAAAGAGTTGAGAAGTAGCCTAAAGTGGCGTATGTGAACTTGAACAAGTGTGTTTTAGTTGGGAAAAAGCGAAACGATTGGTGGCCGAATCCGCTGCTTTGATAAAATTGGAACAAGAACTATCTCTAAAACGGCATAAGTTACCTGCTTTGTGCATTGCATACCCACGATATGCCCACAGACCGAGGGTATTATTGAAGATAGCCCTCCTATCTCCGATATATATATAATTATATTATTCCAATTTCTTTCTTCAAATTTATTTATTCTTTTTTTTTTTCCCTGTATACTATTTCTTTTGTATACCCGTATAACCAATATATTTTATTTTTCTTTCTTTTCCAGGTATAAACCTTTTTTTTTCCTTTTCAAATCCATTTCTTGTTTTTTTTTTCTTTTTTTTTTCCTTGACCTAGTCCAACGCTTCTTCTTCTTCTTCACACCTCTCTTCCTCCAGACTGCTCCTTACAGTATGCCAGTCATGGGCGAAGTCCCTGAGCCGCTGAAAGTTGACCTCCGAGGCTACGAGATCCCCGTAGTAGACTGGTCCTTCCTCCGTGCGAGTGATCATTGTTTTATGAATTCAAATTTCTTTATGTAAGCAGACGATATGAAAATTTATATCTCTTGTAAAAATATTCGCGACTGCCATTATTTACAACAGGACCTTGATAGATTTTATGAATACTGTCTCAAATATAAACTCTTTCTTAGCCTTCCTAAATGTCACACAATCTCTTTTACTGAAAATAAAATCAGATCAAATTTAATTATTTAATAAATAATATAAGTCTTAATGAAGTGGAGGGGAGAGAAGCTAGGGTATGTTTTGGTGGGAATCGCTGTTGGTGAGAACAGCATTACCTATAAAATGCCATAAATACCTTCTGCTGTACTCGTGGCGGAGTACCGTATAAAGCAGAGCCCTAGCCAGTCCGAGTCATCCACGTCCCCGTCGTTCTCCCTGGGACCTGCTGCAACCGCGCCGCCGCGCGTCCGCCACCCCGAGTTGCAGCTGAGCTAACGGATGCAGGGTGAGGGCGAATATTCTGCGCCTTAAAACAGAATCGTCTCACTAGGGAGGATACCCGAAATAAAACCGAGCACATCCGAAGGCTCTAAGGCGGCAGCCCCGCTATCGAAATAAGGCACAGTGGGCTAATCACCCGCTTGCCCGACAATAATTGATTCCTGAAACCGAAACAGAAAGAAACGGGACCGATCTTTTACCGACGACTTTTGGCATGAAAAAACGGAAACGAATTGCTTATTGGAACGTACGCACGCTTAGCGATGACAGCCGACTAGCCCAAGCAGAAGCAGTAATGCTTAGCTACAACTTGCAGATACTCGGTCTAAGCGAAGTAAGGAGGAACGGTTTTGGTGAGCTGAAAACGTCCGGGGGCTTGACTTTGCTGTATTCAGGTAAAGAAAGTGAGGAAGATGTGCGCGAGTATGGCGTGGGACTCCTTCTTTCTAATGCAGCTAAGAATGGCCTCTTGGACTGGAAACCGATCTCAGACCGGATCATGTGTGCCCGTTTCAACTCAAGAGCCCGGAAGATCTCCATTATCCAGTACTACGCCCCAACCAATGCATCAACAGAGGATACCAAGGACGACTTCTACAATGCCCTCAACGCGGGTGGCGTTGAGGGCATTGTAGGAGGAGCATAATTCAGGAGCATAAAAAAGCAAGACATCGTCATCGCCATGGGAGGTCTGAATGCAAAGGTTGGGAGTATTAACACTAACCGCGAGCGGCATATGGGTACACAGGGACTTGGAGTGTGCAACGAGAATGGGGAACGATTTATCGAGTTTTGTCAGAACCTTACCATCGGAGGAACATTATTCATTCATGGCGACCACCATAAGTACACGTGGAACTCACCCGATGGGGTCACCAAGAACCAAATTGACCTCCTGGCCATTAGTTCCAAATGGCGGTCTTCACTGCTCGATGTCCGCAACCGCAGGGGCGCCGATATTGATAGCGACCACCATCTGGTAGTTGCTGAAGTCCGGCTCAAGGTAGCAGTAGCCCGTGCGGCTGGAGGACCTGGCAAGATTGGAAGAAGGTTCGATGTGAGCAAACTGCAAGACTCAGACTCGCGTAAAACTTTCAGTTGGAATTGCGCAATCGCTTTTCTGTACTCGATGCTGCTACGGAATCATTAGACGAGGAGTGGAACCGCATCAAAGTGGCCTATACAGAGGCCAGCTCCGTCGTTAGTAGGGCACAGATCGACTCATTCTCGGGAGGACTGGATGTCACAACGCACGTGGAACCTGATCGAAGATAGAAGGAATCTTCATCTGAGACTGCTTGAGACCCATAACGACGCCATACGAGCAGACATTAACACGCAATACCGTCAGAAACGCAAGGAAATCTATCGCAGTACCCGCAAAGATTGGAGACGGTGGGCTGATGGTATTGCTGATCGTGCTCAACAAGCTGCAAACGCCGGCCACTTGAAGGTGTTGTACAGTGCTACCAAAACCTTGGCAGGTAACAGCAGGTCGAGGAAGAAGCCGCTGAAGTCCAAAGATGGTCAGCTCATTGTGACGAACACTTTGAAGAAGTCTTCCGTTTGTCAGCTACATCGACGCCTGACGCGCTGCAAGTCAGTTCCCCACCATCCCAGCTCCTCAACATTAACACGGAACCACCGTCAGCCTCTGAAGTTGCGGAGGCAGTCCGCTCTTTGAAGACAGGCAAAGCACCTGGACTCGACCTGATAACTGCGGAAATGCTACAAGCCGACTTACCCACCGCAGTCGACGTCCTGACACCGCTCATTGAAAAGATCTGGATCGCCAAAGAATTTCCAGATGAATGGAACAAAGGCCTTCTTATAACTGTTCCTAAGAAAGGTGATCTTAGCCAGTGCGATAACTGGAGAGGTATAACGTTGCTCTCGATTCCCTCTAAGGTTTTTTGCAAGATCATCTTAGATAGATTGTCGAAGGCCGTGGATCCTCTTCTACGCAGGGAACAGGCTGGTTTCCGCTCGAGCCGCTCCTGTACGGATCAGATCAACACTCTCCGTATCATACTGGAACAGGCATCAGAATGGCAGAGGGAGGTTTATCTAACCTTTGTAGACTTCGAAAAGGCCTTTGATACGCTGAAGTGGTCTAGTATCTGGTCCCGCCTACTGGACATTGGAGTGCCGCCGAAAATAGTCCGTCTGTTGCAGAGTATTTATAAGAAACTACCTACCCTACCCTACCTACCCTACCCTACCTACCCTACCCTACCTACCCTACCCTACCTACCCTACCCTACCTACCCTACCCTACCTACCCTACCCTACCTACCCTACCCTACCTACCCTACCCTACCTACCCTACCCTACCTACCCTACCCTACCTACCCTACCCTACCTACCCTACCCTACCTACCCTACCCTACCTACCCTACCCTACCTACCCTACCCTACCTACCCTACCCTACCTACCCTACCCTACCTACCCTACCCTACCTACCCTACCCTACCTACCCTACCCTACCTACCCTACCCTACCTACCCTACCCTACCTACCCTACCCTACCTACCCTACCCTACCTACCCTACCCTACCTACCCTACCCTACCTACCCTACCCTACCTACCCTACCCTACCTACCCTACCCTACCTACCCTACCCTACCTACCCTACCCTACCTACCCTACCCTACCTACCCTACCCTACCTACCCTACCCTACCTACCCTACCCTACCTACCCTACCCTACCTACCCTACCCTACCTACCCTACCCTACCTACCCTACCCTACCTACCCTACCCTACCTACCCTACCCTACCTACCCTACCCTACCTACCCTACCCTACCTACCCTACCCTACCTACCCTACCCTACCTACCCTACCCTACCTACCCTACCCTACCTACCCTACCCTACCTACCCTACCCTACCTACCCTACCCTACCTACCCTACCCTACCCTACCTACCCTACCCTACCTACCCTACCCTACCTACCCTACCCTACCTACCCTACCCTACCTACCCTACCCTACCTACCCTACCCTACCTACCCTACCCTACCTACCCTACCCTACCTACCCTACCCTACCTACCCTACCCTACCTACCCTACCCTACCTACCCTACCCTACCTACCCTACCCTACCTACCCTACCCTACCTACCCTACCCTACCTACCCTACCCTACCTACCCTACCCTACCTACCCTACCCTACCTACCCTACCCTACCTACCCTACCCTACCTACCCTACCCTACCTACCCTACCCTACCTACCCTACCCTACCTACCCTACCCTACCTACCCTACCCTACCTACCCTACCCTACCTACCCTACCCTACCTACCCTACCCTACCTACCCTACCCTACCTACCCTACCCTACCTACCCTACCCTACCTACCCTACCCTACCTACCCTACCCTACCTACCCTACCCTACCTACCCTACCCTACCTACCCTACCCTACCTACCCTACCCTACCCTACCTACCCTACCCTACCTACCCTACCCTACCTACCCTACCCTACCTACCCTACCCTACCTACCCTACCCTACCTACCCTACCCTACCTACCCTACCCTACCTACCCTACCCTACCTACCCTACCCTACCTACCCTACCCTACCTACCCTACCCTACCTACCCTACCCTACCTACCCTACCCTACCTACCCTACCCTACCTACCCTACCCTACCTACCCTACCCTACCTACCCTACCCTACCTACCCTACCCTACCTACCCTACCCTACCTACCCTACCCTACCTACCCTACCCTACCTACCCTACCCTACCTACCCTACCCTACCTACCCTACCCTACCTACCCTACCCTACCTACCCTACCCTACCTACCCTACCCTACCTACCCTACCCTACCTACCCTACCCTACCTACCCTACCCTACCTACCCTACCCTACCTACCCTACCCTACCTACCCTACCCTACCTACCCTACCCTACCTACCCTACCCTACCTACCCTACCCTACCTACCCTACCCTACCTACCCTACCCTACCTACCCTACCCTACCTACCCTACCCTACCTACCCTACCCTACCTACCCTACCCTACCTACCCTACCCTACCTACCCTACCCTACCTACCCTACCCTACCTACCCTACCCTACCTACCCTACCCTACCTACCCTACCCTACCTACCCTACCCTAATTTTCAATTTTTTTTTTTTTTTTTTGTAAATCTAAACCATTCTCGAATCTCCACGAACACACACAAAAAATTTCATCAAAATCGGTCCAGTCGTTTAGGAGGAGTTCAGTCACATACACACGCACACAAGAAATATATATATTATATTCCTGTAAGGTTACTCATAATGCCCTAATATCGGATGATGTAACAGTGCACGCGGGTGTCCGCCAAGGCTGCCTCCTGTCGCCACTCCTCTTCCTAGTCGTTCTTGATGGAATTATGCTTCGCATCCATGATAAAAGGGGCCGCGGCATAGAGTGGGGATTATGCAACGTCTTGGAAGACTTGGATTACGCCGATGACCTATGCCTGCTGAGTCATACCCACGCCGATATGCAAGCAAAGCTAAACGATCTACGTCAGGAAGCGGCAAAAACGGGGCTCAAAATAAACATCCGGAAGACCCAGTAAATGAGAACTGGTGTGAAGAACCATTCACCGTTGCTGATTGGCACAGAGGCAGTGGAACGCGTCCACAAATTTACATACCTCGGGAGTGTCGTGCCAGAGACTGGGGGTAGTGAAGAGGACATCGCTTCACGGATCGCCAAAGCCCGAGCAACCTTCGCGCAGCTGAGACCTGTTTGGCAATCGCGGAAACTGACCCGACGGATTAAACTCAAAATCTTCGGGTCCAATGTCAAATCCGTGCTGCTCTACGGGTGCGAAACGGGGAAGGTCACAAAGGACATCTCACGCCAAATACAAGTCTTCGTCAACCGCTGTCTTCGTCGCATTCTCGGAATTTACTGGCCCGAGACCATCTCCAATGTAGAGCTGTCCCGATCACATACCCAAGCAAGCTTTGGACTGGAATCCCCAAGGGAAAAGAAAGCGTGGCCGTCCCCGTCAAACCTGGCGTCGCACCGTGTTGGCAGAAGCGACGAGCATCGGAATTAGGGCTTCCAAAATTACGGAAATGTCAGTTACGGAACTAGTTACGCAATTTCTATCTCCAATTCCGTAATTACGTAATTACGTATTTTTTCCTCAATTTTTTAAACCGATTATATTTTGTTGTTAATATTGTACCTATTAAGGACTTAATAACATAAAAATATAAATTATGTTTCAAAAAATTGTTAAATTATATATTCAAGACTTGTACGAGTATAATTAAGTCAAACCATTTCTTTTCGTTCCGAATAAGATCTTATTCTTGAAAATTTGATCTCTTGAAATGTCAGGGCATTTAAGGTTTTGTCATCCAGAGAACTTCTTAGTTTATTACAAAAATATCAGGCTGATGAAAAGGCTCGCTCGGCTTCAACACTTGCAGGCGTTATTGAAAGCAAATAACTATAAGATGCCGTTAGAAAAACTTCGTTACCACCGCCTGCGCTGTCTTACTCGTAAATGCACATTTCAACTCTAATAATGGAATCGAAATATGTGTTTACTCATGAAATTGGTTTATTTACTGTCACTTTGTTTATTTATTTGTCTAACTGCTGTGCGATTGTCAACTCCTCGTCGTCATCGTCACTGGTGGTAACTGCGTCCGATGTACTATTTTGTTGATGTTGTGGATTTGGACATTTTTGTGTGGTACATTTCAACCGTTCCAACAGTTGCACTATGTATTTTAGTATATAATCTGACGATGGTATCGTGAAATATTCTGTGGCTGCAGTTTATAAAAATCCTCATTGTTATGTAAATATTGCAGTCATCTGGTTAAATTAGCCAGCTAATTGGACGCCTAGGTCGTTCATTAAATGCTGACATCCAATTTAATGGCTGAAGGAAAACTAGCCAAGTCATTGAGCGCAACGTTTAATTGATGGCTGAATGTCGTGTAGTTATTTAGTTAAATTGGATATTGATGAGTTTGTAATGTTTGGTTAGGGTGATTAGATAGTTTAGACTCAAATATTTTGCGAAAACTTGCAGAGGACGTAGTATAATGGCACCTCCTCCATATTTTCATACTATTTTGACAATATCACACTTTAATTCAAATTAAAATTGCACACAAGAACAAAAATGTACATTGACGGTTTGCGCTGTTAACGCCATATATATTGTAGAGCCGCAGTGAAAAAAAACGAAACTAAATTTGAATCACTTGGCTGAGTCTTGGTCAGTCAAGGGCTGCATTTCAATAAGCCAAGTCGTTAAACGTTGAATGATTCTAGTTCAATCTATGCATCCAATTTGATGCCGGCGTGTAATGAACGGTTTAGGGGTCCAATTAGCTGGCTAATTTATTCAGATGGCTGCGACATAAATATTGCAAAACACCGAATTCATTTGTTCGTCTTTCCTTTATTCTCTTTCTAAGAGATGTGGCTAGTTTTCAACTGAGATCGTTTGATTGAAGATCAAGTTTCTGTATCTTACATTGAAGTGCAGCATCGGCTGTCAATAATTTCAATTGAATTCTATAATGTTTGTCTTAGAACTACTTTTTGCAAGATATATCAAAGGATAAAAAAAACCGCGGGGCATCCCTGTTTGTATAGTTTTGATGTAGTTATTATGTATAGTGTTGCCACAATATAAAATGTGTTAAAATGCAACATTATTGGTTGACTATTTTGATTGTTTGATGATGACAATAATTACGTAAGTCCGGTATTGACATCTTCAGTTACGGATTTGGGAATACTTTAAAATTGGTCCGTAATTACGTAATTGCGTAATTACGTAATGGAAGCCCTAATCGGAATGACATGGAGCGAGGTGAAGCGTGAAGCTCAAGATAGATTGCGATGGAGGACATCTGTGGACGCCCTCTGCCCCATCTAGGGGTTATAGGACATTAAGTCAAGTAATGAAGTCCAATATGTCCGTGACTTGGGTGTTACACTAGATTCTAGTCTGCATTTTGATACTCATATTGACAATATAGTAAAAAAAAAGCCTTTCAGATGTATGGACTCGTGATGAGAATTTAAAGTGACTTTGTGCGACCCTCTACATTCTTAATATTATATAAAACCCTGATTCGGTTGCAATTGGAATACGCCGTCCAAATGTGGGATCCTCTATATGATAAGTACAAGGATAGGCTAGAAAATTATTTGCGTTCTTTGAATTATAAATGTTATCGTCCTAAGGTCTCCTATGAGCAATTACTGAGTCATTATAATGTTCTTAGTTTGGAATCTAGACGACTTCTTCTGGGTGTACTGATGCTGCATGGTATATTATATGCAATAATAGATTCGACTGCATTCCCTTATCAAATAGCCTACATTATATAGTACCTAGATCTGTCATGCTTCGTGGAGTACGTCTGCCTCAGCTATTCCACACAAATTCGTGTAAGACTAACGCTGGAGTGCGCGTGCCTCTTCGTCGCCTCGTTGATGCGTACAACTCTCGCTTCATGGAGCTTGACATATTTACTCTCTCTAAAAATTGTTTCAAGGCGGGAGCAATAGAGTTACTGAATACTTAAGTATATATAAATTTATTTTCTTTCTTCTTCTTATTTTTTTACGTTGCACACTACTTGTTTATTTTCTTTTGACTTTTTATTTTGTGAATTCGTGGCCAATGTTGTGGGTTACATGTGTAGTAACATAAACATGGAAAATATTGTATAAATGTATTAGTAACTAAGTATTGTACTAATTTAAGAATATCTAGTTAAGCTTGGCATGTAACCGTTTTTTGTCCCTATCAAATAAAATTAAATAAATCCGGGTTTTCATTAATTTTCAAATAGTTTTCAATAGTATTAATATATATGCTACTTCTAATTACTAAATTAAAATTGCTTCAGCTTCCAGGTCTCTTCCCTCTGGTTGACTACTCATCATAAGACTGGAACTACTACACAGTTGACGATGGTTATACGGCTCGAGCACACAAAACAAAAGATTTACATTTAACAAGAGGAAAGATGCTGGGTGGTTCTAGTAGCGCCCACTTTATGTTCTATGTTAGAGGAAACAGAGAAGACTATGATAGTTGGGTCCGACAGGGAAATGAAGGCTGGGACTGGGATAACGTCACAGCATATTTCAAGAAGAGCGAACGTCTCAAAGACCAAATCATTCTCAATAATGATTCAGCTGACTTGCACAGCACAGACGGATACCTGGGCGTGACACGACCAATTTCGCCAGAACTAACTTATAATTATTTCAAAGCTTTTAAAGAAAACGGTCACAAAATACTAATTGATACTAACGGACATGATCAGATAGGCTACTCAGCTCCTACCATGACTGTTGATAATCACATAAGACAAAGCACGGCTAATGCTTTTTTAACAGGTTCACTGTCCAGGCTCCAGAGTAGGAATGGTCCATAAGTCCAGTTATGTTTTTATTTAAAGTCAGTGTCCTGCCAAGTCCGCATTAAATACGAGACTTTCTCCTTACGTCCACAGTATCAGATGACTTAGAAATTGTACGGGCGAACATACCACATATGGTCTGTGGACTGATATGGAAGTCTCTCTACAGACCGTATGTGGTCTGTGGACAGTGAACCTGGTCCAATATGAGACCGTAATAATTTGTTCGTTTTGAAAAATACAATGGCGAGAAAAGTTCTTTTTGATGGCAATAATAACGCAATTGGTGTTAAAATAACTCTGCCACACGGTATTAAAATAAAAGTCATGGCAAGCAAAGAAGTAATTTTATCTGCAAGTGCTATTAATAGCCCTCAGCTATTAATGCTATCTGGAGTTGGCCCTGAAGCTCACCTGAAAGAAATGGGAATTAATGTTTTGCTAGATTCAGCCAATGTAGGAGGTAACCTTCAAGATCAGATATGGGCTACAGTAATATTAACTGGAAAGAAAAACGTTGCTTCATTTGTTAGAAATATTGTTAGTTTGGTAAACATCGATAAGTTTCCATCCCCCGTATTAATGGGGCATGTACCTCTGAATAAGACACAAACTTATCCTGATTATCAGACTATAATATTGGCGGAACCAGCACCATCTGTACCAGCCACGACTATCTGCTCTTTCACCTTAGGATTTCGGGACCCATACTGTACAAGAGCTGCTGAAGCTGTTCAAGATAGGGAATCTTTGCTTACAGCAGTGACTTTATTGGCTCCAGAATCAAGAGGTAAAATAAGACTTCAGAGTCACAATCCAATGGATAAACCACTTATTCATGCGAGATATTATTCTAAAGATATTGATTTAGAAAATCATGTGACATACTTGGAAGACTACATTAGTGTTGTTAATACAACATATTTCAAGAGTGTTGGCTCAAGAGTAGTAGATGTGAAGCTTGATGAATGTAAGGATTTTGAGTTCGGTAGTCATAAATATTGGAGATGTTACATATTAAATACGGTAACTACCCTATGGCATCCCGTAGGCACATGTGCGATGGGCCCAGAACGCAAGGGTGTGGTGGATGAGGGACTTCGCGTTCGAGGAGTAACGGGTCTTCGAGTGGTGGATGCTGGTGTAATGCCGACCATTGTCCGTGGTAACACGAATGCGCCCGTGATAATGATTGCAGAAAAAGCGGCCGATATGATCAAACTCGATCAAGGGGTAGATATAGAATATTGGAATATTGAAAAATATTGGCATATTGACTATTGTAGTTGAATTAGACTGATTCTTAATTGTTGCTTAAATCTAGTATTGGTCTTTATTTTTACCGAAAACCGTTAATAACAAACTAGATATCTATATAAAGAACTAACTTCTTCCAGCGGCTTCGCCCGAGTGAAAAGTATTTTATCATCCCTAGGGAACATTATACCGAGATCATAAGTATTCGAAGTGTTATTCCAGACCATAATCTATCTCTGTACCAAATTTCATCCAGATCTGTTCAGCCGGTATGGCGTGATTGAGTAACAAACATACATCCATCCATCCAAACTTTCGCATTTCTAATATTATATTAGTAAGAAATAATGAAATACATATTATAAAGGTGTTAAATAGTAGAATAAAGGTTGTCCAACCGTGAACAGGCAATAGTTACACGCGCCAACAACAGCATTACAGCGTCAGCGACATACATTCAGTCCACGCGCCGGCAACACCGGCACACCGTCAGTGCTAAGAAGTGACCTACTAAGAACTTCGCTTCATCGGCTCAATACACATAAAACACACATGTAAATAGGTATCAATGTGTATTGACCACAAAATTTGTATATAATTAAGTTAATTACTGTAATAAATTAGACACCAAGCTGGAGTCGAGTTTGATTCATCTCTCCGTTATTCCTCTTTTTGTGGCCAAGACACCCTTAGCCTTCAACGATCATGTGTACATTGCACGACGTACAGGGCCTGATTAACCCTTAGGCTAATTAGGCTACAGCCTAGGCCGCGAGGATCGGGGGGGCGCGGGCGCGCTGAAATCGTGTCTTCGCATGCACTATTAATCTAGCATCATTGCATCTGCCCTACATATTTCAACTAGACCGAGACAAAACACTAAAACTAAATGCGCTGTGAACTGAAAAAACTTGGGACTCCCTGATTTTAACAATAAATTTCAGTTCATACAAACGTAACAGTTCTGGAAGCATTAAACTCTATTTGCGAAGATGAATATCAAAGTAAAGAGACCAAAATAGAAGCAAAAGCAATATTAGAAAAAATTAAAACTCTAGAAATTACAATAATGTTGTGCTTTTGGAACTCTGTGCTCGTAAAGTTTCAAATCGTTAGTGCACAGCTACAAGCAAGTTCTGTTGATTTATCTAACGTTGTTACTCTTTATGAGACATTACATGCTTATCTTGATAGGTTGCTTGACGAAAAAGAGTTCAAAATTTTGAATCAGAGGCAATCAAGAGATGTGACCACATACACAAAAGATGTAAGAAGAAGAAAGAAACCAAAATTTCATTTTGATGAAGTTAAAACGGGGCTCATTGAGTTAGAAGGGAGACGATATTTCATCGTTAATAATTATTATGCAGCTATTGATTGTCTTAGGGCCGGTTTCTGAAGTCGATGTCGCATCTCAAATCCGCTGACAATTTGAAAAAAAATAGCCAGCCAAGAAAGAAGTCGACTAACGAAAGGTATTTACAAGGCAGAATTGAATGGAAACGCCGGGAGGGGACGCCCTAGAAAGACATACATAGACCTTATAGGTGATGTTCTTCAGAAATGCCAGGTGCGCAGTACTCATAACCGGCGTGCTACCCTAGTTGGTATTAATTCCCTTAATTCACTACTATAACGTAATCAGTAATTTTAAATAGTATTTTATCTTGAGCGGCTGGGTTGGTGTAGCCGCCAAGTTAAGCAAACCTTACCAATGACGATTTTTGGATAGGTAACCACGTTATTTTTGGTTTGCTTGTTTTTGGATAGGTGACCTCACACAGGTTAAGCAACACTTACCAAGGTTAGTCTTTGGATGGGTGACCGCTTTTTTTTTTGGTTCGTTTGTTTTTGAACCGAACCGAACCTTCCTCACGCGTATTAGCGTGAAGAAGGTTCGATAAAATACTATTTAAAGTTACTGATTACAAACTACAACGTTTTATATATATACTGATTACGTTATAGTATTGAATGAAGTGAATGAATACCAGCTAGGATAGCCAACCGATATAAATTACATACATACATAAACTCGCGCCTTTTTCCCATGGGGGTAGGCAGAAAAAACAGAACGCCACCTGCTACGATCCTTACATACGTCTTTTGCTTCACTCACATTCATACATCTAGTCATACACACACGCCGGTTATGAGTACTGCGCACCTGGCCTTTCTGAAGAACATCACCTATAAGGTCTATGTATGTCTTTCTAGGGCGTCCCCTCACGGCGTTTCCATTCACGTCTGCCTTGTAAATACCTTTCGTTAGTCGACTTTCATTCATCCTCTCAACATAGCCAAACCATCTTAACATACTCTTTTCTATTTTAGTCACTACATATTCTTTTAGACCACAACCAATCCACATTTAAAATAAATTAATGCCGATTATTTAATGTAACAAGCGATTACGTAATTTCTCGATGATGAAGTGTTGAGAAACTCACTGACAACTGAGGGCTGGTTAATTTGTGACAAATTGTCAGCGGATTTGAGATGTGACGTCGATTTCAGAAACCGGCCCTTGGTGTTGAGAAACTGAAAGTAGAATTATTGACCGGTGATTATTCGTCGATTACGTTACAGCCCGATAATTGAGAGCTGGGAAACCGGGTGTTAAAGTGCACTTAAAAAACCACAAATTGGATTTGGTTTCATAAGGAAACTGCATGAACTAGACGACAGTGAATTTATTAGAAGTAAAGCAAAGGAGTTAAAACAACTATATGCCACTGATTTAGAAGAAACATTGCAGAATAGTCCACCGTGGCCATCTGCTAATCCATTGTGATCAACAAAACACTGATCTATGTCCTCATCGGCAATATTTGTAATTACGTTGTCAACACACGAATTTGCGTTATTCCGAAGCGTTTGCGTTGCCGAGGCTCATCGGCAATGAGGCACTGGTCGAGTCAAAGCTCCAGAGCCTTGAACATCGTCGTCGAGTTGCCAGCTTGTCGGTTTTTTATCGGTTGCATTTCGGAAAGTGTGCGATGGAATTGCATGATCTAATTCCGCCTAGCCCGTTTCATCATCGGACTACAAGACGTACGGCGATGCGCCATCGGTACATGGTGGACATCCCACCCATACGCACTAAACGTTTTGGAAATACTTTCATTATGCGTACAGCTAAGGAGTGGAATTCCCTGCCGGAGTCTGTGTTTCCAGATAGCAACAACCTCGGAGTCTTTAAGTCAAGAGTGAATAGGTTACTTCTAGGCAAGCGTGTTACACCGTCGACCACATCATCGCTTACCATCAGGTGAGATAGTGGTCAAGCGCGAGCCTATCTATAATAAAAAATAAAAAAAAAAAGTAGGAGGAGTAGGAGTTCCGAAAATTATAACAAGTCAATATACTTAAAAATTCAGCAGATTTTTTACTCTCAACAAGTACGTCAATGTTAAAATCACCACATACAATGCACTTCTTGTTAATAAAATGTTCCAAAAATTTTTCTAAACTAGATATAAAACTTTCAAAATTTTTGTCATAAGGACTTCTGTAGCAACAACAGAGAGATTTCAGTTTCAAGATCTTTAACCCCACATATTTCAAAACTGTCTATTTCCAAAACGTTTAGTGCGTATGGGTGGGATGTCCACCATGTACCGATAAAAAACCGACAAGCTGGCAACTCGACGACGATGTTCAAGGCTCTGGAGCTTTGACTCGACCAGTGCCTCATTGCCGATGAGGCTCTTAGGCCGTTTTTCGATCGACTCTAGAGCATCAAGCTGGTACTTGGCAGATCCATCCCAGAGATGAGAACAGTACTCCATGCAAGATCGAACATATATTGAAGAATTATAGTGTACCCTGCAATTTAAAATTAGCCCAGGCTCCAACACTTAATCCTGAAATCAGAGCAGCAGTTAATGAAGGTGCCTTGAAGAGAGACAACATATTGGCTGACAAACAGAAGATATTAACCTTCATCATAACCTGTGTAGCCAACACAATCACTGCTGTCTTACAAACTGGCTCTCGTGACGAAGAGATTAAATGTCAGACATTAAAATCCCTTAGTGATGCCGGAAGACTTTTATGTCACACACATTACAGTGAGACACAAACAAGGAGAAACTTTTTGCTGTCCTGTCTTAACAAAGAAATTAATGATAATGTAAAGGACCCTAAACGTGATCACTTACTATTTGGAATGTAAACATAATTTTGAAATTACACAAAAATTTCTTCAATCATTAGGTTTTACAGTAAACCTAAAAAAGAGTGTTAGTATACCTAGCCGAACTGCAAAATTTTTAGGTTTTGTTTTTGTGCGGGACCAACCAGGACTTGGGGTAAAATAAAACGGGTGAAATATGCATTACTGTGAATAGCGGTGTATTGGGAACAATGACACAAAAGCTACTGGCTGTTACATTCGAAAAAAACTTAAAAACTATGGACGGACAGCGTCGCAACTCGCTGCTACGATGTGCAGATCAGGCGTTCGAACATGCCCCCGGACGTTGAAAGATACTCTGTCAACAAGAATCAGTAGAGACGGGTAACGGGCAAATTCTGTTGAAGGCTCTCCTTATGACTCCAGCAGTAGTCCTGATGTCAGCCACACGAACGATACCATCTGATTCTGGATGGACGGCGACAATTCTACCTAACTTCCACTTAAGGGGGGGTAGGTTATCCTCCTTTATCACTACCAAGGAGTCAAGCTTCAATGCATCTTTGCAGGAACGCCACTTGGTTCTCTGCTGCAACTCGGATACGAACTCCTTACTCCATCGAACCCAAAAATGTTGACGGAGTTGCTCGATTCTTTGAAAACGAGTTAAATGATGGATGGAGTGTTCCTGAAGATCTCGCTGTGGCAGTGAAGTAAGCGGTCGACCGACAAGGAAGTGTCCTGGAGTCAGAGGTGTAAGGTCAGCGGGATCGGCGGACAACGGCGTCAATGGACGAGAGTTCAAAATCGCCTCAATTTGGATCAGCGTGGTGTTAAGTTCTTCAAACGTGAGGTTACAAGTGCCCAACACTCGTTTTAAATGGAATTTTGTCGACTTAACACCCGCTTCCCAGAGTCCGCCAAAGTGAGGAGTATATTCGGGAATAAAGTGCATCTTAACTCCATCATTAGCCAAACTTGCACCCAAGGAATCGCAATTTGATTTTAAAAATTTCGATAAATCGTTGTACGCGCCAACGAATGAGGTACCGTTGTCGGAATAAATATTAACGGGTTTTCCCCTTCGCGAAATAAACCTATACAAAGCCAGTAAATATTTATTACTAGTTAGGTCACCTACTAGCTCCAAGTGAATAGCCTTGGTGGTGAAGCAAATAAATATCGCTATGTACACCTTTACTAGCCTACAACCGCGGCCTTGCCGACTGGCACACATGATAGGGCTCGGGGAGGTCTGGATTGACCCAACGCGAATGTATACGTGTGTGTGTGTGTGTGTGTATGTATCCGTGGTGGGGCGACCCGGACTGCCAGGCACTTCTTCTCATGCAACCGAGCGGGTGGGCAGGTTGCGGATAGCCCAACTCCGGCTGTGGGTCTGACCGCTGGCGGCTGCATCGCTGCTAGTGGGTGATCCCGCGGTCGGGGCATCTCCCAAGGGGATCCCGGACAAGAGAAGTTCCCGAAAGCCAAAATCCCAGGCTCAGGGTAACCCATACACCATCGTCCTATGTTCCCATTACCTAACATAGCTATCCCTCCTTTATCCGCACAGATCCCGTCGATCCTTAAATCCCTAGGTCAACTCCCAGGCCTAGGGTGACCCCAAGGAACCCACATCCACATCCATAAAATTCCTTCCCTCCTATCCCTCAGTCCCGTCGCTCCCAGAGGAAGGGTAACCTCGGTTCCAAAAAAGCCCACCCCCCAACAAAATGAATAAGCAGAATGTTAATCTGATTACCCAGGTGGGTCCCGGCCAAGCCGGGGAATCCCACACCGCTTCGGCGGTTAGCTCCCATCGTAGTATGGGGGGAGCAACAATCTGCGATGTAGACTCGCTGATGCCGCGCTTCTCTGCGCGGCAGCTGATTTAGCGCCCAATCCACAGGCTGCGAATAACGCGCCCACAAACACGACCCTGGCTGCGACGACCGCGCCCTTAAACACGACTCCGGCAGCGACCCACGCGCCAATACCCACTACACGGGGCATGCCCCCCGCAAACCTCTGGCAACAGAGCGTCTTGCGGAGCAGCTCCACCAATGTAGACAATGACCCAGACCGACACAATAAGACTGACACGGGGAAGGATGACAGACCTGGCAGCTCTACTACTCTCACGGCTGCAGTCGATGAAGTACGCCTGGATAAGCGCGGAAAAATCCCAGCCCGAGAAAAGGAAATAGGCGACCGAAAGCGTAGTTCTCGCGAAGGCGATAGTCAGCGCGAAGCGCGATCGGACGCTGAAGGGTGGGTACGAGTCCAGCCACGAGTACGCGCAGAGCGCGGAAAGGGGCCGAACACGGGGCCACGCGACCAGCCGCAAGTACGTGCAGGGGAAACCCAGCGCGAAAAGCAGCCGGACGTGGACCCAAGCGAGCGGGGGCAGGTACGCGAAGGGGCAACCCAGCGCGAAGAGCCTCCGCACGCAAAATTACCTGCCGGGGCCGCCGCCCGACCCCAAGACACCGACACAACCCACACTCGACCTAGACGCACCAGGGGCAAGCGCTCCCATGCCTCACGCCGGGCGCTGCTAGCATCCAACGCCCAGCCAGGCACCTCAAACCCAAAGCCTGTACCGAGTGGTACTGGGCCGGGGAAGAGGACGCGCCCCGACGACACAGCCTCACCTAGTACGCTCCAGGGGGACGCCAAGCGTGTGAGGGTTCACTCTGCACAGGAGGGGCAGAGGACCTACGTGCGGGCCACGAAGGACATTCCTGCGCGGCTGGCCGTAGCAATCTGCCTTCCCCACCCCAGTAGGGAGCTAACTAGGGATGAGGCCGAGCACATCAAGACCGCCCTGGAGGACAGACTGATTGACTCGGACCCGTCGACGCCACTCCCGGCATTCCGCGGATACCCACGGGTAGCGGATGGCACGATGCAGATATGGTGCGAAGACGAGAACGCCCTGACCTGGCTGACCCAAAATGTGCCCCACATCAGACTTCCCGACAATGACCAGACACTGACGGTGCTCAGACAGACCGACGTACCCACCCGTGTCCGAGCCTCGCTCTTCGTCCCTCGCTACAGAGGTGACGTGAACAGGCTCCACGGTATTCTGATCCGTCAGAACACGTGGTACGACATATCGAGGTGGTCGTTGTACAGGGCAACTGCCATCGGTGGCGACCGTTACGGGACCTATCTGACCCTGGGGCTGCCACCGGAGGAAGCTGAAAAGGTCGTGGAGCGGGAGCGACGGATATCGTACCTGTTAGGGTCGATATACGTGCGCTTCTGGCCCACGACCCGCCCCGCCGACACCCAGACTGACAGCACAGACACGAACCCGAAAGAACCGACGACGACACAGACGAGCGACACGGACATTGTCCACCTCGAGGAGTTCATGGCCCGAGCGGTAATGGCCGATGTCGCCGAACCCTTATTGCCCGCATCACCCGGCTGGAACGAGCAGCTTCTTGCGTCGTCACCGGGGGATACGCACGACAACGAGCAGTACCGGGAGGTGGAGACGGAGGGACTATCCGATGGATCCGTCTCCGATTAACACCACTCCATCTCCACCAACACCCCTCAACATTATCCAAACTAACCTCCAGCATAGCCAGACTGCCACGGCTAGCTTACGCAGGGCACTGGAGGTTAAACACCGAACCATTGCACTGATCCAAGAGCCGTGGATCAGGAACAACAGAATTTGTGGCCTCGGTAACATCGGAGGTAAGATAATTCTCGACACACACAGCTCAGATAAGCCAAGAACCTGCATCTACATACCCAAAGAAATTCCCTTTACGACATTAACTCAATTTTGTTCCAGAGACCTGACAGCTGTCAGGCTCCATACCGAAGGTAGCGCTCCGGACGTTGTACTGGCCTCGGCATACATGCCAGGTGAGGACACAGATTGCCCGCCAAAGGTGCTGGCTGACCTGGTGCAGCACTGTGAGCGCGCCAGTTTGGACCTGATCATCTGCACCGATTCGAACGCCCACCACCCACTCTGGGGCAGTGTCACATCGAACTCCAGAGGAGAGGTACTATCCACCTTTTTATTCTCTACTAATCTTAATATTGTTAACCGCGGCACAGAACCCACTTGGGTCACGGCTCGTGGACAAACGATCATAGATTTAACACTCGCCACAGAAAACGCGACAAACCTTATCACAAATTGGCACGTATCGGACGAGCCTTCTTGCTCAGACCATAGAAGAATCCGTTTTACACTAACTACAAACACTAAAAAACCCGCACCAAGGCGGAACCCGAGGCGTACCAACGTTCCCGGGTTCAAAAGCCTTCTGGCCTCACTACTAGCTGGACATCTAGCAACCGTAAGGGACCAAACACAATTAGAACACACCGTAACAGTATTATCCAAATACTTAACAGAAGCTTACCACGCATGCTGTAAATCAAGAGCGCCACAAAGCAGGAACGAAAGGAACCCCTGTTGGAACGCTGAACTTGGTAAACTCAGAGATACGCTGCGTAAGCAATTTAACCGAGCAAAAAACACGAGACTCCCAGAAGACTGGGAGATATACAAAGAGACCCAATATGCATACAAAAAACAGACTAGAACCGCCAGGAGGATGGCATGGCGGAAATTCTGTGAATCCATCGAAACAAATAATGAGGCCGCAAGAGTACGGAAGATCCTATCAACTGATCAGGACCGATCCCTTGGCGCGCTGAAAAATCCCGACAACTCATACACACAAACTGACTATGAAACCAGCAAGGTCCTCCTCGAGACTCACTTCCCGGACTGTCAAATCCTGGAGGACAGGACGTGGGAAGCTGGGTCTGAATGGACCCCAACGGAACAAGACTGGTCAAGAGCCCATAATATAGTAACAGTAGACCGGATAAAATGGGCTATCAACACCTTTCAGCCGTACAAGTCAGCGGGGCTTGACGGCATCTTCCCAGCCCTACTACAGTGGGGGGTAGATTATCTAACGCCATGGCTGTTGGAGATCTATCGGGCCTGCATAGCACTTAGATACATACCTCTCGGATGGCGCGAGGTGAAAGTCATCTTCATACCCAAACCTGGTAAAACTGATTACACACACCCTAAGGCTTATAGACCTATAAGCCTCACATCCTTTTTACTGAAAACCCTCGAAAGACTCTGTGATAGGCACATCCGTAATGGGCCTCTCCGGGAAAAACCCCTACACAAACAACAGCATGCGTACTCCACAGGCAAATCAACAGAATCCGCGTTGCACAACGTGGTTTCTAAAATTGAATGCGCAGTGGACCACAAATGCTCAGCACTGGCTGCCTTCATTGACATCGAGGGCGCCTTCGATAAGACCATGTTCAACAGCATAAACACGGCCCTCGACAGACACGGCATAGACCCGACCCTAGGGGGCTGGATCACCAACATGCTCAAACTGAGAGCGGTTCAAGTCACGGTAAATGACACTACAAGGGCCATCGTCGCGGAGGGCTGTCCGCAGGGGGGCGTCCTTTCGCCACTTCTGTGGAACCTGGTAGCTGACAGCCTCATCAAAACACTCAACGACAAAGGTTATTTCACCGTTGGCTACGCGGATGACATAACAATAATAATAAACGGGACCCACGAAAACACTCTATGCAATCTCATGCGTCAAGCCCTGAAAATAGTAGAGGAATGGTGCAACGAGCACCAACTCTCAGTGAACCCCACAAAAACTGAACTAATTCTCTTTACTAAAAAGAGAAAATCGATGACACTGCAACTACCGCGTTTCTTCGGAACAACCCTAAGCCTTTCAACTGAAACCAAGTACCTGGGCATTTATTTGGACAAACAGTTGAATTGGGCAAAATACATGAACCATATCACCACAAAAGCCAGCATATCCCTGTGGCAGTGCAAACGCCTGCTAGGCAGGAATTGGGGGATTAGCCCCATGGTCACCTACTGGCTATACACTACAGTCATCCGACCAATCATCACATATGGCTCGCTGGTCTGGTGGCCCAGGACAGACCTCAGCACAGCTCAAAGAGATCTCGAAAAACTACAGCGGTTCGCCTGTGTTGCAATCACCGGTAGTATGAGAACCACACCTACTGCCGCTCTACAGGCAATGCTGGGACTCCCGCCTCTACACTTAATTGTGAGGGAGGAGGCAGCCCTAGCTACCTTTAGACTCCACCTATCAGGTTCCCTAAATAAAGACTCCAGAATTAAGCACACACGCATAAAGGAAGATGCGATCAAACGTAAACCGATGTTAGCATCGCCATGCGACAAAGCCCCAAAATCACACCACTTTCATAGGCACTACAACATAATACTCACAGAGGAAAGATGTGACTACTCTGGCCCGAAAGAGATGAGAATATACACCGACGGATCAAAAACTGACTCAGGTACCGGAGTCGGAGTCTTCTCATACGATTTCAATTTAAATATACCCAGACCGCTAGGAGGGTTCAACACCGTCTATCAGGCGGAGTGTGTGGGCATCATACAAGCGGTCCATGCCCTAGAAGCCAGGAGGGTTACGGACACCCACATACGGATACTCTCCGACAGCGCATCAGTCCTCCAATCCTTACGAAAAAAATACATTACATCTAAACTAATACTAGAATGTCATAACGCACTAGAACAGATAACTGTATCTAGCCGTAACACGGTGACACTACAATGGATAAAGGGACACAGCGGATCGCTGGGCAACGACGCGGCTGACGAGCTTGCGAGGCGCGGATCCAGCTCGACGGTCTATGGACCCGAACCTGTTGTACCCATCCCCTTCAACTAAATACGCAGGTGGCTACAGGAATTCACCCAGACACAGGCGGAGAACTGGTGGGCCTCGGCACCAGGCTGTAGGCAATCCAAAGAAGCTCTGCCATCCTTGGACAGTAGGCTTACCAGGCGTCTTTTACGCCTGGACAGGAATGGCCTGCGCCTGGTGACGGGGACCATCACGGGACACTGCTCACTCAACAAACACTTCCACACAATAGGCATAACGGACAGTCCTCTGTGCAGGGCATGCATGGAGGCTGAGGAAACCGTTGCGCACGTTCTTTTCGAATGCACAGGTGTCGCACAGATAAGAGCACAAACCCTCGGGTCACCCAGATCTTACACAGAGGTTCTAAAGAAACCAGGAGCTCTAATTGACTTCTGGAGCGAGGTGGGCTGGTTGGAATGACCACCCAACGGCCGCCATGGCCCACGTACAAAGGTCCATTTGAGGGACTAAGTGCGGAAACCAAACCCCCCTAACATAACATAACATAACATAGGGCCGGCATAATCTACACCAACACTTTCGAAAGGGTAACCTCCCGGATGGAGACGCTGCTGCGGCAAATTCCCCATTAAAGGCGTAACTACGTTACCCTTCATCCGACAACAGCGTACACAGTTATGATAGCAAGCCTTAGCTAAATTTCGGCCACCTATAGGCCAATACGATTCCCTAATTGACGCTAATAATAACTGTGGACCTGCATGCATCAATCTCTTGTGCTCGAAATTAAACAATAGCCTTGTAACTAAATGAGTGGACTGTAAAATAATAGGATGTTTTTTATTATATGTAAAATCAGAATTCTCTAAGCGTCCTCCGACACGCACTATTTTATTGCTGTCTAAATAAACATTAAATTTGAGAAGGGCGCTTTTTGAAGGTAAACTTTGTTTGTTTGCAAGTAATTTGTACTCTGGAAACGAATCGATTTGACATTTCAAGATAATAACATTTAATGCTTCCTGTAATTCTTCTTCTGATAGAAACCTACTAATTACAGGAAGTTGCCTGCAAATACGAACGAATCTCAACATATATGCTATGGAACGAACAAGTCTTAAATAATTAGAGAAACGTTTATAATCTATAAATAAAGTGCATGAACTATTTTTTACAATAGCGCTCAATGAAACGTGAGGTCGCGTTTCGGGTAATGTCTCGAATCCTAAACTTTTAGGTGGAGATGGCCAGTTAGACTGAAATTCCTTTAAGAAATCGGGACCACACCACCAATTATGTAACCCTTGCAGAGCATCAATATCCACGCCACGAGATATTAAGTCTGCTGGCTTCTTCTCGGTTGGGACATGACGCCAAGTACAGTTTCCTACCTTATCTAAAATTTCAGCAAACAAATGGCTGAAGTTTAGAAGGCAACATCTGTAACCATCCCAATACAATGGTCGAGTCTGTCCAAAAATATACCCGATCAAACTTTGATCGAAGTGATTTGACCACCTTCTCATACACGCGACTGCCCACCACGGCACCACACAGTTCCAACCTTGGAATCGTGGTGGGTTTAATCGGTGCCACACGACTTTTACTTATCAATAAGCGGACTATGCATTCACCATCACTGCTAACACAACGTACATAGGCACACGCACCGTACGCGCGCAGATGCATCCGTGAATACATGTAATTCTAACGTCTGATACGAATCGGACATAACAAAACGTGGGATACGCAAAGTATTTAGACGCGGGAAATTTTAAACAATATCATTCCAAGCTGTGTTGAGTTCCAGAGACAATGGTTCATCCCATGAAAGATTGTCTATCCACAATTTTTGCAACAACATTTTCATGGTCACTACAAAAGGAGATAAGACCCAAGGGGTCAAAAATGCGTGCAATTGCTGAAAGCAAGTTACGCTTAGTACTGCCATTAGAAGGCAGTTTAGCTTTAATTAAAAACCCTAGTTCGTCAGAGTCAGCAAACCAGTCAAGCCCTAATAGTTTATTGGGCTCACTAGATCCCATACTTAAAGCTAATGATGACTGAGAAGTCCCTGAGACTAAAATAGGTTCGTTCGACTTCCACTTGCGAAGTGGCATGCAAGCTGATGCCAGTGCATTGGTGACCTCATTACGAATGAACATCACCCATCATCCACATTTAAAAGAAAAAAAAAAAGAAAAGAAAGAAAGTTGCTTAAGGCAGCGCGTCGCAAGAAATGGCGCACTCGCCGTACCGTATGTGACGGTGTTAAGTTTAAATATCTTGACAGGACTGCAAGTGTCGTCATGCCAAACTACCTGTTGCAAGTGTCTATCAGATGGATGAACTACTACCTGTCTATACATATTTTCAACATCGGCTGACAAGACATACTTATGCTGTAGAAACCTAAGAAGTATAGACAGGAGGTCGTCCTGAACCGTAGGACCCACCATGTGTAAATCATTTAAGGATACTCCTGATGGAGTAGGGCAACTAGCATTAAATACTACACGTAGTTTGGTAGTGGTACTACATTCGCGTAATACCCCGTGATGAGGTATGAAATATGCATTTAAATCTAGTTTCTTGTTTACGGTGATATGACCTAATGACTCATATTCTGCCATGAACTCGTGATATAATTTACTAAAATCAGGTTTAGCCTTAAGTCTGCGTTCCAAGGAATATAAACATTTTGAAGCCCTATGAAATGAGTCACCTAGAACAGAAGGGTTCTGCTTCATTGGAAACGGACACAGAAACGGCCGTTCTCTAAACGAGTCGTATTTTTAATAAAATGTTCCTCGCACAATTTTTCCTCTGGCAAATAATAATTAGAATGCTGCGAGGTAACCTCTTCGAGGTTCCAAAACCGCGTCAAGTTATCACGAATTAATCCTAAGTCATTATTATTACAGGAACTACTAGTATGAGTAAAATTACAACTCATACTATTACATAATACTCTGTCCTTATATAAAGTGGATCCAGAAACGATCCAGCCTAACCTGGTTTCAAATAGTATTGGCTGCCCGACCCCTAGATTTACTCTTCGCGTACCTAACAGGTCCCAGAATAGATCAGCACCTATTAAAAGATCTACATCAGAAGGCTTGTAAAAAGTAGGGTCTGCCAAACAAATATCAGTAGGAATATTCAGGTTAGACAAATCTAATTCACGACGCCAAACGAAATGCCATGGCATTTCGTTGGTTATTAATGGCAAAACAAAATAAAACAACTTAGCATTATAACTGTTGTTGAGTGACGTCATTTTTACCCGACAAGTATTGCCTACGCTAGAGGTCGCGTTATTTATGCCATAGATTGAGCCATCTATCGGACTTGTTTTTAATTTAAGTAGCTTACATAGTCGCTCCGTCATGAAATATGATGTACTACCGCTGTAGAGTGTAGCTCGCACTATATGTTCATGATTATTATGATCATATAATTTAACTAAAGCTGTTGACAATAACACGCCGCGTTCCTTCGTACTGTCGCCATAAGAAGGTGAAATGTTCGCAGATAAGGATACATTATTGGCGTCAGTGTCAGTGGGGTGCGCGGGCGAAACAGACGGTGGTGACGGAAACGAAGTTTTGTTATCAGACATCTTATCACTACGATTACCGTTAGTGTCCGAAGTATGAATTAAAGTGTTATGCCTGCGCTTACATAACTTACAACCTAGTTTTTTACAATTGTTAGAAAAGTGACCCGAACGAAAACAGTTGTAACACAATTTAAAACTAGGCACTAATTTACGCCGAGCCTCATTACTTAAAGCAAGAAACTGTGAATAATTAGTTAAACTATGGTCACCTTTGCAATTGGGACATTCGGACATTCGATTCGACGGATTCAGTGCTTACATTATTAGAATTTTGTGTCGTCACCATTGATTTAATTTTACTCGAGGCACCTGATTTAGCAATACCTGGCACGTTGTGTCTTGATATTTCTAAAGTTTCAACTAAATCAGCGCGTGTGCGAATGAAGTGGAGGAATGCATCAAAAGTGATCTTGCTGTCCTTGTCAGTATGACATTTAAATTCCTCCCATTCACGATAAGACTTCTGGTCCAACTTACAAGTAACTAAATATATCAACAAAGTATCCCATTGTTTGACTGGTTCACCTAACGCTTCTAACGAAAGCAAGTTTTTATTTAATTGGTCTTGTTGGAGCGCCTGATCATCACAGCATAGCAGCAGCTCACTTAATGAGCAATTACTCTAATTGCAATGCGCAAATGTATTATTTTTGTTCATATTTTCACTTGCTATACTTAGCCCGTGTCGTCAACACCTAATATAGTATTTTTTTCTTGCACTGAGTATTCCTGAAGTTTCAATTCGGCAAGCTCAGGTCTATTAAACTTTTCAAAGCTGCTGAGGATTCCTTTGTGATAGGATCTATATTAAATAAAGCTGACACGTGATTCTGTACCGATAATCTTTTATTGTCAAATCCATCGCATATTAAATTCCAAGCTTTATCGTAATTCGTAATTACTAGCGGAAAACTCAATCGACTGAATAACCACAGCAGCAGATCCATCCAGAGAAGCACGCAAATAATGAAATTTGTTGATTTCATCAATCTCGTCATTATGATGGATGAGACTAGTAAAGGTGTCACGAAACTCCAAACAATTGCTATACAATCCATTAAATTTTGGAAGTTGTATGGTAGGCAACTTAATAGGTTTATAAACACTACCACGACTACTATTCCTACAAACCGAATTATTATCTTTATTACATTCATTCATTAACTGTTGAGCCCTCGACAATGCTTTATAGTACAACGTCTCGAACTCGGAACGTTCAGACAACTGGGCCTTCACATCATCAACCATACATTCTAACCTCAACTCTACCTCATCGTATTGCTCGTACAACGACTCAATTTTGCCCATACGCAGTTGTAATTCCATGATATCACAACTACTTGGCTTCTTGTCACTCATTGCGTCCAGGTAACTAATGAATGTAGTTATGCGACCCTTAAAACTGCCTCGCTTCTTTACTAATTCCTTCTCCTCGGACATACTGGGAAGTGAGTGTTTTCGACCTGAAATGTATACAATAGCAAATAAGTTTATATACTAAAACAGAAGTTATGTAGGTACTCAGTTAAGATTGATTTTAATGTGATGTAACAATGCAATTAGGTAATCTTTAATTTAAATAAGATATATACATAAAAATAAATCTGATATCTAATGAAAAGATGTAAACTTTTGTTTATTAATTCCTCAATAACTAATATGTAAGTTGTATGAATTAGGATACAAGTAGACAATAAAATCTAAGTACATTACGGGTCAATTAACTAACATTAGTCAATAATTGGGAATAGTATCTAACACTAACGAGAATAAACTATGGCTGATGAATACCTACACATCAACTTACATTTAATTAACTGAATGGTTATCGCTCTAATGCAACAATTGATACAAATTATATAAATGTAGTACTAATTCCTACTATACTTAAAGTATTATATAATAACAATTGTCGCTAATTGTACGCGTAACATACGAAAATAACGCAACCATTCAAAATGCAAAACGGTACTCAATGAACATAATTTATAAAGGGTCTTTCAACAAGAACGGGTCGATGTTAAAATTGAATAAAACAAGATATGTGTGAGATATTAACGAAATTTATTTTTTATTTAAAAGGCCCATTTATGTCAATTATGGATGGAATATGACATCGTTCAAATGTCCGCCGGGCCTTCGTATGGTGGCACGAATCCGAGAGGTCCAATTTTTAATGACTCTGCTGCATAGATCGAGCGAGTGCTACAGATCAATGATAAACAATTTGGTGGGACCAGAACCCATTGTACCTCTACCCTTCGGTTACCTCCGCAATCTGGTAAGGAAGCGCACCAGAGAACAGCACCACAAATTGTGGAATGACCTCAGCGAGTGCAGGCAGGCCAAGGAGGCACTTCCCTCTTTAGATGGCCGGTTCACGCAGAAAGTCCTGAGACTAACTAAACCACAGCTACGTGCAGTCACAGCCGTAACAACTAGCCATGGGACTTTTAACAAGCATCTTTTTGTCTTAGGGATCACGGACAGTCCACTGTGCAGAGCGTGCATGGTGGAGGACGAGACAGCAGCACACCTGCTCCTAGGCTGCCCAGTAATCGCTGGTTACAGGGCCAGATTCCTCGGCGACCCAGGTACCGTACAGGGGATAGTTGGCAACACCAAGGCGCTGCTGGCTTTCCTCGAGGAGCTGGGGTGGATCGAGTGAGGAAGACGAATCCCACCCGTACGCAAAATACGCGCTTAGACGTGGAGTTGCGGACACCAGCCCGTCTTAACTTAACTTAACTTAACTTAACACTTGTTTTAAACGATGGTTTGCCTTCTGCCAGGATAAAAACCTAAATTTATATCAAGCATCAGTTCCTAATGTGTTAGATTTTTTAGTTACTCTTTTTAACCAGGGTCAAAAATATGACTAAATTAATTGTACAAAAGCGTGCTGCTTTATCGCTTCTTTTAAACCCAGTAACCATGAATGACCCACAGGTTACGAGGTTTATGAAGGGAGTTTTCAAGTTGCGAACTCCACTCCCAAAATATAATTATACTTGGGACCCGTCTATTGTTTTAGATTACTTAAGTAATTGGTACCCTAATGAAAGTCTTTCTTTTGATAAACTGTTGAAAAAATTAACTACACTTTTGGTATTAGTAACTGCACACCGGGTACAAACATTGTCGCTGATTAAACTATCTAATATTAAAAAATATAATAACGAGAAGTTTGTAATTAATATCACGGATTTTATCAAAACCTCGACCGTGAATCGTACGCCACCAATATTGATTCTTCCTTATTTCAACGAAAGACCAATATTTGTCCTGCTAGAACTTTAGAACATTATTTAACTGTGTCGGCAGACAAGAGAAAACCTGAATGTAACTCCTTATTAATTAGTTTTAAGAAGCCTTTCAATAATGTAACCTCTCAATCCTTAAGCCGTTGGATCAAGGCCACCCTGAGTGAAAGCGGTATAAACACATCTATCTTTAGCGCTCATAGTACGAGACATGCGGCTACGTCTGCCATCAATAGGCTCGGGGTTAGCATAGATAATATTAAAAGAACTGCAGGTTGGACCGGCAGATCAGAAACTTTTGCAAAGTTTTACAATAGAGAAATAGCTGCAGATACCTCAGATGCCTTTGCTCGGTCCCTTTGTAGGATGGCCTCGATCAACGAATGATAATGACAATTTTCTCTTTATATGATGTATGCCTACTTGATTTTAAAACCTTGTGTTTTTGATTACATTTTGTAAGGTATATAACAATTATGAGTTTGTGTTTTTCTCCTAAATAATCTAAATTTCCTATTTACTATTTCGTGTAACTCTCAACATCTACAAGTAAAGTGTAATCTCGAAGGGCGAATCACTGAAGTTTAATAGAAAGTCAAACGAACTTACCTGTAAGTGACGTTCGATGACTATTAAACGATGTGATTCGCCCTTCGAGATTACACTTTACTTGTAGATGTTGAGAGTTACACGAAATAGTAAATGCCGCCAGGGGCGTGCTTGTGATTTGACTTGACGTCCATACTATTGACTAAACCCGACATATATTTGACTTTGATTTAAATAATATAAATTAATAATAATTAACACGATAGTTATAATATACGTTTAATATCTATTTACAATATATTACGATTATTTACGATGGAAAATATCATCAGCACCGTCTACAGAGAAAGATTCACATTCTTATTTAATAGCCCTGGACAAGTATTTATTGCCCTTTCCATTAAAACATAGTAAATCATAAAATAAGCACCAGAATTAAATTTAGAGACAACACTATTTTTCCCAACTCTATGAACCTTTACATAATTACTTTTTTTCTCTGGCATGTAACGCCCGAATATGTGAAACAATTTTCTAAACTGTGGACCTAAAGATTGCAGTGTCCTCAGTGTCAGTACGAGAGAAGAAAATTTTAGACTAGTAGGGACTGCTCACAGAACAAAATATAGGTCTGCTATACGGTACGATTGATGATTATTTTTTAGTTTTTAGGAACTTGTAGTAATAATTTAAAGGCAAATGCTTTTCTTCTGTCGTATTCCGGCTCGAAGGACCATCCGATCATCACCAGACGTAGGTATTTTAGGTGTTACTACTCGTAGAGGCTATTTCTCAAGCATCTCAAATGGGACCGCGGTTCATCAAAATAGGTAAAAATAGGCAACCAAGTGCAATAAAAGTACAAATTATAAAGTTCTAACACAGATGTTGAGCTACGCCCCAACCTCGGCACACCCTGACGACGAGGTAGAGACTATGTATGAGGATATCTCCAGAGCCATGCATGGTTTCAAAACTCACTTCACCTTTGTCATGGGGGACTTCAACGCGAAACTGGGCAAACAAGACGAGGATGAGCTGCAAGAGGGGCAATTTGGAGTTGGACGTCGGAACCACCGGGGTCACCTACTGGCCAGTTTTATGGAGAAGGAGGGCCTCTATATGATGAACTCCTTCTTCAAAAAGCGTGAACATAGGAAGTGGACCTGGCAGAGCCCCGATGGTGCAACAAAAAATGAGATCGACTTCATCATGTCAACCAAGAAGCAAATGTTCAATGATGTCTCTGTGATCAATTCGGTAAAAACCGGGAGCGATCACCGCATGGTAAGAGGCACATTGAACATTAATATTAAGCTTGAAAGGTCTCGACTGATGAAGTCCACGCTCCGTCCAGCACAGATCCAGGTCCAAAACCCCGAGAGCTTTCAGCTCGAACTCCAGAATCGTTTCGAGTGCCTAGGGAGCTCAGTGGACGAATACAATGACGGGTTCGTGGAAGCTGTCCATACGGTCGGGTCTAAGTTTTTCAAGACCCGTCGTACAGATAGAAACAAAAAGCTCTCTGATCCTACTCTCAAGCTTATGAAGGAAAGGCGTGAGATGATCCTGCAGTCTTCAGATGAGGCGTGCAAATACCGGCAGCTCAATAGACAGATCTCTAAATCCTTGAAAAGAGACCTCCGCCGCTTTAACACCGAGCGTATTAAAGACGCGATTGAGCGAAATAAAGGCTCCAAGGTATTTTCAAGGGATCTGGCAGAGCCAGCTTACGAGACTGAAGACCGACGATGGCAGGATCGTATCCGCCAAACCGGAGCTTCTGAGGGAGATCGAGACATTCTATGGGCAGTTGTACACATCAATCAGCAAGTCCGTTGCGAGTCTTGCAAACGACCCAAGAGCTAGATTGACCCGACACTATACCGAAGATATCCCGAACGTCAGCCTGTACGAGATTAGGATGGCTCTGAAACAGCTTAAAAACAACAAGGTGCCGGGTGATGACGGAATCACGGCTAAACTCCTGAAGGCGGGTGGAAAACCGGTCCTTAAGGCCCTTCAGAAGCTGTTTGATGCCGTCATACTCGAGGGCAAAACGCCACAGGCATGGTGCAGGGGTGTGGTGGTACTCTTCTTCAAGAAGGGCGATAATGCCCGGCTGAAGAATTATAGGCCCATCTCACTTCTTAGCCATGTCTACAAGTTGTTTTCAAGAGTCATCACGAATCGTCTCGCGCGCATGTTTGACGATTTCCAGCCTCCCGAACAAGCCGGATTCCGAAAAGGCTTTAGCACCGTAGACCACATACATACGCTGCGGCAGGTCATACAGAAGACCGAAGAGTATAACCTGCCTCTCTGTTTAGCGTTTGTGGACTACGAGAAAGCCTTCGATTCGATCGAGACTTGGGCTGTACTGCAGTCTCTTCAACGGTGCCAGATCGACTACCGGTACATTGAGGTGTTGAAGTGTTTGTACAAAAACGCCACCATGTCAGTCCGTCTTCAGGATCAGACCTCGAAACCAATCCTTCTCCAGCGCGGCGTGAGACAGGGAGACGTCATTTCTCCGAAACTGTTCACTGCTGCGCTGGAGGATGTCTTCTTGTGAAGTTGTAGATGATTATGTGTTCTAGATTGGAAGGCGCTTGGCATCAACGTTAATGGCGAGTACATCACTCACCTTCAGTTTGCCGACGACATAGTGGTCATGGCTGAGACCATGGAGAACCTCAGTACAATGCTCGATGACCTCAATAGAGCTTCCGAAAAAGTGGGTCTTAAAATGAACATGGACAAAACCAAGGTCATGATGAATGCCCATGTAACACCCACTCCTATCAAGATCGGAGACTCTTTACTTGAAGTTGTAGATGATTATGTCTACCTGGGACAAACGATCCAGTTGGGTAGATCCAACTTCGAGAAAGAGGTCAACCGTCGAATCCGACTCGGCTGGGCGGCGTTCGGGAAGTTGCGTGGTATCTTCTCGTCCAATTTACCGCAATGTCTCAAGACAAAAGTCTATGACCAGTGTGTGTTGCCAGTGATCACCTATGGGACCGAGACGTGGTCGCTCACAATGGGCCTTATCAGAAAGCTTAAAGTCACCCGAAGGGCAATGGAGAGGGCTATGCTCGGAATTTCCTTGCGTGATCACGTCAGAAATGATGATATCCGCAGGAGAACCAAAGTTACCGACATAGCCCGAAGAATTGCCAAACTTAAGTGGCAGTGGGCAGGGCACATTGCTCGCAGAACGGATGGCCGTTGGGGCCGAAAAGTTCTGGAATGGCGACCGCGAACCGGAAGACGATATGTTGGAGGGCCTCCCACTAGGTGGACCGATGACCTGGTTAAGGTTGCGGGAAGGCGCTGGATGCGAGACGCACGGGATCGGTCAATGTGGTGACGTCTGGGGGAGGCCTATGTCCAGCAGTGGACGTCTTTCGGCTGAAATGATGATGAATGATGATGATGATGAACACAGATGTTCAGTTTTTTTTGTTCAGTTCTTATAATAGTTTTTCCTGAGATGCTGGTTTGCGAGCATAGACAACTAGCAAACGGTGGCGGTAATGAACAGCTTTTTCATAATTTTTGTTGTATTTTTTCATTATTTGCAATTCTTTTAGTATGTCCAGATAGTCCGCCATGAAGTCATCGTACTTCTCTATAGGGATTTTGAAAGGAATCACCGCTAAGCAGGCATCTGTAAAACAAAGAGATTTCATTAAGTTCCTATATTGTAGTTATAGGTATAATATTATGGCAATAGGTTGTTCTGCTCTCAAGATCAGGATGATGATAACGGTTCCAATTTATTTGTATTAGATGTTGTTTCTTACCAGGGATAATAAAACCATATGAATATGGTTTATGGTTAGTATTGTCCTATAGAAAAAAAATATAACTTGAACTATGATTTAGTTCGTTGATGATGATACAAATATCTAAATGAAAATACATAGTTATAAAGATAGCAATATACTCACTTCGCAAGACATGTAAGTCTTCATAAACAAATACAGAGTCTTTACATTGCACATCGTAGTCAACGAAACCAATCTGATCTAACATTTTCGTTACTTCTTTTTCCGGGTCCTGAAAAATCAGCATCGATTAATTAGACAGTACGTATGTGCAAAAATTACTTTTTTGGTCAGACATTTCTATCAACGATTATATCAATAGGAAAACCTCAAAGTAAGTAGTATTCTTTGGGCTTCGCTACCGTGACCTCTCCAATAGGACGCCATAACGACGATGAATCAACATAATACCCAGTGATAACGAAACATTTTTCGGATAGAAAGCTGCATTCTGCCAGAGAAATAATTTTATATATTAGTACAGCTCCACTGGTCAACCATCGAATCCGATGGAATTGGAATTGGCGTTGGAAGGCCTCCCAGTAGGTGGACCGATAACCTGGTTAAGCTTGCGGGAATCCACTGGATGTGAGAAGCACGGGACCGGTCAATGTGGCGACACTTGGGGGAGGCCTAAAATTAAATGAGGATGATGAAGAGGATTACCTCGAAGTCGTGATAAGGTGACACGTATCTGTCAACATCCTGCAGCCACTCGCTCCACTTGTTGTTGCGCGCCAGGCTACGATACACGTCGAACACCGGAGCACTCGCCACGAAAATCATGAGACAAGTCCCGTCTTCATTCAGAAGGTTGTAGATGTTATTGAATGCTCGTCTGAAAATATCAAAAAGTTTCATTTTATTACATTTTCAACCGAATTCATTTCCTAACTCATCAAATAAGTCAATGTTGTCTGAAAAGGTACACAGGTAATACAGAATCAGAAAATACATTGCAGCCGTTGAAGATGCCAGGACAAACTAGACAAAATAAACGACCAGTGGTCCACATTAGCCCTTCGTCAAAAAGACTGAAAATCATGGGGAGAAGCCTTTGCCCAGCTGTGGGATGGCGCAGGCTAATTAAAAAAAACAGTACCAGTACTTGTGTTTCTCAAAGATTAGTCAAAGATTTAGACCCATGCTTTTTAGGGTTCCGTACCCAAGGGTAAAAACGGGACCCTATTACTAAGACTCCGCGGTCCGTCAGTCTGTCTGTCACCAGGCTGTATCTCATGAACCGTGATAGCTAGACAGTTGAAATTTTCACAGATGATGTATTTTTGTTGCCGCTATAACAACAAATACTAAAAACAGACACTATAAAATAAATATTTAAGTGGCGTTTTTGGCGATAATGGTACGGAACCCATCGTGCGCGAGTCCGACTCGCATTTGGCCAGTTTTTTTATTGTAAGGATGAGCCTATTTTCGCTTAGATACCGGCAATAAATACAGACTCTGGAGTACTAATGAAATTTGCCTGATGGAAAGATCTAGTGTTGCTATTAGATACTGGTCGAAATGGGAAACGAGAGGAATGGTGGCCCAGTGGTTACGGCCCTGACTTAAGAGTTGTAGGTTGTGGGTTCGAAACCGAGCAGATGCTTTACTTTGTGTAATTTATTTTATTACCACTGCTCTCAAAACAGTGATAGAAATCATCGTGAGAAAACCGGCATGTCCTAGAAACAAAAATTCGAAGACATGTGACATCTACCAATCCACACCGGGTCCGCGTGGTGGATCAATGCCCGCTCTCTCTCTCTATGATAGGAGGGCTGAATCCCAGCAGTGGGAACACTAACAAGGCTGATTTTGATATTATGCTATGAGAATCGATGCGAAATCACAGCAGTCGCGGTCACTACAAAAGCGCGGTATTGAGTGAAGTGTTGATTGATCGTCATAGGTACCTGCCTATCTTAAGTAATTATTTGTCACTAGCTTCTGCCAGCGGCTTCGCCCGCGTGAAGGGCGAAAATTATCCCAAGGGAACATATTCTCGGGATAAAAATCAATTCAATTCAATTCATTTATTTGTTCTACGTGCTATTCCTGACTATAATCTCTCTCTGTGCCTAATTTCATCCAGATCCGTCCAGCAGTTTGAGCGTGAAGTCATCGCTTACCATCAGGCGAGATAGTGGACAAACGCGAGCCTATCGATTATAAAAAAACCGGCCAAGTGCGTGTCGGGCCACGCGCAGTAATAGGGTTCCTTAGTTGCACAATAATGCGGACTAAGAAGTGGCTTTATGAGGCTTTATGTTGTTACGTGAACATTGAAACGGTTTCAGAGGCTCACAACGTCTAAAAACGGGCCCTCATAGGACGATGGTAACTGAAGAAGGAGTTATAAAACTTTACAAGTGAAGTTAGAAAAAATATAATCTACTTGAGTTAAGAACACACTGTGCACAACAAAGGTCTTAAGTTTGTGTGGCTCTGTATGCAACCATGACAAAACAGTCAAGCTCTCCGTGAATAAGATAGATTTATTTAAGGCTAGCTGTTCCTCGCGCCTCGCTCCCGTGGACTACCCCACAGGGCCCGTTTTCGGAATAAAAAAATAGCCTATGTCACTCAGGAATAATGTAGCTTTCTATTGGTGAAATAATTTTTTAAATAGGTCCCGTAGTTTCGGAGCCTATTCGGTACAAACAAACAAAGAAATCTTTCTCTTTATAATATTACTAACTGTTGCCCGCGGCTTCGCTCCCGTGGACCACCCCACAGGACCCGTTTTCGGGATAAAAAAATAGCCTATGTTACTCAAGAATAATGTAGCTTTCTACTGGTGAAAGAATTTTTTAAATCCGTCTAGGCGTCTTACAGTAATCGGGGAACATACATTAAAAAAAAAAAGATTCCGACGAATTGAGAACCTCCTCCTATTTTTGAAATCGGTTAAAAATGGATGTAAGAACCTTATAGACCGTCGTTAAACATGTAATAGGTCTATAATTTTTGGGTTCCGCAGTGCTACCAGCCTTGTGGAGCAGATGGGTATTTCCTGTTGTAAGGAACTTGGGTAGCGAACCAGACTCTAAGGCTGCCTGGTACTGAGATGCCAAACGAGCGTGCGACCTTTGTAGCCATTTTATCCAGAAGTTGTGCAGCCCGTCCGGCCCTGAAGTTTTCCAGTTCGGCTACGGACGGACTGCACGGGCTACATCTTGGGGGCTGATCGTGATAGCCCCCATTTTTTTTTTTTTTTTTTTTTTTTTTATTTTTTTTTTTTTTTTTTTGCTATTATATCGCACGCTCGTTCGACCTCCCGAGTCCATTCGCCTTCGGTGTGACTGATAGGCAACGACCAGATGCTGCGCCAGAATTAACACATAGCGTCATCATCCGGCAGGCGCGTATCACACCTTGATCGGGTCGCTCCCAAGCCCGATAAACCCATCTTTCATTACTTTGGATTGTACGATTCTGGGTGTATCGCTCTACTCTCCGCCTATACCTACGAATACGGTTTGCCCATGTAAACACTTTTTGTTTCAGGTAGTCGTTGCGCTCTGTGACACGGGATATATAGTCTTGGGGGCTGACATCAGTCCCCGAAAACGCCCGTCTCACAAAGCGAATCACTCTTGGACGATTATTGCCCTCCCTGAAACAAATTAGTTTGCCGATGAGTGCTCTGGCTCCACCAATACGATGTTCGATCCTGCACGCCGGTACGGCTGGTTTCGGTTGTGTAGCTCTATCATCTGAAAATTTGACGTGGGCTACACGACATGCCGCCACAGTCGCGCAGTTCTTGATCGAGTGTGTATCGGTGAGGTCTTCGCAGTCATCAAAATAGTTTGACAACTGCGAATCCAGAACAGCCACCAGCGCCCTATTTTTGCTATGCATAGGCAGACGAGGTAATCGTGGCCTAAGTTCGGGTGGCAAGTAGCGATATTCCCGAATAGCACACTCCAAAGCACTCCTCAATTCCTCATTGCACTGGGTACTTACGTTTGTCACTACTCTGCTCGTCAGCGTGGTTGATGTCCGTGACCATCGCTTCCATATTTGGTAAATAATTACTACTCAATTGGTACCAATTAGTACTCCAACATCAAAATTGGTACCTTAGTAATTTTCGAGAAAATCGACTTTGAAGGTGGTCCTGCGGTAGTCACGCTCCATTCAGCAGGACCACCTGAGCGCCGAAAAAGGCGGCATGCTACAGCTATTCTAATTATCCAAATAATTACTACCCATAAATGTGATTCATTTCGTAAAAAAACAGAACTGAAACATTTGTATTTGCCGAGAAATCAACGATGATAACTTTCGCTCGCTCGTTCCGCAGGACCACGACTTTGAATGCTAATTCTAAGTTTGAGGAGCTTGTCGCTTTCCTCAAACCTACATAGAAAATTACTACCGTGCAATATAAAATTAGTACCCAAAATTCACACCTAGTACTCTAGTAGTTTACGAGATATACCATGCCATTGGTGGGGTGGCGGTAGTCACGGTGTTAAATTTTCATTTTAAGATTTTCCTATTAAAAACTTAGTGATTTATTCCCAAATTTCTGAAATCTGTGTCCTCGTCCGCCACTCTTACCATCCGATACATTTTTACAATATCGGCTAAGATACAGATTTTATGATGACACCATCTCATCAAGATGTGCCTTAAATCTTGTTGTAACCTTGGCCCAACAAGAAGCTCATCATTTAGTGAGACACTGTTGTCACCTTTGCTCGAAGCGTCAAAGACGACTCTAACTTTAGTGGTGTCTTTGTCTTCTCTCACCACTGCATGATGAGGAAGGTACACAGCCTTAAACTTCTGCAACTCACTCTCAGAAACCAGTCTCATGTGGTTCATACTCAAGTACTCACTCATAACATTATTGTATTCTTCCCTCAACTTTGAATCTTTCGATAGCTTTCTCTCTATATTCTTACTTTAATATTCTTACTTCTTCACTGCTCTCTCTTCTGTATTACCATATTGGCACTTATAGTGTGATTTTTAATTTCGTGGACTAAACTGACAGCTGCTATTGACCTTATTTTTTAAAAATGTTGCAAGCGCGGAGCATAGTGTTGTAGGTAAGGCTCAATCATAAGTGATTCATCGAATCGATGTGACATGACTTCTCAATTTATTTTTACTAATTGGTGTAAATAAATGTTTTATGAATATAAACGTAATATATTTAAATATAACAGTATTCATACACATAGTAGATGAACTTTTATTGTGTTAAATATGAAATCAACAATAAAATAAATGCAATCAATAAAATTAAGTCTGACATAAATGAGTAGAAACTAAATATGGGCCGCTAGTTTCTAAACAAATTATTTTTTTATGCCGTGAAATAGTTTCATTTTCGATCTACTTCGATTTTCGATTAACTTTCGGTCACTCAGGATAGTTAGGGTACGACACTATTTTAATGTAACGATAAAGTGACAACCCCCCAAATGTCAGTTTAGTCCACGAAATAAAAAATCACATTATAGGATCGTCCGTTGCAAAAGGTAATCTCACTATAAATCGCCCTTCTTTATCTCTCACTGTCGTTAAGTCAAACAAATCCTCACATACTTTTTCGCTATTAGTCATCTCTTTCTTTATTAAATTAGGCTCATCTTCCATCTCCCAGAACCTTTTAAGTAATTCATCGTTTCACTTGTATGTGCATGCTAATGAGATTATCTTTTGCTAACGTTCGATACCCCTTTGACATTCTTCCTGACAAAATCCATCCAAACACCGTATTTTGTGCTATTAAATTACAATCAGGATGCTTTATCCATCAAGTAATATTTCACTATAAACTTCTGCACCTAGCAAAATATCGATCTTACCTGGCGTCGCGTATGTATGATCAGCTAAAGGAAGATTGTCAATCTCTACCCATTTGGCAGTGCTCATGTTGGTGGAAGGAAGTAGAGACGTTAAGGAATGTAACACATAAGCGTTAACTAGGATGTAACTAGCTGGATTATGACGTGATTCCAGGCGGAGTCAAACCGTATTTTTTATCCTCATACGGCCCTCTCCCAGCCCTGACTCCCAGCCACTCACTGGTTTGCGTACAAGACCTAATAATTGCACAGTTGACTCAGATACAAAAGATGCTTGTGACCCTTGGTCAAGTAAAGCACGAATTATTTGTTTAAAACCGTTAGAACGGATTACCTTAACCTTAGCCGTCGCATGTAGCATGCTGTTGGGTTGTAGCTCTCCTCTAGCAAATGTAGCAGTTATGTTTGTGTCACCTCGTGTTGTACTGGCTCTCTCGTGTTGTGGTTCACTCGGTGACACGGCGGCTGCTCCAGGCTACTGGCTGGCTCCTGGTTCTCTCTCTCAAAATGTAACATCGTGTGATGTCTTCTCCCACATTTCTTACAGCTGAATGACTGACGATACTTAACTGCCGCATGAGTTGGTGCCAGGCATTTAAAACATAATTTACTTGTTTGAACGAAGGCCTGTCTTTCCTTAGGTGTCATAAGGCTAAAACGCTTGCACTGGTTGAGATAATGAATGTCATGACACATCAGACACTCTTGTTTAGCCTTAGACTTGTTCTCTTTCTCCTTCTCCACTGACGTGTGAAAAGATTTCGATTTCGCAGCAGGCTTAGCTTGTTGCGCGGCGCGGTTTCTGTTCGTATCTATCATTTCTAATGTCCTGAATCTGAACTCTAATAATCCCTCAATTGTGTCCAAGTGGGCAACTCATCACTCATCATATTTAACTGCTGTTCCCATTGTTTGACAGATTCCGTGTCCAATTTAGAAACAACTAAGTGAACGACGGACGCATCAGCGTAACTGGATTCAGTACTAATGCCCAAGTTTTCCAAAGATTTAAGACAGGTAGATGTCGTATCCAACAAACTCCTAATTGCATTGGCTGACTCGGTTTGAATTTTCTTTGTGCCAAATAAAGTCCTCATAATAGCATTGCAGTTATAACGCTTGTTATTGTATCGCCGAACTAACTGCTTCCTCATAATTTGCATCAGTCGTCGAAAAATTACTTAATAGATTGAATGCTTCTCCACTCAAATTGGACTTAAGTTAATGTAATTTTTGTACCAATGAAATGTTCTTATTTCTATGTATTAATGACGAAAACATGTCGTAAAAGGTTGCCCGTTCTTCATATTTACCCCCAAATGTAGGTAATTGTATGCGGGGTAATTTTATATCACTGCAATTTATGTTCGCGTTATAACTGTTGGGTTAAGTAACTCGGTAACTGACGGTAGAAACTGTTGCAAAGCTTCTCGCAAACTTGATTTATACTGCACATATAACTCTTGAAAAGTCTCATATTTTTCTTTTGTAAAATATACTTCTTTCTTATTTTTCGCTTTTGCAACTATCTCCTTGTGTCCGTCTTTAAAATCTTTAAATAGTTGTTCTAACAACTCCAATCTTGTTTCTAAGTATTGAGTTTTAATTCTTTCTTTCGGAGTTTTCCTAAAATTTCTCTCAGCTTTCATCAAATTGTCGAACAACTCATCTTGTAACGAAAAAAGTTCCTCCATTGTGGTAACAAATAAACTCGCACAGCAATCTCAGCAAACAACACCGATCGGTCACTTGTTTTAGGTAATAAGTTCTCGTAATGTAACAGTTTGTTAATTTTAATCTCTTTAAACACTCACTCAATGTACTGTAATTATGATTTGCACCAAAAGTCACATACACCTTGTAAACAAGTAACAGTTTTTATTAACTTTATTGACAATCACTGCTTACTAGCTCGTCTGTTAAAAATGTTTTTTAACTTGCACATAATATGTATTTAGCAAAAACGTGGCTCCCGCCGACTCCTTATCGCACTCAGGTAATATTCTTTTGTTCTCGCGGGCCGGCCGGTCCGGGCTCGAGGATCATTAACATGCTCCGGTTCGAATACGGACCAAAATGTTTAAGATATAAGGTTGACTTTAGTTTGCTGGGATTTTTTGAAGAAAACAACGTGTGTTAAGTATGCAGGTTTATTCGCAACTGAGGTAAACATAGTGGACTGTATATATATATATTTCGATAGCTACTTTTAAAACATAACTATAGGCTCACTACACACGCTAAACTATTTGGACAGAACTCATTAACTACTAGTCACACTTTAAAATATAGGTACACTAGCTGACCCGGCAAACTTTGTTTTGCCATAAAAACACTAAACATTCATCTACCCTACCTACCCTACCTACCCTAACTACCAACCCTACCCTACCCTACCCTACCCTACCCTACCTACCCTACCTACCCTACCTACCCTACCTACCCTACCTACCCTACCTACCCTACCTACCCTACCTACCCTACCCTAACTACCTACCCTACCCTACCCTACCTACCCTACCTACCCTCCCTTACCCTACCCTACCCTACCTACCCTACCTACCCTACCCTACCCTACCTACCCTACCCTACCTACCCTACCCTACCCTACCCTACCCTATATCTTCTTTTCAAATCAGGCTGTAAGAGTGATCCCTCTAATTATAGGCCTATATCCGTGCTTCCAGCATTGAGTAAAATCTATGAAAAAATCATGCTGGAACAGATGTTGTCTCATTTCAATTCAAATAAGATCTTGCATAGTCAACAGTTTGGTTTCACGAAAGGTAGGTCGACAACGGACGCGGGAGTAAAACTCATCAGCCACATCTTGGAATCTTGGGAGAAGTCCCAGGATGCCATTGGCATTTTCTGTGATCTCTCGAAAGCGTTCGACTGCGTCGACCACAACACACTGATCTGTAAATTACACCACTACGGAATTCGAGGAAAATCTGCTGATCTTGTGCTTTCCTATTTATCAAACAGACAGCAAAAAGTGAATGTTAATGGGGCGACGTCCTCCGGGTCTCTAGTCAAGATGGGCGTGCCCCAAGGTTCAATTCTCGGCCCTTTCCTTTTTCTTGTTTACATTAATGATCTCCCTTTTATGATGGCCAAATTATCGGATATAATTCTATTTGCTGATGATACTTCGCTAATTTTTAAAATAGATAGGAAAGATACGGATGTCTTACATGTCAACGAAAGTCTAATTGTTCTCTCTAAATGGTTCGCAGCTAACAATCTTTTACTGAATGCGAAAAAAACAAAATGTCTGAAGTTTTCCTTACCAAATGTACCACAACGTGACCTAAATTTAAATCTTGACGGCAAAAATCTTGAAGTTATAAAGGAAACTGTATTCTTAGGGATTACTATCGATTCAAAATTGCAGTGGGGCGCGCACATTAGAACTCTTTCGGGTCGGTTAAGTTCGGCTGCATATGCAGTAAGGAAAATAAGGCAGTTAACCGATGTAGCCACAGCTAGGTTAGTATACTATGCTTATTTCCACAGTATTATGTCTTATGGCATTCTGCTGTGGGGATCAGCAGCAGACGTTGACTCAATTTTCATGTTACAAAAGAGGGCAATCCGCGCAATCTATAAAATGAGTCCACGAGAGTCCCTCAGAGAAAAATTTAAAGAGATCGATATACTGACTCTACCTTCTCTTTATATATTGGAATGTATTTTGTATGTCCGCAAAAATCGAGGCCTTTTCAAAACTAGAAGCGATTTCCATAATTTAAATACACGCAGTAAGCATGAAATTGTAGTACCCAAATTCAGATTAACGAAAACTAGCAAGTCTTTTCTTATAAACAGTATACGCTTTTATAACAAGTTGCCAAAGCCAGTTATAGAATTGACCGATGGAAAGTTCAAAAACTACATCAAACGTGTCCTTATTAAAAAAGCATATTACAAAATCAAGGACTACGTTGAAGATAAAAATTTTAGCTCCTGCGCATGCGGCTTCCCTGGTAACTCATAAACGGCACAAATATGTGGATGTCTCTAACTATTCTCAATCTCATTTTTACTTTTTTTCTTTCTTTTAATTAGACTTTTTACAATGATTTCAATAATCTTTATAGCCCTTTGCTATGAATAGTTACAGCACTGATATCAACATTTGTGCCACATGTTAAATTTAGTCTTGTTATATATTTTTATTTATTTTTTCCTTTGTATAGATTCTTTTACTGATTGTTTTGTGAATGTGTGAACCATAGATATAGTATGTACAAGATAAACAGAGTCAGATGAAAAGCGAAACCAAAAAAATAAAATCTATGTGTTAGGGAATTGTCCATGTGTTAGTTAAAAAAGTGTTGTCAAAAAGTCCATGTTCAGTATCGATATCGATACTTGGTGAACACCATAAGAAATACGATTAAAGGGTTGTTGGTTACATTGAACTGTAATAAGAGCTGGGAAAAAACCATGCTTTATTGACGTGACAACGTCTTATAAATTGGTTTGCCGGGTGACACTTCAAGAAACTGCGTTACGCTCCGCTCACGTTATGCGCTCACAATGAGAGCGAGTGAGAGGCACGCGTCCCTTCCACTCGGGCATGGTTAGCCCGCCTAAGAGCGAGAGAGACAGACATACCACTCAAAGTCGTTGTCACGTAAAACTTTCGCCCGTATACCGACTTTACAGGCAACCAATTTTTTTTAATTAAAATACAAATTACGAAATAATATCTCGCATGTATTTAAAATACGAAATACAAAATATTTTTAAGTCGTGTAATTATTTAAAATATAAAATACAGTATTTTACATATTTTTATTTAAAATACAAATTAAAAAATACAGTCGGTCATCCATCGTGACATTCGTACTAATAAACTTAATCAATACACAGAAGTTAGGTGTAAATAACCGTTTGAAATGAAAATTACAATTTACAAGGTACTTGACAATTTGACGTACGCCATTTAGCTTATTTTCTGCAGAACGCATCTATTAATAAAATCGCTAAATGTGTTTTGAAGCCAAAAGTATTTGAAATACTTTTTTTTATGCTTTGTTAGTAAGAACAAAATTCTTAATAATTAATTACGATCTAGCCTAAAAGACAAATAAGCAATTTAACTCTAACTTAATATGTTACGTTATAGATTATGTTAAAACTAAGAATAGTGTCCATTTGCACTTTTACACAAGTCCGTAGCACTTTCTTAGAATCTGATATAATTTATAAAAACACTATGTTCATGTGTCATTGGGTGCATTTACATCATCCCTAAGCACTTTATTTTGGAATTGTTGGATTAATTTTACGTTGCGTTGTTTAGTACAGCCCCAAAGTTGGATACCAAACGTCCAAATTGGCATCAGTATATGCTTGTATATGGTTATTTTATTATGTATTGATAGAACATCCGAAATACTTTATAAAACACAAAGATGTAACCAAGCGCAATGTAGTGCCTAGAAATAAAAATAAGTTTAAACATGAGCTCTGCTTACCGCAATGCAGGCTCGAATTGTATAAAAGAAACTCTTACATAAATGCTGTAAAGGTATATAACAAATTACCAGACGCCTTTAAAGATTTACCTCTAACAATGTTTAAAAAAAAGTTAACGCAATGGTTAAAAGAAAAATGCTTTTACGATCTCAATGAATACATGTCAGATCGCGGTGAAGAAAACTGAAATATATAATATTGGTATATACCTTATAATAATTAATTGATGTTTGAAAGGTACGGAATAAACATTGAGATTAAAATAGTTATAATGTTAATTTAATTTAATTTAATTACAATTTACAATATTTTTTTATAATAATTTATGACACTATCAATTAAATTTACAATATTTTTTTTAATAGTTATGACATTGACAATTAAATTTTCAATCATTTTTAATTGTATTCTTCAGCTGACATTGTTTGAACTGACATCGGTATAATAATGTAACTCTGACATCAATTAATTAATTTGTTCCTTATAAATCCTAATGCATGAGGTTTTCTTTTTGTTATTTCTGTCTATTTTCTTAATTTAATAAAAATAACTTTAGATGATAGAACAAGATGAAATTAAATATTTGCACACCATATCTAATGGTAGCATGTAAAGGGACCGTCATAGATTTAAGATCATACTTTGTAAACCTACATTCTAGCAAATAAATACATTTGAATTTGAATTTGAATTTAGACAGGATTTCCTTCCGAGTAACCAATACATACTTTTATAACGTATGTCGAGTTCCTGTCTTTTCTTTTTGTCATGAGCTTTCCAACGCAACTTGGCGTCGAGAGTTATGCCAAGGTATTTGGCTGTATTAGCATGAGGCACTTGCATGCCATTTATGTAGATTGGGTGATAGTCCAAGTATTTATTTGTGAAGTTAATGAGAATTGATTTTGACTCATTCAGTTTGATCTTCCATTTTTGTGTCTAGTCATAAACTTTGTTCACAGCTAGTTGAACTTTTTCTACTGCTTCTCTGTGGCTTGATCCGGTAACCATAATTGCAGTATCATCTGCATAGGTCGCAATGGTGTTGTTTTCCAGTTCTGGGATGTCACATGTGTATAACAAGTACAAAGTTGGGCCTAGCACACTACCTTGAGGTACCCCAGCTTTTAAAGCGTTTAGCTCGGAATATGCGAAAACAGAGCAGCAGAGCACTGATGTATTCTAGACACTGTAAAACTAATACATGCAAACAATATAATGTCATTCCTAAACCTACTCAAAGAAACAAAACATAATTTTTGAAAAAAAAATAAACATGCAACTTAAAGTACAGTTTAGATAAAAACGTCTTCTCAATCGTACCTTAAATCTATATTAACAAAACTTGACTTAATAAGTTTGTACTCATGTCATGATGTCACTAAAAACGATTAAGTTTTTATCGATACTCATGACGTCACCGCTTTGTCAAGCCCTAGCGTAAACAAACAATTTACTCTTTTACATAATATTTTCGCAAATATTGTTTAAATATACTAAATATACTTATATAATACAATGGAAATCAATATACTATTGTAAGAATCTTTTTCTGAGCCGATTACTAGCAGATATTTGTCAAAATATGGTTCGAAACAATCCAAGGACAAAATTGTATTTACCTATGAAACGTGTATTTATTGGGGTTATTTCGTCTTGTAACGTCACATTCACTCACAGAACAAGCCACCATAGTTGCATAATTAATATTATTAATTTAAATCTAAAGATTATTATTTAAATGCAAGAAATTCACCGCGGCGTAAAATAGATGGGCCGCTATGGACCTCTACTCGCGAAAAAAGTGACATGACTGGACTTTATTCACTCTCTCTTTTTCTCTTGGGCGGTTTGTACTTGATTAGGATTTCTCGCTCGCACGCTTCGTGTATCTTTTGGCGTAGCAAAAAAATTCTAAATCTATGGTGTGAACATTGTAGGCCTTCTAGATTTCTAGACGCTTGTTAACATTTGTTAACTCTCTCGTTTATACATTTTTTTTTTTTTTTAGTTTCTTATGGCCCGACAATAGGGCCTACGTTGTCCCCCCATATCTAAGCACTAATACTGTAACATGGAAATATTGTAAAAACAAACCAATTTTTTTTAAAAGAGTAACCGTGGAGTTTCTTGCCGGTTCTTCTCCACAGGAAACGACTAACCCGACACCGTGCACCTTTTGTCGACGTTTTATAAGTGCCCATGTAGGCCTATGTGAAATAAAAAACATTTGATTTGATTTGATTTGATCTCAGACTGCTCACGGTGTGCCAATTTAATTTAAAATCGGTTATGTAGTTTAGGAATCCATCGCGGACAAACATCGTGACAGGAGATTTATATATATTAGATAAGTACCTACTTGCATCATAACACTCTTAACGACAAAACCATTCATACTAAGTAATAATATGTAATTAAATAATTTAGGGTCAAGCAGTAATGATCTTAAAACACCGAAGAGTATAGAAAACATAGAAGAGTAGAACAAAAAGAGAAATGCCAAATCAAAACAATGATGCCATTTCCTACACAAATTTCTAAAATTTAAGATATCTGAATAGTTTTATGCAAATATTTACTACTAAGAAAATTATAGCAAAATACTCACTGTTGATCTATGACCCAGTGTAAAGTGTAGAAGGAAAACACGTAATCGAATGTTCCCTTCATCCCTTCAGGCAGATCACCCGCTATGTCGAGGACCGTGAAGGAAGTCTTCTCATTGCAATAACTATCATTGGCGAAGTTCACCATATTCTCGCTGATGTCACAGCCGAGCAGCTTGAAGTTGGTAGGGATATACGTCTTCAGCATGTTGGTGACGCTGCCATCTCCGCATCCTATGTCTAAGATATTGTTGTTGCTTTTCTTCCATTTCATTTTTGACGCGTATTGTTCTAAGCAGATCAGTGCATCTCTTTTCGACAGGCAGTTGTATTTTTCGAAAAGCGCGGGGTTATTCATGTTCGTAAGATTTGTCAGAGGATAAGATTTTTGTGGTAATGATTTTTGTTTGATGTTTTCGGGTGCACACGCGTTGTTTAGGAGCGCAAGTTCGGCGGACTGTCGTGCCGGCAATGCGGTGCGTGCGCATTTATATATACCTCGGTAGCGCCTCAAACATTCGTAGCAGCAGCATCTTATTTTGTTTCCTTGAGTACGGTAATGATATCTAACAGTATTGTGACTCGGCCCTGACCTTGAAATAAGTGCCTACATGCGCGCGTCGCGTAAACACGCCCGTGTGACTGCCGCGAGTCACGTAGGCCGAGCGCCGTGGACTTTGGACCCTCGGATCCGCTGAAATATTCGAAAAGAGAACGTTAGAAACTGTATTGGTACAAATTGGCACAATACAGCGAATAAGACCCCTGTAAAAAATGTAGCTAATAATAGGTGGTATGATTTAAGGAAACTTACATAAAATTTGAGAAAAGGTGGAATATTATAGGAACATAAATAGGCATACCATTACGATTAGAGTATGTATTTTACATGGAATAAAATATCAGCATGATGATATGCGCTTCATCCAAATGCTAGATGATGCAATAATGAACGGATAAAATAAATGGATATTGGGAATAATTTGTGGAAAAATTAAAATATTCAAAACAATGATGATTCCCAATTTAGTGCGCAATTAACAGAATAATTGGAACGAACTCACAAGTACCACACTGCAAACCCCGTATCTTGGTTTCTCGAACTAAAGTGGCGGTTACAGCACAGCGATGATCGTGTTTCTTGATTTTATCGTAGTAGGTTAGATTCGTATGATTCACGCCATGTTGGTGACGCGCTGCGTAGCAATCCGTGTCCCGAAGTTTCTTGAGTAACCTCGTCAATGTCGATACTTCTTTGTTCCGCTTTGTCTTCGAAACGGTTTCCAAGGACGTATCCGGCTCGAATCTTGTGTACGAGGGTTGTTGAAATGACACACGGTATATAGAGAGATAATAACTGTATAATTTAGCAGATAAAAGAAAGGGATGCAACGCGTATTTTGAAGCCGAGCGAGCGCGAGTGACCGCTGGGTCGGCCGATGGCGGAATGATGAATGATGTGCGCAGGCGCGTTAACAGTAAGTGTTCCTTACCCTGGCAGGGTCACCCATCCAAAAACAAGTGAACCAAAAAATATTGGTCACCCATCCAAAGAATAACCTTGGTAAGTGTTGCTTAACCTGTGTGGAGTCACACATCCAAAAACAAGCAAATAAAAAAAAGTGGTTACCCATCTTAAAATCGACCTTAGTAATATTTGCTTAACTTGACGGCTACACCTACCCAGCCTCTCAAGATAAAATACTCGTACTATTTAAAGTTACTGATTACGTTATAGTAGCGAATGAAGTGAATGAATACCAGTTAGGGTAGCCAACCGAAATAAATTAATGTCGATTATTTAATGTAACAAGCGATTACGTAATTTCTCGATGATGAAGTGTTGAGAAACTCACTGACAACTGACGGCTGGTTAATTTGTGACAAATTGTCAGCTGATTTGAGATGTGGCGTCGACCTCAGAAACTGGCCCTAAATGATAAAGTTTGTCATTATTAGTTTTTCAAAACCACCCCCAAATGATGATTTAGGGGATGTTAAAGTTTATATGCAAGAATCTGAATTCTTGGGTACATAAACCTGAAACTTGGCACAAATACTATCCTAAATAAATAATAAAGGTTGACATTATTATTTTTTTAAACTACCCCAAAAAGACGATTTAGGGGTGCTAAAGCTTTTTTTAAGAATCTTAAATTACTATAGTTAATATACTTAAAACTTGACATAAATACCAACCTAAATAAACAATAAAGGTTTTCGTAATAATAATAATAATATAATAGTTTTCCGATCATCATCATCATCATCATATCAGCCGAAAGACGTCCACTGCTGGACATAGGCCTCCCCCAAGCGTCGCCACATTGACCGGTCCCGTGCGTCTCGCAACCAGCGGATCCCCGCAACCTTCACCAGGTCATCGGTCCACCTAGTGGGAGGCCTTCCAACGCAACGTCTTCCGGTTCGCGGTCGCCACTCCAGAACCTACGTTTTCCGATACTGGGTAGTATTATTTAAGGTTGTTATTTATTTAGATTTTTATACTTGTTTAAATATACTTGAAAATTGACATAAATACCAACCTCAATGAACAATAAAGGTCGTCATTATTAGTCTTTTGAAACAACCCCCATAGAGGGGTGTTAAAGTGTTTTTTTTATTTTTTTTTATTTGTCTTGGATCTGCTCTTGACTCTAGTCTAGGTCAGAGGTGACCGAGACAGAGTCGACGATGGAGTGAGCTTACCCAGAAGAAGCCTGTTCACTCTAACTTTATAGTGTTGCTAGCTATCGTTAGGCCTAAATTGCCTGCAACCTTAGAAGTAGCCTTGAGCATCGTACTTGAAGAAGTCAACTTCTTAGATCAATATAATATGCGTAACCGCGTAGTAGCGTAATAAGCGTAATAGTCAAATTTCAGAATCAAGTTCAAGGTCATCGACCCAATCAGTGGGGAACAAACCCACCTTACCTTTTAATGAGAATAATCCTCAAAATACACTAATTAAGATACGTCAAACTATGGGCCAAGACCAAGCATTCAAACCAGTATTCGAATATCGTCCTAAATCGGGTTTGCAACTACAACAGTTTGGTTATAGGCCACCTTAACGGTTCGGCTATAGACCACTGCAGCAATGTGGCTGTGGGCCACCTGAACAGTTCGGTTATAGACAAGGGCTGAGGTAGCGAGCGGCGCGATCTACTGACACACCACTCACGAATATTTATTTCTCTATTTACTTTGTTAGGAAACACAAACTAGGTATTCTAAGTTATTTGCCCTATATGTTTGACTGATAATTAGTACATAATAAAATAAAATAAAAATAAAAAAGCCTTTTATTTCTTACAGCTTATAAAACAAGAAGTTAGATTATATTAAGTTAGTTTACTGGTATACAATTATTAGTTTTGTTAGTAATTAAGCTTGGTTCCTAAATTTACTTGTGTTAGTTTTTCTTTAATCTTATACTATTATACTATAATTCTTCATTCTGTAAGAACTCCTCTGTAGGTGAAGGCCTCCTCCAAAGATAGCCAGTCCTCTATATTGATTATATAGATTGGGCTACTTGAATCCAGTTCGGCCAAGCTGTTTTTTTGATGTCGTCCTCCCAACTAGCTACAGGTCTACCACTCTTTCTTTTTCCCTGTGGACCCGCCCATGTGGTCACCTTTTTCGTCCATCTCTTGTCACGTAGACGCGCCACATGTCCGGCCCACCTCCATTTTAGTGACTGAGCGTGTTCTAATCCATCCCTTGCCTTGGTTATGTGTCTGATTTTGGTGTGCCTTATTTTTTGGGGTTATTCCCAGAGGTCCACGATTCTATTGTTCCTCTTTTCCCACCGGGTCCATGAAAAATTATAATAATGTTTTATATGTTTCTTACATGAATTCCCAACGGGTCCATGGGATATATCCAAAGTACAGTCAGTAAAAACAATTTATTGTAAGAAAGAGCAGCTTGTTGAAAACATAACAAAATAAAATGCGTTTTGCTTTTTTAGTTAGATGTTGAACATTATAAGCATTTATAGCCAAACTACCAGGAGGCCAGAATCATGAAGAAGTCTTAATATTTGCGGGTCCAGCCCCGCACAAATTAAGACTTCTTCATGATTTTTACCGGTAAAGACTAATTTAAGTAAGTACCAGGAGATTATAATCACGAGGAAGTATTTCCGAAGCTGGAACCATGAGATATAAAAAGAGTACCGAGAGATTTTAGATTCTGACCTCCTGGTACTCCGTTAGTCTCTACCGCTTATGATTCCAGGCCCGCAAATACTTTTTCATTATTCTGTTCTCCTGGTAGTTTGTGTATAAATGTTCAACATGTAACTAAAAAAGCAAAAGAGGAAGTTATATTTGTATCATTTTATTAAACTCTCAACTGATTTTAATCAAATTTTTGATTTTGACGTTTTAAAAAAATAAACGTCTCATCACTAGTACCTACTGATCCGTAGGTGCATGAAATAAAATTTTAAATAATAAATTATTCCACTTATGGCACCTGCGAAAAATATCGATAGGTGCCGTATGTGGAATACCTCAGGTGCCATTATGTACACTTTTTAATTGATATATAAGACTGATTTATTTATCATGTTTACTGTTGATTGTTGTAATGGTATATTAAGCTTTATGTTTTTTCGAAAAATTGCCTAATTGTACTTAAATAATAAAACACACGGTTTTCTTTCTAACTGTACAAAATTTGCTTATAAATTATTAATACTAATAAATAAATAATAATAAAATTTAATAATTCCTGTTTCGACCGGATCGGGCGAAACTCATCGGCCGAAACGCCTAATAAGCCTGATTTTTTAATGGTCATGACCATTCAAGGGACACAGAAAAAAGAAAAAATGTGAAAAATAGTAAACATTTATCCCTTAGCCAAGCTTCTATCGCTGACTGTACCAAACATTCTCATGGACCCGTTGGGAAAGACAATATTTCATATTTTAAAATGTCGTGGACCCGTTGGGAAGTAAAGTATGAATTTAAATTTTTCGAGAACAATAGAATCGTGGACCTCTGGGAATAACCCATTTTTTGCATCTTTCTAATATTCAGCATACTGCGTTCTATACCCCGCTGACATGCAATTATTTTATCCTTTGTTTTTTGGTTGAATTTCCATGTTTGGCAAGCATACGTGAGGCACGGTATAAGGCACGAGTTTAATACTTTAGTTTGAGTTTTTAAAAAAGTCAAATATATTTATTTCAATTAGGCCAATAAGCGGCACTTTTGAACGTCAAAAATTAAACGTAATTTAAAAATGTACAAGTAATAAAAATTGACTCTACCGTGCATTCGGAAAGTAGCTTGTTATGGAGAAGAACGCACAAGAAACTCCATACTTACTCTTTTAAAAAAAAAATGTTTTACAATGTTTACTTATGTACATACATTAATAAATTCATATATGTGAGGACGATGCACCCAAAAAGCATACACACTATACAACGTACAGGTATAAAGTAATAAAAGCACTAACAGGTAAATTCATTAATTTGATAAATAGGAACATGGTTCTCACATACTTACAAATATTGCAAACATAGGTAAAAAATACCTAATTCAACAACAACGGAACCGTGTGTGAGTCAAATTCTGGAAAAATATTTAAATAACCTAAGAATACAATAACTATGAATAGGAATACAAATTAGCAAATTTGATTTTGTCCACACCAAATATTGCCCTACGGAGCGGGACCAACACGTTGCCAAGCATTCTTATCTTGAATATAATCATCTAATTTGTAATATGCTTGTTTACAAAGTGTGCTTTTAACTAAAGTTTTAAATTTACTTTCATTTAGTTTTAATATATCACAAGGTATTTTGTTATAGAATTTAACACAGTACCCCATGAAAGATGAGTGTACTTTTGCTAGTCTATAAGATGGTTGATCTAACTTATCTTTATTTCTCGTATTACAATTGTGTCTATCACTGACCTTACTAAAGAGATGTATATTTTTCCTTACTAATAATATTTTCTAAATGAATTGGCAAGAAACTGTCATAATATTAATATTTTTAAATATAGGGAGCTAGGGAGAGATTCTCTGTGACTTAAATTATATATGGCTCTAACAGCTCTCTTTTGCAATATAAATATGGATTCAATGTCAGACGCTCGGATTTTGTTCCAGGTTAGCTGTGTCCTGCGTTCTACTTCTTGATTGTTGCTATTGTGATGAAAGCTAATTTGTTTACCCAGGTATATGTAGCTGTCTGTATATTTGAGAGGCTCGCTACCAACGTATACTGTTCTCTTTTCGCTGTTAGTCATCAACATTGTTTTGGACAAGTTCATTTCTAAGCCTACTAGTTTACTGGCATCATTAAGTGATTCTATCATATATTGGATTTCTTGTCCTGTTTCAGATAAGATAACCAAGTCATCTGCAAACCTTAGGTGGCCTAGGTAGGCATTCTTAATCTTAATACCCCGACCTTTCCAATTGAGTTGGCTAATGATTGATTCCAGTGTTGCTAGAAACAGCAATGGTGAAAGAGGGTCGCCCTATCTTTCTCCTCTTTTCTCCATATTCTGGACAATTTCTTGGCCCGTGCCGAGTTCCACATTTTTTACAATTATAGAATTCTTTTGAATCCTTGTTAGAAGCATACTTAACTGTAGTACCCGCTGACTGTTGTATATCAGTGGCTGTTGTGCACCGGACTATATCGACCGCCGTTGTCTGCTGATGCATCATTTTGCTGTGATTATTTGACAATTCTGAAGCCCTGCACATGTCCACTGCTGTTTGTGGTGTTAATTTGTTTATTTCTTAAAAAATTCTCTGCAGTTTCTTATCTTGTACCCCTAATACAATACGGTCTCGGATCATTCTTTCTTCTTGTTCTTTGTAATTGCAATTTTTAACCAGTTTTCTTATTTCTGTGTAGAACAAATCGAAACTCTCCCCTTCTTCTTGATTTCGTTTATGAAAGCTGTAAGTACTTGTAAGTTCGTTCTGTTTCGGCTCAAAATAATTATCAAAAAGTTTTATGATTTGTTCATATTTTGTTGATTCTTGTCTTTAGAACTTTGAAAAAAAAAAGGAAAATGGCCGCCTTGCGTGCCTCTGATATTCTATCAGATCCAGCCGCCGTCAAGAATATTTGAAATTGCTGTTTAAATTTTACACATTTGGGTAACAGATCTCCCTGTGAGTCTAACCGCAAGGGCTCCAGCATTCTGTATTCCACACCCGCCATTGTTTCTCGTTCGTCAACGTGCGGGGTCTGCAGCGTGGTCATAACCTCCTTGGCAAAGAAAATTTTAATCTTACTTGTTCTTTTTATTTCTACGGTTCTTCCGTCGGCAGCGCCATGTTATGTTTAGTAATTAAAACACGTTGGTAGAGTAACACATTTGTTTCGTTTACTTTATAATAATAGGTCCGTCCTTACAAGTATGCTGAAAAGTGACGTTTCGCGTCCGGCGCTTTCCCGCGTTACAATATTGCCATCTTTTGAATAAGCACGTTCCATTCCCCAGCTTAATGTAATGACGTTATAGTTTCAAAAGACTAATAATGATTACCTTTATTGTTTATTAAAGTTGGTATTTATGTCAAGTTTCATGTTTATTAACCCAAGATATAAGATTCTTAAAAACATAATAAACATCCCATACATCGTCTTTTAGGGATAGTTTCAAAAAATAATAATAACAACCTTTATTATTCAAGTTTCAAATTTATTAACCCAAGAAATAAGATTTTTATAAAAAAATATTTTAACACCCCCTAAATAATCTTTTGGGGGTAGTGTCGAAATAATAATAATGAAAACTTTTTTTGTTTATTTAGGATGGTATTTATGTCAACACAAATTTTTTAACCCAATGAATGAGATTTTTCAAAAACACTTTAACACCCCCTAAATCGTCTTTTGGGGGTAGTTGCAAAAAACAAATAATGACAACCTTTATTTTTTATTGAGGTTGATGTTTATGTCAAGTTTCATGTTTATTAACCCAAGATATATGTAGGGGCGCGACCTAAGTGGTACTTGATGGGATTCGCTACGCTACTAAGTTAAACACTCAAAGAAATTTTAAAGGTTTATTGTTGAGAGCTAACAAGGTAACGTTTAGGCTAAGCTATCGCTAAAATAAGAAAATGATGAAAATGACAGCACCCGCTTGCTGTCCGTAATGCACTGAGCCCGCGGCGCTTTTGGTGCGACCGCATTGTATCGCTGAGTCAGCAAAACGTGGTCGATTGCAATAATTGCTTCGAACATGCTCCCGAGGGGAAGAGATGAGTTGATGAGATAAGCTTATACAAAATTAAAGAGTTACGTGAGTGTGAGCTTAAACGCTAGGTAGTTAAGGCAATAGTAGATGAGAGTTGATTGACAAGGTGAAGGAACAATCATAACATGGTCTTATAGGTAGACATATTTGCTCAAACGGTTTAGTCATCAATCGAGAAAACCGATTGCCTTTTAGCTAGAGGAGACGTCGACGTGTCTCGCCTCTTTGTACGCAAACTTGAGCACCGTTTAGAAAAATAAGCTACGCGCGCACTTTTACTGACACATGGCCCTTGCTCGGGCAGGGATTGGTTTCGCGCACTTGCACTAGAGCTTTGATCTTGCTCAGATTGAGTTATGCACACACTCACACTCGCTGGTACGCTCACGTTCAGCTCTTGGGTTGTCGGACCATCGGCCCACTGACACCTCCTCCTCAGGAACCACAGGACTGCTGCGACACCTGCTAGTAATAGGCCATATGACAACGCATACTGATGTATGTCATGTGTCGATAAAACCTCTGTCTGTTGGGCTAATTCCTTCATCGCTTTGATTTGTTCACCGAGATGCTTTAAGGAATCGTTTATTGGTGTGGAATCTTCGATGACATTGTAGTCTTGGAAATTTTGGATAGGTGGCGTTAGATTACTAATTAAGCGATTTATGGGAGTTAATTTAGTCTCGAGTAGATTTGGTTTAAGATGAAGCGTGTTCTCTAATTGCTTATGAGAATAAAGTGTTACATCATGACCCTTCACAATGCATTGCTTAGTTAGTTGAATAAGTCCAGCCTTGCTGACTTCGCTCGCTTGTAGGTCGTCGTCGCATATGACTCTCAAAGAATATGAGTCACAACAGAAATACAAAAAGGTAGAAAGGTCATGGAACCCATTTGTTTTCACACCTAGATTTGATGATTCGGCAAGTAGATAGCTCTTCTTTCTCGCAGAATTGTTCATTTGTACCTAAACTCTGGACAGGCCCTCGCAGACGACAAAGGTAGGTTTCCGCTTGATATTCGCAACCTTGAATATCGTTGACGCTGGCTGTTAAGTATGAATCTCTTCTCAAGTTGATGGCGACGTATTCGGATGCTGGCTTGATGCTGATCATACTTTTGTTAGTTTGAACCGGCACTGGTATCAAATTGTATAGCTGGAACGTATCTCTGCTAATTAACGGTAATGTAATTTCAAATAGGAGATATTCTTTTGTCATCCTCGCTTTAACTTTTAACAATTTGTAGATCTCATACAAGTTGAACTGAATGTTATCTACGGGTAATGCTAGCTCTTTAGAAATTTGACTAGATACAATCTGTAACTCCCCACGGAGCTGTTGTGGAGTCAAGAGATGTAGATTGATCTGACCATGATAGATCTCAGTCAAGAAAAGAAAAGTAAATAAATAATAAGTGTCTAAATAATTCAAATGCTTATTAATTATCTTATGCTGCTATTCAATAGTCTCTTCTGTTCTCTTTAAGATATTATACTCCGCTTCTATGACCGATGTTTGATTCCTGTACAGCTGACTAAGGTGGAATGCATTCTTATGTATTAGGTCAATGTCACGCTTGTATTTTTCTGCGAGTTCTTGATCCAATACTCCGAACAATGAGTTAGCTATGGAGCCGACAGCGTTGATGAGCCCGCGTCGAGTTCGCGGACGCGTTCCATAGTGCTGATTGAGCACTGTTGCTCAATCAGCACTATGGAGATTGACTGATTATAATATTGTAGTTCATCGTACTCGTGTTGTATTTGTAGGACGATAATTTTACAATGGCTCGGCTCTTGAATTTTCCCGCATGTTTGCTCGACATATTGAGAAAATTGTTTGACCGCTTTGTCTCCTTGCCAGTGAGGAGTTAAGTTATAGTAAGTTATAATTTTCCACTGATCACGAATAAGATGTATTTGTCCCAAAGGGTCAAAATACAACGTTTGATTGCTATCAAATGTAGTTACTTTGTAAGTTGCTTCAGTGGGTCGTAAATGGCTCATAAAAAATAGTAATGATAATACTATGCTATAGATTTTAGGACAACTGCTAAACTGTTTGCTTGCTTTCTCTTCCGCTTTGGCCTCATTTCCTTGCTGATGCTGCTTTTTTGGCTTTTGCTTACTTGCTTCTGCTATGGGTAGGATAGAAAGCTTGATAATCGGACGCTTTATAAAACCATTTTTCGTTTTTAAAGTCACCACTCGGACAGATCCATCTTTGCCTGGATGTACCTCTACAACCCGACCTACGGGCCATTTTCCAGGGCATAGGTTGTCGTCATGAATGGTTACCATATCGCCTATCTCTATATTCTTTTGTGCTTTTAACCACTTGCTGCGAATCGATAACTGGCTAAGATACTCCGCTTTCCACCGTTTCCAAATATCTTGGAACGTTTTATTTACTAAATACCATCTTGTTCTCGCATCTTGTGCCGCTTCTATTACAGTGAGACCGGCACGAGTGGTTAGAAAATGCGCTGGCGTGAGGAAATCGATGTCGTCGATATCCTCAGATATAGGGCACAACGGTCTTGAGTTAAGGCTTGCTTCGATTTGAGACAAGATAGTGCTGTATTCTTCAAATGTTAAAGCTTGGTCCCCTATTACTCTTTTCATATGTTGCTTTAGACTCCGAACTGATCGCTCCCAGATCCCTCCAGCACTCGGCCATGAAGGGCAGTTCCAATGCCATTCTATCTTCATCTCTGCTATCTCTCGGTAAAAAGTGTCGTTAAAGATTCGCTCGAACTGCTGCTGTTCCTCCTGAAGGATCTTGTTGGCACCTACGAAATTAGTACCGTTGTCCGAATATATGTGTTTTGGAGACCCTCGTCGAGCCGCCATACGACGTAACGCGGCTATGAATGACGCACTGCTTAGGTCTGAGACTAGCTCTATGTGGACCGCTTTTGTAACCTTGCAAATAAACAAGGCGATATATCCTTTAGTCGTTTTAATGCCTCTCCCTTTGTTTGTTTTTACTCGAATACACCCCGTATAATCTATTCCTGTATGATGGAATGGAGGCGCTGGGTTAGATCGACAATCAGGCAGGTCTCCCATTATTTACGAAGCTGCTTTTTGGTTGCTCTATTTCCTTGGATTATCCAATATTGCTGTCTCAATAAAGACAAGGTAAGTCGAGCTCCGCCATGGAAGGAGTGCTCATGTGCTTGCTGGATAAGTAGCTCCGTTAATCTGCCGCTATAGGGGATAGTTATTGGATGTTTCATATCAGAGTTAATGTTGGCATTTTTAAGATGTCCCCCGACTCTTAATATTATAAATGGTTGCAGATTTAATAATTTGCTATCGGAATTAAGTTTATTTTTCATCAAACTCTCGATATCCGAGCCAAATTCATTGCGCTGTATGCATTTAATTATAATTAATTTTGCTTGTCTTAGCTCTTGTAATGTGAGATATGACGGCCTTTGTTTACTTGTCCGTGCAAGTGCACGTAATAGCCATGCTACTATGCGATTTAATTTTGCGAATGAGCTGTGACGTTCTAATAAATCTTCAATTACGCTTTTGCCAGGATTGCTATTTTGGACGGATATAACTTGCTTCCGGACCTCTTCTTCCGTCGTATACTCTGCTTGCTCTTGCTTTGGCTTAAAGTAACGTATCGATAACCAAGCTGGGCCTCGCCACCACAACGTATGCTCCATTAGTTGTGTAACGGATAGTCCTCTGCTAGCTGAATCGGCTGTATTTTCTTTAGTCGATACGTAATGCCAAACATTTGGCGATGCTACGCTAATAATTTTCTTCACTCTATTCGCTACAAAAGGCTTCCAACGTTCTGGATAGCCCTGTATCCAGCTAAGGGTGACCTTAGAGTCGCTCCAGGCATAGATTTCGTAATCTATGGCAGTCATGCTAGTTGCTACTTTTGTAAATAGTCTGGATAAAAGTTCCGCTGCACATAGTTCCAATCTAGGAAGCGATACTGTCTTGCTGTTAGGTACAAGATTAGCTGCAACTAGTACCACCGATGCTTCAGTTTTTGATGCGATTCTTGCATATACGACACACGCGTACGCTTTAAGTGATGCATCACAAAATCCGTGGAGTTGGATAGTGTCATCTCGTTTGCTTTGCAACCATCGTGGGATTTTAAATCTGCTAATACATCCCATATCTTCAGTTAAGTTTACTCACTCATTGTTGATCTCGGCTGAAACTTCATCGCTCCATTGAATTACATCTAGCTAGACTTTTTGAAACAACAATTTGAATTTTGCATTCAGCGGCGGTAGCCAACCTAAAGAATCAAATAACCTGGATATTTCCGACAGAAGCAATCTTTTTGTAAGCTTTGTAGTATTCGCTGATGAAGTATATTGGAAAGTGAATTCATCTGTTTTTGGGTCCCATCTCAAACCCAAAGTTTTTGCTGTATTTTCAGTTTTGAAAATGAATGATGGTGCTTGTAAATTTTGCTGCGATGAATTTATCTCTTCTAATAGCTTTTTCTCGTTTGCTGACCACTTTCTCAGCAAAAATCCGCCGCTGCTTAGGCACACATTAAGTTCTGATATGCTGCTTCTCCCTTCGTCGATAGTATGAGCCCCAGATACCAGATTATCCATATAAAAATCTTCTAGTATTATTCTTGCTGCTGTAGGCAAGTTATTCTTAATTTATTCTCCGCTGCTAATTTTCGAAGAGTCATCATCGCCAAAAAAGGAGCTGATTTCGTGCCATAAGTAACCGTCGTTAACTGGTGTGCTCTAATTGGCTGTTTAGTTTGTGCTCTCCAAAAGATTTGTTGGAGCTTTTGATCCGCTTCGCTAACTTGTATCTGCCGATACATTTTTTCGATATCGCCAGTGAATACGTATCGATATTGTCTCCACTTAAGTAACAGTGCCTGTAGATCTTGCTGCAGGTTAGGTCCACGATGCATGACAACATTGAGACTTAGTCCCGAAGAGGTCTTTGCGGATGCATTAAATACGACACGTAGCTTCGTAGTGGAGGATTCCGCTCGCTGAACCCCATGATGAGGTAAAAAACACTTTATTCCGTCGCTGCTAAGAGTCGCTAATTTCATATGCCCCAACTCTTCATATTCGCTTAAGAATTGCTTATATTGCTGAGCTAAAGATTCTTGCCTGCTAAGCTTTTTCTCTAGATTCTTTAATTGCGCTAGTGCCATTTCCTTTGACGATCCTAGCTTTTCGCTCGCTTGCTGCTCCATCGGCAACCTAACTTCATAACGACCGCTTTCCAGACGTTTTGTCGTTGATAGGTAATACTGGACGCATTGCTGATCTTCCGCTGACATTTCATTTTGCTCGTTTATATCTTCAATTTCCTAAAATTGATGAATATCTGCTGTATTATTTACGATGACGTTACAATGGAACTGTGGCTTTATGGTTCCACACAGTAACCATCCTAGCTGTGTTTGCTGTGCTAAGGGAGAAGACGAATCCCCACCTCTTATCAAACCATCTAGCATGATAAGAGCATAGGCGTCTGTCCCGAGTAACAAGTCCACTGGACGACTTGTATTATACTCTGGATCCGCTAAATTAATATGTTCCAAATGCGACCACGAAGGCTTTTCAAATGATCGGTTTGGTAAGTTTTTGATTAGCTTTTCATAATTAAAACATCCATATGGAATTTATAGCTAGTATACATAGACTGGCATGTAATGCTTAGCTTGCCCGTACAGTTAGATTCCTTTTCTGCTATTCCGGAAACTGCTCCATTAAATTGCTGTCGTTTTAAACCTAACTGCTGAGCCGCCTTCTCTGTAATCAACGATACCTGTGATCCCTGATCAATGAGAGCCCTTAGGACAAGCTACGTGCTATCTGCTGCTATCACCCTCACTAACGCTGTAGCTAAAATAATCTCGGTGAGGTTTTGCTGAGATGCGTGAGCACCATTGCCGCTGCTTTGCTTTGAATGTTCTTCTTGCTTAAGATTTTCATAATTCGTATTGTTTTGCTTGCCATCAGCAAAACAATCATGTAATATGGTATGATGCCTGCCAGAACACGTGAGGCATCGTTTTTTGGAGTGGCATTTATTTCCATTGTGATTAAAAATGCAATTAATACAACATTTTAGTTGTTTGACGGTTTTAAGTTTCATTTCCTGCGGCATTTTATGAAACTTTTTGCAATTATATAATTTATGCTCAGCAAAACAACGAGGGCATTTCATTTCCTACACGTGCATTGCTTTTGAGTTCTTCGAATTATTATCATTCGATTGATGATTAATGTTAAATTTTTGATTGTTTGGAAATAGCTTTGAAGAACCAGCTTTCTGCTGAGATTGCTGCGATTTTTGCATGGTGTCTTGTCGTCGACGAGATATTTCTAGACTAGTGAATTTATTTTCTAAGAAATCCAAGTACTCTTGTAGGACTGGTAGCTCTCTAGGGTTCTGTAAAGAGTCTATATACTCGGAATAAGATTCTTTATCCAGCTTTTGCGACATAATATGCGCAATTAGAGGGCCCCATGTGCACACACCACACCTCGGTTTTTGATGGCGTGAAGACTCTCTAACGTGGTATCATGCATTTTTTTAAAGACTTAAAACGATTGTTGCTGTATGTTGGGAATATTCAGGAACATATTGGCGTGCGCTGTAAAGATAATCCTCTTGTTATCAAATCGATGATTTAGAAGCTCCCAACAAACGTTATAGTTATCGGCGCTGATTGGAAGATGCTGAATCAAACGCTCGGCTTCGCCTTTTAACTTGCCTTTCAAGTATTGCATTTTCTGAGCGTTTGCGACAATGCGTTGTTCTTGTGGTTGCTTCGCTGAATAGATCCTTAAAAGGCATCCATTGCTGGTAATGGCCTGTAAATACAGGAATATGCATTTGAGGAGTGGATTTCTCGCGATAAGATGATGACCACATCTTGGACTTAATAGCTTTCCTCAAGCTGTTAAAAGTTTGCTCATGCTTGGTGAATGTATACTCATAATCGCCTGCTACATCCCCTCCCGATTCTTCAATGATTTTAAAAAAAAAAAAATTAAAAAAATAAAATAAATTATTGGGAAATCATGGTAGTCCACCGACTGTGCAGGTTTCGAAGGGCGTCTTCGAACTCCCACTTGTCAACAATAGTTTCTACATCAATATTGTCGACTGCTCTAAGAAACGCTTTAAAATTGACTGACTGCTTATGAAGCATATCGTCAAATTTGCTGTTGGACACTCTTGACTCGAAGGTCGGAGTTACTGCTGCTGTTGCTGGAGGTCCCTGCTGACTTGCTGAAGTTCCGGCCGCCTCTCGCGGTGGTGGTTGAAGATACGGTGATTTCTGATCTTGTTGCATCAACTCTTCTTTAAATTGACTGTCCTTTAGCTGTTAAATAAAGCTGGTTCGTACTCTCAAATTCAGATTTAGTAAAATATTTATAATTGGTCTGTTCAAAAGTAAGAATCTTTTCATGATTCACTTGGAAATCCTGCCAGTACTTCTCAAGTAACTCGAGTTTACGCTTACAGTAATCTAACGTCTTACGCTCGACGCTATCCTTTTTAAAATTGACGAGGAGTTTTCTAATGCCCTCCGCAATCTCGGTTTGAAGAAAATAAAGACTCTCCATCTCGCTGCTTGTGTAAGAAAATTTAACGATCTTACTTGGAAGAATCCTTTGCCGCTGCTAAACTAACGAGGGTTGCTCTCCACTTCAGTGATCCGCTGGTGTCGCTAGTGTGAGCTGTGAACTCACTGCTGCTGGAACGGTACTCCCCGAGCACCGCTGCTGCTGATACCGCTGAGAGAATATATTGTGCACTACCGCTAAAGTCACTCCTAAAGGTATGCTGCTAAGGCTACCACCACAGTCACTGCTAAGCTAAGAAACACTGCAATACAAGGTGTCACTAATTCAGTTCAAGTTCACTTCACGATCCGTCCAGACCCGAAAAACTAAAGTCCGACCGCGAAGTCCTTGCTATAGGCTCGAAGGACCAAAATGTAGGGGCGCGACCTAAGTGGTACCTGATGGGGTTCGCTACGCTACCAAATTAAACACTCAAAGAACTTTTAAAGGTTTATTGTTGAGAGCTAACAAGGTAACTTTTAGGCTAAGCTATCGCTAAAATGAGAAAATAATGAAAATGATAGCACCCGCTTGCTGTCCGTAATGCACTGAGCTCGCGGCGCTTTTGGTGCGACCGCATTGTATCGCTGGGTCAGCAAAACGTGGTCGATTGCAATAATTGCTTCGAACAAATACCTACTGTAATGAAATGTCTATTCAATAGCCTAGAATAGTTGTAACTACTGGAAGAGCGGAACTTCCTAACACAAGTATATTTCTTACTTCAATGGAATTGCAATAATTGCTTCGAACAATATAAGATTCTTCAAAAAAAATAACATCCCCTAAATCTAATCTTTTGGGGGTAGTTTCGTAAAACTAACAATGAAAGCCTTTATTGTTTATTTAGATTGATATTTATGTCAAGTTTCAGGTTTATTGACCCAAGAAATCAGATTTTTCCATACAAAATTCAACACCCCCTAAATCAACATTTGGGGGTAGTATCGAAAAACTATTAATGTTAATCTTTATCATTTACTTAGAATACTATTTGTGCTAAGTTTCAAAAATGTTGGCCTAAGGAATTAGATTTTTCATACAAACTTTCAACCCTCTTTTTACCCCCTTAGGGGCGGAATTTCCAAAAATCCTTTCTTAGTGCACACTTACGTCACTTGAGGAACCTTTCTGCCAATTTTCATGCTTCTAAGGTTAGCAGTTTTGGCTGTGCGTTGATTGATCAGTCAGTGAGTCAGCCAATCAGTCAGTCAGTCACCTTTCGCTTTTATAGATATAGATAGATTATACCATTTCATAACATAACATTACGCCAGTACGCTCTAAAGAGGTACGCAGATGTGTACAGTTCACTTTGGAGCACTCTCATTTCACCGGTTATGTTCAAGTTTCAATGGTAGTCAGTTATAGCCTTTAGCCGTTATCTTAACCATACACACCTTTGATGGAAATTAACCGGTACAGGCAAAAATGGGTTATTATGGACACCGAATGTGAGTGCAGAGTCCTTGTCCAAAACATGAACCACACATTCCAGGGTTCCAAGTGTCCAGGTAGGTATATGGGCTTTGGAGAATCTAATGAATGCCATAGCGTCATTAGCATTTTAAATCGCAATTAACGAGACCACATACTAGGCCTAAACTATATACAAAGTTTAAACTCAACTTGAAAAGAAATCACTTATTAAAAAACCACTAACTCAAAACTAATAATTTAATTAAGAGTTATCATAATGTGTTTGGTACGGCAATGCTTACTACATCGCTCTAAAGTCCGAGCAATAATTGCCAACTAAAGACTGTTACCACTGATAGTATAGTGATAATTCTTCAGCAACATTAAAGCTTGACCAGCGATAACTAACATGAGGTTATGACCTGACATGGGCCATACCGTAAACAAAACCAAAATTTTGAATAATGAACGCTCTTGACCATAGTCATAATAAAATGAAAACATGTCACCAGATTGACAAAGATCCGTGTACATGGACATTTCCACACGTCCACAATCTCCTCCTTGACCTGTCCAGCTCTGTGGTTGTCGCTAGCTTCCTTGCAGCTCCGCTCCGGACTGGTTTTTCTTTATTCAACCCTGAGAGTAGTCGAAGAAAACTTGACGACTCCACCGTATTATTTTTTGCAAGAATGTAACTGCCATTTTCACCAGCATTATTTTTACGTGTGATCTCATTAGTCCGACCGAATCCCAATTCTCTCTCAGGATATATTCCCTCAGGTTAGGTAGAATCGTGAAAATGATATCACACAAATTATTCGATACACTGAGTATATCCAAAAAGACAAGTTACATTTTTGCTTCCTAATATTACGAATCGACACTGATTCTACGACGTGTTAGCTCTAAGGGCTCTTTCACAAGGTGTTTTTTTCAGGCGCCGTCAACGCGCGTTTCGCTATCGCGCGTTGACGGCGCTGCTAAACTTGAAATAGGCAGATTACTTGCGATTGCATCGCTGCAAACTCACGAGAAACGCGCAACAGACGCGCGTGAGCAATTCTCCTTGCAAAGTAAAACGCGCTTAGCACGCACGCTATCGAGCGTGTATCGCGCTGGAAACGTGTGTGTACTGTGTGACCGACCGACATTGAGGAAAGGGGTGGAGGAGAGGCCCAGTGTTGCCACCTTTGTGAATTTTCACTAGATCTGAGCTGAGAGAACTTTTCAGAGCTCTTAGCGAATTTATTTCATCGTGTAGCGATTTTTTAGCGATTTTTCAAATGGAATTTGGCAACACTTATTTGAGACGGAAATTACTAAACATACCTCATTCGTATGCTGAAATTGAGAGAATTTTCAGTGTAATGATTAAAAGTGTGTCATCGTTAAAAGCAAATTACGAAACGAATGGCCAGACCACCACTTAACGCCATAATTTTTATTAGAAACAGATTGAAAGTTTTGTAAATTAAATGCTTCAATTACGAATTACCTAGCGATATCATTGAGGTTATCGGCTAAAACACAAAGTACTTATACAACCAACAACATCTTCAGCGCACGTCGCCGTCGGCGTCTGCGGATGATGAATTTAGTTATAACGAAGATTCGTTATAACAATCAATGTTAGTTTTTTGTATTCGGCAAGTTGACTAACAGTAGGTAATTTGTTCGAATACTTTTCGATGGCATTACATACTGCTTCAATTCTTCCGTTTTTAAATAGCAGACTAGCGGCTAGGTAGCCTGCCTAACCTGCCTATCCCGCCTATCCTGCCTTCTCTGCCTAGCCTGCCTAGCCTGCCTACCTTGCCTACCTTGCCTACCCTGCCTAGCCTGCCAACCCTGCTTACCCTGCCTTCCCTGACAACCTAAATGCCAAACTGCCAAACTAGCCGATTAAAACGAGCTGTAGGTACGTGTGTTTGCAGCTAAAGAGACGCGCTGTGACAGCGCGTCTGTATCGATGTAACTTCGGGCTAGTTCCGACTTAAGAGTCGACAGCGCGCGAAAAAGTCGTCGTCTGCTTATTACAATTTTATCAACGTGTGAATAGATAAATTGGTTGCGATAACATCGCGTTTGCAGCGCGTTGTAGTTGCGTGCGACGCGCGTCGACGGCGCCTGAAAAAACGCCGTGTGAAAGAGTCCTAAGGCTGTCAGTACTGAACTGCCTTATTCCCAACCACGCAACTGCTTATAAAAAGAGTGCCAATGCGTAGTTGCTCTTGATTGCCGCCAGGGTCATGCTTGTGATTGACGTCCGTACTACTGACTAAACCCGACACATATAAAAATTTGACCGGCCAAGTGGAACCAACAACTCTATTTAACCTTAACATATATTTTTATTGTGACGTGTTTCAGGGCGATTAGCAGAATAAACAACTTGTATATTGGGATCTTGCGCTTTATTTTTCCCGAACAGATCCTACGTTACAACAGGTATTCAGTTTTTTTTGTTCCGTTCTTCGAATAGTTTCTCCTGGGATGTCGGTTTGCGAGCATAGACAACCAGCAAACGGTAGCGGTAATGAACAGCTTTTTCATAATTATTGTTGTATTTGGTCATTATTGGCAATTCTTTTAATATGTCCAGATAGTCCGCCATGAAGTCATCGTACTTCTCTTTAGGGATTTTGAAAGGATTCACCGCTATGCTGAGATCTGTAAAACAAAGAGATTTCATTAGTTTCCTATGTTGTAGTTATAGGTATATTACGTTAATAGGTTGTTCTGCTCTCAAGATGAGGATGATGATAACAGTTCCAATGTATTTTTGTGTTACATGTTGTTTCTTATCAGGGATAATAAAACCATATGCATATGGTTTATGGTTAGTAGTGTCCTATAGAGAAAAAAATATTGACTTAAACTATGATTTAGTTCGTTGATAATGATACAAATATCTAAATGAAAATACATAGTTATAAAGATAGCAATATAGGTACTCACTTCGCACGACATGTAAGTCTTCATAAACGAATCCAGTGTCTTTACATTTCACATCGTAGTCAACAAAACCAATCTGATCTAACATTTTCGTTATTTCTTTTTCCGGGTCCTGAAAAATCAGCATCGATTAATTAGTTTGTGCAAAATTCACTTTTTTGGGTCAGACATTTCTATCTATCAATTCTATCAACGATCCTAGATATTTCCATCAATAGGAAAACCTCAAAGTAAGTAGTAGCTTATACTTTGGGCTTCATCACCGTGACCTCTCCCACAGGACGCAATAACGACAATCAAATGTATCAACATAATACTCAGTGATAACGAATAAATACTTTTCGGACAGAAAACTGCATTCTGCCAGAGAAATAATGTTATATATAAGTACAGCTCAACTGGTCAACCATCGAATCCGACGTGGAATAGCGACAGCGAACTGGAAGACGTTGCGTTGGAAGGCCTCCCAGTAGGAGACCTGGTTAAGCTTGCGGGAATCCACTGGATGCGAGAGGCACGGGACCGGTCAATGTGGCGACACTTGGTGGAGGCCTAAAATTAAATGAGGATGATGATGAGGATTACCTCGAAGTCGTGATAAGGTGACACGTATCTGTCAACGTCCTGCAGCCACTCGCTCCACTTGTTGTTGCGCGCCAGGATACGATACACTTCGTACGACGGAACACTCGCAAGGAAGATCATGAGACAAGTACCGTCTTCATTCAGAAGGTTGTAGATGTTGTTGAATGCTCGTCTGAAAATATCAAAAAGTTTCATTTTATTACATTTTCAACCGACTACATTTAAATAAGTCAGTTTTGACTGAAAAGGTACATAAGTATTACAGAATCACAAAATACATTGCAGACGTAGAAGATGCCAGGACAAACTAGACAAAATAAACGACCAGTGCTCCACAATAGCCCTTCGTCGAAAAGGCTGAAAATCATGGGGAGATGCCTTTGCCCAGGTTTGGGATGGCGCAGGCTAATTAAAAAACAGTAACAGTACCATACTTGTGTTTGTCAAAGATTAGTTAAAGATTTAGATCAATGTTTTTCCAGGTCTCATATTGTAATGATGAGCCTGTTTTCGCTTAGGTACCGGCAATAAATACAGACTCTGGAGTACTACTGAAATTTGCCTGATGGAAAGATCTAGTATTGCTATTAGATACTGATCGAAATGGGAATCGAGAGCAGTAGTGGCCCAGTGGTTACGGTCCCGACTTAAGAGTCGTAGGTTGTGAGTTCGAAACCGAGCTAATGCTTTACTTTGTCTAATTTATTTTATCACCACTGCCCTCAAAACAGTGAAGGAATCATCGTGAGAAAACGAATGTCAATCATGTCCTAGAACCAAAAATTCGAAGACGTGTGACATCTACCAATCCACACCGGGCCCGCGTGGTGGATTATAGCCCGCTCTCTCTCTATGAGAGGAGGTCTGAGTCCCAGCAGTGGGAAAACTAACATGTTTATGCTATGGGAATAGATGCGAAATCACAGTATATGGTCACTACAAAAGCGAGTGTTCTATGTGCTACTCCTGACTATAATCTCTACCTGTGCCAAATTTCATCGTCCAGCCGTTGGAGTTTAAAGTCATCGCTTACCATCAGGCGAGATAGTAGTCAAACGCGAGCCTATAGAATATAAAAAGGTGATGTATGAAGTGAATCAGAGTCGCAAACTCAGCTTTGACCTAAAGTTAATTTTGAGAGTTTTGACTTTGCTCAAAAAAAATTAAAATATTATGTAACTCGTTACTATATGTAATTTCTGTTCTACGTTTTTTAAAGTATAATGGGGCTGGTTCAAAACGGATAAAAAAAACATAGTAAATAAAAAGTTATTTGATTTTTTTGTTAATTTCTTTAGCTTAGTGTTGCCATTATATATTTTATCTGCTAAGTGACAAGTAGTAACTATATTAAGTAATATTATCATTATTGTATTTATTGCAGTAAATTAATTAACAATACAGTTTATGTCTAAGTGTAGATGTTCCTTACAGGTAGCAGTATTATATGATCTGTGCCCAGACATAAACTACAAAAGTTCCTGACTGATCTAATATTCTAAGCATTCTCAAACAAAAAATCTTGCACAAACTAATTCAGAACCTCACCCTGAGTTAAACCAGATATTTTTCATTTAATGACGTAGGAACTTAATCTCAGCTAAAATAATGTATGGGCACCTGCCATTGTTATTTAGCGAATATAACAATCTTCTCCGTGGCGCATTAGTCGAGCGTGCGATATATAATTTCTTACGCCCTGGCGCCGTAAGATACTGTCTGTCTGTCTGTCACCAGGCTGTATCTCATAAACCGTGTTAGCTAGACAACTGAAATTTTTACAGATGATGTATTTCTATTGCCGCTATAACAACAAATACTAAAAACAGAATAAAATTAATATTTAAGTGGGGCTCCCATACAACAAACGTGATTATGTCGATCGTGCCGTTTTTGCAATAATGGTACGGAACCCTTCGTGCGCGAGTCCGACTCGCACTTAGCCGGTTTTTAGACATTATACCCTGCAAGTTTTGAGAAGTGCTTATATTTGTGAATCACTTTACTATACTTAAGACCTGAGATAATTATTTTGCATGAGCAAAAAGTTTCAATTAGTGAAATTACGAGGCGTTTAATGATATTGCCATCGGTGAGTAACAAAATGTTTTTAGTTTAATATGTTTAAATAATTCACATAGTTGTTGATTGTTGTTTTTTTTGTAATAATATTTTATTATTGTTCACAGAGAAGAACTGTGCAATTGTGGTTACATCGTTATGCAGATTCGGGAAGCATTGATCCTCGCCGACTCCTGCTCGTAAATGTTGTTGATTTCTTATTAAAAATTGTTTAATTTTTAATTCACTATATTGTTCTCCAATAATGTTCTTATAATCAGATAAATTAAAAAAAAATACGAAAATGAAAACAATAGTTTTTAATAATGCAAAAAGATAACGGGTTGGTTGACCTTTGATTTACCAGAAGATACTTGTACACTCATGCCACGGGACGAGTTAGTTACATTGTTTAATTTATGATTCATATTCTTTGCTTCATATATATTGTGAAGAAAACTAATAAATAGGCGAAGTAATACAGTCGTTGATTTTACGCACACGAAACATCTATGTGGGTGTGCCCTGCAAACCTATCTGATTTGCTTTGTGTAACGGGTAACGTATCACGTTTTCATAAGCTGATGAAAACGTGATACGTTACCCGGATTTGAACCTACGACCTCAAGCACGAGAGGCGAGGTCTTAGCCACTGGACATCCACGACACTAGTCATTACTGTAAACACGACATTCGTACTTAAGAACACTAAACTATGGAGTGTAAACTACTAGACTATTTATTTTAAACGGAACTCAGTAAGTACCTACTGTGTTTAACTTAACTTGACTTTATTTATTTAAAAAAACAGGTATTTGTACATTATTAATGGGTACTTAATCTATAATATGAACATGTAGTATGTTATAACAAATCTGTGGGTGTGGTTCTGTTCTCATAGATAAGTTGCAATGCAACCTGTGTTTAGGTAAAACAGTGCCGGCCCCATAATTGAATATCGATCAATGAATAACATGTTACAAAGTAAAATAAGGAGGTTAAACAATACCAAAGAGTATTTGCTTGAACGCACTTTAGTCACAGTTTAAAATATAGGTAGGTACCTATACCTACTTGCATCATAACATTCGTAACGACAAAACCATTCATATTAAGGAATAATATGTAATTAAATAATTATGGGTCAAGGAGTAATGATCTTAAAACACCGAAGAGTAGAACAAAAAGAGAAATGCCATATCAAAACAATGATGTCATTTCCCACACAAATTTCAGAAATTTATTTTTTTATAATATTGAAGTATCTATTGCGGGTATCTGAATAGTTTTATGCAAATATTTACTACTAAGAAAATTATAGCAAAATACTCACTGTTGATCTCTAATCCACTGTAAAGTGTAGAAGGAAAACACGCAATCGAATGTTCCCTTCATCTCTTCAGGCAGATCACCCGATATGTCGAGGACCGTGAAGGAAGTCTTCTCATTGCAATAATGATCATTGGCGAAGTTTACCATCTTCTCGCTGATGTCGCAGCCGAGCAGCTTGAAGTCGGTAGGGATGTACGTCTCCAGCATGTTGGTGACGCTGCCATCTCCGCAGCCTATGTCTAAGATAATGTTGTTGCTTTTCTTCCACTTAATTTTTGACTTGTATTGTTCTAAGTAGATCAGTGCATCTCTTTTCGACGAGTTGTTGTATTTTTCGAAAAGGGCGGGGTCGTTCATGGTCGTAAGGTTTGTCAGAGGATAAGATTTTTGTGGTTATGATTTATGTTTGATGTTTTAGGGTGCGCACGAGTTGTTTAGGAGCGCAGGTTCGGCAGACTGTCGTGTCGGGAGCGCGGTGCCTGCGCATTTATACGTACTTCGGTCGCGCCTCAAATATTCGTAGCAGCAGCATCTTATTTTTAGGGTTCCGTAGCCAAATGGCAAAAAACGGAAACCTTATGGATTCGTCATGTCTGTCTGCCTGTACGTCCTTATGTCACAGCCACTTTTTTCCGAAACTATAAGAACTATGCTGTTGAAACTTGGTAAGTAGATGTATTCTGTGAACCGCATTAAGATTTTCACACAAAAATAGAAAAAAAAACAATAAATTTTGTGGGATCCCCATACTTAGAATTGAAACTCAATTTTTTTTTCTGCAAACCCATACAGGTATACGGTATCTATGGATAGGTCTTCAAAAATTATATTGAGGTTTCGAATATATTTTTTTCTAAACTGAATAGTTTGCGCGAGAGACACTTCCAAAGTGGTAAAATGTGTCCCCCCACCCTGTAATTTCTAAAACAAGAGAATGATAAAACTAAAAAAAAATATATGATGTACATTACCATGTAAACTTACACTGAAAATTGGTTTGAACGAGATCTAGTAAGTAGTTTTTTTTTAATACGTCATAAATCGTAAACCGCTATTTACCAAGTACGAAACCCTTCGTGCGCGAGTCCGACTCGTACATGGCCGGTTTTTGTTTACTTTGTTTACGACTGTTTGTTACTGCGTTGCATATGACTGTTTTTTTTTGTAATTGGAACCTATGAGGAATTATGCATTTATGAAGAAATATGCATACGTGCAATTAGTAGAGTGAACCTATTGCTTTAGCTTATCAAGGTGATCTAATCAACTGTCAAAGTAGGTATTTCATACATTTTTCATTTAATTTAATTCCATTTAGGTACCTAATCTTAGTAATAATAATCTCTCATCTTTCATGGGGTACTGTGTTAAATTCTATAACAAAATACCTTGTGATATATTAAAACTAAATGAAAGTAAATTTAAAACTTTAGTTAAAAGCACACTTTGTAAACAAGCATATTACAAATTAGATGATTATATTCAAGATAAGACAAAATGTGTGGACAAAATCAAATTTGCTAATTTGTATTCCTATTCATAGTTATTGTATTCTTAGGTTATTTTTTATATTTTTTCCAGAATTTGACTCACACACGGTTCCGTTGTTGTTGAATTAGGTATTTTACCTATGTTTGCAATATTTGTAAGTATGTGAGAACCATGTTCCTATTTATCAAATTAATGAATTTACCTATTAGTGCTTTTATTACTTTACTAGCTTTTGCCCGCGGCTTCGCTCGCGTGGAATTTGGTCTGCCACATAAAGTATCGTGACAAACCATTTTAATTAAATTATTGATTTATTTTTAACTATAAATTCTACTCGTATCCGAAATTTCAGATGTCTAACTTCAAAACTAATGGATTCCATACAATCTTTGAACCCCTATTATATTAAGAGGGAAACCCTTGGTGGTGGAAAAACAATTCCTAACCTATAACTACTACTAACCGTTATTATTAACCTTACTAAATTATAATAATCTAATGAAAACAAAAAAAGAATCTATTGACTTGGTCCAAACAAAATCCTTATTTATATTAATAAAACTACAATCCTATAACTAAACAAACAAAAAAACAATTATAATACGACTGAAATTAAAATAGAAAGTAATGAATGTTACTAAAAATACACAAATTAAAAGAAATAATTATGCCTACTGTATGAATTAATAAATCGCTAGTAAAATCGAATTTGCTGTAGAGAAAATACGCATAATGAATATAACCGTCAACGACGTCTGCCCTGATGCGTATTGCATCTGCCGGCTGCCCGCGTTCGAGTCGCGTACTAAAGGGCTTATGGCTACACGGTAAGGGCTAAGAGCTAAGGTCTACACGGTATTCAGGGCCCTAAACCCTAATTTAGGGTCGTGTAATAACTCTTAGGAAGTTAGGGTTACCAAAATATCAACCTTATTGACTCGGAATGATGAAGTGACCCGGTATTCAGGGCCCTGAATACCGTGTAGTGTAATAAGCCCTTAAGCCATAACGCGGCATTGCTTGGATCACATCGCCCCTCTTCCCGCTCCCCTGCTTTACCCGTCGCGCGTATTTGTGTCGCTCGAGCTCCATTCAAGTCAATCTTATCCTGTTGACTTTTAAACTATGCGTTCAAATTACTTAGTGTAAAAGACAAAGTTTATCTACATTATATATTTAAAGCGACAAATGTGTCGATTTTGATAAGAGTAAAATAAATATTCTAAAATGTGCATTGTAAAAAAGTATCCAATTTAATTGTATTTATGGTTCACTATTTTGGTCATAGTGGCTTCCACATAAAAGGTAGATATATACTGTCGCGGATTTTTATTTAGAACTATTTAAGACAAACAATCCTACTCTACATTATATTTGTGTATCTCCAATGGTTCAGGCAGCGCACGCAAAGATAGCTCTCAGAGGGCATATTTTTTTCCGACTTATTTGGTATTTATCGTTATTTTATGACAAAAAAACACATTATAAATTGTAGCTTATGTGTTATTCTGATGTATAACCTATATTCCTGTAAAGTTTTATCCAAATCCGTTCAGTAGTTTTTGCGTGAAAGAGTAACAAACATACATACATCCATCCTCACAAACTTTCGCATATAATATAATTATTATTATATATTATATTATTATTACAGTAGGATAGGATAGATTCGCTCCCGTGGGCCAACCCACAGGACCCGTTTTCGGGATAAAAAAATAGCCTATGTTACTCAGGAATAAGTTTTTTCATACAAACAAATTTCCCCCTTTACACCCCCTTAAATGTTGAAAGTTCTGGAGTGGTGACCGCGTACCGGAAGACGCAGCGTTGGAAGGCCTCCCTCAAGGTGGAGCGACGCTGGTCAAGGCTGCGGGAGTCCAGTGGATGCGAAATGCACCGTACCGACCAGTGTGGCAACACTTGGGGAAGGCCTATGTCCAGCAGCGGACGTTTTTGGCTGAAATGATGATGATGATGATGGTGAAAGGTTGAATTGTCCGAAATTCCTTCTTAGTGCTCTCCTAAACGAAACCCTATGCTTAAGATTCTTAGCAAATTTAACGCCCGCTAAATCGTTTTTGGGGGTAGTTTCGAAAAACTTATAATGACAACCTTTATTGTTTACGTAAGTTGGTATTTATGACAACTTTCAAGTTTATTAACCCAAGAAATAAGATCCTTTAAAAAAACTTTAACACCCCCTAAATCGTCTTTTGAGGATAGTTTCGAAAAACTACGTATGACAACCTTTATTGTTTACTTATGTTGGCATTTATGTCAAGTTTCAAGTTTATTAGCCCAAGTAATGATTCTTCAAAAATAAACTTTAACACCTCCTAAATCGTCCTTTAGGGTAGTTTCGAAAAACTTATAAAAACAATCTTTATTGTTTTCTTAGGTTGGTATTTATGCCAAGTTTCAAGTCTATTAACCCAGGAAATCAGATTCTTCCATACAAACTTACACCCCTAAACCATCTTTTGAGGGTAGTTGCGAAAAACTAACAATGACGACCTTGATCATTTATTTAGATTACTATTTGTGCCAATATTCATGTATTTTGGCTGAAGGAATTAGATTTTACATACAAACTTTCAACCCCTTTTTCACCCTCTTAGGGGTAGAATTTCCAAAAATCCTTTCTTATCGGATGCCTACGTCATAGAAAGAACACACCCTCCAAGTTTCAGGTCTCTACGATCAGCAGTTTAGGCTGTGCGTTGATCAGTCAGTCATTCATGACAAAGCATTTTATATGTATAGATTCGCTCCCGTGGGCCACCCCACAGGACCCGTTTTCGGGATAAAAATATAGCCTATGTTACTCAGGAATAACGTAGCTTTCTATTGGTGAAAGAATTTTTTAAATCGGTCCAGTAGTTTCGGAGCCTATTCGGTACAAACAAACAAACAAACAAACAAAAAAATCTTTCCTCTTTATAATATTAGTATAGATACCTGTACGTTGTATAGTGTGTAGTGCTATTTTTGGGTGCATCGTCCTCACACATATGAATTTACTAATGTATGTACATAAGTAAACATTGTAAAACATTTTTTTTTTTAAAAGAGTAAGTATGGAGTTTCTTGTGCGTTCTTCTCCATAACAAGCTACTTTTCGAATGCACGGTAGAGTCAATTTTTATTACTTGTAAATTTTTAATTTAGATTTAATTTTTGACGTTCAAAAGTGCCGCTTATTGGCCTAGTTGAAAAAAATATATTTGACTTTGACTTTGAATAACGCAGAATCCCGGGAATGACGCGATATCACTGAGTATAGCCTCTTTCCATACAAATATGAAACTGATGGATTTTTTTAGGTACACTAGTACAATTTTATCCTACGTCGTACACTAGTACAATGTACTCCTACGTCCTACCCTAGTACAATATCTCTACGTCGAGGTTATATATACGTATTATTATAAGTAGAATAATATATGGCCGGTTCAAGCCCAAGTGAGCACGCGTCGGTCTCACTTCATTGTTTCACTGAAAAAAGTAACGATCTAGGAAAAAATACCGCAATTTATTATTTTATGCCTAATATCTGTTTTTACCTGGATTTGCATTTGATTTTATATAACTTGTAACCAAGAAGGAGGTAGGGAGAGGTGGCATGAAAGAGACAAGTATCCCTTTGAGTGGGGAACCGATCACATTTCCAAATCTTTTTTATTCGAATTTCATTTTACCGGAAACTATTGACTGACGTCTTTTTTGCTATATACATTATTTGACCTATTTTCAAAACATCGAAGTATCATGTGGCTTTTTTTTTATTTCACCGAATTCCATTTCACCGATTTACAAAATAACTTTTTGGTTTTGGCCGAAGCCTCTTTTGAACTTTTTCATTTGCCATATTTTCACCAAACCGAAAAAACATTATATGGAATATTCTTTCAATTATCTTTATGCAAATCTGGCGAGTCGTTTTCATTTTGTTATGACTATGGCCAAGAGTGATCATTATTCAAAATTCTGGTTTTGTGGACGGTATGGCAGTCAGTGGATCGTCGGGGTAGCCCGTGTCAGGTCATAATTTCATGTTGGTTATCGATGGTCAAGTTTTCGTGTTGTTGAAGAGTTATTATTCTACTAACACTGGCGATAACCCTTGACTGGCCTTGGCTGACTATTATTGTTTGGAAGTTAGAACGATATGCTGACAGCGACGTACCTACCTTACATTTCAGTCTGTAAATTATGATAATTCCAAATGAAATACTTTGATTAGAATTGTAGTGCGATAGTTTTGTCTAGTGCGAGGTGAGAGTGAACTTAGTTTGAGAAGAGGCCTAATATTCTTCTTTTCGAATCGGAGGGCTAAACTACACCTAGGCACTTAGGGCAACCACATATTACACAAGGTTCATGTTTTGTACCGGAACTCTGCACTAAAATTCGGTGTCCATAATAACCTATTTGGCCATGCCGGTTTAGGTTACCTACTACTACTAGAAGCTCGTGGCTAAATAATAACAGCCGCACTGGTCGATCATCAAGGTTAAGCAACGCTTGACGAGGTTGGTCCGTGGACGGGTGACCATCTATGTTCTATGTTAGGGGGTTTTGGTTTCCGCACTTAGTCCCTCAAATGGACCTTTTTACGTGGACCATGGCGGCCGTTGGGTGGTCATTCAAACCAGCCCACCTCCCTCCAGAAGTCAATTAGAGCTCCTGGTTTCTTAAGAACATCCGTGTAAGATCTGGGTGACCCGAGGGTTTGTGCTCTTATCTGGGTGACACCTGTGCATTCAAAAAGAACGTGCGCAACGGTTTCCTCAGCCTCCATGCATGCCCTGCACAGAGGACTGTCCGTTATGCCTATTGTGTGGAAGTGTTTGTTGAGTGAGCAGTGTCTCGTGATGGTCCCCGTCACCAGGCGGAGGCCATTTCTGTCCAGGCGTAAAAGACGCCTGATAAGCCTACTGTCCAAGGATGGCAGAGCTTCTTTGGATTGCCTACAGCCCGGTGCCGAGGCCCACCAGTTCTCCGTGGGTGTCTGGGTGAATTCCTGTAGCCACCTGCGTATTTGGTTGAAGGGGATGGTTACAACAGGTTCGGGTCCATAGACCGTCGAACTGGATCCGCGCCGTTGCCGAGAGCGAGCTTGCGAAAGCTCGTCAGTCGCGTCGTTGCCCAGCGATCCGCTGTGTCCCTTTATCCATTGTAGTGTCACCGTGTTACGGCTAGATACGGTTATTTGTTCTAGCGCGTTGTGACATTCTAGTATTAGTTTTGATGTAATGTATTTTTTCTGTAAGGATTGGAGGACATCTTGATGGATGGAGGATGTCATCCGCGTAGCCAACGGTGAAATAACCTTTGTCGTTGAGTTTTTTTATGAGGCTGTCAGCTACCAGGTTCCACAGAAGTGGCGAAAGGACGCCCCCCTGTGGACAGCCCTTCGCGACGATGGCCCTTGTAGTGTCGTTAACCGTGGCTTGGACCGCTCTCAGTTTGAGCATATTGGTGATCTAGCCCCCTAGGGTCGGGTCTATGCCGCGTCTGTCGAGGGCCGTGTTTATGCTGTTGAACATTGTCTTATCGAAGGCGCCCTCAATGTCTATGAAGGCAGCCAATGCTGAGCATTTGTGGTCCACTGCGCATTCAATTTTAGAAACCACGTTGTGCAACACGGATTTGCCTGTGGAGTACGCATGCTGTTGTTTGTGCAGTGGTTTTTCTCGGAGCCTCATCACGGATGTGCCTATCGCAGAGTCTTTTGAGGGTTTTCAGCAAAAAGGATGTGAGGCTTATAGGTCTATATGCCTTGGGTTGTGTGTAATCAATTTTGCCAGGTTTGGGTATGAAGATGACTTTCACCTTGCGCCATCCGAGAGGTATGTATCTTAGTGCTATGCAGGCCCGATAGATCTCCAACAGCCATGGCGTGAGATAATCTACCTCCCCACTGTAGCAGGGCTGGGAAGATGACGTCCAGCCCCGCCGACTTGTATGGCTGAAAGGTGTTGATAGCCCATTTTAACCGGTCTACTGTTAATATATTATGGGCTCTTGACCAGTCTTGTTCCGTTGGGGTCCATTCGGGTTCAGCCTCCCATGTCCTGTTCTCCAGGACTTGACAGTCCGGGAAGTGAGTTTCAAGAAGGACCTTGCTGGTTTCATAGTCGGTTTGTGTGTATGAGTTGCCGGGTTTTTTCAGCGCGCCGAGGGTCGGTCCTGATCAGTTGATAGTATTTGCCGTACCCTTGCAGCTTCATTATTTGTTTCAATGGATTCACAGAATTTCCGCCATGCCATCCTCCTGGCGGTTCTAGTCTGTTTTTTGTATGCATATTGGGTCACTTTGTGTATCTCCCAGTGTTCGAAGCAATTATTGCAATCGACCACGTTTTGCTGATCCAGCGATACAATGACAATGCGGTCGCACCAAAAGCGCCGCGAGCTCAGTGCATTACGGACAGCAAGCGGGTGCTGTAATTTCCATCATTTTCTCATTTTAGTGATAGCTTAGCCTAAAAGTTACCTTGTTAGCTCTCAACAATAAACCTTTAAAAGTTCTTTGAGTGTTTAACTTAGTAGCGTAGCGAAACCCATCAGGTACCACTTAGGTCGCGCCCCTACATTTTGGTCCTTCGAGCCTCTAGCAAGGACTTCGCGGTCGGACTTTAGTTTTTCGGGACTGACGGATCGTGAAGTGAACTTGAACTGAACTAGTGATACCTTGTATTGCAGTGTTTCTTAGCTTAGCAGTGACTGTGGTGGTAGCCTTAGCAGCGAACCTTTAGGAGTGACTTTAGCGGTAGTGCACAATATATTCTCTAAGCGGTATCAGCAGCAGCGGTGCTCGGGGAGTACCGTTCCAGCAGCAGTGAGTTCACAGCTCACACTAGCGACACCAGCGGATCACTGACGTGGGGAGCCACCCTCGTTAGTTTAGCAGCGGCAAAGGATTCTTCCAAGTAAGATCGTTAAATTTTCTTACACAAGCAGCGAGATGGAGAGTCTTTATTTTCTTCAAACCGAGATTGCGGAGGGCATTAGAAAAATCCTCGTCAATTTTAAAAAGGATAGCGTAGAGCGTAAGACGTTAGATTACTGTAAGCGTAAACTCGAGTTACTTGAGAAGTACTGGCAGGATTTCCAAGTGACTCATGAAAAGATTTTTACTTTTGAACAGACCAATCATAAATATTTTACTAAATCTGAATTTGAGAGTACGAACCAGCTTTATTTAACAGCTAAAGGACTTCTAAGTCAATTTAAAGAAGAGTTGATGCAACAAGATCAGAAATCACCGTATCTTCAAACACCACCGCGAGAGGCGGCCGGATCTTCAGCAAGTCAGCCGGGACCTCCAGCAACAGCAGCAGTAACCCCGACCTTCGAGTCAAGAGGGTCTAACAGCAAACTTGACGATATGCTTCATAAGCAGTCGGTCAATTTTAAAGCGTTTCTTAGAGCAGTCGACAATATTGATGTTGAAACTATTGTTGACAAGTGGGAGTTCGAAGACGCCCTTCGAAACCTGCACAGTCGGTGGACTACCATAGATAGCCTTCATTGGGAAATCATTGGAGAATCGGGAGAGGATGTAGCAGGCGATTATGAGTATACATTCACCAAGCACGAGCGAACTTTTAACAGCTTGAGGAAAGCTATTAACTCTAAGATGTGGTCATCATCTTATCGCGAGAAATCCACTCCTCAAATGGATATTCCTGTATTTCCAGGCCATTACCAGCAATGGATGCCTTTTAAGGATCTATTCAGCGAAGCAATCCACAAGATCAACGCATTGTCAAATGCTCAGAAAATGCAATACTTGAAAGGCAAGTTAAAAGGCGAAGCCGAGCGTTTGATTCAGCATCTTCCAATCAGCGCCGATAACTATAACGTTTGTTGGGAGCTTCTAAATCATCGATTTGATAACAAGAGGATTATCTTTACAGCGCACGCCAATATGGTCCTGAATATTCCCAACATACAGCAACAATCGTTTTCAGTCTTTAAAAAAATGCATGACACCACGTTAGAGAGTCTTCACGCCATCAAAAACCTAGGTATGGATATTAGCACATGGGGCCCTCAAAATGGAAAGGAAATGGCACTAGCGCAATTAAAGAATCTAGAGAAAAAGCTTAGCAGGCAAGAATCTTTAGCTCAGCAGTATAAGCAATTCTTAAGCGAATATGAAGAGTTGGGACATATGAAATTAGCGACTCTTAGCAGCGACGGAATAGACTGTTTTTTACCTCATCATGGGGTTCAGCGAGCGGAATCCTCCACTACGAAGCTACGTGTCGTATTTAATGCATCCGCAAAGACCTCTTTGGGACTAAGTCTCAATGATGTCATGCATCGTGGACCTAACCTGCAGCAAGATCTACAGGCACTGTTACTTAAGTGGAGACAATATCGATACGTATTTACTGGCGATATCGAATAAATGTATCGGCAGATACTAGTTAGCGAAGCGGATCAAAAGCTCCAACAAATCTTTTGGAGAGTACAAACTAAACAGCCAATTAGAGCATACCAGTTAACGACGGTTACTTATGGCACGAAATCAGCTCCTTTTTTGGCGATGATGACCCTTCGAAAATTAGCAGCGGACGAGAAGAATAACTTTCCTACAGCAGCAAGAATAATACTAGAAGATTTTTATATGGATGATCTGGTATCTGGGGCTCATACTATCGACGAAGGGAGAAGCAGCATATCAGAACTTAATGCGTGCCTAAGCAGCGGCGGATTTATGCTGAGAAAGTGGTCAGCAAACGAGAAAAAGCTATTAGAAGAGATAAATTCATCGCAGCAAAACTTACAAGCACCATCATTCATTTTCAAAACTGAAAACACAGCAAAACACTTTGGGTTTGAGATGGGACCCAGTAACAGATGAATTCACTTTCCAATATACTTCATCAGCGAATACTACAAAGCTTACAAAAAGATTGCTTCTGTCGGAAATATCCAGGTTATTTGATCCTTTAGGTTGGCTAGCGCCGTTGACTACAAAATTCAAATTGTTGTTTCAAAAAGTCTGGCTAGATGAAATTCAATGGAGCGATGAAGTTTCAGCCGAGATCAACAATGAGTGGGTAAAATTAACTGAAGATATGGGATGTATTAGCAGATTTAAAATCCCACGATGGTTGCAAAGCAAACGAGATGACACTATCCAACTCCACGGATTTTGTGATGCATCACTTAAAGCGTACGCGTGTGTCGTATATGCCAGAATCGCATCAAAAACTGAAGCATCGGTGGTACTAGTTGCAGCTAATCTTGTACCTAACAGCAAGACAGTATCGCTTCCTAGATTGGAACTATGTGCAGCGGAACTTTTATCCAGACTATTTACAAAAGTAGCAACTAGCATGACTGCCATAGATTACGAAATCTATGCCTGGAGCGTCTCTAAGGTCACCCTTAGCTGGATATAGGGCTATCCAGAACGTTGGAAGCCTTTTGTAGCGAATAGAGTGAAGAAAATTATTAGCGTAGCATCGCCAAATGTTGGGCATTACGTATCTACCAAAGAAAATCCAGCCGATTCAGCGAGCAGAGGACTATCCGTTACACAACTAATGGAGCATAGGTTGTGGTGGCGAGGCCTAGCTTGGTTATCGACACCTTACTTTAAGCCAAAGCAAGACCAAGCAGAGTATACGACGGAAGAAGAGGTCCAGAAGCAAGTTATAACCGTCCAAAATAGCAATCCTGGCAAAAGCGTAATTGAAGATTTATTAGAACGTCACAGCTCATTCGCAAAACTAAATCGCATAGTAGCATGGCTATTACGTGCACTTGCACGGACAAGTAAACAAAGGCCGTCATATCTCACATTACAAGAGCTAAGACAAGCAAAATTAATTATAATTAAATGCATACAGCGCAGTGAATTTGGCTCGGATATCGAGAGTTTGATGAAAAATAAACTTAATTCCGATAGCAAATTATTAAATCTGCAACCATTTATAATATTAAGAGTCGGGGGACATCTTAAAAATGCCAACATTAACTCTGATATGAAACATCCAATAATAATCCCCTATAGCGGCAGATTAACGGAGCTACTTATCCAGCAAGCACATGAGCATCCTTCCATGGCGGAGCTCGACTTACCTTGTCTTTATTGAGACAGCAATATTGGATAATCCAAGGAAACAGAGCAACCAAAAAGCAGCTTCGTAAATGCGTGACCTGCAAAAAACAAGAACCCAGAAAGCTACATCAAATAATGGGAGACCTGCCTGATTGTCGATCTAACCCAGCGCCTTCATTCCATCATACAGGAGTAGATTATACGGGGTGTATTCGAGTAAAAGCAAACAAAGGGAGAGGCATTAAAACGACTAAAGGATATATCGCCTTGTTTATTTGCATGGTTACAAAAGCGGTCCACATAGAGCTAGTTTCAGACCTAAGCAGTCCGTCATTCATAGCCGCGTTACGTCGTATGGCGGCTCGACGAGGGTCTCCAAAACATATATATTCGGACAACGGAACTAATTTCGTAGGTGCCAACAAGATTCTTCAGGAGGAACAGCAGCAGTTCGAGCGTATCTTTAACGACACTTTTTACCGAGAGATAGCAGAGATGAAGATAGAATGGCATTGGAACTGCCCTATGAATCATGGCCGAGTGCTGGAGGGATCTGGGAGCGATCAATTCGGAGTCTAAAGCAACATATGAAAAGAGTAATAGGGGACCAAGCTTTAACATTTGAAGAATACAGCACTATCTTGTCTCAAATCGAAGCAAGCCTTAATCTCAAGACCGTTGTGCCCTATATCTGAGGATATCGACGACATCGATTTCCTCACGCCAGCGCATTTTCTAACCACTCGTGCCGGTCTCACTGTAATGGAAACGGCACAAGATGCGAGAACAAGATGGTATTTAGTAAATAAAACGTTCCAAGATATTTGGAAACGGTGGAAAGCGGAGTATCTTAGCCAGTTATCGATTCGCAGCAAGTGGTTAAAAGCACAAAAGAATATAGAGATAGGCGATATGGTAACCATTCATGACGACAACCTATCCCCTGGAAAATGGCCCGTAGGTCGGGTTGTAGAGGTACATCCAGGAAAAGATGGATCAGTCCGAGTGGTGACTTTAAAAACGAAAAATGGTTTTATAAAGCGTCCTATTATCAAGCTTTCTATCCTACACATAGCAGAAGCAAGTAAGCAAAAGCCAGAAAAAAGCGAAGTAAAAAAGCAGCATCAGCAAGGAAATGAGGCCAAAGCGGAAGAGAAAACGAGCAAACAGTTTAGCAGTTGTCCTAAAATCTATAGCATAGTATTATCATTGCTATTTTTTATGAGCCATTTACGATCCACTGAAGCAACTTACCAAGTAACTACATTTGATAGCAATCAAAGGTTGTATTTTGTCCCTTTGGGACAAATGCATCTTATTCGTGATCAGTGGAAAATTATAACTTACTATAACTTAACTCCTTACTGGCAAGGAGACAAAGCGGTCAAACAATTTTCTCAATATCTCGAGCAAACATGCGGGAAAATTCAAGAGCAGAGCCATTGTAAAATTATCGTCCTACAAATACAACACGAGTACGATGAACTACAATATTATAATCAGCTGTTGCTCCAATCAGCACTTTGGAGCGCGTCCGCGAACTCGACGCGGGCTTATCAACGCTGTCGGCTCCATAGCTAACTCATTGTTCGGAGTATTGGATCAAGAATTCGCAGAAAAATACAAGCGTGACATTGACCTAATACATAAGAATGCATTCCACCTTAGTCAGCTGTACAGAAATCAGACATCGGTCATAGAAGCGGAATATAATATCTTAAAGAGAACAGAAGAGACTATTGAAAAGCAGCATAAGATAATTAATAAGCATTTAAATTATTTAGACAGCGTCACCAATACATTGCAGCAAGAGATCGACGTAATGTCTATTCAGCAAGATTTCTCTTTAGCAGCGTTAGCGACCATAAATATGATTCAGAATTTAAGGCGGATTCAGGATACTTTTCTTGATACTATGACTGAGATCTATCATGGTCAGATCAATCTACATCTCTTGACTCCACAACAGCTCCGTGGGGAGTTACAGATTGTATCTAGTCAAATTTCTAAAGAGCTAGCATTACCCGTAGATAACATACAGTTCAACTTGTATGAGATCTACAAATTATTAAAAGTTAAAGCGAGGATGACAAAGGAATATCTCCTATTTGAAATTACATTACCGTTAATTAGCAGGGATACGTTCCAGCTATACAATTTGATACCAGTGCCGGTTCAAATTAATAAAAGTATGATCAGCATCAAGCCAGCATCCGAATACGTCGCCATCAACTTGAGAAGAGATTCATACTTAACAGCCAGCGTGAACGATATTCAAGGTTGCGAATATCAAGCGGAAACCTACCTTTGTCGTCTGCGAGGGCCTGTCCAGAGTTTAGGTGCAGATGAACAATTCTGCGAGAAAAAAGAGCTATCTACTTGCCGAATCATCAAATCTAGGTGTGAAAACGAATGGGTTCCATTGCATGACCTTTCTACCTATTTGTATTTCTGTTGTGACTCATACTCTTTGAGAGATATATGCGACGACGACCTACAAGCGAGCGAAGTCAGCATGTAACACTTTATTCTCATAAGCAATTAGAGAATACGCTTCATCTTAAACCAAATCTACTCGAGACTAAATTAACTCCCATAAATCGTTTAATTAGTAATCTAACGCCACCTATCCAAAATTTCCAAGACTATAATGTCATCGAAGATTCCACACCAATAAACGATTCCTTAAAGCATCTCGGTGAACAAATTAAAGCGATGAAGGAATCAGCCCAACAGACAGAGGTTTTATCGACACATGACATACATCAGTATGCGTTGTCATATGGCCTATTACTAGCAGCTGTCGCAGCGGTCCTGTGGTTCCTGAGGAGGAGGTGCCAGCGGGCCGGTGGTACGACAACCCAAGAGCAGAACGCGAGCGTACCAGCGAGTGTGAGTATGTGCATAACTCAATCTGAGCAAGATCAAAGCTCTAGTGTAAGTGCGCGAAACCATACCCTGCCCGAGCAAGGGCCATGTGTTAGTGAAGGTGCGCGCGTAGCTTATTTTTCTAAACGGTGCTCAAGTTTGCGTACAAAGAGGCGAGACACGTCGACGTCTCCCCTAGCTAAAAGGCAATCGGTTTTCTCGATTGATGACTCAACCGTTTGATATGTCTAGCTATAAGACCATGTTATGATTGTATCTTCACCTTGTCAATCATCTCTCATCTACTATTGTCTTAACTACCTAGCGTTTAAGCTCACACTCACGTAACTCTTTAATTTTGTATAAACTTATCTCATCAACTCATCTCTTCCCCTCGGGAGCTTGTTCGAAGCAATTATTGCAATCGACCACGTTTTGCTGACCCAGCGATACAATGCGGTCGCACCAAAAGCGCCGCGAGCTCAGTGCATTACGGACAGCAAGCGGGTGCTGTCATTTCCATCATTTTCTCATTTTAGCGATAGCTTAGCCTAAAAGTTACCTTGTTAGCTCTCAACAATAAACCTTTAAAAGTTCTTTGAGTGTTTAACTTAGTAGCGTAGCGAACCCCATCAGGTACCACTTAGGTCGCGCCCCTACACCCAGTCTTCCGGGAGTCTCGTGTTTTTTTTTTACGCAGCGTCTCTCTGAGTTTACCAAGTTCAGCGTTCCACCAGGGGTTACTCTCGTTCCTGCTTTGTGGCGCTCTTGATTTACAGCTCGCGTGGTAAGCTTCTGTTAGGTATTCGGATAATTGCGTTACGGTGTGTTCTAATTGTGCTTTCTCCCTTACGGTAGCCAGTGCTAGATGTCTAGCTAATAGTGATGCTAGAAGGCTTTTGAACCCGGGAACGTTGGTACGTCTCGGGTTTCGCCTTGGTGCGGGTTTTTTGGTGTTTGTGGTTAGTGTAAATTGCTATACGCTTTGGCGCGCTTTCTCTAACCACTTGCGTGGCCCCACCACATAATAGAATATAGCAGTTGAGCTAAAATGTACTGGCAGTTGAGTACTGACAGCCTTAGAGCTAACACGTCGTAGAATCAGTGTCGATCCGTAATATTAGTAAGCAAGAATGTAACTTGTGTCTACTTGAATATACTCAGTGTATCGAATAATTTGTGTGATTTCATTTTCACGATTGTACCCAACTAGAAAGAAGAAAGAAAAGAAAGAAAGAAAATTCATTTATTTGCCACAAGCCACTAGAGCACACAATATAAAAATAAAGAAAAACAAAAAGAAAACTTAAAACTAACACGGTAACAACATTAAGAGAAAAAACAATATAAATATGAAATTGTGTGTCCCACGGCTGCGCCAAATAGGACCAGTTCAGCAAAATGTCGCGCAACTAGTGCCCGACGCTGGTTTTCAACTGGACCTGCGACTGTGACGTGACGGACGTAAAGCAATTTTATAGTGACATAATATGTATCTAAAAAAGTACTTATATAAAAGATAAAAAAAGATGTGTAAATTACAATATAATAAATAATATAATAATAATAAAATCTTTATTCAAACTTCAAATTGGTAAACTATACTAATAGGTCTTATATATAAATTAGGTACAACAATGTTAGGTGCCTGTACTAGGTAATCCTGTATCACAGGCGGCAGGGGCTCAAACAATGTAAATGTAAGGACAAATAATATTTACAATATTTTCTTAACATTAGAATAGTGACAGAGATATATTGATTTATTTATAATCTTAAATACTAAAACAGATGCAAATTAAAATTAAATTCTATTAATAATGATAAACAGATAATTGCTAACTTAGCTTAGTTTACGTAAAATTGTTTGCACTTAATTATTTACACACATGGACAACGAACTTTTAGCGTCAGCAGATATTTGAGCTGGGCTATTGCAAAATGTTTTTAAGCCGTTTTGCCAAAATACGCACGGTGGCAAATTGCCTAAGCAAATCCAGGTGAAGTAGGTCAGCGCAGTAGCCTGTTCTTGTTGAGTCGGCATCACGTGTTAAACACGGAAGTCTGGCCTTGAGTGCGACGCTCTAGGCGCCCTCGTAATCGACAGAGTTGATGTATCTAAATTCCGCTATCTTCCTTGCAGGGCACTCAGGATCTCCTGTTTTATGATTGCTGGGCTTTTTAAAGCGTGAGCAAGTTGCACATTTTGGTACATCAGCTTTCTTCGCGCACTCTGTCATCGAGTGCCCAGTTTCACCACAATGCCCACACGTCGAGTTGACCTCTCTGCAAGTTTTCGCTGCATGACCATATTGTTGGCACTTGTAGCACCGAGTTACCAGTGTAAAATCCCTGACAGGACAGGATGTCCAATTAATAAAAAGTCTCGATTGAGTGATTAGGGCTTTACGTATATTAGCTGGTACTTCAATGACGTAGTTGCAGGTCGACGCTTCTCTCTTCCCAGATTTGTGGCTTAATTTTACTAACGCCAGGAATGATTCTAAGGACATGTCTTCAAATTTGTCGGCTACATTTTGTTCAAATATGCATCTGAAGACCTCATTTTCAGCCATGGAATTCGGCACTCCTAAGACCACGATCCGGGGTTTGCGCTTGCTGGGTTCGTCAGCGGTAAGTCCTGAAGTAGAGAGCTGGACTGCTTGCTTTACTTTATCAGCGTCATGTTTGGTCTCGGTGCTGATAATTACGCCTCCATTTTTTGTTTTCCGGACACCACGAACATGCAGTTTCATTTGCTCCGGGCGAATGATCCTTTTCACGAGGTCATTGGTTTCGTCACTCGATTTCAATTTATCTTGGGGATAAATTGCAACCGAGCTTAAATTATTGGGGCGCACAAAGTTATTTGCTCCTTTTTTTACCATTTCGGCAAAAGAAACATTTCCCGCAGTACCTGAGTCCTGTATCGTCTTCCTGAGGTCCATAATGTGGTCTGACAGGTCTCGCTTTTCAGTAAGGGATTCAACCATACTGTGCGTTAGTAGAGATCTAGCCTTCAGCGACTGGTATAGTACTGCCATTTGTGAAGTACCGGATCCTATTTTACGGCAAAGGTTTGCTATTTTCATTTTCTGCTCCGAATTGAGTTTTCCATCCGCGGCAATAGAGCAGACTTCATTCAGATGCAGCTCAATAGAAGACATCCATTTTTGAATCTCGGGTGTGGTAATGATCTCAGGTGGCGCCGCCGCCACAGGTGAGGCAAAGGAGAGCACTGGCTCCCTTGAATTCGAGGGTCTGTTATCCATTTTATGCGTACACTAAATCACTTTTACTATTTCATTATAGTTTGTAAATACACACAAACTAAGCTAAATTAAAAGTGCAAAGTTGCTAATACACTTAAGGAGGTCACTATTATTAATAATTTAATTATTTCAACTAAATATTGCTTGTGGGCACGTCTTTACGCGACAAGCGCCAATCAATCATCCAAAAAATATTAAATATAAAAGTAACAGATACACCACATATGAATAAATAAGGTGAGTGTGACAGGAAATGAGATGAGGGTAGGTAGGCTAATACGTCATATTATTGAGGCATTCAGTGCGGCCATATCCAGTTTACGTTGAGCTTCCACCAGATACTGCCGTAAACGTCTTCTAAATGTGCCTATTGTGTTGGTTGTTCTGATCGGTGGTGGAATGTTATTCCAAACTTTGGAAGCCGCATAACGAAAGCTGCCTCTGAACGCTGCTGTATTATGCGATTGCGTCGAGAGTTGCTGCGAGCATTGCCTTCTCCCACATTCTCGTCTACTCGTTATCCAACCTAGTTTATTATATAAATAGTCCGGTTTTTTATATTTAACAACACCAAACAAAAGGCATGCCAAGTATAGTTTGCGCCTAGACTTCATTTTTAGAATAAAATGTTGATTTAGAAAGGGTGTTACATAATTTCTGCGAGGAATGTTGTAACAGAGCCGAGCGCACGCGTTTTGTACCCCTTGTATGAGCCTATCTGTACGAGCTAACAGGCGCGGGCCATACACAGTGTCGGCGTAGTTCAACCTAGATAGAACTAGTGTTTCAACAAGTTGTTCCCGTAATGATTCAGACAAATAAGGCCTAATCCTGTATAAAACTTTTAACCGGTAGAAACAGTTTCTTACTGAGTATGCTATGTGTTTCTCAAAACGTAGGTCTTTGTCCATGACGAGACCTAGATTTCGCGCCTCATACACTCGCTCAATTTGTTCACCCATTAGTTTTACGTCAAAAGTCGTAGGTAGACGAGAAAGCTGCTGTTTGGTGCCGAACACCACAAACTTAGTTTTTGTGGGGTTTAGCGACAGACAGTTCTCCTCAGACCAAGCGGCGATCCGATGGAGATCTTCGTTAAGGTTCTTTATAGCGCTATCAGACTCGTCTGCTTTAAAAGAAATGTAAAGTTGTACATCGTCGGCGTATATGTGGTATTTACATCTCTGGAGGCATCTAATTATGTCCGCACAGTATAAAATAAATATAATTGGACCTAAGATAGAGCCCTGCGGAACTCCTCTGTCTATGAGAATAGGTGCAGATCTAAGAGTAGTACCATCGCTTAAGCGCAGGTCAACTAGTTGTTCCCTATTACTGAGGTAGCTGCGGAACCATTCAATAGCCTTGGAGTCGAAACCGTAATAGTTTAGCTTTGATAATATTAATGGGATATTAATTGCGTCGAATGCCCTCGAAAAATCTAGCAAAACCAGCAATGTGCACATTCCCTTATCTTGGGCAGATAGGATATTGTCAGTAACGTCCAATAGAGCAGTAGACGTACTGCGTTGTTTTCTGAACCCAGATTGCAAATCAGGAATAATATTATTTTGTTCAAGAAAAAGCGTAAGTTGGCGGCTGACAATTTTCTCCAACACTTTGGATAGACATGGCAATAAGCTAATAGGTCGTAAATCTTTCAACGTAGATGGATTTGAATTTTTTGGTAAAGGCCTAATATATGCTATCTTCCATTGGTCTGGAAACGATGACGTCACTATCGAGCGGTTTATTATGTCAGTAACAACCTTTAATGTGTGCGGCAGAGTCATGTTTATCATATCCAGGGTAATATTGTCATAACCTTCGGCGTTACTTTTGAGACTCGAGATTGTACGTAAGATTTCGTTCTGTTCCACTGGAGTAATTGTGAAAATAGCTTTACCATGTTTATGATTATCGTAATAGTTAATAAGCGATGGGCTTGCCACGGGGTTACCGGGAACAATCAAAAAGTTTTTATTAATGATGTCAGGATCTGTAAAGTGCGACGGAAGGTCTTGTCTAGTATTAAAGGGCAATACAGTGGATTTTAGGTTTTTCCAAAGCAGCTTTGGGTTTTGAATTTAGTTAAAAAAAAAAAATAAAAAAAAAAAAAAAACTTTATTCCGTTCATTTTTACACAGTACAATATTAAAACAAAAATACATTACATAGAAACCCTTAAGTGCTAGTTATTGACAAATTCCCTGGATCCCACACTAGGATTCCCTGTGTTGTGGGGTCCAGTCTCTTCCCAAGTAGGTAAGGTAAATATTTTTACATGGTTACACAGGTTAAACTTAATTAATTTGTAATGTATAAATAGAAATAGAAGTTATCATTTTATCCTATGAATTTAGTTTCAGTTGCTTTTTGTTGAGTGTATGTGTATATGTGGAGTGTGGAGTATGTAGGGATGTGTTAAATATATAGGTAGGTAGGTATTTTTGCTATTTATGTCCTAATTTTACGACTGTATGTGCAAAAGGTCTTCTGTTTGGTTATAGCTTAGAGGATGCAGCCATTCGAATAAAAAAATTTTTAGACGTCTGTAAGTTAAGGTGATAATAGTTCTATCGCGAGAGTAGAATTTTGAATAGAGGTAGGGCCCAAGAAATGCGAAAGATCTGCGTGTAAATGAAGAGTGAACTCTAGGTCGATCCCATTTTAACGTTCTGGATGAATGGCGGGCTAGTTCTTTAGCATCCCTGTGAAAGCGCATCAGAGCCGAAGCGATAAACAATTGCCTCACTCTGAGGACGCTACAATCTGAATATAGAGCATCAGTTGAATATCGCCAGGGCTTCCTGTACGCTATCTTTAGAATAGCTCGTTGAGCTCTCTCCAGCCTAAGCAGATTTGTTTTGTTTGCTGTTCCCCAGGTTGACACACAGTAACTCAATAATGACTGGCACAAGGTAAAATACAACATACGAATCAGCTTTGGTGTTGCGATGGACCTGATTTTTTTAAATATGTGTGAAAGTTTTCTAGTACGCTTCACAAGTGCGCCAATTTGCGCTTCCCATGTTAGGTGCTTATCGATTTGTATGCCTAGGTATTTTATACTCGTAACTTGTTCGATTTGCGAGCAGAGACAGCTTTCGTCATCGAAACTACCACAAACATGCAGTTTTATCTGCAGATCACAGTCTGGTGCTGACCGATCAGTTACACTAAAACACATTGACTTAGTTTTAGCGACGTTCAGGGTCAGTAGGTTATTTTGGAGCCAGGCAGCAACCCTCCCAAGTCCCTCCTGAGCCACACAAACGACCTCCCTCCAGGATTTTGCATGAAAAATTATTGCGTTATCATCTGCAAATGTAAAGACACTGGCTTTACGGAGTTCTAGAGAACATAGGTCGTTTATGTAGATAAGGAACAACGTGGGGCCTAGGACACTGCCTTGGGGTACGCCGTAACCAACATCTGCAAAATCACTGACATATTCACCAATCCGGACGCGCTGTTTTCGCTCTCCTAAATAGGACTTAAACCAGTCCAGAGCTAAGCCTCTGATCCCGAATACCTCCAGTTTTCTTAACAGTATTGGCCGGGAAACTGTGTCAAAGGCTTTTGCAAGATCCAGGAAGACACCGACGCATTTCTGCCCTTCATTCACTTTGCTAATTATAGAATCTACAAGATGCGTGACGGCATCCTCCGTGGACATGCCGGCGCGAAAACCAAACTGATTCCCGGCCAAAAGACTGTTTTGGTCAAGATACTTATGTAACCTTATATTTATCACCTTTTCAATTACTTTTGACAGTGCGCTTAGAAGCGAGATAGGCCTATAGTTTGCTGGTTGATATGAGTCACCTGCTTTCAGAATTGGTATCACGTTCGCTACTTTCAAGTCATTAGGTACTACACCAGAGGACATGCTTAAGTTGCAAATGTATGTGATAGGACTTGCTATAATATGTTTTGTCAGTTTAAGCATATCGTTGCTAATATTGTCGTATCCAATAGCTGAACTAGATTTTAGCGTACTTATTATTTTAATTATTTCAAATTCGTCAGTTGGTGAGAGAAATAGTGAGTCCGGTGAGGCGTTTCTTTCAAAACTGTAGTTGTTAGCCAGTTCAATTTCAGTTTGACCTAATCTATTAAGCACCGTACTTGCCAATTGATCGCCTATGGAACTAAAATAGTCATTTACCTCGTTCAGTGACTCTTTAGGATTAGGTTTTATTTTGAGTAAGTCTTCATTTTTATTGACTACCTTACTAATATTACAGATATTCTTAATTGAGTCCCATGTTTTTTTACAGTTATTTTGATTTTTAGTTATGAGTTCCCGTTCGTATTGTTCTTTTTGCTGCTGTAATATGTTATTACAATAATTTCTGTAAAGTCTGTATTTTTCTTGTAAATTATGGTCATTACGATTTTTCCTGGCTTTACTATGCAACTCATCGCGGCGTCTGATGCACTTCAAGAGGACAGGCGTTATCTACTTCTTAACAATCACATTTGCACAGGTCACTTTACGTGTATGTTTATTCTTATTAAGGACTAAATTAAAATTTTCAATAAATATTTTCGCGGCTTCGTTAACATCGGTTTTGTTATACAGGTCGGTCCAATCTATTTCTTTGAGGTCTTCATTTACGTTTATATAGTCAATTTTAGTGCATGTTTTAGATTTTTTTTCCTTAGGTAACGATGATCCCATGATGCACAATACTGTGCTGTGATCTGTTATATCGGAGTGGCAAACAATTGTTGTAGAGGCAAGTTTAGATTTAATCATGCAATGGTCTAAGCTATTTGTACCACGCGTTGGAAAGGTGTGACCAGGAACATATCCATAATGAGTTAAAAGACTTAAATACTCATCAACGCGCGGATCAGTGGATGTTTCTTTAATATCAAGGTTTATGTCACCAACCAATGCACAATGTTGACTGGTACAACTACCAAGGACTTTTTCCAAAGAAGTTAAAAAGTCACTTATATTATGAAACGAAGGTGATCTATAGATAATTATAACTGAGTATGATTGACCAACATTTACTTGCAAGCAATTGGCATTGTTGAAAAGGGGCTCTGTTACAGAAACAGACAGCTCCGATTTCGAAAACACTACAATGCCGTCGTTTTTGTTGATATAGTTTTTAGAATAACTACAGTTGTAGCCTTCCAGACTAATACTATTAAAGGCATCATCAAGCCAACACTCAGTTAGTAGTATAAGATCGGGCTTGAATTTTAAGCGTTGCAAGAATATGAGTAGTGTATCGAAATTCTTATTTATACTGCGTATATTCTGCGACAAGATTGTAAGTTTTCTATGGGCTACATCGAGGTATTCCTTACAAAGATCGGGGGTATCGAGTTCAATACAATTTGAAAGGTGCGTGCTGTCAATATCTTTAAAAAATAAGGTGTTATCCAACATTATGCTATAAAGAAAGTATTACTAGTAGTATTAAATAAACTAGATCGTTACAATTAAATGTTGACCAGCACAAACTAATCGAAACCGTTATTAAGATTAAGCTTCGCTGCCATAATGTTCTACTATTGACCGTTTTATGAAAATTTTGTCTATCATTTTTGTAATGTTTAATTACATAATTTTGACAGATTATACTCGTAGCTAAACATAAAGTGAGACAAGCACGTAAGTAGGTTAGTAAATGGTTATGTACTTTAAGCTGTTTTCCATATGGAGGCCAATTTAAGGACATTCCTGTTTTACTTTTCCCACTAGTGAGGTTGTGATAGCATGTGTAATTATGTAGTATGAATTGTGTAACTAAGTGTAAGTGTAGATTGTGAGCAGCACTAATGATTTGGACTGAAAATAGATTAATGAAGAATGATACATTGTAACGTTGAATAGTAACGGTCAACGTTAATAAAACCTAAACCTAACCTAACGTTAATAAAAGCTAATTTATCTATAAAAATAAATTAAAGAAAAGATTTTAAAATATAATCGACTAATCAATGCAATACGTTTCAAATCGATAACTTCCCGTGTGGCGGTGGACACACATTTAAAAAAAATAATGAATTATGAATCCAACACCACTCGGGCTTCCATCAACGCACCGGACAGGCATTGACGATCGGACAACTCGGCTGATGACACGTACACTCGCTCCATAAGTATCGTTCTACCTACTAGCGAGTCATTTACGTGTAACTTCATAAAAAAATAGTTGATCTTTACCACTACGAGTGTGTTTATAAATAAAATATAGATTCAGTTTTAACCCCGTATTGGGGTCCAAAGTCCTGGTCAACCAACTGGGACCTTCACCAGAAGAACCTGTCGACAACACTTCATCGTCAACTCTGCGGGACGTCCTCCTGCTGGCACCTAGTCCTCGGCCTTCCACGTCATCGTGACCGCTTCGCTGCCAGGCCAGGATAGTACCAGCGCCTACCTCCATTTAGAAGTTGAGAGTTTGAATAAGAAACGGCTTTCGTACCTGCGACCCTTTCTATTAAATTTTATATTGTTAGTGCTGCATATTATTTATCTCTTTCTTAGATAGTTAACCCGCAAAAAAAAAAAACCACGAAATGGGCGCCAGTGTGCGCCCATTTCGTGGTTTTTTTTTTTTTTTCTTCAAAGTTTCTTTATTTTATTTTCTTTTTGCTTCTATGGAGGTAGTAGTGCTTATTGGTGTTGTGTGTGTTGTCTTTTCTTTATGTTGTAAAACGTTATATTTTATTTTGGTTGATCGTAACTGAGGTGTACGTATTGTTTTAAACCGAAAATTCTTATGTAGCAGTGACCATAGTAAAATCAGACAATTTAAAAAGTGTCTAAAAGATTTTTTTTTTGCTCCCATTATTAGTTTACGTTTTAATGTTATACACGTTCATTACTGTGATACATTTTTTTTTTTTATTTCTCAAATTGGTACAGTCGGCAACAAAATTTTGTGATCATATATTTTTATTTTTTTCCTTCATTTCGGAAGTTTTGTAAAACGTACCTACACATTAGTTGCAATTTTTTTTGTAGATTTTGTGTTTTCTTAAGTTTATTATTTTGGTTGCATTTTTTTTTATCAATGCTTTTCTTTATTCAGATGAAAAAACAACCAAGACGTTAATTAATTTAAATAACAAATTGTAACAGACGGAGTGCCTTGTTTCTAGAAGTTTTTTCGATCTTATTGTTTTTTCACTTACCTACTAAGATTGTTCGACACTTACCCAAACAGATATATTTTTTTTTTTTCCTTATCCATTTTTTTTATTTCTTTCAAACTTATTTAATTATGGCATTTGCTGTTAAATTTTTGTCGTTGCAAAAGGCTGAGCTAGAGTATGAGGTGGCTATTAGAGGGGAATCACCTGCTGCCACAGTTCAGGAATTACGTAAACAAATTGCTAAGTGCGGTGCATTGTTTCCGTCTGAGGACATTCTTACTAGCCCTTTTGACCCAGCGGACGATTTGAGTGGTGTTGTGGATGTTTTAGAAAAAACTAACGTCATTTTAGAATCTCCATCGTTAGATAAGAATACGTTGCTGCGCACTCAAAATTTGCTCAATCATTTATATCATCGGTTGAACCGTATTGCATGCGATGACAAATTAAAGGACAGTTATGACCAATGTGTCAACTTTTACAAAAAGACGGCAGCAAAACTTATCTCGCTTAACGATTCGGCTATAGACCCCTTGGCTATCGCGAGTAACGATTCTTCTCCCGCTATTGCTTCGACACCTGTTAATGTCACCGTTACTTGTGAAGGTACCCTCAATAAATTTATAAAGTTAAAATATGACGGTAAGTCTTGCGTGCGAGCGTTCATTCAGCGCTGTGAGGAATTTTGCAACTCAAAGAGTATCTCACTCAATAAAATTCTGTCTAATGCTACTGAAATATTTAGTGGCGATGCATTGCATTGGAACAGGAGTATTAGGGATTCAGTAACGAGTTGGGACGAACTCGTATTGTCGCTGAAACGTGATTTCGATCAGTCTGATTATGACTACAGACTGCTTTCTGAAATTAGGTCTCGCACACAAGGAGAAGGTGAGAATATAGTTATCTACCTTTCCATTATGTCTGGACTTTTTTCGCGTTTATCGAAAAAAATATCAGAGGAAGATAAATTGGAAATCCTACTACACAATATTCGCCCAATTTATGCAAATACCCTTTCTTCTGCTTCCGAAGTTAAATCTATCGATGAGTTGCGAACGTTGTGTCGTAATTATGAAAGTATTCAAGCACGGTTTTCTCAATTTACTGAACCACCAAAGCCGGGCTCAAATACCTTAGCACCTGAATTCGCTTACGAGGGTCAATCATATAAAAACTATAATTACAAACAAAATAGAAACGATAATTACAAACAAAATAAAAGCTATAATACTACAAATAATAATACGTCAAATTCTCCAAACTATGTTCATGCCGTTAATAATTCTAATACTAATGCTAAACAGCGTTACTGCCCCCGTTGTCGCAATGACACGCATAATCTTAGGCAGTGTAAAGCTAACAAAGATGAGTTAGTATGCTTCAAGTGTGGCCGTAAAGGTGTTAAAGCTCCAGACTGCCCAGACTGTAGTAAGACGAATCGTACCAACCAAAAAAACTAACTGCCGAGAACTGTGTATATAATAAAAACTTTGATAGCAACGATTGGAGGAATTGGCTCCATACCATTAAATTATTTTTCGAATCGTATAACATCTACTCAGTTCTCGGTAATAAATATGATCGCGATGACAGACCCTACGTTTCTGTTCAGACGAATGGTCTTACAGTTTCGGGACTTTTAGATTCTGGCTCTGCTGTCACAATCTTGGGTAATAATGCTCATTTGGTTTTGGAAAGGAATGGCTTGCCCCTTATTAAAGCAGATTGTATAACGGTTACAGCGGCAGGAGGTCAAAATATAAAAAGTTTGGGTTACATAAATATGCCAGTTTATTTTGAAAAGCAGTTTCACATTTTAAAAGCATATGTAATTCCCGAAATTACAAAGAACTTGATATTAGGCATGGATTTTTGGCGTAAATTTAAACTTTGCCCTAGGTATGTCGGTAGCATTGCTATGGCAAAACCTGACATTTGTTCCTTAGACACAACTCATAATTCCTTCATACAAGGATATGCGAATCTTGATCAGTCACAGAAACAACTTGCTGACAATATCAAGACGCAATATGAGGAGATTTCCTTCGATCGTAAGGGTCTAGGTATCACAGGTCTCATCACGCATCGGATTGATACTGGTAACTCGGAACCAATTCGCCAGAGATACTACCGTCTATCGCCTGAAAAACAGCGTATCTTAGTGGAACAGGTCGACGAGATGCTTTCACTCGACGTTATCGAGCCTTGTGAGAGTGCTTGGTCATCTCCTGTTCTGATCGTTTCTAAGAAGAACGGCCAACCGCGATTTTGTCTTGATAGCCGTAAATTAAATTCTGTTACTAAACGTGATGCCTATAATCTCCCGTATATATCTGAGATCCTAGACAACCTTCGAGATGCTCGCTACCTATCTAGCATCGATTTGTCCAAAGCTTTTTGGCAAATCCCGATCGCTTCAGAAGATCGTGACAAAACAGCCTTTTATGTACCTGGCAGGGGTACATTTCGTTTCAAACGAACTGCTTTTGGCCTTACTAACGCACCAGCTACTCAGCAGCGACTAGTTGACCTTGTCTTTTCGGAGTTCGATCTCAAGGTGTTTGCATATTTAGATGACATTATAATCATTTCCAAAGATTTCAATAGTCACGTGACACTTCTTTTGCGTGTCCTAGATAAGTTGAAACAAGCAAACTTAACCATTAACCTTGACAAATGTAATTTTTTTAGTTCTCAACTAAAATATCTAGGTTATGTGGTCGATGAGTCTGGTTTACGTACTGATCCGGCCAAGGTTGAGGTCATACTTAATTATCCTACACCTACTTGTCGTAAGGACCTCAAGCGTTTTCTTGGAACGGCGACGTGGTACAGACGTTTTGTCCCAAATTTCAGTACCATTGCTGGGCCCTTAAATAAATTAACTTCATCCAGGAAAGGCAGTCCTCTTTTTAAATGGATTCCTGAAGCCGACTCTGCGTTCCAAAAACTTAAAGAATGCTTAATTTCAGCGCCAGTTCTTTCATGTCCAGACTATACTAAGCCATTTGAAGTGCATACGGATGCTAGTAGTTATGGCGTTGGCGCAATGCTTACTCAGTCCATAGATGGCAAAGAACACCCAATTGCTTACATGAGTAAGTCACTGACTGCAGCTGAGAAAAATTATAGCATAACCGAACGCGAAACTTTAGCCGTCCTTACCGCTCTTGAACACTGGCGTTGTTATATAGAAAACGGTCAACCTTTTACAGTTTATACTGATCATAGTGCTCTTAAATGGTTCTTGTCCCTTAGTAACCCTACAGGCCGACTAGCACGATGGGGTGTACGTTTATCCGCTTTTAACTTCGTCATTAAGCACCGTCGAGGCGTCGACAATGTCATACCTGATGCTCTGTCTAGAATTTTACCAGTTAGTTCCATCAGTACTTCCAAATCGCATTTGGACTCTAAAGACTGTTGGTACAAAAAAGTTTATAATGGCTGTTTAAACGACCCATCCAAATTTCCAAATTTTTTAGTAAAGAATGAGACTTTGTTTAGGTTATGTAAGAGCAAGTGCCCGCAAAGAGCTGACTTCCGAGTTTTCATGGAAAGAGGTCGTCCCTACCGAATTTCATGAAATTTTTATAAAAGAGAATCACTCGGAGCCTGCGGCCGGGCATATGGGCATTTTCAAAACTTACCGACGTCTGGCATTACGCTATTATTGGCCTGGTATGTACCGGGACGTCGTTAAATTTGTTGGTACTTGTGATAAGTGTTTAGCATATAAGTCCCAAAATCATCAAGTTCTTGGAGAATTGGGTCGTCCAAAGCATTGTTCAAGACCATTTCAGATGCTTTCTATAGATCTTATGGGACCTCTACCCACTACTAAGAAACAAAACAATTATATTTTGGTCGTCACTTGTTGTTTTTCCAAATTTTGCTTAATTTATCCTATAAGAAAAGCCACTTCGGAAATAATAACAAAAATATTAGAAGAATCCGTTTTTTTAGTCCATGGCATACCTCAAACTGTACTGATGGATAATGGCACACAGTTTACCGGCAAGGTAGCAGAGGCTCTGTTTAAGCAATATAATATACCTAATGTATATTACACACCTAAATATACCCCTCAGGTAAATCTAGTTGAAAGGTACAACAGAACCATCATCACCTGTATTTCTACCTTTGTTGATGACGATCATAGATCATGGGACCTGTATATACCTAAGGTGCAGTTTGCAATCAATAATTCTGTTAACGAGGCTACAGGTTATACACCCTCTTTCTTAGTTTTTGGCCGTGAGCTTGTTACTTGCGGTTCCCATTTCATTGATAACGACCTTGGGGACGAAATACTGTTCTTGCCGCGAGACATTTACGCTGAAAATTTAGGTTGCCTTTCTTCTATTTTCAATAACGTACAGGCAAAATTATGGCAAGCTCATGTAAAGAACACCTCTCATTACAATTTGCGGCGTAAGTTTGCCGAATTTAATGTTGGGGACATAGTCATGAAACGTGCTTATTTTTTGAGTGACAAGGAGAGCCGTTTTTCTAAAAAGTTAGCTCCAAAATTTATAAAGGCCAAAGTTATAGAAAAGAAATCTCCTTTAGTTTATGTGCTGCAAGACATGTTAGGCAAAAATTTAGGCTCATGGCACATTAAGGATTTAAAACTAGCAGGTCGAAATATATAGTTCGTTGCAATTGGATAGTTTATAATTTTCTAGGATGCACTCTTAACCATACCTATTACCCGTTTCGCCTTATATCCACCTGTATTTGAGGCCGCTATTTGTAAGGTAACAAGTTTTATAATAGCTAGTTACCTATTTTATGTCATTGTGCGTCAGTTAATCTAGTAGGTACTCACTCTACAGTAACTGCCGCTAGTTTGTTTTGCGAGAAGTATGAAAGTTTTTTTTTTTTGAGAGAGTTAACAAATAGTTTTGCATTAGTCCTTAAGCGGATTTTATTATTTTAAGTTATAATAAAATCCTTAACTGCGCGCGGGGGTATTGTAACGTTGAATAGTAACGGTCAACGTTAATAAAACCTAAACCTAACCTAACGTTAATAAAAGCTAATTTATCTATAAAAATAAATTAAAGAAAAGATTTTAAAATAAAATCGACTAATCAATGCAATACGTTTCAAATCGATAACTTCCCGTGTGGCGGTAGACACACATTTAAAAAAAATAATGAATTATGAATCCAACACCACTCGGGCTTCCATCAACGCACCGGACAGGCATTGACGATCGGACAACTCGGCTGATGACACGTACACTCGCTCCATAAGTATCGTTCTACCTACTAGCGAGTCATTTACGTGTAACTTCATAAAAAAATAGTTGATCTTTACCACTACGAGTGTGTTTATAAATAAAATATAGATTCAGTTTTAACCCCGTATTGGGGTCCAAAGTCCTGGTCAACCAACTGGGACCTTCACCAGAAGAACCTGTCGACAACACTTCATCGTCAACTCTGCGGGACGTCCTCCTGCTGGCACCTAGTCCTCGGCCTTCCACGTCATCGTGACCGCTTCGCTGCCAGGCCAGGATAGTACCAGCGCCTACCTCCATTTAGAAGTTGAGAGTTTGAATAAGAAACGGCTTTCGTACCTGCGACCCTTTCTATTAAATTTTATATTGTTAGTGCTGCATATTATTTATCTCTTTCTTAGATAGTTAACCCGCAACGCTACAACATAAACATAAATGACAAAACTACAATACTTTAGCATGCATGCAATTAATACTTTTAGCAATTCTAGTCAATTTGACTGTCTCAACTTATTTATTTGCTGTTCATCGCTAATACGTATATATTCAGCACCGTCCTGTTTTTTTATGTACACGTTACCGTTTGATGTCCAACAATACTTGTATTTTTGAGTTCTGGCGAAGTCTCTTGCGAGGAAGTGAAGACGCCTGGTTTTAACGAGCGAGCTGTGAACTACACGTAAAACTGGTTTACGTGTAGTTCACAGCTCGTGAGGTGCGCCGCGAGACACACACCTGTCAATACAAAACATAGCTCAAACCGCTGAAAAAACCTTAAAGATATTACTTTAGAGACTTTTTTTTTTTTGTTGGGACAAACCCACCGCACTATTCCCAAACCACTGCAACTCTTGAAAGCCAGAATCAACAGTGGCGACCACCAGAAAATGAAGCAATGAAGCTCGACGAAGTCCCGGAGAATGAATTTAACTGTCTTGGATCCCGCAACGAAATTAATCAGAAAAGAATAACGGAGGAGTAGGAAAAAAACATAAATTTCCACTTCCCTCCATATCAAGCAGGAGACAGAACAAACAAGGCCACTAGCCACAAAGGGTCGTTTACAACTGGGATAAGCCCAGTTACCTAGCACCACGGATAAAAATAAGAATTAATAATTAATAGGTCCTAACATTGTGAGCTGCTATGTTTGATTCCAATAATAGGTATGGCAAAAACGCTTGAACGCACGGAAATTTGTTCTAGTTTCCACAAGGTCCGTATAGTAAACAACTCCTGAGGTAGCCTCTACATTATTCAACATAATATTACGTTCATTCTGCCAAAGAATACACTCCCATATGATATGATGTGCAGATTGTACATATTCGTAGTCAGATGTAGAACACTGACATAAAGGCGAGGCAACGAGCTTGAAGGAAAACAATTTACTTTTAAAGTTACCATGCCCTGTGAGAAATTGGGCAACACAGTGATCCACCTCCAGCCACGTCCTGGCCAGCCGAACGCGAACGGATGGAAAGAATTGGTGGAGATGTCGGCCCTTGATGGAATTATCCCACCTACATTGCCATTCGGATAAAAGTTCCTCCCAGACGTCAATAGGTGGTTGAAATAATCTAGAGATTTTCTCACGGTCACTCCGCGTTAAAAAGATCGCGTCCGTGGTCTCTCGTGCGGAATAGTACATTGCAGCACGTCGCTGCACTTCAAGGTCGACCGGAAGTACGCCAGCAAGTACCGGTAAGGCCTCAGTACTAACCGTCCTGTACGCTTTGCATAAGAATATCAAAGCCAAACGCTGACTCTGAAGCAACTTACGTCGCACCGCCCCTATGGTGGCCCTATCAGCCCAAACTGGCGCCCCGTAGCAAATACAACCCAAGTAAGTAGCCCCATAAATAGTTTTTAAATTTAAAAAAAGACAGACCCCACGTAGATTTAGATATTCACGTTAAGGCATAGAAATTTTTTTTGCTTTTTCACCGACTATTTTAATATGATCTATAAATGCAAAATTCCTCTCTAACACGAGACCAAGATAACATACGGACTGCTTCCTCTTTACGGGAACGTTATTAAATTTAATAGTAGGACACGATTTAAGATTACCCTTCAAAATGAGTTGATAAGTTTTGTGCGGCGCAAAGGTAAGGCGATTTCGATCGCCCCACTGAGATACCAATCGTAGGCAAGTGTCAGCCAAGTTCTCGAGTCCAGCTCGAGTACCTGATTGAATGAGCAGAAGAGCGTCGTCCGCGTAACCGGTTAATGAACAGCCGCTTGGAAGAGGAATCGCGAGGTAATCATCAAAGCCTAAATTCCATAAAGGTGGACCAATAACCGAACCCTGTGGACTGCGAAAAGGGGGGTGCCTCAGCCTTTTCTGGGGGACAGGGAAGTAGAAAGGATGTTCCCAGCGCTGAAGGCACCGCACCCCACGGAGCAGATCAGCCTAGATTTCGGAAGCCTGGTAGATGAGGAACAATATAATAACCACAGCGACTTTGCTGCGAGGATCTTCACCGACGGCAGCAAAATTGAGGGCAGGGTTGGAGCGGCGCTCTCCATATGGAAAGGCGCTGCCGAAACGAAAGCCCTCAAGTTTGCTTTGCCATCCTACTGCACCGTCTACCAGGCTGAACTCCTGGCTCTGAATAGAGCAGCAGGGGAGGTGCTCAGGTCTAGTGAAACCACGTTCGGCATCTTCAGCGACTCCATGGCGGCTCTTCAGTCGGTGATCAACACAAGTTCCCCCCACCGCTTGGCAGTGGAAACAAGGGACACTCTGCGAAGCTGCCGGCTTCGGAATAAGAGTGTCTCCTTGTTCTGGATCAAGGCTCACGCAGGGTTGGAGGGAAACGAGAGAGCCGACCAACTTGCAAAGGAGGCCGCCCTGGGGTTGAAGAAGAGGCCGGACTATGATCTGTGTCCCGTATCATTCGTCAAGCGACAAATCCGGTTGGAAACGCTTGACGAATGGAACAGGCGATATAGATCTGGTGACACGGCTTCGGGCACCAAGCTCTTTTTCCCGGATGCGGTATTGGCGTATGGAGTGGTGCGTAAGATGGCCCACACCAGTGTGACCACACAAATCCTGACGGGGCACGGCGGGTTCTCTGAAAGAAGTTCGAAAGTTCTTCTGAGAAAAATATTTAAAGAAAATAGTAATTAATAGTGCATGAAATAGAAATAAGCTTAAAGAAACTAAGAAATTTAATTTAGAATGTAAACTGCTCCTCTGTCACCGTATCCTGTAAGATAGAGAAAATAAGTAAATAGAAAATGGATAATGTATTAAATACGAAATATCACTTAAATTAGAAATAAGCACCTTGTATAATAGATTTATGTACCTATTCTGTAAAATAGAATAATAAAAAGTAAAATAGTATAAGATTAGATACGAGTATACGGTGTAAAATAGATATCGGTTAACTGTAAAATAGAAATAATAAACAGGTAGAAAATGTAAAATAGTATAAGATAAGATATATGAATGTAAAATAGACATAAGTAAACATTAAGCAAAAATGTAAGAAAAGTCACAATAATAAAAAAGGATTTTCTTGTTTTATTGTAATCCCGAATAAAGAGTATAAAATAAATAAAAGTAGATAGTTCGATATAGGGAAATAGATGGGAATCCCACCCATGAAATATATAAATGCGGATGAATGATAGAATGATAAGTATGATGGAATGAAAGTGCGAGAGGAATAAATGCGAGAACTGGAATGAACGTAAAGCTTATAATAGACTCCGATCATGTTGGGGGTAGAAGAATTAAAAAAAAAAAAAGAATAAAAAAAAAAAAAAAAGAACCCTGTGGACATCCCATGGTGAGAGACTTCGACATGGAATGATGGCCGAGTTTGAGTTTCGCGGAAACATTTAAAAAGTAAGAGTAAACTAGATTATATATATTTCTATAGCAGCCCCGAATTTTCATTTTAAGTAGTAGCATTGGCCACCATGCGTTATCAAAAGCCCCAGAAATATCTAGAAAAATCCCAATTACGTACTTATGTTCAGATGTATTAACTATTTGCCTAACAGTAAGGGCCGCATCTACGGTAGATTTTCCAGTAGTGAAACCGAATTGATTGTTATGAAATTTTGGTCCGTCCGGTAGCAAACGTGGAACGATAAGGCGCTCCAGGAGTTTTCCCAAAGATGGAAGTAATGTTATGGGCCGGTACGACTTAGGGTCGTCCGGGGGCTTGTCGCCATTTTTCGGGATGATTCGTATAAATCCGCGTCGCCATATACGAGGAAATACGCCTTCCGCAATACAACGGTTGTAAACGGTCAAAATCGCATCAGCGGCTGTTTTACACGCTTCTATAATCATCCGATTAGATATTTTATCTTCACCCGATGACTTGTTGAGTGGTAACCTCTTGACAACGTTTATAAATTCGTCAGTGGATGGAAGGTCTGACGCTGGTGATTCAGGTGGTACAGCTGCCCACGCTCTGATCTGTTGATGGTAGTCGTTGTCATTAGCAAGTAAGTCATCAGGTATAAGAGTATTCAGCAAAACTTCAGTTGTTTCCTCAATACTGGTGGTGTGTTTATTATTTACTATAATGTTCTGAACAAACGCGAGGTCGACTGATCGATTGGCTTTAAACTCATGATATAAAGGAGACCACGGACCTTCTTTATCTAATTTATCTACTATTTTACGCAATAAATTACCCTTAGATTTTTCCACCGAAGCTCTGTAGCGGGACCTGGCAACTCTAAACGTATTTAACGCAATGGAAAGAGGGTCACCGGTGACCTTACGTTTTTTAAGCTTGTTAAGATGTTTACGCGCTCGGCGATAACTTTTACGCTGTTCAGTTAGGTAGTCACACCACTAATCACATCTACGTATATTGGTCACAGATCCACGACCAATGGCAATGTCAGCACAGTAAGTGAAGGTGTCTGACATAATTTCAGCACTTTCTTCAGCTGACAGCCCAACACGAGTGAAGTCTTTGGCGTGACACGCAAGAAGCGAACTAAAGAATTCCCAATTAGCACCCTTACATTTATACCTAAAGTTACCAATGACATGTGACGTACCCTGAGTAAAAACTGGAACAAATTCGTACACGATCAAGCGATGATCACTACAAGACGCGTCCGGTAGGACACGCCACCTATCCAAGCGTACGTCTGCACTAGAAAGTGTGACGTCAATACAAGATTCGCCCATTTGGCTGCAAAAAGTTGGTGGTGCGTCAGGGGTATTATGAATAGTCAGATTCATTTCAGCAATGAAATCTTCAACAGCGCAGCGTCGTTCATAATCCGTAGACCGAACTTTGCCATACCATAGACTCGAAGACGCATTAACATCAGCGCCAACGATAACTTTGCAGCCCGCGAGCGACTGCAAGACATGACGGAGGTTATGTATATGAGGAGCAACAGGGTCTGAATATTGAAAGTAGCAGCTCACAACGTAAACTTTAAAAGAAGACGATGAGACCTCCGCAACGGCACAATGGGGTGTCATAAGGTTACGTAAAGACGTTACTGTGAAGTTAGAAGAACGCGCCACGTAAATTCCAGCTCGTGCTTTGCCATCCAACTGTACTACTTTGTGACGTAACCGCACGTTTTGATATTGTTCTTGAACGAGCACTGTGTTTAGAGAGACTGTCACATACTTTAACTACCCTAGAAGTCCCCATTACTGTATGCATATAAGAAAGAAGACAAAGTAACTTAACAAAACAAAGAAAAATCATATCTAAAGTGCGCTGTTGCTGCCGTTACCCGGTGCCGGTCCGAAGGCACCGGCATGTCCGCAAGTCGCTCGTTTCCGTAGAAGCGCGCCGCAGGACCCGGCAAATCAAGATCCGCTGTTGTCATGCCGCGGCGCACGCGTGCACCCTCCAGCAGCTCGTCACGCAGGTCTCGCCGCGCGAGACGCACGACGAGGAAACGTGGGCGGGTCTCCACCGGTGCCGTCGACTGCGTCGCATTGATGCGCCTACCGCCGACACGCTCGGCGCTCACAACATCGCGCGCTTTTATTTTTATACCCATCTTGGAAGCAACCAGCATCACCGTATGGGTTGGGTTTTCGGCACTAGTCTCAGCTATGTTGGAGATCTGTCATTTCCCAGCAGCTCTTGATCTCTGTCATTGATGTCATTCCGCAGTTGAGATATTATATCATTCACTTCAGATGATTCCACAGGCCGAGCTTGTTTATTTTCCAGTACAGTTATTCTCTTCTCTAATTCGTTCAACTTATCGTTCGTCGAGTGCAGTGAAGATCTCACCTCAGACAGGTCATCCCGGAGCTGCTGGGATTCATTCCGCACCAGCTTCAAAAACTCTTCCTTGAAGTTATTTAGTTCAGCCCTGAGGATGTCGAGGTTGAGCTCCTGCGTCGTATCTAGGGCTGTGCTGTTAATAGGGCTGGTGTCCATTAGGTTGCCGTGGACTTCCTCGCTAGCAAGTGGCGCTGGAGAGACAATTTCAACCCGGCTGTCCCTCACTTTGCCTTTTCTGCATTCAAGACAGTGCCACGGGGTCGTTATAGGGCCAGCAGCCTGCACATCCACGCACACCCGATGGTACCAAGACCGACATTTGCTGCAACTAGCGCCCTCTGTCGACGAGAGGAATTTGCCACAACTTTTTTTGTGAGTTGAGCTTGCCTGAGACGTAATTAGAGCGATCGACTTATTCAAAAAGTACACTTATCCGGCCAAAGATGGCGCTGATTTCAGAAACAAGTTTATGGCAGTTCCCACAGCTTTTATGGTGCGGATAAACACCATAGGTTTGTAAACAGTATTCACGTAAGGGTGTGCACACACTGAAGTTAAGTAACTGTTAGTTACGTGTTCACTAGTAAAAAACTGTCTCTTTTTCTATATGTTTAGGGTACTTATTTACTTGTTCAGGATCAACTTTTATATTTTTCGCTTTTTATAATTTGCACAGCTGTTTCACACTAGATAACAATGTCAGTTGTAAGTTGCACTTTTAATTGAACTTTCACAATAAAATTTTCGAGATAAACGTATGTGTTTTTATTTAGAAGCGAGAAGTACTCAGTGGACTTATAACTGTTTGACATCCGTGACGTCAGTTCGCCCTACCTGCCCACACACGATGTCTTAACCTAAGGGAATACATCCTGACTTCCCTATGGTTTGCATCTATCGGCCAGCGTTGATGCGACATATACTTATATGTATGTATATGACAATATGTTTTATTTGTTACGTTGTAAATTACAAAACTGATAATTGATTTATGTCATTATTTTTCCCTTCCACACACAATGTCTACATCTCTTTTTTAGGGTTCCGAAGTCAACAAGGAACCCTTATAGTTTCGCTCTGTCCGTCTGACCGTCCGCAGCTTAGCTCAGAGAATCTAAGTATTAGAAAGCTATAATTTGGCATGGATATACATATTAATAAATCCGACAAAGTGGTAACATAAAATCATGAAAAATATATTTTTTTCGGGTACCTCCCATAGACGTAAAGTGGGGATGTATTTTTTTATCATCTATCCCATGGTGTGGGGTATCGTTGGATAGGCCATTAAGAAATATTATGGGTTTGTTAAACCATTTTTCGATTCAGAGATTCGTTTGCGTAAAATTAAGCTTTAAGTTGCAAATTTATGTTAGAGTCAAGTGTCCTCCCCCTGCCAGCGAAATGGTTGCTCTTGGCTATGTGAAAAAATTCACGGCAGTAGTAAATATAACGAAATTAAAAGAAAAATTATCACGGATAACAAGGCTTTACAAGTTTACGAGTAATAGTCGACCAACTTATAAAATGTACTTGGCTATGTTAGCCAGCACCCCCACGCACAACGGACCAAATGGGAGTCTAAGTGCGGAAGAGGGAGTCCCTACTACTACTACTAAAGGTTCCGTTTTTTCATTTCATGGTACGGAACCCTAAAAATAGACAAAGTGTCATTCGATGTCAGCGATGACGATAGTAAAAATGTATAGGATTGATTTCGTGACTTTTCGTTAGCGCTTGTCAATCCCATACATTATCAATACATATAATAAATCTGTAGAAAAGCCGTATCCAGAAGAAAAAAAAAATACAAAAAGAAAACTACCGACAGTTAGGCAATCGCCTAGCGTGCGTCACCCATTGATGTATTAAAAAGGGAAGATACGTTACGCGCTAACATCGCGATCAGAAAAACTGGGCTCGGCGCACGACTACATGCACCGAAACTCACACATCTGTATTCAGTGTCATCACCAGTCCCAAACCTACAGTTACCGATAGACAAGGACAAAAATAGGAGACGGCGCTGTAGTGCGAGCGAAATCGCGTTAGCTGCCGAATGTTAACCGAATGTTTACTATTATGAATGAAATGACACGTATCGTGTCTCTCACGCATGTTTGTAATATCTATCTCGCTCTCACAAATATGCCGAAGCAAACATTAAATATTATTGTAATTTTCAACAAATTAACATTTTTCACTGTACTTACGAGTGGTAAGTGATCCCGTGTGACTTATTTTTTTTCCTCGTATTATTTAAACAGTGTTTAGCTACACAAGAAGTCATTTTGATGCGTATTTATTGCAAAAAAAAAAACACAAAAACACTGAAATTATTGAGCTGTGAGATCAACCCTGTGCCGTGCGCGACTGAGTACCCGCTACGGGCATGCACTTAGTCTAGTAGGACAAAGCGCTGTGTCCAGCACCGTATCTTCCATTTTTAATACATCAATGGTTCTTCCTACCTTAATTAAAAGTAAGTTAAGTGGTGCCGCAATTGGGTTGTTGAATTTAAAAAAAATACGATTTTTTAAATGTATTTTGAAACTTTACATATCATAAATTATATTGTCGTTGCAGAAATCTCTTAAATATTTTTTTAAATTTATTTTATGCAATTGAAAATCGATAAAATTTTAAAAAGAACCACCTGTCTACAAACGGGCCATGATTGGTCGCCATGTTGGTGACGTCATAACGTTCAAGGAATTTGACGATAATAAAGTGTCAACTGCACGTGAATTTACTAAAAATATCCGAAAATTAGTGCAAAAATATTATTAAACGACAAATTTTATTTAGTCATGTGTGATAAAGGATTCATAAAGGCTAATTTCGATAAAATACCCACCTGATGGACGATTTGGAAGTTTTGAGCATAAATAAAGTAGTCGTAATGAATATTACGTGTTTGTGGACCGGTGTTAGTTATTGTTGTTTACCTTACCAGGTACATTTAGAAACATAATTGTCATAACGTAATCGTTTTTACATATGGGTAGGTGATATTGGTGTAAAATAAAAAGTAAACAAACATGATTGGCGCGAAACTTCGACTTTGGATATCAAAAAATTTCATTAGATACCACTAAATATGTTACACATAAACATAAGATTTTCGTTAAATCACATTATTTACATATCCCTTAATAATATTAAACACTAATATCTATATTACATATTTACAAACACTAAAAAGTTTGTAGAACAGAAACGTGAAAATATTAACTTGGTAGATTTTCCTTACACTTCGTCAGTAAATATCTCTTTAATGCGTCGACCGATTTTCATAATTCAAACAGAAATATTAGTTTTACGCCTATATCTGTCATTTAAGAATATTGATTATTGAATATATCTCCATAAACAAAAAATCATGTTTTCCAAGTTACGTAATTATACAACAATGTCAACTTTGCTCGAAAGTTCCATTAAAAATTGACTTTTCTCAGTCTTTAATGATCAAAGTAAGAAATTAATACGGATCTAATACTAAATTAAAACAAGATAAACACAACACACAACACAACAAAAAACACAACACAATACAAACAACACAACACAACACAATTAACACATTATAATTGGATAGTTAGACATAGAACATTTCTCAAATTTTGTACAGATTGTTAGGTAGTTGGCTATTGGGCGAAACACATATAATGGGAATCTTTTTGTAGTGTTCGTACATAATGATATGAAGCAAGCACGATAACTTTCAAGGTTCGATATTTATGATCAATATATTCGATATTCATCAATATATTGACGATAATAACAAGATTGAATCGGTTAAAAGTCAAAACCCTGTATAAGCTATGTGCCACTATGAGTAGAAATGTACGTTGTGACGTCACACGGGCTCGGGTTTGTTCGGAAAACTGTCGGGGTGTTTTCAGTACTGGATTCAAAAAAATATTTTCGATTGGATTTTACTTTGTAATTACAAAGAAAAACTAAAAATAGTTTTGTATGAAAACTATTTATGATCTTTCCATTGCTTACAAAAAAAAAATGGTTCAACAAACCAATTAGTGCAATCTTCCGAAGCGATATTAGACACCTGGCAAGCTATTAAAATGCGCTCATAGATCAATTAAATCAAATCAAATGTTTGTGGGATTCTTGGCGGGAATTTCAACCAAGGCGCGCTTTTTTAAATTTTGTCCAAGTTTTTCATTGAATTTAAATATTGTAAATTGTGTATATTTGCTGTAAATAGTTTGTTCTCGTCCTGAATATGGACGGGAATGAGGGGAGCGGGGCTGATCCCCCGAATCCCAAGATTCGAAAGCGGACTTTTGGCGCTGATGCTGAGGACCATGTCGGCGGCGGTGAGGAAAGTGACTCTATTAATTACGCGCCTTACTTTAAACCTAACTATAAAAGACTGTATCCAGAGCATTCGGGTAGCACGGAGTTTAAAGTGTTTGTAGAAAGCCAGGATAAAGAGCGATTGGGCAATAAAAGCCCGATCTACTTGAATCACATTTTCGCAGCGGACGTTAAAGGTGTGGTGGCGATACGCCGTGTCAATGCGAATAAGATAGTAGTCGTGTTCAAGCAGTACAACACGGCCAACAATTTTATTAACAACATTATCTTCTTAGAAAAACATAAGATGAGGGCATATATCCCCGCAGCCCAGATAGAACGAGTTGGCATCATCAAGTATGTGCCAACAAATATTTCCAATAAAGAGTTATACACAAAGCTTTCTTCTGTCTACGAAATTGTGGCAATCAGAAGATTTATAAAGAAAGTGGGACAGAACAGGGTACCACTTCAGACAGTCAGCATAACATTCTTGTCAAATTCATTACCAGACTCAATTCAGTATGACCTTTTTTCATATAGAGTTTTTGACTATATTCAACCCCTGTTGCAGTGCTATCGCTGCTTCAAATTCAACCACTCTGCCAATATATGTAATGGTAAACAGCGCTGCAGCTGCTGTGCTGGAGAACACTCTTACAAAGAGTGTGACAAGCCCAATGAGCTCTGCTGCATTAACTGCAGTGGACCTCATTTGGCTATATCAAGGACCTGTCCGGTTAAGATAAGGAAAATGTTAGAAAAAAAAGAAAAAGTAACTTATGCTAACATAGCTAATACAAACAATACAAAGAAGGAAACTGACTTCCCTCCTTTGCCGGACCGTTCCAAGACTAAGGAACATGTAAATAATGTAAACAAAGAACTAGTTATAAATAAGAACAAAATTAAATTATACAATGTTGATAGTGTACATAACACACCCCTAAATAAAGAAAACAAGCCTGATAAGAAAACTGCACCCAAACCAAACATCCAAGCCCAAATCATTGCCAATAATGATGTCTTAATGGCCTTAGTCCATACATTAATACAACTAAGCAACAAATCGGACGATGTGCCCATAACCACGTCGTCTATCAAAGACATGCTCATCAAAAATCTGTCAACTTAATGGATTTGTGTTCCAACATTGTAACTTCCTTATGTATCGCACAGTATAATGCTCAAAGTTTAAATAATAAAAAACCTTTATTAATTAATTTCCTACGAAATCAAAATATAGATATTTGTCTAATAAATGAAACTTGGCTAAAAGACCAACAGAGTTTTAAAATACCTGACTATAACTTCCACCATAAAAATGCAGCTAACAGTCATAATGGAGTAGCTATCTTAATAAAGCCATATCTAAAGTATAAGGTTTTAGACACCCGTTTCTATGAAGATATTCAGACTATTGCAATTTCTGTACTTACAGAAATAGGCGACATAACAGTTTTATGTGTATATTGTCCCCCTAAATCTGGGCATATAAGAATAAATCGATTACAGAATATTATCAGGGACCTCCCTAAACCTATATTCGTTAGTGGTGATTTTAATGCCCATCAGATCTTCACCAAAATAAAATGGAACCAATTTCGAAACGTACCCTTTCAAAAAAAAATAACATAATCGGTCCACAATTGACGGAGATATCGGTGAACATAAACGAAAAAAATACAAAAATAGTCGAACATAGAAACTCCTTTTTGCAAAGTCGGTTAAAAATGATGATGGACAGAGCTTAAAACAACACCAACCTACTGTCAAAAGTATAGCCAACTGTGATGTTGTCCAGAACTGTATCTACTTGGACTCCGTTTCGTTCCGTCAACATTACTAACACCGGAGGCTGCGAAGACGAGATACGAAGGCGTTGACGCGATCTGCCGTCGTAAAGCTCACAAAACCATCGGACTACATAAGACTTACGGTGATGCGTCATCGGTATATAGTGGACATCTCACCTATACGCACCAAACGTTTTGGGAATACTTTTATTTTGCGTACAGCAATGGAGTGGAATTACCTACCGGAGTCTGTATTTCCTGATAGCTACAACCTGGGAGTCTTTAAGTCTTGAGTGAATAGGTTCCTTCTAGGCAAGCGTGCATCATTGTCGACCACATCATCGCTTACCATCAGGTGAGATAGTAGTCAAGAGCAAGCATAAAAAAAAACAAAATCTCCAATACCACTCAGGTACGACTGATGCGAAATCTCGTCTTTCCAATTTTTCTCTACGGTCGTGGACATTGGGGCTGAAGAAAAGGAGGAAAATCGATGCATTGGAGATGTGGTGCTGGAGACGTCTGCTGCGGATTCCGTGTACTGCTTACCGCACCAATGTATCGATCCTAAAAGAACTTCACATCAAAGAGAGATTATCGTCGCCTGTTCAAGTACAAATACTAAAGTTCTTTGGGCATATAACTCGCAATGAAGACTCAATGGAGCGTCTTGTAATCCAAGGTGGGCAAGAGATCCCGGGTTCGCTCTCCGACCAGATGGGCAGATCTTATTAGAAACATCACCAAAACTACGATGACCGACAGTTTCCACATTGTGTTCAATAGAACCGAATGGCGACGCTTAGCAAGAGCCATCAGGACTCACCCATGACCACGACAACTCTGCCAATAGTTTCAGAAGAATATTAGAGGTCAGTGACGTACATTATAATATGATGTATCCTAATTATTTATTTCAAATAACCAACTATGAGTATTGTTTATGACTGTACAAATAAAAATTGACAAGTAGACGTGGCGGTAATAAAAGAGACATTTTCAACGATTCGACGAGGCGGGAACAAAAGCGGGTGTTTTTGAAGTAGACGTGGCGGCGACTCGACGTGGCGGGACTCGACGTCAAGGTAACAAATCGTTCGTAAGTACTCCACTTTTCACAAGCCACCGGGATGCCGTTATCGGCTGATGATGGGAAGGGTCCTAGCAAATCACGCGATAGGTCCCCTTATAGAACTATTAGTGATGAAAAAACTGAGCAAATCATGCGCGATTTGGTTAGGAGACGCGGTATCGTTAAGGGCAGGTTAACTAAACTTTCTAATTATTTAAATACTATCAGTGTAACAAATATATCTAGTGAGTTAAAAATAGATTTAAAATTACGTGTAAAGGGTGCTGAGATATTATTTAGCGAATTTAATGAAATACAATCAAAACTTGAAGAGCTAGTTTCCGATAGTGGTATAGATGATCAGTTAGATCAGCGCCAACAGTTCGAAGACGGCTACTATAGTACTATTGCCCGAGCTGAATCCATCCTTATGGCTTTGGCTTGATATGAATAATTTAAAAATAAATTTAGATAAATCAGTTTACATTCAATTTAATCAATCAAATAATAATAAAAACAATATAAAACTTAATATTAATAAAATCAAAGAGGCAACCCATACAAGGTTTTTAGGCGTAATAATAGACAAAGATTTTAACTGGAAAGAACATGTAGATAATGTAAGCACTCGAATCAATAAATTTGTATACGCACTGAAGCAAGTTAAAAACGTAACTAACATAAAAACAGCAATTATGTCATACTACGCTTATGTTGAGTCGATACTGCGATATGGTCTCGTAATGTGGGGTAATGGTACCAATATGAATAGAGCATTTATCGCACAAAAAAAGTGCATCAGAGCAATAAGTGGTATTAAACCTGATGACTCATGTAGACCAATGTTCAAGAGGTTTGGTGTGCTACCTCTACCATGTCTGTATATAAATGAGGTATGTATATTTGTAGTTAACAACAAACATTTATTTAAATTAGCAAATGATGTAAATCCCAGAAGCAGACGAGATCCTCATGAACTGGTATTAAGTGATTTGCCAAGACTTGCGAAATACAACAAAAGCTGCCTTGCAATGTGCGTACGTATTTATAACAAAATACCAAGTCGCTTTAAAATATTGAACTCGAGAAAGTTTAAGATAGAATTACACAAGTGGCTTATTGAATGTAATTTTTACAGTTTAAAAGATTTTATGGATGTGAGATGTTGATTCCTTTTGTTAAAATATAAATTTTTGCATGCTATGTTATATCTTAGCGAAACATGTTGAGCTACTGTAATAATATTAACATCAATGTATACCATGTTTTACGCAAATAAATGATTTACTTACTTACTTACTTACTTACTTAGCGTCAGTGAAGAGGTCACTGATTGTTCCAAACCGTGTCAGCATATGAACAGGCCAGTGTCCGTTAAATTACCAACCATCATGTTGCCTACGTTCGACGGCATGTATGAACACTGGCTCGAATATAGGGACACGTTTATATCGTTGGTGCATAGTTCGACTGAGATAAGTAACATTCAAAAATTCCATTACTTAAAGTCTTCGCTCAAAGGAAGTGCCGAATTAGTTGTAAACGCACTAGAGATTTCTGCAGCTAACTATTCTGTAGCATGGGAACTACTCCTAAATAGGTATGATAATGATAGATTATTAGTGAATAGTCACCTAAAAGCATTGTTCTCAATACAACCATTGAAAGAATCACCTTCACTAATTAGAAAACTTATAGATACAATTATAAACAATTTACGCGCTTTAAAAACCCTTGACGAGCCAACAGATACCTGGGATACGCTTATAATATATATAGTTGTTTCTAAACTAGATAGAACCACGGAACGAGAATGGGAACAACACAGAGGTTTATTGTTGGCAAATGCCCATCCCAGAACTAAATTGAAGGTTGACAGTTTGATTAACTTCCTAAAATGTAAGGCTGATTTGTTGGAAACATTAGCATTATCACACACAAAAGATCACCATAAGACAGAAACAAAAAATGTCAGAGGTAATGTAACACACTGCAATGTTTCCTCAAGTAACCCACCGTCAACACCGGGCCGTAAAGCACGTAGATTGTGCGTGGTATGCAAAGGTAAACACCCTATTTATACTTGCACGCCATTCATTAATATGAACTTACAAAGCAAATTAAAGGTTGTCAAAGATAATAACTTGTGTGAGAATTGCTTGCGTTCCGGACACACTTTAGACGGTTGTTTGTGGGGACCTTGTAAACAATGTAACGTGAAACATAATTCACTTATTCATCCTAATGATTCCAGCCAATCTAGCTGTACCGTGTCAAGTACGACGACTGCGGCGGCAGTGGCTAGCGCGCCATGCGTGCCCCCACCGCGCATCTCTGAGACAGTACATAATCCCACTAACGGAAAGCAATTCATTCAAGTTAGCAACGTTCACACTGATACACACGCACACACGCAATGCATAGATGTGCAACCGGTTCTGTTATCTACTGCGTTAGTTGAGATTCCTGATAAACATAGTAAATATCATGTCGCATGTGTATTACTCGACAGCGGTAGCCAGAGTTGCTTTGTTGCACATTCGTTTTGCGAATTGTTAGATATTCCGCTAATACAGTCCACTCATGAAATACGAGGAGTAGGTAATTTCGTATCACACTGTACACAAACGTGTGATCTAGAAATTAAATCACGTATTAATTCCTACTCAACTCACATTAAATGTTTCGTTCTATCTGAAATAACGGCCACATTGCCGGCTATGCAGGCACAAAGCACACAGTTTAGGATTCCTGAACACCTGCAGCTGGCAAATTCGCGATTTTTAGGCCCGCAAAAGATAGATGTTTTAATAGGCGCGGATCGATTTTGGGACTTGCTTATCGATGGCAAGATGCGTTTACCGAACGGTCCGTTCTTACAGAACACGAAGTTAGGTTGGATAATATCGGGTCCTATTTATAATACAAATCATAATGATGGACATGTCCAATGTAACTTCACTCAATCCATGGACAATCAGCTACGTCAGTTCTGGGAGTTGGAGGAGTTACCCAAGCTTCGGGATACACACACAGACGAAGAGCAGGCCTGTGAACAGTCTTTCATCAAAACCACTACGCGCAATAAAGATGGACGATTTTGTGTTCACATTCCTCTTAAAGAGTCACCCGATGCTTTGGGTGAATCATTTCCCCAGGCAAAGCGGCGTTTTTTGTCCTTAGAAAATAGGTTATTACGCGCACCTATCAGTTATAAGAAATTATACACTGATTTTATACACGAATATATCAACTTGGGTCACATGACTCAGGTTGATTCTTATACGAGTCCTTACTATATTATGCCGCATCACGGTGTTTTTCGAGACCACAGCACGACTACGAAGCTTCGTGTAGTGTTCGACGCTAGTGCTTCGACTAGTAATGGCAAATCTTTCAACGATATCCAGCTTGTAGGACCTCCAATTCAGGGAGACTTGCTGGGTATTTTGCTACGGTTCAGACAATTTAAATTCACAGCAATTGCAGATTGCGAGAAAATGTACCGTCAAGTCCTAGTTGATCCTTCTCAACGTGACTTGCAACTTATTATGTGGCGCGATGATCCGGAAAGAGAGCTCAAGTTCTATCAGCTGAACACCGTAACATACGGCACAGCGTCCGCGCCCTTCCTCAGTGTTAGATGTCTTAAGCAATTAGGAGCTGAGTGTACGGACCCTGAGGTTCAAAGGGTCATAACTGACGATTTTTACGTGGATGACCTTTTGACCTCCTGTGACACCAAGGTCAAACTACTTGACATATGCAAACGTACATCAGACATCCTTAAGTTAGGCTGCTTTCCACTCCGCAAATGGACCTTTAACTTTGAACTCGACGGTACATCAGCTCCAACGACATCACAATCTGATCACAGTATGTTTCGTGACTTAAATCTAGGTGATAATAGTCAATGCAGAACATTAGGTATAGGTTGGTGTAGTAACGCGGACGAGTTTTGTTTCCATACACAATTTCAAAACAGCAACAATCCTGTTACTAAACGCATGATTCTGTCAACTGTTTCTCAGATATTTGACCCATTGGGATTGCTAAGCCCTTCTGTTGTCATCGGCAAGGTATTATTGCAAAAACTTTGGCTATTAAAATTAGATTGGGACGATCCGCTTCCCACAGATGTCGTGCGAACATGGACCCGGTTTGTTGACAATCTTTCTTATCTTCGCACTATCAAAGTTCCACGACACGTCTTTCAATGTGATTCTACTCGTACTGAGTTACACATTTTTACAGACGCTTCACAGACTGCATATGGCGCGTGCGCGTATGTACGCAGTGTAGGTGTTGGTGGGGTGACAGTGAAATTGCTTATTTCTAAGGGTAAAATAGCTCCATTGAAACCCGTTAGTATACCGCGTTTGGAACTATGCGGTGCGTTGCTGGGTGCTAGGCTGTTTGAGAGGATTAACGGTTCATTTACTCGTAAATTTGATGACGTCATATTTTGGACAGACTCGACTATCGTGTTAGGTTGGTTGCGTATGGCACCTAATTTGCTTAAAACTTTCGTGCAAAACCGAGTCGCTGAAATACACGAACTTACGAGTAAGTTTTCTTGGCGACATGTAAGTGGGAAAGATAACCCTGCTGACCTGGTTTCGCGTGGTGTTAGTCTTGAAGACTTGTCTTCATCGACATTATGGTGGGAAGGCCCTAATTTTATGCACAACCTTGACTTTGATAGCAATCTAAATTTGCAATTAGTTTCGAATGTTAATGACATCTTGCCTAAACAGTTACCTGAACCTAAAGCAAATGTTATAAACTCATTATTAACAAATAATACTACGCTCGAAACATTTTTTCCATTCAATAAGTTTTCGCATTTTAATCGCATGAGTTATGTTGCTGCTTATGTATTACGTTTCATTCACAACAGCTGTGCGCGCAACAAAACAAATCAGCTGACAGGTATGGTCACTGTTATTGAGTTAAGACATGCCATTAATACACTTGCACGATTATCACAAATGGAATCATTTCCAGTGGAGTATAATTTACTAAATAATGGAAAAGATGTCAAGTCAAGCGTTAGCCTTGCGAGTTTAAATTTGTTTCTAGATAGTGAAAATATAATTAGAGTGGGAGGTAGGTTAAAGAACTCGCCTGACTTTAATTATAGTAAAAAACACCCGGTTCTTTTGTCTTCTAAACATCACTTTACACTTTTATTGTTTAGGCACGAACACAACCAATCTATGCATTGCGGACTTCAAGCATTACTATACCGTTTACGCGAGAATTGGTGGCCTCTGTCGGGTAGAAACCTAGCTAAGAAGGTGACGCAACAATGTGTTGTCTGTAAACGCATTCGGGGTAAAACATTAACCCCACTCATGGGCAACTTGCCTAAAGAACGGGTAACCGCTAGTTTTCCTTTCTTTCGCACAGGTGTAGACTACGCTGGGCCGGTGTTCATACAAAACCGAAAGGGCAGAGGCGCGAAACTAATCAAATCATACATTTGTCTGTTTATCTGTTTTACGACGCGCGCAGTACACTTGGAATTAGTTAGTGACCTCTCTTCTGATGCATACTTACTTGCGCTTAAGCGTTTTATTTCACGGCGCGGGAAGCCGTCAGAAATATTTTCGGACAATGGACGCAATTTTGTAGGCTTAAGCAATAATTTTGCTCAGTTTTTATTAAAATGTAGAAAAGATATTATTGATTACGCGAGGGGTCAACAAATTCAATGTTCTTTTATTCCCCCATATTCCCCGCATTTTGGTGGCTTGTGGGAAGCTGGGGTCAAATCATGCAAGTACCATCTTCGCCGAGTAGTGGGCAACGCTCATTTAGCCTTCGAGGAACTCACTACGGTGTTATCTCAAATCGAAGCTATGTTGAATTCTCGACCAATGACTCCTTTGTCTTCGGATCCTCGAGATTATATTCCCCTTAGCCCTGGACACTTTTTGATCGGACGACCACTCACCGCACCAGTATGTGAAGACGACCTGCGAGACTTACCTGTTCATCGATTGACTCGCTACCAGAGAGTGGAACAGATCCGACAGCAGTTCTGGTTGCGCTGGGCCAAGGAATACATCTCGGAACTACAAACTAGAATCAAATGGAGGATAAATACGGCTGACCTGAAACCTGACACGCTTGTCATTATAAAGGGCGTCAACCTTCCGCCGCTGAAATGGCAATTGGGTCGAGTCATGAAGACGATACCTGGCAGCGATGGTATCTCACGAGTAGCAGACATTCAGACATCATCAGGCATCGTGAGACGGCCATACACGAAGATCTGCCCTCTGGTCGACCATGAGTAAACTTGATTGTAAGCTGAAGCTTTCAAGGCCGCGGGCATGTTTGGGATGAATATCCAAACGGAATTTATCACGTTATCGTAAGCCAATCATACCACAGCTAAATGACGCGATAGATTGCTGTGATTGGCCCATTTTGTTCCCGTACCTTCTCCCTCGATAGAAATATATTCGCTAACGACCAATTGTAACGACAACTTGTTTTATTTTAATCTCAAAAAACCCCATCAAAACGCCAAAGTAGTAGCTAAACAAGCAGTTCTGAACACCACTGGAACACATCTAAACAGTATTGATTCATCTCAAAAATAGATTCAATATATTTATTTACATAGATAAAAGTATATACAGTGTATAAAATACTTAAACAACTAAAACTACTCACTAACTAAAACTAAAAATATACTTAACTAAAATATGGCGTCGAAAAACTCCTCCACATCGTTCCCCACTGGTAATGTACCCAAAAGGCTGGCAGCATTGCCACGTTGTATGGCAATGCTTATTCTCTGACCAAGGTAAAAGGGAACCCTTGGGTCACGCGAAGTGTCAACTAGGCGTTTGGAAAGATCTTTAAACAAAGCGTGAGCACTCGGACCCCACGGACCAAGAGTTTCAACCCCAAACGGCTCCAAAATATAACTACCGATTAGTTTATTATATTTTCGCCGCTTGAGGTTCTCTGCAGCCGCAGCGGCAGCGCCAGCACAGCACGATGAACTCGGAAGATGGGATGGCGCAAGAGTATCGACACAAGTAGCGTCCCACACTAAAGGCCTACCCATCTTCCATGGAAACAAAGACATCCCGTCCGGTCTTTTGCCATCGTCGCGTGCCAGGCCATGGGGTTCTAAAACGGTCGGAACGCCGACGGTGACGAGAGCACGTCGGATGATGTCGTTTAAGTTTCCGTGCCAAGCGAAGCGACCCGCACTTCGGCTGCAAGAAAGTCCGTGGTGACCGAGGCTGTTGACAACTTCGCCACAGTGGCAACGATGTGGAGAACAACAGGGAGCGCCAAGACGTAGGGAAGCAGCGAGGCAGAAAGTAGTGTCGTCGAACAAGGTACCTATGTTCGACGACGGTAGTGCGTGAAGCCAGAGGCCCGACACCCACTCACCCACAGCCAGCAGGCGAGCACGCTCGGCAGGAGTGGCAGAAGTGGCAATTAGGTGCTCCAGAACTGCTCTGCAGAGCGGCTCATCCCACCGTCTCTGGGAAGATGGGTAGCCGGGGGGATTACAGTTCGGGCAAGCGAGTCTCCAAGCACCAATAGCCTCGGCGAAGCACGGCACATCAAAATTAATCAGTATGGGAGCTAGGATATTCCTGATTAATTTCTCAGTACCATGGACCGAGGATAAAAGACGGTAAACTAATACTTGAAATTTTGCGGACGCCGAGGCCTCCCATACGGATTGGAAGAGTAGCTTGAGCCCAAGCTCGGTCGTCCATGGCCACATTTAAAATTAAAGTTAATGTTTGACGGACAATTTTTTCTAAAAGAGGAAGGTGCTTCCATAGATGGGAAGCACGAAGGAAATATGATAATTTTGGGCCAAAACAACAAAAGCGAATTATGGTGATGGCCGAATGCATGTTAATTTGGAGCAATCTTTCCGAAATGTTGTTGAAATTTTGTATTTTTTCCTCAATAAAATCGGGAAAGGAATCATCGAAGATTGGGGACCCAAGGAGACGAAGAGAGCTTTTTTCAATAATTTTGATTTCGGGGGCTATTTCATTGAATTTTGAAAGTGTCACATGTCTGTCGATACTGTCAGATAAAAATAACTCACATTTGGAAAAATTTAGATCCAGTCCTATAGAATGTAGTTGGTTTTTTAATAATTGCAAGTCATCTAAAACTGTATCTACATCGCCTCCTAGGGTTCCATCATCGAGATACCAAACGTTAAATTTTGAATTTAGCTGTCAAATAATTGGGTGAATAGCCAGACTGAAGATCACTGGCCCGAGAGGGTCACCTTGTTGACAGCCAACAGCGGATTCCAGAAGGTGTTCCCGATAAAGTAATTTAGATGGATGCCTATAACATTGCCAGAGAAGAAATTGCAGGGGCTGTCATTTTTCCGAAACTACCTCACCATAAAATTTACAGCAAATCTTGGCTGTAAGTAGTTCCTACGGCAATGGGACGAATCCCGCCATCCTTCTTGCGCAGGGCACATAAATTGGCCCCATACAACATGTCGATGACGGTCTCGTTTACCTTACCGGAGAGCATAAGGTTCATCAGAGCCGTAAGCTCCTTCAAAAGCAACTCACCAGCTTCCCCAGCGCCTGAACACATTAGGTCCTTTAAGTGCTGAGGACTTAGGCCGTCGAGGCCGCTAGCAGAGCCACTCCGGAAGGAACACACGGCTCTGATCACCTCTCGACCTGTAATGGTGAGGGTATTAATATCAGGATCTGGGGGGTCGGGAAAAGAAAGACCATCCACTGGGGCAGGGTGTTTGCTCTCCAGAGCTGCAAGAGTATCTGGAGAACATGGTGCCACCACATCACTACTAAAAAGAATCCTGGCTGCTCCGCTAATGTCACCTTCCCCTAATTTCGATTCGACCAGATGGGATATACCTCTTGAAGAGGTATATCTCTGTGTCGATAATTTTCAATCCAAATTATGAGCCGAAATGTTACAATTTTCTTTAATTTGTGAAGTTAACGTCTTTTTGCTTGCCAAATTCTTTTGAACGTTTAAAATTCTATCAGGGAAGGTGAGAAGTTGTTCCCAAGCACTTTGTGAGTTCTCCCGGACGGCCAGGCGGATGCAACCTGCAAGATGGTGTGCCACTAGGGGTCTAGCGCCGCGGGGAACTCGTTTTAAAACCGGAACAGAATTTTTAAATTTTGAAAGTGTTTTCCAAAACGGGTCAAAAGTGGATGTAGCTTGTGTAGGAGGTGTAGTAACAACAGGGTCTGAAGCAGGTGCATTTTGGAGCTTATGAGCCTTTCCAATATGCATGTTCAGACCCCGCTTACCTTTAAAGCTTCGTGCCTGGGTGCACAGAGGACACCTCTCCAGGATGTTTAGTGATGATGAAGGTTGACACGCACTATTTTCCACCACATCACTGCTACCACTTAACATATATATTTATATTGGAAACTGATTCACTTAAATAATATTTACAATTATTAAAACAATTAAAAAACTAAACAATATGTAAAAAAACACTAAAAATGTGTCAGAAAGTGACACATTTTTAGTGTGTTTCTGTCAAAGCGGCGCAGTCGCGCTGCCGGCCTGGGGCGCCGCGAAATTCAGAAGGCATGCCTACTGCGGTGCCCTGGAGCACGCAGTTGCACGCAGGCTGGCGTCGCCTCGTTAGCTCCGCTTGGTCAGAACACGCAGTGAAGAGGGCTGCTATATTTGCTTAGACAAAATTTCATCAAATTGCATCAGCATTTCACTTTCTTAGGCGCTGTATTATTAACACATTTTATTGCTCGTAAGACGTAAACTTTAGTCAGAACTGTTATTACTGACTCATTATTTATTCTGATGTGTTTCGATAGCAATTGTTCAGACTCTGTGTATCAGATATTATATTTATTATGCATATATTTCAAGATATACTTTAAGATTCTGGGGATGATACTCCGGTATGGGGATGATACTACACAGTACAATTTTATCTCTATTTATTTTATCTTTAAATAAATTCTATTCTTCTTCTTTCAGACTGACGTTCGCATTTCCTATTTCCTCAAAAACAAACATTATTTATAGCAGTTGAAAATTCAGTAAACAGGTTGAACTATTAGATATAAAACAGAAAAAAAATGCTACAATCTTGAAAAATGCCACTTTTATTAATAACTTAGTATTAGGCAAATTGCACTTCTTAGATTTAAACATTCAATTAGAGTTTAGTTTGCAATTACTTTTAGATAAGCTAGTTATTTTAGAAGACGCCATGACTTTTGCACAGTTAGAAGTAATGTATCCGAGTATAATATCCCCCATAGTCTTTTCTTTCATTAAATGACAATAAATGGAAATGTTAACTATTCAAAAATGTAATCAATTCAGACCCGTTGATAATATCAGCATATATAATATTCACAGTATAGAGAAGTCTATTAGCGTAAAAGCTTATAGTACAGACAACACGATGACGTTTATACTAGAGATCCCTTCCACTGACCCAAAACCTTATGACCTTATCCATCTATACTCTATACCTGACAAACAAAACCTCACCACTATCCCCAAAACCAAATACCTTGCACTGGAAACCAACGAGTACTCATATCTAGAAGAAAACTGCAAGATGATCACGCAAGATGTCCAGCTCTGCACATCATTGAACACCCTGCCCATGGAGAAATCTGAAGACTGTATAATAGTTCTTATAAAACATGATAGTAAGAACTGCACACGAGCCAGAATGAAGCTAAAGCAAGGAAAGGTCCAGAAACTACATGAAAACAAATGGCTCATCATCTTAAAGGACGAGCAAATCCTATGAACTCGCTGCGAAAGGAAACCACACTACAAAAGGATAACAGGCATACATATCGCCAGCATTACAAGCGATTGCCAGATAAAAATACTCAACCGAACACTGAAGACAAGCACCAATACTGTAACAGCCGACGAAATCATACCACTTCCTGTGAAGTATGGTGAACTATCTCTATGGTTTGGTTACCATGGATATATTTCTGTTAGGAAAATTTATATGTCAATTACAGATGTATACTAATTGTCTTACGTATTTTTACTATAAATAAAACCACACTAACATTAAATAACTACTGCTTTATTCTTGTCACATATGGTGATCGTCAAGATCCACAAAACACAAGTTCATACATTTGAACTTTACACTTCCCAGCCAAACTAACATCCTGGAGGAGAATATCCACTATAACCTACAATTCGAAGCTATATCTCTGGACAGCATTCACGAACTCATGGATCGGGCTGAAAGCATAGAAGAAACTAACACTGATTGGCAGACGATGATGGCAACTCCAAGTTGGTCAACACTAATAATTGCGTAAACTGCACGATTGCAGTTTTACTGATTTAGCAATAACTTTAGTTTATAGAATAATTGTAATCTTAATTTTAGTCTTGTAGTTCTAATCCTAAAGTACACATTGTATTTTAATTAAATAAATCTTTTTTTAATAATTATCTTGTTCGCTGAAACTTAACTGACTTCCAAATAAAAACGCTACAAAGTAAAAAATTACTTTATTTTTGGAAGTCGGTTTTGGTAGGCACCAATTTTTTTCGTTATAGACACCGACTTCCAAAAAGAATGTTATTTTTCACTTTGTAGCCTTTTTTATTTTATGCCTCAGATAGTTTAAGTAAAAAAAAAATTTTTAACCGACTTACCAAAAAGGAGTAGGTTCTATGTTCGACATTATGTATGTTTTTTTACCCGACTGCCGAAGGAGGGTTATGTGTTTATCAGTCTATGTATGTATGTATGTATGTATGTATGTTTGTTCCTATGTGGCGTTCTAGAGACCAAACGCGTTGACCGATTTTGATGATTCATACGTCAATCGATTCGACATCTGGTTTTGGTCAGCCAGCTCGCGAATATGTATCCTCCGACTGCACAGCATGATTTTCTTCTTGTTTACGTCTTTTTAGTTCGCTTTTTAAGCAGTCGGGTATTTTGATTTTTTTAATTAACTTTTTTTATTTTTTTATTTATGTTCACCGATATCTCCGTCAATTGTGGACCGATTTTCTTGTTTGAGAGAGTATGTGCCGAAATTGGTCCCATTTTAATTTTTTGTAGATCTGATGAAGAACTTCGGAGATATACAACAGAACTCTTCAATAAATTACGGCAAATCTCTCAGGATTGCTGCAATCGCATGTCTATATATTGTTTATATACTATTTCATAACATAACATCACGCCAGTACGCTCTAAAGGGGTAAGCAGATGTGTACAGTTCACCTTGTTACACTCTCATTTCACTGGTTATGTTCAGTTTCATAATATTCCGGTAATCTATTCTGGTATTATAGGTACCTTACTTAACTACTTGCCTGTTAGGTAGGTACAAATAAAAAGTGAAAATAAAAGAACTTTTTTGCAAAAAAATACTACCGACTTCCAAATAAGAAAACTACAAAGTGAAAAATATATTTATTTTTGGAAGTCTGTGTCCATAACGCAAAAAAATGGTACCTACCAAAGACACTGACTTCCAAAAATAAAGTTATTTTTCACTTTGTAGTTTTCTTATTTGGAAGTCGGTAGTATTTTTTTGCAAAAAAGTTTTTTTATTTAATGTTGTAAGTTTGCACTTTTTCGTCGAACTAACGCTTACAGGCAGTTACGCGCCTGAAAGATATATCTATAGATGTAATGTATTTCTATAGCCTTATATAAGGGCTACAAGGTCCATGTAATAGAGAAGATGTAAGTCGTATAGTTTTCGAAGAAAATAGCTTCTTAGTTGAAAAATCAAAAAAATAGCCCTTCATCCCTCATTCTTCCTGGAGAATATCTTCAGGGTATATAGGTACGGACCTGGATCTGGATTCGCTGGATAGAGAGCTTCAAGGCACACGAAATATTCCCGTTCCTGACAACCTTTTACAAAAAAATACTACCGACTTCCAAATAAAAACGCTACTTAGTGGAAAATAACTTTATTTTTGGACGTTGGTATCTTTGGTAGGCCAATTTTTTTCGTTATGGACGCCGACTTCCAAAAAGAACGTTATTTCAAACAAAAAAAGAATTTTCAAAATCGATCCATAATTGTCGGAGAAATCGGTGACCATACTGTTCGCGACGAAGCGTCACCATAGGCTCATAGGCTAGCTTAAGATATGTAATAGGTTAAGTAAAAATACTTTTTTATCATAGAGACCCATGAAATAACATGGTCTCAGGTAGTGGGCGGTGCGATATACTATCGCACAACTTGAATATTTATTTATTTATTCTCCTATTTAGTTTGTTAGAAATCACAAACTAGGTGTTCTAACTTATTTACCACTTTACGAGCTCGAGCTCGAGTGCGTGCTCGAGGGTTATAGTTGCATCTACTAAAGTGCTACCCCGAGATTGCCTGTCGAGATAGCTATCGGGTCGTCTTTAGTGGATGGAAATCCCTTAGATAGTTTAAGTACAAATTAACTTTTAACGTTGTAAGTTTGCACTTTTTCGTCGAACTGACGCTTCAGGCAGTTACGAGCCAGAAATATATAAATGTAACTATAGATGTAATGTATTTCTATAGCCTTATATAAGGGTTACACGGTCCATGTAATAGAGTAGATGTAAGTTGTAAAGTTTTAGAAGAAAATAGTTTCCAAGTTGAAAAATCAACAAAATTTCCCTTCATTCCTCATTCTTCCTGGAGAATATCTTCAGGGTGTATAGTTACGGACCTGGATGTGGGATAGAGGGCTTCACGGCACACACGTCCATATATAATATGTCATAGTTCCTTCAGGGACAACGGGGGTTATGTTGATTTGTAGGTTATAGACGTGATAAAAATTACTAAAATAAAAAGCTAATTTGCAAGTGATTTTGCGGTCCTCAATAAAGTAAAGTTTCGGGGTTCGAGAGCGCGCAGGCGCATCTACCTAATTGTAGCCATCGGCATGGAAATAATAGTCTTCCTAACACTTCTCCTGCACATTGCGGACCTGCAGAACCGCTTGAAATAGTCATGAAGAATTGAGTCTTTTATTTCCTACGTAAGAAGCCGTCACCGCTCAACACATAGCAGCCATCAATCAACACTCCAGGACTCTTGAAACTGAACTATAGCTACAGGGCGTTAATAGAGCCCGGCAATCCCGTCCGTCCAGTAAAAAAACAAAAAAATAAAGGAACAAACATAAAGTCGAACATAGAACCTCCTCCTTTTTGGTAATTCGGTTAAAAATATATATTCTTTGAGAAACTAAGCGGCCGAAATTTGACACCATGTCAAACATCAATGACATGCAGTTTTCTGTTTATTTAAAAACAAAATACTTACTAATAACAATACAAAATGGTTTTTATGTTTTATTACAGCAAAAATATAACAGGAAAAATATGAAACTATATACCAGAATTAATCCAATAAGCAATAAAAAGTAAGCATTGTATTTAATAATAATAAAATAAAATAAAATAATCTTTATTTCGGACAAGTAACATCCATATGGGTTAGTAAACAAGAAAACGTATACCTATGTTAGTACACTCTTAATTTCTTAAAAATATTATTTAGTAACGAGGTTGTTGTTCCGAATGCATTTCAGAACAACATCCCCTAATAACGGAGTATCGTACCTCCCGGCTATGGTTTTTAGAATGGAGTTGGAACTAGCCCGCACTCTGCAGAGCAAAGAGGCAGATCTCTGCCTGATGCACTGCAGAAACGGGGCAGCCCCATCAACATCCTAAACCCGTTATTATTTTGGACCCGTAAGGCGCTGATAGCCCGCTGAGTGTAGTTGGTCCACAGGCTGCACGTGTAAAATACTTGGCAATAAGCTTTAAAAAGTGTAATTTTTACTGCCTTGCTACACCGTGATGTTTGCATTTAATATTCAGTTGCTTTTATTTTGTTTTACAACCATGAGACGAAACTGGCAGAATTATATTCAGTTTGTGTTACGGAAAATTATTATTGTGTTAGTATTCCCCTAGTGTTAGTTAATAATTATATTTCTGTATATTACACAGTTTTTTTTATTACTAATTACTTGGTATTTATAAGCAACGGTGTTTCCCTTTGCACGCCCGTTTGTATCATGTAAGATGAATTAATGATTCAAACCGTAATTTGATAAAATGCAGTTCTTGTTAGTCTATATAAGTAACTAGCTTTTACCCGCGGCTTCGCTCACGTAAAACGTAGAAAAGGAAACACAGAGTAGTAGTACAAAAATAATGTATTTTGCGTAACATAAAATGAAGTAGGTACTAATTTGATTTTTGATTCCTTTAAATATTGTTTAGGTCGTCAAAAGTTTGGAAATGGGTTGTGAGGACAGAGTTGTAATTTTTAATAACTTACTTTAACACAGTCGTGTAAACAATATTTTTAGTTTTACCATCTTTGGCTAAAACATATTGATTATGTGGAGTTTTTTTCTAAATGCACTCCTGCAACTTTCAGTGTTTGCCCTTGAACTTTATTTATGGTAATCGCGAATGTCGCTTTAAGGGGAAATTGCAACCTTTTAAATTGGAATTGCGTATCGGTTGGGATTATCGGAATACGTGAATTCATTACATCTTCTCCCTTTGCTATTCCTGTCATAATTGTTGCCCTTACTATATTGCGTCCCAGGTGTGTTATTTGTAGTCGGGTGCCATTACATCATTTTGGTGTCCAGATTTCTCATTAACAGGACTGGGACACCAACTTCCAGCCTCAACGTATGGGACGGTACCCCTGATAATTCTAAAGAGTTAAGAAACTCTACAGGGTAGAGTTAAGGGTGGTAACTCACCCTGTAGAGTTTCAGGGTGAGTCAGTCTGCTGCCACTTACTTCAAGCTTGCTTGGAAGCATGTATTATATTTTCTTATTCTTTAAAAAAACTGCGCAATTCATCACTGTCATACAAAAGCAAAGACTTGAGTGGTTCTTCTGGCTCACCAAGCGTTGGAACTGAAACTTTTCCACCAGAGTAACACATACCCGGTGTCTCATCGTTCCATTTGAGTGCTTCACAATATCTACATTTTTTATCTATGTTCCCTATGAGAACTAATCGATGGTTAGTGTAATCAATCAATGGCCCATAATCAGACGCAGCGTTGTGGAATGACTCCCATGTATTTCTTGCAAACGTACGTCTCCTTTCAGACTGCCGTTGAGCTCGTAAAATACGCCGTATTTGGGATTGTTCAGGCGTCTCAGCAGCTATCGATGACGCGTGACGTTCGGCATCTAAAATCCGACGGGCCTGTGTTTGCTCAAAGGTCTCACCAGCCCTTTGAGTTGCGTGACGCTCAGCATCTGCGAGTTGGCGAACCCGAGTCTGGTCGGAACTCTCAGCAGCTCTTTGAGTTGCGCGACGCTCAGCATCTAAAATTAGACGGATTGAGTCTGCTCCTTTGTTTCTTGGCTTCTAGCTACTCTTGCTGTTCGAGTTCTGCTAGAGCTACGACTCAGATGAGATTTACACTTGCGAGGCATATCCACAGCATAAAAATATCCCCATAATAAAAATAAGCAGTAGAATATTTTAAAGTTTTGCTTAAATTACCACTTTCACGGACACTGACATTAAATTGACTTTTTCAAATTGACACTCAAATCTTTCATAAACAATTATATCATGCCTACAGCCGAATAAGAAGGACGCCATAAACAGAAGTTTCATATTATTTTCATATTTTATAACTACTCCACCCCATTTCTCCCGCACCTTGTTTTATACAAAAAAGTAGCCTATGTTCATCCCAGGGTCTCATACTATCTGCATACCAAATTTCATCTAAATCGGTTCAGTGGTTTAAGCCATAATAAGAAGTTTCATACAAATCTAACCCACCCCCATATTTCTACCCCTTTGTGTTTAATGCAAAAAAGAAGTAGCCTAAATCCTGCCCAGGGTCTCAAACTATCTTCACACCAAATTTCATCTAAATCGGTTCAGCGGCTTAAGCCAAAATAAGAAGTTTCATTCAAAATTAACCCCCCTCCCATTTCTCCCCCTTCGCATTTTCTGCAAAAAATAGTAGCCTATGTCCGTTCCAAGGTCTCAAACTATCTTCTTACCAAATTTCATCTAAATCGGTTTAGCGGTTTAAGCGTGAAAAGGTAACAGACATACAGACAGACAGACAGAGTTACTTTCGCATTTATAATATTAGTATGGATTCCAATGTTATTGACGACTGAGACAGATCCTCTAATTCTCAAGTTAATTGCATAGCATAATCAGCTGATAATTCCCACCCACTGCTGAGGTACTGGTCTCCTTTGAGATAGGCAGTAGGTTGTAATCAACCATGCAGATTGGTAGATGTCAATATTATGTTTATGTGATTGGTTCACTGAAGTTGCAAAGTTAAAAAATAATTTGACATAAAATGCGTCCTGTCAACAATCCATACTAATATTATAAATGCGAAAGTAACTCTGTCTGTCTGTCTGTTACCTTTTACGCTTATACTGCTTAACCGATTTAGATGAAATTTGGTAAGAAGATAGTTTGAGACCTTGGAACGGACATAGGCTACTATTTTTTGCAGAAAATGCGAAGGGGGAGAAATGGGAGGGGGGTTAATTTTGAATGAAACTTCTTATTTTGGCTTAAGCCGCTGAACCGATTTAGATAAAATTTGGTGTGAAGATAGTTTGAGACCCTGGGCAGGATTTTGGCTACTTCTTTTTTGCATTAAACACAAAGGGGTAGAAATATGGGGGTGGGTTAGATTTGTATGAAACTTCTTATTATGGCTTAAACCATCGAACCGATTTAGATGAAATTTGGTATGCAGATAGTATGAGACCCTGGGATGAACATAGGCTACTTTTTTGTATAAAACAAGGTGCGGGCGAAATGGGGTGGAGTAGTTATAAAATATGAAAATAATATGAAAATTCTTTTTATGGCGTCCTTCTTATTCGGCTGTAGGCATGATATAATTGTTTATGAAAGATTTGAGTGTCAATTTGAAAAAGTTAATTTAATGTCAGTGTCCGTGAAAGTGGTAATTTAAGCAAAACTTTAAAATATTCTACTGCTTATTTTTATTAGGGGGATATTTTTATGCTGTGGATATGCCTCGCAAGCGTAAATCTCATCTGAGCCGTACCTCTAGCAGAGCTCGAACAGCAAGAGTAGCTAGAAGCCAAAAAACAGAGGAGCAGACTCAATCCGTCTAATTTTAGATGCTGAGCGTCACACAACCCAAAGAGCTGTTGAGACTTTCGATCAGATTCAGGCTCGCCAACTCGCAGATGCTGAGCGTCACGCAACTGAAAGAGCTGCTGAGACTGTAGACCAGATTCAAGCTCGCCAAATCGAAGATGCTGAGCGTCGCGCAACTCAAAGAGCTGCTGAGAGTTCCGACCAGACTTGGGCTCGCCAACTCGCAGATGCTGAGCGTCACGCAACTCAAAGGGCTGGTGAGACCTTTGAGCAAACACAGGCCCGTCGGATTTTAGATGCCGAACGTCACGCGTCATCGATAGCTGCTGAGACGCCTGAACAATCCCAAATACGGCGTATTTTACGAGCTCAACGGCAGTCTGAAAGGAGACGTACGTTTGCAAGAAATACATGGGAGTCATTCCACAACGCTGCGTCTGATTATGACCCATTGATTGATTACACTAACCATCGATTAGTTCTCATAGGGTGTTGAAAGGAAACAGGGTGGGCTATGGAAGACGTATTTATTCTAAGAGACTCTGCTTTTACATGATTATTGAAATATATGCTGTATGGTCGAACACTCGAATTGATCTCATTGCATAGCCATGTCACAAGACATGAGCAGTCACGATATAAAAGAATTCTGACAGTGTTATTGATTGTCATAAAATGCTGAACATAAAGTATTATGTTCAGCCAGTACTTGAAGAAGTTTAGGTATTCAAACCTCAACCCAACACACCCCCTCAATCAATTACACTGTCTCTAAAAACCCTTACATCTTCACAAACAACTTGCATATAATAAAACTTTAAAATAATTTAACACACTCCAAACTATCTCTAAATAATACTATAAACATACACTCATTAACATTAATAAAAATTCCCATTCTAAAAAACATAACAACAACAAAATTTTAACAACCCTATATTATATCCCACTTAAATTATTTCAACATTATATTATAAATTTAGCCTTACACGAACTTATAATATGTATTTATAATGGATTGCATTAGATTAAAACAACTCTTTTTCTCTTGAACTTTCTTCATCATTCTTTATTACACCATAGACCTTCTTATACTACTTTACAGATAGAGCAAAGACAAGGTCATAGATAAAATATCTTCAACACCCCTACTCAAGTTCAAGTTGCAATAAACTTGATCTTGCTACATTTTTCTATTACTGGTAACACTTTTAATAATTGTCATTTGTCATATCTGTCACTGAGGTTGTCAGTGTCAACTGTCAATTTGACTTCTGAGTACACAAATATTAATTCTGGATTATAAACTTAACTGAAATTAAACACTTTAAATCACATTACACATAGCAAATTGCAAAGATATTCATGTTTGGATCTAGGCAAAGATTTAGTAAGTATATCTGCTTTATTTTCACAACTTTGTATATAATTTAAACATAGTATTCCTTTGTTGACAATATCTTTCACAAAATGTACTTTGATATCAATGTGTTTGCTACGTTTACTATTTTCGTAACTTTCAATCATACTTATGGTACTTTGATTATCTATGAATAAACTACACGATAAATTGTTCTTGGAATTACACATTAAATCAATTAAAACACCTCTAATATATACTATCTCACTCACAGTCAATGCGGCGGCGACGTACTCTGCCTCGGCAGTTGATAGTGCAACAGTAGACTGCTTTTTGGATGCCCAGCTGACCAAGTTACCACAATAGTAAATGGCAGATCCACTTACACTTTTCCTGTCCTGTTTGTCACCTGCCCAATCCGCATCTGTATAACCCTGTAAGTAATTATTATTATTTTCTTCTTTCTTGTATATTAATCCTTTATTTATTGTCTGTTTCAGGTAACGAAGAATCCTTTTGCTGGCTTTCCATAATGATGGTGTGGGCCTGTCAAGATACCGACTGAGAAAACATGTTGCATATGATATATCTGGTCTGCTAATAATAGCCAAATACATCAATGAACCCACAACTTCCCTGTATGGAACATTAATGGTTTCTTCCTTTTCATCAAAGTTAAAATTCAACTCCATCGGTGTACTTATTCCATTACAGTTTATCATATTAAATTTTGATAAAATCTTCTTAATAATTTTTGTTTGTTTTATTTCTAATCCTTCTTGTGTCCTTGTAATCTCCATACCCAAAAAATTATTTATGTCACCTATAACTTTAGCATTAAATTCTTTCATCAAGTTGTTAATTATATTTTGTCCATTTCCCATTATTAATATATCGTCTACAAAAATTAGTGTGTAAACATCTTGTCCAATATATAAGCAGAAGTCATGCAGAGATTGCTTGAGACCATTGTTAATTAAAAAATTATGTAGTGTCTCATTCCAACACCGTGGTGACTCTTTGAGTCCATATAATGCTTTTCTTAGCTTCAGCACCTTTTCCTTTTCATTTAGTTTTAAGCCTTCAGGACATTTAATATAAACTTCAGATTTTAGTTCTCCATTTAGAAAAGCGGTAGGTATATCCAGCTGTTTTATATGTAGATTTTCTTGTACTGACTTGCTAGTAAATAATCTCACAGTTGCTATTCTTGCAACAGGTGCATACACATTTTGAGTAGTTTCTTCTTGAAATCCTCTTGCAACAAGTCTTGCTTTTCTGGTATTATCTTGTTTGGTTCGGAAAACCCATTTTGTGTCGATAGCTTTACAACCTTTTGGTAATTCGGCTACTTCCCATGTCCCTAATAATTTGTGTGCGTCAAGCTCTTTCTTTATTGCTTCGGTCCAACCTCCTTCTTCTATAGCTTGCTTATAATTTATAGGATCTTCTGAGATAAGTGCATAGGCTATACATGACATGTCATAGTCCTTGTATTTCATAGGAATTTTTATAGATCTTTTGGTCGTGTCAGTATTTTGCTCTATGTTCTCTGGACAAATTTCTTCTTGTCTTATCCCTTTTCTAGACTCCTCTTCTTGTTCCTCTTCTTCTTGTTCTGTATATTTTTCTTCTAACATTATTACTTTTGATGTGCTCATTGTAGGTGTTTCTTTCTGTATTTTATACTTGTATTCATTTTCTTTAAATTTAACATCTCTTGATACAATTATGTTGTTAGTTTCGGAATCCCACAATTTATACCCACTTCCTGCATATCCAACCATAATTAGTTCTTTTGCTCGAGCTTCTAGTTTGCTCCTTTTTGGTAATATTACTGTAAAGGCTTTACACCCAAACACTCTCATATTATTTATATTACTTTTACCTATAAAAATATCTGCTGGTATGCCTCCATTTAAGGTTCTTGTTGGTGACCTATTTATTTGATAGGCTGCACATCTGATGGCTTCTGACCATAAATTCTTAGGAAGTTCTGTATCTATAAATAATGACCTAACCTTATCTAGCAGTGTTCGATTCATCCTCTCAGCAACTCCATTTTGCTGCGGTGTATAGCTGCATGTAAATTCTTGTGTTATTCCTTCTTCAGTACAGAATCTTTTCAAATCTCCTATAAACTCTCCTCCATTATCTGTTCTTATTCTTAATACATTTAATTTTCTGTTCTTCATACGGATAATATATTTTATTATGTAGTCTTTTGCCTCACTTTTACGTTTTAATGGATAGACTTCAGTGAAATGTGAGTAGTCGTCTATTATTGTTACATAGTATTTTTCTTCGTTTATACTTTCTGGTGATATTGGTCCACCTATGTCGCAATGTATCAGTTCCCCCACTCTTTTGGATCTTGGTAAATCTGTTGTTTTAAATGAATTTCTAGACCCTTTTGCTTTCATGCATACATCACATTTTTCATTTGAAAATGGCAAGCCTAAAATTTTTAAGCCTATATGGTTTATATGGCCAAGCCTTCTATGCCATAAATTATCATCATTTTCAGTTTTTGTCAACAATGACTCATGCTCATTTTTAATTAGGAAATTTACTACATATAGATTACCTTTACATTTTCCTTGTACAGATAAATTTTTATCCCAAATTCTTGCTTCATTATTCATGAATGTTACTTTAAATCCTTTACTATTTAGTCTTCTAACAGATAAGAGATTTTGTGACAAATTTTCTACTATAAGTGCTTCTATTGTTATTATTTTTCTTTCACTTGTCATCACTTTTAATAATCCTTTCTTTGTTGTTTCCATAAAACTTCCATTAGCTACTTTAATTTGAATAGTTTTTATGTTTTCAATGCTGTACATGTATTTTTCATAACTATTGTTGATCATATTGTATGATGCTCCAGAATCTATTACAAATATAATATTGTTCACATTTTCTTCATTAGCTGAGTTTGCACATATTGCTATAAATGTAGATTGACTTTCTGTAGTCTGGCCTAAAGATGCTGATGCCCTCGTTCCTCTAAACCTTCTTAGGCCTCTTCCTCTACCTCTACTTTTAAGTTTTGTATGACAATCACGGGCTATGTGTCCCTCCTTATTGCAATTATAACATTTTATAGCATAAAATGCACTTGTATCATTATTTTCATTTCTTTCATTGTAACCTGTATTTTTGTATTTAAGTTCTGCATCAAGTAATTTGCTCTTTACATAGTCAATTTTAAGTTCCAAGTTTGTTGTTTCTAATGCTGTTATCACATTTTTGTATGCATCCTCTAGTGTCAGGAGTAAATGACATACCTTGTCTGATTCCTCCATTTTAATGCCGTTTGACTCAATTTCACTTACTATTTTATCAAAAGTAGAAAAATGATTTTCTAAGCTATCAGTTTTCTTGTATTTTAATGTGATTAACTGTTTTCTCAAGTATAACGTAGAAAGCGTACTTTTTCTTTCAAATATTTTTCTGAGGTTTTCAATCATTTCGTAAGCTGTCTTTGCCTTTCTAACATATTCTAAATGATTGTCTGGTAATGTCTGTATAATTATGTTTTTAGCACATGCGTCTAGTTTCGCCACATCTTCTGCCTTTTTATCTTTTATGCTATCGGATGATTGTTGCATCATTTCCTTGCAACCTTTTTCTTCCATCAGACATTCTATCCTGAATAACCAATTTGTGAAATTTCCACTCTGTAACTGTGGAATATTCCATTTAAATTGTTCGTGGGTGGCCATTTTATTGCTTGCTTCTGTGCAAGTTTTACTTTTACTGCCCTAGCTAAAACTGTGTCATCTGACTTACAATTTAACTTTATTTAGGGCTCTGGGCCCATAACCTATTATAAATTTAGCCTTACACGAACTTATAATATGTATTTATAATGGATTGCATTAGATTAAAACAACTCTTTTTCTCTTGAACTTTCTTCATCATTCTTTATTACACCATAGACCTTCTTATACTACTTTACAGATAGAGCAAAGACAAGGTCATAGATAAAATATCTTCAACACATTAATCTAACATAAGTATCAATAAAAACTAATCATCATATTTAATTAATCTACCACTCGAAACAACAACATCCATAATTAACTATCTCATAACCTAACTGACTAAAACATTTCATTCATAATTCTGTAACTCCTACTCAACCTCATCTGAACCAGTATCAATAAAAACTAATCATCATATTTAATTAATCTACCACTCGAAACAACAACATCCATAATTAACTATCTCATAAACTAACTGACTAAAACATTTCATTAATAATTCCATAACTCCTACTCAACCTCATCTGAAACAGTATCAATAAAAATTCATCATCATATTTAATTAAACCACTAATCAAAACAACACAACATCTATAGTATATTCTATAACAATACAAAATAAACAAACATAAAATAACTGTAAGTACTAACAAGATAAGAAATTATTAAAATAAAGTTCGGATATAAAAACTTAAGGTTCCAAACAAATGTAAAATTTAACAAAAGTTATGTTAATTCGAGTTACTCTTGTTGACTGATTATAATGATACATTTATTAATTATACACACCCCCTTAAATGAATCATAATTTAGCACCCCCTTAAATGAAACATAATTTAGCACCCCCTTAATTCTTTAATACTGCTGAAAAACAAATTCAAACAACTCTTTCATTGACTTGAACTAATATCAGGACTCCTTAAGTTTACATCACAACTTTATACAACTTCGTTATCATAGATAATTACACACCCTATAAAAACTTACATACTAGATAATAATAACCCATATTATATTAACCGAAAAGACTTATTAGTTCACTTTAGCCCGCACTTATCACTAACACACAAACAACTAAGACACAAGTTTTCGCTGACAGCGTTCAAATTTCACAGGTGGTAAACATTTTGTGAGTATATCAGCTATTTGTGATCCCGTTGGACAATATTTAACCTATATATTATTTGCATCAATTGCATCTTTAAGATAATAATATTTCACATCTATGTGTTTACTCCTTTTATTCATAATACCCTTCTTCATTAGCCAAATTGCTGATTGGTTGTCCACTCTCATCTCAAGGTCTAATTTTTCATTTGTAATTTCGTTTATAAGGTCTCTTATAAACAAAAGTTCCTTGCAACATTCTGCTGCAGCTATAAATTCAGCCTCTGTACTCGACAATGCTACTACAGACTGTTTTCTAGAGCTCCATGCCACTGGTCCACCGTTTAACCAAATCACGAAACCCGAAGTACTGCGTCTAGTGTCTGGATCCCCCGCGAAATCCGAATCACAATATCCTCTGAGCACTTTATCACCTTCACCAAAGTGAATACCTTTATCTTTTGAACCTTTCAAAAATCTTAAAATTGTTTTTGCATTATTTTGATCATTTAAATTTGGAGAATTTTGATGTCTTGAACAATAACCCACATGAAAACTAATATCTGGTCTAGTTTTATTAGATAAATATAACAATGACCCTATCATCTCTCTGTACAATTCATGAGCTTTATTATCAATTTTAATTGAAGGATGTTGTTCTATTAAAATAGTTGGACTTTTACATTCTCTAGCTTCATTCATATTAAATTTCTTCACAATCTTCTCAACATAGCTTTTCTGAAAAATTTTAACGCCATTTTCTTCTTGTTTTATATCCAACCCGATGTAATTGGACACTTCTTCACAAATCCTCAATTCGAAAGCTTTTCTTAAAATGTTTATCACATGTAAAAGATCTTCTTCTCTTTCTCCAATGACTAATCCATCATCGACGTATATAGCAAGAATGATTCTTCTTTCTCCTTCCATCACAAAAATACATTGATCCAATTTCAACTGCTTAAATCCCATTTTAATTAAAAATTCTGTAAATTTAATGTTCCACATTAGTGGAGCTTGTTTCAATCCATATAAGCTTTTATTTAATTTACAAACTTTGCCCTCTTTATTACTGTAGCCTTTGGGAACTTTCAAATAGATACATTCTTTTAAATCGCCATGTAAAAAGGCGGTTTTTACATCAAACTGTTTCATTTTTAATTTCTTACTGGCAACAATTGAAAACAATATTCTTAAAGAATTTGTGTTCACAACTGGACTATATGTTTCATCGTAGTCTATCTTGTACTTTTGTTGAAAACCTCTTGCAACTAATCTTGCCTTATATCTTCCGTCTGTTTTAACGGTTCGTTGTCACTAGTACCATTAACAGTTCCATGATGGAACTATTGAGGTTTTTTGTAATCACTAGTTCCATTTTAGAAGAACCTGAAAATAATGGAACTAATGTTGATTTTTTTTATCACTAGTTCCACATTATTATTTTTGGCCCTAGTGAATTTTTTTAAGGGTGTAAAAACACTAGAGGTAAAAAAAAACAACATAATAAATTTTGTCTTACTTTATTTTGATTATAGTATTTAGTGATAGTGATCGAATAGAAACAACAACCTAAACGACGCAGAATTTACCAAGACAGAAATGACTTGATCATTGAAACCCAAATGAAATTATGAACAGGCGAAATATCTGTGAGATTTTTTTTTTGATAAATTACTTTGAGCGCGTGCTGTAATGAATAGAGATGAATTCAAAGACAATGGGGGGATGGTAAACAATTCGCCTCCCAAGAAGTATTTGAACTGGGTCCAAACGCTATCCCATCTGAGATATCGGGCATCCTGGCATTTACTTCCCCATCCTTCTTTCAAATATGATTATTTGAAATCCATACTGAAGCCGAATGATAAATGAAAAAATAAATATTTGTTGATTTTATTGAATTTTTTATTTCTATTTGTTTTTTTTTTATTTCTCCTTGTTTTTACCTCGTTTTTACACCCTTAAAAAAATTCACCAGTGCCTAAAATAATAATGTGGAACTAGTGATAACAAATTCAACATTAGTTCCATTATTTTCAGGTTCTTCTAAAATGGAACTAGTGATTAAAAAAAACATCAATAGTTCCATCATGGAACTGTTAATGGTACTAGTGACAAACTAGTGATAATAAATTCAACATTAGTTCCATTATTTTCAGGTTCTTCTAAAATGGAACTAGTGATTACAAAAAACCTCAATAGTTCCATCATGGAACTGTTAATGGTACTAGTGACAACGAACCGTTTTAACAGTAAAAATCCACTTGCTCGTTACTAATTTAGTACCTTCTGCTTCTTTCTTTTCTACAAAAGTCCACGTATTATTTTCCTCTAAAGACTTTATTTCTTCTTCTATTGCTTTCTTCCATTTGTCTTTTTCTTTTGATTCTACTGCTTCTTCATATGTTAACATAGATACTTCAGTATCGTAGTCCATTACATAGTTTTTATAACGTTCTGGAAGTCTTCGCTCTCTTGCTGGTTGTATTCTCCTATTTACATTAATTTCTACTAATCGATCTTCCACTACATCTTCAATATCAAAAAATTCTTCATTTCCTTCATCATTTTGTATATTATTATCAAAACTTAAACGCCTACCAAGATTATCATCATTATTTTCAATATTTATTCTTTCTTCATTTATTCTTTCCGCTTCACTTATTTCGTTTTCATCAATTTCACCTTCATTTCTTGCAACATCATTTGTTTCGCCAATGAACCTGACACAATTTTCTCCTTCTCGATTATTATCCACATTGATGCTTCTACTCAAATTTTCCCCTGCTCGACATTCTTCACTACCACACGTCTCTCTTATTTGAACTTCTTGTTCGTCTTCATTTGTCTCCCACAGCCCATTTATTCTTACTACGTTTTCTTCTGGATCAATATAAATGCCTTGTTCGTCTTCATTTATCCTTACATCCCTTGCTCTTATAATCTTCCTCTCTTCTTCTACCCAAATTTTATAACCATTTCTTATGTAGCCAACCAAGATGCCTTTGTTACATCTCTCATCGAGTTTGCGTAAGCCGGAATTAATTTTGTAATAGGTTGTAGATCCAAATCTTCTTATGTTTGATAGGTTTGGTTTTATGTTAAACCACATTTCTGCTGGTGTTTTGTCTAATCCTTCCGTAGGACTCCTATTTACTAGGAAGCTAGCTGTCAACAAAGCTTCACCCCATAAATAATTCGGAACACGACCATCAAATAATAAAGCTCTAGTTCTTTCCATCAAAGTTCTATTTAATCTTTCAGCTTTTCCGTTCAATTGAGGTGTATAGGGTATTGTCATATCTAATATAATTCCTTTTGAGTTACACCACGAAAGAAGATTATTGTTTGTAAATTCCCCACCATTATCACATCTTATTTTGTACACTTTATTTCTAAAATGATTTTCTGCCAAAAATACAAATTGTTTTATTTTGTCAAAAGCTTCACTTTTGAAGGTGATCAAGTAAACAACACAGAAATGTGTGAAATCGTCCAAAAAAGTAATAAAATATTTTTTGTTATCCCAAGTGGGAACTTCAACTGGGCCGCAAATGTCTGTATGTATAATTTCTAAAGGGAATTTAGCTTTAATTCGGTTATTTCCAAAGGGTTTTCTTGTCATTTTAGATTTAATGCAGATTTCGCAAATTTTGTTCAAATGTCCCCTCCCAATTTCAATCCCATTGACCAGCTTTGCTAGACGCGGCACGTCGGATACGTGACCTAGCCTACGATGCCAGATATTGGCACTTTCAGTCAGTAAAGCTTCTCTAGTAAAATTGGCCGGAAAATCTGTCTCATATAGGCCATTTTTGGTTTTATAACCTTTTAAAATTACTGTATTATTTCTAAATATAAATACCTCGTCTCCAGAGAAGAGTACTGATCCATTCTTGTCCGTGATTGAACTGACTGATATCAGGTTCCTTGACACTCCTGGGACATACAGCACATCTTCTATTAGACCGAAATTGGTATTTATCGTACCTGTTCCTTTGGCTATGAGGTTTTCTGCATTCGCACACTTTATATCTATATTTATACTTTCTGTAAAATTTATAATGTTTTTATTATTAAACATATGAGAAGATGCACCTGAATCTATTACTGCTTTTATTGGAATCACAAAGTTTGACTTTTTACATACCAGGTCCCGGCAAAACTTCTGTATGTGGCCCTTCTTATTACAATTTTTACAAACTTTGATTGTAAAACAATTGTTAGATGCATGTCCTGTTTTTCTACAATGACTGCATTTTTCATTTTTACAGAACCTTGCAATGTGGCCTGGTTTACCACAGTTATAACATAGTTTCTCTGTTGATTTTAAAACTTCGTTATTACAAGCCGAAGTTTCCGGCATATCCAAATTTTGAAGTCTCAGAATGAGTGTTGGTATATTTTTATCTTCCTTAGGTGTTATTTTCCAAATTTGTTTAAACAATTTCATGTTATCAGGTAATATTGTGATAATTTTCTGCATTAAATTCTCCTCAGATATTTTATTTTCGGTGCTATTTATCTCTGCACACAAATTTTGTAAAATACTAATGTCGTCAAAAATATTTCCTGTATATATAACTATAAAATTCTATGATTTTCAGATGATTGTCTTCTTTAATATGATATCTAAAAACTAAATCCAACGTATCAAAAATATCTTTAGTTGATTTACAATTTATTACATAATGTAATAATTGTTCATCTATTGCATTTAAAATTATATATTTCGCTTTAGCTTCATTTAAATCTTTTCCATCATGGCATTTAGCTTCTAAAAATAATTTGGTAATTTGTCGCCAATATTTGTAATTCGAATTTTTTCTCAGTTTATTTAAAGACTCCATCTCTATATAATTTTAAAATTACTTACAAATCTTCTATATTTGACAAACCATATTTATTTCTCGTTACATCAACAATTGGTTGTTAGGCATCGTAGTATGTTTGACGACTGTAAAAATAAAATATCAAATTGAAAATCATTTTCCTTTCTTTATTCGACGGCCCATAACCTGTTGAAATGAAACAGGGTGGGCTATGGAAGACGTATTTATTCTAAGAGACTCTGCTTTTACATTATTATTGAAATATATGCTGTATGGTCGAACACTCGAATTGATCTCATTGCATAGCCATGTCACAAGACATGAGCAGTCACGATTTAAAAGAATTCTGACAGTGTTATTGATTGTCATAAAATGCTGAACATAAAGTATTATGTTCAGCCAGTACTTGAAGAAGTTTAGGTATTCAAACCTCAACCCAACATAGGGAACATGGATAAAAATGTAGATATTGTGAAGCACTCAAATGGAACGATGAGTCACCGGGTATGTGTTACTCTGGTGGAAAAGTTTCAGTTCCAACGCTTGGTGAGCCAGAAGAACCACTCAAGTCTTTGCTTTTGTATGACAGTGATGAATTGCGCAGTTTTTTTAAAGAATAAGAAAATATAATATATGCTTCCAAGCAAGCTTGAAGTAAGTGGCAGCAGACTGACTCACCCTGAAACTCTACAGGGTGAGTTACCACCCTTAACTCTACCCTGTAGAGTTTCTTAACTCTTTAGAATTATCAGGGGTACCGTCCCATACGTTGAGGCTGAAAGTTAGTGTCCCAGTCCTGTTAATGAGAAATCTGGACACCAAAATTATGTAATGGCACCCGACTACAAATAACACACCTGGGACGCAATATAGTAAGGCCAACAATTATGACAGGAAGAGCAAAGGGAGAAGATGTAATGATTTCACGTATTCCGATAATCCCAACCGATACGCAATTCCAATTTAAAAGGTTGCAATTTCCCCTTAAAGTGACATTCGCGATTACCATAAATAAAGTTCAAGGGCAAACACTGAAAGTTGCAGGAGTGCATTTAGAAAAAAACTCCACATAATCAATATGTTTTAGCAAAAGATGGTAAAACTAAAAATATTGTTTACACGACTGTGTTAAAGTAAGTTATTAAAAATTACAACTCTGTCCTCACAACCCATTTCCACACTTTTGACGACCTAAACAATATTTATAAGAATCAAAAATCAAATTAGTACCTACTTCATTTTATGTTACGCAAAATACATTATTTTTGTACTACTTCTCTGTGTTTCCTTTTCTACGTTTTACGTGAGCGAAGCCGCGGGTAAAAGCTAGTTGACATATATATTAAGGACAAAGCAGACCGCTCTGACGTAGAAATTTGGCATACATAGTTCATACTCTTAGACCGAAGAAGTGTTGCCATGTCTCTTGTATGGTGCACGCGTATAAGCAAACGTCCGGATGGCCGTATCTTCTCTTTAAATCTATGTTATCAAGTATTATAGATATGAGTATGATAGATTAAGTTCAATAGGCCTTCCACCATGTGACCAGACGAGAGTTCTAGATACGTGTCTAGGTATTTAAACTCTAACACATAGTTGCAAATAAGTAGTTTAGTTATCTAATCTCTTTCAGAAAATAGAAATCTTTTAAAACGGAAGTATCTACTAGAGATACGTCCGTTTTATCTGTAGTGGAGACACTTGTTTATGATTGATAGGATTAGATGTAGTATTGAAAAACAATATATCACGGGTGTTGGGGATTTTTCGTCGTTGCCGAGTAACCCGGCAGTTGTAGAAGTTAGTTTAACACCAAACCACTGTTATGTTCCAAATATTTATTATGGACACAGTTTTAGGTTGCTGCTAGTAACCTGAGTTGTACGCACTTAATGTTGAGTAACGTCAATGTGCAAGTTAGCGTGTGTCGGTGTTTTAGTTACGATTGATTTACTTAATATTTGTGAAGTACTTTAATAGGCGTACTTTTGCTGTATGAGCATTATTGGCTCGTACAACGGGAATTTAACGCGATGACTTCGATTATTTATTTACCTATTTCACCCAACGTTTCGGCCGTGTTGCAACGACCGTGGCCCTGGGTATACACACAGTTTAAAGTTAATATAGATGTAGTATGATGAAGACACTCAAACATATCTTTTTTTAGACTTTCTTGAGGGTAAAGTATATTTACTGTATCTATTCGAGAAAAGTCAAAGATGAGGTTTTGTATTGTCAGTATTTTAAGTATCAAATATTTGAATGACTGCTAAAACTATATTCTCCTTATGGGCTCACCTTCTGTTACCAGGACCGAATTGCCGAAAATGGGGGTGTACCATAGATATAGGCAGAAGTACACCTATGACTAATCTCTTGAGGATAACTGTACAGCCGTGATAACATTTTATCCTTGACTCCTATTATAAAGTAGGTTTTATTGAAATATTCAAAATAATTTATTTCGGATAACTTAATCCATACAGTTCGATTGAATAAAACATAAAAAATTAAAATACAAATTCAAATAAAATTTCATAAAATTAAAACACATTCTAATTACTCGCCTAGTAAAGGATCTCCACAGCGGAGAGGAGATCCTATCAGCCGTTTTCAGAATTCCGTTGCAGCTGCCACGCATTCTGCATATCAGGGACATAGGTTTTTGCGGATGACGGCATGAAAGCCGTCAGTGCGATACAGCGCAAACATCCCCGATGCACTACAGAAGCGAGGCAGCCCCAACATCATCCTGAAGATGTTGTTATACTGGACGCGCAAGACCTCCAGCGATCTTTTGGTGTGACTGACCCACATATTTCCCGTATAAAAGCTTTGACAATAAGCCTTAAGCTAAGTTATATTTACTTGTTCAGAGCATCGGGAGAATCTGCGGGCCAGCATGTTACCTCTGACCGCCAAAGCCCTGCGCTCTCTCCCAATATCCAGATCGTCCTTAAGACCCTCGGTAATTAAATACCCCAGGTATTTAAATTTCGTGACACGATTTATGCACAAGTAATTTAGGGTAATATTATGTGAATACTCGGCCAGCCACCAGAGGTCCCAAAGACCATATATTCAGTTTTTGGACATTGTATAACGACATGTGCAGCATCATAAGCCTCATACACTCTTAACAACACCCTGAGACTACCCACCGTCGGGCCCAGCGGCACCATCTCGTCAGCGTAGCTAATGTTGTTGGTACAGACGCCGTCTATCGAACAACCGACACGCTTGCTACTGAGCTCGACGATGAGGTAATTTTTTTTATAGGTTGTAAAGCTTGGGCGACGTCAAACCTCCCTGTCTCACTCCGCTTTCCAACATATATGCCTCAGAGTGTGTATTATTCCACCTTACAAAATTTTTTTGGTGAGAATACCAATATTTAAGCATATTAAGCACCACCACCGGTTCAACCGCATTCCCCAACTTTCTCCAGAGCACAACATATGATACAAGATCAAAACCTTTGGAGAGGTCAAAATCACCCAAAATAAACAAGGTTTCAATATTCTCACTAGCTATTGCACTTATTTCACCCAATACCTCCGTCATAATTCGTATTTTCAATTTTATTCCTTATTTGTTACCCCTTGTAGAGCAGGAGACCGACTGTGTCTCAGCAGTCTCTCACTCTGTACCGTTCACTAGCACGGTACATAGTTCCCTGCCCGCGGGTGCAACACCGAGGCTCACTACAACGAACCTATCCCTATGGTGTCCGTTGGACCTAGCATATTGCTAGCGCGGTCGGTAACCTTTACGGGCCAACGACCCAGGCTAGCTATGTTTATTGTTGTATGTGTGACTGTAGGCGCGCCGCGGCGCCCGTTATGATCGGAACGCCGCTTCTTCACAGCATCCTGGCGGTCCACCTCCGCCAGGTGAGACCCAGAGCGTACTCTGGGAGGCCTAGCGAAGGTAACCAGCGGCAGTGATGCTGACTTTAGGCGAACCTACAGTTTGAAAAATGTAAGCGACTACTAGCACCGCCGTAAATTTTTGTAGGAGCGGCAATGTCCTGAGTTACACCGCTCATGAACCAATAGCGTGCTAGGTGCTCGCGACGCTATTCGGTGCAAGTGTACTGGCGAGTGTATAGTAATGAATGTCTGTTTACGACGTAAAGTGTATCCATATTAACTTAGAACAAACTTCACGCCGTGGGTGTCGTGTGGGGTGGGTAGTGTTACTGTTTGAGGAAGCAGCGTATAGACTGATGCTGCTTACTCATGCGTCAAGTCCGGGATGTGGATGGGGTCGCAGTGTCAGGTAGCAGGTCTCTAGGGAGGCGCTTTCGGTCGGGCGGACGCGCATGCCATGGCGCCAGGTGTTTCACATGGGGCCAGGCAGAAGCGTCGGCCCACGCGAACATATCTTTCGCTAAGCGCCCCACAAACTCGTCCAGGCTCTCAATCCCGGTGTCGCGCTGTATGAAGTCGTTCCTCACACAGCGAGGAGCGTTTACAACGCGCAGTGTGAGATGTTGCTGCGCACGGAGTCTCTTCTTGTTGGTCTCGCTGGTGAGGGCGAACCAAGCTGGGGCGGCATGGGTGATAATGGGTCGCACGTAGGTTTTGTATATTCCCAGCTTGGTCCGAGGCGGGATGAGAGCACTGGTTTCAGCAGGTTGCGTGCTACTCGGGTTTTATTGACCGTGTCAGAGACATGCGGCCCCAGCGTGAGCCGGCGGTCGATGGTGACGCTGTAGCGTTACGTGTAGTTCAGATGGGCTGAGCTACACGTAAGCCTCGTTAATAAAAATAAAAGTAATTACAAACTAAAAATTAAGAAATGGAGTATAAGATTAAGGTCCGGCTTCGCACGACGTGGGCAGCTAACCAGGGAACAGGATGGGCAGGTAGGTTGAAGTGTAGGCAGCAGGTCGATTAGGCAGGCAGCACGGAGCAGGTCGGGCAGGTAGGTAATGTAGGCAGCAGGTCAACTAGGCATGCAGCTGGACTGACAGGAACTCCTCGAGTCGTGGAATGCTCGAGAGTGACTGATGAACAGGCACCACGACAGTCTAGCAGGCACACGGAGGTAAATCAGACACAGTATAACACGCACGATATATTAAACTTGAGCACTTAGTTTAGTAGTACATTGCAGATAGTATTACTCATACACAAGCTGGATATTAAGGTTTAGAGACTTTCCAGAATAGAAGATACAATTTGTATTTTAGTGCTTAGTAATTATGCGACTTTTCGGATTCAGACCCGATTCAAGACTGCCAAGCCCTCGGCCTTTCCGTCTTTTATATCCACCGCTTGACAGAATCAGAATCAGAATTTAAGTTAGTGACATCTTGTTGTCATAAAAAAAGTGCAACCTGCCAGTATTCAAAACAGCCAGTAATATTCAATCCAAAACCTTTTCGATGAATTCTGAGAGCGTGTAAATTAATTTTCAATTTATAAAATACAATATTTGAGCTAACCATATTGATAAAAAGAATTTAAATTATATAAATCAAAAGTAATCTTCATAGACTAAGCTAGTAAGAAGCTCTATGACAGAAAATTTAAAAGGAAAAGTATTGACAGCTTGACAACCTGACGTAGGTGTCATAACATTGAAAAATATGATTATTTTATAAGAAAACGAATCGTTTTAGACCGGTTCGCAGAATAATAATGTAAACGTATAAAGGATGCGAAGTATAAGTATATGATGTAAAATGTATTGGCATGGAATAATATGAAGTAAGTATTAAGAGACCTAAGTGTGAATTAGGTGAGAACACCAGCTCACTCAGTGAAATAACTAAAATATGTGGTTTAAAATAGCGAAATACCACAACGCCCAGGTACTTAGCCTGGGGGGTCCAATCGATGTCGGCTCCTTGTAGACTCAGGGGTGGTGGGAGGGGGTGTGACCTGTAATCAGAGCCTGCGTCTTACTCACATTCACCGACAGCCGCCACTTGGCTAGCCATTCGGGAAGTAGGTCGAGGGCGCGCTGCATTTTCTTCGCTGCGTGTTTAGTATTTATTGACGTGGTAATGTATGCAGCGTCGTCCGCATATAACGCTAGCGTCGCCTCTGGTGTTGTGGGGATGTCGTCTGTGTAACATGAGTAAGACGCAGGGGATAAGCAGCTTCCCTGCGGTACACCCGCCAGTATTGGGCAGGGTGCGGAAAGTTCACCCTCTACCACCACTCTGAAGCTCCTGTGGGACAGAAAAGATTGAATGACTTTAACCACGCGACGGGGCGCGCTAGATTTGGCTAGATTATAGACTAGACCGTCGTGCCAGACACGGTCAAAGGCCTTCTCCATGTCGAGGAATACTGCTACCGCGTACTCTTTCTTGTTCATGGTCGATGACAGCAGGTGCAGTACCCTTGACAGCTGGAGCGTCGTGCTGTGGTCAGCGCGAAAACCGAATTGCTCTTCTCGCGGGGTGACATGCGGTGTGAGATGCCGCAGCAGGAGCGACTCGAACACCTTGGAGATGGTGGGCAGCAGGGTGATCGGCCGATAGCTTTCCGGCTTCAGGATGTTTTTCCTCGCCTTGGGCAGCATTATGACGCGCCCCTCTTTCCACGAGGCCGGGAAGGAGCCCGTGCGCAGGATCCTGGTAAACAGGCGCGCCAGGGCCGCAACCATGCGGTAGGGTAGGTGGCGCAGCGCTGTGTTTGTGACCCCGTCAGCACCTGAGGCCTTCCGGGCCTTCGTTCGCAAAATGGCGCGTCTGACCGCCCCTGGCGAGAAAATGATGGCGTCTTCATCGGGAGCTATCGGCGTAGCGAAGTATTCCCCAAGGTGTTTCTCCACTGCTGCGACATGTTCGTGCTCGGTGGTCGGATTCGGCTGAAATTTACGCTCCAGGTGTTCGGTGAAGACCTCTGCCCGGTCCCTCGCTACATACTTTAATGCCCCGTCGCTGCTCTGGAATGGTCTGTCCATCTGGAGTTTTAGTTCCCGTTCCCTATTTGTTCTAGGATCGCGGGTGGACGTTTGTACGTTAGTTTTATTCGAACTAGAGGTCGAATTTTTGGGCGCCGATGATACAGTACGAGGTGCAGGCATTCTTACTGCAGCTGTAGGTGGCCTGGTTGCTGATGTGATGTCCTGCTGCGCGCGTATTATGGTTCGCGGCGGCGCAGGTGCGCGAGGCGGATCACTGATTACGCGCGCAGTTGAATGCGTGGAATGTGTAGCTGCGGCACTAGAGTGTGCAAGGCGCGGCTGTTGAGTATTTGGCCGAGACGAAGTTAGGTTTTTGGTGGTACTTGTCTCCGATGACACACGGCCTATGTGGATAGACGGAGAAACCACAGAAAAATTCGATTCCGGTGTGCGCGCCTTCGAATTACGGTCGGCGGGTACCGGAGTTTTACCAAGGACAGGGCGGCACTTTGTGGGGGCGTTGTACCTGTTTGTGCGTGAAGTAGGTGAAGCTGGTGAGTCGGTGGCAGTCTGCCTACCTTGTCTCCTTGCTGCGCCTCCCTGCTGGCTGCGACCTGGTTCCTCCGGCTGGGCTCCTGGCGTCATGGTCCCCAGGTTGGGAAGCGATGATGTCCGGGCCACGGGCGCCGGGCGGTGGCATCTTCTTCTCTTGCTATTCTGTGAAACTAGCATGAAGCATATAGCTACAACTAGTCCCCCGCGACCACTATAACGACTATCGCGCAAGCAAATAGGTAGCAGCGAAGTCCACCCGAAGTGTCCCCGAAAGTACAAATTTGCAAAAATTTGCACTATCGGTGACAAGAGGGTAGTCAAAATTGGTCCGTGCGGTGATTTTTTGATACGTGCGTGCAGGTGCGTGACTAGTGGCAATCCTGTGTCTAAGCGATTATTTTTTATTTATTTTTTATACTTGGCGTCTCACAGGTCACTCAAAGTGAGTGGTTACTGCTTAACCGGGCTTCCCTGTGGAGACTAAGCTATATAGCCTCCAGCCAGGCACAAATTTCTAAACCTAAGCTACAACGCTGAGGGTTACCCCAGTTGGGGTCGGACCTCGGCTCAGGGCGTCGCTGGGGCCAGCTATGACTGGATCTAGATTAATGAATTTACTTTCCGTTCGTAAACTACCTAGGTGGAGGAGAATGGATAAGAAACTCCTTTTATATCTAATAATTTAGCTAATGCTCAGCTAGACGCGGGCTGGTGGGATTTTATTGAAAGAACACGCGACGGGCCTTGGCGGCGAGGGCGAAACGAATCGGTTTGTTAACTATTGTGTATCTACACCCTATGGCTCACTGGGAGCAGAGTAGAGAGGTCATGGGGGGTTAGAGAGTAAGCCTCAGTTGGCAAAATGAAAGAATTTAAGACATTACGCTCTAATTGCGTAAATACTAATTGAAAGAGAATGGGTCACGCCCTAATTGCGTACCCATTGCCCGTTTCTGAAAACTAGGCTATCTAGCTCCGTAGTAATTGACGGATACCTATTAAATAGGGCTCGGGATTCAGCCGGGGTTGGTTTAATACCACTAGCTTCGATCTTTTCGATCTCAGCTGCCAGCGATCGTGCCTCATCGGTCATCCAGATCGCATACGCACCGATGATAATAATAGCGACGCAGCGTCTGGCATAGGGCTTGTTTTGGGACGGGCTCGCGGCGGCGGCGGTGGTGGAAGCCACTTAGCTGCCTTGAGCGGGTATGGGGGCGGCCTGGGCCTGGGGGGGCCGGGCTGAAATTTGGTGCTGGGATAGGGTGATCCATCAGACCAGGGATGGTCTTCTGGTTTATCTGGGGAGCCACTTTCTGGTGGTTTAGATTGCCCCATGGCGACTGCCTCTGAGGGGCTAGCCGGTGGGGTTGGGAGGTGGGAGCTGCGCGTGTTTCGCGTTCGGTTGAGCGCTTGGCCATTTTAGGCGCAAGTTTGGGGGCTCGAGGACACCCCTTGTAGTTAGTCGTGTGACCGACTTGATCACAAAGCACGCAGCTGGGAGGCTCCGTGCATTCGGCGGAGTTTTTAGGGCGGGGGCACTCTTTAGTGCTATGATCCCCTTGGCACTTGACGCACCTGGGGGTGGCATAGCAGTTTTTCTGACTATGCCCATATAGTTGGCAGCGATGGCACTGCCCAACTACGAAGGGGCGATAGGGCTTCTCTATTGAGATACCTGACAGTGAGCAAAGGGAATTAATCCTGAAAATCGGGTTATGGGACTCAGTGGGGCTGCATTCAACCACCACCATATCGTACTGCTGTCCACCTCTAGCTTTATGCATGCGGTGGACAGCTAGGACAGGGACTTTCTGCGCGATCAAATCCGCGCGAATATCCTCGATGGGGATTTCCTTGGAGATGCGCCGGATAACAACACGGACGGGCGCTTCCTCGGGTAGTGTGTAGGTATGGAACGAAAAGTTCCTTTCCTTGAGAAATCTAGTAAGATTTCTGAAATCACTAGAGGTCGGGACTGTGATTTTAATGCCCAGCTGACAAGCGAGGGCATTAACATAATTAATCTTACGTTCAACGCAAGATTTGGATACATCTGTCCACTTATCTTTATTGTGGAGAAATACTGGCGGGGGCTTCAGGATTTTGGGGGCTTTAGTGGGACTGGGGGCGCGGCTCGTCTCCGGAGAGGCGTCGGCGACGGTCATTGGACTGCCAGAGCGACTTGATGTGGCGGGGTAGCGGTGAGGGGGGTGGAGGCGGGGGTGGGTTGCACGTCGGAGGAGTTAGACGGCAGAGCTGGGGACTTGGGGGGAGTCGCTGTCACCTTCTTGACCTTATCGGCCTTTGAATTGGACTTTCCCTTTTTCCTCTTCCTCTTACCCTCATTGACAACTTGAAAGCTGTCAGAGGAAGAGGAGAGGTCGTTTGACGTCTCATAATCGTCAGAGTCCATTACAGGCTCATCGATTACGAGCGCGGGAGGTGTGCTAGAACGGTCGTCCATAGCGGGCGGGGGAGAGACGGGACTATCGTCCGAGGCGGGCATGTGCGGGGGCGGGGGGGTACCGTAGGGGTCCCATTTAGCTAGGGAGGCAATAATGATTTTAAGCCTCGATTTGTTTACGCTACGCGGACTGGGTTCGTCCGACAGAGCGTCGTCGACTAACATTATCAATGCCTCCACTGGATGTGTCATTATCGATAATGTTAGTACGATAGAAGAAAAACAATAACAAAAGAGATAAGATAAGATATTGTAAACAATATCTTATCTTATCTGTCAGGGACGGATAACGAAAGTCCCCGGGTAGGTAGATAGATAAGATAAGGTATTGTAAACAATACCTTATCTTATCTATCAGGGACGGATAACGAAAGTCCCCGGGTAGGTGGACCCGGGGATGTGTGAGCCTACCCTCCCAGTCGGGGTTAGACTGGGAGGTGAGTGCCTAGATGAGCCCTAAGCTGTGCTATATACCTATCACCAAACTTATTGTGTGACAGGGGCCCTGGGGTACTGGGCGGCCCACAGAAGGTGGGTACCCGTCGGATGTGTACCTTTGTCTGGCACGAAGGGGTAGAAACTCCCAACCGTGCCAGGTGAATGCTGAAAACGGAGTCAAGGTTAGGTTTCCACCAGAGGACCACTAAGACCGTGGCTTTTACCCAGACGGGGTCAATAACCGTGACTAATCTGTTAAAGAAACACTATAGTCGTTCCCTATCCTCAGAAGGACCGGTCCGGACCGTGCGATACGCAGAGGTATCACGGAGAGCGGTGTGCGAACACAAACCGCGGACGCGTCGCGGAGATCGCGACGACACAGGACAGCGGGGTGCGGGCGGCGGGGGGAGCGCAGAGTGAGACGTGCGTTCGCGAACACAGCCGGCGGCGGAATGATGTGAGTGTCTCAGCCCTTTTTTTTTTTTTTTTTTTTATGTGACGTCTCGCAGTTTACAATCCAAATGATTGGTTACTGCTTAACCGGGCTATCCTGTGGAGACTAAACTAAGCCTCCAGCCAGGCAATGTGTCTCAGCCCCCAAGCGGTCCGGCCTTTATACAAAAACCGCTAGCCGCAAACAATAGCGCCCCTCTCCCTCAACGGTATTCGGGCCTGGCACCGCAGAAATGCAACAACTTTATTAAACTTATCTTACTTAAATATACACAAATTATACATTTCCTTAATCTACATACTTAATTCTACCTAGGAAAAATATAAAACGTGTAAAAGGTCAATACAAGAGTATTATCTAACCTACTCTACGTACTCTACTTATCTACTTATGAGCTATGAAAACATACATAATCTTGTCTAATTAGCTACCTTTTCTCTAGTTCTTATATATATTACAAGTGTAGGTAGTCTTAATCTAAAACTCACATGGCACCTATGTCAATCCTATTTTAAATATCCACGTGGTATTTTTAGGAGAGAAAGTTACGAGACAATATAACTTCGTATCCTTTTTTCTCATGCCGAGTTAATGTGCAAGGCGGCCGTTAGTCATTGGTTTAATGAGGGTTCGTTTACAGTTCCGAAGACAATAAGCAAGTCATTTTTATAATACTGTAAAATGCCGACAACAGTTTTTTATGTTTGCGTAATTTATAGACCGTTAGAAGGTTACTGTTACAAGTATTACCGTGAGAAATGTTCTTATGCTAAAATAACACGCGAGTCGAGTTGTCTTTTACAGTGGGTAATTAAATTGTAGGCAAAGGCAAAGAAAAATAATTAAGTAGAGTTGATCTAGTTAATGTTTATTTTCTATTTAAATCACATGGTTTTATGTAAGTAACATATGAAACCAAAGTCAAGGTAAATATTTAGTTCTTCACTAATTTATTTTTGTTTAAATTCATGAGTACCTTCTATTTTGCTATCAAATATTATGGTTTATTTTTCCAACTTTAACTTTAATAAGAAACGAATGAGTAAATGCTATAAGACTGAGCCGAATGAACCACAATGGCAGCCATCGTCGTCTAATGTGGTTAAAAATTAATAATTTCGATTATGTTAAAAATACACAATGAGTACAACCTATTTCTGACATGCAGTCGGAGGCATCTTTCTAAAATTTTCAGAAACGACATTCAAGTAGATGCCTCCGACTGTCTCGGTGTTCTTACACACAAGCGACACATGTCAACGACAGGGGCGACTGCACGCGTTTATTACCAGACATATTTTCTTTCACATTTGCAAATAAAGTACTTACTTATAATTATGAAATTAATATTTAATCTCAAATAATAATTTGAGGGACTTTTTTTTAAAGTGGCAACACTCCAGTGACTCACACATAGTTAAAAAGTGGTTACATTTTTCTGTTCTAAGTGCGCTATCTACCTTTTTTTACTTCATCTGAGGCCCCAGCAAGCACCGTGGTTTCGCCATTACCTGCATGTTGAAGCAGCCGAACTGCGCTGGCGCATTATACCGGTCCGCTACTAATGATACTAGATCGTCGGTTGTAAAGGAAACAATCTGGAACGCGACCAATCAACAACTCAGTGCTAGCGATTATAGTTTACAGGTGCCGCGAGTGAGTGAGAAAAATAAACAAGTGGTTAGGGACAGTGACTCAAGGGCTTATTACACTACACGGAATTCAGGGCCCTAAACCCTAATTCAGGGTAGTGTAATAACTGTTAGGGAGTCAGGGTTCTCATAATATCAACCTTATTGCTTGGGAATGATTTAGTGACCCGGTATTCAGGGCCCTGAATACCGTGTAGTGTAATAAGCCCTTATGAATGGCAAATAGTAAGAAACAAAACGTCTAATCGTAATTATAAGTTTATAGGGCAGAGAGGTTGTGCTGCTACGCCTGAGGGTAAATTTAGAGCGGCTGATATAAAATTCCCACTGTTTATCTCGAACGTTAGTAATGAAACGTGTGAAAATTACATTATTATCTATATAAAGGAAAAAACAAATGATATTGTATCTCTGAAAAAGATAAACATGAAGCAAACTGAAAAGTATAATGCTTATAAAGTGTATGTCTCCAAATTTAATTTAGAATTAATCTTAGATGTTATTTTTTGGCCTAACGGAATAACGTTCAGGCGTTTCGTGCAGTTTATGTACAAAATCGGATGGATGTAAGTTAATTATTGTGCTCGTATGAATTTAAATCTTAAACAGTTATAGTACAAATGTCATTTCCGTTAATGTACTAAAACAAGATTTTGGCCTGAATTTCTTAGAAAATAAACAAATTTAAATTTCACTACAATCTAGATTTGTCTATTTTCAAAACAATTTTTCAGCCTCATAGTTGAGTCACAATTCCTGGAATCAAAGGTTAAAACAAAAGATGAGCTAAACACATTCATCATGGAACCTGTAAATAAAACCATAAGATTGGGTTTCTCCAAAGATACTTGTCTTAAAGCCTGATGATGATATTTTTATAATTAGAACAAGCACATAGCCTTAGATAAATTATAATACTAAGGTAGTGTTGCTAAGAAAACCATCACATGATCATCACTCCTAAATTCGGTAAAGCAATATGTTTCTAATAAAGTAAATATTTAAAACGCTTTTCATCACGTTTAACTCAAAAATAGTTAAGAAGGCACTCTGTTCTTTACCGACACAACAACCATTATTGCTTTTCGAAGGAGTTCTAAAACTTTATAAAAAACATAGTTGTCTTTAAAATATGTAATAAATATGATGACAAAATATTTATTTGGAATTGTCAAACGCACGCGTCAGCCAGATACTGCAATTGATCGAATCCAAGTGTTGCATCTCCTGACTGGCGTTTGTGATGCGTTGATAATAATTTAGCCAGTTGGTGAAATCGACGGTTAAACACAAACGCTTAAGTAATTGGAAACTATTAAAGTAATCCATTTTCTGGATCAATTTTGTTTGAAAGTGGATCTTTAATGTCACAACTATAAAATCAATCTATAATTTTAAAACTAAAATATTGTGTCTATAATGAACGACTCTAAAGTTGTATTGCATCCAAGTAGTTGCTGACACCAATTCTGTTACCTTAGTGACTGTACTAATTCAGTTCGATAAACAGAAACAGTTCATTTCATTCCTTTGGAAAAGGAGACCAGATTGTTTAAATATGAAATATGTTTTATAGTCATAAGGACTACTAATGTAAAATCTAAATATTTAGCACAAGATCGAAATTGTGAAATTTCTAGACAAAACACAATAATAGTGTAATGAAATATATTCCAAGGCCGTAAAAGTATAACATCGAACAACGGCAGATAATTCTGTTATTATTTATTAAAATAACATCTAAGAACGGCTGGTATATATGTGATTAGTTATTCAATACATGCTGTATCGCATAGTTTTTTTATAATGGCTTCAATAAAAAAGAAAAAAACGGGTATTTTTGAACGAGTCAATTCTAAAAGCAGACTGGAATGATAATTAGCGAATGAAGATCACCTCAGATATTAACCTACGACCCAACGTGGTTCTCAAAAAGTCTACATGATTTGATCATCAGACATAAACCTACATGGTTCTCAATTCTCACATGATTTGACCATTTTATTAATCATTATGGATTTTAAAAGTGACTGTGACCTCTGAGTTTGTTTCGGTGTTTCTTTTCAGAGTAGTCCGCTAGGAAATACCGGCCCCATCTGTATTAATAATTTTTTTTAATTGGTCGTCTAAAACCTTCGATCACTATAAGTGTTATTTTCAACCAATTTACAAAAATAAGTATCATTAATCAAGTAGGAAAAAAAAAAAGAATACTTGTAGGCCTTAGAGGCCGTGGGATTATCGATCAAGAAGTGATGCTTCGTAAGACTTTAAATAAAACACTATATTGCAAAAACCATATTATATCTGTAAATTTAGTGTGAATTAAAATTTAATGCAAATACTAGATAGCTGGATATTTCTATAATCAAAATAAGTTTATTATACCTAATTTAAACTAACCGAATGTTTTAATACATTATAAACATAGCAATTTGTGCCTGAAACCCAATTAATTTTTTAAATGCTAAATATTGTAAATAGTACTCTAAGACTTAATTATTGTCTTTATGCAAAATAATGTAATTGCACTTGAAAACTAATTAATATTATAAAAAGGAAGAGATGTGGCATACACTAAAATTAATGTAAATAAATGCAGTCAGCACTTTGAATATTTATATCTATTCATTATTAGATTGCACCAGTGGTGCTCAACTGCTCAGACGTCCCATTGAGTGCTGACTGCTTACTGATAAATCTGGTTGTTTTATTATAAAACCTAAACCCTAACTAGTGTTACCAAGTGGACACCACATATTCTATCTCTATTCTGTTCTATAAGGTTCGAAAATGCTTTGAAAATTCTAAAAAGAAATGATAAACCCATTTCGAACAAAATAAATCAGCATATTTCATTATTTAAAGAAATTTCCTTATAACAAATTCACGTACTCAATAATTTGACAATAAATCAGCTCAAATTAGATAAAGCCCTTTTGTACATCATCAATATGACTACGTCAGAGAGCGATCGTACTTTAAGATATGCTCACCTTGCGCAACTCTTCGTTATACTTAACGATAACGTACACGAGTTATCCGGTGAAATAAGTAGGCTATAAAATATATTAGCTTTCAGTCGCACGGTATCATTGCACCATTCTATTCTATCTGTTAGGGGATTAAGAACTATGATAAGCAAATTACAGCATTTATATAGCACCGATCAGATCATAGACATACTGCCGCACTCATAAAAATTTAACGGTTACTTAAACCGCTCCTTAGTATAGATTCTGTACTAAAAATCCATACTAAGGATCGCCTTAAGTAACCGTTAACGGCTCTGAATGCGGCAGTTAGACATTAGACATTACTATGACATAATTAGTTTAGGTTCATATTATGTGGATAAGAAAATCGTGGTTGTCCTTCAATTCCCTATCACTCTTCCCAGTACTTTTCAACTACTTAAACTTTGTCCAGTTCTTAATAAAAACTTTGACGTCATCCTGCCTTCCTATCCTTAAGTAGCTATCAATTCAAAGGAATATGTGTAAATGGAGGCTGAATGCCCAAAGGTAAATAACTGGCATATCTGCGAGCAAAAAACGTACGCATATGTTTGCAAAGTTGCTTACTATTGTTTCCTGCTCTATTCAATTCATTTTTACCGTAATAATTTTTTAAGTTCTTTAGGAGGTTGTTCCAATAATTTCTGTATCTCTTATAGGTTATTTTAATGATAAGATTATCAGAGTTACTCCTAAGTCTATGATGAAGTTTATCTTTGTGTATTATACACCGAATTAGACCAGGAGTCATCCAAGGCTTGATGTTACGAAGTTTTTTGTTTACTATAATAGAATTCCTATTACGTAATATTGCTAATTGAACATGCAAGTACAATCGCGTACAATGGTATTGTTATGTGGTAGAGACTCGAGGAATCCGCAGTATCGATTTCGACAGACGTTTCCATCGTAATTTGTTTCTGTATCTTGTACAATGTACTGAGATCCATTGAACTCAGGTGGTAATTTAGTTGAATCTTCCGGGAATCCATTAGTCATCCATGGGAGCGCTGAGATTTCAAATGAAATGCCGTTGACTTTGTCATCGATGTACACTAATGTGAATTTCGGGGTTCTCATTTTGCAAGACTTCGCGATTGTAGCCAGAAAACTTTCTTCCAGAATTGGATTTTTTTCAGGGCCGCAGTAAAGTTGAATGTTGGTAGGCTTCGGGTACGAAACTATGTAATGCTTGCTATCTAGCTCCAGCAGGGCTTCCTTGGCCAGAGAGATAGGCGTGATTTGACACGTTTCATCTATCTCCTAGGAATGTATCAGTTTTTCTATGCAATCCTGACCGGAGCGAATTTGGTGACTTGTTTTTTGCGCGCAGATATGCCAGTTATTTACCTTTGGGCATTCAGCCTCCATTTACACATATTCCTTTGAATTGATCACTACATATGGATAGGAAGGCAGGATGACGTCAAAGTTTTATTAGGAACTGGACAAAGTTTAAGTAGTTCAAAAGTATTGAATAATGCAATGTATAGGCAACATTATATATTTTAATAATGCCGTGTGGCAATACAGTCCGTGTGTCCTGTACCTTGGTGATCGGGCTCTATAAGAAACGTCTCCATCTTTTAAACAAATAAAACCAAGCAATATTTATCCGTTCCTTTTATTTCGCTCCATCCACGCACTGCTACCTTCAAAAAAAAGTACTGGGAAGAGTGATAGGGAATTGAAGGACAACCACGATTTTCTTATCGACATAATATGAACCTAAACTAATTATGTCATAGTAATGTCTAATATCTAACTGCCGCACTCAGAGCCGTTAATGGTTACTTAAGGCGATCCTTAGTAGTACAAAATCTATACTAAGGAGCATTAAACTAATGACTAGCGGGGCCGCCTTGAACGATCCCTTGCACATTAACGCAGCGTGAGAAAAAGGATAAATCCCGTTTGCATTGTTTCGTAGCTCTCTCTTCTTTGTGTTACAAATAAAATTACCAAGTAGATATTTAAAATAGGATTGACATAGGTGCCATGTGAGTTTTAGACCACACTTGTAACATATATAAGAACTAGAGAAAAGGTAGCTAATTAGACAAGATTATGTATGTATTCATAGGCGTATAGGCGTCTTGTCTTTTACAGTTCTCCCCCCGGCGCAGCTCGCGTAGCCTCCTTCGTTGACACGACGACGAGCTTGCTCACGGGGCGTCGGAATGTGCCGGTCCTGGTGCGTACCTCGACGACTCTAACACCGCCATCCGGTCCGCGATGCGTACGCTCGACGATTCCCATCGGCCACGTGTTCTGTGGCTTGCCGCGAGGTACCCGTGTGAGCAGGTACTCGCGTAGCCACCGTCGCCAGCTTGCATGGGTCACTCGTCCTCATACTTCGAGAAGCGGGCCGGGTTCGGTAGCCAGCTGTCTCGCTCCGTTTCTTCTCTCGTGTGAAGGACCTCCTTGTCCTCTGGTTCATCCGTCGACGTCGTGGGCCACTGCTCTTTTGGCAGGAACAAGAAGTCCGGCCCGTGAAACCATCTATCCGTGGCGCAGGTGGGCGTGTCGACGAGTTGAGTGGCGTCGTACGCTACGTTACACGCAGTAGGCAGCCAACGCCACTGTTTTTTCCGGGTCAATTCTGCGATCTCTCCCAGCCGATGCGCGACAAATGGCGTGTAGCGTCGCACGTCGTTATGGATCCAGTGCACCACGGTAGATGAATCGGTCCAGTAGGTCGTCTGGCCGATGTCGACTCGGTGCTCCTTCTTTATCGTCTCGGCGAGTCTCGCCCCGATCACTGCGGCTTGTAGCTCCAGGCGCGGTATAGTTTGCGCCCGACGAGGCGCCACCTTAGCTTTGGCGGCCACCAACACGACGTTCAGGCTCCCATCGACGTTTCTTATTCGCCAATAGGCCACGGCTGCGTAGGCTTGCTCGCTGGCGTCGCACAGTACGTGTAGGTCGACGCGTTCATACCTTTGCGTCACGTAACAGCGCGGTAGTCGCAGCTGAGCGAGTTCGGTCAGGCGAGAGAGCCAGGAGGCGAAGAGCTCGTCCTCGGGGATTTGCTCGTCCCACGTCGTCTGAAGGTGCCACAAGCTTTGCAGTATGATCTTCGATCGTATCGTGTAGTGGCTCAGCAACCCAAGCGCTGCTCTCAGGCTGCTCACCCCCTAATTGGGTAGGAGAGGTGGCGTGTAGCTCGGTGGGCACGTTGCATAGCACCGTCTTGAAACTGGAGCTCCAACCTCTCAGCGGGAACCCTGCGTGTGCATGCACTGCCTTTATTTCCTCGACTGCCTTCCGTGCTTCTTCGGCGTCTTCATAGCTGGCCACCAAATCGTCCATGTAATGACTTCCTTTGATGGCCCCCAGCGCCCGCGGGTACTCCTGCCCATGTACATCTGCGTTGTAGTTGCGTACGTAATGGTCCATGTACGGGGAGCTGGCGGCGCCGAATATCATACTGGTCATCTTGTATTTCTTCGGAGGCTCTTGTCCGGTCGTCACCTCTCCACAGGAACTGTTGCGCTGGTTGGTCCTCCGGAACATCTCCTGCACATCTGCTGTAATCGCTACCGCCTTATCTTGGAACCTAAACAGGATTCCTGGTAGCGATAGCAGTAGGTCGGGTCCCTCCAACAGTTCGTTGTTTAGGCAGACGCCGTTACTCTTCGCTGCTGCGTCGAACACTAGCCTATGTTTGCCGGGCTTGTTCGGGTTCTGCACGGCGAAATGTGGCTGACACCAACAGATGGCACTCGCTCGCTTCGACCCGTCGCATGGCGTCGCGTACCCCTTGTCCAATAGGTTGTTAACCTGCTTGGAGTACTCAGCCACGAACTGTGGGTCGGCGTCCATCTTCTGCTCGATCTTCTTCAGCCGGCGGAACGCTTGATTGTAGCTGGGCGGCATAGTGACCTCGTCTCGCCGCCATGGCAGCCCAACCTCGTACCCGGTGTCAATCTTCCTGATTGTCCTCCCGACTATGTCGATGGCTCGTTGATCGCTCGCCTTGACTCTCGGCTTCCCTTGTATGCCGAGCGCGTCGATTCTGAAGTGGGCTTCGACTAAGTCGTGGAGTTCCTGGCTGTATACACCCATGGTTCGGTCGGGTTCGTACACATGTAGCACGTTCCCTTCTTTTATGATGGTCTTGCGTGGTGCGGTTCCGTGCACCACCAAGCCTAGTTGCGTTCTTGATGCGGCCGGTTGGTTAGGGCCGCCGATTTGGAGCTCGCGGGACACTATGCACTCCCAGTGGTCTGTACCCACTAGAAGCCCGGGGCGCACCAGTTCGTAGCACACATCTTCTGGTGTCAGGTCCCTCAGGTGCTCGTAGTCCAGCAGCGTGTCGGGTATAGACCGTTGGTGAAGCCGGAGATCCTTCATGGTCCTCGCTCTGACCTTGTAGCTCTCGTCACTCTTCAGTCCCTTCACGTCGATGTTCACTATTTTGCTGCCTATATCTCGCTGCGACATGTTGACCCCGCTCAGGTGGAGCGGCCGTGATGGCCCTTCTGCCCCTTCCCCTTCGTCCACTAGGTTGATCGTGGCCCCTTCGTCTAGAAGCGCGTAGGTCTTGACCTCCCCCCATGGTTCGGACACGATGACAGGGCACATCTTGAGCAAGACTGCTCGTGGCCCGGTAGAGGGTCGGGTAGCCACGGACAGGACCGCTTCCTCCTTCGGTGGGTCAGCCTTCCCCGTGTCTTCAGTCTGCGCTTTGCGTACCGCTTGATGGAGCGTCGCATGATGCGGGCGGCGACATTGATCTACGCCGCACAACTGCGCCTTGCAATTTATGCGTCTGTGTTGCTTCTGGGCGCATTCGAAGCAAATCTTATTAGATTTCAGGAAGCTCCATCGCTGCTCTACCGTGAGCGCCTTGTACTGCGGACACCGCGTCAACACGTGTGTTTGCTCACACTTGGGGCACTTGTCCTTTTCTTCTTCCCTTTCCTCTGTCTTAGTGAACACGCTCGCCTTCTTCTTGAGTATCACGTTGGGTCTAGTTTCCTTTCTCGGTGCGGCGGCGCTTGTAGACGGAGCGTACTGTTAGAATGGAAAAGTCCCGAATCTTTTTAAAAAAGATTTATTTATACTTCCTAATTAGTATACAATATATTTGGGGAAAATTCGGTATACGTCCCAACTCATTGAATGCCAAACCCGAACTGGCTGGAAACCAACGAGCAAAACAACTTCTTGGTGGGCCAGTGCTGACTATGCAATAGTGTCAGCATTTACTAATACAGAATAGGGATGTAACAACCCCCCCAACAAGATGAAACTTATATATTTTTACATAAGTTTCAGGGAGATATGCGAAGTCTTGGAACTGGAATTTCTTCTAATTCCTGAGGTTCATCTGCTAAACTGTTAGATTCATTCTTAGTTTTGAAAGTTGGACATTTACCGAACTTTTTACAAACTTTATATGATATAAAAATTAAAAATAGAATGATTATACAATAAGTAATAATTGGATAATGAGATTCATATTTTATGAATGGGCTAGGTTCATTAATAATTTTGTCAATATCTGACATTAATTGATGATTTGAAACAGTTACAAGTTTTTCAAGATGTACGTCATTTAACTTTAAAGGTTTTAATTTAGGTTTAACTAACTTGAATTTATCTATGTCACAACAAGGATCACTGATAAGATTAAAATCAGAAATGATAGGTTTAATAACTATTTTATAATAAGGTTTAGATAGAAGTTCCCTATCTTTACAATAAGCTTTACATTCCGTTTCTAGACTGATTACACCAGTACCTAATAGTTTGTACTCTGTTATCTGTGAATTACATTCAATGGTAAGTTTAGTTGGTTCTGATTTAACAAATAACCATTTATTGTTTTTTAATTCTTGCCAAATATCTATATTCCCATGAATTAATTTAGTTTCACATTGTTCAGGCAATTTATTTATAATTTTACTTCTCATTTCTGTTTCACAAGTAGGCATATTTTGAATTGAATATACATCGATATTATTACAAATATAAATCTGATTAACAGTTTTAACACATTTACTTAGTTCCTGGAGGCATACATATGTTATTTTATCCTTACTTATAGCTATATGATTACAATGAGGTATAATCATAGCATAGGAATGAGGCTGGTCCACATCATGTGGGATAGGTACAGAGATAGTTTTATATAAAACGTATTCTGACTTATGCACTAAGGGAATTTTAATAACAAACACTACTTTACTATTGATAAAATAGCACGATAGTTGTGCTAAGTCGGTTAACATATGGATAGTATCTAAACTTAAACTAATAGGTAGTACACTATCCTTATGTAAATCTTTAAAACTATGTATTAACTCTTCATAGAGTTGTTTAGGGGTTAAGATAGAGGGATGTATAGAATGACTCTTAGTGAACATTATAGCGTTAATAATATCATCAAGTTTAAAAGATAAAGTTAGTAAACTAGAAAACAATTCATTATATATTTCATTCATTTTAGATTCTATATATAATTCTTTAGGTATATTAGATACATTGTTTAATACAGCAGATAAATTTTCAATGGCATTGCCTAATCGAGCTTCATTGGTTTTGATTATCTTAAGTGTTTCATTATAATTTTGTAATGCTGTATTAGTCATCAAAATATTATCTTTTAAGAAAGATGAAAGTTTCTTATCATTATTTTCTAAGTGTTGAATTGCAGAATTATACTTAATTGAATCGTCCTCATCCATTGTGCCAATTACTTGTTTGAAAAAAGAACCGATACCAGCAAACCACGCAGATCTCTTATCTCTATCGGGAATAAGATGAGATATAGCACTGTAATCTTTCAGTATACTGTCAAGGCGAGATTTTAAAGGTTGTAGAAAGTTATGGCATTTTGAAACACTTAATTCATTCTGTTGGCAAAGAAATCTAGCAGTTCCTAAGGCGGACTTAATATTTTCTATATGAGGTTGTATATACCCAATGTCAATCGGGACTAATATGTGGAGATAATTATTAGAGATTTTCAAAGTTCCCTCAGGGTCAAAATAGATTCCAGTACTTTCTTTAATGGGTTCTATAACATCGGCTGAGATAACGGAGATACACGCCGAGGCGATCCTGAAATAATATTCTAGGTTATAGAACTAATCTACTATCTAAATACAAAGATAAAAAAAACTAATCATTTGTTTCAGCAAGTTTAACTTCATCATAGTGATGTTTTACATGCCGACGGTTAATTAATAAAGTAAGTGTGTTATTTCCATTTATTTTAATTACTTTATAGGGACCTTTCCAAATTGGTGATAAAGCTTTACGGAGTCGTAAGTGATTTTTGAGGTATACCATATCACCTGCTTTGTACTTCACTGGTTTGGTATACTTATCGTAATAATGTTTTGGAGGTTATTTTTGATTTCAGTATATTTTCTATAGCTTTCTCTCTAGAAATTCGTAGACGTTGTTGTAAAATCCTAACGTAATTATTATATGTAGATTCTAAGGCGGAATCGTAAATGGATGAAGGTATAAGTGCTTTATGACCGAATACCAGTTCATAAGGGGTGAAATTTGTGGTACTGTGAACCGTTGTATTATAAGTGAGCATGGCTGTATAGACATATCTGGGCCAATTAGTTTGATTTTCATCCACAAAGGATTTAAGATATTCAAGGGCTCCCTGTGTTTGTGGGTGATAAGGGGTAGACCAGAGCTGTTTAATTTTTAAAAAGGTGCAAGTTTGTTTGAATAATTCGGCCGTAAAATTCGTACCTTGATCGGTTAGGATTATTTTTGGAATACCGAATTGAGCGATAAAATGAATTAGACATTCAGAGGTTTCCTCTGCGGTAGCATTAGAGATAGGATAAGCAGCTGAATATTTTGTCAAGTCGTCCTGCAATGTTAAAATAAACTTTAATTTAGCGATACCAACTTCAGGAAGCGGACCCACGATGTCTAAAGCAACGCGTTCAAACGGCTGTGTTGACGTTGTGGTGATCTGCATGGGGGCACGGTTGGTTTGACGTAGTGCTTTGTTAGCTTGGCAGGACACACATTTACGGACATAATTTTCAACATCACTACGCATGCTTCGCCAGTAATATTTTTCTTGGATTCTTTTTAACATTCTATTAGAACCTAAGTGACCTGAAATGGGGATATCGTGATTTTCACGCATAATTTTAGCAATCTCGCTCATAGTTGGGTACATTATAATATTTTTATAAATATTAATGGTTACACTTGTTTTATGAAATAGGTACGTGATTATATTGTGTACCTTTATAAAACTGTGGCTATCAAATGGATTTCTAAAATCCGTGATGCTTAACTCGTTTACATTTGCAGATAAAATATAGTTTTTTAAATTCTTTAGGCTTATGAAAATATCATCATAAGTGGGCGTGTCATAATGATATACTTTAGTGAATAAAAAATAATAAGTAGTATCCTCTTTTTCAGATATCAAAAATGAATATAGAGTTCTTTCAAGTGTAAGGAATTCTTTACTTTCAGTCATGTTTCCGATAATTTCAGATACATAACGATTGGATTCGTCAAAGTCGATTGAAGTAGGTATTACAATATGTTTTGATTTGGTCTTTAAGAGATTTTCGTTATGTTCGAGAATTTTAGCATCAAATGTCACTAATCTATTATTTATAGTTTTCAGGCATTTGGAATACGTATCATCATCATCAATGACTTCACTGGATTGAGGAGTAGGTATATTAAAGTCATCAGGGAGTTCCAGGTTTTCAGGGAGGATAAAATCATCAGGTAAGTCTAAGATTCCAGGATTTAATTGTGGCGAGGATTGCGAAGGAGGGACGTCATCAGTAGGTATTTGGTCAGGGTTAGTGGACACATTATCAGGATTAGGTATTGGATGATTATTAGATAATGTTTTATTTGTCTGGGTTTCCTCTACGTTTCGTAAAGGATTTATTGGGTATCTCGAAAGAGCATCAGCATTAGTATTTGTCTTACCTTTTCTATATTGAATTTCATAATTATATTCTTCTAGTTTTAAGCGCCAACGGATTAATCGAGAGCCAGGATCCTTGCAGTTAAAAAGCCAGTTTAAGGGCTTATGGTCTGTCAATATTTTAAATTGACGGCCGAAAAGGTAAGGACGAAATGTTTTAGTTCCATAAACTATAGCTAGACATTCTTTCTCAGTGACACTATAATTACATTCTGCTTTATTAAGTGTCCTTGACGCGAAGGCGATTGGTTGGTCTTTACCAATTACACCCTGGGATAATATAGCTGAAATGGCGTAATTTGAGGCGTCGCAAGTTAAAATAAAAGGTTTAGTAAAATCGGGGTAAATAAGGACTGGCGCAGTTACCAATTTTTCTTTCAATTGCTCAAACGATAATTGTTGATTATTGGTCCAGTTAAATGGAATATCCTTTTTTAGAAGGTTAGTAAGGGACTTAGCATATTTTGAGAATTCTGGTATAAATCTTCTATAATATGACGCTAAACCTAAAAACGATTTTATGTCTTTAGCGCATTTTGGAACAGGAAAATCTACGACAGCTTTTATTTTGTCAGGATTAGGTCTAACGCCTTCACTACTTATTACATGACCTAAGTAGGCGACTTCTTTCCGTAGGAATTCACATTTGTCCGGCTGAAGTTTAAGGCGGAATTTTCTCAAATTTTCAAAGACAAGAATAAGTTTATTAATATGTGAAGATAAATCATGAGAGTATATAACGATATCATCTAGGTATACAAAGCAATGTACACCCTGTAATCCAGACAAAACAGTATTCATTGTTCTTTGGAAGGTTGCGGGTGCATTTTTTAAACCAAACGGCATCCGCTTGAATTCGAAGTGTCCTTGGGGTACACTGAATGCGGTTTTTGGTGCGTCTTCTGGAGACATTTGAATTTGGTGAAAACCGGATGCTAGGTCTAGGGTTGTAAAGTATTTACTTTGACCTAGTTGGTCTAAGATTTCATTAATTTGGGGTATTGGATAATTTTCACCAATAGTAATATCATTTAATTTTCTATAATCAATTACTATTCTCCACCTCTTTTGACCGGTGGAGTCATCCTTTTTGGGCACTATCCAAATAGGGGATGACCATGGGGATTTTGATGGTTTAATAATTTGCTGATCTAACATTTTGGTTATTTGGGACTTAACCTCTTCTTTGTGTATTTCTGGAAATCGATAAGATTTTACATTAATTGGTTGTGAGGAATTAGTTTTTATTTCGTGTTGAATTACATCTGTACAGGTTAATTGGTCTCCTGGTAGATGAAATATATCAGAGTACTGATGACAAATTTCACTAAGATAATGTAATTCTTCCTCATTTAAATGAGATGTTCGCAAGAGTTCGGATAATTGCCGGGATCTTTCAAGGCTGTTAATTAATCTATTATGTTGTGTTATATTACATTGAGTACGGTCAAGTGGACTTAAAGTAAGCATGAGGTTAGCATTTAAGTGAACTGGTTTTTTGGATACATTAACAATTGTCAAATTAATTCTGTTATTGTCTTTTACTTTAACAAGGCAATTTGATATAAGAAGGGAATCGGAAATATGTTGATCTAATATCATTCCCTCTTTCAATTCAGGGTTTTTCACTGAACACTCTATTACTGTTTCGGTACGAGGTTCAATGACATATGTTGGTTCATCGAAGGATAATTTAATATAATGATTATTTATTTCTAAGGAGTCGGTCTGATAATTAATGCGACACTTATGTTTTGTGAACAGGTCGCTACCTATTATACCATCATAAGGTAGGTTTATATCTTCAAATATTTGAAAAGGATGGGTTATAGTTAAATTTTTATTGAACTGTAGTTGTAGTTTAAAACTTCCTACACTTTTCAAAGTTTTATTTTTTGTATCTATCCCTTTAATTGCAACATCACTATCTGCTAATTGCAGAGTACTTGTTACACTTTTCTTTTTCAAGACGCAAAGTGTTGCTCCAGAATCTATCAAGAAGCTAAGTGGATTTTTATTTACAAGGGTTTGTAGTTTAATGAAAGGTAGGTATCTTTCTCGGGTAAGGATTTCATATATTTTAAGTTCTTTTTCAGGTTTACAATTGGATTGTTGGTTCAGACCTTCCTTATGGGGCTGGTTACCCTGCGGCGTGATCCCACTATTAGAAGAGTTCAGATCTTCCTTATGGGGCTGGTTACCCTGCGGCGTGATCCTACTATTAAAAGAGTTATGACCTTCCTTATGGGGCTGGTTACCCTGCGGCGTGATCCTACTATTAAAAGAGTTCAGACCTTCCTTATGGGGCTGGTTACCCTGCGGCGTGTTGCTACTATTAGAAGAGTTCAGATCTTCCTTATGGGGCTGGTTAACCTGCGGCGTGATCCTACTATTAAAAGAGTTCAGACCTTCCTTATGGGGCTGGTTACCCTGCGGCGTGATCCTACTATTAAAAGAGTTCAGACCTTCCTTATGGGGCTGGTTACCCTGCGGCGTGATCCTACTATTAAAAGAGTTCAGACCTTTCTTATGGGGCTGGTTACCCTGCGGCGTGATCCTACTATTAAAAGAGTTCAGACCTTCCTTATGGGGCTGGTTACCCTGCGGCGTGGTCCTACTTTTGGAAAGACCGTGAGTTTGGGGCTGGTTACCCTGTCCATTGGTCTTGATATAAGGGGTAGTATCGGCTTGATTAAATGGGGTTTGCTCCGTGCGATACTTAAACGGGACATTATTTAGTTTAAATTGTTATTATTAATGGATTCGTCAACTTCATCTCTGCCTTCTTCCTCATAATTATCAGTGAAGTTTACACGAGATCCTGGCTTAACGCCTGTTTGTCTGTTATTAAAGGACGAAGGTTTAAATGGAGTAAATGGCTGAGGGCCATTTGAAAATCTTTTATTGTTGAAATCACGCAACCTGCAATCCTCAAGAGTGTGTCCTGGCTTTTTACAGTATCTGCAGAACATAGAATCATTGTAAGAAGTATTGGGTTGACTGGAATTGTTACTTTTAATAAAAACTTTTGCTTGAGATGTATTATTTGTATCATTTCTTTTATTAAAGGATTCAGTAATTTTCTGCCTGTTGAAGTTGCGATAAGAGAACTGCTGTATTTTTTCTTCGGATATCGCAGCATTAATGGCATCATTTAAAGTTTTGTAGTCTCTACATCTCACAATATTAGCGATTCTAGGGATTAAACCTAATATAAATGTATGGAGTGCGAGGTCTTCCATCGCGGCTAATCTGCCCGGAAGTTCGGTCTTCCTTGTATTAGAAACAGTTACTTCTGTGAGAAGTTTTTGCAAACAGGTTTCTACTCTCAAAGAAAATTGGCTAACGGGCTCTTGATTTCCTTGCCTACAGTCTTGCAAGTCAGTGAGTAGATGAGCATAGTGTTTACGTTCACCAAACTGATTTTTCAACAATTCTTTAAGCGATGGCCATGTTTCAAAATCTTTAATAGAGCACGCGGTCTCTGCCTTGCCTTCCAATTGACTTAGAACAAATTTAAAAACGACTTCTTCCTGTTGAGAAGACGCCAAGGATATTGCGCTATCACAGTTTCTTAGGAAAGCTGTTAATTTGTCTCTATCGCCATTAAATGGTTTAATGAATTTTAGCACAACATTTAATGGGATTTCCTCATCTCCTTTAATGTCTTTTTTAGATTCGGATTTCGACATATTTACTTTTGTAAATTAGTAAGGAATGCTAGAAACTATACGCCACTGCTTAACCCTTCGGGAAGTATCGGCGTGATGTTTTTACTAAGACAAATAGAAGTTATCAGTTACTAAGTTCTGAGAACTACGTGAGGTCCGGATGTATAAGTAATGCACAACTGATAAGGACGACTTGTGGGATCGAGGCGCATGCAGCCTCATAACAAGTAACCTTGAATCTAATTATAGATATTTAAAATTAATCTTATTTTAAATTAACACACGAGATTATAATACGATATACGCACTTTACGCACAACACACACAATTTTCACTGGATAGAGTAATTTGGACTTACAGGAACAGCTCGTAGGAATTCTTCATTCTGGATCTACTGGATTACGTCTACCTTGGACGTATGGACGAGAAGCCGTCGGCTGCTGTCGAGTCGGCGCTGGATACAAAATAGATTGGGTGCAGCAAGTGCTACCCAACTGCTTAGCACCACTTACTGCGCAGGGGACCCGGAGTAGTGACCAGGCTTAGACCAGGTCGTATAGTATCGACCTTCGATGTGATGAGTTCGGGCTGGAGAGCTTTTTGGGCGACACAATCACTGGACACTTTTAGGAACACAGACACGCACTGCTTTTATTTCCTGTGACGTATTTACCGTTTTAAGGACACTGGGGATGTCTCATCCCACCGCTGCCACCAAATGTTAGAATGGAAAAGTCCCGAATCTTTTTAAAAAATATTTATTTATACTTCCTAATTAGTATACAATATATTTGGGGAAAATTCGGTATACGTCCCAACTCATTGAATGCCAAACCCGAACTGGCTGGAAACCAACGAGCAAAACAACTTCTTGGTGGGCCAGTGCTGACTATGCAATAGTGTCAGCATTTACTAATACAGAATAGGGATGTAACAGTACGTATATCGTAACGCTCGGTCCGCCTCTCGCATTAGAAACCGTGATATCACGACGATTTCCGGTCCCTTCTTGATCGTAGGCGTAGTCACACCAGCGGGATCGGAGATGCGGGCTGAGCTTGTCCAGTACTTCCCGAGTCATAAAAGGGTTAAACAAGTAACCTCTTCGATCGATTGTTTGCAGCACGCAAATGATGTTCTGTAGCTTGACAGCGAAACTGTTGAGTTCTGTGGCCAATGTACTAGGTTTCGGAAGCTTTTTGAGGTCGTCCAGTGCCCGGTCGATGATGACTTCCGGTCGTCCAAAGCACTGCTCAAGGGTCTTCATAATGACGCCTGGATCAGTGGCCTCAGTCCTCAGCCATTCATCCACCATTCGATGAGGCTCTTCGCGTGGACGAGAGGGCTCTTGTTCCTCTTGTACGCTTTCTTCATCGTTGATCGCTGACACCTCCACTGCTAGTCTCTTCTTGACTAGCTCTTCTTCCAGTGCCAGTTGCTGGGTCCGGATGGCTGCGAGCTTCTCTGCAGCCTCCAGTTCCGCCATCCGTAGCCTTGTTGTGACGCTTGTCGTTGACCGTTGCGACCTCATTGTCCTGGTCGGTGACGTCATTCGCTGTCGGATCGCGGTGTTTGTCGTTTGAGCACTGGAAGGCCCCGCTGCGCTGTTATGTGCTGTTCTCGAGAATAGTGATGCTGGTGGGTCCGGTGAGAGTCTTTTTCTTCGCTCCCGTTCGATCAGCTTCGCTTCCTGGCGGCGCGCCTCCTGTTCTAAGACGCGTCGCGCTTAGATGCGTAGCTGTTCTTCCACCTCGGTTGCGTCTCCCTGGCTCCTTGTGAACACCATCTTGAGTATAGCCGCACGTTCGGTTTGGCACGGCGGGTTAGTACCTCTTCGGTTTGATACTTTGGGTGAAACCGGTCGGCTCGTGTCGGTGAGCCGTTCGGGTTCGATTGGGTTCAAGACCGGTTAGGTTCGAAATCGGTTCTGTTCCGTACAGCTTTGTTCTTGCCGCAGATCTTCCTACTTCGTCTGCAGCTCGTTGACAGCCAGGTACCTTTCTTCGCTCTTGCCGCAGGTCTTCGTACTTCGTCAGCAGCGCGGAGGTTCTGGTTGCAGCAGATCTGATGGCCCAGACTGTATTGGGCCTGGTTGCCGCAGGTTCTTTTTTCTTGTATCCGTTGCTCGTAGAACCAGACTGTAGTGGACTGGTTGCCGCTAGTTCTCGTTCTTTATCCGGCTCGAATAGGACCAATACTGTAGTGGACTGTATTGGTGTTGTTTGTTGGGATCTTGTTGGAGGAATGAAAATACTGTCTTGATTCGTATCTTCAATTTTATTCCTTACTTTTACCCCTTGTAGAACAGGAGACCGACTGTGTCTCAGCCCCCAAGCGGTCCGGCCTTTATACAAAAACCGCTAGCTTCGAACAATAGCGCCCCTCTCCCTCAACGGTATTCAGGCCTGGCACCGCAGAAATGCCGACTTTATTAAAAATATCTTACTTAAATCTACACAAATTATACATTTCCTTAATCTACATACTTAATTCTACCTAGGAAAAATATAAAACGTGTAAAAGGTCAATACAAGAGTCTTATCTAACCTACTCCCTACTATGAATACATACATAATCTTGTCTAATTAGCTACCTTTTCTCTAGTTCTTATATGTTACAAGTGTGGTCTAAAACTCACATGGCACCTATGTCAATCCTATTTTAAATATACACGTGGTAAAATTGGTAATTTTATTTGTAACACAAAGAAGAGAGAGCTACGAGACAATGCAAACGGGATTTATCCTTTTTCTCTCGCTGCGTTAATGTGCAAGGGATCGTTCAAGGCAGCCCCGCTAGTCATTAGTTTAATGAGGGTTCGTTTACAGTTCCGAAGACAATAAGTATTGACTTTAACTTATTTTTATAATACTGTAAAATGCCGACAACAGATCTTTATGATTGCGTAATTCATAGACCGTTAGAAGGTCCAAACATGTACAGACCTTAAACAATTATTAAAATTTTACCTTGAGAAATGTCCCTATGCTAAAATAACATGCGAGGCGTCTTGTCTTTTACAGTAGATGTACCTGAAAACATAATCTAAAGATTTTTCTTTTACATTGATGTGCCGTTCTATGCTATTTGTCGTAATTTTGGTTTTTGTAGCATTCATCTCTAATCCTACTTCTGAGCTTGCTTGTGCAAGAGAGCGGAACATATCTTGTTATTCATTTGCTGTTTCAGACAGTATAACTATGTCGTCCGCGAATCTGAGATGGCTTAGATAGCTGTTGTTTATTTTTATGCCTCTAGTTTTCCAGTCTGTGTTTCGAAATACATCTTCTAAAACCGCAATAAAAAATTTAGGTGACAGGGGGTCGCCCTGTCTGATTCCTCTTTCGATAATAATTGCATCACCTCTAGATTCTACCATGACATTACTTATGCCGTTGTTTTATATGTATTTTATAATATTTATAAATTTCGAATTTATGTATAAATTTTTCAGTGATTTCCATATAGTGTTGTGTCTTATACTGTCTAATGCTTTGCTGTAGTCGATAAAACCTAGATAATATGGTGGCTTATTAAGCTCTTCGTATTTTTCTATAATTTGTTCCAGTGCCTGTATATGGTCTCGTGTGCTAAACCTAGAGCGAAAGCCAGTTTGTTCTATGGGTTGTGCATTTTCAATCTCTTGTGTTAAGCTTTTAAGAATTATAGATGAGAAGATTTTGTATATTTTTGCCAATAAACTAATTGGTCTATAGTTGTTGATATCGAGAGGGTTTCCCTTTTTATACAGTAGTATGATGTCTGACGTGCACCATTGGATTGGTACGATTTCAGTTTCTAGTATGAGATTGAATAATACTGTGAGGGTTCCCTATTCATTTGCATACAAACTTAAGACATAATATAACATAGCATACTTCTGTTTATCCAGATTATATTTACGCATTACATTATTTTCGCATAACAGCCTACGCATATTTTTTTTCAGCATGATTACTCTAATCATGATAATGTTTAAGCATAACATTCTAAAGCATAAATTTATTTACGCATAATGATACTAAAACATATTTTTTAAACATAACAAATACAAATAAATACAATTACAAATAATTTATTAATCCTTCACAAATACGCATAATAATTAACTCCTTAAATGTTTTTGGGTTTTTTTCCTGTAAGGATCATACCAACAAGCATACACCATGCATGCTGCAAGCAGGCAGCATGCAAACATGTATACAAGCATACACCATGCATGGAGCAAGCATGCATCAAGCAAACATGTAAAAAATCATACACCATTCATGCATGCAGTTTCTGTCACGGCTCCGGCGCTGCGGGGCTCCGGCGATTCCACGCGATTTTAAATAACACTCTAGGGGTAGGGCAGACAAGACTACGTGGAGTCGGTTTTGCAGCGATTCGGTTCTGTAAAAAAATAACTCATATTTGTTTCCGTTATTCCTATTAATTTGTATGCCTTAATACTATTATGCTAATAGTCATTAGAGCTAGTAACATTATGCGAATTTAAATTATGCCAAAACAAATAAGCCATCAAGATAATTATGCCATCATAAACTATATGTCAAAAAAAATATGGCAAAGAATTATTATGGCAAAACAAATTATGCCAAAACAGTTATGCCTGAGTATATAAGGAAAAAGAACGTTATGCAAAAAGAAGGGATCCCTTCTCTGAGAGATCCGAGTAAAATTGGTGCACCTATTTTCAAAGCTTCAAGGTTATTCCATCAGGACCAGGACTTATATCTGATTTTAGTTGTTTCAGCTGTGTATATTTTTTTTTCTTCTATCGGTCTATTTGTTGCCGTGTTATAACATTACTGTGATTCGTTGGCTTCCTCGATGATTTTATCTTTGTTTTTGTATAGTTCTTGGTAGAAAGTAGTTGCCTGCTGTATGATTTCTTGTCTTGTTTTAGTTTCTTTACCAATAGGCCTTCACATTTTTATATCCAAGTTTTTCTTTAGTTTCTTTCTTTAAATGCTTTCTTTGTGCTTCAGAATTTGTTTAGATTTTCTGTTAGTATCCTTTGTCTGTGCTTACCATTGTCTCTTTTGATCGCTTTGCTAGTTGCCTTATATAATTTGCTTAGGTTTTTCTTTGTATTAGCAACTTAATTCTTTCTTATAGTTAGTTCACTGCGTTTGTATACTTTCTTTTTTTTATTTCATGACGGCGCCTACCTATCTGCGCAAGGCGGAGTCTGCGAGCTAGGGAGGTTCCCAGGACATAGTCCGAGACCTTGGGGACTCATTTATTCTATGGTCAATTTCTACATAGTTCTTATTATCTATTAAAATTAATATTTATTATATATGAGTTTCTTTTTTTACTTATATTCTACAGACTTATTTTAACTAATACACAGCTTGTTCTTTACGATATCTTGCTTCTGTTTTGTTTACAGATACCATATCGCACTGTTTGCTTCCAGCTATATATAAAAATGTACAGTTTTGAGCATTGCTGTTAGTTTTTGTTCCTGTTTATAGTGCTTTGCTGTTTTGACACAGTATTCGATAAACCCTGTGCTATATATTTTGTCTGCTATAAGCTTTTTAAAATTCCCAGGTCTGATATTAATCCCTAGTTTTTGTTCTAGGTCGTATCTCTCCAGGCCATAGGTCGAGCAGTCAGTCAACAGGTGGGTTACTGTCTCGTCAATGTCGGGGTGTCTGTGTTTGACACTATTTAGTATTAAGATTGTACACATACAGTGTTTGGTAATAATATTTTCTTTCTTTCTTTATATACACGATGGGCTTTCCTTACACTTGAATCTGTTCAAGTATTCGGAAAACCCACCATGTCCTGTCAGTATTTGGGTAATTAACCCCGTCGGTTTAAGCTTCTTGACGGTTTTGTATGCGTCAACTGCATCTGGGAAGAAGAATTTGTCGTCGCGGCTGTTTCACCCGTCCTGTACCTCCGAATCCACTCGCCAAGCGAATCCTTCCGGATTTGTCGCTTGGTGAATGAAATCGGACACAGGTCATAATCCGGCCTCTTCTCGAGTTTAAGTGCCGCTTCTTTAGCCAAAAGGTCGGCTCTCTCATTCCCCTTCAGTCCCGCGTGAGCCTTAATCTTGATCTTGCATTTTCGCAGGTTTTCCCTGGTTTCGACTGCGAGGGGATGAGAAGAGCGGTGGTTTGCGACCGTTTCTAGTGATGATCGTGAGTCACTAAATATGCCGAAAGACCCTTCTGTGTGTTTATGGATCGCCCGCGTGGCTTTGCATATGGCCAGCAGTTCGGCCTGGTAGACCGTGCAATAGGACGACAGCTTAATTTTCTGGCATTTGGTTTCGGCGCCATTGCTCTAGAGACAATGCCGCAACCACCTTTCCATCAATTTTGCTGCCGTCCGTGTATATCTGCACTGCTTGTGTGCAGTGGTGTGCGAGTTGTTCTTGGTCTGCCAGGCATATGAACTGCAGACTCGTATGTTCCGCCGGGTGGGATGTCGAGGCAAATGTGGTACGTCGCTCAACTTCCATCTCTGTCTCCTAGCACCGACTGGGGTACCCGCCTCCTCACCTCATACAGGGCGGCTGCCTCTTGTATTCGGAGATCGAGGGGTAGTATCCCAGCCAGCACCATTGCCGAGTTTAGGGATACGGTGCGGTAAGATTTGCACAATTTCTGTGCAAATCCTCTTTGAACCATATTTAGCCTCTTTTTTAAACACAGTATGGTGGCTGCGGGTGCCCATGCACTTGCTGCGTACATTATCACCGGTTCGACTACTGCCGTATACATGGCGCGGATGACGTCGGGGTGGAGTCCCCAGCTGACCTTCGCAACCCTCGACAACTGCTTGTAGAACTTAATTGCCTTTTGGCATACATTCTCCGTGTGCTCGTTGAATGTCAGCTTGTTGTCGATTGTTAGTCCCAGGATCTTGGTCTTCTGCGTCATGCCAATGGTGACCCCACCCATGCGTGGTGTCATATTTGTGTTTCCGTGTTATAATCATCGTATTGGTCTTGTGCGGTGCGAACTTCAATCTGTTGGTGACACCCACTGGTAAACATGGGCGAGAGAGTCATTCGCCTTCCGCTCAATCTTGATCGCTGAGTCGCCATCAGATATCAGCACCACGTCATCAGCAAAGACTTGACAGTAGTCTCCCCGTTCCTCTAGCCCTTTAATAGGGGGTCCAGGAGGGTGTTCCAGAGGATCAGTCCTCCAATGGATCCCTGTACACAGCCCTTCGACGTCCCTCTTACGACCTATTCCCCTGCATACCTGACCCTGACCCTTCGGTTATTGAGGTAGCTATCTATGATTCTCCTCACATTTACCGGGCATTTTTCCTCAGCCAGTCTAGTTCTGATAGCTGGCCACACGAACCCGTCATTGTATTCGTCCACTGAGCTCCCTAGGCACTCGAAACGATTCTGGAGTTCGAGCTGAAAGCTCTCGGGGTTTTGGACCTGAATCTGTGCTGGACGGAGCGTGGACTTCATCAGTCGAGACCTTTCAAGCTTAATATTAATGTTCAATGTGCCTCTTACCATGCGGTGATCGCTCCCGGTTTTTACCGAATTGATCACAGAGACATCATTGAACATTTGCTTCCTGGTTGACATGATGAAGTCGATCTCATTTTTTGTTGCACCATCGGGGCTCTGCCAGGTCCACTTCCTATGTTCACGCTTTTTGAAGAAGGAGTTCATCATATAGAGGCCCTCCTTCTCCATAAAACTGGCCAGTAGGTGACCCCGGTGGTTCCGACGTCCAACTCCAAATTGCCCCTCTTGCAGCTCATCCTCGTCTTGTTTGCCCAGTTTCGCGTTGAAGTCCCCCATGACAAAGGTGAAGTGAGTTTTGAAACCATGCATGGCTCTGGAGATATCCTCATACATGGTCTCTACCTCGTCGTCGGGGTGTGCCGAGGTTGGGGCGTAGACCTGTATGACCTTCAGCGAATATCTTGCGGATATTCTGAGTATCAGGTACGCCACCCTGGTCGACACACTCTCGATCTTCACCACGGAAATAGAGCAGGTTGCCGGATTTGAGGATTATCGAGTCCTCCCCCTCTCTTCGGACTTCAGATAACCCTATAATACTCCATCGCAACCTGCTCAATTCCTCTTCGAGTTCGGTGATCTTTTCGTCGGTCCGAAGTGTGCGCGTGTTGTATGTTGCCAGGTCCAGTCGTCGGTGTTTGTTGGGGTAGCCGGATCCCGTCCGGAGATTCTTGGCACTCCTTGCCATGCCATAACCTCGACCGCTACCGTAGTCGAGGGTAGGCAGGCTGCCGGGCACTAGGGGCCATTTTTTATTTGTGCTATTCATGGGGGGGGTTTTGCCATAATCGCCACGCTTGGCAGGCGGGTTGGCGATCGCAGTATGGTTGTTATAGAAGCACAGAGAACGCTGCTGCCCATTCTCTGGTTTGTCCCTTAGTCGCCTCTTACGACACCCACGGGAAGACATGGGATGGTGGAATTCTTTACGGCCGGCACCATACGGCACCTGCTGGCCACCATGCGCTGTCGAAACTCCCTCTATGTCTGGCGACACCATTACGGTCAGCTTGTGCTCTGCTAGCTTCTAGTGGTGGTTTAAAGTCTAAGTTTACTACTTTTTTTCGATTGGCTCAATAGGACTGTTGCCCTGTCAAATCTTGCAACTTAATTTTAAAGCAGTTATCCTCCACCGATTATGATGAAATTTTGACCACGCGTAGTTTGGATGACAATGCATGGTTAGCTAAGTGACATCATTCTAAATCCAATATGGCGGACGGTCCAAGATGGTGGACTGGTTATTTTTTGTGCACTGCTATGATATGGGTATCAAATGAAAGGGTTTGCTTAGAAGAATACGAAAAAAACTGGTTTAAAAGAGAATAATTAATGAATAATTTTATTATTTCTTCAATTGAAAGGCTTATTAGTACATTAAACCATATAAAACAGATATAAAGCGCTATTCCTCTCTTCTAGATATTGACTGTATCTAAAATGTTGCTGTGCCCGATAGGGTCCATAATATTAAGCGGTATGCCCCTCTCCTAGATACTGACTGGTCTAGAATGTTGCTGTGCCCGACAGGGTCCATAATTGTTTCTGTAACTTATATTTAACACAAAAAAAATAATTTGTATTTGAAAGGACTATGTATTAAATTAAAATATATATCAATACCACACGTCACTGCTTGTTAGGGGAGAGGTGGCATGATGGGGACATTTTTGTTGTATGAGTTTCATAAACGAACCGTATTGAAAGGGACGGGTAAATTTATGAAAGGGTACGTAATATCAATATAAATCACTTTATAACGTAACTAGCTGTTGCCCGCGACTTCGTCCGCGTGGTTAAGAAGATATAAAGTTTAATTATGTTTAACGCAAACTATTTTTATATTTCAGTTTACAGAAAATGCCTATCACACTAAGCATCATTTTTTAAAGCACGAATTAGGAAAAAAGATATAGAGTATCACAAAATTATTTCTTAGCATATGACTCCTACTCATAAACTCTAGACCTCCTAAATTTCAGGACAGTAGTACAAAAAGACATCCGGACTTTCATACAAACATGCGAGAGCCCTTAAACCGCCTTAATCCGGCCCTGTCGCAAAATCCGTTCTTAGCGGACGTTTACTAACTATGAACTACCTTCATGCCAAATTTCAAGATAGTAGTTAAAAAAAATGAAGCACTTTCATATAAACTTGCGAGAGCCCTTAGACCTCCTTTATCCGGCCCTGTCGCAAAATCCGTTCTTAGCTGACATCTACTAACTATAAACTACTTTCATGACAAATTTCAAGTTTGTAGCACAAAAAATGAAGGACTTTCATACAAACTTGCGCGAGCCCTCAGACCCCTAAATCCGGCCCTGTCGCAAAATTCGTTCTTAGCGGGCGTTTACTAACTATGAACTACCTCCATGCCAAATTTCAAGATAGAAGTTCAAAAATTAAGCACTTTTATATAAACTCGCGAGAGCCCTTAGACCTCCTTTATCCAGCCCTGTCGCAAAATCCGTTCTTAGCTGACATCTACTAACTGTAAACTACTTTCATGACAAATTTCAAGTTTGTAGCACAAAAAATGAAGGACTTTCATACAAACTTGCGCGAGCCCTCAGACCCCTAAATCCGGACCTGTCGCAAAATTCGTTCTTAGCGGGCGTTTACTAACTATGAACTACCTCCATGCCAAATTTCAAGATAGTAGTTCAAAAATTAAGCACATTTATATAAACTCGCGAGAGCCCTTAGACCTCCTTTATCCAGCCCTGTCGCAAAAACCGTTCTTAGCTGACATCTACTAACTGTAAACTACTTTCATGACAAATTTCAAGTTTGTAGCACAAAAAATGAAGGACTTTCATACAAACTTGCGTGAGCCCTTTGACCTCCTTTATCCGGCCCTGTCGCAAAATCCGTTCTTAGCTGACATCTACTAACTATAAACTACTTTCATGACAAATTTCAAGTTTGTAGCACAAAAAATTAAGGACTTTCATGCAAACTTGCGCGAGCCCTCAGACCCCTAAATCCGGCCCTGTCGCAAAATTCGTTCTTAGCGGGCGTTTACTAACTATGAACTACCTTCATGCCAAATTTCAAGATAGTAGTTCAAAAATTAAGCACTTTTATATAAACTCGCGAGAGCCCTTAGACCTCCTTTATCCAGCCCTGTCGCAAAATCCGTTCTTAGCTGACATCTACTAACTATAAACTACTTTCATGACAAATTTCAAGTTTGTAGCACAAAAAATGAAGGACTTTCATACAAACTTGCGCGAGCCCTCAGACCCCTAAATCCGGCCCTGTCGCAAAATTCGTTCTTAGCGGGCGTTTACTAACTATGAACTACCTCCATGCCAAATTTCAAGATAGTAGTTCAAAAATTAAGCACTTTTATATAAACTCGCGAGAGCCCTTAGACCTCCTTTATCCAGCCCTGTCGCAAAATCCGTTCTTAGCTGACATCTACTAACTGTAAACTACTTTCATGACAAATTTCAAGTTTGTAGCACAAAAAATGAAGGACTTTCATACAAACTTGCGCGAGCCCTCAGACCCCTAAATCCGGACCTGTCGCAAAATTCGTTCTTAGCGGGCGTTTACTAACTATGAACTACCTCCATGCCAAATTTCAAGATAGTAGTTCAAAAATTAAGCACATTTATATAAACTCGCGAGAGCCCTTAGACCTCCTTTATCCAGCCCTGTCGCAAAAACCGTTCTTAGCTGACATCTACTAACTGTAAACTACTTTCATGACAAATTTCAAGTTTGTAGCACAAAAAATGAAGGACTTTCATACAAACTTGCGTGAGCCCTTTGACCTCCTTTATCCGGCCCTGTCGCAAAATCCGTTCTTAGCTGACATCTACTAACTATAAACTACTTTCATGACAAATTTCAAGTTTGTAGCACAAAAAATTAAGGACTTTCATGCAAACTTGCGCGAGCCCTCAGACCCCTAAATCCGGCCCTGTCGCAAAATTCGTTCTTAGCGGGCGTTTACTAACTATGAACTACCTCCATGCCAAATTTCAAGATAGTAGTTCAAAAATTAAGCACTTTTATATAAACTCGCGAGAGCCCTTAGACCTCCTTTATCCAGCCCTGTCGCAAAATCCGTTCTTAGCTGACATCTACTAACTGTAAACTACTTTCATGACAAATTTCAAGTTTGTAGCACAAAAAATGAAGGACTTTCATACAAACTTGCGCGAGCCCTCAGACCCCTAAATCCGGACCTGTCGCAAAATTCGTTCTTAGCGGGCGTTTACTAACTATGAACTACCTCCATGCCAAATTTCAAGATAGTAGTTCAAAAATTAAGCACATTTATATAAACTCGCGAGAGCCCTTAGACCTCCTTTATCCAGCCCTGTCGCAAAAACCGTTCTTAGCTGACATCTACTAACTATAAACTACTTTCATGACAAATTTCAAGTTTGTAGCACAAAAAATTAAGGACTTTCATGCAAACTTGCGAGAGCCCTTAGACCCCTAAATCCGGTCCTGTCGCAAAATCCGTTCTTAGCGGACATTTACTAACTATAAACTACCTCCATGCCAAATTTCAAGCTTGTAGTTAAAAAAATGAAGCACTTTCATATAAACTTGCGCAAGGCCTTAGACCCCCGAAGTCCGGCCCTGTCGAAAAAGCCACTCTTAGCAGACGTCTACTAACTATAATCTACCTCTCTGCCAAATTTTAAATTAGTAACTCAAAAAATGATTGACTTTCATATAAACTTGCGAGAGACCCCATAAATCCGGCCCTGACGCAAAATCCATTCATAGCGGAAATCTACTAACTATAAACTACCTCCCTGCCAAATTTTTCATTAGTAGCTCAAAAAATGAAGGGCTTTCATACAAACTTGCAAGAGCCCTTAGACCCCCTAAATCCGGCCATGTCGCAAAATCCATTCTTGGTGGACGTCTACTATCTATAAACTACAACTCTGCCCATATTTTAAGTTAGTAGCTCAAAAAATGAAGGACTTTCATACTAACTTGCGATAGCCCTTAGACCCCCTAAATCCGGCCCTGTCGTAAAATCCGTTCTTAGCGGACGTCTACTAACTATAAACTACCTCCCTGCCAAATTTCATCTTTATACGTCAAGCAGTTTTCGATATTTCATGATAGGTGAATGAGTGACCTTTCGCTTTTATATAGATATATAAATAAGATTCTTCAAAAAAACTTTAACACCCCCTAACACGAATTTTGGGGGTAGCTTCGAAAAACTTATAATGACAACCTTTATTGTTTACTTAGGTTGATATTTGTGTCAAGTTTCAAGTTTATTAACCTAATAAGTAAGATTCTTCAAAAAAAACAATCGACTTTTGGGGGTATTTTTGAAAAACTAATAATTGCAACCTTTTGTTGCATACTTAGTTGGGTATTTATGGCAAGTTTCAATTTTATTAACCTAACAATAAGATTTTTCAAAAAAACTTTGGCACCCCCTAAATCGTCTTTTGGGGGTAGTTTCGAAAAACTAATAATAACAACCTTAATTATTATAATAAATACTAAAATAAATAAATAATTATTAATATTTATTTATTTATTTTAGTATTTGTGTAATGTTTCAAGTTTAGTTACCCATGAAATAAGATTCTGCCATACAAATTTCAATACCCCCTAAATCGACTTGAGGGGGTAGTTTCAAAAAACTAATAATGTCAATCTTTATCATGTACTTAGATTACTATATGTGACAAGTTTCAAAAATATTAGCCGAAGGAATTAGATTTTTCATACAAACTTTGCCCCCCTTTTTAACCCCCTTAGGGGTAGAATTTCGGAAAATCCCTTCTTATCGGATGCCTACATCATACAAAGAATACACCTTTTAAGTTTCAGGTCTCTACGTTCAGCGGTTTGGGCTGTGCGTTGATCCGTCAGTCAGTCATTCAGGACAAAGCATTTTATATATATAGATAATACGAGTTTAATTAAGTTTAAAAATCTATTTTGAAGTAACTTACAATCAAAAGTCTAATCTAGATTTTAATCAATTTACAGCATTTCACAAAGTATTTTTAATTTTAAATAATAAAATAATATTTTTACGGCGAGGGCGCTTTTTTGTATCCAGAGCGAAGTGAGGGATTCTTTGGTTGAATCCTGAACCTAGCGAGAGATTCAAAGTACGTCGCCCGAACCAAAAATTTATTTTGCGACCAAGTAATACACTCTACTTTTCATCACCCACTATGAGAAAATAAAAGGCGCCTCATATTTTATTGTAATATTATTATTTAATAAAAACATAGAGTAACAACTAAATTTAAATTAAATAGTATCTGTTATAGCGGTTTGAGAAACCTCCTCATCCTTGTGTCTATTATAAAAAAAGTGGACTGTATTTGAAGGGTGCTGGCAATAATAAATAAATAAAATAAAAAAGCCTATATTTCTTACAGAATCTAGGTTTACAGAATAGTGGTGTTAGTAAAAATAAAGCATAGAAGTGTAGTTATTTCTTAATTTAGTGTAAGTATGTTCTCTTTGATTGTATAAATAGATTAATACATATTTTTTTTTTTTTTTATCCTCCCATCTATTTCGGGGTCTTCCTTTCCTTCTTTTGCCTATTGGCCCTTTCCACGCTGTCACGCTTTTCGTCCATCGCTGGTCTTGGAGGCGAGCTACGTGCCCAGCCCACTTCCATTTTAGTGCAAGAGCTTGTGTTAGATCGTCTGTTGCTTTTGTGATTTTTCTTATTTTTATACATACTGCGCTCTATGCCGCGTTGGCATGTCGTAATTTTATTTTTTATGTTTTTATTGAACTTCCAGGTCTGGCAGGCATAGGTCAAGCATGGTATAAGGCAGGAATTGATAACCTTGGTCTTAAGGATGATCGGCATGTTACTCTTAAATATTTCCTTTAAGCTCCAGTATTTATTCCATGTTAGCTGTGCCCTACGTTCAACCTCCTGGTAGTTGCTTGGTATGTCGAAGCTAATTTGTTTGCCGAGGTAGATGTATTGTTCGGTATAATCAAGAGGCTCGTCGTCGGCATATATTTGTATCTTGGTGCTGTTGGTCATTATCTTAGTTTTGGAGAGGTTCATTTCTAGGCCAGCAAGCTTGTTTGCGTTATTTAATGACTCTACCATGTACAGTAATTCTGTTCCTTTCTTCTGATTTTAGCACCAAATCGTCGGCGAAACGTAGGTGGTTTAGATACGTGTTTTTTATTTGTATGCTACGTTTTTTCCAGTCAAGCTTGTTTATTATGGATTCTAATGTGGCTATAAATAATATAGGTGACAGGGGGTCCCCCTGTCTTCACAGGAAACCATGAGCCAGTTGTTTCTAGTTGAACTCTACTTTTGCTGTTATTATATATGCTTTTGATTACTTGTATATATTCGTTTTCCACATTCTGTGTTTTTAGATTTTCCCAGATGTAATTATGAGAAACTGAATCGAATGCTTTTTATAATCGATATATGCCAAGTATAGCGGTTTATTTTTCTCCTGGTACTTTTCGATAAGAAGCTCAAGTGTGTGTATATGATCGATCGTAGAGGCCCTTTCTAAATCCTGCCTGTTCTATTGGTTGACTCTAATCTAATGTAGCGCTTATATTTTTGTTGAGGATTGTGTTGTCTGTAGTTCCCTATATCATTTTGGTCTCCCTTTTTGTATAGTAAAATTATTTTTGATTCAGAGCACTGGGTGGGGGTCTCTCCAGTTACAAGCACAAAATTGAAAAGATTTGCAAAGGGTAAAGCAAGTATTGGGGCGGCTATTTTTAATGTTTCGTTTGCTATGTTGTCTGGGCCCGGGCTTTTATCTAGTTTTAGTTTTTTCAATGCCTCTATGACTTCATTTTCGGTAATCCGAGGTTTATATAAATTCTTGACTTCGCTGGTGGTACCTTGGTTCAATTAGCTGGTGTCGTTTGGCTCATTTTCGCTGTATAGTTCCCTGTAAAACTCGGTTGCTATACTGATGACGTCGCTGCTGTTGTTTTTGGTTATTGCTCCTCGTTTTAGCCCATCGATCCAAGTTTTATTTGGTTTCAGCTCTTTGTATGCCTTTTTTGCGCTACCAGCTTGGTTTAGGTATTTTTCTATAGTATTATATATATAGCTAGAGTAATCCTTCTTTATATATTTGCTAACAAGCTTGTAAAGAGCTGAAATTTCGTTTCTCATTGTTCTAGTTTTGTTTTTACTTTTTTGCAGTTCTTGTCTTCTCTTTAAAGGTTTTAGTGTACGCTCTGATAGTATTTTATGGTGTTTCTTTACGTTTTGTGTTTCTCGGGCGTTTTGTAAGCTAGTAGTGATGAGTTTAATTAAGTTGTCGTAATATTTTTGGGCCGAAGTAATATCATGTGCGAACGTTTGATCTTGCGAAATGTAGGAGTTTAGGCATTGTTTGAACTTTAAAATTTCTTCATCGCTTTTTAGTGTGGTACTTTGATAGTTAGTATACTTTGTTCTGCTTTTCTTTGATTGTGTATATGTTATTGTAGCTCTTACTGGCCTGTGGTCTGATGGGTAGTATAAATTTAATACTTCTATGTTTTGAAATATAAGAGGTCGATTTAAAAGTCAATTTCGTTTTTAAATGTCCCATCTGGTGATCGCCAGGTCCATTTATTTTTTTGGTTTCTTTTTGAAAAAAGTATTTAAAATTGATAACTTATTTTCGATAGTGAACTCAATTAATCTTTGCCCTCTCTGGTTTCTATCTCCATATCCGTGTGTTTTCATGATTAGATGTTCTTATTTTTTTGGTATCCCTATTTTCGCATTTAAGTCACCCATCAGTATGAAGTCTCTGTGTGCCACTTCTATTGCCCTATTTACTGTCGCGTAAAAGTTATCAATTTCAGCGTTGCTTGCTTTTGCTGTAGACTTGTATGATGAATAGGTGAGTTTTTTCGAATTTCAGATTTAATACTGCAACTCTTTCGGAAAGGCCGAGGTAGCTTTCTATGTTATTTTTGAGGTGGATTTTTATTATAAAGCCAATGCCATATCTACCAGGTGTGTGGCCTGTATGGCACAAGATGAAGTTTTCATGTTCTTCGATTTTGTTTCCAATGCGTCTTGTTTCAGCTAGACCTATTATGTCGTATTTAATGTCCTTAAGGGTTTCGCTCAGTTCTAATAAGCGCTCGTACGATGACAAAGTTTTGACATTATATGTCAATTTGTATAAGGTTTTAGGTGGGTTTCTTTCATCCTTTGGAGGGTTTTGGTCGTGATCTTCCACGATGACCAGCCGGTTTGGAAGATGAGTTTCGTGATCAGATAGAGGTGTTTTTATGTAGGCGCTGGGAGCCCTCTCCCAGCGCCTACATAAAAACACCTCTATGATTGGTGATTGCTATATATTATCATTATTATTTTCCTTTGGCTCTAATGCGTTATTTGGGTTTATGTTTATCAAGTAGCTCAGCATACCTGGTTTCACAGTTCCCTCCGATAAGCTGGAGCTACTTCTGCTGGCAATAGTGCGTTGAAAATAAGCGGGCAAATATTCACGAATCAATTCGGGCGATCTAGTATGGGAATGAGGGAAGTAGTACGCCTTACCTTGTGGTGATCGATGCTAGCCCACGTGTGGCGGCGAGCTGGTGTTCTTCAACTCCAAAATGGCGACGACGACTTTCTGATCATTCAGGATCCACACACTTCACACAAATGTTTTATATCCGCGAGGCGGGTTAATAGACACGGTTCACAAGGTTCTCTGCAATTAACGAATTAGATGCATCAGTCTCCAGCCATGTGGCTTGGAAAGCTGGCGGTTGGGACGCGAAGCTCGGTCACGTTGAAGATTCGGTTCGTTCTGGCGACCTGTCATCAAGGTGTACATGAAGGGAAGAGGAATGAGGAAGGAACGAGATAATTAGGATATCGATCGCCCGTGAAATCTCAAATGCGTTTGTCTATGTATTCGGTCATTGATTTATGACATACCTATATTTAAAATTTAGAGAAAAAAATCGCGTCGCAAACTAAGTAAAACTAAGGGACCTAACTATCAAGCCAGGCCTTATTGAGTTGGTAACGGACACAGACGTACAACAGGGCGGACGTAGCTACCTCTCGCAATTTTCACAGTAACAACACGGGTTGTAACGTCTTTAGAGGTATGCAATTTCTCAATAATGCCTAACGGCCATGAAAGAGGCGGAGCGTTATCAGTAATGATAACTACAAGTGTACCCTCTTGTATAGGAGGAGCAGATCTATTCTGGATCTAGCCTGAAGTTGATGTAAGTATTCTGATCGCCAGCGCTGCCAGAAAGACTGCACAACTTTGTCCAGTAGAGTATGTCTCTGAAGCAAGCTGAGCGTGTCTGCTTCAGGAGCGAGAAGGGACAACAACGGCGCCGTGTGCAAGAAATGCGCAGGGGTCAGCGCTGATGGTTCAGTAGAGTCACTACTCAAAGCAGTAAGTGGCCGCGAATTAACGAGAGCCTCAACTTGGCTAAGGACAGTTATAAGTTCCTCGTAGGAGAGTATTTGTTGACCTATAACTTTGAAAAGATGAGTTTTAACTACCTTAACCATACTTTCCCAACATCCTCCAAAATGTGGGGAAGCAGGTGGAATAAACTTCCAATCTATATGATTGAACGAAAGTTCCTCCTCAAGATGAGGACGAAAATCTTTAAGAAATTTATGAAGGTCACGTAAATAAGAACTTGCACCTACGAAACAAGTACCGTTATCGGTATATAAGCATTTAATAGGACCGCGTCGCGAACTAAATCTGTTGCCACTTCAATGTGCGTGGCACGTGTCGTCAAACACGTAAAAATGCAGAGCCAAGCCTTACGGCTCTTAACACCTCGACCACGAAATGGTGTGTACTGCAGCGGGCCTGCATAGTCACAGCCGGTGTGAGTGAACGCCTTGTCGACTTGGTTAACACGCTGGTTCGGTAGATCTGCCATAAGTGGAAGAACAGGACGCGGGTGGAATTTAAAGCAAGTGTTACAGTTGTGGATTTTTGTGGCGAATTATTCGACGTGCAGCTAAAATGCAATAATTATGCCTGAGTAAGGACATAAGCAACTCTGGACCGGCATGAAGATGTTTCTTGTGACAAAAGTCAACAAGAAGATCAACAATATGGTCATGACATGGTAGAATACAGGGGTGTTTATATTCGTAGGGTTCGTCCGAATTTGTGAGACGACCACCAACTCGTATGATGCCGTGCTCATCGAGAAACGGCTTAAGCTTATGGAGGGCTGGAGTACATGGTTTATTGTTTCTTAAATTTAGAATATCGTTACGGAAATGAACACCCTGTACAGCTCGCAGCAATTTAATTTCTGCATATTTGAGATCAGAGCTTGATACAGTACGTGCACTAGGCAGTTGTCTTAAAAACTTATAGACGTAAACAATAGCGCGCAGCAACTTAGACCATGACGAAACACGTAGTGCTAGCGCGTAAATTGGTGATTCCGTAACGTCAGCAACCACGGCATGAGCGACTGATTTCTGTTCGGGTACGCCCACATGCAGTGCATTGTGGTCGAAATTATGTTTGGGCCACTCAGATGGGTCATGAGAAATCCATGATAGTCCACTATACCACAATGAATGATGCAAGAGCTTAGCTGGTGTAACACCACGAGACAGACAATCAGCGGGGTTTTCAGTACCCGCGACGTGGTTGAAACAATTAGCGGGCATAAGCTCTATTAGCTTAGTAACCCGATTGGCAACAAAAGTTAGCCATCAGTGTGGTGAGGAATTTATCCAGGCGATCACTACTTTAGAGTCAGTAAACGCGTATACCTTATGGATGCGGTAGTGGGCCGATATTGTGTCTTGTATCTTGCGAAGCAACTTTGACAACAGTAGGGCCGCGCACAACGCCAGTCTAGTCACCGAAATGGTTTTCACAGGTGAGACTTTAGACTTCGCACTAACTAACTGCACGGAGTAGTTAGAACCAATGCATATTTGCATGTATACGACTCCGCCGTAAGCACGCTCGTTGGCTTCAGCGAAACCTATTAAATTCATGCATGGTTCGCTTAGTGCATTTATCGTCTGGTGTGGCGACGTCAAAGCGGAAACTGTCACAAGACTTGTCCTAGCGTAAACCCAGGACTTTATGCGGTAAAGACTTCTCGTACTCGATATTGGGAGAAGCCTTATGAATATCAGGAATGTGTGCGAGAACCTCTTTCGAGTTACTTTTCCATTTGACAAGGTCGAACAGGCTTCGCTTGAAGAGCTGAATAAGCTCATCACAAAGCGAAATTGCTTGCGGTATGGACATGACACTACAGGCAATGTCATCCATATATAATGCAGAAGAAGCAGTAGCAGATGCTGCAGGGAAATTATCGCCTTCATCTGCGACTAACTGGCGGACTACACGTAACGCGTGATATGGACTAGACTTAAACCCGAAGCAAACACGATTAAATTGATAAACCTTTATAGGTTCATGTTTGCTAAATCTGTAAAAGATGCGTTGAAATCTACGGTCCGATTCACGAAGACCGACATTGAGAAACATTTGGCGGCAATTAGCTGACAGGGCTATTTGAAAGAGATGAAAGCGAATTATGATATTAAATAAATGACCCTGTAGATTAGGGCCTGCATGTAGAATGTCGTTAATCGACTGTCCCGATGTAATTTGACTACTAGCGTCTAAAACCACGAGAAGTTTAGCGGAAGTCTTATCTTCGTGAACGACACCGTGATGCGGAATATAATATGTCAGATTAGAAACGTTATCATCTTTTAAAACCGGACTCAAATATCCCTTATTTATGTAGTCTCGCATGACGTCATTGTAAGCGCCGCGTAACCCTAAGGACGCATCAAGTTTGCGCTCTAAACAATGGAAATGCCTAAGTGGGGCGGCGTATGAGTCGCCTAGCAAATAAGGGTCGTCGCAAAACGGTAATGACACAATATATCTACCATTGACATCGCGAACAGTGGTAGCGCGAAAATGTTCTTCGCACTCGAGATCCTTACGGCTCTGCGAGGGCGAGGCGGAAATTTTTTCAAGCTCCCAGAATCGCTTGAGAAGCGAATCTAAACTGGGATCTTGAAGAACAGAACAACATGACGTTGTACTCGTACAGTGTGAAATATGTGCTGTAGCCACGGAACGCATAACCACATACCCCAACACAGTTTCAATAGCGGGAGGTATATTATATTGCTCGCTATGCACTATGTTAGGCAAAAGCAAGCGCGAGAATATAGCAGCACCAATCAAAACATCGATACCGATCGGCTCCGCAAACTTTGCATCTGCGAGCGGTAATGTTTTGAGATGCGCATTGATGTATTAAAAATACGAAGATACGTTACGCGCTAACATCGCGATCAGAAAACCTGGGCTCGGCGCACGTCTACATGCACCGAAACTCACACATCTGTATTCAGTGTCATCACTTGTCCCAAACCTACAGTTACCGATAGACAAGGACAAAAATAGGAGACGGCGCTGTAGTGCGAGCGAAATCGCGTTAGCTGCCGAATGTTAACCGAATGTTTACTATTATGAATGAAATGACACGTATCGTGTCTCTCACGCATGTTTGTAATATCTATCTCGCTCTCACAAATATGGCGAAGCAAACATTAAATATTATTGTAATTTTCAACAAATTAACATTTTTGACTGTACTTACGAGTGGTAAGTGATGCCGTGTGACTTATTTTTCTTCTTCGTATTATTTAAACAGTGTTTAGCTACACAAGAAGTAATTTTGATGCGTATTTATTGCAAAAAAAACACAAAAACACTGAAATTATTGAGCTGTGAGATCAACCCTGTGCCGTGCGCGACTGAGTGCCCGCTACGGGCATGCACTTAGTCTAGTAGGACCAAGCGCTGTGTCCAGTACCGTATCTTCCCTTTTTAATACATCAATGGAGATGCGTAAGTTTAGAGACATCGACGAGAGCGGTCGGCAATGTCTCCGTTATACGTTCAACAATAAGCGAAGAAACGTTGAAATTAATATCACTACTAAAACGAGAATATAATTTAATATCTACGGAACCCTTAACTGGTTTTTCCGACCCACCGATTCCTTTAACTATTAAATTAGAAGTATGAAAGTTCTTCCAAAGTCCTAGACGCTTAAAACATTCAGAAGTAATAAAATTACTTTGTGAGGTGCTATCTAGTAAACAACGTATTATGTGCGGCTTATCATTCACGTCATACATCACTACTTGATCAGTAGCGAGCAGAACGGTTGTGTCGCCGTACATCTCTCGCCGACTTCGGCGCAGCAACGCACCGAGCGTCAATCGAATGCGATCGAGCAGAGCCGGCGACAGACGTCGTACACAACGATACCTCAGATTTTGTCGTAACAGAAGGTACAGTCTGCTTAGGCGTCGGGACCAGTTCCGACTGTGACTTTGCAACATTTGATAATTGCGGGTAATTATTGAAATGTAACAATGTATGATGACGTTGATTACAAGTGCGACACTTTAATTTAGAAGAACAGTTAACCGTTTTATGTTTAATGCTCAAACAATTGACACAAGCATTGTTGTCTTTCACACATTTAAGCTATCGGAGTCAAATTATCAAAAGCGGGGCATTTAAATAAGTGTTCATGCACGTATGCTTCGCACAAACACTTGTTTGAATTATTTGACTCAGAGCAAGCTACATAAGACTGTGGATTAGGGGAGGACATTTTATTATCAAAACTACGCGATTTATTAGACCTATGTAAACTGTCAGAACTATTTGATTTATTATTATTAGATAAGGGTGGTTGAGTATTACGTAATATCCGACACTGATCATTGATGAAGGTGACAAAACTATCTAGAGTGGGAATCTTATGATTACGTTCTGTCATCTCAAAAGCGCGAATAGTTTCAGTGACAAACTTTTTTATTGCGAGGTGCAATAAAATGAAATCCAGAAGGTCAACTAATTTTAGATTCTTAAGGGAATTAATTGCGTTAATGAACTTGTCCACGAATAGCTGGTAATTCGAAACAGACGCGGGACCGGACAATTTAAGATCCAAATAGGTAGACGCGAGGACACGAATATCCTGATACCTATCAAGGAGTGCCTGGAATATGACCTGGTAATTCTCAGTACATGGTGTGACTCCCGCGAATACAGACTGTGCCTTCGGCGACAGCTTACTTATTAAATAGTACAACCTGTCTGCATCCGTCAGCGACTTGTTGTCATGAACTGTAGATTTAAAACTTGCATAAAATAATGGCCAGTTTCGTATATTACCGTCGAATGACATGAGTTCTATTGTAATATACGAAACCTTGGTCGGCAACCTTGGTCTACATGCTGAGGAATCACTCATACTGTGCCTCCCGGACGGCTTATCATCAAATTGAGACATCACACGTTTAACGGAACAATACATATCCTCCAATGAGGCGTAGGCTTGATAGCTAGGCTTCGCATCGGGATATATAGCCAGTAACCTTGCAATATAATCATCCAATAAATTATGAAAGTCCGTTCGAATATCATCTAATGTTACACAAGAGCTGAGAAAGCCTTCTATCACTGATTCGGAAGTATTAGCGACTTTAGGGCGATCATAAATTGACTTAATACGCTCGAAAAGTATATTACGCTTAGCTTCTAAAATCACCAACTGTTGATCTTCCGAAGAAGCGATTGCTTTCGCATCACGCGGCATTGTTATGTAATGTAGTTACACAAGGGCGGATTTAGGGGGGGGGGGGGGGGGCACGGGGGCACGTGCCCCCCCCAGACGGTATTTTGTGTACTGTGGAGATTCCATCAAATTACAGAGTTGTTAAAATATATGAATAAAATAACAGAAAGAAACTATTCACCACTTCACTGGAGGATGTCTTCAAGGTTCTAGACTGGAGAGGTCGATTCGCTGATGATAAAGCTGTCATGGAGGACCTAGTACAACGCTCGATGACCTCAGTAGAGCTTCCGAAAGAATGGGTCCAAAAATTAACATGGACAAACCAAGGTGATGTTGAGCGCTCATGTCGCACTCACTCCTAACAAGATCGGTGGCTAAACAGCCGAAGCCGTGGACGACCATGTCTACCTGGGACAAACGGTCCAGTTAGGCAGGTCCAATCTCGAGAAAGAGGTCAACCGTCGAATCCTACTCGGCGGGGCAGCATTCGGGAAGCTGCGCGGTTTCTTATCGTCCAACTTACCATAGTGTCTCAAGACGAACTTATGGCTCGGAGACGTGGTCGCTCACAATGGGCCTCATCGGAAAGCTTACAGTCACCCAAAGGGCAATGGAGAGGGCCAGGCTCGAGGTGTAGTTGCGGGGAACCGATCACTTTTCCGAATATATTTTAATCGAATTTCATTTTACCGAAAACTATTGACCGAAGTCTTTTTTGCTATATGCATTATTTGACATATTTTCAGATCCTCGAAGTATCATGTGGCATATGTATTATTTTACCGAACTACATAACAGCGATTTACAAAATAACTTTTTGCTTTTGGCCGAAGCCTCTTTTGAACTTTTTTCATTTGCCATATTTTCACCAAACCGAAACAACATGTTAGGGAATATTATTTAGTCACAAATATATAGCCGGTTACTTGGTAACATTTTCAATTTAAAATTGAAATAGTGTCATAAAAGTTAATATGTTGTGCTACAAAATTTAGTAACAAAAACGAATCGCTGCAAAATCGACTTCACGCAGTCTTGTCTGTGTTGACGTATTTTCATGCAAATGATTTATTAATAGCTGTCATGCATTAGACATTTTTATTTATTAATTATTTCAAAGAATTTGTTTAAGAGCGAGCGAAGCGAGTTCGGGAATTTTTAGGTTCGAAGGGGAAGACGGGAGGTGAAGTGAGGGAGCAAAGCGAGCGAACTTAGCTCCCGTCATCTCCTTCGTGTTAGGTTACTTTAGACAGAATTAGCATAACTTTTTTCAGGTCGCTGTTTTAAACATTTGTATTGGCCAACTGTTTCTCTCACACTTATTATTTTGATATGCGTTTAAATATAAATATTTCGGACAAATGTTATTTCGGTTAAGTGTAACTTCGGTAAAAAGTTTATCGACCAAGTAAAACGCTGGAGTAACGAAAATAATCGAATTGATAATAGGTCAACTGAGACAGTGGCAGACGTGACTTCAATGAAGTAAAAACAAAACGAAACGATAATAGTTGAAAAGTTTTAGGTGAAATGAAATTCGGTCAAATTTTGTTCGAACTTATGATAGGTAACCGTCCTTGCGTGATTGAATCAGAAATGTAGAGATCTGCAAGAGAACCAGGGTTACCGACATAGCCCGAAGAATTGCCACACTTAATTGGCACTTGGCCTCCCACCAGGTGGATCGAAAACCTGGTGAAGGTTGCGGGCATCCGCTGGATGCGGGACGCACGGGACCGATCAATGTGGCGACGCTTGGGGGAGGCCTACGTCCAGCAGTGGAAATCTTTCGGCTGATATGATAATAACACAAGACGCCATTGGAATCTTTTGCGACCTCTCGAAAGCGTTCGATTGCGTTAACCATGAGACACTATTGTTGAAATTCGAGCACTATGGGGTTAGACATACGGCCCTTGAACTACTTAAATCTTATTTGAAAGCCAGACAATTTAAAGTTCAGGTAAACGGCGTAAACTCTCTAGGGTCTGAAATGACAATGGGCGTTCCTCAAGGCTCTATATTGGGTCCATTCCTCTTTTTAGTTTACATAAACGATTTGCCCCAATTATTACAAAATCAACCGAAGATCGTGTTATTTGCTGATGACACATCTTTGATATTTAAAATAGATCGGCGGTCACAAAATCTTGATGACGTGAACAAGTCTATTCATCAGGTCCAAACTTGGTTCACGGCAAACAATTTGGTACTAAATGAAAAAAAAACCAAATGTATTAGATTTACATTGCCGAATGTCAATAGTAGCGAATGCGACATCATATTGAATGGGGAAAAGCTGGACTATGTTAATCAAACAGTTTTCCTGGGAATCACTCTGGACGATAAATTGCAATGGGGGCCTCACATAACATCTCTTGCGGGTCGGCTGAGCTCGGCCGCGTATGCTGTTGGAAAGATAAAACAGTTGACGGATGTGGAGACCGCGCGTTTGGTCTATTTTAGTTACTTTCACAGCATTATGTCATACGGTATTTTACTGTGGGGTCGGGCGGCTGACATTGAATCAATATTTATATTGCAAAAGAGAGCTGTGAGAGCCATTTATAAGTTAAGTCATCGAGAATCTCTTAGGGAGCTATTTAAAAAGATTAATATTATGACAGTTTTTTGCCAATTCATTTATGAAAATATTATGTATGTAAGTAAAAATTTAAATCTCTTTAGTAAAATTAGGCAACGGGCGAGGGCGCGGGCGGGGTGGCGACGCTTGGGGGAGGCCTATGTCCAGCAGTGGACGTCTTTCGGCTGATATGATGATGATGATGATGATGAGTAAAATTAGTGATAGACACAATTGTAATACTAGAAATAAAGATAAGTTAGATCAGCCATCTTATAGATTAGCGAAAGTACACACATCTTTCATGGGGTACTGTGTTAAATTCTATAAGAAAATACCTTGTGAGATATTAAAACTTATTGAAAGAAAATTTAAAACAATAATTAAAAGCACACTTTGTAAACAAGCATATTACAAATTAGATGATTATATTCAAGATAAGAATGCTTGGAAACTTGCTGGTCCTGCTCCGTAGGACAATCTTTAGTGTAGAAACTATCAAAATGGTTAATTTGTGTACGGTATATTCATAATTATTATAGTAACGCTTTATTTTCTTCTCTATTTGTTTAAAAAATTGACTCGCACACTGTTCCGTTGTTGTTGAATTAGGTAATTTACCTATGTTTACAATATTTGTAAGTATGTGAGAACCATGTCCCTATTTATCAAGTGAAGGAATTTACCTGTTAGTGCTTGTAATACTTTATACTTAGTACTTGTTTTTATATTTAGTATAGTAGTGCTGGGTGCATCGTTCTCACGTATAAGAATTTATTAATGTATGTACTATTTATGTTAATATTGTAAAAAGCCTTTATTTTTACAAAAGAGTAAGTATGGAGTTTCTTTTGCATTCTTCTCCATATCAACCTACTTTTCCGAATGCACGGTAGAATAATTTTTTTATAACATGTAAATTTTTTAACGTTCAAAAGTGCCGCATAATGGCCTAGTTGAAATAAATACATTTGATTTGATTTGATAATGAACAGAAAGAACATGAGTGAAACTCTTGTCTTTCATAACCCTTCCTGTACATACTTGAACTTGTAGAAATAAACTTGAAGTGTGATACTTCAAGTTTATTTCTGACAGATATTGTTGATTTTTTTGCCTGTCCGTCCCTTGTTCCCCTCCCAGAAAAAAATCCTGGATCCGCCCTTGTAGTTACAAATAACCACACAGACAAAACAATGTTCGGTTATTATTTAAACAAACAACTATATGTAGAAAAGTAATACTACTGAGTGTGAGTGTACTGTGACAACAGGTTTCGCAATATTTGCGCAACAACGAATTAAGTTTTTTCTTAGTACCCACTAACCAAAGTATTAGATTGTACAAAATGTTAATAGCATTACCATCCTAGACAGTTTTATTATTAAGGTTACACTAGTCGAAAATTCTTCCATACAAACGTAGTCTGGGTTTTACTCCACTGTTTGACGATGTACGTTCAAAATAAAAATTATATCAATTTGTCTCATCATTATCTAGCCCTGTATGGAAGCAAAAAAGTAAAAAAGAAATTTACTTGAAAGTTATGAGCTTCGAAGGTTCCATATTTCAACACAAATTTTAACGCATCTTTGGGCGCAAATAAGTACCATAAGGAAAAAGAAAATTGAAAAACGGGCTCCATACTGGGATAGATTAGTAGTTCAACAATGCAAATAATTTTATTTTGAACAGATACATTCAGTCGTTTTTTCATGATATCCAGACTCCCATAAAATTTCGCGCGCTCGTTTTCGTTCTAAATCATCATCCATTTCGCTACAAATTTCCTCCCCGGTCAGTGGGGCGGAGAGTTAGCGCGTGCGGCGCATATACACCTACACACACACACGGTCACTAGTTTAGCTACCGCCCGGCGCCCGCGCCCCGCTGCCCCATAGGGGCCTCTAATCTCTATCGTCTGCTTCATACGTCACCGTAATTACGCGCGTGCTGTGTATGTTATTGATATTGTGATATCGACGATAACGTATTCGTATAATATTTTATAACATTGACCCCTGGCTTGAACTTTGGATTCCGATATTCCTTTATGTTTTGTTGTTTTGTGTTGATTATTTTGAATTGGTCCGAAATTTTACTGACCCTGGCGTTGGACTTTGGATTCTGATTTCATACTGATTTACATGGCGTTTGAATTTGAACTTGTTGCGTCAGTGAAGTGAATTGAAGTAATCTTCAGCAGTTCAAGTAACAATGGGTAAGTTGAATCTTTTATCGAATTTAGTTTGTACAATTCATGACGCTTGACATGACTTTTATACCTAAATAAACACAGACTTGTGAGTCTAATGTTTCACGCGCATTTATAAAATTTTAAAATTACAAACTGCCTATCTTTATCTATAATTAGAAAATCTTTTTTAAAAATACTACCGACTTACAAATAAAAACACTACAAAGTGAAAATTAACTCTGTTCTTGTTTTTGTTTATTCGTTTTTTATTTTTTACTTTTTAGTTGTGGTACATAAAGAGCAAGTTCAATAAGGTACCTATAATCTGAGCCTAAAATGCCCAAATTTATGCCTGAATAGATTACCTGAATACCTAACATAAAACTAACATAACCGGTGCAATGAGAGTGTACCTTCCAGGGTGAACTGTACATATCTGCGTACCCCTTTAGAGCGTACCGGCTTGACGTTATGTTATCTGAACTTGGATAGGCATATATTATATTATATTATACATTTAATTATAATTGAATATCTGTTAAAGTGATGTAAATCTTCATTGTGATAATTTTAATCTGTAATAGGGATAATTCCAACAAGGGAAATAAACAATAATAATAAATTAAAAAAAAAATGTATTATTTAAATTAATTAATAATTATAATTTGGATAGTGTAAATAATATAGAATGTAAGAAATCTGTTTGTGTGAATGATGTTTAATGTATAGATGTAAAATTTGAAAATCATTAATTTAATAATAATAATTTTATCTAAAATATTTGCACGCCATGAGAAATGGCAGACATGTCGTGTGCCACTGTTATTTAAGATCTTGCATGCATGTATTATTTTAATTCTGTATGTATACACATGTTTGAGCAAATAAAATTTCTTATCTTATCTTATCTTATCAATAGGCCTAAACAATAAACAGTTTTGCGATCGCAGCAATCCCGAGAGATTTGCCGTTGTTTATTGAAGAGTTCTGTTTGTATATATTTGTTCACATACATAGAATTATGTATATTAGGATATTAGATTCCAATTAGATTAGGTATTTTAAGATTTTCGATAGTCGTGCCTACTTATATTGAAAGTTCATTATTATGTAGGTACCTATCTGTTATATCGGCTCGGCTTAAGCGGCGGACAAACACAAAAGGAAGCTATTTTTTAACCGACTTCAAAAAGGAGGAGGTTCTCAATTTTACTGTATTTTGTTTATGTGTCTTACCTCAATACTTTTTTAATGTGAACCGATTTTGATGATTCTTTTTAGGGTTCCGTACCCGAAGGGTAAAAACGGGACCCTATTACTGAGACTTCGCGGTCCGTCTGTCTGTCTGCCACCAGGCTGTATCTCATGAACCGTGATAGCTAAACCGGTGAAATTTTCACAAATGATGTATTTCTTTTGCCGCTATAACAAAAAATACTTACTACAAACAGAATAAAATAAATATATAAGTGGGGCTCCCATACAACAAACGTGGTGTTTTTTGCGATAATGGTACGGAACCCTTCATGCGCGAGTCCGACTCGCACTTGGTCGGTTTTTTATTTGTATACCTACTATGCGCGCCGACACTCACAAGCTCCGCTCAGCCACCCGAAGCTATAATATTGTATTGTGATAACAAAGAGAATATTTCAAACTGCTATTGTAAACAAACAATCAATAAAGAATTTACAAAATAACATTATTTTTTATTTGATGAACCTAAGTACCTAGAAAACAAGTCTCACATAAAAGTGGCGCTGTCGAAAAAGCAGTTATCCTGACTCTGGCTGCTATGAAATGTTTACTTACGGGGAGGCGCCTGTAGGTTATAGCTAACTAGCTAAGGTAAGTAAATACCTATTTAACACACATTGTAATATTTGCACAACCTGCAATAAAATACAAAAACATAAAGACATGACCTACACCCGTGCGCATAGAGTCTAGCTTTCCGCACGCGCTGGTACGATACCTACAGTCAACGAAGCCCTGGCGCCCGCTCTGCCAACGTAAAATCTACCGACTTGACGCTCGAACACTTTTCATTCTTATAACTAAGGGCATAAGGTTCAATAAGCGCGCAAGCGGCTCGCGCTGCTCTGTCGTCGCCGCCGCCAAAAATAATTTAAAAGTAAAATCAATAACATTACTTGTCGATAATAACAATATCTATGTAAATTCACATTTTCGCAAGAGATCTTATTGTCAAGTTGGCAAAGTCGCGGGTAAGTAGGTATAGGTGCATAACAACAAGTAAATTGAGTGCCTTCTAATTACGTTACACACAGTAATAATCCAAAGTTCTAACTCCTATTTTATGTTTATGTTGTCAATGAATTGCATACGCGCCACCGGCGGCGGCGATGACACCGCAACCTCACACAAGTATATTATAGTAATCTTTGCACACACACCGCTGTCGGCGCTCTTCAATGAAATTGCGCATGTATGCGTCACACAGCGTTATGAGTGTGTATACGTATACGATCTAGCTTCTTACTGCTCATCACAGCGTCTATCTCTTTCGTGCGTGATGTCGGATGAGATAGCAAATATTTTCACTCCGCCGCCAAATAGTTCGTGCCGTTGACTAGTGTAACCTTAAGTTGGAATATTGTTTATGATAAATAAGTAGGTATAAATATGCAACTTACAGCCCGCAATCGTCAAAACGTATTCGGTAAAGCTATGATATTTATAATGCGTAGGTACCTACAAGTAGTACACCCATTTTATTTTTCTCTTATAGAATGAATGTCTACCCCGCGGTATTCGGAAAGTAACTTATTCCTATCAATTTATAATTGGAGGTAGGTGATTCCTATAAGGGCGGTTAAACTAAAAGGCGCTTAATATTTGGAAATTTTCAATACGACAAGTTAGTTTTAAATAGGAATTATTTTTAATAATAGTAGGTACGTTATTACGTACCTGCTATAGCGGCGTTGATGGAACCACGTATTGGGTTTACAACTTAATTATGTGGGTAGGCGGCTAGGTGCCACGACCCTAGTAGGCATTTATAATTATTATTATTAATACATTTATTTCAGATGTCAAATCCATATACAAATAATAGATTCCTACGTAAGAAATAAAGGGAAATGGATATATTATAGTAATATATCCGGCTCGAAGGACCAAAAATGTTATAGTGGTTTGAGAAACCTCTTCATCCTTGTGTCTATTATAAAAAAGTGGACTGTATTTGAAGGGTGCTGGCAATAGTGCGTTGAAAATAAGCGGGAAAATATTCACGGATCAATTCGGGCGATATAGTATGGGAATGAGGGAAGTAGTACGCCTTACCTTGTGGTGATCGATGCTAGCCCAAGTGTGGTGGCCAGCTGGTGTTCTTCAACTCCAAAATGGCGACGACGACTCTCTGATCATTCAGGACCCACACACTTCACACAAATGTTTTATATCCGCGAGGCGGGTTAATAGACACGGTTCACAAGGTTCTCAGCAATCTAACTAATTAGATGCATCAGTCTCCAGCCATGTGGCTTGAAAGCTGGCGGTTAAGACACGAAGCCCGGTCACGTTGAAGATTCGGTTCGCTCTGGCGAACTGTCATCAAGGCGTACATGAAGGGAAAAGGAATGAGGAAGGAACGAGATAATTAGGATATCGATCGCCCGCGAAATCTCAAATGCGTTTGTCTATGTATTCGGTCATTGATTTATGACATTTACAAGAGATGGCGCTAACAGTATCTAATAATAAAACAACTAAAAACTTATATTTACATTTGAGACGCTTCGTTATATATATATGAACTAAATGTTTTTGAGAAATCAAACCCTAATTATTATAAGACTGCTTTTAAAAGCTACTATAGACAATTACGTGATAAAAAAAGATTAGACATTGAAATACCATATGGGAAAACAGCACTAATCAATAAAAGTATTCTTGTTATGTCATCATTGACTTACAACAAATTGCCTGACGATGTCAAAAAGTTACCTGTACATCAATTTAAGTCGAAGCTGCACAAATTCCTAGTTAATAAATGTTATTACATTATCAAGGACTACCTACAGGATAAAAATATAGATAGAGACATATATTGCGAGTAGTTTATTGACATTGAATAATATGACATTAAAAATAATTTGACAGCTCTTTAATTTATTTGATTAATAAGTTTATGACATGTAATTTAATTTATCTGACATTTTTTATTTTATTTCACTTTTGACATTTGTAGTATTTTGAATTTATTTTATTTTATTTTGTGAGTGCAATTATTTTGTAATGTTGTTTTAATAATTATTTAATAAATATGTCAACAATATAAATATTTGCACACCTTATTAGGTAATGATACAGTGTACTTTGTTATATCTATTTGTAACATCTTCTTACCTGTATTATGCAAATAAACAATTTGATTTGATTTGATTTGAGATATTTTCGCATTTATGAAAATTTTTTGTTACAGTTTTATACTTTTATTGGGATTAGAGATTGTTGTGAATTTTATATGCTGCGTGTTATAATGCTCGAATCTGGCTCATTTTGAGGAAAATGTGACGGTGAATCTCGTTGTTTGGATGTAGATGGGCGCAGCGACAGTGGCATGGATGGATTAACTGAAGGTTGCAATTTAATGTTTTCCACGATGCGTTCACATGTTTTCGTCTTGTTCTCAATGGAATCTTCTATATACCCTTCTGCTACAGCACTCGACTTCCATCCTCCATGTCGCTTGAGAACAGTTAAGTCCGCTCCAGAATCTGCCAAAAGGGTAGCAGAAGTACGACGAAAACTATGTCATGTATACAGCTTGATATCTGGTCACTTCAAATAAGTAGCGATTTCTTGTGGCATGTTAGAAATTTATTTTTTCCCATATTTTGTTTGAATCAGCGGTTTCAAAATAAAAATCAAAATCAAGGTATTTATTTCAAATAAACTTTAGAAGTACTTTTGAATTGTCAAACAAAAAATTAATAAAAAGATGACTCTAGTTGCAAATTCGCAAGCGTCTGTAGGTCTCAATGGAGAAGAATTTGTAAGAAACTCCGCGGACACTCTTTCCATCAGTTTGAATTACAAGTTTTTGGTTACATCATTATTGTTGAAAAAATACATATATATGTGGAATGAGTTAATGAGTGTAACGAACGTATCGATACGTTCTACGGATACGTTCAGTATTGGAGTGCAAGGGACAGAGAGAGAATGGGACGATGGCGAGCTGCACAGACTACTTAGAGATACTACCGGCGAGCTGTAAAAGGAACGACGAAGGAGACGGACGTGTCATGTTTTTTTATAAAGATGTATTTGAGTTTACTAAAATAAACTAGTTTCCAAGCGAATTACTATCTAATTTCACCACTCGATCCCACATATATGAGAACGATTTAAAAAGACGTGTACGTAATAGCGTCTAGACTCTAGACTCTAGAGTAACAAATAATATAAAAAAGCACTTTAACAGGCCGAAACAGCTAAGTTATGACAAATCCCAACTGATGGCGCCCGTTCACGAACATGACGCATGGGTCGGCACCACTCAGCTCAACCATCATGAAGGAAACCGAATGATCCAACACATGTGCCACCATCAGAGAGAAATTAGAGAGAGCATGACACACTCAACTGCACACAGAAGTCAACGAACGACACATAGGTACAGTGAATGGTAGATTTATCTACAGTCGGAACATAGTACTCACACATGTACTGTGAAATTATATAATACTAAAAGAAATTGAGTTTATACAATACAAAAATTTTCATACAGTCTAGTCTTTTCTGCCCATCACTAATTGTTCTTGCGCCCTAATGGCTGCGGAGCAGGACCAGCAATGAGCCAAGCATTTTTATCAGCGATGTAATCCCCCAACTTAAAATATGCTTGCCTGCATAGTGTGCGTTTTATAAAAGTTTTAAATTTCGTCTCATTTAGTTGTAGAATGTGGGGAGGAATTTTATTGTAACATTTTATACAGTACCCCATACCAGATAATGCTACTTTAGCCAGCCTGAAACCTGGTTGAATTAGTTGGTCCCTATTTCTAGTAACATAATTATTTGTTTGGTCTTCATATCAGCAGGACGCAGGTCCAGGTATTTCTGTACAATAGTTTTGTATTCTCCTCGGATTACGAAAGATCGGTTATTTTTTGTTTTTGTGTCTGTCAGCTTTACTAACAGTAAATCATCAGAGTGATTTTCGACATCATCAACAGTTATTTTTAAAAGTTCATTGCCACGACAAGCTCCATGTACTCCGAAAATTAAAGCCACCTGTAACAAAACCGAATGTGAATAAGACAAGTTTCTATCGAAGTACAGGGGGATGACCATAAGCTCTTAGAGTAAGGTTATTTTGAGTGTGTGTAAGGGACAGATGTATACGACTTGTATACATCTGTCACTTATTCGATCTCAAAATAACCTTACTCTAGAGCTTATGGTCACCCCCCAGGTTAGAATAAAATGCGCATTTTAAAACACTATGGTTATACTTTACTAATCCACCATATACATAGTTACTTACTTTTACGGCAAGAAGGACTTTGTTGGGTGCCTCATTAAGGAAAGTTTCCACGTTTTTGACTGAGAACACTTTGGATTTTTAAGGTTAAACATAAATATTAAAAAAAAAAATATTCGAAATTAATAGCGTATCTGAAGAGGATCTTCAGATACGCTATTAATTTCGAATATTTTTTTTTTAATATTTAATAGTGTTGCGCTTGACCACTATCTCATCTGTTGGTAAGCGATGATGTGGTCGACGGTGAGACACGCGGACTTTCATGTGTCCAGTTTTACGTCGTTATTAGAAGTGACTGTTGATTTTAGCATTGAGTAGGTACTCCAAAGAGTGGAAGGTTGTTTAGTTTTGACTAAGTACTGAAAGTAGGCCAAAACACAGATTTTGAAAAAATCTTGGCGCCTCTTGCATTTCTCCATTCAATAAAAAAAGGCTTTAAATGATAATGATAAATGATTTTATTTCTGTAAGTTGGTTTGTACAAACACTTTTACATCATCATATTTTTTAAAACTAGATGAGGTCGGCGATTCCTGTCTGATTACTCTGAGAAGAAAGGCCAAAACAAACTCAGGGGTAACAGTCTCTTTTAAAGTCCAGACAAAGTCTTGGTTAGATCATGTGAAGACCATGTAGACTGATGTCTGAAATGGTCTTTTGAGGAATGAACCAGATTGAGTGAACCTGTCCAATCAGTGTACGCATTTGTCAATAACCGTGCACATAAATTTAAGGAGCTCAACGAATTGATGAACAAAACCAAAGAAAGGACATTCGGGTCGGCGGCATAAACTACTCAAACTGCCAGACCATGATTAAAAACTTACTAAGATAAATTAAAGTGAAAATCAAAAAATAAAGAATGATCCACATAGTCTTCACATTCACAATAATTAAAATAAAATAATATAATACTTTAAAAAGTAAATATTCTTGTCAGTGCAAGAAAACCGGCCAAATGCTAGTCGGACTCGCGCCCGAAGGGTTCCGTATCATTATCGCAGAAAACGGCAAAAAATGACATTTATTGTATGGGAGCCCTACTTAAATATTTATTTTATTCTGTTTTTAGTATTTTTTGTTATAGTGGCAACAGAAATATGATGGCGGATGATACATCTGCAAACAACACTATATCATGGTTATCCTTTATGAGGTAAGGCAAGTCATTAATATAAATAAGAAACAAATAAGGACCAAGAATTGAGCCCTGCGGGGTTCCCATTGTTACTATAGATCCGGGAGATCTTTTTCCATTAACCTCAACGCTCTGAATCCTATTACTCAAGTATGAAGTAAGAAGATCCAGAGCGCTGTTCCAGAACCCGTAGTTTCCTGATTAGCGTTTCACGACGAACACAATCAAATGCCTTGGACAAATCACAAAATATTCCCAAGGCATCGCACTTCCCATGCATTATAAATATGTCCTAAAAACTAAACACATCAGTAGTTGAACGACCCCTTGTAAAACCGAATTTGATTATGTTTGCTATGTAATAATTTATGTTTCTTACAAAATCTTTGCAATTGCTCTAAAATTAATTTCTCAGATATTTTACTAAACGTAGGTAGTACTGAAATAGGTCTATAATTTGTAGGGTCTGAAATACTACCTGATTTAAACAAAGGTATTATTTAACTTATTTACTATTTTTCATTAGGTCAGGAAACTCCCCACTGTCGATACAATTATTAAAGATAATAGCTAAACTAGGTTTAGGCTAAAATATATTTCTCCCGGGATTTTGCAGGTAATAGATTATCCATCACATTTCTTGCGTCAGTTCTAATACTTTCAGGAGTTAATCCTATACTTTCACTGTCACTTGAAGAACTGACTGACTTAAGATCCTATGGCCTCTAGCTAGGGCAGAGGGCTTCCACAGTACTCCTCCATCGAGACCGATCTTGAGCTTCGCGCTTCACCTCGCTCCACGCCATTCCGATACTCGTCGCTTCAGCCAATACGGTGCGTTGCCATGTTTGACGGGGATGGCCTCGCTTCCTTTTTGCTTGAGGATTGCAATCCAAAGCCTGTTTAGGAATGTGATCGGCATCTCTCCGGAGCGTGTGACCAATCCGACACCATTTACGCCGCTTGATCTGGCGGTCGATCGGGGTCTCGTGACATCTCTCCAACAGCTCTACATTAGAGATGGTCTCGGGCCAGTAAATTCCGAGGATGCGACGAAGACATCGGTTGACGAAGACCTAGATATGGCGTGAGATGTCCTTTGTTACCTTCCAAGTTTCGCACCCGTAGAGCAGCACGGATTTGACATTGGACCCGAAGATTTAGAGTTTAACCCTTCGGGTCAGTTTCCGTGATTGCCACATAGGTCTCAGCCGTGCGAAGGTAGCTCGCGCTTTGGCGATCCGTGAAGTGATATCCTCTTCAGTTCCTCCAGTCTCTGACACGACACTCCCGAGGTACGTGAATTTGTGGACGCGTTCCACAACCTCTGTGCCGATTAATATTGGAGAAGAATTCCTCACACCTGTTTGCATCTCTTGGGTCTTCCGAATGTTAATTTTGAGTCCAGTTTTTCCGCCTCCTGGCGTAGGTCGTTCAGTTTCGATTGCATGTCGGCGTGTGTATGACTCAGCAGGCAAAGATCATCAGCATAGTCCAGGTCTTCCAAGACGTTGGTCAATCCCCACTCAACCCCGCGACGTCTGCTATCGTAAATGCGCTACATGATTCCGTCGAGGACGATTATAAAAAGGAGGGGCGAAAGAAGACAGCCCTGGTGGACCCCAGCATGCACTGCGATGTCCTCCGAAATTAGGCCTTCATGAGTCACCTTGCAGGAATATTTCCTATAAATGCTCTCCAATAGGCGGACTATTTTTGGCGGCACTCCAATTTCCAAAATGTGTGTCATGTCTCGGGACCAGATGCTGGACCACCAAAACGTATCAAAGGCCTTTTCGAAGTCGAGAAAAGTAAGATAAATTTCCCTTTGCCATTCTGTTGCCTGCTCGAGAATGATACTGATGCTTTTTTTTTTCAGCTATGCTCCTCATGGAGAAGATCTGATCCATACAGCCCATTCCCTCTCTAAATCCTGCTTGCACGTCCCATAATTGTTCATCCGTCACTTTTACCACTCTATTTATTAAAACTTTCGCATATCATTTGCCGACAACACTCAAAAGACTAATGTCGCGGTAGTTTTTACACTCCTGCTGTGAGCTTTTTCCCTTATATAGTGGTACGATTACAGCCTTGCACCAGTAAACCGGCACGCTGGCATAACTCCAACACATATTAAAGAGCCGGCACAACAGGCTTGCTAACACCCCGTCACCGCCCTTCAGCATTTCAACAGATACTCGGTCATACCCTGCAGCTTTACAAATCTTCATCCCACTCAGTGCTTTTATAATCTCATCCATTTCTTGTCAGTTGCTTTTAGTATTTCCATTGTAATCTATAAACAGAGTGTTTTAAAACGTGTACGAATTGTAAAAAAAACAATATATCACGGGAATTTAACTCAAAAAAATATGTTTGTTAGATTCAGTTCGGTGTTGAAAATATAGTATTTTTTATTATTTTTTCAACAGAATAAATTACGCCGGCTCGAAATATAGTACAATACTATATATTATAGTACGGTTGGCTCTAGTTGATAAGATCATCTTGATAAGCTAAAGCAATAGGTTCACACTACTAATTTGCACTATGCACATTTCGTCATAAATGCATAATTCCTCATAGGTTCTAATTAGAAAAAAAAAAGTCATATTCAACGCTCATAGCACGGTAATGACATCTAACATGTAGTTTCCTAGGCTAGGCTAACTACTTACTTATGTGCTTATATATATTATTGAATTAGACGAAATATCATTATGAAATGATTACCTATGAGAGTAATAAATGTTAGGTACCCTACCTAGTAAGATTTAAAATAAGTATATTAAAAAATATAATATTTACCTCAGATAAGAGAAAAGAATCTAAGATATTTACAATCACAAAACTAGATAGAAACTCAAGTAGACAGAGGCGGGCAGCCCTAACGCGTGTTTACGCGACGCGCGCTTCTAGGCACTTATTTCAAGGACAGGGCCGAGTCAGAATACTGTTATCATTACCGTGCTCATAGTAAACAAAATAAGATGCTGCTACTACGAATGTTGCAGGCGTGACGGAGGTACGTATAAATGCGCAGGCACCGCGCTCCCAGCACGACAGTCCGCCGAACCTGCGCTAAACAACGCGTGCGCACCCGAAAACATCAAACAAAAATCATTACCTAAAAAATCTTATTCTCTGACAAATCTTACCACCATGGAAAACCCCGCCCTTTACGGAAAATACAACAGTTATCCGAAAAGAGATGCACAGATCTGCTTAGAACAATACGCGTCAAAAATTAAGTGGAAGAAAAGCAACAACAATATCTTAGACATAGGCTGCGGAGATGGCAGCGTCACCAACATGTTGAAGACTTTCATCCCTACCCACTTCAAGCTGCTCGGCGTTGATATCAGCGAGAAGATGGTGAACTTCGCCAATGATCATTATTGCAATGAGAAGACTTCCTTCACGGTCCTCGATATAGCGGGTGATCTGCCTGAAGGGATGAAGGGAACATTTGATTACGTGTTTTCCTTCTACGCTCTACACTTGGTCATAGATCAACAGTGAGTATTTTGCTATAATTTTCTTATTAGTAAATATTTGCACAAAACTATTCAGATACTCAAACACACAACTCAACTCAATACTCTACTACTCAATCAACAACTACTCAACAACAATACTCTAATACTCTTCAATTATATAAAAAAAAAACTGAATTTTGTGTGGGAAATGACATCATTGTTTTGATTTGGCATTTCTCTTTTTGTTCCACTCTTCGGTGTTTTTAGATCATTACTCCTTGACCCTGAACTATTTAATTACATATTATTCCTTAGTATGAATGGTTTTGTCGTTATGAGTGTTATGATGCAAGTAGTTATAGGTATCTATATTTTAAGCTGTGACTAAAGTGCGTTCAAGCAAATGATACTCTTTAAGTACACACACAGTAGGTAGTTCCGTTTAAAATAAATAGTATAGTAGTTTACACTCCATAGTTTACGTCTCACAGACGCACGCCATTACGGGCATTTCTTTGTACATATTTCCGAAATGTTGATCATGTAACTTATATACGAGTAGCATTATACCTATTTTAATACAGTCCACTATTTTATTATGAAATACCAATTGAGCCCTTTCAGTGGTCATCCATTGCGCATAAATAAATACCAGTTTTGCTGATATTAACGCCGTCAACAACATTGATCGTCATGTTCACCTGTGCGGTTTTGACCGCTCGCGAGCACCACGCGGTACGACAAAGAAGAAAAGAACATAGAAGGCGTTTCCGAGGCAGCGTGCATAGTAAACGTGGGAGCTGAGCTGATGACAATCTTTGGGAGTATAATACTGTATTTGAGTGGGTCCACTCCAATTAGTTTTATTTTTCTGCTTTCAAAATCATTTTTCATCTTCCTATTTTTCAGTGTTTAGACAGTGTCTCAACAATAGTGCTTTCATAGTGCTTAACAAACGGTGCTCCAGCACTGTTTGTTAAATTACGCATATTTTGTATCGAAAACGCTCGATCATTATCTAATTCGCACTGCGATAACAAGTGTTGAGTCGTCCTTGAATCTGATTCTCGATCTCTATCACTAACGTATAGCTGATTGCAGTTTTCTTATCTATTGAGTACATCAGTGCGTCCAGCTGTTATTTAACTTTACAATGGCAGATAACTTAAAAACATTGATAAAAAACGTAGTTCAATAAATCGAACCTTACTATTCACAGCAACTATTTAAATTTAGTAAAAAGTAGTGCCGCAATATCTGAATTGCAACCTTTAGATTTAGTGGAGCGTTTTAATAAATTTGAAACCTTACACACCGAATTTGATGCCTTACAGACACACATTGAAGTGATAGTAGTATCCGACGACAACGAATCGACTTTGACCGCCAGTTTTTATCTTTGTGGCACTCACTCGCAGCCTGCTCGGTGTCTCGGCCACCGGTGCTGCGTCGGAGGTGGGCTTCAAAGATGCTAACTCAGCTGCACATGTTTCATTCAGGAATTATTTTGTTCGTTTATCTAAAATAGATTTGTCACATTTCGATGGGAACTACCAATGCTGGCTTGAGCTTAGGGATACTTTTGGGTCATTGATTCACGAAAATTCTAGCATAACATAGATATGACATCTACAAGTTTCACTACCTGCAAGCTTCACTCCAGGAGAATGCAGCTTTAATAAAAAAAAATACATTGACTTTAAAGTTGACCATTATAATCTAGCATGGGACCAGTTGTGCGATCGTTACAATAACAACCGACTTCTAGAGAAAAATCATTTACAAGCTTTATTTGATGTTGAACCCATTACAAAAGAATCAAGTGTTTACATTAGAAACCTTGTTGATGTTATTAATAAAAATATAATTGCTCTAACTTTATTAAAAAGGCCCACTAAATATTGGGATAATAATATTATTTCATTTATGGTTAAAAAATTAGATTTAACCATAAGTCGCGACTGGGAAGAGCATAGAAATAATACTTATAAAGTAAGATCTTTAACACAATTTTGTTCTTTTTTTGAGACAAATCTTAGTTCTTCTCAAACGAATGCTATAATCGCCTTAAATAATATCATTCAAATAAAACCGATTCTAAGCATACAACAAATAAAAAATAAAAAAATATAAATAAAAACAGTAAACGTCCACTTTGCACCCAAGAACACGTTATTTAAATGTGAATCTTTTAGAATTTTTTCAATAGAAAATCGTATACGAAAGGCAACTCAATTTAATGTTTGTATTAATTGCTTAAGCTTCGGACATAATTCTACAAAATGTAGATTTTCACATTACAAATATTGCTAAACAAAGCATAATACGCTTATGCATAGGAAAGTAACGAGCCCAAACTTGCTTCCAATCCATTGCCTTCTACCACGCCTTCTACACTGCCTTCTGCTTCACCTTCTTCAAATGTTGGGCTTTCAGCCAATTCCATGCTGCTTGCTATTTCTGCGCATGTTTTACTGTCCACAGCCATGGTGAACGTGATTGGCGTCACGGGTAAGAAGTACACTGCGTGCCTACTGTTGGACAACGGCAGTAGGGGTAGCTTATCAGAGAAGCTGGGTTTGTTACGACACGGCACGAGCAGCGGTAACGAGTATTAATAATCACATGTCCACCAGTTAACAGTCTTGTCACCTCTCAATAGAGTATTTAAGGTCAGACCGCACTAGGCGTAACTACGCGTCAGCGGAGCGACACGACGCGATGCGACAAAATAGACTAAACCGCACTGGCACGACACTAGGCAGCAAATATTGCTCGTCATTCGATCGGCAACTTCTGAGCAAGATGGAAGAAAGCTATTTGTGCTTACTTGTACCTACCTACCTACCTGTACCTACACAGAAAAATACGAAATTTATTTACCCTTAACTCCCAATTGCTCGGCAATTTCCTTCCAAAAGTTGTTATTTCTGGGATATTCATGTTATGCTCATTTTGGAGGTCATATATTTCTGGATATTGACTAACAAAATAACTTTTAATCAATCAAATACATCATAAATAACGTACGCACTTGTTTGTTGCAACTTGCTAAGACCTAATGTAAACAAATAAACGCGCCACGCGTCTGGCTGACCGGTAACCGCTACGCGCGTCCGCACTTTTCTCCGCGGTCGCCCTTCGTGCGATTAAGTCTAGTAATTTTTTTTTTTTATAGTAAGATTTCGTGGATAAAAAACACACAAATTTTGTTACACCATAATAATCAAAAACACGTAAAATCTAATAACTTGCATTTTCTTTTTAGTCCAGTAGGGATACAATTATTTTCCACATAACCTTTGATAATTCAAAAGTTTGTTATTTTCGCTGGGTGGATACCTTATGTGAATTCAACGCTATGTACAAAAATGCTAACAGATTAGAGTGATGCAATAGGCATAAAGTAGGTATTTCCTATTATTTCGTGTTATAACAATAATATAAAATTTAAATTTAAATAAATTAATGTTTCTTTATTAGTACTATCTAAACTTTATATTAGTGAAAATGCTAACAGGTACGTACTGTGGAACAATGGAAAACTGAAAATGGTTCGTAACTCTTTCAATAAAAGATTTAATTTTCAAATCATTTCCTATATGCGTAGAGGGATTAGTTATATCTTACAACAAAAGTTCTAACAACTAAGTATAATGCTGCACAGGTTATTGTATTTTTACATTGTGATTTGCGAAATATTGAATTTAAGTTTATAAATTTGCGCCTACATATTCGAAATAATAAACTCTGCCACCATACAAAAGTTTAAACACTTATGTGCTATGCTAGTTTAATAAATCAAATACTGCGGGGCGCGGTGACACTCCACTCTGAATGTATTGAATGAGGCGCGAAACCATTTCATTACTGTCACATCAGTATTTAAACCTCGTTCATAAAATCTAATTTTATGGCAATTTGTTATTTTTAATGTTGAGGTCGAATACGATTTCTAACTTCTTTGTTCCTATAAAAAGAATAAGAAAGAAATATTCACAGAACACGGAATAGTCGTACCTGCCGTGCTGACAGTATATCGAGATTACAGAATAATAAAATTATCCGTATCGTGAATCTTTGACAGTCGTTACGGGTCGTCAGAAACCCGAAAGTCTGCGGCCACCCTAACAAAAAGGGTACCGTATTATCCAGTAGGATTACCGTATAATCTAGGTTGGCAGGTTATGCAGTCACTTCATATAAAACACTGGTATTCAGATGCGTCTGGTTCGACTGAAAACAGTGGAAGTCAACCCCAACATATTAGGGAAAAGTCCAAGCAAATGCCTTTTCCAAACAGATATGACTGTAGAAATATCAAACATCTTATAACCGGTGCAACTGTCACAACTAAATTGACTACATCGCTGGGCCTAAGACCTAATACAATAAAGGCAGTGTTACCCATTATGCCTTAGTAGATGACACTGTAAGCATGATATGATGTATGCTTATACAAATCGATGTATTTATGTTTGTAAAATATTACCTACTCTTTTTTTTTCAGAATCAATATAGTAGCAACCATAGTGAGTCCGGCAAGTTTAGGTGTCAGTTTTGTGATACGCTTACCAAGATTTAGAACATTTTTTTATTTTAAAGGTAGATAATTTTTACATGATCTTGTCTATTGCGCCCTATCTATTAGTTTTTAAACTCTATTATAACGAAAAATCGGCACCACGTGACCTTACCACACGATTGCTGTACATCAAAACCTAGTAAATGCCATAAAATATTATATTCCAGGAAAGCGCAAAAACATTATTTGAATTAGCCTATGGAATGTCATCTTGTGTTAGGTAATTAAACAAAAAAAAAATAAGCGAGTACTAAACAAGGCTTACGGGTGAACTGTACGTAATAACACAAATGATATTAATGGTGTCCTAAATCTATTAAATATTTTACATATCTCTAAACAAGATAATTCAATACCTATTAAGTACCGGACATTTGCTAATTTAAGGTGTTTTTACAATTTGAAGGGACTTTCCTATTGTAAATAATGATAAAATGTATTAATTAAAGCACCAAATCTCATGTGCATCTGGACCGAGGGCCCATTTTTTTAATCCTTGCGAAACGAAATAAGACTTAAAGGGAAATTAGTTAAAAATAGTAAAAACATAAAGCAATGGGCCAAGAATTTCTTAAACGTGAATTAAAACAGTTATGCTTAAATTACTTGGGCCCTCAATCCAGACGCGTGAATAAACTGGCATAGCCTACATCTCAGAAAATACTATCTCTGGGTTAATCATTTTTATTTAGGAATTTAGTTAAGAATTTCTTAAATATTTTAAGAAATTCCCAAATCTGTAGAATATGACATTACAGATTTTTGGCGGTTTAGCTTGGGCCCTCAATCCTTTAATGTCTCTACTGAGGAATCTGCAAAACATGAATTTATCTGAAGATATATATTAATAAGACTGTAATATATTTTGCTTAGATACCTCTGTAAATTAGTTAAAAAGAAATAATGACACAAAAGTGAATTGTTATAAAGTAAATGAGAATCGAATTTTACTATAACGTCTGGACTGAGAGCCCAATATTTTCGGCTTTATTGACTAGGTTCAACCTCATAGATTAAGTCAAATTAAAATATATTTTTTTACTATTTTTTAATTAAAATGTTACATATCGTCCGTTCTTCTAAATGCAATACTTTAAGAGAAAATACATTTTTAATTTTTCATAGGAGAAAGTTTTGTAGGGTAAATATGATTTTGTTACTTTTTTGGACTGATCAGTATGTATCCTCATACAAGCTATTTTTAAGCGTCTAAAGTAAATATTTACTGCTTGTACTGTCGGAAGCGACTGTTTTTTTGATGCATTATTTTGAAGGGAAGACAGGTCAATTGTCAGGAAAAGTCATTATTACATGGGTCCTTTTCGGGCGAGGATAAAACAAATCTTTCTTGGTAATGTACTTTTACAAAGTAACTAATTGCACAATGTAATGGAGAATAACGTAAACGACATTTCACTAGGCACGTATTTTTATCTAAACTTACAATCGGGAACTATAACGACTGTATTTCTCTTCAAGTTTTATCATGTTTACTACTGATCAAACTCGCAATCTTTCTTTCTCGATCTCCTTGTGATCTTCTCTTGTTCGCGCCATAAACTAGTGTTATGTCAAGTTAACATCTGTCAGTCATTCGAAACCAAATCTCTCTTCAGAAGGAAATCTTTAGCATTGCTGACAAATTTAATAGTGCAGTAAATATTATTATTATCAGTGTTTCTGTTTTGTGATATCGAAGTAAGTTGGTAGGTACCCAGATCGCTTTAATATTGCTTATTTCATTTGAAGAATAATATGCATTTTTCCTGTGTTAATTCATCGTCATCGAAAATTTCTGATTATTGTGTTTTAATTAAGGCATATTTTATTATATCTTGAACACTTTATTGCATTAACACATACTTGGGAACTGGTATGTAAATAAAAAAATATAAATAATAAAATATAATAATAATAAAATATAATAATAATATATAATATAATATATATAATATATAATAATATATATAATAAAATATTTTAAAATATTAGGTGTTATTGAATTTGTCCCCCCGTTGAAACCGGCTGATCTTGGTCACTACAAGGGGCATGGTTTCGTAAACGGCCGCATGGTCTGTTATGATGATTTAATGCTTAGATTTTACAATAGTAGAGAAGAACAACCTATTTATTTACACATTGTGACATATGGTTTGGCTGATCCTAATTTTGAAGAGTAAAGATAAAAAATATTAAAAATACATGACTGCGCTGCTAAAATCACGAACTACAGTTGGGAGACTGTTCTATGGAACACTATTTAACGTCTAAGAGGTCATCCGACTGCAATTCGTGTTTTTGGTAGCGCAGTCGTGTTTTTTTTATATTTTTATTATTATTTATTTTTCTTTAATACATTTTAGTGACAAGTTTAATTTTAAAACAACATGTAGATAGGTAGGTACTCATCTGGACTTTAAATTTCATATCCATGTTGTTATAATCGACGACAAAATCTGATTTCATCTTCGAAAATAGGGGCATATAGTTAGCCGCTATTTTTGCATAAAAATTATAGCACTAAAAAATAACATTATTATTTAGCGTTCATAACTAAAAATCAGCATACAAACTTCGCTCACTCGCTTCTTTGAACAAATTTATTGATAATTTAAACTGTTTATTAGAAAATTTGTTACAAAAAGTTTGTAAGTAGGTAAATTTTATTTTACAACTAGTTGACCCGGCAAACTTTGTTTTGCCATAAAAACACCAAACATTCATCTACCCTACCTACCCTACCCTAACAACCCTACACTACCTACCCTACCTACTCTACCTACCCTACCTACCCTACCCTACCCTACCTACCCTACCCTACCCTACCCACTTAGGGGTATGAAAAATAGATGTTAGCCTATTCTCAGACCTACTCAATATGCTCACAAAGTTTCATGAGAATCGGTCAAGCCGTTTCGGAGGAGTACGGGAACGAAAACTGTGACACGAGAATTTTATATATTAGATATCAGACTATTTTTAGGTTACATTTATGTGAAGTAAATAGTTTTCTTATATTTATACCGATCGTAACCGTTTATTTGAATTGTTGTTACAAATAGTTTGTAATTAAATTGATGTTACGATATCAAAGTATTTTTAGATTATATAATATAAGTGAAGTAAATAGTTTTCATAAATTTATACCAATTGTGTTTTATTCATCGAAATGATTTTGATTGCGACGTCTCTGGTGCTACATATCCTGTCTTTAGAAACAATGACATACGATTTTCCGTCCCAAAAAGTAACAAAATCATATGTACCCTACAAAACTTTCTCCTATGAAAAATTAAAAATGTATTTTCTCTTAAAGTATTGCATTTAGAAGAACGGACGATATGTAACATTTTAATTAAAAAATAGTAAAAAAATATATTTTAATTTGACTTAATCTATGAGGTTGAACCTAGTCAATAAAGCCGAAAATATTGGGCTCTCAGTCCAGACGCTATAGTAAAATTCGATTCTCATTTACTTTATAACAATTCACTTTTGTGTCATTATTTCTTTTTAACTAATTTACAGAGGTATCTAAGCAAAATATATTACAGTCCTATTAATATATATCTTCAGATAAATTCATGTTTTGCAGATTCCTCAGTAGAGACATTAAAGGATTGAGGGCCCAAGCTAAACCGCCAAAAATCTGTAATGTCATATTCTACAGATTTGGGAATTTCTTAAAATATTTAAGAAATTCTTAACTAAATTCCTAAATAAAAATGATTAACCCAGAGATAGTATTTTCTGAGATGTAGGCTATGCCAGTTTATTCACGCGTCTGGATTGAGGGCCCAAGTAATTTAAGCATAACTGTTTTAATTCACGTTTAAGAAATTCTTGGCCCATTGCTTTATGTTTTTACTATTTTTAACTAATTTCCCTTTAAGTCTTATTTCATTTCGCAAGGATTTAAAAAATGGGCCCTCGGTCCAGATGCACATCCAAATCTCAATTCAAATTGTAAATTTCCTGGTTAAAATTACACAGTCCATCGCAGCATATTAAAACTCATTAAAATAATATAAATAAGATTATCAGAGTATAAAACCATTATAAAAATATGTCACCTACTGCGTTCTTATATGGGGCAGTCGTACAGTACCAGACATAATTTTAATATTTATTCGATTAGCACGGGGAAGGCTTGTATAACACATGCCAGATTACCTATTTTAGTGATCTTTATTATCGTAGCATAAGGTTGCATTTATAGGCAAAATAACAGTGAACGATATGTCAGATACTAGACGCCAGTTTGAAATAAGAATTTGCGCGGTAATGTTTTTCTAAAAATCATCAGAAGAGTCCGTTTATGATGTGGGCCTCTGTGGTCTGTATGGTTCGAAGAATTTATACTGATCGTACATACCTACACCGCGCCCCGCAATACCCAAATTGTATTTGATCTATTAAACTAGCATAGCACATAAGTGTTTAAACTTTTGTATGGTGGCAGAGTTTATTATTTCGAATATGTAGGCGCAAATTTATAAACTTAAATTCAATATTTCGCAAATCACAATGTAAAAATACAATAACCTGTGCAGCATTATACTTAGTTGTTAGAACTTTTGTTGTAAGGTATAACTAATCCCTCTATGCATATAGGAAATGATTTGAAAACTTAAATCTTTTATTGAAAGAGTTACGAGCCATTTTCAGTTTTCCATTGTTCCACAGTATGTATCTGTTAGCATTTTCACTAATATAAAGTTTAGATAGTACTAATAAAGAAACAGTAAATTATTTAAATTTAAATTTTATATTATTGTTATTACACGAAATAATAGGTAATACCTACTTTATGCCTATTGCATAACTCTAAACTGTTAGCATTTTTGTACATAGCGTTGAATTCACATAAGGTATCCACCCAGCGAAAATAAAAAACTTTTGAATTATCAAAGGCCATATTCTTCTGGCTACTGGACTATTTGTGGCTTTTACAGGGTGTTGTAATAAAAAAAAAATATCTATAAAAGTCGTGGATGAATTCGACACAAAATATTGTAGACAACAGATATCAGTACTCTAAAACGCGTTACACCTATTTAACCTATTTTAATATTCTTTTAGAGCTAGGTGGGCGACGTGTTAGGTACTGGTTATGTATTAGGATTCCCGGACACAGATGACAGAAAATGCCTATGTATATCAGTTACTACATCGTTATTATCATGAAAGTAAAATTTTCATCTCTAATTTTCTTTTCGTCCAATACTGGTCGAAAAGACAAATACCTTAATTTTTACCTATGCAAATACCTAGGATGACACAAACTAAGGTATTAGTTCTTTTTTCTGGACCATTTATGCTTTATGCGAAACACAAATAACATTAATATTTTTGAAACCTCAAAACCTAACGCTATCAGTCTAGTTTCCGAGTGAACGATAGAATATTTTTTTATTGTATATTTGTAAATAATTGTGTAACGTTCAAAAGTGCCACTTGGTGGCCTAGTTGAAATAAATATATTTGACTTTGACAATACTAGATCTTTTCGTCAGGCAAATTTCAGTAGTACTCCAGGGTCTTTATTTAATTCCGGTACCTAAGCGAAAATCCTTACAATATGAGACCTGGAAAAGCATGGGTTTAAATCTTTTACTAATCTTTTAGAAACACAAGTCTGGTACTGGTTCTGATTTTTTTAATCAGCCTGCGCCATCCCACAACTGGACAAAGGCTTTTCCACATGATTTTTAACCTTTTCGACGAAGGGCTAATATGGACCACTGGTCGATTATTTTGTCTAGTTTGTCCTGGCATCTTCTACGGCCGCAATGTATTATTAACTGACTTACTAAAAAGGAGGAGGTTCTATGTTCGACATTATGTATGTTTTTTTATGTTTGTTCACCGATAACTCCGTCAATATTGAATTTTTTTTTGTTCGAAAGAGTATGTTTCGAAATTGGTACCATTTGAATTTGGCGAAGATCTGATGAACAACTTCGGAGATATACAACAGAACTCTTCAATAAATAACGGCAAATCTCTCGGGGTTGCTGCAATCGCATGTCTATTTATTGTTTATACCATTTCGTAACATAACATTTATTTATTTATTTAATACTTCATGCACAAAAACGTACAGAGGCGGACTTAATGCCTTAGGCATTTTCTACCAGTCGACCTTAGGGTGATGCAGAGACAAATAGTGGTAGGTGCAATATTGAGAATGAATCACGATAGGTAATATTTATTGAAATACAAAGATATACATACAAACTATAAATACATACACACTATATACACAAAAAAGTAAATTAACGCTGTGACGATACTACTGCCAACTTCTTACGAATGTGCTCGCGAACTTTCACTTTGAATGCTAATCGATTGGGTGCCTGATTTCTCCTGATGGATCCTGTTTTCTTGAGGGAGCGCATTCCACAGAGTATTTCTCTGTGGAATGCGCTCCCTCAACTGAACTGACTGACTGAACGAAGAAAGAACAGTGAATGAAGTCAGTCCGGTGAGTGGGACATTGAAGAAGACGGTTGTGTGAAGAGCGAAGATTTTTATTGTGGTTGGCGCAAATATATTGAAAGTGAGGGGCCAGATAACTAGGAGCATTGGAGGATGCAAGAAATGAAAACAAGGTAGTTAATGCCCTTTGCTCTCTGCGCTGGCGTATGGGCAACCACTTTAAAATTGGGCGATGCGCAGAGACATGGTCATATTTACGCAAATTAAAAACAAATCGAATGCAGTAATTTAGAAGACGGTCCAGTTTGTTGAGGAGATCTGCATTCAAGTCATAATAGCACACGTCACCATAATCAATAATAGGAAAAATTAATGTATAGGAAAAATTAATGTGAACACGCTAGTACGCTCTAAAGGGGTACGTAGATGTGTGCAGTTCACCTTGGTACACTCTCATTTCACCGGTTATGTTCAGTTTCATGATATTCGGGTAATCTAATAGCACACGTCACCATAATCAATAATAGGAAAAATTAATGTATAGGAAAAATTAATGTGAACACGCTAGTACGCTCTAAAGGGGTACGTAGATGTGTGCAGTTCACCTTGGTACACTCTCATTTCACCGGTTATGTTCAGTTTCATGATATTCGGGTAATCTATTCTACCCAACGTAACTACTTGCTTAATAGGTAGGTACAACAAAAAAGTGAAAAATAAAAAAACATTTTTACAAAAAAATACTACCGAATTCCAAAAATAAAGTTATTTTTCACTTTGTAGTTTTCTTATTTGGAAGTCGGTAGTATTTTTTTTGTAAAAAAAATGTTTTATGTGATTCTGTAATACCTATGTACCTTTCAGTCAACACTGACTTATTTGATGAGTCAGGAAATGAAAGTCGGTTGAAAATGTAATAAAATGAAACGTTTTGATATTTTCAGACGAGCATTCAACAACATCTACAACCTTCTGAATGAAGACGGGACTTGTCTCATGATCTTCCTGGCGGATGCTCCAGTGTTCGACGTATATCGTATCCTGGCGCGCAACAACAAGTGGAGTGAGTGGGTGCATGACGTTGACAGATACGTGTCACCTTATCACGACTGCAAGGTAATCCTCATCATCATCCTCATTAACCAGGTCATCAGTCCACCTACTGGGAGGCCTTTCAACACAACGTCTTATGGTTCGCTGTCGCCACTCCACGTCAGATTCGATGGTTGACCAGTTGACCTGTACTAATATATAAAATTATTTCTCTGGCAGAATGCAGCTTACTATCCGAATTTTTTTTTCGTTATCACTGATTATTATGTCAATACTTCGTCGTTATGGCGTCCTATGGGAGAGGTCACGTAGCGAAGCCCAAAAAATAAGCTACTTACTTTGATACTACTTACTTTGAGGTTTTCCTATTGATAGGATCGTTGATAGAAAATATGATAGATGGAAATGTCTGACCCCAAAAGTACATTTTGCACATACGTACCATCTAATTAATCGATGCAATATTTTTCAGGATCCGGAAAAAGAAGTAACGAAAATGTTAGATCAGATTGGTTTCGTTGACTACGATGTGCAATGTAAAAACTCTGAATTTGTTTTTGAAGACTTACATATCTTGGGAAGTGAGTATATTGCTATCATTATCTATACTATATCTATACATACAAATAAATAAAATTTAAGTGTCTGTATGTAATATCAAAATAACAACGTTTTATTGAATGCACGTGAAAGTATATACGGTACTAACAACAAATAAGCAATTTTTAAGATTTTTGTCTGTCTATCTGTCTGTTTGTTCCGGGTAATCTCCAAAACGGCTGGACCGATTTTGACGGGACTTTCACTGGTAGATGTAATAACGAGTAACATAGGCTACGTTTGATCACGAGAAAATTCATAGTTCCGGCGGGAAACTGAAAAAATAAAAATATATTTTTACGAGTTTGACGCGGACGAAGTCGCGGGCAACAGCTAGTAATAATAATATTATAAAGGGGAAAGATTTTTTTGTTTGTTTGTACCGAATAGGCTCCGAAACTACTGGACCGATTTAATAAAATCTTTCACCAATAGAAAGCTATATTATTCCTGAGTGACATAGGCTATTTTGTGATCCCGAAAACGGGTCCTGTGGGGTGCCCCACGGGAGTGAATCCGCGGGGAACAGCTAGTAACTATGTATTTTCATTTAGATATTTGTATCATAATCAACGAACTAAATCATAGTGACAACGGTGAGATTGTGGTCAAACACAGGCCTATAAATAGTAAAAAAAAAAAAAAAAAATAGTTCAAGTCAATATTTTTTCTCTATAGGACACTACTAACCGTATTCATAATTATGGTTTTATTATCCCTGGTAAGAAATGACAACTATACTTCATTAAAGATAGCATAATCTCTGCGACTGCTGTCAGTATCAATACAGTAATAGCGCTTGACAGGCTAACAATAACGTATACGTCAGTTTAAAATATGTCGCAGAGATAAAGCTATATTTTAAAAAGTATAATACATAAATACATTGGAACCGTTATCATCATCCTCATCTTGAGAGAAGGACAACCTATTGACGTAATATATCTATTGGATGTAATAAAACCACGACTTAGCTGTACGGCGTAAATTCGCAGACTAGTCTGACGTATATATCACAAAGTGAACTTAGCACAAGTACCCACTATTTACATATATCACACCTCCTCCACTATACTAGAATTCTGGTCAACTGACCAAGACTTATAATTTACAGGTCAATCTATCCTATTCTAAATCTTTCCACTGGTTTCCGTGTCCGCCTGGAATGCCAATTCACCGGTGATCTCACTGGTGTTAGCAACTTAGGTGAGGAATCTTCAGAAGGACTATCCTGATTAATATTTTCAGCCTCTTTGTTGGTATTCACTATTGAGGTTTCGGGTAGTGTAACGTCTTCCAACCCTTTGCTTAGCGGATCGACAACACTGTCTTCAACACTCTCCCTCTCATCATTTTCTGCCGGACAGGTAACATAAGAAAATCGTGGTCTGCGACGCATTTGTTCTATGTGCCTTTTATATAGTTGACAGCAAAAAGGGCAGGGGTCATATAGGTATATATAGGTGGTTATTGTTATTTAAGTATTTAATAGTATGTAAATTTTAATTGAAATTAAATTTACTCTTTGTTTTTTTCGCCACTACTGAATACCTACGTAAACTGTCTGGCCCTGTCTACGTAAACTGGCATGGTGCCTGGCACGGGATTATGGTTTAGGAAATAAATGGGTGAACCATTTATTTCCTGAACAATCATCATCATCCCGTGCCCAAACTGAGTCCCCTTCTCTAAGGTTACGCTGAGTCCCTCCCGCGTATTCCACCTGACGCCTTTGGGCTTCGCGCACTCTGTCTTCGGTGACACGATCAGTGCGTAACAAATCTAGTCTTGACCGTAACGTTCGTCTCTGTAATAGCATAGCTGGGCTTTCACCCGTTGTGCTGTGTACTGTATTGCGGTATGCTAATAAAAACGTTTGTAAAGACGTGTCAACGTCTATCCGATCCCTATGCGCTTTTTAATAGCCCGCATGCATAACTTAACTGCATTCTCTGCTGCTCCGTTTGAGGATGGGTGATAAGCCGGTGAAAAATATTGTTTTATGCCGTTATTTTGTAGGAAAATTTTAAATTCAGAACTGGTAAATGGTCCGAAACTAATTCTTCCGGTAGACCAAATCTCGCGAAAGTCGATCTTAGTCGATCGATTAGTGCGTTTCATCTCGAATACTTCTATCCACTTGGAAGTAGCATCAATTATAACGAAAAATGTTAAACCTTTGTATGGACCTAGGTAATCAATATGAAGCCTGCCCCAGGGACGAGTGCGATAAGGCCACGGCTCTATCGGAGCCCGCGGGGGGCGTCCGCTTCTGCCGCACAAGTCTCGCACTGTCTTGCTAGATCGGTCTTTCATATTAGGTATCCAGTTTGTTTCGTCAGACAAAAACTTAAAAGCTTTTTTAAACATCCAGTCTTGTTTATTTGTTTTTAAAAGGTTTCGAGTCTGAAATGTTCTCTCTTCTCTTCTCATTTGGCTTTTAATTTATTTGCTTGTTTTTGCTATTTGTTCCCTGATAGCTTTTGTTTTATTTATCGTATTTATTAATTTGGACCTTTTTTCTAGGAGTTTGTTCGCTTTTTCTGATTCGTTATTAGATTAGATTCCAATATAAGATATTAGATTCCAATGTTGCTGTTAGTATTTCGTGTATTGTGTTGTATTTATGTTGAGTGTTTAAGTGCTGTAGAGAAGACTCCGTCACAGAGTTGAGACTTTTTTTGATGTTGGCTATTCTTGCTTTGTTGATTGGTGTCGATGTTTTAGTTTTGAAAGGCCGGCTTAACTTTAGGCTGGATGATGTGTTCAGACTTGCTCTAAGCATTCTATGATTACTATTTAAAATGATATTAGCGATGGTGCCACAGTCATCAAACTATTTCGGCCTATTGGTTAGAAAGTAATCTATCTCATTCTTGTACCTCCCATCTGGTGATATCCATGTCCATCTTTTAGAAGTCCTTTTTTTTTAATTGACTGTTCATTATTTTTAGGTTGTTCTCAAAAGCCATTTCCATCAGTTTTTGTCCATTCCTTGTTTTTTTTTTCCGCTACTGTAATGACCTAGTGCAATTCGTGCATTAAAATCGCCCATTACAATGTAGTTTTTGTGTGCATGTTCTTTTAAGGCAAAATAAGATAAAATACGAATTGACGGTATTCCTCAATAGCTTCACCATTCCTTCTTACTTCGCTCAAGCCGATGTGCCCACTTAATATTTTTATAGAATGCAAAAACTCCTGTAGGCTCTCTTCAGACCTTTGTTGTATGTTGCTATATGTATGTGTTGGGTATTTTGTTGTTTCTTAGTTTCAATAGAGTAATTTGAGGTGTGGAAGTTGTTTTTGGAGGGTAGTGGTCACTTTTCCCCACGGTGACAAGCTGTCTTGGGTCAAATGTTTTGAATGTTTCTTTAGGTGAGTTCTTTCTGTTGGTAAGGTGTGTTCTCTGTTGTTGATGTCTATTAGACGTTTTTTGATGTTGTGGGTAAAGTCAAAGTCAAATATATTTATTTCAACAAAGCCAATAAGCGGCACTTTTGAACGTCAAACATTATTAAATCTAAATTAAAAATGTACAAGTAATAAAAATTTACTCTACCGTGCATTCGGAAAGTAGCTTGTTATGGAAAAGAACGCAAAAGAAACTCCATACTTACTCTTTAAAAAAAAAATGTATTGCAATGTTTACTTATGTACATACATTAATAAATTCATATAGTAGTGTAGTGGCCGTGATGCAGTTCTAGCACGTGCCACGTAGTCTAGCATACTTGTATTAATCTTCTATGGGGCCGGCGTAGGTTGTTGATTTGGAGATTTGTTTGGAGAGTTGATGCAGTCTCTTTTCCTTTTGTCTCTTTTATCTTCTTTCGGTTCTTTAATGACTATTTTGTCTTTGCCAAAATAACACATTTTTCCCTTTGCTCGTTCTTCTTTTAGTTGGGGCAGAAGCTATTTTCTCTTCTCCTTTCTTTGCTGAGGTCCTCCTTGATATAAATTTCGAAGGCCAGTTTCTTTTTGTTCGTGAGCACTTCATTTCTTCTCCAGTTTGTTGTAAAAGTTACAAGAATTGGGCGTGGTTTGTTATATATCTTCCTCCTAGACGATAATTGTTATTTATTTCGTTGGAGTTAACGTGAATATTCATTTCTTTTTCGAGCAGTTTTATAATAGTACCGACTTGGAACTCTCTGCGTTGTTTTTCTTTTACACCGAAGTAAATGATGTTGTTTTTCCTTTTGTGTTCTTTCATTGACTTGATTTTGTCATGTAGGATCTTGAGCTCACCCTTCAGGCTTTTATTTTATTCTATAAGAGCTGCAAATTTTTCATTGATGTTTTCTGATACGTTTTTGGTGACTGCTTCGGTTATTTCCCTTGTTTGCGCTGCTATTTCTTCCTTCATTATTCGCCAAAAACTTTCCATTTCTTTTTCCATGTTTTGGGGTAACTAATTCAGGGTTGGCAACACCAGCGGTGTTGAAATCTGTTGTTTATTGTCACTGTTATACGCACAGAACAAAAAAAAACACGCCTGGTTATACGATATGTTAGTATCTCGAACTGTCTCCGTGAAAGATTTTATAGATATTAATGACTGTAATGACTGTTACTTTTCTAACATGTTCAAACGGCGTTATTATTAAAAAAATTGTGGTGTTATTTCTTGCACTTCAGTCTTCCTATAGATGTTTACAGCGTGTATTCCTCACTACTTTCAACGTTGATGATGGTTTTAAGTTGTTTGTGTTGTTATTGACAGTAACTCCGGTGTATAGTGTATTAAAACTTCACTACAAGTTAATGAATATTTATCTTTGCTAAACGCATCTTGACACTCTTTATTCCAACTCTACTGAAGACCTGCCCTTAGCAGGTTATAAAGTGGTGCTAACATGTACTAACATAACTTGCCGTATTACATGACCATACCAATGAATGCTCTCAACTCGGAGATATACGTTGGGGCAGGTGTTTTTATTATAATTTTTTATAGCCTTAACCTTGTCGGGACATGTGTGAACGCCGTGTTTACTAATAGTGTGCCAATAATTAATTGATGCCGCAAAGAATACACACTTTTCTTTTTTATTCTCAAACCATATTTTTTAAACGTTCAAATACCTGAAATAAATTATGCATGCGAGTCTCCCAAGTAGGCCCCGTGATAATAATATAATCTAAAAATACCCCTACTTGCGGTAAATCAGCGAATAACTGCTCTCAAGGTTTTTGAAATATTGACGAACTTGACGACGATGACTTGAACCGGACTTGACGAAAGTCCATAAACTAGCCTATTATACATAAACAAGCCTTTATGGGTATTTATAACCGTATATCTCTTAGTGTCATCTAGCTCAATTTGCGCGTAGGCCTGTGACAAATCAATTTGACTGAAGTGTTCGCCACCCGGGTCTACCTTTTATAGCAGAACTTTTTATGTCATAATATTATTATGCATAACAAAGAATAGCATAAACATCATTTCGCAGAAAATCGTTTAGCATACACTCATTTATTATACATTCAAACTCATAATTTTGTTAGTCAGAATCATCTTTCGGCATAAATTTCATAACGATAGTCATTAAAATGCAGATCATATCGCAGAAAGTTCACAGTCAGAATCGTCTTTAGGCATACTTTTCTTATCCATATTAATTGAAATACTCATCTATTACTTTAAAGATAATTCATAGTTAGCGGAATTTTGTATTTTTTACCATAATAAAAGATTGATTGAACACAATTTATTTTTTGTGTTTTTATTCGCTATATGAAGCATGCAAACATGCAAATAAGCATACACCATGCATGCAGCAAGCATGCAAACAAGCATACACTATGCATGTAGCGTTCAAACAAGCATACACCATGCATGCAGCAAGCATGCAGCATTCAAACAAGCATACACCATGCATGCAACAAGCAGCAGCATGCAAACAATCATATACCATGCATGTTGCAAGCATGCAGCATTCAAACAAGCATACACCATGCATGCAGCAAGCATGCAACATCCAAGCAAGCATGCAAGTGAGCATGCAGCAAGCATGCAACATGCAAACAAGCATACACCATGCATGCAACAAGCAGCAGCATGCAAACAATCATACACCATGCATGTTGCAAGCATGTAGCGTTCAAACAAGCATACACCATGCATGCAGCAAGCATGCAGCATTCAAACAAGCATACACCATGCATGCAACAAGCATGTGCATCTGGACCGAGGGCCCATTTTTTAAATCCTTGCGAAATGAAATAAGACTTAAAGGGAAATTAGTTAAAAATAGTAAAAACATAAAGCAATGGGCCAAGAATTTCTTAAACGTGAATTAAAACAGTTATGCTTAAATTACTTGGGCCCTCAATCCAGACGCGTGAATAAACTGGCATAGCCTACATCTCAGAAAATACTATCTCTGGGTTAATCATTTTTATTTAGGAATTTAGTTAAGAATTTCTTAAATATTTTAAGAAATTCCCAAATCTGTAGAATATGACATTACAGATTTTTGGCGGTTTAGCTTGGGCCCTCAATCCTTTAATGTCTCTACTGAGGAATCTGCAAAACATGAATTTATCTGAAGATATATATTAATAGGACTGTAATATATTTTGCTTAGATACCTCTGTAAATTAGTTAAAAAGAAATAATGACACAAAAGTGAATTGTTATAAAGTAAATGAGAATCGAATTTTACTATAACGTCTGGACTGAGAGCCCAATATTTTCGGCTTTATTGACTAGGTTCAACCTCATAGATTAAGTCAAATTAAAATATATTTTTTTACTATTTTTTAATTAAAATGGTACATATCGTCCGTTCTTCTAAATGCAATACTTTAAGAGAAAATACATTTTTAATTTTTCATAGGAGAAAGTTTTGTAGGGTACATATGATTTTGTTACTTTTTGGGACGGAAAATCGTATGTCATTGTTTCTAAAGACAGGATATGTAGCACCAGAGACGTCGCAATCAAAATCATTTCGATGAATAAAACACAATTGGTATAAATTTATGAAAACTATTTACTTCACTTATATTATATAATCTAAAAATACTTTGATATCGTAACATCAATTTAATTACAAACTATTTGTAACAATAATTCAAATAAACGGTTACGATCGGTATAAATATAAGAAAACTATTTACTTCACATAAATGTAACCTAAAAATAGTCTGATATCTAATATATAAAATTCTCGTGTCACAGTTTTCGTTCCCGTACTCCTCCGAAACGGCTTGACCGATTCTCATGAAACTTTGTGAGCATATTGAGTAGGTCTGAGAATAGGCTAACATCTATTTTTCATACCCCTAAGTGGGTAGGGTAGGGTAGGGTAGGTAGGGTAGGGTAGGGTAGGTAGGGTAGGTAGAGTAGGTAGGGTAGGTAGGGTAGGTAGTGTAGGGTTGTTAGGGTAGGGTAGGTAGGGTAGATGAATGTTTGGTGTTTTTATGGCAAAACAAAGTTTGCCGGGTCAACTAGTTGTAAAATAAAATTTACCTACTTACAAACTTTTTGTAACAAATTTTCTAATAAACAGTTTAAATTATCAATAAATTTGTTCAAAGAAGCGAGTGAGCGAAGTTTGTATGCTGATTTTTAGTTATGAACGCTAAATAATAATGTTATTTTTTAGTGCTATAATTTTTATGCAAAAATAGCGGCTAACTATATGCCCCTATTTTCGAAGATGAAATCAGATTTTGTCGTCGATTATAACAACATGGATATGAAATTTAAAGTCCAGATGAGTACCTACCTATCTACATGTTGTTTTAAAATTAAACTTGTCACTAAAATGTATTAAAGAAAAATAAATAATAATAAAAATATAAAAAAACACGACTGCGCTACCAAAAACACGAATTGCAGTCGGATGACCTCTTAGACGTTAAATAGTGTTCCATAGAACAGTCCCCCAACTGTAGTTCGTGATTTTAGCAGCGCAGTCATGTATTTTTAATATTTTTTATCTTTACTCTTCAAAATTAGGATCAGCCAAACCATATGTCACAATGTGTAAATAAATAGGTGTTCTTCTCTACTATTGTAAAATCTAAGCATTAAATCATCATAACAGACCATGCGGCCGTTTACGAAACCATGACCCTTGTAGTGACCAAGATCAGCCGGTTTCAACGGGGGGACAAATTCAATAACACCTAATATTTTAAAATATTTTATTATATATTATATTATATATTATTATTATATTTTATTATTTTATATTATTATTATATTTTATTATTTATATTTTTTTATTTACATACCAGTTCCCAAGTATGTGTTAATGCAATAAAGTGTTCAAGATATAATAAAATATGCCTTAATTAAAACACAATAATCAGAAATTTTCGATGACGATGAATTAACACAGGAAAAATGCATATTATTCTTCAAATGAAATAAGCAATATTAAAGCGATCTGGGTACCTACCAACTTACTTCGATATCACAAAACAGAAACACTGATAATAATAATATTTACTGCACTATTAAATTTGTCAGCAATGTTAAAGATTTCCTTCTGAAGAGAGATTTGGTTTCGAATGACTGACAGATGTTAACTTGACATAACACTAGTTTATGGTGCGAACAAGAGAAGATCACAAGGAGATCGAGAAAGAAAGATTGCGAGTTTGATCAGTAGTAAACATGATAAAACTTGAAGAGAAATACAGTCGTTATAGTTCCCGATTGTAAGTTTAGATAAAAATACGTGCCTAGTGAAATGTCGTTTACGTTATTCTCCATTACATTGTGCAATTAGTTACTTTGTAAAAGTACATTACCAAGAAAGATTTGTTTTATCCTCGCCCGAAAAGGACCCATGTAATAATGACTTTTCCTGACAATTGACCTGTCTTCCCTTCAAAATAATGCATCAAAAAAACAGTCGCTTCCGACAGTACAAGCAGTAAATATTTACTTAAGACGCTTAAAAATAGCTTGTATGAGGATACATACTGATCAGTCCAAAAAAGTAACAAAATCATATGTACCCTACAAAACTTTCTCCTATGAAAAATTAAAAATGTATTTTCTCTTAAAGTATTGCATTTAGAAGAACGGACGATATGTAACATTTTAATTAAAAAATAGTAAAAAAATATATTTTAATTTGACTTAATCTATGAGGTTGAACCTAGTCAATAATGCCGAAAATATTGGGCTCTCAGTCCAGACGTTATAGTAAAATTCGATTCTCATTTACTTTATAACAATTCACTTTTGTGTCATTATTTCTTTTTAACTAATTTACAGAGGTATCTAAGCAAAATATATTACAGTCCTATTAATATATATCTTCAGATAAATTCATGTTTTGCAGATTCCTCAGTAGAGACATTAAAGGATTGAGGGCCCAAGCTAAACCGCCAAAAATCTGTAATGTCATATTCTACAGATTTGGGAATTTCTTAAAATATTTAAGAAATTCTTAACTAAATTCCTAAATAAAAATGATTAACCCAGAGATAGTATTTTCTGAGATGTAGGCTATGCCAGTTTATTCACGCGTCTGGATTGAGGGCCCAAGTAATTTAAGCATAACTGTTTTAATTCACGTTTAAGAAATTCTTGGCCCATTGCTTTATGTTTTTACTATTTTTAACTAATTTCCCTTTAAGTCTTATTTCGTTTCGCAAGGATTAAAAAAATGGGCCCTCGGTCCAGATGCACATGCAACAAGCAGCAGCATGCAAACAATCATACACCATGCATGTTGCAAGCATGCAGCATTCAAACAAGCATACACCATGCATGCAGCAAGCATGCAACATCCAAGCAAGCATGCAAGTGAGCATGCAGCAAGCATGCAACATGCAAACAAGAATGCAAGTGAGCATGCAGCAGGCATCGTTTCTGTCTCGGCCCCGGCGTTGCGGGTCTCCGGCGGTCCCAAGCGAGCTTATCGTTGCAGATGGTTTTAACGCTCACCACCGCAGCTCATTACCTCATCACCTGCTCCTCAGCTCGCAGGCCGCCCCTCGCCCCTACGCGCCTACGCGGGCTTAAATTACAATCTAGGGGTAGGGCAGACAAGACTACGTGGAGTCGGTTTTGCAGCGATTCGTTTCTGTCACTAACTTTTGTAACACAACATGTTGACTTTTTAAGGCAGTATTTCAATTTTAATTTAAGGTTAAAAATGCAATTTTATAGAAATGCAAATGCACCTCTCAGGTGTCCATTGGGGGCCGAACATTGTCCGAATAATGTCCGGGAATACCCCCGGTATCGACCCGGACTCAGTAAACGCCGATATTTCTCGATATTTTTGTATAGGAACCATGTATGAATGTTATGTTGTTAGAATCGTTATGAAATAAGCTATCAGATTTCACAGCGATTTGCCCAGTTTTACCTTGTAATTTATATATAAAAATTGTGTAAAGTATTTTTTTTTCCCAGTTTTGAGTACTTCGTGCACGGACTTTGACAATAAATATAATGACGTTTGGCGGATCCACAGACCATAGGGATTTTTTTTTCTCATAATTGTCTATTAAAAAATCGACTAAAAACCAAAAAGTTATCGAGAATATCCGCCCTACTGACAAATTAATAATATAATGGCAAAGTGGCGGGCTTAAATGGCAAAGTGGCGGCCTTGACAGCGGAATGGTAAAAAAAAAATCTTAAAAAATTATTCCAAATGAATTTCTGCCATCTTCATAATATGCCAAGTGAAATTATGCCATATAAAATTCTGCCATCTTAAATGTAAGCCATTGTAAATTCGGACATAGAATCATTCGGACAAACAATAGTAATATTAAATATTTTTTATGCCTTAAGAATATTCGTTTAAAAAGATTATGCCAAGTGTGTTATGCCAAATAAATTTCGGAGTATCAAGATTCTGCCAGATAGAGGGAACCCTTCGCCACCCCTCAACCGAAGCAGCAGTTCCTCCACCTTAGGCAGCAGAAAACGATCAACGTCTATAAATTTATTTGTAATCAGCACATATCCTGCACATGTTACCGTTCTTCTTGACGACCAGCACGATTAGAGTCGCCCAGTCCGACCGCTCGACTGGTGAGAGAATGCCGTCTAGCTGCAGCTGGGCCAGCGCACGCTCAACGGGCTCGCGCAGCGCGTAGGCAAGCGGCCACGCACGCATAAATACTGGCCGCGCCCCCTCACGCAATTGTATGCTCGCCTTGCCCCCGGTGAATCGGCCCAGTCCATGCGCAAACACCTCAGAGTATTTGGAACTGAAAACAGACATGTCAAAAACATCATCATTGTACATACCCACATTATTACATTCGTACTTTACTATTGGTAAATGTATTTTTAACTCAGCCATCCATTGCCGACCTAAAAGAATAGTTTTCCCGTTTTCTACAACAAACAATTCTAATGTCTTTCACATACCCTTGTATTTTACAACGGGCAATATAACTCCTAGGGGTTTGACCATCTCCCCCGTATAATACCTCAGCGTCAACTAGACAAGGCTTAAGACGTAAACTGTTAAATAATTGAACATTGGTATCACACTTCATTTTTATATTTCTACAATTAACGTTTAGTTTTAGGTACACAGATTTACATTCTGTGGCGGATAGTTTACAAACATCGACAAAAATTACCTCGTCATTTCCTATACTTTCACTTTCGTCGTCCTTCATTTGATCGATGTCTACATTCAAATGTCCTGCCAAATTCGGACACACTTGTCGCAGATGGCCAGGCCACACACTCGGCAAACATGTCACACCTGACACTGCTGCCAAGCACGCTCCATCAGATGCGCGTGCGCGGACGATGACGATGCACGCGGCCTGCGCCACTCCGCTGTCGTCACGCGTAGCACCTGTCGCCGGTGTCTTCCACTTCCGCCGTGATGCTTTTGTCGCAGCCATCGCTTGACACGTCACCGGTCTGGGAGCCACTTCGTTCGCCGGCCCTCCATGTCAAACACCTTTTGCCGTGTCTTTTTCGAATAACCGTTATCGTATGGTTACATTAGTTAAGCCGTTAAGTTATCGTATGGTTACATCTGACTGCGAATATGTACAATCTGCACATCATATCTTATGGGAGTGTATTCTTTGGCAGAATGAACGTAATATTATGTTGAATAATGTAGAGGCTACCTCAGGAGTTGTTTACTATACGGACCTTGTGGAAACTAGAACAAATTTCCGTGCGTTCAAGCGTTTTTGCCATACCTATTATTGGAATCAAACATAGCAGCTCACAATGTTAGGACCTATTAATTATTAATTCTTATTTTTATCCGTGGTGCTAGGCAACTGGGCTTATCCCAGTTGTAAACGACCCTTTGTGCCTAGTGGCCTTGTTTGTTCTGTCTCCTGCTTGATATGGAGGGAAGTGGAAATTTATGTTTTTTCCTACTCCTCCGTTATTCTTTTCTGATTAATTTCGTTGCGGGATCCAAGACAGTTAAATTCATTCTCCGGGACTTCGTCGAGCTTCACTGCCTCGGCGCTTTTCTGGTGGTCGCCACTGTTGATTCTGGCTTTCAGGAGTTGCAGTGATTTGGGAAATGTGCGGTGGGTTTGTCCCAAAAAAAAAAAAAAAAATTAGTTAAGCCACAAACTGGTATCTTGAACTTTCTTCTAGCCAGGCACCAAACTCACAGGTCTTAGACATTCCCTTCAAAACCGCCGTATACTCTGATATTGTTTCACCCTCCTTTTGTTTTCTTTGCCTAAATTTATAACGTTCGGCTAATTCACTAGGTTTGGGTTGCAAATGTCTTTCCATGATGTCCGTGATCCGTGTGAACGTTTTGTTTTTTGGTTTTTTCGGTGTGCACAAATTAACAAAAAGTTCGTAAGATTCCGCTCCCATCACTGTTATAAGTGTTGGTACTTGTAATTCAACCGGTATTTTGTTCACTAAGAAATATTGTTCTAGACGATCTACATACAATCGCCAATCGTCACTTTGCAATCTATATTCCATGATTTTCCCGATTGACATCTTAACAACCAACGAATTCGATGTTTCTCGTCGCCACTGAAGGATATTGGATGTAATAAAACCACGACTTAGCTGTACGGCGTATATTCGCAGACTAGTCTAGTGAACTTAGCACAAGTACCCACTATTTACATATATCACACCTACTAAATGAATACACCGAAAATAGAATATTAACATACATATATTGCCAAAGTACAAATTGAAAGATGGCCGAATGGGAAGGGAAGTAGCGCCACGAGCGGCGTCTATAGGAACTAAATTACTTGTTAAATTCAGGCATCGGTTGTATTTAACATTATTCCAACATCCTCCCTTAAACATAACCCCATCTTCGACGAACAATAAGCCAACTTAGAGTGTAAAGTTGCTTTAGTAAGTGCATCGGCGACCATCACATCCGTCTGTATGTAGCGAACATCATGGGCCCCTCCAAGTACTTTGTCACTAACAAAATGGTGCCTCACATCTATATGTTTGGTCCTGGAGTGGTAATTGTCACAACCTGAAAGTTTTATAGAACTTTGATTATCGCTGTAAATAATCATGATCTCACGCTTGAGCCAGTGTGTGTGGCCAAAAACTTTCTTGAAATTGCCATATCCACAAAGCTTCTTGTACACACGATGACAATGACATGTGTTCAGCCTCTGTTGTAGATAGTGTGTTCAGCCTCTGTTGTAGATAGAGCAACAGTAGGCTGACGCCTTGAATTCCAGCTGATGGTTCCTCCCTGAAACAAGAATGTATACCCAGTACAGAAACGCCGATCATCACAGTATCCACGAGTCATAGTCTCTTCCAGGTTTTTTTATAGCTCAGTCTGAAATCTTGAGTACCTTTTAAGTAACGCATGACTCTCTTAAGTGCAATTCAATGTTTCATTTCAGGCTTGTTATTGTATTTGCTCAACATATTAATAACAAAACTTATGTCAGGCCTAGTTACCTGGGAAATATATAATAGGTATCCGATTATCTCTGGGGGAGGCCTATGTCCAGCAGTGGACGTCTTTCGGCTGAAATGATGATGATGATCCGATTATCTCTTGATAAGGAATATCTTGTAAAATTTCTGTTTCTTCTGATTTTTATAACTTTGTATTCAAATCTATTGGTATTTTCACCGTTTTACAATCTGACATTCCATATTTTTGTAATACGTGTTGTATATATTTTCTTTGATCTAAATAAATTAAACAGTAACATAACTCTCCTAGATCCTTCATTTTGAATTTATTGTGCAATTCTTCTTTTATATAACATTTTATCTGTTGATTAATGGTAAATAAAATTAAATCATCGACATAAATTTTTGGGCGCACGGTTGGCGCAGTGGTTGAGCAATTGACTGCTGCGCTGCGTGTCGCGGGTTCGATTCCCGCACGGAACAAAAAATTTGTATGACCTACAGATAGTTGTTCCGGCTCTGGGTGTTTGTGTATGTGAGTTTATATGTTTGTAAACGCACCCACGATACAGGAAGAAATTCCTAGTGTGGGGCAACGTTTTTATAAAAAAAAAAAATGGCAGAAAAATCATGTTTTCCATGTCTTTGATTTTATAATAAGTACAAGGGGCCTGCTTAGACTGTATTAATCCCATTTCTTTTAATGTAAAATCAAGCTTTTTATTCCACTGCCTGATAGCCTGTTTTAACCACAGAGTGGTTCGTGTGGCTCGACAAGATTTTGACACATGACACACCAGCTGAGTCGACAGGTTGTTGCAAATTACGTCATGAAATTCAGGAATTTACTTGAACTTTCAACATTCGAATTTATTCAGAAAAATAAGTTTACGCAGCTATCTTACACAGTAAATTTGAAAAAAATATCTTTATTTACATGTTGCGCTCGGTTAAACCGCGTCAGTCTACTGCAAAATGTGTACAAAATACGAATTACTACACCTTTCCAAACGGTAGACAATTTAGATTTGCTCAAAATATGTAAATAAACAACCTTTTCCCTTGCTGAAAAGATGCAAAAGGACAACACAAAGATATACTCATTTTATTTGCGTCCTTATGTTCCTAATTTGTCATACAAAAATTCATAAAAAAACAAGCCAAAATCTAGAAAAAAATTGCTTAAAATTTTGATGCAACCTTGCAACATGACATTTCTTTGGTGTTGTTTTTTTTTTTGCTGTCCATTCACGCGTCTCATAATCGATTTAAACTGCATTCAGCCTAATCGATTAAGTGTATTTCGATTATTTAAAATTATTCATTTAAATAAAAAAGTGATTTTCAAAAATGTATTGTTTTAAAATTAAAATTAGTTTATAGGCACAAAATAAAATAACAACTTATAGTAATAATATATAGTAATAACTATACATAAATGCTTTCATAATGTTATCAGAAGAGTAAATTGAATTCGTAAAAAAATTGGATTCGTGGCTAATTTCGCGCCGAATTCGCCGAACGTAAAAGAATTCAAAATTCAAATTTGGAATGCAGTCAATTCAAAATATTTTATCGGGCACATTTTAATATAAAAGAGAGTTTTACATTGATCATTTCAGACGGTTTTATACAGAATAGCCAGTATAAATATGAGTATGTTTATGTATGACTAGCACTCCACCCGCGACTATGTTCGCGTGATTTCGTTTATCCTATAAATGATTTTCTTATATGCAGTTAGTAAAGGCAACCAAAAATAAGATATTATTAAAACTATTAAAAACTGGGTATCGTGGATTTGGGTTTGGGGTTGGTGGGTTTATTGGATTGGGACGATTCGTTATTTGACTTAAACAATAATACATTTTAGGTTATCGCCACAAAGTAAAATCCTTCCCTAAAAACTTATCAACCCTTTTTGCCCCGTTGAGGGTCTAGTTTTGAACAACCTAAATATGCTATTCACTCCTTTCTTCTCTTTTTACCCGACTGCCGAAGGAGGGTAATGTGTTTATCAGTCTATGTATGTATGTATGTATGTATGTAAGTATGTATGTATGTATGTATGTTTGTATGTGGCATTCTAGAGACCGCGTGTTTGCCGATTTTGATGATTCATACGTCAATCGATTCGTCTTAACCCCGCGAGTGTCACTGGCTACATTAAAATTGGAAAATAGAATAATGGCAGATTTTGGGCGCCATATTGCGGAGGACAATTTTTTTTTCTTCCAAACCCCTCGTGTGGGGTATCAAAATAAAGGGCTTTAAGAGGTGATTTCGAAAATATAAAACACATATGTTTAAATGTACCTAAATCTAAAAAACAGATAACTAAAAAGTTATAAATAAAAAAAGTTAATTCAAAAAATCTAAAAACCCGACTGCTTTAAAAGCGAAATAAAAAGACTTAAACAAGGAGAAAATCTTGCTGTGCAGTCGGAGGATACATATTCGCGAGCTAGCTGACGAAAACCAGATGTATGCTCCGACTGCAAAGCAGTCGGGTTTTTAGATTTTTGAATTAATTTTTTTTATTTATCATTTTATGTTAGTCAGATTGTGCAGTGAGTTGCCTCAAAAAAAACTTTAACACCCCTAAACCCAATCTGGGAGGGAGTTTTCAAAATGTTTTATGTAAATTTTGATCATCAACTTTATCCCCAAGGAATTTAATTTTACATACAAACTAATTTTGACCCTTTTCACTTCCTTAAAGGTTGAATTGCCGCAAAATCGTGCCTTAGTGCTCCCCTAGAAACCCACGTCAAAAACGAAACCCTGTCCAGTAAGATTCTTAGCTTGAGTTAGTTTCAAAAAATGTATAATGACCACCTTTATTGTTTCCTTAGGTTGGTATTTGTGCCAAATTTCAAATTTATTAACCCGGGAAATAAAATTCTTCAAAGCACTTTAACTCCCCAAAAATCGTATTTTGGGACTAGATAAGTAAAACTAATAATGAAAACCTTTATGGTTCGCTTAGGATGGGTATTTATGTAAATTTTCAAATTTATTAACCAAAGAAATATTTAATATGTGATTTATGGGGTGTTAAATTATTTTTTAAATATACGATATTTCAAAAATAATTTAACACCCCCTAAATCATCTTTTGGGGGTAGTTTCGAAAAACTAATAATGAAATCCTTTATTATTTATTTAGGTTGGTATTTGTGCCAAGTTTCATGTTGATTGACCCAAGAAATCAGATTCTTCCATACAAACTTCAACATTCCCTAAATCGTCATTAGGGAGTTTCGAAAAACTAATAATGGCAACCTATATTGTTTACTTAGAATAAGAATAATATCGGCTATAATTCTTGAAACTTAGCTTGTGCTAAGTTTCAAGAATTATGGCCGAAGGAATTAGATTTTTCATACAAACTTTCAAACCCCTTTTTACCCCCTTAGGGATGCAATTTCCAAAAATCCTTTCTTACTGCACAATTACGTCACTTGAGGAACCTTTCTGCCAAATTTCATGCTTCTAGATGATTTTCAGCTTAGTTGGTTGACAACCATGCCATAACTCACTTGGAAAGGAACCGCGCAAGAAGATACGCACAAGGTTATTGATATTAATAGTTTAGGGGAATGCAGATGTAAATACAAACCAAACTTATGTTCTTAAAATGAATAAAAATAAAATTTTAAAAGTATGTATAGAATAACCAATTTTCATAACATTACAACAAACTCGACCGCATTCAAAACCTAACCATACCATACTCTCAACTCATTATTCAATATATAATTATAATAATAATACCAGCCTATAATTGTCCCACTGCAAGGCAAAGGCCTCTTCTCATACAGAGAAGGCCCGAACATTCATCACTACGCTTTCTCAATGCGGGCTGGCGATTTGAGACTATAAGACCAGGTTTCTTCATGATGTTTTCATTCACCGTTGTCAACGATTTCTAAAATATACTTAGAAAGTACATTAATGAATTTGAAAATGGAAATCATTGGTATTTGTCCAGATTTGAACCCATGACCTCAGGCAAGGCGAGGCCTTTAGCCACTGGGCCAGTACGACACTCATTGCAATATAACGAATAATCACAAAATCGTTGGTTCCCCGAAACTAAATTTATCTACACTTGCGTTACAAACTTACATAAAAATATACTAGGCACTCTGTATACTTCTGAGACTATCAAACATAAAGACTCAATCATTATTATTTTTATACAAAATAGTTTTGAATAGCGAACGCATTCCGAATTTGAATTTTGAATCGGATAGATAATTCGGCGCGAAATTATCCACGGTTCGATGAAATTGTTTAGTTGGTTGTAGTCAAATAATGTACAAAAATCTATTAAGATTACTTTAAGAAATAATTAATAGTAATAATTTAAGTACTAATTGTATTTTATGCCTAAAACAGGATTTTTCTATTTTTTAAGAATCGATTTGGGATAATCGCTCATTAATCGAGTGGATAGCATAAATAAAATCGATTGCTAAAATCGTTTTGCCACACAACTATTACATTAAAAAAAAACAATCTACTTGACGAATTGGAAATTTAACAAAAATAAAGTAGTGGTAATGAATTTTACGTATTATTAGACTGGTGTTTGTTAATTACGTTAAAATCAGGGCTTCTTCTTGTTGTTTATTATATTTAGAGACATAATTGTCATATTTGTAATCAATTTTACATGTGGAAGGGTGATATTTGTGTAAAATAAAAATGTAAACAAACACGATTGGCGCCTAACTTCGACTTTGAATAACAAATAACTTCATTACCACTAATTATTTATTTTGAAATATGGATGAATTCGACCAATAATTAAACAATTAGCAAACCTTTACCCCTGTCGTGGAGTTTGGGTGTCCAAAATCTGCATTTTTATGTTTTTTAGCTTCGACCACCACTGTCATCAAAATGGCGATTATCGTATTATTACACTTGTTTTTAACAAATGTAAATTAATAAACTTGCGCACTTAATCTAAAAAAAATATTTGCGCTAACATGTAAACTTTTTATCCAACTATTTTAATTAAAGCCCCCACATAAGATTCGTTAGGTATCTTAATCAATAATTAAGTTATTAATTAGGATGTCGTATGACGTAAATCTGGGGTCCAAAATGAGCCGCGGCTGAGCCAGCGGAGGTATGCTTGTCAAGCCCCAAAATGTACCCCGTCCGAACTATACGGTTAAACCATATAGTGACTTTTTTAATCTACATACTTGTTCACCATTGCTGTACATAGCCGGCTGTAACATATAAATCGCCTCTTCTATGTCACCTTAAAGAAAAGCAGAAACAGCGTCGATTTGCCATATGTCTAAATCATATTTAACTGTTAATGCAAATTATCAGTTAAATATGATAAAATATCTCAAAGATGCAAGTCTCACCACAGGTAAAAATACTTCAGTGTAGTCAATTCCATTTTTTTGTGAACATCCTTTAATCACAAGCCGTGCTTTGTACTTTACTATCTGACTATTCTCATCTGTTTTAGTCTTGAAAACCCATTTGCATGGTATTGGATGTTTATTTGCTGGTAGAGTAGTCAACTCCCATGTTTCATTTTCTAATAGACACTTGTACTCTTCATCCATTGCTTCTTTCCATTCTTTAGCATTAGTGCTTGATATTGCTTCTTTAACAATTAAAGAATCTGAAATTTAGGTAATACACATAAATATATTGCTCTGCATATTATGCCTTTGATGTGATCTCAAAGTGATATTTCTCTGGAAATCATCATTACTATCATCATAATCACTTGTATTTGGATAATATGTGGGATCATCAGCCCGATTACAGCTGTCAAATGATGCATCACTTGTGGGTGTAATAGTGTCATTTTATGAAATATTTTGTGGGCTGTTGCATTCTAATAAATCATTGTTGCAACTAAGAGTGATTGAAGCAAGCGGTGGCACTGATACAGGTTCCTGTGTGATATTTTTCACAATCTCTGTTTTCTCAATAAAATTTATTTATTTATTTATTTTTCACGATAAGTACAACATCTTACAGTATTCCAAGACGATGTTATACACAGAATACATAATTTAAAATATATACACCATATTTAAATAATAAAAATTTAACAATTAAAATAAAATAACAAAAATTAACATTAAATAAAGAAACAATTAAAATTGGATGCCCCCTTCAATGCACCTTTGTGCTCCCGACACGAATTTCGGCAGGCTATGGAAGATATCTTCCGATGGCATATTATTTATAATACGCGCGGCCCTTGACAAAGGGGCAAACTTTGATAAATTTGTCCTAGCCCTTGGCACATCTAACAAAGTGGGGCGGCGGCGTGCACCCACATACCCGTCCGGGACATGCAGCCGCACAAAATCACATCCCTGCGAATTACCATCTTTTTACTAACCGGGTCATACAATCTGTACCCCTTGTGTTCTCACAGTAGCCCACAAAAATTAATTCACGTGATTTGCGGTAAAACATCGTGAGGAAACCGGCGTGTCCTAGAACCAAAAATTCGAAGACATGTGACATTCACCAACCCGCACTAGGCCCGCGTGGTGGATTACGGCCCATTCCCTCTCACAGAGAGGAGGCCTGTGTCCCAGCAGTGGGAACATTAATAGGCTGATGATGTGTGTGATGTGATTTGCGGTCCCATTTCTAACGGTTTTACTTAGGAACATGTACCATGGCCTTAGAACCAAAAAACTTTAAATGTGAAATGTTTGGTTTCTTACCAGTCCATTTTTCATATGGTGTTACCATACCGTTGGTGTTGATGTGCGTGATGGTAATCGATTAATAATATAGGCTGCAGTAGCACCAGCCTCAGCCCAATAATATATGTTTTCTTCAAATTAGCTTCAAATAGCATACATTTAGCACGCTCGTCCAACGTTCTGCTCATCCGTTCCGCTAGCCCATTTTGCTCAGTCGTGTACGGAGTGCTGGTTTGAAGCTTGATTCCAGAGGATGTTACTGTATTGAGTTTGTACATGTTATCAGACAATTTTGCAGTTGCAATGAGTACTTTATTGGTACCATACATGTTACAGCCCTCATCCGTGAGTTCCGGTTTACAGCCATTTTTTGATAATTGACTGACTGATAACAGGTTTGCTAAGTGCAAGAAATAAATAAATCATTTCTCACCTGGATCTGATGTGTGTCTTTACATTCTTTGGTCTGAATGTTTACTTTAACCATGTTTTGCACGGAGACTGCATCGTTATTGACCACCATTATCTTTTGGATCGGAAGTGTCTGCAAATCGTACATCCAGTCAGAGCATCTTGAAATATGCATTGTTGCCCCCGAGTCTATATACCAGTCGTCTGGATTCAATGAGCTGCAAGCTGAAAAAAATATTTTGGTTATTATTCTTCTCTCGTATTTATTGCAACCATAGCAATGTGGGCCTTTTCATTTTGATTTTGGGCTATTTTGTGAGATTGTGTTGTTCTTTTTATGCATTGTGAGGAATGCTGTGGAATCTGATACTTTAACCTCTTGTAACAATTATGTCTTTGCTTTGGCTTGTAATTATCCAGTAAGCCTGCCAATATGAGAGTTCCCAGCCACTCGTCTCCGACTTCGAAACCAATATTTCATAATTATAAGCTGTGCTCATAATTTTGGTCATGTATTCCTTGATACTGGCTCAATTATCTAGCGTAGTGTTGATTAGGTCGATTAGCATGCCAACATTTTTTGATAGCCCGGAGTCCTTGAAAGCATTTTGAAGGTTTTGCCATATTTATCACAATGACTTTGCATTTTCGATATGAACAAAGTTGATTGGTTCTACCAATAAAATTATCTTGGTCTTGGCTTTTATGTCTTTTTTGGCATCTTGAACCCCTGGATCAACACAATCCCATAATTCCTCATGCTCTAAGCGCAGCTGACTGCAAACTTCCATGTTGTATAATTTTCTCTGCCGGCGAGTTTTGTAATTTGTAGGTTAGACATACTCATGGTCCAAAAAAAATATTAAAGTTATCACGGTTCATTATTTACTTTTACTTCAATTTTATATTAATTATGGTTCTATTTTAGGTATATGGGACGGCCCATAACCTGAGGAAATTAAATGAATACACCAAAAATAGAATATTAACATACGTATATTGCCAAAGTAGCGCCACGAGCGGCATCTATAGGAACTTAATTTACTTTTTAAATTCAGGCATCGGTTGTGTTTAACATTATTCCAACAACCTATAGAACAACCACCATCACGTATACACCATATGAAACTAATGAAATCTCTTTGTTTTACAGATCTCTTCAAATCGGTGAATCCTTTCAAAATCCCTAAAGAGAAGTACGATGACTTCATGGCCGACTATCTGGACGTACTAAAAGAATTGCAAATAATGACGAAATACAACAATAATTATGAAAAAGCTATTCATTACCACTACCGTTTGCTGGTTATCTATGCTCGCAAACCAGCATCCCAGGAGAAACTATTAGAAGAACTGAACAAAAAAAACTAAAATGTTAGAAATTGTTGTATATCTGTAGTTACTGTCATTTAGTTTGTGTCTTTGAATAAAGTTAGTTGTTGTCAAAATCACGAGGTGTTTCATTAATTTATAACATGGTGGCAGCGGTTTTGCGATAAATTGCTATTTTACGTTGTTAAAGTTCAATAACATTGACAATTGCGAGCATTGGCCGCATTTTATACCTTGTGATATTGATTATAGCTGAAAATCACACGGATTGCAGTGTGATTTTCGATGCTACGATGCAACATGCGTGGCCGCCATCAGTATTAAACTTGGACGGCGCTGGCGGGCCTGTTGGCTGCGCTGATGCTTGGAAAAAGTGGAGACAACAATTCCTTCTGTTTGTCAAGGCATCAGTAGTACACACAGAACCATCTAATTTCCAAGCAAATTTTTTGGTGAATCTCATTGGTTCGGACGGATTTGACGTGTATCAGACGTTTACTTTCGAGAAAGAAGACGAACGTGATGACGTAACTGAGCTGTTGAGAAAATTTGATGATTATTTTGGAGCGAAATTCAACGTGACTTTCACCCAGTACAAGTTTTCTACTCGAAATCAAGAAGATGGTGAATCTATCCAACAGTATGTCACGGCATTGCGTCTATTGAATAAAAAGTGCGAGTTTTCGTCATTAGAAGATGTTCTGATCAAAGATCGTATTGTATGCGGTGTTCGCGACGAGGCGTCACATAGCTTACATACTAGCATAAGATATGTATGTAATAGGAGAAGTAAATTAAAAAATATTTATAATTTTTCTTCGACTCCTGTAAAAACGGGGATTCAAGTAGTGGTCTGTGCGATCCATTAACACGGGGTAGCGCACCAAATTCTTATTTTTCTCCATTTAGTTTGTTAGGAAACAAAAACTAGGTGTTCTAACTTATTTACCCTATGTCTATGACTGATAAACAGTACATAATAACGGTATAAATCAAGGGCTAATGAAATCTCACCCTGGAACACACACACACATTTTCCTTAAATAAGTGGTCAGTAATCATGTTATTTTCGTTTTAGCGCTTCTAGGTAACCTTTGGGCGCACGGTTGGCGCAGTGGTTAAGCGATTGACTGCTGCGCTGCGTGTCGCGGGTTCGATTCCCGCACGAAACAAATATTTGTATGACCTACAGATAATTGTTCCGGCTCTGGGTGTTTGTGTATGTGAGTTTATATGTTTGTAAACGCACCCACGATACAGGAAGAAATTCCTAGTGTGGGGCAAAGTTTAAAAAAAAAAAAAAAAAGGAAATGTATCGAAAGCGACATCTATGGATAGGAGGATATAATACGATGTTTACGTGCGCCGCGTGCGCGCCATCTTTGTGATATCAATGAAATTGTTAAGATATTCTACCTAGAAATAAAAAAAACTGACGGCGCTCATGCAAGCGACCGCTAGGTAATATCTATCGCATCCTACCTATTCATATTTTTAAACTTCCTAATGTGTTTAACAAACATTATACTTTTTTACAGATTTCTAAAAACTCACAACAGATTTTATTTTTTTCTTTCGGCCATGGCAAGATTCGAACTCACGGGTCTATTATAACTCTGCGCCGTTCTGATACTTATCATAGCTATGAAATTCATCGATATGTTTATAAATCATCCATCACAATATTCATGTCAGCCGTGACGTTTATAAAATATTACAAAAATTTTAATATGAAGAAGATTAAGGGTAAGCTTATAATTTACTTATGTAAAACATGACTTATCATCATAGCATAATTACCCGTCTGCTTGTGTTGTTCGAATAACGACTTATAAAGCTCTATCCACACATATCAGGGGCGTGCCCGTGACGTGACAGGGCCGGGTCCCGTCATCGTTCACACACGTCAGTGCACGGGTCACTGACGTGTGTGAACGAGTTCATATAAAATGTTCCCACCGATATTTTTTTGAGCCCCTGACGGGGTACGGTCTGTCCACGTCCCGTGCACATCCCGGACACGGCCCTGATATGTGTGGATAGACCTCTAATATAATAACATGTCTCGATTGAGTAACTTTTTAAAAGTGAAAATAATCGTCCTTTTGGAACTAAATCAAAGTTTAAAGAGTATTGCTCGAATATTAAATGTCGACGTAGTTGTAAACTAAACTATAATCAATTTATGTTTTAATTTTTTGACATTAGAAATCTAACTTTTTAATTTACTTCTTTATAGTGAAACACAGTTCATTTATGGGTGCGACGGTATCAAGAAACTGGTGAAGTAAAGTGTAACAGCCAAGGGCAACGTCCGATTGATTACACAAATCAATCCAGCCGTCATCGTGATATTGTGAATAGCCAAACCACGGCTTATTTTACAACCACCCAATCTGGTGCTATAAGACATGGCATTTTGCTTACCTCTGTCCGAAGATATTTACATGCAACTGGGATCTATAATTATAAACCTGTCAAAAAAAAAATAACTAACCGAAACTCATCACCAAACCAGGATATGATTTGCAACCATTGCAATTAGTTTTAATATGGTAAATGGAATAAGGTCAAGAATAGAAGTTATAGAAAATAAAGGTTACACTCTCCGTTATAAGTATTGGTTTGACCCCACAAGCTACAGTTAAGTTTTTTTATAGTTTTTTTTTTGTAAACAATTTTGATAAATTTTTTAAACACGATAATGTTGGTTCTCTTTTGAAATATTCAAAACTATATCAGTTTTTTTCAGTAAATAAATATTTGTTAATCTAAATTGGGTTACTATATTAATTAATACCATAAGAATTATAAATAATACTTTTTTTTTGATCCCGATACCGGTGGGCTACTATTACCTGACTGCCGAAGGAGGGTAATGTGTTCATCAGTCTATGTATGTATGTATGTAAGTATGTATGTATGTATGTATGTATGTATGTATGTTTGTTCCTATGTGGCGTTCCAGAGACCAAACGCGTTGGCCGATTTTGATGATTCTTACGTCAATCGATTTGTCTTAACCCTGCGAGTGTGTTGTGTTGCTACGGCAACGGCTACATTAAAATTGGCAAAAAGAAAAATGGCGGGTTTTGGGCGCCATATTGTGGGGGACAAATTTTTGTTTTACTTCCAAACCCATCGTGTGGGGTATCAAAATATAGGGTTTTAAGAGGTGATTTCAAAAATATATAACACTTATATGTTTAAATGTAACGAAATCTAAAAAATAACTAAAAATTTATAAATAAAAAAAGTAAATTTAAAAAATTAAAAGACCCGACTGCTTAAAAGGCGAACTAAAAAAACGTAAACAAGAAGAAAATCATGCTGTGCAGTCGGAGAATACATCTGGTTTTGGTCAGCAATCTCGTGAATATTTTATCTTTTTCAATGTATTTCATTTTTGTTTTATTAAAAAAAAAAAAATATAAGAAAGTAATTAAATAAAGAAAATAATAAATAATACTACGCTTATAAGTGAATCCCCTTTATTTTGTGAAAGATCGCCTTTTAAGCACCAGATTTTTTATTTTAAACCTACTTCAAAAAAAGGAGGAGGTTCTCAATTCGTCGGAATCTTTTATGTTTTTTTTTATGTATGTTCCCCGATTACTCGCAGACGCCTGGACCGATTTGGAAAATTCTTCTTTTGTTTGAAAGGGTATACTTTCTAGTTGGTCCCATAGTAATTAAGTCTGGATCTGATGATGGGATCTTGGAGAAATCTAGGGAACTCCTCAAATATTTTAGGCATACATATAGCGATTTTGGTATTTTCATCAACAATGCAATCATTTGCACTCAGAAAGTATCATTTGGTGAAGTGGAACTGGTGAAGAAGACCACAGATGGCCAATAGAACTCCTTAATGCTATGTATGTCATGGGGTATATGATATCTCGAATAGTTAAACGACTATGATGAAGCAAATACTTATAAATAAATAGAACTGAAGAAAATCTCAAAAGAAGTCTATTATTAAAAATCACGAAATTAATTTTACCGAAAGTCGTAAATGCGATTTGTTAGTTTTCCGATTTTCATACGTTCGAAGAATCAAATGCTCGAAGGGTTCTCGGTCCGAAAAACAACATTCTGATTTTCAATACTTCGAATAAACTAATAGTCAACTTGTTGTGCTACATAATTTAGTGACAGAAACGAATAGCTGAAAACTGACTTCATGCAGTCTTGTTCTGGCCTACCCTGTAGTGTAATTTAAGCCCGCGTAGGCGAGGAGGGGTGGGGTGGCCCGCGAGCTGAGGAGCAGGTGGTTTGAAGGCCCGCCGCCACGGCAGAAGCCGAAGCCGAAGCTGCGGTGGTGAGCATTAAGGCGACAACAAGCCCCAGCGACCTTGAGCGAATGGGAGGAGCTTGCGCCGCATCCCCGCGACCCCGCAACTACACGCTCGTAATTTCGTAGGGTAACCATACGCTTCAGACGGTGAGGACTACTGCCTGATTATTTTTTTAATGTAGTGAGAAATAATAAGGTAGCATTCTGATAATAAATATTATTTTAATAGTGGTAAGATCCTACTAATATAAAAAATGCGAAAGTATGGATGAATGGACGGATATTTGTTCTTAAATCATACCAGAATGGGTGAACGGTTCTGGGTGAAATTTGGCACAGAGATAGATTATATAGTTCGGAATAGCACATATATTTCATCCCGGTAAAATATTCCCTTGGACTAACAAAACACTACACACGGGCGTAACCTCTAGCAGAAGCTAGCGAATCATATATTTACATAAGTAATCAACGCGCCCATTCATATATAGAAAACTAGCTAACCCCCGCGGCTTCGCTCCCGGCAACTGGCTGGGTAGATACCTACCTACCCTACCTACCTACCATTTTTTTTTTACTAAAAGAAGTCTATGTCCTTCCTCAGGATGCCATCTATCTCCTTGCCAAATTTAATTGAATTCCGTTTAGTGGTTTAGGCTTGAAAAGGTAACAAATAGACAGACAGACTGACACACAGAGTTACTTTCGAATTTATAATAATAGTATGGATACTAATTAAGTATAAACATATATTCATATCTACAAAATAATAAGTGATAAAAATATAAAATAAAGACGTGTGATTTGTGTGCATGGGCGGATCAAGGGGGGGCCGGGCGGCACGGGGCACTTGAAATAAAATGATGTGAATTATTAACATTATTTTATTAGCTTTAAAACTCCTCAAAACACATCCATACGATATGTCTCTTGGTTGTTTGTCTTTCTTGTATTATGTCATCTTGTGTACTTGTGTCTATCATCATTGCTAGGATTATATATAATTTTGTTCTATATCTGCTTCTTGTTTTCTTTTACGTTCCTGTATAGCACTAAGTAAGGTAAGGGACCCCCCCCTTATTGCCATGTTGCTTGCGTGTCTTGAATCGACCAGTTCGGGAAGCATGCAGTCATTGTAAAATTTAACCAACTTATATTTCATTTTAAGTTCCCAAAATGTGTCATCCTTGTAAATTTGTTCTATTTTAACAAGAAAAATTTTCCCAAACCAAATACCAAATATACATTTAGATTTGCCTGTTATGTGCAGCTGTTCCTCTATTTGGTACCACCAATTATGTTCCTTGTTTATTATAACGTTACCGTTTTGAAAACCCTATATCAGTATTGAGCTAAAAGAAAAGAATAAAAATATGTAAATATTGACATGAGCCGACTATACGACAATCATTGTTTACCTTCCAGGGACTGATTCCTCATTTTCTATCTCTATGTGAAAGTATTCCTCATCAGATAAAGTTGTTTCAATTACTTCAGAACTGGAATATAATTACAAAGATAAATAAAATGAAACAACCTAGAAGTGAATTAGTACATTACGTGTTTCAAACAAACATGCTACAAAAGACAAAAGAACAACAAAAAGAACAACTACAACAAAAGAAAAACCACATAACAAAAACATTATACGTAATAAACTTTACATTATTACGTTAGTACGTATAGTTAGTAAAACATTTTAACACAAGAATTAAACCGACTACCATGTCGGTGTCTTTGGTTTTCGTTTTTTTGTACAATGATTTCCGAAAAGAAAGTGTTTCGTTTTGGAAGTTGATTTAATTTCTTTGTTCATCATCATCATATCAGCCGAAAGACGTCCACTGCTGGACATAGGCCTCCCCCAAGCGTCGCCACATTGACTGGTCCCATGCGTCTCGCAACCAGCGGATCCCCGCAACCTTCATCAGGTCATCGGTCCACCTAGTGGGAGGCCTTCCAACGCAACGTCTTCCGGTTCGCGGTCGCCACTCCAGAACCTTTCTGCCCCATCGGCCATCCGTTCTGCGAGCAATGTGCCCTGCCCACTGCCACTTGAGTTTGGCAATTCTTCGGGCTATGTCGTATTTCTGATTCGGTCACGCAATGAAACTCCGAGCATAGCCCTCTCCATTGCCCTTTGAGTGACTGTAATTTTACTGATGAGGCCCATTGTAAGCGACCACGTCTCAGAGCCATATATCATCACTGGCAAAACACACTGGTCATAGACTTTCGTCTCGAGACACTGTGGTAAGTTGGACGAGAAGATACCGCGCAACTTCCCGAACGCTGCCCAGCCGAGTCGGATTCGACGGTTGACCTCTTTGTCGAAGTTGGCCCTACCCAATTGGATCGTTTGCCCCAGGTAGACATAGTCACCCACAACTTCGAGTGTAGAGTCTCCGATAGGATAGGATCTTGATAGGAGTGGGTGTAACATGGGCATTCAACATCACCTTGGTTTTGTCCATGTTCATCCTAAGACCCACTCTTTCGGAAACTCTACTGAGATCATCGAGCATTGTACTGAAGTCCTCCATGGTCTCGGCCATAACCACTATATCGTCGGCAAACTATAATAATAATTTATAATAATTTATTTCTTTATTTTCTCATATTCACAAACACAGTACAAAGTCATTGTAACACTTAATAGAGACTGGTGTCTGCTGTAGGTAAAACCTGTATTACAGATCACCAGGCTTACCCTCCATCGGACAACTCACTTATGACTAATGACTGTATTAAAATAACATACAGTTCGTACACAATAAAACATAAAATAAAAGTGAAACAAAATGGAAAATTAAAACTAAAACAATTGTGGTGGCAAAAGTGACTTAATATGAATTTGTATGATTTTGGGGGAAGAGTATGTGTAGATGTGTGCGTGTGAGAGTGAGAGAGTGTGTTGAATGAGAGTGAGAGAGTGTGTGTGAGTGAGAGTGAGAGAGTGTGTATGAGTGAGAGAGAGTGTGTGAGTGAGAGTGAGAGAGTGTGTGTGGGTGAGAGTGTGGGTGATGGTGTGATGGGCAAGTGTTAAATTTTATATCGTTCCATGCCATGTTAACGTTACCCTAATGGTTTCAATAAACGTTCGGTTGCATTGTAATCAATGCTTTGTAGCCACGAAGTTGAGTTATGTACTCGCCATTGACGTTGATGCCTAGCCCTCTCCAGTCCGGAACCTTGAAGACACCGTCCAGTGCAGCAGTAAACAGTTTCGGAGATATGACGTCTCCTTGTCTCACACCTCGCTGCCGAAGGACTGGTTTCGAAGTCTGATCCTGAAGTCGAACTGACATGGTGGCGTTTTTGTATAAACACTTCAACACTTCGATGTACCGGTAGTCAATTTGGCACCGTTGAAGAGACTGCAATACAGCCCAAGTCTCGATCGAATCGAAGGCTTTCTCTTAGTCCACAAACGCTAAGCAGAGAGGCAGGTTGTACTCTTCGGTCTTCTGTATAACCTGGCGCAGCGTCTTTATGTGGTCTACGGTGCTGAAGCCTTTACGGAATCCGGCTTGATCGGGAAGCTGGAAATCGTCAAACCTGCGCGCGAGATGATTCGTGATGACTCTTGAAAACAGCTTGTAGATATGGCTAAGAAGTGTGATGGGCCTATAGTTCTTCAGTAAGGCATTGTAACCCTTCTTGAAGAAGAGTGCCACCACACCCCTGCACCATGCCTGTGGCGTTTTCCCTTCGAGTATGACAGAATCAAACAGCTTCTGAAGGGCCTTAAGTATTGGTTATCCACGCGCCTTCAGGAGTTCGGCCGTAATTCCGTCGTCACCCGGTGCCTTGTTGTTCTTAAGCTGTTTCAGAGCCATCCTTATCTCATACAGGCTGACGTCCGGAATGTCTTCGGTATAGTGTCGGGTCAATCTAACTCTAGGGTCATTCGCTAGATTCGCGACGGGTTTACTGGTTGACGTGTACAGCTGCCCATAGAATCTCTCGATCTCCCTCAGAAGCTCTGGTTTGGCGGCAACAATCCTGCCATCATCGGTCTTCAGTTTCGTGAGCTGGCTCTGCCCGATAGACAGATCTCTTGCAAAGACTTTGGAGCCCTTATTCCGCTCAATCGCGTCTTTAATACGCTCAGTATTAAAGCGCCGGAGGTCGCTTTTCAAGGACTTTGAGATCCGTCTATTTAGCTGCCGGTATTTCAACGCATCGTCTGAAGACTGCAGGATCATCTCATGCCTCTCCTTCATTAGCTTGAGTGTAGGATCAGAGAGCATTTTGTTCCTATCTGTACGGCGGGTCTTGAAAAACTTAGACCCGACCGTATGGACAGCTTCCACGAACCCATCGCTGTATTCGTCCACGGAGCTCCCTAGGCACTTGAAACGATTCTGGAGTTCGAGCTGAAAGCTTTCGGGATTTTGGACCTGGATCTGTGTTGGACTGAGCGTGGACTTCATCAGTCGAGACCTTTCAAGCTTGACATTAATGTTCAATGTGCCTCTCTCTCTCTCTGTTCACCATGCGGTTCTCGCTCCCGGATTTCACCGAATTGATCACAGAGACATCATTGAACATTTGCTTCTTGGTTGAAATTATCGAGTCCTCCCCTTCTCTTCGGACTTTAGATAACATACTCCACCGTAACCTGCTCAATTCTTCCTCGAGTTCGGCTATCTTCTCGTCGGTCCGGAGTGTTCGCGTGTTGTATGTTCCCAGGTCCAGTCATCGGTATTTATTGGGGTAGCCGGGTCCACTCCGGGCATTTTTAGAACCCCTTGCCATGCCATCGCCTCGACCGCTACCGTAGCCGAGGGTAGATGGGCTGCCGGGCACTCGGGGCCGTTTTCTATTTGTGCTATTTATTTGGTTTGGAGGGGTTTGCCATGATCGCCACGCTTGGCAGGCGGGTTGGCGATCGCAGTTAGTTGTTAAAGTGCACAGAGAACGCTGCTGCCCATTCTCTCGTGTGTCCCTTAGTCGCCTCTTACGACACCCACGGGAAGATATGGGATGGTGAAATTCTTTACGTCCGTCACCATACAGTACAATTATTTTGTTAAAATGTTTTATTTTTAGTTTTGTTCTTATATTATCAGAAAATACTTATTATTAAAAACTCAGATCTTGAACAAATTTAAATGGGCCACATGAGAAGCACCAGCTTTCAAATAAACAATAATCATCAACATTGATTCATAATTGGCGAAGTAATCGCGTAACAAACATACAGTCGAACTGGGAACATCCTCTTTTTCAAAGTGGGTTGAAAACTAGGAGGTATCGCATTTTTACATTTTGTTAAAAAAAATTACAAGAATATATCATATAAATATCCATATGATCCGACTATGTTAAAATCATTGTTTACCTAGCAGGGACTGATTCTTTATTTTCGGTTTCTTTGTGAAAGGATGCCCCCTCAGATAAAGTTGTTTCAATTACTGCAGAACTGAAATATAATTACAATGATAAATAAAACGAAACAACCTATATTCTATCCGCTGGGGCAAAAAATAAAAGCTGAACAAACCATAAAAAGATAATAACCAAAGTCAAAGTCAAGTCAAATGTATTTATTTCAACTAGGCCATTATGCGGCACTTTTGAACGTTAAAATTTACATGTAATAAAAAATTTATTCTACCGTGCATTCGGAAAAGTAGAAGGGGGTGGGGGTGTGCAATGGTTTTAACCGACATTAAAACCATTGCAGACCCCCCCCCTCCCAGTATCCGCGCCTGGTGTTTCCAAATATAAATAAATACTCTTTTACTAGTACAAAACTATAAACAGCAGCCTAATTGCGTAAGTGAATTTGGCAAGGCAAAGGGTTTGACCCCATGAAAAAATATGAACAATTAACCAAATAACACTAAAGTCGGAATATTAAATTAGGGCACAGTAAAAATATAAAATTAGGGTATGCATTTACCTGTCGGTACTTATGTCCATATTTTCATGATCAATAAACGGAGTTGCATTTTCTCCTGTTCTGTATAGCCGAACCTACAATATAAATGTATGTATGTAAGTATAGATAAACCATTATCTCATATCATGCGAAATTGGAAAGGTAGTACATGACGTACTGCCGCAAAACAGACCCAAAGAATTACTTCTCCGCATCCGGAGATGTAATTCAGGTACAACATGGTCAAAATAAATGTGCACCTCGCTGGATTGCGAAACCACTTCTACCAGCGCAGCGCCCCACGTTAGTCCCGTGCGCCAATAGCGAGAGTCGAACGACAGAGTGACGTGACAGCGCCTAGTGCACAGTTATTTTCCCCGAGCGTACTTGGAATACTATACTTACAAAAATGCCAATACATTCACATACTTTTGTTTGAAACTGTTATCCGGACTGTCCCTACTACGATGGTAGTATGGTTACATTGAATGCAAATGAAAATACTCACCTCGTATCTGCATTTATATCTGTAGAATCTTTGTTATTTGGTATTTTTCTAAAACAGAAATAACATAAATATTTAAATTAAATAAAAGTAGGTATGTTTATTACAAATTTACTTTATATTTATGTTATATGTATTTTTTTATTTAGGTACCTATACTAATTAAAACTTTAGGAATACATTATTGATAATTAAAATACGCTACTTACCCAAGTAACCTATTTTTTTTCATTATAAGACATCTCTTTTTCAAAAGTTTGGATTTACCAACCATTTTAGCGCGAACCTTATAAACAAGCGAATAAAATTGTGTCCTTTTGCTCCGAGCGGCCGAGCGTCAGCGTCTACCCGTGACAGTGGTCAGCGATGCACTGCCACCCGTCGCCCGGTAGAGCCCCCGCTTCAACGCGCGCCAAGTTTAGTCGGCCAAACTAATACCCTTGATTTACTAAACAGAATTTAAAAAAAAGCTCTAGATTAAAATTTTGATAATTAAATTGCCTTTTAGATGGTGAAAGTTTCATAAAAATAGGCCCAATGGTTTTTGCGTGATTGTCGTTTTTTGGTCCGCGTTAGACATTACTTTACAAATTATTTAAACTATGTTATACTAATATATTTTAAAATGTTCTTAGATGAAATTATTAAGAAAACGCTCTAGTATAACATATATTATTTCCAAAAAATTACGAATGGCCGTTTAGACGTGATTCTCATTTTAAAATCAGCTACTCAAGGGTATCTTGCGACGATAAGCTCGCGTGGGGCCGCCCAAACCCCGCAGCACCGGAGCCGTGAAAGATACAATGCTTGCTGCATGTTGCATGCCTGCTTGCTTGCTGCTTGCCTGCACAAATCATCATCATATACCTATTTCCCGTTGCACTGGAGCCGCCGCTGTGCAAGCGGGTCCAGTATCCCAGGAAAGGGCAGTCCAACCTTTTGGATACCGTTTACGCTCCCCCGCATCCTGTGCATCAGGGATGCTGGCCTCTTTCGCATTATCGCCTGAAAACTATCAGTTTTTGCTTCTGAAAACATTCCCGATGCACTACAGTATCCTAAAAGCGTTATTACACTGGACCCGGAGAACGTTGTAAGCCCTCTACGTATGTCTAACCCACAGGTTGCACGTGTAGAAGGTCGGGCAATACGCCTTGAAAAGTGTAATTTTCACTGCCCTCGTACATCGCGCAAACCTGCGGGCCAGCATATTGCATCGGACTGACAACTCCCTCCGTTCCCTCTCGATGTCATCGTCATCGTGCAGAAGATCCTCGCCGAATGTGTGACCTAGGTATTTAAATTTTGTCACCCTCTTCAGTGGTCTACCATAAAGGCACACCGGAGGAACTACCCTAGGCTTCTTGGTACCCACCCGGAACACTATAACCTCACTCTGCCCCACATTATACAGGAGGCCATGTGACTCGGCGTATCCTTCACACACCTCAAGCAACCGTCTGAGTCCGTCAATTGAAGGGCTCAGCAGCACCATGTCATCGGCGTAACTTATGCTATTTATCATCTGCCCATCAATGGAGCATCCGACACCTGTACCGCTGAGCTTCTCAATCGACTGATTGACGTATAGGCTGAAGAGCGCCGGGGAAGTCAAACCTCCCTGCCTGACCACACACTCCAGACCATAAGTCCCGGACAATTCACCCGACCATCTGACCTGGTTAATTTAGTTGTCATACCAGTACCTACTGTAGAAGGTCAACTAGCTCATCAGCAGGGTCCACCCTGTTCGTGTAACTTTGACCACAGTATGTCATAATTAACCAGGTCAAATGCCTTGGATAGATCCAAGAAGGCAGCGTACACCAGCGTGCTTCTGTCAGTGTAGTACCTGACGGTGTGCTTGAGCGCCAGAATAGCAGTCTCCGTGGACAGCCGAATCCTAAAACCAAACTGTGCATTCTGCAAACTGAGCTGTTGAGTTATTTTCCGCTCCAGCACACCGTCCAGAACCTTTGCAGTTATAGTCGCTAGGGATATTGGCCTGTAGTTATCTCTGTCCGAGACATCCCTGGCTCTATTCTTGACTATGGGGACAACTATTGTCCTCATCAGTTCAGTGGGAAGATAGGAGTGCTTGAAACAGTAGTTATAAAACATTGACAAGACCCTAGAAAGATGCGGGTCAGCACACTGAAAATGTTCTATGCTAAGGCCATCGTTACCCGGTGTCTTGCCCCTGGTCATAGACTTTACAATTTTGCTGATTTTCTTTGAGGAAATGCTAATTGGTACATCAGAGACTTGTCTTTTGGGGTCACGATCACTCGCCTTCGATGGAAGTCGCGAGTCTACCCGAAAGTGCCTCATGCACATTTTTTTTACGTTCTGTTGACGCACCAGGCTTTATTATTTATTTTATTAGAAAACACTAACAAGGTGTTCTATGTTATTTAACCTATGTACTTGATTAAGAATCAGTGCATAATAACAGTAAATAGCGAAAGCTTATAGAATTTCTCCCTAGAACGGTAAATACAGAAACATTTTCCTTGAGTCATGAGTGGTATATAATCATGTTTTAGTTTTTAGCGCATCCAGGTAACCCAGACCAAGAACTAGGTCCTGGATCTAGATTAAAGTCATTTAGTTCTTGCATATGAAGACCACTTAGTTGAGAAAATGCGTCTCTGCGAAGGTTTCTTTATGCGTGTTAGCGGGCTGACCGTTTTCAGGTACACTACCACCACTGCTGAAACCCAATGGAACACTGGCCCACTCCGCTGAGGAAAAGGCAAATTTAATTGCCTCTCTTTTTGCGGAGTCGTCACGTCTGAATCCTGGTGATGCGCGCCCCTCTCCTTCTCCTGATGGATGCGAGACGAGTATGTCGGACATTCGTATCCATCAAAAGGACGTCCGTAGGGTGCTGCGCAACCTCGACGTGAACTAGGCTAGCGGCCCTGACGGAATACCAGCAATTGTTCTTAGAACCTGTGCGCCTGAACTGTCTCCAATCTTGACACGCCTATTCCGCCTTTCGTATGAGGCTGGAAAAGTGCCGAATGCTTGGAAGCAGGCTAACGTACAGCCCGTGCCCAAGAAGGGCAGTCGTGCTGATCCGGCCAACTACAGACCCATATCTGTAACCTCCATACTCTGTATGAGTATGGAACGTGTACTCAATTCTAAGCTCCTGGCATACCTAGAAGCAAACGATATCCTAAGTGACCGCCAATACGGCTTCCGCTGAAATCGGTCTACTGGGGATCTTCTAGCGTATGCCATTCACATCTGGAGTGAGGCCATCGAGAGGCACGGGGAAGCGCTTGCCGTCTCCCTCGACATCTCGAAGGCTTTTGATAGGGTCTGGCACGAAAGCCTTATTGGTAAGCTTCCTTCATTCGGTTTGCCCGGTGGTCTGTGTGATTGGATTGATGACTTCCTGAGAGACTGGTTCATTCGAGTGGTTATCGATGGCTGCTCGTCGGACCACTTGGATATTAATGCCGGGGTCCCTCAGGGGTCGGTACTTTCAGCAACTTTATTCCTGCTGCATATTAACGATCTGCTAAAACCCGGCACCTTTGGGTATGCAGACGACAGCACTGTTGCAGAGAGATACTTGTCCAACGCTCGTGCTACCGGGCCTCAGATCTAGTGTCTCCGGAAGGCCATGGTGGAGCGCTTGAACCTGTCCTTGCAGGCAGTCTCCGAATGGGGCGATGCCAATCTGGTCAGGTTTAATGCTGCTAAAACCCATGCGTGTCTTTTTCCCGCTAAAAAGAGCCAATTTCACCCGGCTCCAACTTGCCGAGATGTGACCGTGCCAATAACTGACCATCTTGAGCTTCTTGGCGTTACGTTGACATCGACTCTCAATTTTGGCCCATACATTGAGGCAAAGGCTCAGCTGGCTGCCAAAAAGTTGAGGATCCTTGCAAAGGTGAGAAGGTACTTCACGCCAAAACAGCTGCTCAGCTTGTATAAAGCGCAAGTTCGATCATGCATGGAGTACTGTTCTCATCTCTGGGACGGATCTGCCAAATACCAGCTTGATGCACTAGAGTCGATCGAAAAGCGGGCCAAGAGTCTCATCGGTGATGAGGCACTGGTTAAGTCAAAGCCTTGAACATCGTCGCCGAGTTGCCAGCTTATCGGTTTTTTATCGATTACATTTCGGGGAGTGTGCGATGGAATTGCATGATCTAATTCCGCCCAGCCCGTTTCATCATCGGACTACCAGACGTACGGCGATGCGCCATCGGTACATGGTGGACATCCCACCCATACGCACTAAACGTTTTGAGAATACTTTTATTATGCGTACAGCTAAGGAGTGCAACTCCCTGCCGGGATCTGTGTTTCCCGATAGCTGCAATCTAGGGGTCTTTAAGTCAAGAGTGAATAGGTTACTTCTAGGCAAGCGCGATCCATCGTCGACCACATCATCGCTTACCATCAGGTGAGTTGGTGGTCAAGCGCGAACCTATATCAAATAAAAAAAAATAAAAACACTTGGTGCCTTAAAGATTATAGATATGCTTTCTGAAGTATTTTCTCCCTATAGCCAGCTAGCAAGTATTATTAGCTAGTAAGATTAGAATTACCCCAAAAAATAACACAATACCTTAGAATAGGTGCAACATAGCCATTGTAGGCTGTTAGGACTGTAGGAGTGTTGACCGTTTGCTTAAGTTTAAACAACGCATAAGAAAATGTGTTCAATTTAGTGCATAATGTATGGATATGTTCTTTAAAATTCAAATTATTATCTATCTGTATACCCAGAAATCTCGTCACGTTCACGCACTTCTTGGATGCTATTATTTTGGTAATTTATATTCATGTTTGCTATTTTACTTACTCTACTTCTAAATGTCATGAAATTTGTTTTGTCGAAATTAATATGTAAATTGTTTGATGTCAATCAGTTTGCAATGCTATCTAAAGTCATATTTATATCAAGTTCCATGTGTGATTTATTATCTCCTGTGATCAGTACTGTACTATCATCAGCAAATAGGATTGTGTTGTATTTTGTCGCTTTGGGAAAGTCATTGATGTATATTATAAAAAGAGGCGGACCCAATATACTTCCTTGTGGAACGCCAGATGTAACCTGTCTACATGAGGATGAATAAGTTATCATTTTTTTTACATACGGACATATCCTTGTTATTTGTGTTATTTGCGTCCTATTACTCAAGTAAGATTTAATCAGGTCATGAATATTGCAGGTGAAATTATGTGTATATTGTAGGTGAAGTTTTTATGGTTCACCATACAAACTTCCAGGCCCTTAAGGATGAGATCCGAGATCCCAGAATCTCAAACTATCTCCATACCAAATTTAATTTAAACCGGTTCGGCAGTTAAAGTGTTAACAGGTAACAGAGTAACATACAGACAGACAGAGTTACTTTCGCATTTATAATACTACTAAAGTATGCATTAGTATGGCAGTATGGATAATAAGTGAGGTGTCTAATGAGAGTCACAGATCTTCAATTACATAAGGTACCAATATATCAGCTCTATTAAAGAGGAACAAAACCAACCATGGACGGAACCATCCATCATCAGGTCTTTAACCAAATTTAAGCTTGGCTATTATTAAATGCACCCGATTTCATTACATGATTGCTGACTTGCTCTGCACGTGCAATACATAAGTTATATCATTGTTTGCTTCTTCGTAAAACCATGTACTATAGAAATCTCAGTATAAAGGGTGTACAAATGCCTAAACTAATTAGAAGTAGTTAATCACTGTTTGTGTGAGCAGAATGGTCTTTAAAATGACTAGCTATTATACATATTTTTGGCCAAATAAAACCTTTATATGAAAAAACTTACTAACGAAAAATCATTTTTTTTTCCGACTGCCCAAAAAGGAGGAGGTTCTCAATTCGATTCGTATTCATTTTATGTATGTACACCGATTAATCAAAGATGCCTGGACCGGAAATTCTACTTTTGTTTGAGAGGGTACACTTTCCATTTGGTCCCATAGTCATCAGGTCAGGATCAGATGATGGGATTTTGGAGAAATCGAGAGAACTCCTCAAATATTATAAGCATACATTAAACGATTTTGGCATTTTCATTAACAATGCAATCATTTGCACTCAGAAAGTATCATTTGGTGAAGTGGAACTGGTGAAGAAGACCATAGATGGCCAATGGAATTCCTTAATGCCAAGTATGTCACGGGTCTACGATATCTCGGATAGTTAAACGACTATGATGAAGCAAATATTTATAAATAAATAGTACTGATGAAAATGGTAGCATCAAACTGATCTGATGATGAACCCGGCAGGTAGGCACGAAATCCGAAATAAAACAATGTATCATGTTTGCGCTTATTGGAATCGTCATGAAATGTACTTTGGCTATATATGATTTTTATGGCAATTGGAGGTACCTATCAAAACTAAAAAGAGATAAATAAAAAACTTTTTAACAAAAAAACAAACCGACTTCCAAAAAAAAAAACATCCCAAAGTAAAAATTAACTTACTTTTCCGAAGTCGGTGTCAAAAAAAAATGTGAAACAATTTTCTAAACTATGGACCTAGAGATTGCAATGTTCTTTGGTGCCAGTACAAGAGAAGAAAATGTTAAACTAGTTAGGACTGCTCACAGAACATAATATGGGTTAGCTATAAGGTAGTGAACAGATTGAGGATTGTTTTTTAGGAACACGTAGTAATAATTTAAAGTCAAATGCTTTTCTTCTGTCGTATTCCGGCTCGAAGAACCATACGGTCATCACCAGACGTAGGTGTTTTAAGTGTCACCTCTTATAGAGGCTATTTCTGAAGCAACTCAAATGGAACAGCGGTTCATCAAAATAGGTAAAAATAGTCATCCAAGTGCACCAAAAGTACAACATTTTAAGTTATAACACAAATTTTCAGTTTCTTTTTGTTCAGTTCTTCTAATAGTTTCTCCTAGGATGCTGGTTTGCGAGCAAAGACAACCAGCAAATGGTGGCGGTAATGAACAGCTTTTTCATAATTGTTGTTGTATTTCGTCATTATTTGCAATTCTTTTAGAATGTCCAGATAGTCCGCCATGAAGTCATCGTGCTTCTCTTTAGGGATTTTGAAAGGACTCACCGCTGTGAAGAGATCTGTAAAACAAAGTGATTTCATTAGTTTCCTATGTTGTAGTTATAGATCTATTACGTCAATAGGTTGTTCTGCTCTCAAGATGAGGATGATGATAACGGTTCCAATGTATTTTTGTATTAGATGTTGTTTCTTACCAGGGATAATAAAACCATATGAATATGGTTTATGGTTAGTAGTGTCCTATAGAGAAAAAAATATTGTCTTGAACTATGATTCAGTTCGTTGATGATGATACAAATAGCTTAATAAATGGTAAATGATTTTATTTCTACATAATTTAATTTAATTAATATACATAGTTATAAAGATAGCAATATACTCACTTCGCAAGAAATGTAAGTCTTCAAATACAAATACAGAATTTTTACATTGCACATCGTAGTCAACGAAACCAATCTGATCTAAAATTTTCGTTACTTCTTTTTCCGGGTCCTGAAAAATATTGCATCGATTAGACGGTACGTATGTGCAAAATTTACTTTTTGGGACAGACATTTCCATCTATCATTTCTATCAACGATCCTATCAATAGGAAAACCTCAAAGTAAGTAGTAGCTTATTCTTTGGGCTTTGCTACCGAGACCTCTCCCACAGGACGCCATAACGACGATGTATCAACAAATACTCAGAGTTAACGAAATAATTTTTCGGAAAGCTGCATTCTGCCAGAGAAATAATTTTATATATTAGTACAGCTCAACTGATCAACCATCGAATCCAACGTGGAGTGGGGACAGCGAACCGGGAGACGTTGCGTTGGATGGCCTCCCAGTAGGTTGACCGATTACCTGGTTAAGCTTGCGGGAATCCACTGGATGCGAGAGGCACGGGACCGGTCAATGTGGCGACACTTCTGGGAGGCCTAAAATTAAATGAGAATGATGATGAGGATTACCTCGCAGTCGTGATAAGGTGACACGTATCTGTCAACGTCCTGCAGCCACTCGCTCCACTTGTTGTTGCGCGCCAGGCTACGATACACGTCGAACACCGGAGCACCCGCCAGGAAGATCATGAGACAAGTCCCGTCTTCATTCAGAAGGTTGTAGATGTTGTTGAATGCTCGTCTGAAAATATCAAAACGTTTCATTTAATTACATTTTCAACCGACTTCACTTCCTGACTCATCAAATAAGTCAGTGTTGACTGAAAAGGCACATAGGTATTACAGAATCACAAAATACATTGCGGCCGTAAAAGATGCCAGCACAAACTAGACAAAATAAACGATCAGTGGTCCACATTAGTCCTTCGTCGAAAAGGCTGAAAATCATGAGGAGAAGCCTTTGCTCAGCTGTGGGATGGCGCAGGCTAATTCAAAAAAACAGTACCAGACTTGTGTTTCTCAAAGATTTGTTAAAGATTTAGACCCATGCTTTTCCAGGTCTCATATTGTAAGGATGAGCCTATTTTCGCTTAGGTACCGGAAATAAATACAGACTCTGGAGTGCTACTGAAATTTGTCTGATGGAAAGATTTATTTATTTAACTTACACACATTATCTTACAGATTGAACCCAATACAATAGAGTGGTTATAATCTTAATCTAAAATCAGTTTTTTACATAAATGTATAATAATTATTTACACCTAAACTTCTAACACTATTAAACATATTCTAACCTTATATAAAATAAAACTTTACTCATCAAAATTTTACCCACCCAGGCGTGCCATCACCAGATAGGACTGCTGACATTAACGACGAGGCGGAGTGGTTCCGGGAGGCCATGTCCGAGATATGAGACGTGGCAATGCCCCGGGTCCAGCCAGGACGCGCCCGGCGCCAGGTGTTCTGGTGGTCGCCGGCGCTTACGCCTCTGCGCCAGGCGTGCGTTACTGCGTGACGCCGGTACACCTGGCACCGCAGGCTCTGTAACTGCTTTACAGATACGTAAGCCATTGAGGTGGAGCTATACGAGAGGTATAGAGCGGCGAAAACCGCCCTCCGAGCGGAAATTAAGCGGACTGTTAGGGGTGGAGCTGCAGGAACTGGCAGGTGTGACGCAACAGAAAGACGGGATGATTTAGCAAACTCGTTTATTACGTTTTTTACAAAATGGCACGATGGCCGTTGCACAAAATTACAAAATTGAGCGTACTCATAGATCGGCGTTTAGAGGCAGACTGTCGGTGGCGGGGGTTTCGAAGTGTGACCCGCCTCTATAGCTAACTTATAACTACATAACTATATTTTTATTTATTTTTTAATACTATTGAGCGCGTCGCTAACATTCCCCACCCTAGTGCTGACACAGCACTCATCAACCAGAGTGATAGGAGCGACGCGTGCCGCGGAGCGGCGCCACGTCCGGGAGCCCACCTTCACCTCCACGAGTCTGATACGACCGTCCTTACCTGGGAACACCTCGGTGATTAGTCCCTTCGGCCATGAGTTGCGGGGAGAGTTTGGGTCCACAACCAATACGAGGTCACCTACTCGTAGAGGCGGTTGCTCCACTATCCACTTTCTCCTAGGTAGAAGGTCTGGTAAAATTTCCTTTACCCACCTGTGCCAGAACATGTCGGCCAATCGTTGACTTGTACGCCAATGCCTGCGTAAATACAGGTCAGAACTGTCAAACGCTCCGACAACAGGTAAGTTTGACGACGTACCTAGCAAAAGGTGGTTGGGGGTGAGGGATTCTACGCCCTCTGGGTCTACCGAAACGTGCATCAAGGGACGACTGTTCACTATATTTTCAACTTCAGCTAGGAGTGTGCCCAACACTTCGTCCCTTGGTGCCCGCTCGAGTAAAATAACTTTGAGTGACGACTTGACACTGCGAATCAATCGCTCCCATGCCCCACCCCAATGGGGACTGGCGGGAGGGATGAAAGTCCAGTCCATCCCATTATTGACCCCTATGTCCTTGAGAACTGCCTGGTCCAGGTCCTGCATGGACCGTTTGAGTTCCTTTTCAGCGCCTTTTAGGTTGGTGCCATTGTCGGAATACAAGTGACGTGGCCAGCCACGCCTCGCTGCCATCCGACGCAGTGCCATGATCAACGAGTCTGTTGTGAGAGAAGCAACAGTCTCGACGTGAATAGCACGCAACGTTAAGCAGGTAAAAAGGACACCGTACCTCTTTTCCCTGCGTCTGCCTACTGTTACCTCCATCGGTCCAAACAGGTCCAGCCCACAATAGGAGAAGGGTCGCTGATGATGTGCCACACGAGCCTGAGGTAAGTCACCCATACGAGGAACTACCGGCTTGCACTTCTTGATGCGGCACAGCATGCACTGCGACACTACAGTTTTCACGGTAGGTCTAAGTCTTACTAACCAATATTTTTCCCTCAGCAGGTTAACCACCGTTTCCTGATTACCGTGAGCTGCCTTCAAATGGAAGTGCCTAACAATAAGCCGAGCCACAGGATGCCTGCCGTCCAATATTACAGGTCTCTTTACCTCCATAGCGACATCCACAGCAGCGTCAATCCGACCGCCCACGCGAAGCAAGCCATGGTCGTCCAAAACCGGTGAGAGAGTAAGTAACCGACTACTTTTAGGTAACGCCTTCCTATTCCTAATAGCAGCTAGATCCTCAGCAAACGACTCACTTTGTGCGTGTTTCAATAGTAGCCGCTCTGCACGCTCCATCATCTGCACACTATAGCTGCTACCAGAGAGACCCTTTAACCTGTCAACAAATTTAAAAACAGCGGCTGTCGCTCGTAGAAGGCGCAGCCAAGAAGAAAATCGAACCGGATCCGGAACCGGTGAACAAGGAGTGTGTTCCTGAACAACAGCTGTTACCTCTTCGCATGCTGCATTCTCCTCCAGTTGGATGACATCCCTTGGCCATGACGCATCATCCAAGTGCAGGAAAGTTGGACCAGCCAGCCACTCGGAATACAAAGTAGGATTGAAAGTTTCCCTTGTAGCCAAGTCAGCCACATTGAGCTTCGTAGGAACGTATCTCCATTCGGCAATGCGTGTCAATTCGTCGATCTCCCCAAGACGGTTCGCTTCGAACGCTTTATAGGTACGCGTATTGTTACGAATCCAATGAAGAACCGTTGTGGAGTCGCACCAAAAGTATCGACGTACCGGAGATAACCTATGTTCCTTACCAATAGTATTAGCTAGCCTTGCTGCTAACAATGCCGCTTGAAGCTCGTATCTAGGTACTGTCATTGGTTTCACAGGTACCACTCTGCATTTACTCGCAATAAAAGAAACATGTGTTTTACCTTTCGTTTCCCAGCGCCAATATGCTACCGCACACATCGCTTTAGTGGACGCGTCACTAAATATGTGCAAATGTAGGTTGCTTTAAACAGACTCGCTCGTAGCAGTACTCGTAGCACTGCTATCGTCCGCTACGCTTTCGTAGCCCGTAGTACATGGCTGCGTAGCACAGTGAGGTGCGAGCCACGACGCGGGAGTGGGAACTTCTGCCTCGCTCGCGCACACTAGCGCGCACTCCGTCGCACTCGCAGCACACGCAGACATCACGTGGTACCTTGGAATGCGAATCGTACTGATAACACTAATTAGGTCAACCCATTTAACCCACCTTTCGTAAATGTTATCAGAAACATAATCGTCCCATCCAATATTCAGGCGCCAGGTATCCTGAAGCAGGATTTTACCCTGAATAGTGAAAGGGGCGAGAAATCCCAAGACATCAAAAATTGACATAACGACCCTTAACATAATCCTTTTGGTGGGTCGTTTGTTGCCCTCAGTGATGTCTTTCGGGATGCGCTTCAGTGACACGTCAAAACCGAGCAGATCGTCTTCAGGAAACCAAATAAGCCCAAGCGTTCGCTCACCTCCATATTGCTGACCGACTTTGAACCTTACTGCAGCCGGACCTAAGGTGTCTTTTGGTATGCTGTTTAATACCATGGCGCTGTTGCTTGTCCAGTTTCGAATTTCAAACCCACCGGCTCTGTGTATGTCACTGATGTTACTCACCATATCAATAGCAATAGTTTCGTCCGGCAAGCTATCTATGTAGTCATCCATGTAATGCGAATGGTAAATAGCATTGACTGCGGCCGGCAAGCATGACTCATAGCGACTTGCGTTTTTGTTTTTAATAAATTGCGCTACGAATGGTGAACAATTAGCTCCGAAAATCAAAGATGTCATGACATACGTTTTGATGTTTTCTGTAGGACTATTTCTCCACAGAAACCTTAGTGCGTGCTGATCCTCGGCGTGAACTTTAACCCTAAGAAACATGTCCTTTATGTCACCTGTTACTGCGATTTTATTTTCCCTAAAGCGCAGCATTATACCAAGCAGCGATAACAGCAGATCAGGACCAGTAAGTAAATAATCATTAAGGCAAGAACCATTTACCTTTCCTGCAGCGTCGAAGACCAGCCGAAGCTTACTTTTGTTTGGATTGTCAACACCAAAATGAGGTAGGTACCACGTATTCGGTGTGACGTCATTTACCACTAGTTCCCGCGCATAATCATTTTCTAATAAATGATGAACGCGTTCCTTATACCTTTTAGAAAAACCTGTATCCTTTCCCATTTTCCTTTCGATACCTTTCATCCGTTTCAGTGCATTAGGGTAGGAGTCCGGCATCTGGCGACCTACCTCCTTCCAAGGTAAGCTAATGTACCAGCGTCCGTCAACGAGCACCGCTGATCGCTCAAGCTGATCGATGGTGCGCAAATCGTCAACGTTCTGGCGCGGCTTGCTAGACACACCCATAGCATCCAATGCAAACGAGCGTCGGACCTCATCATGGATTTCTTGAAGTAGACTATCATGTGATGAAGTGTCACTTACTTCCTCGGTCTCCGCGATGGTCAGGGCGGCCTCAGCCCAAGTGGCGGCGGCGGCGGCGGCCCGGGCGGCGGCGGCACTCCGCGCCACGCGCACTTTACCATGTACGCACCAACCTAGGGGGGTAAGTGTAGCGGACGGCTCATTTACATTTCCTAACTTTATTTTTAATGGTACAATTAAGTCATAATTGTCTTGACCAATTAATATATCAGGTTTCGAATCTAAGGTACACAATTTATCTTTAATATTATTTAAATGAGAATACTTATTACAATCTACAACAGATAACTTTTGAATAGGCAAACTTAATTCCTTTACACAACGCATTCTTATATTATTATGTAATGTATCATCAAAGCCAGCAATGTCCACATTCACAACCGTAGATTCACATACCATCGAATCATTTGTCCACGCTCCGCGCACCGTTAGCGTCTCGCGACGGCCGCGCAGCCCGGCGCGCGCGGCGAGTCCCGCGCTTATTAGCGACACACTTGACCCATCGTCAAGCAGTGCGGTGGCATTTACGATACCATTAGGGCCGTGCACACGAATAGGTAACACTTTCAATAACACTTTATTGTCACTCGCGTTAATGTATGTTATTGTTTCCGAAGACACAGTAGGCTCGGCTCGTTGCACGTTAGCCGACAGCGTAGCGCTTGAAGCCGATGTATTGTTGTAATCGCCGGCGCGTTCATGTTGTTTACTCGTAGAATAGTGCAGGAGACGATGATGTTGTTCATTACAGCCATCTTTGTCGCACACAGGAGCTAAACACGTTTTTCTATCGTGTTTGGATATTAAACACTTGTAACATAAGCCGTGTTTTTTTACATGTTGCCACCGTACTTTACGTAATGCTTTCTTAAATTGTTTACATTCGCTGAGACTATGATGTACCACTGAGTGACAAAATAAACAATTAGCTTTACGTTCTTCGTCTTGAACAAGTACGGTTTGTGTGCGTGTGGACGTATTGTGTATTGTTTTACTTTTCAGATGCTGATCACTCCGAAATGTACTGAACATACTTGCAGTGGTGGCAATCTTTACAGCTTCTTCATATAAAAAATCTGATAAAATAACCAACCTGGGTTTGTTTCCTTCGGAGATCATTTTGAAGCTGTAGTCGGACCACTTGGAGATAAGCACTGTGGGCAGCTTAGAGAGAATTATTGACACAATGTTAGTACCATATAGGTACTCGTCTCGACCGACTGCTCGTATTGCTTCTACCACATTTTGCACTTTCACCGAAAACTCGACGATGTCTTTATGATATTCTTGTTGTATTGATTGAAGCTTCTTAATATCAAGAATTATTCTGGAAATGATGCAGTCAGGGTTACCAAACCGTAGCTCCAACGTCGACATCACTTTGTCAGGTGACGTGGCGCTTATGAACAAAGAGGTAACTGCATCTTTCGCATGCCCTCGTAGGCATTTCCGGAGCCTCCATAGGTTTTCTTTAGGTGTGAAGTTACACAATGCCGTTGACTCCTCGTAGGCTTGTTTGAACTGGAGCCATTCCAAATGGTCACCTGAGAACTCAGGTAAATCCCTCGGTGTGCTCATGCGGCTGAGCAAACTGACCTGGGGTACGTTGTTTGCACAATTAGACGAAATGTCTTTTAAAGTACTTGCCAGCAAATGAACCACGTTGTTTAGCGCAGTCACGGTGTCACCGGGCGGTAGCGGGGGCGCCGGCGGTGCGAGGCGCGCCATGCCGGCCACGTGCTCGGTGCGTAGCGACGACGGTACATGCAGCTCGCCCTTATGAAGTCCATTGTCGGGGGCTTGCTGCTCCAGGGGTTCTTTGTGGTTACTTTGGTGGATTACCCAATCCTCAAGGTCGTTCCGAGGAAGCTCTTTACCATCGATTTGTGGACTGTATACCATTTGTTCTTCCTCGTCACTGAGTGCTGCCAATTGGGCATCCAGGTCTTGGTCTATAAGCGCGATCTGTATAGCAGCTTTTTGCTTAGCGGCTTCCAGCAGCAACAGCTTCTTTTTGCTTTGTTTCATGGATTTGCTCGACGAAGCAACTGATTTTGCCGGCGTTTTCGCGACATGAGGCAGCGGTTCTGACTTTATGCTGCTTCCCGGCACATCGGAAAATAAACGTTGTGGCACAATATTTTCACTTCGCGGTTTTTCGGCCGCCATATTTTGTCGCGTCACGTTCACACAGTCGCGTTGTTCCTGCAGCATTTTTGCTCGCCGCGTTTTAACGCCTGGTTGGTCCATTATAAGATCTGGCTCGAATGACCACTTTGTTAGGGGTGGAGCTGCAGGAACTGGCAGGTGTGACGCAACAGAAAGACGGGATGATTTAGCAAACTCGTTTATTACGTTTTTTACAAAATGGCACGATGGCCGTTGCACAAAATTACAAAATTGAGCGTACTCATAGATCGGCGTTTAGAGGCAGACTGTCGGTGGCGGGGGTTTCGAAGTGTGACCCGCCTCTATAGCTAACTTATAACTACATAACTATATTTTTATTTATTTTTTAATACTATTGAGCGCGTCGCTAACACGGACCAAGGGTCTGGCCCGCGAGGAGTCACTGGGTACTCTTAACAGGGATACGTGGGGACGCCCTTATAAAATGGTGCGGGATAAACTCCAAACATAGGCTCCCCCGCTGACGCAGTCTCCGGCCGCAGCTCGTAGAGGGTATGTTGAGCACTCTGTTGTTGTTCTCTCTCTGTTGTATGTTCCCTTCGCGAGGGGAACTTACTCCCCCGCCCATGGTTTCGCCTCCTGCGGTGCCTAATGCCGTCCACATTATTTACTCTTGATGACGATGACGATGCTTCGGAGGTGACCGAGGTAGAGCTGAGAGTGGCGGTACGCAGGCTGAAGGCCAAAAATACATTTTCAATACAGTTGTTAAACATGGCGTACTTTCAGAGGCTATAATTATGATTCGAAAATTAAATCTTTGGCATAGGCATTAAAATAATATATTTAATTTCCAGTTTTAATTTAATTGTTTTCACATAAAAAATTGACAAAAGTCGAATAGGCTGTACTGTTTGGCGGCTGTTATCGTTGTAAATAGTACATTGTGATACAAGGGTGGAAAGTAGGTTATTGCAAACGAGCTGACTCGTCTACACGCCCGTGTATCACACGATATTTTTCAATACAGTTGTGGAAAATAGTAAAAACAAATCAAAGAATTAGATTTCTTAATTCACAAAAAAATAAAATTTTCGCGCGTTTTTGCAACTGGACATATTTTTTTTACAACGAAAACAGCCTACACAGCCTATTCGATTTTTGATAAATGTTGATGTGATAATAATTAAATTGAAACAGGTAATTAAATATATTAAACAACCATATAAAAGACTTTTGAGAATTAAAAGCTAAAACGTACGGAATCATTCATTTTTCCTCGTATAAAATCTATTCCATTTTATTCTATGTATGAAAACTCCTTGCTACTAAACTTTTTTAAATTGACTTATAACTAAAGGCGCGTTTTTGCAACTGGACATTTTTTACAACGAAAACAGTCTATACAGCCTATTTGATTTTAGACAAATGTTGATGTGAAAATAATTAAATTAAAACTGGTAATTGAATATATTAAACAACCATTTAATAGACTTTTGAGAGTTCAATGCTAAAACGTACGGAATCATTCATTTTTCCTCGTATAAAATCTATCCCATTTTATTCTATGTATGAAAACTCTTTGCTACTAAACTTTTTAAATTGACTTATAAATTTAAAACTAAACTGCAAAACTAATGATCGAGCTCGTAAACAAAAGTCACGACCGCGTAACAGAAAGATGCCTATGCATAAGATTTAATTTTCGAATCATAATTATAGCCTCTGAAAGTACGCCATGTTTAACAACTGTATTGAAAAATAATATGTCCAGTTGCAAAAACGCTCCATTTTCTGAAAATTTTAATTTTTGTGTGATAAATTGTTTTTTTTTTTCGTTAATGTGAGTTCAAGTACAAGTGATGAAATGGAATTAACTCCACCCGATATTTTATTGGTTGCATGAAAGGCGAAATTGCGTTGCATGAAATTTTGCTCCCAAAATCTCGAGAATCAATATATGGCGACTTACGATAACTTTAATGTATTCTTCTTGAACAATAAAGAAAATAATTAAATTAAAAATTTGATGGAAAAAACAAATGTCATTCTTTTATTTGTTTTTACTATTTTTCACAACTGTATTGAAAAACGTCGTGTGATACACGGGTCATTAAAAACCCTCGCCTTCGGCTCGGGCTTGTTAATGTCAGCTCGTTTACTACAATAACCTACTTTCCACCCTTGTATCATATAAATTGATTTTTTTTTTATTAATATTAGTTCAAGTACAAGTGATGAAATGGAATTAACTCCACCCGATATTTTATCTGAGGCGAAATTGCGTAACATGAAATTTTGCCCCCAAAATCTCGAGAATCAATATATGGCGACTTACGATAATTTTATTTGGGGATAAATATAATGACCACCTAAAATTACTTTGTGACCATAACCTCTATTACCTAAAATTGTACTATGAAACCCAAATTTAGTAAATTGATCACCAAATTTTAATAGCAAATTATTGCGCTATTTAATGTTGTAAAATAGGTTAGGTTAGGTTAGAACTGTGACCAACCGCGCGCGAGCCGAGCGAGCAAAGCGAGCGGTGCCGCGGCAGCGGCCGGCGAGCGCTACTTCCAAGTTGCTCCCAGAAATTTTATAATCTTTTTGGTCATTGGTTTAATTTTGGTGATCATTTACTACTTTTGGTGATCATTTACTACTTTTGGGTTAACAATGATTTATTTGGAGTCATTTTGCCTAAACAGGATAGCGAGATGTTAAAACTTTGGTTATAATTTTACAATAAGATGCGGGTTTAATTTTGGTGATCATTTACTATTTTTGTCTGTTATATGTTACTATATCTGGTGGTAAGTTAAACATAAGCCATTTTATTTTATGGAAACTTATTTGTTTTTTTTTCTATTTTCCACAACTGTATTGAAAAACGTCGTGTGATACACGACGCTTCTATTATCTGCCATTATAAAGTTAAATAACAGCTGGACGCACTGATGTACTCAATAAATAAGAAAATTGCAAACAGCTGTGCGTTAGTGAAACGCATCCAGAATCAGTTTCAAGGTCAATGACTCAACACGTGTTATCGCGTTGCGAATTAGCTAATGACCGAGCGTTTTCGATACAAATTTGCGTTATTTAACAAGCAGTGCCATAGAAAGCACTATGAAAGCACTATTGTTGAGACACTGTATGAACACTGAAAGATAGGAAGATGAACAACAATTTTCGGCAAGAAGATGAAAGCAGAAAATAACTAATTGGAACGAACTCACTCAAATACAGTATTATACTCCCAAAGAATGTCGTCAGCTTTCACGTTGACTATGCAGGCTGCCTCGGGAACGACTTCTTTGTTCTTTTCTTCGTGGTCGTACCGCGTCGTGCTCGTGAGCGGTCAAAATCCGCACAGGTAAACATGACGACCGATGTTGTTGACGGCGTTAATGACGGCAAAGCTGGTTTTATTTTATTTATTTTTGCTGAATGGGCTCAATTGGGCTTTTATAATAAAAGAGTGGACTGTATTAAAATAGGTATAATGCTATAAGTTACACAATCAACATTTCGGCAATATGTACAAAAAAATGCCCGTAATGGCTGGCGTCTGTGAGCTGAGTCACGCGCATTTGTGATGCGCCAACAGCTTTCAAAGTTATACTCGCTCAGCGATGCTCGCTTGGCGGTCAGAACTCACGCCGAGAGACTAATTCAATGCCAAATAAACAATGATGTAATTTTACAGAAATTTCTTTTTTTATAAAGTTGAATAATCTAATGCGGATATCTGAATAGTTTTATGCAAATATTTACTGCTAAGAAAATTATAACAAAATACTCACTGTTGATCTTTGATCCAGTGTAGGGCGTAGAAGGAAAACACGCAATCGAATGTTCCCTTCATCCCTTCAGGAAGATCACCCCCTATATCGAGGACCGTGAAGGAAGTATTCTCATTGTAATAACGATCATTGGCGAAATTCACCATCTTCTCGCTGATGTCGCAGCCGAGCAGCTTGAAGTCGGTAGGGATGTATTTCTTCAACATGTTGGTGACGCTACCATCTCCACAGCCTATGTCTAAGATATTGTTGTTGCTTCTCTTCCACTTAATTTTTGACGCGTATTGTTCTAAGCAGATCAGTGCATCTCTTTTCGAAGGGCTGTTGTATTTTTCGTAAAGGGCGGGGTTATTCATGGTCGTAAGATTTGTCAGACGATAAACTGTTTGTGGTAATTATTTTTGTTTTATGTTTTCGGGTGCGCACGCGTTGTTTAGAAGCACAGGGTCGGCGGACTGTCGAGCCGGGAGCGCGGTGCCTGCGCATTTATGCGTACCTAGGTCGCGCCTCAAACATTCATAGCAGCAGCATCTTATTTTTGTTTCCTATGAGCGTTGAATATCACTGTTTTTTTTTGTGTACCTATGAGGAATTATGCATTTATGACGAAATATGCATTCGAGCAATTAGTAGAGTGAACCTATTGCTTTAGCTTATCGTGGTGAACTAATCAACTGTCAAAGTAGGTATATGAAATACCTACTTTGACAGTTGATTAGTTCACCACACATTTTTCATATTGTTTAATTCCATTTAGGTACCTACTCTTAGTAATAACGCAGAATCCGGGAAATGATGCGATATCAGTGTTTACCACTACTGATTATAGCCTCTTTTTTTCCTTTTTAGGGTTCCAAAGTCAACAAGGAACCCTTATAGTTTCGCTCTGTCCGTCTGTCTAAGTACTAGAAAGCTATAATTTGGCATGTATATACATAATAATAATTCCGACAAAGTTGTAACATAAAATCATGAAAAGTATATTTTTTTCGGGTACCTAGACGTAAAGTGGGGATGTATTTCTTTTTTCTCATCTATCCCATGGTGTGGGGTATCGTTGGATACGCCATTCAAAAATATTATGGGGTTGTTAAAACCATTTTTCGATTCAGAGATTCGTTTGCGTAAAATTAAGCTTTAAGTTGTAAATTTATGTTAGAGTCAAGTGTCCCCCCCCCCCCCTCTGCCAGCGAAATGGTTACTCTTGGCTATGTGAAAAAAATCACGGCAGTAGTAAATATAACGAAATTAAAAGGAAAATTATCACGGATAACAAGGCTTTACAAGTTTACGAGTAATAGTCGACCAACTTATAAAATGTACTTGGAACAGTATAAATTTTGTACAAATGCCATAGATTTTTTTTTTTTTTTCTTTTTTTATCTTGCGATCAGTCATTCAAACTATAAGCAGATGAGGTGAGTGTTTTTTGGCATATAGGGCAGTGCTCCCATCGGAACCATGCCCTTTCTTTATCTTTGTCTGGATATCAGACACTCCACTAGTCAAAGATATCTCGCCGCTTTTTAAGCCGACGTAAGGTTTCTGGGATAGTGAGCTGCCCCGCTAGCTAGTTTGGGTGCCTAGACAGTCTTGATTTATATGTGTTTGCATATGTGTCTATTTCTTCCCTTACCATAGGCATATTCAAAATTTTATGCACTTCATTTATTTTACTAAACCACGGTGCATTGGATATTTGTTTTAAGATGTAGTTTTGTACTCTCTGTATTATCATTATGTTGGAGGTGCTGGCAGACCCCCATAGCTGTATGCCATATATCCAAATGGGCTTCAATATTGTTTTATATATTAGCAGCTTGTTATCCAAAGACAGTTTTGAGTTACGTCCCAACAGCCAGTAGAGACCCTTGTATTTTAGGTTAATTTCGTCTCGTTTTGTTTCAACATGCTTTCTCCACGTAAGTCTACGGTCCAAGTGCATTCCCAGGTTCCCATTCCCTTACTGTATTTTGGTGCGGCAGTTGAAAATGTACTTGGAACAGTATAAATTTTGTACAAATGCCATTGAAAAATTACTTAAATAAAGTTGATAGCTGTGTAAAACAGAGTAAATATAATGCTTACGAACCATGTAAAAATATTCAAAAATGAAATCATAACAAGCTTTACAAGTTTACGAGTAATAGTCGACCAACTTATAAAATGTACTTGGCACAGTAAAATGTTTGTACAAATGCCATTGAAAAATTACTTAAATAAAGTTGATAGCTGTGTAAAACAGAGTAAATATAATGCTTACGAACCATGTAAAAATATACAAAAATGAAATCATAACAAGCTTTACAAGTTTACGAGTAATAGTCGACCAACTTATAAAATGTACTTGGCACAGTAAAATGTTTGTACAAATGCCATTGAAAAATTACTTAAATAACGTTGTTAGCTGTGTAAAACAGATAGTAAATATATGCTTACCATGTAAAAATATACAAAAATAAAATCATAACATCCTTAATAATAATGATTTCTAAATTAAAAATGTTTAAGCTCGAATAACGCATTGGAGTGGCCGGAGTCGTTGGCAGTACTAGTCCGTAGTCCATACGGCGCATGCGCGCGGTGGAGTCTATTTTGTGTTACTGCAAAAGTATTTTCGACGTTTTGTAATTAAAACGTAAAAGTAAAGTCAAATTAGATTAGATTTCCAAGCAAAGTACTTGGTTCCTTTTGTCAATATCCTTCTATAAAGTCAATATTCGACCGACTTCATCACTAATTGAGTAGCGTAAAACTTTCCAGAATGAAATAGTGATCACTGCAAACGGTATTAGAGGAGATTAGAGGTGAATACATAAGTACGATTTTTTTCTAATTCCGAAAGAGAAATAAACAAGGAGCGCGAGCGTGCACGCAAGGATCCAGGAACGAACTATACCATTCCCCGTGGCTCTAACGCACGCTCATATCGGCTCCTTTCGCAATTCGCACCCGCGGTGGTACTCAAAAAGATAATATTTTTCTAACTTCAGTTGCGAAGTTGGATTTTATAACTCCTTCTTCAGTTACCAGTTAGTCCTTATTTAGTTTAAGTCAAGAGTGAATAGATTACATCTAGGCAAGCGTGCTTCACCGTAGACCACATCATCGCTTACCATCAGGCGAGATAGTGGTCAAACGCGAGAAAATAGATTAAAAAAAACGTCATCCTATGTGGGCCCGTTTTTAGACTTTGTGAGCCGCTGAAACCGTTCTAATGTTCATGTAACAACAACAAAACCCTCTTTTTAGTCCGCATTATTATGCAACTCCGAAGTTGCATAATAATGCGGACTAACCCTATAACTGCGCGTGGCCCGAAACGCACTTGGCCGGTTTTTTCTTTTTATGTTGGCACCTTGTTTTTAAACATACATGTAAATTGTATTAATTTAATTAAGATTTCGTGTTTTGTGCTGTGTCTTTTGTGTCATCATTATCATCATAATATCAGCCGAAAGACGTCCACTGCTGGACATAGGCCTCCCCCAAGCGTCGCCACTTTGACCGGTCTTTTGTGTGCACTAAATAAATGATTTATCTATCTATCTATCTTTCCATACAAATATGAAACTGAAGGATTTTTTTTTGGTACACTAGTACAATATTATCCTACGTCGTACACTAGTACTATGTCATCCTACAGGTACAATAGTATCTTACGTCGTGGTTACATATACGTGTTATTACACGACCGATCATCCGGATTCGGATCACGCGTCGGTCTGGAGAGTGCATCCCAATTCATTATTTCACTGATAACATGAATCTACTCACTGATAACATCGAGCTTAGGCTCGATGTCATCAGTGAGTTAATTCATACGATTCAAACGCTTAGGCGTTTTAGCAAATCGCTGGCTCCGGGCAATAATGCGGTAATATCAAAAATCAAATTTTACAGGAGAAATAAAAGAAGCTTATTTGGTTATAATTCAGCGTACGGTTATCCAAAACAGGCATTCAATATGTCAAATGAAAGCATTTTTTTTTACCAATTTAACCTTTTAATAATAATCGTTATGGTATTAATATTTTATGAAACAAATGAAAAAATGTATAATACAAATTAAAGACGATACCGTTTCAATTGCAACAGCTTTAACGACTTTATAAACACACCGACCACTGAGATTCAGGCATGTAAGTAAAAGTGTATAATACGACGTAATTTCCACTTGAGATCTTGAGCGTAACGGCCGATTACCACCTTCTTCCAGGAAATTTTATAGCCGAAGCTTAGCTGTATCATCCACTAATCGCTATTTTAGAATCCTATCAATGAAACATATTTGTATGTAACCATTGTAACAGACTGCCCTTGTATTAAATAAAAATAAATAAAGTAAAATAATCTTTATTTCGGACAAGTAACATCCATATGGGTTAGTAAACGAGAAAACTTATACCTATGTTAGTACACTCTTAATTTCTTAAAAATATTATTTAGTAACGAGGTTGTTGTTCCGAATGCATTTCTGAACAACATCCCCTAATAACGGAGTATCGTACCTCCCGGCTATGGTTTTTAGGATGGAGTTGGAACTAGCCCGCACTCTGCAGAGCAAAGAGGCAGATCTCTGCCTGACGATGGCATGGAAATCATCGACGCGAGATTCCGCGACATACCTGATGCACTGCAGAAACGGGGCAGCCCCATCAACATCCTAAACCCGTTATTATATTGGACCCGTAAGGCGCTGATAGCCCGCTGAGTGTAGTTGGTCCACAGGCTGCACGTATAAAATACTTGGCAATAAGCTTTAAAAAGTATTATTTTTACTGCCTTGCTACACCGTGAAAACCTGCGAGCCAACATGTTACAACGAACTGCCAGCGCCCTACGTTCCCTCTCGATATCTACCTGGTCATCAAGACTGTCGGTGACATAGTGCCCCAAGTACTTGAACTGGTACAATCGCTCCAACTCATTCCCATTGAGCTTAATCGGGGGCACGTTTTCCGGACATTTACCACCGACAGCCTTAAAGACCAAGTACTGGTTCTTTCTGACATTGTAGATAAATAAGGCCATGTTTCTTATTTTTATCCACTTTAGACAAAATTTTATGAAATTAATTAATGTTACTACTACTTTCTTTTTGTAATTAAATTATAAATGATTATAATATTTAATGAAAAAAACCTTCATCACATAATTTTTATTAAGTATTAAACTTTGGTAACATAAATAAAACGGAAAAACTATTAAAAGAAAAAAATATTATGCTATTTTAATTTGAATCTTCGCTTTCGATATCAATTTCTTCTTCAGAGTTCCCAACACAGTGTAAATTGTTATAAAATGTATGATAATGTTTTGGAATTGCTTCAGTTTTGCAGAGAACCATGAAATCATCGTAAAATTAGGTAAGGCGATTGGCTCTCTGCACGGATTTCTCAATTCATCTCCTGAAACATCAGTCACTGGCGTCTTTTTGGGTTTTCCTCTTGAAGACCTGGTCTTTGTTGCAGTATTTAAAGAAATATACTCATCGTCAAAGTCATATTTGAAATAAATTACATAAAGATGTGCTTGAGTAATTTTGATTTCGTGAATCTTTGTCCACCGAACTTTTTCTTTAGTTTGGTCTGCCCACACCAGTATCTTTTGTCCATTATCTCCTTTAAATCTAAGAAATTACGTTGTTCCATTTCTTTAAGATTAAATTTTTCACCATTGATCATGGCATTAATGATTATGCCATACAATTTATCAGGAGTATAAATCGTGTGGTTCTTTTATGCGCGTTCGATAAAAGTTTTTAGTCAAATATAAATAAAGAGCAAAAATAATCCTATTTTTATTCTGGCCAGCACAACCATCAAAATAAAATGTAAAATTCTTGATACCACTTTTGCTCTCATTTTCAATGAAATTTAGGACGCAACTGCCGATTTCATTAGCACACCTATTGCCACATGATAGTGCCAAAGATAGCAGCAACCTTTTCCACTTAATGAGTTGTAAATAGTAAAGTTATATATAGGATACTTTCGCTTGTAATGAAAGATTCCTACCTCTGATTGAGGACCCGTGAGAACTTTTTCCAGATCATAAATAGCGACGACCGTAGTCGTAGGCTCGACTTCTATTTTATCTTTAGTTTTTAGCTCACGAACACATTCCTCGTTTCTAATGCACTTTGTGTAAGCTTCTTGGAGTTGGTCTTTTCTTTCACCATCAGCTTGACGATATAAAGTACATTGGCCACGCATATCTTTTTTAGGTTTATGAAATGAATAATTAAATTTTGTATTAAACACAGTTTCATACTGTCGTTTTGTGGCCATCTTCACATCATTTGGATAGTTTTCAGGCTTAAACCATTCATCAGAATACAGTCTACAAATTTTGGAGATATTCAGTGTTTCTTCTAAGTATAACTCGTGGTCTATTTTCATGCTGATCCCTGTTATCTTTGACTTCATCAGATTTCCCTTTTTATATTGCTGTGTAAACTGTTTTTTCTGTTATGCTAACTGTATTCAAAAGATTTTTTTTTGCAGACGTCAATTGATTCTGATCCATTAATTTTGAAACAATAGCTAATAGTTTGTGTCCTGTTTTCTGTCCTTAGTAATTGCATTTTTTTATATCTTTAGTATTTACATGTTGCAAGATATAGTGCCACTGATCCTCGTGATCACCTAAAATATAGCCCGCCGTTTCACTTGAGAAATCTTTTCACTACATTTCTTATTACATTTACAGGCGTCCTTCATCGTTTTGGAAACAAACTTTTTTTTTCGAATTACTACCAGTATAAGCTTGGCCTGAATTTTTTTGTTCTTAACTTTTGACCAAATTTCTTCGTATTGCTCAGAAATCTGCATGTGAAGTTATAGTTTACGTGTTGGATAGTACATTATCTGTTGAGTTGCGAATCTGGTTAATTGAAAATCTGGTGAGTTGAGAATCTGATGACTTGCTAATAAGCCGTTATAGTATTATTGAAACCATTAGATTCAACGGCAAAATCAAAACATTTGAATTATCATTATCGACCGGTGTAGTGTATAAAATATTATGGTCTATTGTGAGATCTTGGCGTACTGTTTCCAGTGTTATGTATTTTAAATTTTCTTCTTGGGGTGTAGTTTTGTCATACGTTTCTCCTACTTGTATTACCATCGTTGCTTTTTGCATCATTGCGTCACTTGGTATTGTAAGTATAAAATTCTATAGATTTAGTGACAAGATTCTCTTTATATCTGCGCTTCCCGTGACGATTTGTACTAAATACAAAAGTTGGAGAAGCTACAAAATCAACATTATCATATGTAGCAGACTCGGGTATTGCAATAAATGTGATGGTACATCAAAGTTGGGAGAAAGACATTGTAAAGTTGGGCTATAAGTTCCAGTGCAGTTTTCTTCTTCCACAATCTTCGAAATGGTGACAGACAGACAGACAGACGGACAGAGGACTCTTAGTAGGTCCCGTTTTTACCCTTTGGGTACGGAACCCTAAAAAAGCAATCTCACACAAATATATTTATAAGTAGGTACCTAGAAAATAAATTGGTACATATCTAAGTCTACCTCACAAAAATTGCATTCTAATCGCTCGAAATATTCGCTTTGTCTGCTTCTCACGCAACTTTGGATGGATTGGGTACAACTTTTGTAAACTAGACTTTTCAATTAGTATACAATAAAAAAACAACTTGAAAAAATGGAACAGCGTAATTTTGCATGCTATTAAGAATTGATGGTAACAGTATTTCTTTTTCATTATAAATCAACAAGTGATATGCCGCAGCATTCTATCATTATCATTTTAGCCTATCGTCGCCGTCGAATATAAATTTTTCAAATTAAGTACATAAGTAAGTAGGTAGATAATGTTAGATTTATTTGCAGTTTAAATGAGGTAAATATATTCAACAAATAGAAACACGACGATAGGTAGATGTAGATAGGTAGTTAGGTATTACAAGAATAATAATCAATATCATACCTAACCTAACCAACTTACTGATTAATCACTTACCGTCAATCATAGATAACATTCTTCTTGCTCGAGATTTTCCTGGTAATTGTCTTGCCATTTTTAAAAACAATAGAATTATACTCGTATTATTGAAAACCACACAATCGTGCTAACAGAACCTTATTAGCGCAAGACGTCACACGCTGCACTGACACCGCGCACCGAATTTGGTTGTATGTACGCCGTTTTATGATGCTGTCATAGATCATTGATTGCGTTTCAATGAGGTCCGACATTGTTATAGGATGTTGAATACTGTCCTTACTGACTATAAATAAGGAAATTTATTACTTGTTTTCTCCGCTGTTGGTACTCAGCCTTTGCTGCTGCTCCAATGTTCAGCTCCAATGTTCTCTCAGACTGCCTCACAACGTACACACACTGTTATTTGTTACGATAGTTCAGGCCACGCACACCAAAATTCAGAATTCCCGAAATTCGCTCGAAGGACCAAAAATTATGTCGGGGTACTTCGCGAGGTGTCGGTGTTTTAGAGGTGAAACAAGGTTTACATGAAACACTATTTATTTCTTTACACTCTAATGTTCTTAATGACTAAAATGTTACGAAATGTTAATGAAATGTTTGAATACACCCGGCTAACGCGGTAGACAAAAGTGCACTGATTATAATATAATTAAACTAGGTTAACGCATCAGATCGATATTGCAAAGTAAGGTGTTCGGTGAAAACACCGAATAACCTAAACATGGTGCTAGAAAGCAAGCGGTAATCATTAATGCATAGACGTGAAAGGGATGAGGTTCAGCGTAACATGACAGTACGTCGCCGGAGCTACAATAAATTTACGGGAAGAATGGCGTAATAGCTTGTATAGAATAAAATCTCTTGTGACTGCTTCGTATTAGGTGTTTACAGTTTATTGATTTAATAAGTTTATTTTCAAAAATGCGGTTATATGTATTACTGTTTCTCTTTGTCTTGAAATTTAGTGTTAAGATGTTTGCCGGGTTTTTGTGTTATGTTTCTTTGAGTAATGCAATAATACATAACTTAGTCGTAAGAGAATTTTCCATGCAATAAAGCTGTTATTTTCATTTATTGTAAAGAAATATTATTTAAAAAATCTGAAAAAAATTGTGATAGATTGATACATAGAGAAGCCAAAAACAAATAACTTTAAAAAGGGCGTAACTGGTGCTTAGCGCTTTATTGAGTACGGCTCTTTGCGCTCTTTCCAGAGGCAAGAGTAAATTTTTGGCAGCCCCACCCCAGGCAGTAATGCAGTAAGATACTATTGACTGACATAAAGCATCATCTTGAGTGTTTCCAAATCAGCGGCATTACGCAGCAATTTAAAAACATAAATTAGTTTTCTGACGCGTGTAGTTAATGCATCGATGTGAGATTGCCATTTTAAAGTTTGGTCTATTTTGACTCCGAGGTACTTCACAGCGGTCACCCGAGATAATGTTGGGCAAACACAGTTGCCGGAAGGTTCCCTACAAGAGTGGATTTTGATAAGATAGCGCTTTATATCTGTTTTTTATATATGGTTTAATGTACTTATAACCTTTTTAATCGAAGAAATAATAAAATCATTCATTATAAAAATCTTTTTTTAAACAAGCTTTTTAATGATCCGTAGCCAAATGGCAAAAACGGAAACCTTGTGGATTCGTCATGTCTGCCTGTCTGTCTGTCCGTCCGTATGTCACAGCCACTTTTTTTCCGAAACTATAAGAACTATGCTATTGAAACTTGGTAAGTAGATGTATTCTGTAAACCGCATTAAGATTTTCACACAAAAATAGAAAAAAACAATAAATTTTGGGGTTTCCCATACTTAGAACTGAAACTCAATTTTTTTTTTCATCAAACCCATACGTGTGGGGTATATATGGATAGGTCTTCAAAAAAGATATTGAGGTTTCCAATATATTTTTTTTCTAAACTGAAAAGTTTGCGCGAGAGACACTTCCAAAGTGGTAAAATGTGTCCCCCCCTGTAACTTCTAAAATAATAGAATGATAAAACTAAAAAAAATATATGATGTACATTACCATGTAAACTGCCACCGAAAATTAGTTTGAACGAGATCTAGTAAGTAGTTTTTTTTAATACGTCATAAATCGTAAACCGCAATTTACCAAGTACGGAACCTTTCGTGCGCGAGTCCGGTTCGCACTGGCTGGTTTTTTCATATTCTTCACAGCAAACTCTTTCATTTGATACCCATATTGGTTGCGCCGGTTAAGAGGCAACGCAGAAACGCGAATGGTTGGTTTCGAGAGACAGGAAGGTTTTTGATCAAATGAAGGTGACTCGCTTAAAATAGCTTAGCTTTTTTTTATAGGCTTATGTAACACAGCACAAATACTTGTGTTCGGATGTCCGAGAGTAGCTCCACTGCCGCTATCAATGAGTGGTGTGAAGGATAAGAGGTTCTTGGCAAGTTCACTATCTTCACGAGCTCGTTCGACTCGAGCTCGACCCGCGTGCTGAGCTATCGACTGGTCTCCGCGACGGTTGACCACGCAGCAGCAACAAAGCAAGAAGCACAGGAGTCGCAGGCCAATATATAGGCTACTGGTTGACGTCTGTCAGCCTGTCACGTCTGTCATTTTGAAAATCCGCAGGTGGGATGTGGTAGTCTCACTCACACCTGATACCAAGGCATTGTGCCGGAAAGGATAATGAGGGTAGGACTCGATTCCAGCGAAACATCTCGTTTCGTTGATCTCCCTACCCGCAAGCACGTCGCACCGACGCTGAAAATGATTAAGAGTAGCAATACTAAAAAACCGGCCAAGTGCGAGTCGGACTCGCACACGAAGGGTTCCGTACCATTATCGCAAAAAAACGGCAAAAAAACACGTTTGTTGTATGGGAGCCCCACTTAAATATTTATTTTATTCTGTTTTAGTATGTGTTGTTATAGCGGCAACAGAAATACATCATATGTGAAAATTTCAACTGTCTGGCTATCACGGTTCATGAGATACAGCCTGGTGACAGACAGACAGACAGACGGACCGCGGAGTCTCAGTAATAGGGTCCCGTTTTTATCCTTTGGGTACGGAACCCTAAAAATAGACAAAATGTTATTTGATGTCAGCGACGGCGATAGTGAAAATGTTATAGGATTGATTTCGTGACTTTTCGTTAGTGCTTGTCAATCCCATACATTATCAATACATTAATAAATCTGTAGAAACGTCGTTTTTGTACCTACATGTAAAACATTTCTAAAATAAAAAAAGAAACTGTTTAGCAAAAATATACTACCGACTTCCAAACGCTACAAAGTGAAAAATAACTTTATTTTTGGAAGTCGGTGTCTTTGATAGGTACCAATTTTTTTTTCGTTATGGACATCGACTTCCAAAAAGAGAGTCACTTTTTAGCGTTTTTATTTGGAAGTCGGTAGTACTTTTTTGTAAAAAAGTTTTTATTTTTATCACTTTTTAGGTGTACCTAATAGGCAAGTTCTTTAGTAAGGTACCTATAATGCCAGAATAGATTAGCCGAATATCACTTAAACATAACCGGTGAAATAAGAGGGTACCAAGGTGAACTGTACACATCTGCGTACCACTTTAGAGCATGTCGTGATGTTACGTTATGAAATGGTATTAGCAGCAATCCCGAGAGATTTGCCGTCATTTATTGAAGAGTTCTGTTATATATCTTCCAAGTTCTTCAACAGATCTTCACCAAATTAAAATAGGACCAATTTGAGAATATACACTTTCAAAAACTAATTTTACATTTGACGGAGAAATCGGTTAACATACACAAAAAAGAAAAAAAAGATAACATACACAAAAAAAAACAAACATAAAGTCGAACATAGAACCTCCTCCTTATTAGTAAGTCGGTTAAAAAGATATATTCTTTCAGAAACTTTATAAGCGGCAGAAATTTGGCACCATGTCAAACGTCAATGACATGCAGTTTTCTGTTTATTTATAAAAATAATACACGAAACTGGCAGAATTAATTCTGTTAGTGTTGTGATACGGTGTTTAAATGCGTATATGTGTGCGGGACGCAGCGGGAGCTCTTCAATGACATTTATATTTAAAATGTACTCGAATGCGCCAATTTTATGTTGGGTTTCTTTATGGATGATTCTTCAATAAAACGACTTGAACTGTTACAGCAAAGACTGGTGTATTCCTTTTGATACTTTACAATATAATAACTGACTTCCGAGCTGTATTTTACTTATAATTTAAATAATATGTACAACTGACTATTCCTAATCTTGTGACTAATAACAAAACAAACTTACATACAAAAGGGAGAGGGAAAAGGGCTCATAGCGCATCAAAAAATTCGTCCACATCGATGTGAATGGGAAACGTGCCCAGAACGCTGGCAGCATTGCCACGTTGAATGGCAATACTAATTCTCTGGCTAAAGAAAAGGCCAGCCCTCTGGTCACGCGAACAGTCGACTAACCGTTTACTTATGTCTCAAAACACTCGATGAGCACTTGGACCCCATGGACCTAATGTCTCAACCCCATAACTGCCAATAAGGTTGTTATATTTGCGCCGTTTGAGGTTTTTTGCACCAGCAGCAGCTGCCCCAGCACAGCCCGCCGTGCTAAGAAGATGGGATGACGCAAGGGTGCATGTCGACACATGTTGCATCCCATACCAAAGGCCTACCCAACTTCCAAGGCATTATGGTCATCCCATCTGGTCTCTTCCTATCGTCGCGAGCCAAGCCATTGGGTTCTAAAACAGAGAAAAGACAAGAGCTCGACGTATGTCGATGATGATGAGATGTCATTAATTCTGGCGTTCCGTGCTACCGACCAGTGCTCCTACTGCAGGATAGGCCATGGTGTCCGAGGCGGTCGACTGCTTCACCACATTGACAGCGATGTGGAGCTTCGCTGGGAGTACCTAGTCGCAGACATATAGCGATCCAGAAGGTATTGTCACTCAACATTGTACCTATGTTGTGTGACGGTAATGCCTGTAGCCAGAGGCCCGACTCCCACTCACCCACAGCCAGTAGGCAAGCACGCTCAGTAGTATTGGTGGACGTATTTATGAGTTTATTCCGTACCAATCTGCAGAGCGGGTCATCCCACTGTCTTTGGGAATACGGGTTTTCGGGCAACGCCGTATTCGGGCAAGCCACTTTCCAGGCGCACACTGCGTCGGTCGAGCACGGCACTTTACAGTTAACCAGCGACAGGGATAAAATTTTAGTCGTTAACGTTTCAGTGCTGTGGACCGAAGACAGGAACGCTGGTAGGCTTATACTAGAAATTTTGCGGTTACCGAGTCCGCCGAAGCGAATGGGTAGCGTGGCTTGCGTCCAGGCTCGGTCATCCAAGGCCACATTTAAGATAGATGTCAGAGTGCATCGAATAATTTCGTCAATTTTTCCAGGAGAAGTGGCTGCTTCCATAAAGGGTAAGAGCGGAGAAAATACATAAAATTTGGTCCAAAACAGCAACACCTAATGAGAGTAAAAGCCGAATGAAGGTTAATTTGGGAGAGTATCCGAAATATCATTAAAATGGTTCATTTTACCATTGATGAATGAAGAAAAACTGTCTTCCAAAATTGGGGAACCTAGGAGGTCCAGTGAACTTTTATCTAAAATTTTGATCTTTGGGGCTATTGCATAAAATTCATGTAGGGTCGGTTGTCTGTCGGTACTGTCACAAAGAAAAATTTCACATTTGGAGTGATTGAGGTCTAGGCCGATGGATTTGAACTGCTCTTTAGGAATTGAAAATCTGCTAAAACGGTGTCTACGTCACCTCCTAGTGTTCCATCATCCAAATCCTAGGCTAGGCTAGCCTAGCCTTTTTCCCAATTATTGTTGGGGTTGGCTTCCAGTCTTACCGGATTCAGCTGAGTACCAGTGTTTTACATGGAGCGACTGCCTATCAGACCTCCACAACCCAGTAACTGGGTAACACGATACCCCTTGGCAAGACTGGTGTCAGATCTCAGGCTTCTGACTACCCGTAACGACTGTCAAAGATCTTCAAATGACAGCCGGGACCAACGGCTTAACGTGCTTTCCGAGGCAAGTAGGAAACTCGGTATGTTGAAATGGTCACCCATCCACGGACCAACCTCGTCAAGCGTTGCTTAACCTTGAAGATCGACTGTTATTATTTAGCCACGAGCTCCTCGTGTTTCATCATCCAAATACCGTACGTTAAATTTCGAATTTAGTTTTTGAATGATCGGATGAATAGCCAGACTGAAAATTACTGGCCCGACAGGGTCACCTTGTTGGCAACCAACTGAAGATGCCAAAACATTGTCTTTGTATAATAATTTTGATGGGTACCTATAGCATTGCCACAAAAAACCGAAAATTTCTGGTAGCTCTTTTTTGCTTCAGCCAACAAAGTGTCCCTGTTGACGGAATTAAAGGCGTTTTTAACGTCAACCTTGAGGATGACCTCACCGTACCGTAATTAAAAAAAACTGAAAAGGGCATGTATGGCAGCCTCACAACCCCCTCTGGAGCCAAATCCAAGTTGTAGGGGCTGCAATTTAGTAGTTATATAATAACTTAAAATAAAATGCAGGTAGATATATTATGTCTTACTCGTATGTACTACGTGCGCTTTTCGCGGCGGTCTCAATGGTCTCTACTGACGGTCAAGCGAGACTGTGTCGCGGTACCGGCTGCCCCTCCCACTCGCACACTTGTAGCGGCGGCAACAATCTCCCGGCCCTTGAAGGCCTAGGGGGCTTCTAGCACCGCGGTGTCCTCGTCCAGAAGAGGACAAAGTCTCGTGATTGCGCAGCGAATGGTTCCCTTTGTGGTTTCCACGTCTGCAACCCTGCTGCTGCTGGTATGTTCTTGGCTTCCCGTGAGTCTGGAGCTGGCAGTGACGTCAGTGGTCTTCCGATGAGGAAGTTCTCTGGGGATAATGGGGAGAGGTCGTGAGGATCGGATGAAATTGGATAGAGAGGTCGAGAATTTAATATTGCCTCGACCTGGACGAACACAGTAGCAAGTTCTTCAGCAGTTAAGTGTATATTTCCCACTGTCAGTATGCGTATCAAAACGTAAAAATGTAGTAACTAGTAACGCCATCTATATCATGTAATGTGTAACATTCTTTTGAATAAAGTTTAGTCTGTTGCGAACAGTTCACGTGTTTCAATAGGTTATGGGCTTCTCCCGATTTATCAGTAATTTACAGTGAGAAAAATAGATAAATTGTACACGTTGTTACGCGGAAACATGGCTACGAACTATATTGCCAGTGTGCCGAAATTAAAAGGCAGGGAGAATTATGATGAGTGGTGTTTTGCGGCTGAAAATCTGTTGGTTCTAGAAGGGATGGATAAGTACATCAAACCAACGGCAGATCTCGAAGTAAAACCAGTAGATGACGCAAAAACTAAGGCAAAGTTAATATTAACGATTGATCCAGGATTGTACGTGCATATTAAGAACACCAAGAGCTCAGCAGAATTATGGAATAAGTTAAAGACCATGTTTGATGACTCTGGTTTCTCAAGAAAAATAACCTTGCTTCGACATTTGATATCCATAAGATTAGAAAATAGTGACTCGATGTCCACCTATGTCACACAAATGGTCGAAACGGTTAAATGGCACGGGATTTACAATAACAGATGAATGGCTGGGATCGTTATTACTAGCAGGTTTGTCCAAACGATTTTCTCCTATGATCACGGCAATTGAACACTCGGGTATTTCGACAACTGCAGATGTCATAAAGTCAAAATTACTCGACATGGAGGTAACCAGTGATTATGAAGGTGGTGGCACAGCATTCGCAGCGAGAAATAAATATTCCTCTGGCAACACTAAGCCAAAGAAAAATGGCGGCCCGTCAGTCTCAATGACGAACAAAAAAATGGTGACGGAAAATATGCCAACAAAAACAATTACATGTTATAAGAGCAAAGAGGATGGACATTATCGAAATCAGTGCCCATTTTTATGCTCTGCTGGAAAATGATCTGCTAAGTTCACCAGCATGGGGTTTTTCGTCTGCATTGGGGGTGATGTGGCGAGTTGCGCGCCACCTATTTATATACGTACTGGCTGATTGTACATAGTTACTGGCTGTTTGTAAATATTTTATAAGTATGATTTTTAGGGTTCCGTACCCAAAGGGTAAAAACGGGACCCTATTACTAAGACTTCGCGATCCGTCTGTCTGTCTGTCTGTCTGTCTGTCTGTCCGTCTGTGTCCAGGCTGTATCTCAAGAACCGTGATAGCTAGACAGTTGAAATTTTCACAGATGATGTATTTCTGTTGCCGCTATAACAACAAATACTAAAAACAGTATAAAATAAATATTAAAGGGGGGCTCCCATACAACAAACGTGATATTTTTGCCGTTTTTGCTCGATATTAATAACGGCAACAGGTAGACGCTTGAAATATTCACAGAATGTTTAGTTGTATATTTACTTCAAAAAATTATAATTAATAAATTAAAATAAATAAAACTAAGGGGGGCTCCCATACAACAAACGTGATTTGTATGCAATGTTTTGCGCTAATGGTACGGAACCCTTTGTGTGCGAGTCTGACTCGCACTTGGCCGGTTTTTGAATGTTTTGAGTTGGCAGTTAGGTGCCATTGTTTTGTTGGTTTAGTGTCTTCTGAGAATTTTATTGTCGTGCAATCCATGAGTTATCAAATACTACAAGTCTATCTTTATCCAGTTTATGATACAAGAGACTTAAAGTTGTGCAGTTTTTTTTCTGGTATCAAAGTATCGAAACAAACAGAAAGGGATAAATTGCCTTCAAAGTGAATGAATACCAGCTAGGACAGCCAACCGAAATAAATAAATGCCGATTATTTAATGTAACAAGCGATTACGTAATTTCTCGATGATGAAGTGTTGAGAAACTCACTGACAACTGAGCGCTGTTAATTTGTGACAAATTGTCAGCAGATTTGAGATTTGACGTCGACTTCAGAAACCGGCCCTGGGCCTGCAGTCTCTACATAGTTAGCGATCGATAAGTTAACTAACGATCGTTAACTCTTACCGAAAAAATACGCTTGCCGTAACGATCGTTACGATAAACGCAAGTCTCGACAGCCGAGTTACCGTGTAAAATCGGTCACTATCTTGACATAGCGACGACGGTACAACGGAACGATGTTCGTATTCATAGTGCGGTAATTCTAAAGGAAAATGATGGCATTTGAAAAAAATCCTTGTTTTATAGGAAAAATTGCTAGACAAGATATTCAAAAAAAACTATTTTTCTTTGAAAATTGTACAGAAGATAGGTAAACCTTATCATGTTAACAATTTTTTGCATCGAAACGTGTAAGTAGCTTATACCGTTTTTAAGAATATGCTTAACAAAGAAGAAAATAGTTTGCTTCCTTGCAACACAGACGTTGAACATGGGAAACAAACTGTCAATGTCAAATGTCAAGTTTGTATATAAAATACTTTAATGAGATAGAATTGATAGAAAAACTGTAAAATAAAACGTATTTCAATAGTGGAGGACAGTAACACAGGTGCAGGCCCGAGCCCGAGTGCCAGCAGCGTGAGCGTCAGGTTACAACCTACAACAATTTTCGAATCCTATTTTTGGTAATAAATTGAATTCTTTGCTGTCCAAAGTGGTTTGTGTTTATGTTTACTTAATGAATATCTTAAATGTTTCAGGTGTACTACGGGGCAGATTGATGCGCTTTTGGTGACTTTAGAAGCCCGTCCATATCTCCATATGGGCAAATTTTGAAACAGGCCGGAAGGAGGTTGCTAATAAGGAGCTCAACAAATTCCCAAACTAATCCATCAAGTAGCCCGAGCAATGCATGACGTTAAATCACAAGTTTGTTTTTAACTGTAAGTACAAGCCACGTCAGTTTTATGTATATTTAGTAGAATACATTATTCTATATACAGGTTTGGAGAGACATAAAAAGTTGTACCTGCACTAAGGCAAAATTAAATAAATAAATTATACAATCTGACAACCGGGGCATCATTATTGTTCCTCTGACTGAGGTGGAGAGACGTATAACATCCTTAATTGGTGTAGAGTACACATTTGGCATTGACTGCCCGGACATTATGCTATTTCCTTTTTTATTATTAGAATCACTAGCACGCTAGAGGGCATTAGGAGATATTTTAGTACATCTAACTTTTTTACAGATGCTGACAGCTGCAACTCAAGTGCAAGCAGACGCTGCCAAGATGCAGGCTGAGGTAGCAAGGCACAAGCCGAGTGTCGGTGCTATTTGCATAGGCTGCAAATAAAACAGCTAACGCTTTTACAACTTTTGTAAATAAAAATAATGTATGATTTAATAAGTTTTTTATTTAAATCACAGAGGGTCAATAAAATAAAATAATGTAAAATTAGTATTGATGAGTCTTCTTCTTATGTGCTCTGCAATAGCTCGCCCAGTGCACGATACAAGTCCTGTAAGTATAACAAAATCAAGATTTTAGGAGTATTCATAAAATGGTGTTACTTAGGTCGGACTTGATGCTATAAGCCGTTATCTATCACCTTTAGATCAAATAAATGGAAATGCCAATGAAGTAGGTATAAAGATTTAGGAAAAATTATATGTTCTACAAATATAGGTATATCTAATTAATAAATATATTATAATAAAACATTTAATGAATACTTTAAGATAAATCATTGGTTAGGTACCTGTAACTTCTAGGCCATCTTCTTGAACACTATTTATGTGGGTGTGGTGGCCTCTGGTTCATGTAATTTATATTTTATTTATGTGTATTTATGCGTTGGTGGGACAGACACCTAAAAACAGAATTAAGCACACCAAAGCATCTTTCAATGACGTTCCTGGCTGGACAATGAGCATTTGTATATTGATACTCCGGTGTCACTGAGCGTTGATTTTTACAAGGAGTCATCAACCATGGTTCCAGAGGATATCCATCATCACCTAAAAGATAAAACATAGAGTGTACTTTCAGCAGTCTAATGGGCAATCTGTTCCAGATAGATTATAATGAACATTTATTATTCTTTACCAAGCAGCCATGTACGGTGGTCCCAATTGATAAAATGTTTGTGTGCAGTGTTTATATGGCTCCAATCTCATCTGGGAATCGCTGTGGAGTATTTCTAAACTTTGCTTTAACTGCTCACCATTGTTATTGGGTCATGGGAAATTTGACGTATCTTTTTAAAAGGTTTTCATTAATAGCCAAAGTTACAGCATGTATTATTCGGCTTACTGACTATTGACTCATGCTGCAAGCCAACAGGTAGTTGTTAGCAGCCACTTGCGTAAAATCGGAGTGCCGTCAGTATCTATTAAGAAGAAAATTATAAGTACATGTTGGATATAAAAAAAAAAATTGAAATATTATTTAGGCACGGTAGGTACCCAACACAAAATCACTTGAGACTCCACAGAAAGTTCGTAAGGCTATCGTCTTTGAATAGATGGGCGAAGTTCACCAACTAGCTCATGAAACATGTCCTTGTTTACTCGGTGAAGGTAAAGATATGGACCATCCTTCTAAATCCAAAGGATTTTCACCTTCACGCCGGTTTTGTGCAATTTGTCGCTGTATTAACACTATTATCAATCACGTCTGTCTTCGAGCACGACCAAATCCTACACTAAATATTCTACAGCCAAATTGTTGTCTAAAGATTATTTATTTTTTGTTTTTATAATCTCTAAAACCAATGTTAACGATCGTTACGAATACTTATCGGGCTGTCAAAAATGCTCGCTAGGAAATCCGATATCATACCGACAAATCGTTAACATAACGTAAATATACGTTAAGTTTGCGATGACAAACGTCAAAAATCGTTAGCTTTGGCAGTCGAGACTACCAAAAATCATTAGATATCGATCGTTAGGACTTAGCGACCGATCGCTACGAGTTAACGATCGCTATCTATGTCGAGACTGCAGGCCCTGGTATTGAGAAACTGAAAGTATAATTAACTGGCGATTATTCGTCGATTACGTTAACAGCCCGATAATCGAGAGCTGAGAAACCGGATGTAAGAGACTTGATTGGGAGCGCCTAAGAATATTGGTAAACCAATATTTTTCTCTTAGTTAGTTTTTTGCTATTTCAGATTGACAGGCGCTTTGCAAATAAGCTGCGCAATTTGTTCCCAATAGTCGTAACACTTAGAAATTTAATTTAAAATTCCAAAATGTCTAATTTATTTTGTCGAGCATTCAAAGGAGCGATGCAGCAATTGGGATTTGAACTTATGACGTTGAGCGCAGTATTAGTAATATCAAGCTGCCGACCACTCGACCAGCTGACCAATTGTGGAAGTGTTGAAATGTTTGTTCCTGTTTGTTAATGTTGTTTGGGGGAGGCCTATGTCCAGCAGTGGACGTCTTTCGGCTGATATGATGATGATGATGAAATGTTTGTTCCTAAAGTAGTTATTAATAGCACGGGGTTAGACCAGCGCTAAGACAAAAAATTTGGTACAAATAAATATCACTAGATGGCCTGGTATGCATCGATTTCTTATATTGAATTGTGTGTAAAATTACCATTTTCTGAATTGAACATAAAACAATTGTATGTTCTTGTTTAATCAACTCTCCTAGGCACAAAATTATGGAATTGGGCTCTTAATTCACATTTCAATCACTGCTTGTTTTTAAGCGACTTGTGAAGGAACACTACTTGTCACTGTTATCATAATCTTGTATAAGCTGAATTATTTTCTTGTCTATATATTAGTTGTATATATGTATTTATGTATCTATTATTTTTTATTTTCTTTGTATTTTGTATTTAATACCTACTTTCTTAATAAATTATTTATTTGTTGAAAAATTTGCAACAAGTGCAACCCCATATTGTGTCCAGGCTGTCTCTTTCCATTCTAGGTTGCTTAGAAGAGATCGCGGATCGCGATAAGGCCGGCTGTTGTATGTTTGTTTTTGTTATAATATATCTCTATTAATTATTTTTATCTTGGTGTACAATAAAGTATATATCGGAGGAAGGTAAATGATTAATAATCAAAAATATCGCTTGTAAACTTATTACTTCAGGTTTGTTTAATTGGCAACATTTAGCTTCTGATCAATTCTCAGTTCGATTTTATTCGATTGACAACACTTTATTTTTCTTATGTCAAAATACTCTCATTTGGATTGGATAATACAAGCAGTACTTTGCCGGATGTGTTCTTGAACCAAAGAAAAGCGAGGAAAGTCTATACGGATTTTCTAGAGTGGGTTTCTCCCGCCATATTGTGTCGTGAAGTTAGAAAAGATACGCGCGGACGCACTGTTTTGGAGTTGAAAAGAGTTGTGAGAAAAAGGAGTTGAGAAGTAGCCTAAAGTGGCGTGTGTGAACTTGAACAAGTGTGTTTAAGTTGGGAAAAAGCGAAACGATTGGTGGCCGAATCCGCTGCTTTGATAAAATTGGAACAAGAACTATCTCTAAAACGGCTTAAGTTACCTGCTTTGTGCATCGCATACCCACGATATGCCCACGGACCGAGGGTATTATTGAAGATAGCCCTCCTATTCTCCGATATATATATAAATAAATTTCAAAGATTATTTGAACGGACCATTTAAAATAGACGCCGCGATTTTAAATTTCTGAGGCATGCCACTCCATTGTTTAAATTTATATTGTAATACATTTTGGTACAATGAAACTGTAAAAACGTGCAATAAAATACTATAAAACAAATCGTCAATGTATTTATAGAAAAAAAAATAGTCACGAACCGAGTAAACCCTGTTTCTTGCAAGTCGCTGCTAACACCATCTATCGCCGTGGAACGGAACCGAACACGATCGATGTACAAATAATAATCAGTTTAATCAGACGAAAAACGCTAGTTACGTCGGCACGGATTCTTTGTATGGGATGAGGCATCTGTATGCTAGTATTATGTATTATCTGTGGTAATAGGAATATTCAAACAGGTCGAACTGGACGAGTCCGAACAAAATTACCCGCACAATTCAATTTGTTCACTGGCACAGATTTTAATTTCACTTTTTTCAATGTTTCATTGTTTTGTTATATGTATATTGATTTGTTCATTGATATGAAGTAGGTATATTGCACTGTTTGTTTCAATAATTAATGTCATCATAATCATGTAACAATAATTATTGAAGAAAGCTAAGTATTTTAATTATACATTTTTTTATAACACGGAGTACACATGAATACTTCCGGTCAACTTCGAGGCGAGGTAGGGAGGACAATAGATTAAAATAGCAGTTCTATTACAAGTCGCGATCTAGATATTGCTATACTGCTAACTCGCCATTATAAATAGCGTGATAATATATAGCCTATACAACGGCCAGACCATTAGGGCATATTTTGCAATATTTTTAACACGCTTTTATTAGCTTGGTATGTATGTATGTCCCACACCTTTTTACGTTTTTTTTAAATTATTCTTTCCTTAATTTAAATATATTGATTTTTTTTCTACTTTTTAGTTTGGGTTTCAAGCGTGTTTTTTAGTTTTTCTAAACTATTATTTATTTATTTATATTTTCTTCACAGCAATTTCCGTGTCTTCGTTTGACGCTGTTAACAGTTTATTTAGAGTCACATAATTCTTACTTACAGACTTATCCAATTGAGAATGCCAACTTTCGCAAATGTTATTAGTTCTATGCCTTTTTGCAAGTACATTCCACTCTATGATGAATTCTTCGTTTTTTAACCAATGCCTTTTAAGATAATAAGATTATTGCCTAATAAGATTTTTTCTAATTTCCCACAGTAGCTTCCAATTCATCGGCTTTGTTTTTTTGTAATTGCATCTTTCACCAATTAGTTCACGAGGTGTGAGTGGCAACACAGTGCATAAACCAACAATTCGGCTACGTAACTTACCCTTTATGCCAATATATTTTGCTTTTCGCCAAAATCTGTTACAGAAATTTTATTAACATTGCTACATCAGGACAAATACTTTTTAAAGCATTTGTCACGCCAATTACAAAATCTGTGTGAAAATTTTCAGGACACAAAGTGGGGAAAATACTTTTAATTAAGTCGAATAATGCTATACACGACGCTTATTTTTATCATTCATGAGAGCTTCAATCAAGGGAATCGCTTTAATCGTTTTGGATGTGCTTATAGATAAATAGGGGGCCGTCAACATTTGTCACAAAATCTGCATAAAAATTAATCGATAGACCCCATCATGATAGAACAAATTGAACTTCCATCTATCCTATAATAAAAAAAACTTTTTTACAAAAAATAAACCGACGTCAAAAGCAAAACACTGAGAAATGCAAAATAATTTTTGGTTCGACACCGGTATCATTTTTCGACACCGACTTCCGAAACGTAACTTCGTTTCAGAAGTCGGTGTTTGCACTTTGCACTTTTTAGTGTTTTGCTTTTGAGGAAGGTTTATTTTTTGTAAAAATGTTTTTATTTCTTTCTTTTTAGTTTTGTTACATCATCACTAAAAAATAGCAATTTCTATAGTATGGTACCTGAAGGCTTGAAAAAGTACCTATAATAACTCAATTTACATATTCTTGCTGTTTGTCGTTAAGGAGTTCGGTTGTATGCTCCATATCTTGAAAACTGCTGAACCCATTTTAATAAAACTTGCACTATGCCCTAAGTTGAAAGATACTCAATCCAATACAAAAAGAATGATCAGGATCCAATAAGTAGTTTTGGAGAAATACGTAGATAAACACACATACAAACAAACATACATACACTTATGAAATTTGAAATTTGTGTTTAGAAGCCCACATAGAACCGTCTAGGGATTGCATCAGTAAAATCGAAGATAATTGTATAACACTTACCTCCGGATCTGACATCGCTAATAAATTCAATAATCACTTCATTGACATTGCCATCAATCATTCTTCTAATTCTAATTTTAATAATAATAATGATAATATTGACATGCAAAACATAGAAATTCATGATAATAGTATATTTTTAGAACCGACAAATGCTTCTGAAATTGAAACTATAATAAAGTCATTAAGAAATACTAAATCGGCAGGCTATGATAATATCACAACGGAACTTCTTAAAAGTATATCAAAATACATATCATCGCCTTTAGCACATATTATTAATCTATCCTTGGAACAGGGCTGTTTTCCTGACCGATTGAAACTTTCCTTAATTAAGCCCTTACATAAAAAGGGCTCCAAATCTAATGTTGACAACTATAGACCTATAGCACTAACTCCCATACTTTCAAAAGTATTTGAAAGAGTAATGTACAGACGGTTATTAAGGTTTCTAGATAAATATAATATTCTAGTTAGTCAACAATATGGATTTAGACAAAATAAATCCACTACTTTAGCAATCTATACTTTAATAAAACAAATCATGAACAATATCAATAAAAAAATCCCTTCCTGTGCACTATTTTTAGATTTAAGCAAGGCGTTTGACCTCGTTGATCATGTTAGGCTATTGGATAAAATGGAAAGATATGGAATAAGAGGTCCGGCTTTGAAATGGTTTCAGTCGTATTTACGTAACAGGAAGCAGATAACAAGAATAGCAAAGTTCAACCATTTGTCAAATAGTATGGATAATTTCGAATCCGAACCAAGAATAAATCATTGCGGTGTCCCTCAGGGAAGCATTTTGGGGCCGTTATTGTCCCTTCTCTATATAAACGACTTACCTGAATCAATAGAGCACCAATGTGTTCTGTTTGCTGATGACACCACAATTATCATTAAATGTAAAGATCAACAAAACTATGACAATGAAATCAATCAAACATTGAATAATATTATAAAATGGTTAGATATTAACAAACTAAAGTTAAATATTGCTAAAACGAACGTACTCCACTTTAAAACATGGAAAAGTAAACCTATCCATCTTCATGTTGCGTATAATAATATTAGTGTAAAGCAGGTACATAACACAAAGTTTCTAGGCGTAACACTTGATGAGCACTTAACATGGAAGAATCATATCGAGATACTCTGCAAGAAAATTAACCAATTTGTTTTTGCGCTAAGAAAGGTCAAAAATGTAACGTCGAGAGAAACATCCATAATGGTGTATCATGCATATGTCTGTTCAGTTATTCGCTACGGCATAGTTGTATGGGGAAACCCCTCAGAAATAGATCGAATTTTCATTGCTCAAAAAAAATGTATCCGCGCAATTTTTAATATGGAATGGTCTGATTCGTGTAGGCCTATATTTAAGTCACATAACCTTTTGACAGTACCCTGCATATATATCTTTGAAATTGCCAAGTTTTTGAGATCCAATCTTGCATTATTTGAACGAAGGGATAATACAAATAAGAGGAAAGCTGCACATTTGGATTTCGAGATACCTGTTCCTAAGTTGCAACTCTTCCGAAAGAGTTGTATCTACATGGCTCCCCTAATTTATAATGCTTTGCCGAAGTCAATTACCCAATTACCCTTCAAAAAATTTTGTTCGGCACTACGAAAGTGGTTGTTGCAGGAATGTTTTTACTCAATTAACGAATTTTTTGTAAAATGTCCCTGTAAATTTTATTCTCTTGATCAGGAATCTAAATACAGGCATAAGTAATTATTTAGGTTAAGTGATAATATGTTAAATGTATTGTTTTATTTAATGATATAGTAAAAATGGAAGTATGTGTACTATATTAGATATATAATGATGAAATAATATTTAATTTTTTAAATAATGTAATGTAATTGAAAATGTATGTAAGAATTTCATTAAATTGGAATTTAATTTTGCATGCCGTTAAAACGGTGAGACATGTAGCACTATGCAATGTTATGAAATGAACACCTCTGTAAACACCATGTTTCTGGCAAATAAATATTCTATTCTATTCTATTCTATTCTATAGAATAAAATAAGTGAATATTGTGCAATTTCTAACAATATTACATACATAGGTGTCGAATTTATACCCTCCTTTTTTTTGAAATCGGTAAAAAATAATAGCCAGACACACAGTCCGAAAACTGATAAAAGTATTTTAAAAGATACCTAGTTAGAAACCTCACTATTATTTATAAAAGGTGTTGTAAAACCAGCGGTGTGAACAAGCGAGCGTGACGAGGAGTCGGGCATGAATTTCCTCCAGATTCGTTCAACCGTTTTGGTGTGATTGAGTAACAAAAATCCATCCATTTATCCATCCATCCAAACTTTAGTATTTACTGTTATAATAGTATGGTTCTGAAACCAGTTCCTGAATACTTCGTATTGGGTTATTTTCGAGTTATCCAAAAATTTTCACTTTAGGGCCAAAACTGCTAATTTTGTCTTTTAGGGAGCTATTTAAAAATATTAATATTATGACAGTTTCTTGCCAAATCTCTTTAGTAAGGTCAGTGATAGACCCAATTGTAATACGAGAAATAAAGATAAGTTAGATCAACCATCTTATAGACTAGCAAAAGTACACTCATCTTTCATGGGGTACTGTGTTAAATTCTATAACAAAATACCTTATGATATATTAAAACTAAATGAAAGTAAATTTAAAACTTTAGTTAAAAGCACACTTTGTAAACAAGCATATTACAAATTAGATGATTATATTCAAGATAAGAATGCTTGGCAACATGTTGGTCCCGCTCCGTAGGGCAATCTTTGGTGTGGACAAAATCAAATTTGCTAATTTGTATTCCTATTCATAGTTATTGTAGTCTTATGTTATTTTTTATATTTTTCCAGAATTTGACTTGCAATATTTGTAAGTATGTGTGAACCATGTTCCTATTTATCAAATTAATGAATTTACCTGTTAGTGCTTGTATTACTTTATACCTGTACGTAGTATAGTGTGTAGTGCTATTTTTTGGTGCATCGTCCTCACATATATGAATTTATTAATGTATGTACATAAGTAAACATTGTAAATTTTTTTTTTTTTGATAAGTGTATGTATGGAGTTTCTTGTGCGTTCTTCTCCATAACAAGCTACTTTCCGAATGCACGGTAGAGTCAATTTTTATAACTTGTACATTTTTAATTTAGATTTAATGTTTGACGTTCAAAAGTGCCGCTTATTGGCCTAGTTAAAATAAATATATTTGACTTTGACTTTGACAAATCTACTTCGCTCTGGATATGTATGGATGTAAAAATTATGTTTTGCCAAATTCTTTTAATCCTACTACTATTATAAACGTGAAAGTTTGTGAGGATGGATAGACGTTTATTATTCTTTGACGCAAAAACTATTGAACGGATTTTGATAAAATTTTACTGAAATATAGCTTATACATCAGAATAACACATATGCTATTAATTTATAAATATATTGGGAGAAGTGCTAATAAAACGCGGGCGGAACTGCGGGCGGCAGCTAGTGTTAATCTAAATGGCGTGAATTTATGTAAGTACAGTATTGTTTACATGTAAAACAATATAGACAATTGAGAGTTTAATTCTATTATATTTTAAAACATTCAAGGAGTAATATTCATGTTTTGACATTTTAAAATGGATATGGTATTCGAATTGGACAAATTATTTACAAATTACATAAATCATAATTTTTAAATAAAATCCACAATCATACATATAATACATACGCTTTTGCTCGTAAATTCGTCTGCGTGGCATTAATACTTCGTAATAATATTGTAGGTGAAATTATTGGTTCACCATACAAACAACCAAGCACTTTCCATCGCCTTAAGGATGATTCCCGGGATAAAAACTATGTCCTTCCCAGAGTCTCAAACTATCTCCATACCAAATTTAATCTAAACCAGTTCAGCAGATTAAGCGTTAAACGGTAACAGAGTAACATACAGACAGACAGAGTTACTTTCGCATTTATAATTTTAAATTATGCACTAGTATGGTAGTATGGACAATAAATGAGGTGTCTAATGAGGGTCACAGATCTTCAATTACATAAGGTACCAATATCTCAGCTCTATTAGAGAGGGCAAAAACCAACCATGGATGGAACTATCCATCGTTAGTCCTTTAACCAATAATGCTTGGCTATTATTATATGCAACTGATTTAATTTCAGGGTTGCCGACTTGCTTTCTACATGCAATGCATAAGTTATATCATTGTTTGATTCTTCGCAAATTCATGTTCTATTGAAATCTCATTATAAAGGGTGAGCAAAACCAAGCAAATGCCTAAACTAATTAGAAGTAGTTAATCAGTGTTTGTGTAAGCAGAATGGTTTTATAGTGAGTAGCTATTATACATATTTTTATCCAAATAAACCCTTTATAACAAAAAAAATAACCAACGAAAAATCATTTTAGTCTAGTTACTAACTTTCAAACTAGCTTAACTAGATTATAATATTTTTCTTTTTTGCTTATTTCAATAAAATCGGCTCACAACTGAAAATTTTGTAGGGAAATATCAATCTATTTCTTTTTAGGGTTCCGTACCCAAAGGGTAAAAACGGGACCCTATTACTGAGACTCTGCGGCCCGTCTGTCTGTCTGTCTGTCACCAGGCTGTATCTCATGAACCATGATAGCTAGGCAATTGAAATTTTTACAAATGATGTATTTCTGTTGCCGCTATAACAACAAATACTAAAAAAGAATAAAATAAATATTTAAGTGCCCACTTAAATATTTATTTTATTCTTTTTTAGTATTTGTTGTTATAGCGGCAACAGAAATCCCATACAACAAACGTGATTTTTTGGCCGTTATTTGCGATAATGGTACGGAACTTATTTTTCAAATTTAAGTGGGACCAACTTCTAGGTAGACTTTTTCTAATAAAAATATTTTTTGAAATCGAACTAATCTATAAAAAGTTATGCGTATGACCACATAAAAAAATATACCTGTCGAATTGAGAAACTTCTCCTTTTTTTTCGTTTGACCATTATCTCACCTGATGGTAAGAGATGATGTGGTCGACGATGGGACACGCTTGCCTATAAGAAATATAAAAAGGTTAAAAAAAAGAATTGTACCTTTCTATCAAAAATGTTAATGAAGGAAAAAATATGTTTTACGTCCAAATGGTGTACCATAAATGACAATACCAAAGTTTACTGTATATTCAGACGTATCGGAAACCAAGCATGAGACACATGCAAGAGTTTTACAAACACAGATTTGTTCTCCTGCCAAGCCTTTTTCCATCTATTTCGGGATCAGCTTCCAGTCGTACCGAATGCAGCTAAACACCAGTATATTATTTATTTATTAATATCGGTGAAGAATTCCTCACACCTGTACGAATTTCGTGGGCCTTCCGGATGTTAATTTTGAGCCCAGTTTTCGCCGCCCCCTGGCACAAGTCGTTCAGTTTCGCTTGCATGTTTGCATGTCGGCGTGTGTATGACTCAGCAGACATAGATCATCAGCATAGTCCAGACCTTCCAAGACGTTGGTCAATCCCCACTCTATCCCGCGACGCCTGCTATCGATAATGCGCAACATGATTCCGTCGAGGACGATTATATAATTATAAGATTAAAAAAATATCTTCCAGAAGACCTTAGAGGGAGTCAACAGCAACGTAATTCCTCTCCAGTTATCGCAACTAATGAGATCACCTTTCTTGGGCACGGTAATTAAAAGCCCTTATTCCAGTCGCCCGGGAGTTCTTCAGTGGTCCATATCCTTTCAATTAAAGGCGACAGCATGTCGATGGCGGCGGCTATGTCAGCTTATAACATTTCCGCTGTTATCAGGTCGAGTCCAGGTGCTTTGTCTGCCTTCAAAGAGAGGATCGCTTCATTCTCTTCAGAGGCTGACGGTGGTTCCATATCGATGTCGAGAGGTCTAGGTGATGTAGAACCTACCTGCAGCGCGTCAGGCGTCAGAGATGCTGACAATCGGAAGACATCCTCAAAGTGCTGGCACCAGCGCTGCAGCCGCCCTTCCAAAGTCACAATAAGCTGTCCCTCTTAGGATTGAAGCGGCTTATTCTTCTTGAGCCTTCTGTTTCCTGCAGCCTTCTGTTTCCTGCCAAGGTCTTCGTGGCTTTATACAGCTCTTTCAAGTTGCCGGTGTTCGCAGCGTGTTGAGCACGATCAGCAATATCATCAGCCCATCGCCTTCTATCTGCACGCAGAGTGTGTAACGTTTGATATAATAACAAAAGATCTAATGATCATAATGACCTAATTTCATTTAATATACTTATTTTTAATATAACGATCAAATGATATATTGAATTATTGATATAATTTAATTTCACTTAATTTTATATGGTATAATGAACATTTTATAAAATGTACATTTGATATAATATTCATTTATTATTATTATTATTATTTATTCATTTCAATCATCTTTGGATCATACAATTACACTAAATTAAAAAATTATGAATCAATTTAAATTAATTACATTTGAATTTAAAATTATACATTATCTTACACTAAATCAAAACAATATCTTAACATTAGTCAGTACGTGAACCATGCAGCAATGATTCACATACTGACAGTCAAAACGTTCTGCAAAGGCGTTCAGGATACTGTTGCGGCTGGCCCGCACCCTACACACCAGGGATATGTACCGCTTGCGCATGATTGTGTGGAAACAATCCACACGCGCCTCCGCAAACATCCCCGATGCGCTACAGAAGCGAGGCAGCCCCAAGAGCACCCTGAACGCGTTGTTGTATTGGACGCGTAGAGCGCTGTACTGTTTCTGCGTGTAATCGACCCACAGACTGCCAGTATAAAAGGACGTACAAAATGCCCTAAATAGGGCTATTTTGACGTCCCTCGAACACCGAGCAAATCTGCGAGCTATCATATTCGCACGAACAGACAGCGCCCTACGCTCCCTTTCAATATCCGCATCGTCTTCCAGGCCAGAGGTTAATATATGTCCAAGATACTTAAACGTGTCAACTCGTTTAAGTGGGCATCTGTTAAGTTTAATTGCCGGTAAATAATCAGGACACCTGCCCCTGGCTCGAAAGACCATGCACTCACTCTTATTCGTGTTATACAACAAACCATGTTCTTCAGCATACTGTTCACATATTCCAATCAGCCTTGACATACCACAGACAGAGGCGCTCAGCAACACCATGTCGTCAGCGTAACTGATATTGTTTAGGCACACACCTCCAATATGGCAACCGACATGCGTGCTGCTGAGCCTCTCTATCAGCGCATTAACATACAGGTTGAAGAGCTTTGGTGAGGTTAGCCCCCCCTGCCTCACGCCGCACTCCAACCTGTATGGGGTCGAGTAAGCCCCCAACCATCGAACAACATTGACCTGATTGTTGTACCAGAATTGAAAAATACGGATCAGTTCATCTGGCACTAACGCTTGCTGTAGTTTTTGCCAGAGCAGATCATAGCAAACCAAGTCAAATGCCTTCGACAAGTCGAGGAAGCAAGCAAACACAGGTGTACTTCTACTAGTGTAGTACTTGACAGTCTGCTTTAAACACAATATAGCTGTTTCTGTAGATAGACCGGCTTTGAAACCAAATTGGTTATCATGTAAAGTCAAATATTTATCTAGCCGAGTGTTAAGCAAACCGTCAAGCACTTTCGAAATAACAGTGGCCAATGAAATAGGCCTATAGTTGTTCTTATCGCTAACATCACCGGTCCTATTCTTTATAATTGGCACCACCACAGTCTTCATCATCCGCTCAGGCAGATACGAATGTCCTATACACAAGGAGTAGAACATCGCTAAGACTCTGGGCAGATGACGACCAGCATGTTTAAGGTGCTCAATACTTAAATAATCGTGGCCTGGAGACTTGCCCCTCGACATAGACATAATTACATGTCTTACCTCTTTTGCCGTAAACCGGGCACCGATCTCCTGACCACTACAACCAGCAATGCCTGTAGACTGTGATGGCCCCAGCGGCGACGTAACAGCGAAGTGCTGCTTAAATAGCTCGGCAATCTCCGTGACATCAGCAGCGCCGCTGACACTCACCGGCAGGCCCGGCCTACTATTGAGTTTATCAGTGGACTTCCAAAAACTGCGGAAGTCATCCCCAGAATGATGCGACGCCAACATGTCCATTTTAATTTGGTCACTATTGTCCTGGCACCACCGTAAGCGCGACTTAAAATTTTTCCGACTTGTTTGCATATCGATCCAAACACGGCCCTCGCGTGGTCTACCACATGACACCCACTGCTCAAACTTTAGCCTGGCCTGCCTGTGAGCATCACCCACGTGCTTATTCCACCCCATCACTGGCCTCCTACCTCGCACATGGTTCAATTCGTAGCCCTTAGAAGCGGCTTGGCATAAAATATTAACAATGTCATTATACATTTTATCAATAATAATTCTGTGGTCCAAATTAGTACAAACATAGTCACAACATGCACTCAATTCAATTGGAAAGTCAATATATTTTAATTTATCATTACAAAATTTTGCATAAATGTCAATTTGCTTAGGTTTTCTATCACCCCATTTTATTTCATTAAATAACAGATTTTTATTATCATTTGAAATGTACAATTTTGGTTTGATTTCATTTAAGTTACATTGTATTAGAAGAGGAAAGTGGTCGGACCAAAGTACATCATATTTCACATTTACATTAATAATAGTGCGCATGGCTGCTTTCGTAACAACACAGTGATCGAGCCAACGCCTCGAGCCGCTCGCATCGCTTATAAAAGTATAAGTGTCAGAGTTTACTCCTAACAGTTCAACATCGGCACATAGTAACTCAGATTCACGACAAAAAGAAACCAATTCAAAATAAAAATTTTCATTGGGATGCGAATTAAAATCCCCGAGCAGAAAAACAGTCTCAATATTGTTATTATTGATTATAGCACTCACCAGGCTGAGGCAATGCGTAAAATCCGTTAAGTTCGCACTATTATCCGTCGGCATGTATACACTGAACACTAGAAATGACTTTGTTTCCATGCACACTTTAATGGCACACACTCGCGGGTTATCGCACTGCACTACCGAAACGTTCTTAAAAACACTTCTCCGCCAAGCAGTGCAACTCCACCGTAGGGTCGTCCTCGCAGCATGCCTGCCGTGGTGTCCACCGCCGACGTCCCGGTGTACCCGAAATCAGCGTCGATCTCGCTCAGGAACGAGATATCGTGGGGCAGCAACCATGTTTCTTGCAAGGCAATTATGTCTGAAGTGCTACATAGTTGCCTAACACTCTCCACCGAGCGTTTTATACTCTTACAATTGTAGCTTAGTATGTTATACATTAATATTTATTTTACGCCGTTCACGGCACCACTGTTTGTACCGTTCGTGTAATTTCGCATTTTAAAATTTACGAATTTTCTGAAAATAATTCCCTCAGGCCATAGTTTGCTATCAAGAAACATCTCCATTTTAGTTTCCGAAACAAAGAATTTGTATGCGTTATAGTCTTTAGGATGTTTAAACGATATACTTTCAAGCGTGATCAGCTCGCCCGTTTTATGACGCACATAGTCAACAACATCCTTCACCGTCGTGTCTTTATGCACTTTAGTAATGAAGATTGGCACTGTTTTTATTGCAGCTTTGAATTTTCCTTCATTCTCCCTGGCGGTACCAGCGGTGCCCAAGTATCGGTAGCTCATATTACGCTTTTTGCGGTATGAAACTCTTTCCCATCCGTCATTATTATTGTTTTGCACCGGCTCATGTACAATAGGCGCGGTCGCTTCCACAGTCGCATGCAAGATCGTCCGTCGCTGCAGTGACGTCACGGCCTTCGGCCTCGAAGCAGCTGAGCTAGCGCCAGCGCAGGCGCCTGCAGGGGTGGGTGCGACGCGAGGGGGAGAGGGGCCGCACTCGGCCGCTCGCTGCGGCAAGACAGCTGACTGACTACCGCGGTCGGAGGTTTTTGCATCTACCTCCTTTATTTTCCTATATGATTGTTCGTTATTTTCTAGGATTTGTAACGAGGATTCATCAATACTATTATTGCAGTCATCTATAACTGATGAATTATTGATGTGGGATAATCCAATGGGACCGCTTTCCATAAGCCATCCGCCTCGTTTCATGTTCACTTTACACACAGATGGTACAGCATCACAGCGACTCAGTGGTATTAATGAGTCATTTTGTAATTTCAAAATCTCCGTTTTTAAATCTCTCAGTTGTGTCTGCGTCACATATACTTCTTTAATTTCTTTGATTTCATTCTGAATTCGAAGCAAATCCTTTAGAAGTTTAGTGCAATCAAGGTGGTCAAACAGTATTGGAGGTAGCTTTTCCAAGTCCCTTGCTACGAAAATTGGGAATTGATCCGGCTCCACTGATTTAAAAACATTAATTATGTCCACTAGATCTCGTTGTTCCTTGCCTTTGTTTTTCCTCCTTATTTTCGCCTTCTCCACAGGAACCGATTCGTACAGCAGTTTTTTAGATTTTTCGATACCTTCACTTGTAAACGTAGACGTACATATACGCACTAACGTGTCTTCATCGACCACTGATATTTTGTTTTGAATATACGACAACATTTCATCTATAACTACGTTACAGGAAACACATTTAACTATTGTCGACATAGTTTCGTTCGCCAGAAATATGTCCTCTCGGTAGGGACGCGCGCGCGCGAATGACATATCATTCAGTTACTATAATATTCAAAATCTCTAAGTAACTTTTAATATAATTTAGAAACTTCTACTTTGTATTGTATATTTTTGCAAAAAGTGATTAAATTTAAACGCCTGCCATTTCCGTGCTAGCAAAAACAAGCCACATAAATATTGCTTGTTATTAGTTTGCTTTTATGCGGGTGGACAGATATTTTTTTTATTTTTCTGACATAAACATAAACAATTTATTGTATTTAATTGCGATTTCGATATTTGTTTTAAAATGACTACAATAAATTTCAGTACATTCAAAAGTTCTAAAGGTGGACAAAAACTTTGTGTAAATGATTACATTTAAAAGAAAAATAGGCAAGTTATTGGATTTGTGTTTTTTGTGTTTTCTTATTCTCTTCCTTATATACACCGGCTTTTAGTTAAATAGGTCGAATCTGTTCCAAAACCAAATCGGGGCACCCCGACTCCGCGTAGTCTTTTGGCTGCTACACCTACAGTGTATATAAAAACCGGAGGCGCGAAGGGAGTGCCACCCCCGCCCGCTGTAATAAAGTATAGGCTACCGTGCGAGCCGTAGCGGCTATATCAAGTGAACGTTATTTCAAGCGATATTACTATCTGACCATACATTACGCACCCCTGCATGCGTACTGCGATAAATCGCCTTGCGCTTCGGGCGGTATTGAGCATTGAGGTCGGCTCGTTCGGCATCATCACGCGTCTCAAGCAATTTGAGGTGTAACTTCCTTCTATCTTCAATGAGGCTCCACGTGTGAAGTGACATCCAGTCCTCGCGCGTATGTTTTGATTTATGCCCAAGGACCACGGAGCTGGTCTTTGTATAGGCCTTTCTAATGCGACTCCACTCCTCGTCCACTGCGTCTGCAGCATCCTCCAGTCCAGAGAACCGATTGCGTAGCTCAAGCTGAAACGCCTTATGTGTGTCTAAGTTTAAAAGTTTACTCACATCGTACCTTCGCCCCACTTTGCCGGGTTCTCCAGTTGCACGGGTTACCGCAACCTTGAGCCATTTGGAGCTAATGGTAATATGTTCGATCTGGTTCTTAGTGACTCTTTCGAGTGAATTCCGGGTGAATTCCAGGTGTAAATGTCACCATGAATAAACAATATTCCTCCGATGGTCAGGTCGTGGTTCTGACAAAACTCGATCCCATTGTCATTGCATACTCCAAGACCGTGTGTACCCATATGTCGTTCGCGGTTATTGTTAACACTCCCAACCTTACACGTTCACCACACCACACACACTCCCAAACGTACACCATAAAATATATTTTTAGAGATTTTATCAATAGAAATGTCATACTCATTGAAATGTCAAATAAATAAAATTCTTTAGGACCTATGGTACTTGGAACAATATTGAACTACTTCAAATAGCCCAAATAATTAATTCAGAAACCGCGCCTTAGCCACGAACCCCTTTGTTGACTTACTTGACTCAAGTGTGAAACAAGCTTATATATACAGGATGGGATCAAACGAAACAAGGCAATATTTGTATTTTTTTAATCAAGATTTTATTTTAAACTTTGCATTGTCTCGAGGCTCACAAAGTATGTGCAAAATATTACCTCAATCGAACACTGGGGCAAATTTAACTTGCAAGCTTTGGTTACATATCTACACACAGACATCGAGACAGGTTAATTTAAATAATAGTAGTTTATGCAATGGTCATATAATAGGGGTTATTAAAACACGAGCGTAGGTTTATCAAATGAGGCGAAGCCGAATTTGATAATAATATTACGCGAGTGTTTTAATACCTAATTATATGCCGTTGCATACACTACTTTATCTTCACTCATACAGTTGAAATAAAACAAAAGTGGAAAGGGAAAAAAATATGTGGTATGGCGGGCAATTTAGATTCTCATTGCGAAGCGCGCGCATCCACAGACAACTGACAATGACATGAACTCATACGCGCCAGAAAATTTAAAAGTAAAAGTGTGCTATAAAAATTAAAAAGTTATTTTATGATGCAGTTGTTTGAAAATCGAAGGAAAATGTTGAACTGTAATGGTTTTTTTTTTTTAATTTTACTTATCCACGAATATAAAGTACGTATTTATACAATATTTTTCGAATTCGTATTTGGAACATTACGTTGTGAGTGTAGATAATAGCTTTTATCTACAGTGTCATCAGTGTAGTAAAGAAGTTTCATTGTCTGTGGATGCGCGCGCTGCGCAATGAGAAGCTAAATTGCCCGCCATACCAAATATTATTCCCTTTCCACTTTTGTTTTATTTCAACTGTATGAGTGAAGATAAAGTAGTGTATGCAACGGCATATAATTAGGTATTAAAACACACGCGTAATATTATTATCAAATTCGGCTTCGCCTCATTTGATAAACCTACGCTCGTGTTTTAATAACCCTTATTATATGGCCATTGCATAAACTACTATTATCTACACTCACAACGTAATGTTCCTTCGATTGGGCTGTAGTAAAGAAGTTTCATTGTCTGTGGATGCGCGCGCTGCGCAATGAGATTCTAAATTGCCCGCCATACCAAATATTTTTCCCGTTCCACTTTTGTTTTATTTCAACTGTATGAGTGAAGATAAAGTAGTGTATGCAACGGCATATAATTAGGTATTAAAACACTCGCGTAATATTATTATCAAATTTGGCTTCGCCTCATTTGATAAACCTACGCTCGTGTTTTAATAACCCCTATTATATGGCCATTGCATAAACTACTATTAAAAGTAGTGTATCTAACATTATGTTTTCATTCTACAGCACGATACTTGGTGTCCTTATTATCTACGGCACATTATGGTATGTGAAGCAAGTGGTCGAAGACATCGTGCCACCGGATACCTTCAAGCTGCCTACTACTCCCAAGTTTAATGGATAGTGCCAGTCCATACCGCGGAGCTTTCACTTTATTATTACATTTATTCAATTTACATTTATCTGTCAAGTAGCGACTTCGACGGTACAGCCATCATAAGACAAGCAGCATCTTCTCTGTTGCCCGTCGCACTATTGTTAAGCCTAATAAGATGTCTTGTGTTGGCATTTAACGTTATCAAAGATTAGTATAGTAGTATTGTGTTTCTTTTTTTTTCTTTTGGCAATCAAGAAAATATTGTTTATCTTGAGGGATATTTTTAATACATTCTGCGAAGTAGAAGCAAGCTGTTGCACGATTTCTAATCCAATTTTTATTATCTTCTAATCGATTTTACTTAAAATAATTTACATAATAAAAGAAAAAAAACATAAACTTATAATGTAAGTTGCAGTTTGTATCAGGCTTTTATTTATGTTTCAATAAGTAAAAAAATATACATTTAATGTTTGCCTAATACATCTATTACGTAATTAATATGTTTGTGTTTAATAATAACCTTATCAGTTATATTAGTTTTTTATGATTATAAATATTTTTTTATCATTTATATTGTCATTATTGTTGTATTCCTTAAGCGTGACCGTATACTCCTACTCTAGCCAAAAAATTTAGATCCCGTTTTTCGTTTTAATTATTTGTCCCTTATATCTTGATTATATGATATGTTATTTTATAAAATGAACCTCAAATTTTAGAAAAGGCTGAATCACTTAAAATACAATTTTGTTGAAACACAAAAATAGCACGTAGAGTGCTATTTTTGTGTTTCAACAAAATTGTATTTTTTTTCGATTTTTTTTCGATTCATCATCATCATCATCATCATTTCAGCCGAAAGACGTCCACTGCTGGACATAGGCCTCCCCCAGGCGTCGCCACATTGACCGATCCCGTGCGTCTCGCATCCAGCGCCTTCCCGCAACCTTAACCAGGTCATCGGTCCACCTAGTGGGAGGCCTTCCAACATATCGTCTTCCGGTTCGCGGTCGCCATTCCAGAACTTTTCGGCCCCAACGGCCATCCGTTCTGCGAGCAATGTGCCCTGCCCACTGCCACTTAAGTTTAGCAATTCTTCGGGCTATGTCGGTAACTTTGGTTCTCCTGCGGTTTTTTTCGATTACGTGGTTATTTTCTTCTTTTTTTCTAATCAGTAATTTTCAGACTTAAAGACCGTCTGTAGCCAGTGGCGTAGCTAGGTAATCAAGGGCCCTGGGGCAAATAAAAAAATGGGGCCCCACTGCTATCTAAACTGGTTAGGTTTTATCAAGTAAAAATATTAAATACTTTAAAAAACTTGTCAATTTTGGGCAATTTTTGTTTACTATATTCTCATTCTTGGCGTTGTTTGCGTTTAAATGCACCACTGGGTTTCTTCTTTTTGTCCATAATTTTAGTTTTCTAATTTATTTATGCAATATTTATACTAGATTTTGCTCGAGTAGGTACTCACTATTCACTGACGCGTTAAAAGTAAAAGCAACACACAAAAACATTTTATCGCCGTTAGTGTTACCACATTTAATGGCTCCACCGTTAAAGACTCCAAGACCTCCTCGCGCGCGGGCCTGAATTAATGCACCTACTGCAGGTAACCTGCATTGTTTTCACGATGGTACTAAAATCAAATAAAATTGAACCAATACATTGACCAGTACTAAAAAGTTTATTGACATTATTTTTTTAACCGTTCTCGAAAAAAAAACTTGACTTGAACTCACAATAAAACGCACATCGATGAATAATAACAACGCACTTAGATAAAGTACCATAGATTAAGCCTTAAAATTAGCTTGAATGATAGAGCGAGATGGCCAATTGGCAGCTCCATGTAAATAATAAGGACAAAAGATTATTTTTTGTCTTTGTCACCATGGCCGGTTTCTGTTGTTTGTCAAACTCTAATATAATGGCAGGTTTGACTGTATACAAACTCGGTTTTGTTTGATTTTCTGTGATTTCGTGGTATTATGTGTTTATTGAGACAAGGAATTTGGGTTATTTATAGATAATAAGTGTCAGTGTGATGGTGGGTTGTAGTGTTCTTGTTCTTGTTGTAACACCAGAACTAACTATTGCTGTCTCATGTGCGGCCACGCCAGGGCTTAATCTATAGGTACTTTATCTAAGACAACGCACATATTGCTATCCGTCAAATTGACAACACTGCCAACCCACAGAAAGAATTTAGGGGAATTCCCTAGGTATAACTTTCGAATTTCTCTCAACTGAGTTGCCATGATTACAGTCGGGTTGCAACCTGTCATATTTATTTTGAAAATGGGTGAAATTTTCAAAAGTTCAGTTCGATCGAGATTTTCTGGTAAATAAGGATTCGAGGGCCCCCTGAGCTTGAGGGCCCCGGGGCACTGCCCCGCCTAGCCCCTAGGTAGCTACGCCGCTGTCTGTAGCCAACTACTTCAAAATGCTTTACTGATGAGTCCGACGACGTATTGACAAAAATTTAATAAAAAAGTATTTTGTCTTTACCAACGTCTCTCCACTATTACGTAATTTTTATTGGTAACAATTACCTTTTAATGTGAAGCAGTATATTTGTTGCATTAGGATCTCTATTAGGTATAAAATCACCTATCTATTCGATTTGAATTTACCATAAACTATTTTAAAATAAAAAAAAGAGGATTTTTGGTGAAAAGCTGATATTATCGTTAATTTAAATAAAATACGTATAACACGAGCGCATAAGGCATGCATATTTAGTTTTACCAAACTTTTTTTTTTATTTATTGTGTAGATTTCAATTAGTTAAATTGAAAATTAGTCTTCAAATATTCATTAACATTAAAATAACATTTAGTTAATAGTTTTTATTTGTTTATTTAGCAGATTGCAATTAGTTAAATTTAAAATTTGTTATTTAAATATTCATTTACATTTTATTAGCATTTAGTTACTAGACATTGTTTTAATTTATAAATCAATGAATATTAATACTGTTTTTTTTAATTATTTCTGGTAATTTATTATATATTCTCATTGACATTACTAATGTACTTGTTGAGTGCATTTTTAGCTAAGAGCTTGGTAGGTTTAACCTATTTTCATGGCGTAATGTATATCTTGACTGTATAGTTTCTCTTTTCGTGTAAAAGTGTTGGTTATTTCGAACGAATTTGCACATTTCTAGAATGTATAGGCAGGGGAGCGTAAGTAATATATGTTCTTGGAAATGAGGTTTGCAGCTATCGGTATCTTCTATATTTACTTGGATTATTATGAGTCTTTTTTGCAATGTGAAAAGTGTTGGTGCATCTGTGCTCTTTCCCCACAATATCACGCCGTAACTGAGCCACGCATATGCATAGGCATAGTAGGTAACAAGTGAAGTTTTAAGGATAGTGTTTTTTTTTACTTCACGTAGGGCGTATGCAAATTTGGAAAGTTTTGATTTTAACTTTTCAATATATGATTTCCAATTAATATTTGTATCTATAGACAGGCCAAGTAAGTATATTTATAAATGACTTCTATTGTTTTGCCGTTGTATGTGAAATTTATATGCAATGGGGTTTTTGACGGGGGTGCAAGGGTATTATTTTAGTTTTAGAGATTTTTTTTTTTTTCCTTCATCCATGTTATTGTTTTATTAAGTGTACCTAGTTGTTAGGTCCTTGTTCAAACCATTATTGCTTCGAAAGACGAAAGGGATGTGCCCTGCTGTGTGATTTATTAGGCTCATAATAAAAAGACAATCAAACATCACACTGACACTACAACAGACTATATTTTATTTGCTTTAAAGAGCATAATGTTTTTGTATAAAAAAAAAGTGTTTAGCAAAAAAATCAATATGTTTTTTTTTATTCTGTTGAGACGTCTTTGAGTAATCAGAGAACATACATTTAAAAAAAATTCCAACGAATTGAGAACCTCCTCCTTTTTTGACGTCAGTTAATAAACGGCGGCGCCAAACAATCAACGAAGATCAACTTATCTGAAATTCTAAGGGAATACATACTCACTTTCCGATGGTTTGCATCTCTCGGCCAGCCTTGATGCGACATCAGAATTGGGATTCGGTCGTGCTAATGAGATCACAGGTAAAACAAAACTAGTGAAAATGGCGGTTACATTTTTGCAAAAAATATTGATGTGTCATTTGAGATAGAAACAGTTGTAGTTCGTTTCTGCGACTACCCTCAGTCTTGAATAATCAAAAACCAGTCTGGAGCAGAGCTGCAAGGAAGCTAGCAACAACCAAGGAGCTGGACAGGTCAAAGAGGAGAGTGTGGACGTGTGGAAAGATCCATACACACGGATCTTTATGTCAATCTGGTAAGTCGTTTTCATTTTGTTATGACTATGGCCAAGAGTTTTCATTATTCAAAATTCTCATAGTTTTGTGTACGGTATGGCGGTCAGTGGATCGTCGGGGTAGCCCGTGTCAGTTCATAATTTCATGTTAGTTATCGATGGTCAAGTTTTGGTGTTATTGAAGAGCTCTGGCCTTGGCCGACTATTATTGGGGGTTGGAACTCTTGGAACGATATGGTGACAGTGATGTACCTACCTTACACTTCAGTCTGGAAAAAATGATAATTCCAAGTGAAATATTTTGATTAGTTTCGATAATGTGTGTGTTTTGTTTTGGTTTTAGTTAGTATAGTTTTTAGTTTATAGTTTTATGCAGTGAGTTAAGTTTGTGAGACCCAATCTATCTGGAACGTGGTAAACCCTACCAGGCCACGATGGCATTCATTGGGTTCTCTAAAGCCCATATGTCTACCTGACCACTGTGGACACTGTGGTTCATGTTTTGAACAGGGCACTCACATTCGGTGTCCATAATAACCTATTTTGCCGTGCTGGTTTTGGTTACTAAACCGCTGCACCGAATATTTTTTATCAAAGCTATGTATGGTTAAGATAATTGTGTGAACATGTACTCTCGTAGTGTTTTTCATGTTTCAGATACCATATTGTCGCAGTGGAGCCTCTGCTACAGGTTAGCGGTTCAGATGCTGTATGCGAAGGCTGACGTATCAACATCGGAGAGGTTAAGAGGAACGGCAGGTTAGGAGTTTGCAGTTGGTAGCCGAACCGAAGTTTGGAATGGAATACTCAGTGAGTTTCTTCCATGTTATTTCGATTTTGAGGTCGAATGATCTCTAGTGAAGATATGCTATTTCGAGTTTTAGGAGTGTTCATGTTTGATCACTGAATTGGTAGTAGTTATACCTAGCATCATCACTAAGTAATTAAGATACACTTGTAATGAGTTAATGAGTTTTCTATTGGTGATATAGTTTCAAAATTAGGTTCAGTACGAACTTTAGGATGAGATATCCAATAAGAAGGAAATGAGATATCCAAAATGACTGCAGAACTAGTAATTTTTAGTGGCAAAGCGAGTTAGTAATGTCATAGGGCCATCGCAATTGTATCGAGTTAGGTACTGGTCATTTACGTGTATTCAGAACAGATCTTATATTGCGTAACAATTTACAACCACCGTCTTCAGATCTGAATCCACTTGCTTACTTTCAAAGTAAATATTATGATAGCAGTAGATCTCGCGATCGTTTTCCATACATAAAAACTGAGTTAGTGAGCGATAGTAAACGGTTAATGTTAATAATCTGATTTTAAAGATATTGATCCGAGTTAGTTCGTGAAGCTCCTTCACACGAGGTATTAAGAAGCAAATATTATCAGGCTTAGTTCCCCTCATATTGGCAGTCTTTATGGTCCAACACCTTTAAGTAAAAAGTGCGAATCTTTTGAGGAGGATCCCCGATCACAAGGTTCCTTGAGAGTTAGACATCACAGTTGATAACAGTGGTAGTGAAACCAAATCTGATTAACATGTCTGCTCATGGGACAAATTCTGGACCGCACCTCATGCGTAACGTTTGGCGATGGGTCTTTGAAGAGGTTTCATGAGTTGAGTATGCATTGCCTTTGAATTATGGTAAAGAGTAACAGAATTGTTACAATTACTTTGTTTAATTGAACTTGATGATCGTCGGATCTTTTTCTAATGAAGTGTTGTGTGGGAAACTCTGATAAGCAAACTAAATAGGCACTGTATTAAATCCGCGATAGGTGATTATGACAGGACGGTGATCGTTATACACCGAAAGCTTTAAATAGTGCATACACGTATGCACACTGTAGGTTAAGGAAGATGCCAGCGGGTTATGTACCAGTCGATGTAGATGTTAATGAGCAACCTTAAGGTGTCGAGTAATTCAGTCTATCGAACGTATTATGTTTGACCGTACCAGTGGATTCTGATGGAGGTCGGGGTCTGGAGATCGTTGTGTGATCAATACAATTGCTGGTCGGCTAGAGAGCCGTGGCGTTGGAGATTTTACTCGAGGGTTTCTGTAAGCTTGGCAGTTTTTGCTGCAGAATAAGTTTTAAAGTTTGTTTGGAGCGACTAGTGGTACATGGCCCAGTGTAATGACTTAGTTAAAGAGTTTGGTCAGGACTCTAGTTTAGTCAGGACTAGCCGAGCGTTGTGTGTTGGCCTCTATAGCAACCGGAGGCCATTATGGCAACGGTGTGAAAATTCATGTTTACGTTAGGAACCTTACAGAAAATTCCTGTTGAGTTATGAGGTTAAAAGAAAGTAAACATACATAGTCACGTGAGGGGTGGGGTCACCATGTTAATTAAAAACAGTATACACTTTTATAACAAGTTGCCAAAGTCAGTTATAGAATTGACCGATGGAAAGTTCAAAAACTACATCAAACGTGTCCTTATTAAAAAAGCATATTATAAAATCAAGGACTACGTTGAAGATAAAAATTTTAGCTCTTTCTGCGCATGCGGCTTCCCTGGCAACTCTTATACGGCACAAATATGTGGATGTCTCTAACTATTCTCAATCTCATTTTTACTTTTTTTCCTTCTTTTAATTAGACTTTTTACAATGATTTCAATAATCTTTATAGCCCTTTGTTATGAATAGTTATAGCACTGATAACAACATTTGTGCCACATGTTAAATTTAGTCTTGTTATATATTTTTATTTATTTTTTCCTTTGTATAGTGTTAGGTTTTTATTTGATAAATACATCTTTTATTTGTTAAGAATTAAATTATTTATATTTAACTTCAAATAGTACTTAAAAGTTGTTAAAATGATTATCCTAGAAAATATTCGAATGTCAAATGTCGTCACATCTAATGACAGTTGTCGATTGGAGGGGGATTGTTCGGACACGAGGCGCGTTGAGTGAGTTCGTGAGTCTAGTCTGGGCGGGCTTGAAAGATTGTACTGTTGACCTAAGTGGATATATTGTATGGAGTTGATGGTAACTTAGTGTGAAATGGTAAATAAATAATAGTTCAAAGTCCAAACTGTGTGTTATTGCTGAATTACCAACTACACGTAAGTATTATTCTATTCTTGAGTATTTTTCTATCCTACTGACCTACCGTTTTGTACTAGCTCTGTTGGCTATCTAGTGATCTATTACATTTCAGAAGCGGGATGTACGCGCCCATTACGAAATCAAGTGCTTTTGATTACGATTTTATTAAATTAGTTTTAAATGTCTTATTAAAACTATATTTAATGTATTTTAAAAATATGAGGGTAGAACAATAATAAAAAATAAAAAATAAAAATGTGACTAAGTATCTTGTCCCTTAAGCGGGGTTTCTTAAAGGGTTGTGAAAATTTGGTTATTTTTTTGCTCAGACTCACCGTTTCAGAGATATTTTCAAAATACCCTGCATACATTTTCAAATATATTTTGTGTACTTTAGTTATTCATAAACCTTTTCTATTTGTTTTATGTACATCATACCTCGTGAGGCGCCAGCCCAAGGCACACCAGTCCAGGACGTCACGGCCCAAGGTGACGCAGTCCAGGACGCCACAGCCCAAGGTTACGCAGTTCAGGACGTCGAAGCCCAAGGCATATCAGTCCAGGACGTCGCAGCCCAAGGCGCAGCAGTCCAGGACATCATAACAAGAAGCTACTACAGCAGCAGTCTGGATGTTCATAGCTAAGTGATCGTTAATCTTTTACCGACTCTACTACTCAAATTTTCTATAGACTTATTCCATATTTATGGCTTTGCTGAGGGAGAACCTTTTGCTTAGATGGGTATACTTCTCTACAAACTTGAGAGGGATGTCATTTACCTAGTGGATGACATGTGGTGATTATTTAGTCGTAACTTAATTTTTGATGAGATTTTGCTGATATGGCTTCTTTATTGATAATGCCCAATATCCATTGGATTAGCTTTTGTACAACAGGATGATTACTGAAATCGGCACAACTTTTCCTTCTAATATTTTGCTCCATAGAAGCATGATGGGTCTTAATAGTACAGTCCTTGCAAAGGGCAATAGACAATTTTGTCGCATTCCAGTAGCGATATGATATGTGTCGTTAGATGGATCTCTTCGGGGGGATATTTCATGGAATATGGGTACTTGAGGAGCTAGAGAGCTTTAAATGTGAGTCATTTGAATTCTGGTATTTTGTCAACTAATAACTTTCATTAGTACTGTGCATTTCAATCATTGTTTTATAAATCCATAAGCGTCCACTTTAAAATATTGGACTCTAATATGCCGATTTAGGAACAATGTTTTAAGAGTCTGCTCCATTAGACCAAACGTTAAGCCTGTCCTTCGCCCCAGTAGCGCTGGGATGTGTCGGATGAATCTTTTCAGTTTGAATATTTCTTATTATAATGACTTTTCTGGATAGTTGACACGTGAGGAGCTACAGAGTTCTAAATGTGATCCATTAAGTAGATATCATTTAAATTCTGGTATGTCGTCTATTGACTTACTTGGAATTTTGCTTTTTGGGTTTGGACATAATCGCTAGCCGTGTTTCTGTAAATGTAGTGACCCTTAATTAAAAACCTTTGAGTTTGGTGTAAACTCTAAACGGACTAACTATTGACGATAGTTGTCTTGTAACAAGGCTTCTTGAGTGGACTTTTCTCGGTGGCATGTGTCTTGTGGCTGTTAGGTGCCAAAAGAAAAAGGTAGTAATCTTGGGGCCCAATTGCTTGCCTATTTAGGTCATTGAATCTGAATATTTTTGAATTAGCAAAAGGCAGTTTAATATCGAGTGTTCTTTTGAAAAGTTATTTCTGTTTTGTATCTTATGGCAGTTTGACATCGAGCACAAGTCTTTGTTTTGATGTCTAATGAGTCGCCTGTTTGGGTCACTAACGCTGAACCGACTTATAATTGGCAATATTGGTTTTGTGGTAAAGATTCTTCTTGAGAGGCTCTTTTCGGCGGGGTATAGTCGTAGCTATTGGATGCCAGAAAATCCGTACCGTCGCTGCTCGATATAAGTTACCCGTTTAGGTCAATAACTCTGAACGAGTTAACAATTGACAAGGGCCTTGTAAGAAGCAAGTGTTTTTCTTGATCGGTCGCATATATCATGTGGCTGATGAGCTTTTGGTCAAATTTCCATAATTGGATTACAGCCCATTCTCCTACAATTGTTTATGAACCTGCATGATATATCTGATAGCCCTTCTCTGGTTTCATCTTCATTGATTGTTGTAGGGTTTCACGTACAGGGGAGTATTTATTCCCCGTTTTGGTTAATCATACCAGTTTGCTGTAATGAATCTGGTTGGTTATATAGTTTGGCATAATTAACCGTAGCTATATTTATGAACTCCATTCAGGATTCACATTTGGTAGTGTATTAGAGATGGATATATTTCTTGACAGGTGCTATACAGAGGTTCATTCGATGTCAGCGGTGAATATACTAAAGTGTGGGGATCAATTTTGTGATACTACAATAGCACATGATAATCTCATACATTTTTTGTAAATTTTTTTATAGATTAATTTGTACGTATAGTGGTTGTTCCTCCTTATTTCTGTGTTTGTGTTTTATGAAGTTTTCTTTATCGTTTTTGTACAGTATTGGCTTATTTTGTCATTGGTTTCTTTCATTAACTGTGCGGTTTTTCTGATAAATTCTATATTATTCCAGTATAGAGTGCATGATTTTTATGGTAATATGCATAAGGTTTTTGTGTCATACTTTTCACGTGACGCTATAAGTCCTGGTAGATTATTTTTGGAACCTTTTATAGCTTCTTGCTCGTTCAATGTTTTCATTGTTAATGGCGTGTCAGAGAAGTGCGCCTGCTTCTTATTGTGGATTTCTGGTGGATTGTAGCTCTCTGCATTATGTGGTCTTGTCCAGAGGAACCTGACGACGATACTTCGTACTTTAAAAGTAATTGTGGTTTTTTTTACGAGCTCGATCATTATTTTTGCAGTTGAGTTTTAAATGTATAAGTCAATTTAAAAAAGTTTAGCAGCAAGGAGTTTTCATACATAGAATAAAATTGGATAGATTTTATACGAGGAAAAATGAATGAGTCCGTACATCTTAGCATTGAATTCTCAAAAGTCTTTTAAATGGTTGTTTAATATATTTAATTACCAGTTTTATTTTCACATAAAAGGAAATTGTCAAAAGTCGAATAGGTTGTATGGGCTGTTTTCATTGAAAAAAATATATATACGTCATGTTGCAAAAACGCGCCATTTCTGAAAATTTTAATTTTTGTGTGATAAATTGATTATTTTATTTTGTTTATATGAGTTCAAGTACATATGATGAAATGGAATTAACCCCACCCGATATTTTATGTGGCGAAATAGCGCAAGATGAAATTTTGCCCCCAAAATCTCGATAAAGATATATGGCGACTTACGATTTTATTTTTATTTTGTGGAAGAAACAAATGTAATTCTGTGATTTGTTTTTATTATTTCCCACGACTGTATTGAAAAACGTCGTGTGGTGCATGGGTGTGTGGGTTGTTACGGACTCGTGTCATTGAAAATCCTCGCCTTCGGCTCGGGCTTGTTGGTGACAGATCGTTTGCAATAGCCTCTTTTCCTCCCTTGTATCACAATGTACTATTATGAAGGTACTCGTAAAGTAATGAGTATTTCCAAGTTTTCATAAAAGTTTAATTAGCGACGAGGTTTCGGAGGTCTGTATAATTGCAGAAGGCAGGTTTACTAGAACTATTTGTGAAACACAAATTCTTTCTGATATTTCGATAAAAGTTGAAATGTTTTACTTGTCTTTTGTCTTTACTAAGGGGATATTTTTGGTTTTCCTATGTAATACGTATAATCATAGTCTTCGATAATAGCTTCTTTTAGTAGATGGACTTCAGTCAATCCCAGTATGTCATGGGTAATATTTGTAGAACTGTTTTAGCTCAATATGTTTTGTTTTGACACTGTCATTTAACACTGAAAGTGCGATTTTTAAATCACTTTTCGGTATTAGTGTCTTTGGAGGGTTTAATACTAATACTCCGCTGGCAGAACGCCGTAGTGGTCATATACGGAATTAGTATGAATTGCGATATTAACCCTATACTGAATGAGGTCTTGCTTGAAGAGTAGTAGAGTGCGGTCGAAATTGTAAAAATTTAATGTTGTTGGAAATGATTTGGTATGTTTGCCAAATTTTTTATGTCTGTGATTAAGTCGCGGGGATTGCCTATAGGCGAATAAATAGCAAGAATTGCCCTCAGGCGAATAAAATCGCAGTACTATTAAATTTGAGAACAAGTTGTGGGCTTACCTACAGGCGAATAAATCGCTATATGCGAATAAGTCGCGGGTTTGCCTACAGGTGTATAAATCGAAGTATTATTAAATTTGCGAATAAGTTGCGGGCTTACCTATAGGCGAATAAATCGCAGGACTTGCCTACAGACGAATAAATCGCAATATGCGAATAAGTCGCGGGTTTGTTTATATGCGAATAAGTCGCGGGTTTGCCTACAGGCGAATAAATCGCATTACATGTAAATTTGAGAATAAGTCGCGGGTTTACCTATAGGCGAATAAATCGCGGGACTTACCCACAGGCGAATAAATCGCTTTATGCGAATAAGTCGCGGGTTTGTCTATATGCGAATAAGTCGCGGGTTTGCCTACAGGCGAATACATCTCAGTACATATAAATTTTAGAATAAGTCGCGGGACTTGCCTACAGGTGAATAAATCGCAATATGCTAATAAGTCACGGGCTTGTCCATATGCGAATAAGTTGCGGAGTTGCAAACTAGCGAACAAATAGCAGATGTTGTAAGTATGTGAGTATCATGTACCTATTTATCAAATGATTAAGTTTAACTGTTAATGCTTTGTACCTAAGCGTGGTACAACCGTGTTGTTCTTGATGAATCATGCTTTAAAAATTACTCACGTACTAGTATAATGTAACGAAGTAGCCAAATTTAAACGTTACAGTTGATTAGATTTGTTTCCTAATTTTTGTAAGTCTATATGCGAGCAAGTCGCGAACTGATATATATGCAAATAAGTCACGGGTTTCTATACAGGCGAATAAAATGCAGATTTTGTAAATATGCGAGTACCATGTTCATATTTATCAAATGAATCAATATAATTGTTATTGCTTGAAATACTTTATATCTATACATAGAACAGCCGTTTTATTCTAGATGAATCATACTTCATAAGGTACTCAGATATAATTAATGAATTAATATTGAAAAAAATATTTAAAAGAAGTTTTTTATTTTAAAGAAAAGAGTAAGTGTGGAGTTTCTTGTCCATTCTTCTCCATAGCAAACTACTTTTGCGAATGGACAGTAGAATCTTTTTTTTTTTGTGACTTTGAACTTTTTACATCCCAAGTGCCATTGAATGGTTTGATGGATTTGATTTTAGATTTTGAAAACTGACTCAACAGGCCGAATGTTAGGTTATCACCGGATACGTGTATGGGGTCATACACGTTGTCAGGATGGTCGAGTGTTAGGTTTTTATTTGATAAATACATCTTTTATTTGTTAAGAATTAAATTATTTATATTTAACTTCAAATAGTACTTAAAAGTTGTTAAAATGATTATCCTAGAAAATATTCGAATGTCAAATGTCGTCACATCTAATGACAGTTGTCGATTGGAGGGGGATTGTTCGGACACGAGGCGCGTTGAGTGAGTTCGTGAGTCTAGTCTGGGCGGGCTTGAAAGATTGTACTGTTGACCTAAGTGGATATATTGTATGGAGTTGATGGTAACTTAGTGTGAAATGGTAAATAAATAATAGTTCAAAGTCCAAACTGTGTGTTATTGCTGAATTACCAACTACACGTAAGTATTATTCTATTCTTGAGTATTTTTCTATCCTACTGACCTACCGTTTTGTACTAGCTCTGTTGGCTATCTAGTGATCTATTACAATAGATTCTTTTCAGGAATATATCCTGTATATAGAATCAAATTCTATATACAGGATATATTCCTCATCAATGGACATCATCAACAATAATACTTATACATAAAAAAGGGAAGAAAAACGATATAGCAAATTATAGACCTATTAGCCTTATGTCGAATATATATAAAATATTCGCTAAGATCTTACTGGACCGAGTAACAAAGATTTTGGACGAAAACCAGCCAAAGGAACAAGCAGGTTTTCGAAGCGACTTTTCAACACTTGACCATATCCACACCATAAAACAGGTTATCCAGAAATGTAACGAATATGGTATTAATTACTACCTAGCATTCGTAAAGCGTTCGACTCACTTAAACACGTAAAAATATGGGAAGCGTTAGAAACTCAGGGAGTAGACACACAATATATTCACCTCATTAGCAATATTTACAACAACATGAGAGCTAAAGTACGAACAGAAAGAGTGGGTGAGGATTTCCCTATAAAAAAAGGAGTTCGACAAGGGGACCCGCTGTCACCCAAACTTTTCTCGGCAGTTCTTGAATACGTATTCAGACGTCTCGAACGGAACAACTACGGACTAAATATTAACGGATCACAACTAAACCACCTAAGATTTGCGGACGATTTGATACTTATTTCGGGCGACGCGAGAAGTCTACAGGAAATGCTTGAAAAACTGGTATTTGAAAGTGGGCATGTTGGATTGTCAATGAACACCTCAAAAACGAAACTTATGACAAACGTGGACAAAGTGCCTATTGCAGTCGATGGTTCACAAATATAATACGTAGAGAAATACACGTATCTTGGTCAAATAATATCTCCGAAAGACCTCACAACTAAAGAGATTAACAACAGAATTAATCCGTCTTGGAAAAGGTACTGGTCCCTAAAAGAAATAATGAAGAACCCCGATATACCACTTAAATCTAAGAAAACAATATTTGACTCGTGTATCTTGCCCGTGATGTCATATGGTTGCCAGACATGGAGTTTAACGGAGCACAATCTACGAAAATTAGAGACCTGTCAACATGGTATGGAAACGAGCATGCTCAATGTTAAACTAAGAAACAAAATAAAATTTAAAACAATTCGGAAACAAACTGGAGTTACGGATGTAACGTATTGTATTAAAAAACTAAAGTGGAGGTGGACAGGCCACATGATGAGAAACAAAAGGAATAAATGGGCCAAAGAGGTAACCGAGTGGTGCCCAAGACAGTTCAGAAGGAAAAGAGGTAGACAGTGTCGTAGGTGGGAGGACGACATAAAAAGATTAGCAGGCATCACATGGAGAAGGATGACACATGATCGTGTTCTGTGGAAGGCTTTAGGGGAGGCCTATGCTGGGAAGCAAGACAGTCTTCGCGAAACGGGTGTCAAATAAGGAAATTTATGTAATAAGGAAAACATGTACTTTGTAAGATTGTTAAATAAAGGCTATTATTATTATTATAGATTCTTTTACTGATTGTTTTGTGAATGTGTGAACATTGTAGGCCTTCTAGATTTCTAGACGCTTGTTAACATTTGTTAACACTCTCGTTTATATTTTTTTTTTTTTTATTCTCTTACGACTTATTGTCGGGCCTACGTTGTTCCCCCATATCTAAGCACTAATACTGTAACATGGAAATATTGTAAAAACAAACCAATTTTTTTAAAAGAGTAACCGTAGAGTTTCTTGCCGGTTCTTCTCCACAGGAAACGACCAACCCGAACCGTGCACTTTTTGTCGACGTTTTATAAATGCCCATGTAGGCCTATGTGAAATAAAAAACATTTGATTTTGATTTTGAATTTTGATGACGTTCGAATCGTCAAGCCCTCATTGAAATAATTAGGTTTTCTAATTTTGATTACTATGCGTAGATCGTGTTAGTAAGACACACAAAGCTCAAGTACCAATTGAGATTGTAGATTAAGTAGATAATGAATTGAAATAACATAGGACAGACTAAATCTCTGTGTGACCAGGTTCTGAGTTCAGAGAGTTGAGTTGACTCGACATCGTGGAGATGTGCGAGTAGAGCAATTGCGATTGCTAAGAGAGCTATGAAATAGCTAAGAGACCTATGAGATAGCTAGGAGAGCTATGTGATGGCTAAAGGTTATGAATAAGATACCTGGTGTCTTGTTTTTTTTGTTTCATTTAATGTGACATTAATGACGAAGATTGTAATCACGAAGATTAGGTGCTTTTAGGGACCAAATCGATGATTATGTTGCTATTTTCTTTTAATTGGAAATATAATTACTCGTTCTTTGCAATAGTGAACAGAGATTTAAATGATTATGTTTGATAGATTTAAAATGTTTTCTCACTTACCTAGAGTGTGCGTCATGATTGGACGAGTAAATATTGTTTGGAAATTTTGTATGTTTCAGAAAAACATCCCTTGTATGATGGGAGATTGGCAGGATGGAATAGACTAAGAGGACTTGTGGCGCAACACGACATGAGGTGGCACGGAGCAAGGACAAGATGATGAAGCCTGCGGGTGACAGATTTGGGGATCTGTCACCTGAGAGAGGCCCGAGAAGGCGACGTGCTGTGTTCCACGCTCGCCTCTCAAGAGGAATTACGGCCTACAGAACACCATGTGGTTTTAGTCAGTAGGAGTCTGTCAGACCCCTCAGCTTCAGCAAGGGCTGGGGACATCCATTGAGGATTTCCACATGATTCGATACACTGTTAAAACCTGGCAATGAGGAACAGACGAGGACGCTTGTCTTGCAGGATGTCCGTTCAAAACAAATCACAAGCACGTCCCTGGCGGCAATCATGAGCAACTACGCATTGGCAAGCTTTTTATAAGCACTTGCGTAGTGGGGAATAAGGCAATTCAGTACTGACAGCCTTAGAGCTAACATGTCGTAGAATCAGTGTAGATCCGTAATATTAGTAAGCAAGAATGTAACTTGTGTCTATTTGAATATACTCAGTGTTTCGAATAATTTGTGTAATTTCATTTTCACGATTGTATCCATCGATCTGCCCACACACGATGTCTTAACCTAAGGGAATACGTACTCACTTCCCGATGGTTTGCGTCTCTCGGCCAGCCTTGATGCGCAATATAATTTAATTTAAATAAATATATTTTCTTTATAAATTATCAACTGGTCTTTTTTCAGGTTTTTTATTCATAAAACAATAAATAGTATACATAATTTTTCTTTCCTTCATTTTTAAAACCATCGTCATGCAAAGAAAGTTGTCTCAACTGACGCACCAATAGCGTGCGCGCACAGAAATACTGGCAGAGCATTCCCCCACCGCGCCCCCTTCGTACCACCAATTTAATCCATAAATCACTCAGTGCGCAGATTCAAGGTCAGCGTTCTTTTTACGTGACGAAACCTTGTACGTTCCCTTGGGATAATTTGCGACTTTCATACGTGTGAAGCCGCTGGTAAAAGCTAGTTTTGGTACTTACCTTCAGCAGCTGCAATAGCTCAATGAAATTATTCACAGCAAATTATCCGCCTCGCCGTGCCCTTGCAATGGATAAATGCAGGAGCGATGATGCGGGAGTACGACTGTCACCTGCTACTCACTCCCAACGAATCTCATTATAATAACCATTAGGAGCCGGGCTCCCTGATCCTCAGTGCGCATGGCAGAGGTAGCAAAACCAGCAGGTAAACAAGCTTAATGTCTCGAAAAACAACTTTTTATAAAACAAGATTTTGTATAAAAAATTGCATTCTCACGAGTAACAAACGTGCGTTCAAAATTTCAGCTTAATCCAACACCGGGAAGTGGGTCAAACTTAACTTGCCAGATATGATTACTACTATTACTAGAAACTAAATAAAACTTGGTCGGTGTCGTTCATTAACACGGCCTTAAGTCAATGTGTTTAAAAGCATCCGAATAATTTTATGGATTGCTTTATTTTTCATGAATGAATATTTATTATCACTAATCACAGAGAGCACTGGTGGCCCAGTGGTAAAGGCCGCAACTTACAAGCATGTGATTTACTATGTGTAAATTATTTCATCACTGCTCTCAAAACGGTGAAGAAAAAGAAAATATCGTAAGAAAACCGGCATGTCCTAGAACCAAGAAATTCGAAGACATGTGACAGTTCCAGCAGTGGGAGCATTTTCAGAGAGAGCCAATGCTACGTCAATCGGAATGATTTCGATAGCTTTTCATTAGTTTCTAGAAATTATTCTGCAGCGGATAGACGATTCATATAAACCCACACATAAAAAAATATATAAAAAAGATAATTGTAATTATACATTTAATAACTATTTACAATATATTACGATTATTTACGATGGAAAATATCATCAGCACCGTATACAGAGTCAGATTCACATTCTTATTAGCCATGGACAAGTATTTATTGCCCTCACCATTAAAACAAAGTAAATCATAAAATAAGCACCAGAATTAAATTTAGAGATCAACATTATTTTTCCCAACTCTATGAACCTTTACATAATTACTTTTGTCTCTGGATCCATCGCATGTAACGCCCGAATATGCGGAACAATTTTCTAAACTATGGATCCAGATATTACAGTGTCCTTTGGTGCCAGTACGACAGTAGAAAATGTTAGACTAGTAAAGACTGCTCACAGAATATAATACGGGTCTGCTATACGGTAGTGAACTGATTGATGATTATTTTTTATTTTATAGGAACTTGTAGTAATAATTTAAAGGGAAATGCTTGTCTTCTGTTGTATTCCAGCTCAAAGGACTCTCCGGCCGTCACCGGACGTAGGAATTTTAAGTGTCACCTCTCGTAGAGGCTATTTCTGAAGCATCTCAAATGGAACCACGGTTCATCAAAATAGGTAAAAATAGGCAACCAAGTGCACTAAAAGAACAAAGTTTAAAGTTCTAACACAGATTTTCAGTTTATTTTGTTTAATTCTTCTAATAGTTTTTCCTGGGATGCTGGTTTGCGAGCATAGATAACCAGCAAACGGTGGCGGTAATGAACAGTTTTTTCATAATTATTGTTATATTTGGTCATAATTTGCAATTCTTTTAGTATGTCCAGATAGTCCGCCATGAAGTCATCGTACTTCTCTTTAGGGATTTTGAAAGGATTCACCGCTGTGAAGAGATCTGTTAATCAAAAAGATTTCATTAGTTTCCTATGTTTTAGTTATAGATAAATTACGTTAATAGGTTATTCTGCTCTCAAGAAGTGGATGAATATAACGGTGCCAATGTATTTTTGTATTAGATGTCGTTTCTTACCAGGAATAATAAAACCATATGTATATGGTTTATGGTTAGTAAGTCCTATAGAGAAAAAAAAATGTGTGTGTGTACCAGAGTACACAGGTAAGAAGTGAAAATTCTTTACGACATATCATTTTTCTATTTGCAACTTTACGAAAATGGGGTAGATAAGGCTTAAGCCTTAAGAAAAACAATTTTTTCCGTATTAAATTAAAGCTATTTTATTATTATAGACATGCATACAATTAATGAGTAATTTATTTTATCATTGTTCTTATTATAATATCATTGCTATTGTTGTATTTCATCAATAATGATAGCATCATTATTATTATTGTTGTAAAAAAAAAAAATATAGTAATAATATATATATATATATATATATAAATAAAAAAATAAAAAATTTATAAATATTAAAATCATGCTCATACGTGTTGAATTTATAAAACGAAATATATAATCACTCTCACTTTTCTTGTAAATTCACTTAAATTTGAATAAGTCTTTTTACTAAACTTTGATAAAAAAAAGCAACATGGCGCGTAACCGAAAAACGTGACGATACGTACTAAATTTCTCCCATACGTCGATAAAGAAGTTTCACTTCAAAAAAATATTGATTTGAACAATGACTTAGTTCATTGATGATGATACAAATATCCAAATGAAAATACATAGTTATAAAGTTAGCAATATACTCACTTCGCATGAATTGTAAGTCTTCAAAAACAAATACTGAGTTTTTACATTGCACATCGTAGTCAACGAAACCAATCTGATCTAAAATTTTCGTTACTTCTTTTTCCGGGTCCTGAAAAATATTGGACATATGTACATATTTACTTTTTGGGTCTGACATTTCCATCTATCATTTCTATCAACGATCCTATCAATATGAAAACCTCAAAGTAAATAGTGGCTTATTCTTTTTTTCTCTCCCACAGGACGCTATAACAACGATGTATCAACATAATACTTTCAAAAATACTGATTATGACATTATATTAAAAAAGAAAAAGCTAGAATTCGTCGACAAAACGGTTTTCCTGGGGATCACGCTAGACTCAAGGTTGCAATGGGATGCTCATTTGGTATCACTTGCGGGGCGGCTGAGTTCGGCAGCTTATGCTGTTAGAAAAATTCGTCATTTTACTGATGTGGATACCGCGAGGCTAGTCTATTTTAGTTACTTTCATAGTATAATGTCTTACGGTATCTTACTATGGGGAAGGGCTGCAGACATTGAGTCAATTTTTAATCTGCAAAAACGAGCCATCAGAGCGATATACAATCTTCGCCGGCGCGATTCTCTAAGGGAACTGTTTAAGGATCAAACATTAATAATGACGGTTCCTTGTCAATATATTATTGAAAACATCATGCTCTTGAGAAAAAATTTACATCTTTTTAGTAAAAATGGAGACAGACATAATTTACATTACTTGAATTAGGGACCAATTAGTTCAACCAGGATTCAGACTGTCGAAGTGGCCTCATCTTTCATGGGGTACTGTCCAAAATGTTACAATAAAATTCCTCCTCACATTCTAGAACTGAATGAGACGAAATTTAAAAATTGTATAAAACGCACACTATTCAGGCAGGCATATTATAAGTTGGGGGATTACACCACTGATAAAAATGTTTGGTTCAATCACAGATAATATAATACTACAGGCTCAATGCTAGACCTGCTCCACAACCACTAGGACGCAAAAACAAGTGATATGTAGACATGGACTTGTAACTAGTAGAACATTATTGTTTTGAAGTATTGTTGGACCTGCTGAACACTGTATGAATATATTTGTATTGTATAAACTAAATTTATTTTAGTATTATATAACTGCACAGCATGTGTGTGAGTACTATGTACCCAACTGTAAATCCACTATTTGCTATACCTATGTGTCGTTCGTAGACTTGTGTGAGCCCTGGCAGTTGAGTGGACACACTCAACTGCCAGGGCATTTGAGAGAGCATGACAATGCTCTCTCAAATGTAACTCTGATGGTGGCGCGTGTGTTGGATCATTCGGTTCCCGTCATGATGGTTGAGCTGGGTGGTGCCGATTCATGCGTCATGTTCGTGAACGGGCGCCGTCAGTTGGGATTGTTCATAACTTAACTGCTTCGGATGTAAATGTTTTTCTAGTACCTATTATATAACTGCACAATACATGTATGAGTACTTTTAATACTTTATACCTGTACGTAGTTGAGTGTAGTGTTATTACGGGTGCTTTGTCCTCACATATATGAATTTATTAATGTATGTACTTATGCACCTAAATAATATAAGAAAATTAAGATTAATTATGGAGTTTCTTGTACGTTCTTCTCCACAACAAGCTACTTTCCGGATGCACGGTAGAATATTTTTTTATACCTTGTAAATTTTAATTGAGACATTCAAAAGTGCCGCTTGGTGGCTTAGTTGAAATAAAATATCTTTGTCTTTTGTCTTTTGTAAATTATCAGAGACAACGAAAAAAAAATTTCGGATTGAAAGCTGCATTCTGCCAGATAAATAATTTTATATATTATTACTTGTCAACTAGTCAACCATCGAATCCGACGTGGAGTGGTGACAGCGAACCGGAAGATATTGCGTTGGAAGGCCTTCCAGTAGGTGGACCGATGACCTGGTTAAGCTTGAGAATCCACTGAATGCGAGAGGCACTGGACCGGTCAATGTGGCGACACTTGGGAGAGGCCTCAAATTAAATGAGGATGATGGATGATGAGGATTACCTCGCAGTCGTGATAAGGTGACACATATCTGTCAACGTCCTGCAGCCACTCGCTCCACTTGTTTTTGCGCGCCAGGGTACGATACACGTCGAACACCGGAGAACCCGCCAGGAAGATCATGAGACAAGTCCCGTCTTCATTCAGAAGGTTGTAGATATTGTTGAATGCTCGTCTGAAAATATCAGAAAGTTTCATTTTATTACATTTTCAACCGACTTTATTTCCCCCACCACCATAACGAACGGTGGTTTGAGCAAAAATTTACTCACACATTCTCTCCTCAAGCGAGAGTAAATGTGTAAGCAATTTTGTCAAGCTCCCAAAATTGAGTTAGGTCGGAAATGACATTGGAATGATGGCAAAAATGATAGGCGGAAAAACAAGATTGGTGCGAAACTAACCATCCCATTTGGTCTCGCAAAATTTAGGTAGGATTTTCCTTACGTCTACCATTTTGCAGCCTAAGACATTCCAGAAAACTTTAGCCCCTACCAGGATGTCTACGACGGACGACCGGACGGTAGAAATTTAGTGATTTTAGGCAAAATGTGACACTCGATCGATCTACAGTAAAGGAATAGCATAAATACTCTATTGAAGGTGACAAGACTGTGTACTGGTGGATATGTGACTATTAATACCCGTTTCCTTGGTACTCGTACCGTGTCGTAAAAAACCCAGCATCTCTGATAAGTTCTGAGTAACAAAGTTCGCCGTACTGCCGTTGTCTAACAGTAGGCGCGCAGATTATCTATTACCCGTCACGCCAGCCACGTTCACCATAGCTGTGGACAGTAAAACATGCGCAGAAGCTGCATGGAATTGGCTGAAAGCACATTTGAAGAAGGTGAAGTGAAAGGCTGTGTAGAAGGCGTGGTAGAAGGCAATGGATTGGAAGCAAGTTTGGGCTCGTTACTTTCCAATGCAAAAGTGTATTGTGCTTTGTTCAGCAATATTTGAAATGTGAAAATATACATTTTGTATAATTATGTCCGAAGCGTAACCAATTAATACAAACATTAAATTGAGTTGCCTTTTGTATACGATTTTTTATTCTGTCAAGTGTCAATTAGCAGACTCAATAGAAATTACCATTGTTTTAACCCGATTGCGCACATGGACACTCAAAGGGTGACAAGTTTCTAAAATATTCACATTTAAATAACGTATGTGCTTGGGTGTAAAGTGTTTACTGTTTTTTTTTTATGTATGCTTCGAATCGGTTTTATTTGAATGACTATTTGGCTATTTTATTTGGCTTTTGGCTATTTCTATTTAAGGTGATTATAGCAATCGTTTGAGAACTAAGAATTTTCTTCACTGATTCTAACCAGTCCGCTTTTCTGCTTAAAAAAGAACAAACTTGTGTTAAAATAAGATCATCTTTATTTATAAGTACAATTGTTTCTATGCTGTTCCCAGTCGCGACTTGTTGTTAAATGTAATTTTTTAACATAAAATTAATACTAATATCATCCCAATATTGAGTGGGCCTTTTTAATGAAGTTAGTGCACTAATATTTTTATTAATAACATCAACAAAGTTTCTAATGAAAACACTTAATTCTTTTGTAATGGGTTCAACGTCAAGTAAACCTTATAAATGATTTTTCACTAGAATTCGTTTGTTTTTGTAACGTTCGCACAACAGGTCCCACGCTAGATTATAATGGTCAACTTTAAAGTCAATGTTTTTTATAATTAAAGCTGCATTCTCCTGAAGTGAAGCTCGCAGGTAGGTCACTTTAGCTAGAATTTTTGTGAATCAATTACCAAAAAGTATCCCTAAACTCAAGCCAGTATTGGTAGTTCCCATCGAAATGTGGCAAATCTATTTTAGGCAAACAATCAAAAGAATTCCTGAATGTAACATGTGCAGCTGAGTTAGCATCTTTGAAGCCCACCTCCGACGCAGCACCGTTGGCCGAGACACCGAACAGGCTGCGAGTGAGTGCCACAAAGTTACAAAACTGGCGGTCAAAGTCCTTACGCTGCCAATGCTGACTCTTTGTCGTCGGATATCACTTCGATGTGTGTCTGTAAGGCATCAAATTCGGTGTGTAAGGTTTCAAATCTATTAAAACGCTCCTCTAAATCTAAACGTTACAACTCAGATTTTGCGAAACTACTTTTTACTAAATTTAAATAGTTTTTATAAATAATAAGCTTCGATTTAATTGAACTACGTTTTTTGTCAATGTTTTTATGTGTTTTTTGCCATTGCAATTGTAAAGTTAAATAACAGCTAGACGCACTGATGTACTCCATAGATAAGTAAACTGCAAACAGCTGTGCGTTAGTGAAAGGAATCGAGAATCAGTTTCAAGGTCAACGACTCAACACGTGTTATCGCGGTGCGAATTATCTAATCACCAAGCGTTTTCGATACAAAATATGCGTAATTTAACAAGCAGTGTCGTAGAAAGCACTATGAAAGCACTATTATTATATTTCTAACTTTACTCGCTACTCGCTGATCGTCGGTGGTGTTAAAAGTGGCTCAGACTGGTTTCCTGACGATAATATTATTATAAAAGTATAATATTATGTACTTAAACTAATATTTGAAAATGTCGCAGTAATTGTCCAGATTTGAACCCACGACCTCAAGCACGAGTGACGAGGTCTTAGGCCTCTGCCTCGAATTTTGCGGGCAGCGGGGCGGCGGTGGCGGCGGCGCGGGAGCGGAGCGGGCAACGCAGACTAGTGGTGGTTAATATAACGTAAAGCAACTTAAAGCAGCGTGCTTTTTATAGATATCATAAAGTAAACGCTATCGTGGCGCTCACTTGGCGCTATTAGCTTAATTCGTTACAACGAAATATCACGCGAATCGCGCGCAACGCAAAAACGTAAATAAAGCAATAAGCAGGGGGCGCCGGACGGCGCGGTGGCGACCAGTCGTCGCATGCTAGCGATTGTTATCGGTAGCGAGCGTGATTTGTGATCCCGCGCGGCTCACGTAACATATCTACGCTATTTCTATTTTGTTTTGTGCTTTTTAGTGTAAGGAACACAACAGTGATAGGACACGTAATATTTACTAAGTATAATTTTGTAAGTAAGGACGATTAATTGAGATATTGTGTTATTGTTTAATGATTTGTTTATGTATGTGTATAGCGGACGAAAACTTTGCCTTGTTTGTACAAAGTTTTCACGTCGACTCTGCTTCGAAGAATAACGAAAGTGATAGATGAGAATCAACCAGTTGAGCAGGCCGGGTTCCGTGGGAAGTACTCAACAGTTGACCACATCCACACTCTGAAGCAGATAATAGAGAAATACATAGAGTATGACAAACGTCTAAACATTGCCTTTATAGATTATTCAAAGGCATTTGACACTATATCACACTATTCCATTTGGCAGACACTAACGGAACAAGGTGTCAACACTGAATATATAGAGCTCATTAAGGAAATATACAAAAACAGCACGGCTCGAGTGAAAATCGAAGTTGCAGGCCCGTTATTTAAGATAGCACGAGGTGTTAAACAGGGTGACCCACTCTCCCCAAAGCTTTTCATCGCAGTATTGGAAAATATCTTCAGGAAACTAGACTGGCAAAATATGGGTATCAGGATAGACGGAAAATATTTAACGCATCTTAGATTCGCGGACGATATCGTCATATTTTCTGAAGACCCAGCGGAGTTGCAAGTGATGATGGAAACCCTCAGTATACATAGCAAAAATATTGGACTCGAGATAAACAATGATAAAACAAAAGTAATGACAAATAAAGAACATGTTCCTATTGCCTGCAACTCAATACTAATTCAATACGTGGAAGACTACACCTATCTCGGCCATGTCATATCATTTAAGGATTGTAGCGAAAAGGAAGTAAATACCAGAATAAAAAACACATGGAATAAATACTGGGCCATGAAAGAAATTTTTAAAAATTCTTTTCCACCAAGGCTGAAAGCTAAAGCTATGAGTACCTGCTTAATACCTTGCCTCACTTACGCGTGTCAAACTTGGTCCTTAACAAAGAGACAACAAATGAAAATTAGGACTTGTCAGAGAGGACTTGAACGAAGTTTCATGAGTATAAAACTAAGAGACCGAGTGAAAACCTCGCTGATAAGGAAAGCAACAAGATCTAAAGACGTGATAAAGCTGATACTCAAACTCAAATGGAGATGGGCAGGACACATCCAGAGGCTGGAACCACAACGATGGGCCCAGATCATAACAAACTGGACCCCCAGATCTGTTAAAAGGAGAAGAGGCAGGCCTTTCAAAAGGTGGAGAGACGAAATTGTCAAAACTGCTGGAAACCTTTGGGCTAGAACAGCTAGACTTCGCGACAAATGGAAGCATTTGGAGGAGGCTTTTACCGCCTCAGGCGGTCCTTACACTGAAATAGATACAGACAACGGCAATACTAACACACAATACTAACAAATAGTAAGTTAAGTTTTTTTATTTACATTTTACTATCATTCTTACATAATTTAAACCGATGTTGTATAAACATGATGCAACTTCAAACCTTGTAAGGAATTAATAAAAGCTTTTTATTTTTTTTATTTTTATTTTTATTTTATTTTTTATTATAGCGGACGAAAATGTTTAAAAGAAATAGTGATTTACCAATATGGAACTTAAAGTAGGGAAGTAGAGCTCAAAGTATGAAGGAAAGTTCATTGTTTATTTATACTACTCCATATTATCGTAATAAATTCAAAAAGCGATGTAATATTTTTAAACATGCTGTCTGTCCAACGCTAGGGTAGGAGCTGCAAGTTAACAGTCACCGCGCTTGCTTTATTCGTGCCCGCAACGCGCCCGTGCGTTATAATAAAGCGTATAAAATAACGTGCTTAAAATATAATGCTTATAGCATTAAGCAAGTTACTGTCATAAAGCAACTTTGAACATTACTAACGCAGACCCGTTCTCGAAACCAGCGGGCAGATCGCGCGGCACTATAGCGGCGTAGTGTTGTGTTCGTGGTTGTGTCATCAAGATATTTATTTTTATTCGCGAACGAAAGTTCTCAAAAACGGCGACAACATTTTTTGATTCATACTATTTCTAACGCTCGATTTATTGTGGGCAAGACAATGTCCTGATAAATTCTACGACTACACCAGAATGAGTGTAGAAACTTTTGACTATATTCTTGAACTATCAAGGGCGATTGGTTAATTACTCTTCTATTTTTATGGTTCACATCTTTGCTGTTCCATATCGGTGTCCTCACAAAAATTACTGAAATAATTTGCTCTAGCACGTCCGAGGACATTGTCAGAAGACAAGAACGGACTTAACTTGCGTAACGTGGAAGAAACAGCTAGTCCACGTTTTAGATTTTTCGTTATCGCAAGTAGAGATCTTAAGCATAATAAATTACAAAATAATAAGGCTGCCAGTATCAGTCACAATAAATAAATCCCCCTGTGCTAGTTGATACTGTATTACAGTGGGGTATTATTCCTCATTACTGTGACCCAAAAGACAACAAACTAGTCAACACTGAGATCTTTTAAACATAGGCTCTTTAGACAGTGAAATAAAAAAAGAAAACAAAACTAAAATCTTAACAATAATAATAAAACTTATAAACTAAGCATTAAGTTGCTACACTTAACACTAATTTGGCTTAACTGGCGTGTATGTGAGTGTGTGTATTAGAAGGTACCAGAACGTATGTAGTGTATGTAATGAATGTAGTTTATGTAGTGTAAGTAATGTATTTATTGTGTGTAATGTATATTATGTAATGCATGAAGGCTTGCTATGTAGGGATTTTAAATGTGTCTTCAGTACGATTATAATTCAAGGTTAGTAGGTGTTTTCGTAAAATATTTTTGAATATGTGTGAACTATAATTCCGAAACTGTAGGATTACATTAAACTTATTATAAACTAGCTTTTGCCCGCGGCTTCGCTCGTGTGGAATTTCCTTTGCCACATAGTTTCGTGACATAAACTTCGCCTGTGTGGTGTGTTGATAAAAAGTAGCCTATGTCCTGCCCCAAGCTTGAGATTATCCATATCAAATTTCATCACAAACAGATCAGCACAGCCATGAAACATACAATGACACTGATTAACAAACGGGACCAACAAAGGTTAATTTCGTTTACTGTTCGACTTTTATTTTGAACTATTTAAGACCAACAATCCTACGGTACATTATATTTATGTATATCCAACGGTTTAGGCAGCGCACGCGAAGATAGCTCTCAGAGGTCAGAATTTTTGCCGACTTAGTTGATATTTATCGTCATATTATCACCAAATTACAAAAAATCATTATAAATTGTAGCCTATGTGTTATTCTGATGTATAACCTATATTATTGTAGTTTCATCCAAATCCGTTCAGTAGTTTTTGCGTGAAAGAGTAACAAACATAAATCCTTACAAACTTTCGCATTTATAATATTATATAAGTAGGACTAGCTTCTGCCAGCGGCTTCGCCCGCGTGAATGTCGAAAATTGTCCCGAGGGAACATATTCCCGGGATAAAAGTATCCTATGTGCTATTCCTGACTATAATCTATCTCTTTGCCAAATTTCATCCAGATCCGTTAAGTAGTTTATGCGTGAAAGAGTAACAAACATACATACATCCTCACAAACTTTCGCATTTATAATATTACTAGCTTCTGCCAGCGGCTTCGCCCGCGTGAATGTCGAAAGTGTCCCGAGGGATCTATATATATATATATATATATTCCCGGGATAAAAAGTATCCTATGTGCTATTCCTGACTATAATCTATCTCTGTGCCAAATTTCATCCAGATCCGTTCAGTAGTTTTTGCGTGAAAGAGTAACAAACATACATCCTCACAAACTTTCGCATTTATAATATTAGTAGGAAGTAGGATTAATTAATTATTAATTAATTAGTAAGAAGTAAGATAGTAAGATATACGGAGCTAGGAAGAAAAGAAATCGTTGGGTCAATTTTGTTCTACAACTAGGTTGTTTATATACCTTGTCAGCTCTTCGTACCGTGTCTGGAAAATCCGGTCGTTTGATATGTTGAGTACGTAAGATCTTCTCGATGTACAGTTGACGAACGCTGAGAACCGCGGTTAATTTGTACTGTTCATCGGTCGGAAATCTTTATTTTTTAAATAATATAGTTTTTAAAATTGCCCGTTGCGCTCTTTCAGCTTTGATAAGATGTGTCTTAGCACATCCTCTCCAGATGGATATCCCATATACCATCACTGATTGGCATAACGCGTAATAGGTGGTGGTGAGTAGCTTTGAGTCACATACATTTCGTAGATTTCTGAAAAGGTACAGCAATTTTGTTACGCACTTCGATAGGAGTGAGATTTGACTTTTTCATTTTAGTTGTTCATCTATTTGGATCCCCAGATACCTGACCGATGAAGCTACGTCAAGACAATAACAGTCACAATTTTGAATGGAGTTGCATGTGTGGGCTCTTATAGTTATAATTTCAGGAGGTGGTCTGGAAATTGCGTATATGTAGTAGGTAATAAATTTTATTTTAGATTGGTTGAGAGTTAATAGATTGTTATCTAGCCACTTAGTAACGACATTGAACCAGTTTTCAGCACTATTGTTTGCTTCGTTCCAGTCTCTGCCAGTAAAATTAATGACCGTATCGTCTGCAAAAGTAATTATTTTTCCGTTTTGTAGCCTTAAACTTGATAAATCGCTAATATAAATAAGAAACAAGGTGGGGCCCAGGACATAACACACGCAAAGTTCTCATCGCCAAAAATGGTGAGGAGCGTAAACCGAATGTGATTCGATTATATTCAAATGTATCTAGCGGTTTGTCTGAAGAAATCCGATATAATATTCGTTGGTACTTGCGGTATTCAGGATGTACTTCTATACATAAGTACATCTCTGCCGTATGTCGGCAAAAAAATGCTATACTTAGCATACGAACATTTAAAAGAATGCTGAATATATCTGCGTAAAGATAATAAAAAAAAAAAATCTTTTAATAAAACACCCGTGTCTGTTTTGGCACTACCATCGAGCACAATGCGTGTTTATTCGCGAATGACAGGATGATGTGGTAAATCAAAACCCGGCAGCATGCATAACTCTGGCGGAGTGCGCGAAATTATACCCCTATCCAGCTAAACATGAATGTTTTCATCATAACGAACACGTATCTCAGGTGACTTGTCAAATTTATTTTCCAATGACAAGTACCTCTTTTTAGCGGTGATATAAGAATTACCCAATTTATCAGGACTTTCCTTAAAAATTTATCAACACTACAGAATATCTGCCGGTGTCATTTCAGGTAGTTGTGAAAATAAAAATATTTTCACTTTTTTCTTCTTCAGGACTTATGAATTTATTTGCGGGTAGTTCCTCAAGTTTCCAAATATCAAGCGAATATTGAGTAAATGAACAAAATGTGCGGGACACACTGGGTGTCGTAGCGATAGACGCATTGCCCATAATTATATACCCTAAGGCAGTTCCAATTGCGGAAGGAAAATCATTATGACGCATAGTGCGATCAAATAAAAGTACTTGAAAATAAATATTTACTCCCAATAACATTTCAATCGGCCCAGGCTCATCGTACGAGTCGTCGCCGTCGGCTAGTGGTATATCTCTCGAATAATCTTAAGTTGACGTATCGACGCATGAGTCGGGCAACTGTGACGTAATATTTTCAACAACCAACGGCCTAATAGAATACACAGCGGAGTTATCGAAACGAGAAGTAAATTTGGTATTAATTGCGCCTAGAATGCGCTGCGAGTTGCCACCGATACCCTGTACTTCGGTAAACCGATTTTGTGTAGATATGTGAAGCGATAAGCGATTACAACAAGCAGACACAATATAATTTGCGAGCCTGGATCAATCAAACATCTGACAAAATGTTTCTTGTTATTATTATCGATTATTATAATTTTTGCAGTCCCCAAAAGGATAGTAGTTATAAAATGATCCGAGTAATCGCGTGAAACATTATACATAGTAATGGCAGATGCGACATTAGATTGATTGTCAACCTTATTTGTATGTGACATAGGGTCGCTATTGGCAGGTAAAGCGGATGTACTTGTATGTATGGGGTAATTCAAAGGCTCGTACACGCACTAAATGACCAAACTTCAACACGTCTACTCTCTGGCCAGTGGCTCTCGTAATACTGACGCGGTGCGCACGAGATTGTGTATGGCTGTGTGGGAGAAAGTGGGGATGACAAAGCGAACGTGCGAGTGAGATAGATACACTAAATCCCTTCCTCATTAATGATTTTATTAAGAATCTATTTAATATTAATTCATTTTTTAATAATGTATTTTTGTGTGAAGCAAAAACTATATATGATCACATAAGAACACTTATGTGATCATATATAGTTTTTTTCTTCACGTGACAGATTCTTGTCTTTTTTTCACGTTCTCAACATCCCTTCACCCTCCTATTTTTCTTCAATTTAATGAGAGTAAATAAAGCTATCACCAAAACCACTGAAAACTGTAATTTTCCAGTGTTACACTTATTTAATTATTTTGTTAGTACGTGAACATTAGTATATGTGACATAAGTACATGTTTGTGATTTTAGTTTTATAGATATTTTGTTATATTTTCTAAATTATCACTGTGTCATTGAAAAAGAAATGTGAGTTCATGTATCAAATCTCTAATTTAATGGAAATCACAATTCCTCCAATTTAATGGCGGCAGCCACCCACCAATTTAATGACAGTAACCACCCACCAATTTAATGGCAGTAGTCACCCACCACTTTAATGGTAGCAAAACCCACCACTTTAATGGTAGCAAAACCCACCAATTTAATGGTAGCAAAATCCGCGAATTTAATGGTAGCAAAACCCACCGATTTAATGGTAGCAAAACCCACCAATTTAATGGTAGTAAGATCCGCCAATTTAATGGCAGCGAAACCACCAAATTTAATGGTAGCAAAACACACCAATTTAATTGCAGCAAAACTCGCTAATTTAATGGCAGCAAAATCCACCAATTGAATGGCAGAACAACCAACCAAGGAAATGGCACCGTCTTTTCACTCCACCTTTTCCTATAAGCATAATCAGCCTATAATGCTCCATTCGCTGGTAAGCGAACCTCCCCTCTGCGACAGGAACAAGGGCTCAATCCACCACACGAGCTAAGCGTTGCCCGGCGGACGTCACACGTTCCCGAATCACCGGCTCCAGTATTTCATGATTTTGGAAAACTGACAATCCTCCACACCAGTCAACCAAACACCTACGAAACTGTTTCGGTAGGTATCTTTATAGTTTTACAAAAACAGTGCGGTGTTAACGTTAACATTGCATATCTTTACAGCTAAATAACTTCAAGGCTATCGATGTGGTACTTTGTTAAAACTGACATTTCGATAGTTGTCTGGTCCCGGAGGTATCTGTTTACAACAGCAGTGTCCTTGGTAGTTTTAATAGATTTGCGCCCATATGGCTATTCTGATCTAGCGCGCTCTCCAAGCTGAACACCACTTTAAATCAAATCGGTATATGTCGTGGTGGCCCAATGGCTAAGACCTCGCCTGTCGTGCTTGAGGTTGTGGGTTCAAATCCGGGCAAGTACCAATGTGACTTTTTCAAATTCATATGTACTTTCTAAGTTTATCTTGGACATCACAGGCAACGGTGAAGGAAAACATCGTGAGGAAACCTGGACTTGTATACTTAATGTAAGTCTGAAAAAGCCAAGTCAGAGGCCTGTGGGTTTTCCCAGAGGCGGTTTAATTAACTCTGACACCAGAGGTGGCCACACCTCACACGAAAAGAAGAAGAAGAATCAAATCGGTATCTATATTGAGTTTAGCCTTCATTACACTCATTCTACATGAATTAGGCTAGTGCCTGTTTCATGTAGAATGAGTTTAATAGTTTACACAACATGTGACCCGCCTTGAATCTAACCTAAATTGTTATAACTCGTCTAGGATCTATGACATCGCCATATCTTATGGCATCAGCCACCTTGGATCTAGCCTCCTAACCAGGCATCACCCGCTTATGATGTAGCCAACCATATGCCATACGTTATTTTGTTTCGCGTGAAATACGCTTAATGGTCAGGCAAACTTTAGATCATTTTAATGACGAGTACTGATCGTTTACGTTTGACCATAAACTAACTTTTTTGTCCTATTGACGTAAATGCACAGCACTCATACTCAACCATATATTTGTAAAACATACATACATAGGTGTAAAGGAAAGTACAGAGATCGCTATTTCTCTTCGTTTCTTCTCTAATAGATTCAAGCGTCCTGCTTTAAAATCCAGAAAACTGTAAGTGTAAATTATGTGTTGTATTATTGTATAGTGGCGCAAATCTCAGTGTCACGAAACTTCCATTTAAATTTTCAACTAAAGATAAATAATTTTGCAATGGCACAATATAATATTTATATGTACAATCAACAAGATCCACCATACACTAATGGTGGACCGTACCTGGCCCACTGGTATATACTAATTGTTTTACGGGCATTCTAACCCAATTAGGTCTAATTTTGCTTAAATATATATTTTCTCAGAAACAACTTGCCATCAAAAAAAAAACTTTTATTTTTTATTTTTCATAGGCCTACATGAGCACTTATAAAACGTCGACAAAAGGCGCACGGTTCGGGTTGATCGTTTCCTATGGAGAAGAACCGGCAAGAAACTCCATGGTTACTCTTTTAAAAATATGGTTTGTTTTTACAATATTTCCATGTTACAGCATTACTTAGATATGGGAGGACAACGTAGGCCCGACCATAAAACGTTTGAAACTAAAAATAAAAAGTAAAACGAGATATAAAGTTATCAAATGTTATCAAGCATCTAGAAATCTAGAAGGCCTACAATGTTCACACATTCACAAAACAATCGGTAAAAGCATCTATACAAAGGTAAAAAAAAAAAAAAAAATGTATAACAAGACTAAATTAAACATGTGGCATAAATGTAGTTATCAGTGCTGTAACTATTCTTAGCAAAGAGTTATTAAGATGATTGAAAACCATTGTAAAAGTCTAATTAAAAGAAGAGAAAAAAAAGAAAAATGAGGTTGAGAATAGTTAGAGACATTCACATATTTGTACCGTTTATGAGTTACCAGGGAAGCCGCATGCGCAGAAGGAGCTAAAATTTTTATCTTCAACATAGTCCTTGCTTTTATAATATGCTTTTTTAATATGGACACGTTTGATGAAGTTTTTGAACTTTCCATCGGTCAGTTCTATAACTGACTTTGGCAACTTGTTATAGAAGCGTATACTGTTTATAAGAAAAGACTTGCTAGTTTTCGTTAATCTGATTTTGGGTATTACAATTTCGTGCTTACTGCGTATATTTAAATTATGGAAGTCTGTTCTAGTTTTGAAAAGCCCTTGATTTTTGCGTACGTACAAAATACATTCCAAAATATAAAGTGGAGGTAGAGTCAGTATATCGATCTCTTTAAACTTTTCTCTGAGGGACTCGCGAGGACCCATTTTATAGATCGCGCGGATTGCCCTCTTTTGTAAGACGAAAATTGAGTCAACGTCCGCTGCTGATCCCCACAGCAGAATGCCATAAGACATAATACTGTGGAACTTAGCATAGTATACTAGCCTAGCCGTAGCTACATCGGTAAACTGTCTTATCTTCCTTACTGAATACGCAGCAGAACTTAACCTACCCGGAAGAGTGCGAATGAATGTGCGCGCCCCACTGCAATTTAGAATCGATTGTAATCCCCAAGAATACAGTTTCCTTTATAACTTCAAGATTTTTGCCGTCAAGATTTAAATTTAGGTCACGTTGAGGTACATTTGGTAAGGAGAACTTTAGACATTTTGTTTTTTTCGCATTCAGTAATCTACCTATTGGAATTAACTAAATGGTAATAGTAGTTGCGTGACCAGATGCCTGTATTGACACAGTTTTATATTTTTGAAAAGTCTTAAATCCACCATGAGATGATTGGTATATAGAAAACTCTAATGTTTTGAAGTTTTCAACCGGATGGGTCAAGAATCAAACAGCTTAACTGTACATTTTGGGTATTGTTATGTACGTAGTATATTTTTTATGTATTTTATTCATTGTGTTAGTTTGACTTTTTACACCTGACTACCTCTACCCTCATTTACAAACTCTTTCCATCACTCAAAATTTTGATAGTAGAAAACCGAATCCAGAGTTAAACTCGCTTTTGTACAAATATTTATTTAATTTTTTAGGTCCTGTGTGTATTAAGAATGCTCCAAATGCAATGATGTAAATCTGTTTTCACGACCACTATACTCTCAAGAATATACATACCTGATAGGGACAGCAGCTCAAACCCTTTAATAGAATGGTAGGCAACTGTCAGTTGATTTTAGCTCGAAGACAGATCGTAAATCTCACTAATATTATAAATGCGGAAGTACGGACGGACGGATGCATGTCCGCCATCCAACCACGCCAGAACCGCTGAACGGATCCGAACGAAACTCGGCACAGAGACCGGAACAGCACATAGGCCACTTATTTTGGTGTAACGTTCACCAGGGATAACTTTCGAACTACGCGCGGGCGAAACCGCTGGAAGAAGCTAGTTCATAAATGTTTTTTCGTGCCCAGAATCTAATAAGTTTACTAATATACTAAAAAGTTCAAAAGCATACTGTGTATGATACGTAGGCAATGAACAAACAACAAGGTCTTGAAGATTATTTCAAAGTTAACACGAATATGTTAACCAACTAATATTGCAAGTTAACTAACTTTATCTTTTTGTAAATAAAATATATTTTTTTAGGTTTAATTAGCCCTAAAACCACGTAACTAAAACCCGTATTTTATATAGCACTGTCGTTGCATGAGTCACTGCTGTTTACAGCAAGAATTTGGGCTCATATGCATGGCTTATGTAACCAAAACACGACTGCTTGGCCTTAGGATGTTTTCAAATGTTTACGTGCCCATTACGAGCTTTTTAAAATCTGCGTGGCCCTTGGCTTGACGTAGTTCAATATAATCTTGAGACCTTCGTTTGAGTAGTTACGGCTACAAATATGGATATTTAATTTAATATTATATTTACCATTACCATTATTATGCACACAATTTTTTTGCCTTAACAACCTTTGGTTATATTAAAAGTTACTGTTTATTATCATTGACATTTCAATTGGTAGACGATTCAATTTTAACCTCTTAATTTGAGGGGTTAGGCTCGATAATCAATGAATAAATACGTAGGCATAATAAATATGTAGGTACATATAGGCCTGAGCCTATATGTACCTACAATGTACATATTCACATAAACACTCAGTGCATATATACCTACGTTTTAAGGTCTTTCATTTAGATTTCTACATAGCATAGATTGTCATATGCCCGATGTCTACCCCGAAGTCAAATCAAACTTCCGAATTGCTGAAATTCCATAGCATCGATGTATCAGAATTTCGAATAGCTTTATGTGTCCATATGGAAACTAAAACACAATATGTCTCCAAAAAACTTAAGTATTCAATCAAAATGTATTTCTCGATCATTGGAATTATGAACGGTAATCAGAAAATGATTCCATTAAATAGAGATTGTCTGTGGAAAGATTTCAACGATATCTGCGTTGCAGACGCAGTAGTTCGGTTTCAAAATAACAATGTATCAATTTAATTATTTTGATCAGATGTTATGATTTGAAATAGTAAAGTAAATTTTGTTATTTACCTATCCAACAATATAATTTTGCAATCGTTTTGGAACAGCTGTTTGGTTTTTGTTTAATTAGACACTACTTAGTCATGGCCCTTGACTCTTTGATTAGAATAATACGATTTTTTTTACCTTCGTAATGCTAAATTTCCTTTATTATTCAAATTTGGAACGGTTATTTACTCAATACTTAGGCAGTATTTATTTTCCGCTACATAGTTATATTTCAGCAGTCATATGGTGTTAACACAATAAATAGGTATTAACCATGTAGTTTTTCATTTCATCACGTAGGTCCTACTTAAATGGCACCCACATTCCGTTATGAAAATAAAACTATTTTCATTACGGAATGTGGGCGCCTAAACGATAACAAATGTGTCATGTCATGCATTATCTAGTTACCCCAATTCTTCTTCTTTTTATTTACATCAATGTTTTTTTTTACTTTAACCTCGTCGCCATTTGTAGTGACCGGTTCTATGGGGTAATTCACAGGCTCGTACACGCACTAAATGACCACACTTTAACACGTCTACTCTGGCCAGCGGCTCTCGTAATACTGACGTGGTGCGCACGAGATTGTGTATGTCTGTGCGGTGGAAAGTGGGGATGACAAAGCGAATGTGCGAGTGAGATAGATTCACTACATCCGTGTTCATAAAAGATTTCGTAGGGTTTGGAATTGGAATTTTATTTTTCGGGACTTATAAGATGTATCTGTACTTTGACCAATAGAACGAGACATACAACCTTACTTAGTTCCAAATTCAATAAGACTAGAATAATATGATGGTTTTTTTTCTTTACGGTACATCATCTCAAATAGTTTAACTGTGTCCAAATCTAGTTTTCGTAACGCAATGTATAAGAATATAAAATATGATATATCTAAAATATTTTACTGTTTAAACGCTTCAACAGAAGAATCAAAATTATTTATAAAACTTTCAAAATCTACAGCACTATTATTGGTTAACGGCTTAAATTCCAACAGCTGATTCAAATAACTACTTGCTAACACTCGATGATTATCATATTTACCAAAAACTGCATTCCATATGATATTATAATTCTCGGTGGTGGGCAGTAAACCGAAGCACACAGACTTCGCGCTATCGGCTAATAAGTTAACCGATATATTACACAGACAGTGAGCGTGTTTACTATTTAGTTGGTAAGGCAACTAAACACGCTCACTGTCCCTAAACACACAATTATCGTGAACAACACTTTTAAACTGTTGATAAAATAGGGGCCAATTTTGGATATTGCCATTAAACGACATTAACACAATAGGAGGTAACTTAGGCTTCGACTTCGAAATAGAAGACATGTCTTGAATATGGCACTTATTTGTATTGCTATTGCCAGTGACATCAATTTGTGACACAACCCGTTTCATATAACAATACATCTATAATCAATTTTTTTCGCAGGGTTTATGTGTAATTGTATTGTATTGTATTTGTCTAACACCTGTTCAAACTCACTACGTAAACTATCAATATTGCACACATTAGATAGAAATATTTCACGTTGTGATTCATTGGCTACAGCTGATTTAGATAAATCGTATATATACTGCAACCTAGCAAATAATGCCTAGCGTTTAGCCTGTGACATAGTCAACTGAACATGATCCTCACTAGACATTTCAAATTCGTCTTCAGTATCTAATTTTTTACCTTTTCCCATTATTTATAATTGAATATGTAAGAATACGTTTATATTACTTATCTTCAAATCACAATAATATAAAACGTTGAGAAATTTATAAAAAAATAACTTAAATTTTAAATATGGAATGACGGAATATTGCCGAACATACGGAGCCGATCGAGCGCCTACCTACGCGGAGACTAATCGATCTGAACCGATGAGATAGCGGATAAGGAGGTACAAGTGCATACGAATATTTAAAATGTATGAAACAAGTACCGAAACACAACAACACTCATAACGACAAAACCATTCATACTAAGGACTAATATGAAATTAAATAATTCAGGGTCAAGGAGTAATGATCTAAAACACCGAAGAGTAGAACAAAAAGATAAATGCCAAATCAAAACAATGATGTCATTTCCCACACAAATTTCAGTTTTTTTTTTAAATAAAATTAAAGAATCTAATGAGAGTATCTGAATAGTTTTATGGAAATATTTACTACTAAGAAAATTATAGCAAAATACTCACTGTTGATCTTTGATCCAGTGTAGAGTGTAGAAGGAAAACACGCAATCGAATGTTCCCTTCATGCCTTCAGGCAGATCACCCACTATGTCGAGGACCGTGAAGGAAGTCTGCTCATTGCAATAAAGATTATTAGCGAAGTTCACCATCTTCTCGCTGATGTCGCAGCCGAGCAGCTTGAAATCGGTAGGGATGAACGTCTTCAGCATGTTGGTGACGCTGCCATCTCCGCAGCCTATGTCTAAGATATTGTTGTTGTTTTTCTTCCACTTAATTTTTGACGCATATTGTTCTAAGCAGATCAGTGCATCTCTTTTCGGCAGGCTGTTGTATTTCTCGTAAAGGGCGGGGTTATTCATGGTCGTCAAGTTTGTCAGAGGATAAAATTTTTGTGGAAATGTTTTTTTTTTATGTTTTCGGGTGAGCACGCGTTGTTTAGGAGCGCAGGTTCGGCGGACTGTCGTGCCGGGAGCGCAGTGCCTGCGCATTTATACGTACCTAGGTCGCGCCTCAAACATTCATAGCAGCAGCATCTTATTTTTGTTTCCTATGAGCGTTGAATATGACTGTTTCTTTTGTAATTAAAACCTGTGAGGAATTATGCATTTATGACGAAATATGCATATGTGCAATTAGTAGAATGAACCTATTGCTTTTGCTTAATCGACGTGATCTAATCAACTGTCGAAGTAGGTATTTCATAAATTTTTCACAATATTATCCTACGTCGTACACTAGTACAATATCAACCTACAGGTACAATAGTATCTACGTAGTGGTTATATATACGTGTTATTATAAGTAGAATAACACCGGCAAAATTAGCGGAAAAAAATAAAAATTAGGTTTTTTTTTAAATAAGGTTTAATAAAAACCTTAAATTTTTCCTTGCATAAAAATACATCTTTTAAAATAAAAATGAGATCGTATTTAGAACAATTTTTGTGAGTAACATGACTTAATGGGAAAAGTGGACATTGTTGATTTATTAAGGTTACAATGGAAAGTTAAAAAATAAATTAAAATAAAAAATACAATAAGATAATAACACATTATATTGCGTGCTTCCCACACTTGCTTTTAATAAAGATTTCACCAGCGTAGACATGTTGAGAATGAAGTTATTCATTGTCTCCTGTGGTAGTCTTTATCATTCCTTACAACGGCGCTTCGCAGTTCACCCACATTGACAGGTGTTGGGAATATTAACTTTGCTCTTCGTTTTAGCAGGTCCCAGACGTGTTCTATCGGATGCATGTCTGGTGATCTCTCCGGAACCTCCAAAACTGCGATATTGACATTATTAAGATAGGCTGGAGTTGAAAAAGTGGTATGGAACCGAGCATCTACCTAGATCAAAACGAAGTGACCACTGATAAAGGAACAAATGGTACCATTTTTTATTCTTTAATATCACTTCTATAGCGATGTACAATAAGATTCCCTCCATGGATCACCAACAAGTCCCTATGAGCTCCCAAACATATTCTACCTGAATCCAATATTATTCCTCTAACATATGCCGCTGTAGTTTAACAAATTGACAGAATATGATATTCTTGTTCATGTTTACACAGGCATTGCCGTCCTTCAATTCGATTTAAATTAATTCCACACTTATCACAGAACAATATTTTACTCCATTAGTCCGTGGACTAAAGTCGATATTCCCGAGCAAAAATTATTACGTTTCAAAGGTGTTGTACCACAATTATTAGACCTTCGGTGGGGACGAACGAACCAAAACCAGTTCTTTCAACCTTCTTCTTATCGTAAATTCACTTTCTATTGCATCTCAAACTTCCTCCAGCTCATTCCTGGCTTAAACGGCCTTTAAACGGGGGTTTTTGCGAAAAAGAAACTTAATGAAACGATTAGGTATTTCTGTTAGAAGTACGAGTTTTCTTCCTTGTCCTGTATATATAATATACTCTCACAAAAGCATTAGTCACTCTGAATCATTGGAAACTGCAACAAATGGTTGAAACAAGTAAATTCTGAATTAAGTACAGCACTCTGGAGGTTTGATCATTTCTTCTCATCTCAAGTGGTCTGGCCCTCTCAGTTTGGATAAAGTTGGGCACAAAACAAATAAATAACTTAAATAATTATTATAATCTGTTTTTAGTATTTGTTGTTATAGCGGCAACAGAAATACATCATCTGTGAAAATTTCAACTGTCTAGCTATGACGGTTCATGAGATACAGCCTGGTGACAGACGGACAGACAGACAGACAGACAGACAGACAGATGGATCGCGTCTTAGTAATAGGGTCCCGTTTTTACCCTTTGGGTACAGAACCCAGGAAAGTACCGAGGAAGGAAAAAATACAGTAAGTTATTATAATGTATGCCTAACATCTGTTTTACTCGGATTTGCATTTGATTTTCTATAACTTGTAAACAAGAACTTGTAAGAAAGACCCCCGTCTGGAGAAGTGGCATGAAAGTGACACGTATTGAAAGGGGCAAGTCAAATAATCGGTAAAATAAGAAACGTCTCAAAACGACAACATTTTTTTTCTGTGGTTCCCCGAAGCACAACATTCGCATTTCGTACCTAACGTCACATTTAGGGGGCGTATTCCCATTTGAGCACCAATTTTTTGAGCACCTATACATTGAGCACCAAAGGTATTCCCATTTGAGCACCAATCAATATAATAGCTTGGTGATCAAAGGCGACCAAAAAATAAAATTTTACTATATTCCCCATTGAGCACCTACGGTGCGGTAGCTTCAAGTCATGGGATGTAAAATAAAACATATCGATAAAAATTGACAGTACTTTATTACATTAATTTTAGGAAACAAAGTAATTATTATTAATATTACAATCAGCCTTAGGTTATTTTCTAGGTCCACACGTACTTAAACAAATAAAACAAATCACATTCCTCGTAACAACAGTTGTCTTTACGCTTATTTTTTCAGTTAAATAATATTTTTTAATAATACTTACATATTTAATACAAGTAAAGTTTTTAGTCGTAATGTTTTAGAAACGACAAATATGAACTTCATATCAGTTGTAGAAACTTTTGGTAGTAGTAATATGGTAAAAAATAAATAATTATTCTTCTGAAGTTTAAATTATCACCATTTAACACGAAAATAGATTAATAACGCTATGCTTGGGCCCAGTTTCTCAGCCACTTGTTACATTTCGAAATAGCTCAAATTATCCAACCTTCAGTTGAAAACCGTTTGTTTGGGGTTTCTCAAAACTGCATCATCGAAAAATTACATAATCGCTTGTTACATTGAATAATCGGCATCAATTTATTTCAATTGGCTACCCTAGCTGGTATTCATTCACTATTATAACGTAATCAGTAACTTTAAATAGTATTTATCTTGAGCGCCTGGGTTAGTGAACTTGCCAAGTTAAGCAACACTTACCAAGGTCAGTCTTTGGATGCGTGACTTTTTTTTTGGGTTCGCTTGTTTTTAGATGGGTGACCCCGCCGGGATAAGCAACAATTACTAGATCAGTCTTGGAATGGAGGACCAGTTTTTTTTTGGATCGCTTGTTTATGGATGGGTGAACACTTTATTTTTTTGATTTGCTTGTTTTTGGATAGGTGACCCCACCAGGATAAGCAACACTAACCAAGGTTAGTCTTTGGATGGCTGACAATCACCACAAATATTCACCCATCCTAAATTCACCCCGCTAGATTAAACAACATCTTAATTTGTTAAAATTTTGTGTCTACCCGACACCCACGGGGCGAAGCCGCTGGCAAAACTTAGTTAACAATAAATGATTCAGTAAACTTTTATGTTTATGATGATAATTATGTAGATATTTATCAAATGACAATAAAATTGACAATTCTGCAATAAAACTGCTGATTTGTATCGATATGATTTAGGTATTAGAAGCAATATGATAGATCAGATGTATACACTAGAAGCTACCGAATGGCGAATAAAGAAAAATTTAATTTTATGGTCGCCTTTGAGCATAAAGCTATTACATTTATTGGTGCTCAAAGCATAGGTGCCCTAAAAATAGGTGCTCAAACGGGAATACTTAATTTAGAGCAGCTAGTAGCATTTAGGGCAGGTAGTTTCTCAGCGGTTTCAACCAATCAGAGCGCTGTATTTGAATAAACTAAGTTTAGTTGAACTTATCGCGATTAGTATCATTGGTGAAATCGGCCCTTAGATGGCGACGCGCGACGGAGTGTCGGCGGCGGCGTATCGTCGGCGTGGCGGCTTTTGTGTTCGTAATCGTACACAAAAGTAATTTTTCTTTGTTTTTTATAAATGCTTTGTGAAATGCTGTATATTGATAAGTATTTTACTACCAGTGTTTGTGATCGATTAGTTAGATACGAAAATAATCAGTCATTTTATGTCTCGTAAAGTATATTTCTGTATCTTTTTGAGCAAAGTCAAAGATGAGGTTCTGTATTGTCAGTATTTTAAGTATCAAATATTTGAATGACTGCTAAAATTATATTTTCCTTATCACCTTCTATTACCAGGAACGAATTGCCGAAAATGTGGATTTACCATAGATATAGATAGAAGTCAACATCGTGAGGAAATCGTCCTACAACCAAATATTCGAAGACATGTGACATCCACCAACCCGCACTGGCCCGCGTGGTGGATTACGGCCCATCCTCTCACAGAGAGGAGGCCTATGTCCCAGCAGTGGGAACATTAACAGGCTGATGATGATGATGATGATGATAGATAGAAGTACACCTATTGTAACTGTGTATTGTGGGATCGGTTCGGGAAAAATAAAGCGCGTGATCCCAATATACAAGTGATTTATTCTGCTAATCTCCCCGAAACACGTCACAATAAAAATATATGTTAAGGTTATATAGGGTTTTTGGTTGCAGTTGGCTGGTTTTTATAAATGGAATATGTTTTTTCATAATTTTCACATTGAGGGTGGAAAAACAAAAAGTTAAAACGGAATGCCTGTCGCTCGGAAGGGTTGCAAGGCAGCCAGCCAATTCCACAACTCGAAGCACCCTGGCTCGGGCGGACGGCCTCAGCCTTAGCCGAACAGTCGGTATTACCCAGACAGTCGGCCCCAGCCAAGCACTTCCTGAAATAACATAATAAAAAAACATCTTAGAAAATAAACTTAATGTTTATCCACACATATCAGGGCCGTGCCAGGGTCCCGTGCACGGGTTCTTAAAAAATCCAATAGTAGGTACTAATTACTTTTTAATTATTTTGAATCATCGATTATAATTTTATTATAAGAAAATGAGTAATAATGATTTTTAATGATGAAATTCATTACTTTCTTAATTTAGTAAAGTATCGTTGAGGTACATTGCATTGCGTGGCATTTGTAATAATGAAATTTATCATAAATAAATATGATGGGTTTTTTTAAATATTATGGAAATTCATTGGTACATATTTAGGTGGTTTAAAATTAAACGATCGAAGTATTAGTTTCCTTAAAGTTTCGGGATTATAATACTTTGAACTCTATAAAATAATTTCTATTTTTAACCCGTCGTGGTGGCCCAGTGGCTAAGACATCACCTATCGTGTTTGAGGTCGTGGGCTCAAATCCAGGCAAGTACCAATGTGACTTTTCGAATTCATATGTATTAGGTAGGCTTATCGAGTATCGACTAAAATTTAAATTTGATATAGTATCGACACGAAGAAAAACGTACAAACGTTTACCTACTCGTGAACATTAATTTTAATTCTGGCAACAACATCGACAACTTAAAAAAAAACAGGCCAAATGTGTGTCAGACTCACGCACCGACGGTTCCGTACAAACAGATTCATTCACAAAAATAGATAACATTACCTACTGAACTTCATAACCTATGAAAGCACCGAATATTCCTTTAAAGAAATGAATAAGTTTTTATAATCGCAAAAAAAAACTGATGCAACTACACGGTTTTCGAAATTTTTCTTTACTTATGCTTTAATAAACTATATATAAATACATAGATTCTAGGTTAATGGGAAGTTTCCTATAGGTTTTGATTCCCTTGCCAGTGCTAAAATATTATGCAACAAAAACGGCCGTATTTTTTGATTGCATTGTTAGTCAATGCAGTTGCAAGGGAATCAAAACCTATAGGGAACTTCCCATTAACCTAGAATCTATGTATTTATATATAGTTTATTAAAGCATAAGTAAAGAAAAATTTCGAAAACCGTGTAGATGCATCAGTTTTTTTTTGCGATTATAAAAACTTATTCAATTCTTTAAAGGAATATTCGGTGCTTTCATAGGTTATGAAGTTCAGTAGGTAATGTTATCTTTTTTTGTGAATGAATCTGTTTGTACGGAACCGTCGGTGCGTGAGTCTGACACACATTTGGCCTGTTTTTTTTTAAGTTGTCGATGTTGTTGCCAGAATTAAAATTAATGTTCACGAGTAGGTAAACGTTTGTACGTTTTTCTTCGTGTCGATGCTATATCAAATTTTAATTTTTAATCAATACTCGATAAGCCTACCTAATACATATGTATTAGAAAAGTCACATTGGTACTTGCCTGGATTTGAGCCCACGACCTCAAACACGACAGGTGATGTCTTAGCCACTGGGCCACCACGACGGGTTAAAAATAGAAATTATTTTATAGAGTTCAAAGTATTATAATCCCGAAATTTTAAGGAAACTAATACTTTGATCGTTTAATTTTAAACCACCTAAATATGTACCAATGAATTGCCATAATATTTAAAAAAAACCATCATATTTATTTATTATAAATTTCATTATTACAAATGCCACGCAATGCAATGTACCTCAACGATACTTTACTAAATTAAGAAAGTAATGAATTTCATCATTAAAAATCATTATTACTCATTTTCTTATAATAAAATTATAATCGATGATTCAAAATAATTAAAAAGTAATTAGTACCTACTATTGGATTTTTTAAGAACCTGTGCACGGGACCCTGGCACGGCCCTGATATGTGTGGAAAAACCTTAAGTTTATTTTCTAAGATGTTTTTTTATTATGTCATTTCAGAAAGTGCTTGGCTGGGGCCTACTGTCCGGGTAATACCAACTGTTCAGCTAAGACCGTTTATTCGGCTAAGGCTGAGGCCGTCCGCCCGAGTCAGGGGGCTTCGAGTCGTGGAGTTGGCTGGCTGCCCTGCAACCCTTCCGAGCGACAGGCATTCCGTTTTAACTATTTGTTCTGCCACCCTCAATGTGAAAATTATGAAAAAAATATTCCATTTGTAAAGACCAGCCAACTGCAACCAAAAACCCTATATAACCTTAACATATATTTTTATTGTGACGTGTTTCGGGGAGATTAGCAGAATAAATCACTTGTATATTGGGATCACGCGCTTTATTTTTCCCGAACCGATCCCACAATACACAGTTACACTAACTGTACTTATATCTATATCTATGGTAAATTTTAAAACAGTTGCAAGATCTATGGTAAATTTTAAACTTTGAAACAGATGCAAGTTTGATTTTGCGAATACTGGCTGCTGTACGAACTGTAACCTTAAAGGTTTAATTGTTTAACTGTATTGTTACTATACCCTTTTAACCTACTTTATATAATATAATCTTTATTTATATAAAAACAGATTGCAGTACATGTAACAGTTTTACAAAGTGGGTAGTTGTAAATTTCTGACAATCAAGTGGGTGACGTGCTGTCCTCCTTGCTAGGCTATGAAATAGCCTGTATTAAGGAGTAACAGTGCAGATACCCTCTAATTTTATTGCTACAATTTAATTTTTACAAGTTACTTTTAAATTCTGATAATCTATAGATATTAGAGCGCGAGAGCATTTTTGTGTGTGTGCGTGTGTGTCTGAGTGTGTTTGTGTATTTGTGCAAGTGTGCTGTGTGTGCGTGTATGGGTTTGTGTGTGTGTGTGTGTATGTGCGTGAGCGTGCGGCTGAGTCAGTCAGTGTAAGCGTGCGTAAGTAAGGGGATTGAATTTGTTTGGGTCTATGTTTTGGGTGAGTGGTACAATATACAAACTTATCATAATTTACTTAAATTAGGTTTCGTCGTAGGTTTTATTTTGAAGGAATGTGCGGACGGTCTCTTTACAATTACGATAAGACAATGTATATATTGGACAATTTTTGTTTATTGTATTATAAAGAGACGGACCTAAATAATAAAAGAATCTTCTAGTAAACGACAAGCGAGTTTTTGGAGGAGTACATATTTTATCGTTTCGGCGTTTGGTAATTTCAATGTAGGGGGTTATGCGGTGTTGCAACACAATTAATTGTAAAATAAAGTGTTGCCGCACGTTGAGAACATTGCAGTTTTTGTATAACTGAACAGTTGACGGAAGGTAGCCACTTTCAGTATGGCGCGATGTGCAACTTCCAACGGTTTAAGGATAGTTTTTGCAGCACCACCCCAACAGGGAATACAATAGGTAATAATAGATAGGCATAAGGCAAAATAGACATTACGTATAATTATAGGATTAGCAATATTTCTTAAGGTTTTGAAGATATATATAAGATTTCATCCGTAGAGGATATAGGTGCACAGTTGCATGAAAGTTGAGTCTGCGAATTACATGTGTGAGCTTTAATTGATATAGGTGGCTTTGGTTGGGTAGCAGAACTGATCGAGTAGGTAATGAACTTGGCTTTAGAGGAATCTTGTTACCATTTGTCAATATAAAACAATTTTTATTAGTGAAACTAGTACTGAAATTAAAAACCTTGTTATTGGTTGTACAGTCTTGTTTATACAAAAAAATGGTGAGCATCAAGATGGCGGGATCAAGTCCCCAATTTAAAATGTATCACATTAAAGTGTTTGTACTACATATGTACTATTTGTACCGTGAACAAGACATTTGTACCTCCAACGGTAAAGGAAGTATATCGATACGTCCCTGGTCCCGCCACTTTGACGTCAATGTGGCGGGACCTTATGGCAGCGCTACTCAGAGGCAGGTAATTCAAAACCGAAGACTTAGTACTACATATGTACAGCTATATACTCAATTTTCAATATAATTGTAAGTGCCAAATTAAAGTTATGTGATAAAAACATTGGTCCCGCCAATTTGATGATTCATGTTATCGCTGAATTCATATGAAAATTGTTAGAGCTCGTGGAAAATCAGATGTGGAAACTTAGTACGTCCTAAGTACATGAACGTGTGTAATTTTCATATTCATAACTTAAGTGCATTAAAAGTTATCTATCATTCAGCGACGCGAGGCACGCGAGGCGACTAAGGGACAAACCAGAGAATGGGCAGCAGCGTTCTCTGTGCTTCTATAACAACCATACTGCGATCGCCAACCCACCTGCCAAGCGTGGCGATTATGGCAAACCCCCCCCCCCCCCATGAATAGCACAAATAAAAAATGGCCCCTAGTGCCCGGCAGCCTGCCTACCCTCGACTACGGTAGTGGTCGAGGTTACGGCATGGCAAGGGGTGCCAAGAATCTCCGGACGGGAAACGCGAAACTGGGCAAACGAGACGAGGATGAGCTGCAAGTGGGGCAATTTGGAGTTGGACGTCGGAACCACCGGGGTCACCTACTGCCCAGTTTTATGGTGAAGGAGGGCCTCTATATGATGAACTCCTTCTTCAAAAAGCGTGAACATAGGAAGTGGACCTAGCAGAGCCCCGATGGTGCAACAAAAAATGAGATCGACTTCATCATGTCAACCAGGAAGCAAATGTTCAATGATGTCTCTGTGATCAATTCGGTAAAAACCGGGAGCGATCACCGCATGGTAAGAGGCACATTGAACATTAATATTAAGCTTGAAAGGTCTCGACTGATGAAGTCCACGCTCCGTCCAGCACAGATTCAGGTCCAAAACCCCGAGAGCTTTCAGCTCGAACTCCAGAATCGTTTCGAGTGCCTAGGGAGCTCAGTGGACGAATACAATGACGGGTTCGTGGAAGCTGTCCATATGGTCGGGCCTAAGTTTTTCAAGACCTGTCGTACAGATAGAAACAAAAAGCTCTCTGATCCTACTCTCAAGCTTATGAAGGAGAGGCGTGAGATGATCCTGCAGTCTTCAGATGAGGCGTGCAAATATCGGCAGCTCAATAGACAGATCTCTAAATCCTTGAAAAGAGACCTCCGCCGCTTTAACACCGAGCGTATTAAAGACGCGATTGAGCGAAATAAAGGCTATTGGGCAGAGCCAGCTCACGAGACTGAAGGCCGACGATGGCAGGATCGTATCCGCCAAACCGGAGCTTCTGAGGGAGATCGAGACATTCTATGGGCAGTTGTACACATCAATCAGCAAGCCCGTTGCGAGTCTAGCAAACGACCCAAGAGCTAGATTGACCCGACACTATACCGAAGATATCCCGGACGTCAGCCTGTACGAGATTAGGATGGCTCTGAAACAGCTTAAAAACAACAAGGCGCCGGGTGATGACGGAATCACGGCTGAACTCCTGAAGGCGGGTGGAAAACCGGTCCTTAAGGCCCTTCAGAAGCTGTTTGATGCCGTCATACTCGAGGGCAAAACGCCACAGGCATGGTGCAGGGGTGTGGTGGTACTCTTCTTCAAGAAGGGCGATAGTGCCCGACTGAAGAACTATAGGCCCATCTCACTTCTTAGCCATTTCTACAAGTTGTTTTCAAGAGTCATCACGAATCGTCTCGCGCGGAGGTTTTACGATTTCCATCCTCCCGAACAAGCCGGATTCCGAAAAGGCTTTAGCACCGTAGACCACATACATACGCTGCGGCAGGTCATACAGAAGACCGAAGAGTATAACCTGCCTCTTTGTTTAGCGTTTGTAGACTACGAGAAAGCCTTCGATTCGATCGAGACTTGGGCAGTACTGCAATCTCTCCAACGGTGCCAGATCGACTACCGGTACATTGAGGTGTTGAAGTGTTTGTACAAAAACGCCACCATGTCAGTCCGTCTTCAGGATCAGACCTCGAAACCAATCCTTCTCCAGCGCGGCGTGAGACAGGGAGACGTCATTTCTCCGAAACTGTTCACTGCTGTGCTGGAGGATGTCTTCAAGGTTCTGGATTGGAAGTCGCTTGGCATCAACGTTAATGGCGAGTACATCACTCACCTTCGATTTGCCGACGACATAGTGGTCATGGCTGAGACCATGAAGAGCCTCAGTACAATGCTCGATGACCTCAATAGAGCTTCCGAAAGAGTGGGTCTTAAAATGAACATGGACAAAACCAAGGTCATGATGAATGCCCATGTAACACCCACTCCTATCAAGATCGGAGACTGTTTACTTGAAGTTGTAGATGATTATGTCTACCTGGGACAAACGATCCAGTTGGGTAGATCCAACTTCGAGAAAGAGGTCAACCGTCGAATCCGACTCGGCTGGGCGGCGTTCGGGAAGTTGCGTGGTATCTTCTCGTCCAATTTACCGCAATGTCTCAAGACAAAAGTCTATGACCAGTGTGTGTTGCCAGTGATCACCTATGGGACCGAGACGTGGTCGCTCACAATGGGCCTTATCAGAAAGCTTAAAGTCACCCAAAGTGCAATGGAGAGGGCTATGCTCGGAATTTCCTTGCGTGATTTCTTGAAATTATTAAGTTTTATCTAGAATGTTTTAATTACCCATTGTTTATATCAAATAATTTTCTTGACATAATGTTATTTACTTCCGAATGTTTTATTTAGTGTTGTATTAATTGCTGATTTTTTTTTAAATTATTATATTCAACTAAACAATTTTGCATGCCGTAAGGTAAAATGTACCGGGACTGTCTACAAAAAATTACCATCTTATATGTATACCTACATTATTGGCAATAAATGATGATTGATTGATTGATTGATTGATTGATCACGTCAGAAATGATGATATCCGCAGGAGAACCAAAGTTACCGACATAGCCCGAAGAATTGCCAAACTTAAGTGGCAGTGGGCAGGGCACATTGCTCGCAGAACGGATGGCAATTGGGGCCGAAAAGTTCTGGAATGACGACCGCGAACCGGAAGACGATATGTTGGAAGGCCTCCCACTAGGTGGACCGATGACCTGGGTAAGGTTGCGGGAAGGCGCTGGATGCGAGACGCACGGGATCGGTCAATGTGGCGACGCCTGGGGGAGGCCTATGTCCAGCAGTGGACGTCTTTCGGCTGAAATGATGAATGAATGATGATGATCATTCAGCGTTATCATTGAAATGGACACATCTATGCAGAAATGAAACAACCCAAACTGGTTTTGATAATTTCGAATAATCGAATTATTGGTAAGTGGGAGTGCTACAATGACTTAAAGACGAAAGTTAAGAACAGTCAAACGTACATTAAAATAAAATATGTGCAAAAATAAGTCTTATCAAACTTTCTTTTTATTAGTAACTTTTATCATTAGAACACTAAGGCAACAGTTATAATTAGAGTTGGATCAATATGAAAAAAACAATATATAAAATATAAAATACTGGGAGTATTTTATATTTTATATTCTTACCAATAATTCGATTATTCGAATTTATGTTTAGGGAGTGTTTTTAAGTACTTAAGTAATGTACTTAAGTTATGAATATGAAAATTACACACGTCATGTACTTAGGACGTACTAAGTTTCCACATCTGATTTTCCACGAGCTCTAAGCTAAAGCTGCTTCGCTTGACACCTAAATAAATGAGCTCCGTGTTAAAATTTAATTTAAAAATATTTCAAATCCGATTCTTGTGATATAAAACTTAAAAATCAGTGTATAAAAGCCCAATTTACCAAGGGAAACGCTATGAAAACTGACTTATCCAACATAACAGTGACTTATACAACAGTGACTAAAAATAAAAGTGACAATATATCAATAGTGACTTAGTGAATTATCAACAAACTATAAAAGTGACAATAACAGTGACATTATCATTAATACAGACAATCCACCATACAGTATTTAAGCAAAGAAAAAACAATCAAAACAAAAACTATTGAACAAAAATAGTTAAATTAAACAGTCTACCTACGTCAAGTTGAAAAAATCCTGACAAAATTGGCATATTAACAGCTTTGCTAAATATAAGTAACTGCTTAAGGGGATATATGCTTCGTAATTTCACCTATGTATAATAACTACCGCGTGGTCCAGAGGCTAAGACACCTACATGTGACAGTAATACGCTCTCACGCACCAGGTTCAAATCTCGCCCATTCAGTCGATGTCTTTTTGTAAGATATAATTTGAATTTGTTAAAACACCTACTACAAGTCAAGAAAGCGCTACTAAAAGGCGCCTCGGTCACAACAAAGAATCTCATTTACACAAAAATATGGATTCTGATAACAATAACGTCACTCATCGCAAACATTACACTGGATCTTTGAATAACTTGTCTACCTTGACAAATGACGATGAAAAAACCATCCATGACACCACAATGATGAGTATACCAGACAGCCTACACGACAATCTTAGCGAGACTGACATATTTAATGACTTGAATGAAAAGATTAAAACCCTTAAGATGCAACTAATGAGCGCACATCAGGAAATAGAGGACCTTAATAGCGAAAACTTCAGATTAAAATCAGACTTCAGACAGACGCTCAAGAATGTCGAAACCTGCAAAAAGATCTGCCCAACGCCTGATAGAAAAAGTAGCACACCATTATCATCCCGTAAAGTAAAGGCCAAACTCCATAAAGCTACACTACTCACCGCAAATAATGACTCAAAGACATCGATCAACGAAACAAAACTCGACATGCTCAATAAAGAAACGCAAACCTACGATCTGACTAACGACATCTTGACGCGAAAGCAAAAGCTGACATCCAAGTCACAATTAAGTAACATTGCTGTAAAAAATCCATCAGGCGGGATGCCAAAACATAAACTTGCCATAATAAGCAGCAGCACTACAAGAGGAACTTTGCCGTTAATCAAGGAAGTATTCTCAGACCAATTTGATTATTGTCATTATTTGATGCCAACTGCCAGCACAGAAGGCTTCTTGGATAAGATAGAAAATAAATTACAAAACTTTTCAATGGATGATTACTGCTTGATTTTTGTTGGAGAAAATGATCTTGGAAGTAATAAGTTCATGAGCATCCTTGACAATTTAAAAAACTCCCTGAAAAATGTAAACCACACAAATGTTGTTATTTGTGCTCTAACTTACATAAGAGGGGCACTAATACATAATTATAAAGTAGAGTTATTCAATAACCTTCTCTGTCTTGACATAAAAAACCACAAATATGCGTACTTTTTTGATAGCAATCTTACCCTATCACTTGACATGTTTACCTATAAAACAGGTAGAATAAATTTTTCTTTGTGACAGTACCGACAGACAACCGACCCTACAGAAATTTTATGCAATAGCCCCAGAGATCAAAATTTTAGATAAAAGTTCACTGCACCTCCTAGGTTCCCCAATTTTGGAAGACAGTTTTTCTTCATTCATCGATGGCAAAATTAACCATTTTAATGATATTTCGGATAGACTCCCCCAAATTAACCTTCATTTGGCTTTTACTCTCATTAGGTATTGCTGTTTTGGACCAAATTTTATGTATTTTCTCCGCTCTTCCCCTTTATGGAAGCAGCCACTTCTCCTGGAAAAAATTGACGAAATTATTCAACGCACTCTGACATCTATCTTAAATGTGGCCTTGGATGACCGAGCCTGGACGCAAGCCACGCTACCCATTCGCTTTGGCGGGCTCGGCATCCGCAAAATTTCTAGTATAAGCCTACCGGCGTTCCTGTCTTCGGTCCACAGCACTAAAACGTTAACCACTAAAATTTTATCCCTGTCGCTGGTTAACTGTGAAGTGCCGTGCTCGACCGACGCAGTGTGCGCCTGGAAAGTGGCTTGCCCGAATACGGCGTTGCCCGAAAACCCATCTTCCCAAAGACAGTGGGATGAGCCGCTCTGCGGATTGGTACGGAATAAACTCATAAATACGTCCACCAATACTGCTGAGCGTGCTCGCCTACTGGCTGTGGGTGAGTGGGAGTCGGGCCTCTGGCTACAGGCTTTACCGTCACCCAACATAGGCACAATGTTGAGTGACACTACCTTCCGGATCGCTACATGTCTGCGACTAGGTACTCCCAGCGGAGCTCCACATCGCTGTCAATGTGGTGAAGCAGTCGACCGCCTCGGACACCATGGCCTATCCTGCAGTAGGAGCGCTGGTCGGATAGCACGGCACGCCAGCATTAATGACATCATACGTCGAGCTCTTGTCACCGCCGGGGTGCCAGCTGTTTTAGAACCCAATGGCTTGGCACGCGACGATGGGAAGAGACCGGATGGGATGACCATAATGCCTTGGAAGTTGGGTAGGCCTTTGGTGTGGGATGCAACATGTGTCGATACCCTTGCGCCATCCCATCTTCTTAGCACGGCGGGCTGTGCTGGGGCAGCTGCTGCTGGTGCAGAAAACCTCAAACGGCGCAAATATAACAACCTTATTGGCAGTTATATGTTTGAGCCGTTTGGGGTTGAGACATTAGGTCCATGGGGTCCGAGTGCTCATCGAGTTTTTCGAGACATAAGTAAACGGTTAGTCGACTGTTCGCGTGACCAGAGGGCTGGCCTTTTCTTCAGCCAGAGAATCAGCATTGCTATTCAACGTGGCAATGCTGCCAGCGTTCTGGGCACGTTTCCCATTGACATCGATGTGGAAGAATTTTTTGATGCGCTATGAGTCCTTTTCCCTCTCCCTTTTGTATGTAAGTTTGTTTTGTTATTAGTCATAAAATTAGAAATAGTCAGTTGTACATATTAAAAATTTATTAAAAACTAAAAAGGTAGAATAAATAAATATGGATGGAGAGAAATCTTTAAACAGATAATGTCCAAAATACAGATGGACTACAAGTTGTTCGGCTCACAGGGCGGTACAACAACCACACACCGTGCAATTCATGACAGTTTACCTGCATCACGTAATACTGAGTCATCAAAGGATCAAGATAACATAGCAAATGATCAGTTTTTTCTATTATAACAACATCAATATTATGCACCAAATTACGTGGGCTACAACCGGAGGATCCAAAAAAAAACAAAAGTTATTTAATAAAATTTAATTATACTAAAAGTTACAAGTTAATTATTTCTAAGAGGTTGACAATGTTCGAAGTGTGAATCAATTATGAATTTGGGTCCGCGTTTCCGTTATTGCGAAGCCGCTGTTGTCGTCATCGCGCGGCACGTTTCTGCTGACGCTGCACTGCGTGGTCGAGCCGTGTGCAGTGTTGATTTGGGTCAATGCTGTCTCGGCGATCCTTATAGATTAGCACCGCGTAACACCTCCCCCCGAAGAGCAGCCACCACCGATGATTTTCGTAGTAAATTGAGGTGGGGGTTGGTTGCAGCTTATCCTCTCTTTAGGTTCGGGAAGAGCGTAAATTCTTTCTGGACACCTTGGGTGACATTGTGGTTCCTCGTCTGGAGTCTTCTTAGATTTTGACCAGTACCGTCGGTAGATAAAGTAACCCATGAGTGCACATGCACCGGTTAGTGCTATGTACATTGGAATCGTGGTGTGGTAGATTCCGTAGTCATTCTTAGCTGGAATATGTGGCTGTTGTTGCATTATCTTCATATTGGCTGCATGTAGGTGGTCCAAGTTTATTGAGTTCAATTTTAGTGTCGGGACTGGAAGCTGATTATCTATGTCTTCTAGAGGTAGGTCCATAATCTTCAATACGTGACCCTTCAGACGATTTTTCTTATTGGCGATAGTGATCTGTGGTGTCTCTATGTAACAGTCCTGCGGTATGGTGAGTAAGTAACTTCCTTGAACTTCTTTGTACAGGTCTTGTCCACAGGAGAGATGAACCTTCGTGGGAACCGGGAAGCTGATGGTGTAGTATCTATCATCAAGTTCCTCGTACGCTGGCTGGTCCAAGGTGATAGCGACAGGTTTGCATGTTGAACTTTTCCTTTGCGTGGTGATGAGTTCGTGTATGCAATCTTGAGAGGAATGACTCTGTAGACTTCGTTTCTCCTCACATATGAACCACTTGCTGGTCTTCGGGCATTCAGCCTCTATGTTCTTAGAATCTTTCTGGAAGATGGCTAGGAAAGGAGAGGATGGAATGAGGACTTCATGATATTTGTTAGGTATTATTGATAACTTATATAGATCGTATGTATGCGGTTGAAATATTGGAAACTTATATACTATAACTATATTATTGCTTACATAATATGAACCTAACTTAATTATATTATAATATTCTCTTATATCTATATCTACTACTTTCTCACTACTATATAAACTTGTTAATTTATTTATTATAGCGCGTATTTCGTCTATGCTGAGAATGGAATGGTGCATTGTAGAGGTTTTTATAAATGCTAGAACATTCTGCAGCCGGTTTAGTTCCTGTGAAACTGCATCTACGTTATCGCTAAGGATAATAAGTATTTGAGCTAAATGTGCGTATTTTATCAAATCATGATCTCTATCTGCGTTGCTTTCGTTAATTCTATTTAGTAGGGCTGCCATTTTTTTCTGGTTATCTACAATATCGTCAATGATTTTAGAATATTGAGTGGACATCTCTTTTGTTAGACTAACATGCTGATTGAATTCAGTGACTAATTTGTGTTCATCGTTTTCGAGAGATTTTATAGCTTGATTATAATGTAATGCGTCGGTATAATCTAAATTTCCTGTAATGCTTTTCACAACACTACTGAGACCATCTATGAGCCCTCTTTTTACACGAGTTATCTCGAAAGATTTTAATTGTTCGGATACACTATTGAGTTTGGACCTCAGGTAATCTATATGAGGCTGGAATAATGATTTGGTTTGGTTATTAAGATTAGGGCTGCTGGTTAGTAATTGGCTATCAATAGAATTTATTTTATCTTGTAGAGTGTCTAAATTAACGTATTGTATGAAGGAATGGTGGTGTGATAAGATCTTAGCTGGGCCTAATTTAAAGGGTACAATCCCAGGTCCATCGTCCAGGCTCTCAAGTCTTATTTCTTGAGATAGAGCTGTTCGCAGGAACAGGTGTAGAATCAGGAGCTTCCTGTAACAATCGGGCGGTTTTAGGAACCCTTTTTAGCCTAGACTTCGCAACAGGACCGCGTTTCTTCCTTGTATATATGTGGATAGGGAGGTCCGCCATAACAACGTCATGAGTGTATCGAGGAGCTAATTTTTGCCTGGAAGCAAATGGATTCTTTACAAAAATCTGTTGTTCAGGTGAGTAATCGACTTCTGGTTCGCGTTGACGGTTACGACTATCAGTAGACTCCTTGCGGGTTTCGATACATAGCTCATGTATTGCATTATATGCAGTAGTCATTTTCTCTTTATGACTAGTCATATACTGCTGTAGCAAATGAGCGGATAAATCTATGTCAAAGGAATCGCGGGGATCAAAATGTCCGGTAATAACTTCGATAGGTTTACATTTTGTGAAACTATGGATACTGCTATTGTAAGCTAGGAGGGCGTAGGGCATGAGGTTAGTCACGGATTCACCTTTTTGACTTAATTTAAGGATACGAAGGTGTTCCAATATGGTAGCGTGGAATCTCTCAACTATACCATTTTCATTCGGAGTATGTGGTGCAACCCTATGGTGTTGAATTTTGTGTAACCTTGTGAATTCTGCTATTAGTTGGTTAGTAAACTCTGTCCCGTTATCAGTAACGATGGTAGATGGTATTCCATGGTGAGTGCAAAAGCTAAGCAAGGCTTGTACTACACTTATGGCTGTTCCATCTCTTAAGTAATACGCCTGAATATACTTTGAAAATGAATCTACTAAAGTTAGAAACTTTTCGCTTTGAATAGTTAATAAATCGAGGTGTACTATTTCAAATGGTTTACTTGCTGGTGGAACTACTTTAAATTGTTGTTTGGTCGGATTGCGGTCGTACTTTGCCTGACCACAAGTAGTACATTCGTTAATAAATTTCGTTATATGTTCGCGCATTTTCGGCCAGTAGTACTTATGAGATAGAGCTAAGTAAGTTTCGTTAATACCCCTGTGGTTAGTTTTCCCATCATGATGCTTGTTAATAATTTCCTGTTGCCTCAAGTACTCTCTAACGTTATCCAATTCCTTTTTGGTTAACGTTAAGGTCATTGATGAATTTTTAAAGTTCTTTTGAATAATGGGAATTATTGAGTACATGCCTAAAGTTGGATTTATTAGTAGCCCTGTTTTAATTTTAGGATGAACGTACTCTTTTATTGCATTAACTACGTCCTCCTCTAAATTTGATTCTGACACTTGAATGTTGATTCGTGTGTGGGTGTCAAAGGGTTTTGTTACAATTGTTCGACCCTTTATATCTCCTACTATATTAAAAATAATCTGTTTCGTAAACTTGTTTAATGGATCGTCAGAAATGGGAACCTCTAGGATGGGGTTCTCATTATCTGTGTGGACTGTAGCGGTACCCGAGTCATCCGCGGGTTCCGTAGCCGTAATGGTTCTAGAGTCATCAAGGGCAGGGTTATTTTCTGAAGGGTTAGCTACAATAGACATTAGTTCTTCATTATTAATTGCAAGCCGTGATAAAGCATCCGCGTTAGTATTGCATTTACCTTGTTTATATTCTATTGAAAAATCAAATTCACTCAGTTTTAGCCGCCATCTTGTGAGTCTCGAATTGGGTTCCTTCAAGTTCATGATCCATTGAAGGGGTTTATGGTCAGTAATTATTTTAAATCTTCTACCGAATAAATACGGCCTAAAATATTTGGTGGCCCAAACAATTGCTAACAATTCCTTTTCAATGGTACTGTAGTTTAACTCGCTAGAATTTAAAGTACGTGAAGCGTACGCTATGGGTTTATCTGAACCTATTACTCCCTGGGATAGGACGGCGCCGATCGCAACGTTAGATGCGTCGGTTGTTAGAATGAACTCTTTATTGAAATCTGGATATTGCAGAATAGGGTCGTTAGTAAGGAGTTTTTTACAGTGCTCAAAGCAATTAATGTATTTTTGATCCAAAGTTATTTTGCTACCCTTTTTCAGACATTGAGTTAGTGGTTTAGTTAATTTAGCAAAATCCGGGATAAATTTCCTATAATAACCGATCAGGCCGAGAAAACGTTTGATTTCTGTTGCTGTTTTAGGAAGAGGGTAGTTTTCTATGGCTTTAATTTTGTCTGGATTTGGCTTGACACCTTCGTTGCAAATGATGTGGCCTAGAAAGCTAGTTTCTAACTTTAAAAATTCGGACTTATCCATTTGAATTTTAAAGTTAGATTCTCGCAATCTTTTAAATACTTTTTCCAGGTTATTAATATGCTCCTGCAGGGATGTACTGAACACTACAATGTCATCCAGATATACCAGGCAGATGTGGTTTAGGTCTCTAAGGATATTATCCATAACTCTTTGAAATGTCGATGGAGAATTTTTAAGCCCCATCGGCATTCTAAGGAATTCATAATGGCCGTTTTCCACATTAAACGCCGTTTTATGTATATCTTCAGGGTTCATTTCGACCTGATAGAACCCGCTGGCTAAATCCAGGGTACTAAAATATTGACATTTACCTAATTTGTCGAGTACGTCTGTAATGTTGGGTATGGGATACTTGTCATCAATCGTTTTCTCGTTGACTTTTCGGAAATCCACGACAAGTCGCCATTTAACCTTGCCAGAAGCATCCGCCTTTTTGGGTACGATCCAAATAGGGGAACTCCAGGCCGAATCTGATGGTCGTATTATATTTTGATCAAGCATTTTGCTTATTTGATCTCTGACTTCTTGTCTGTGGACATAGGGATATCTATAAGTTTTTGTGTGTACTGGAATTTCATCAGTTGTTCGGATGCGATGTTTCACTTTATTTGTGAATGTCAATGATTCGCCTTCGAGATAAAAGACGTCGGCATAGTTCGCGCAGAGGTTTTTTAAGTTAGCAAGTTCCTCTGGGTTTAAATGTTCCGTTCTGAGACGAGAAAGTACGGCATTAACACGATCTGATGGAATTGCAGTACCTTCAACTTCAATGTTAAATAGCTCAGCCTCTACGGGGCGGTCCATTGAAAAGATGATGTCGTTACACGTAGGGTTAGTAATCTCCACCCAGCCACGGTTATTTTTAACATTAGTTATACAGTTTGAAATTAAGCAACTACAGATGACTTGATCCTCGATCATTACTTCACCATCCAACGTATTAATAGGTACTCTAACTAACTTGGATGAATTAGCTGATATTATGTCCTCATACAAATTAACATTGCGTGAGTCATACATCTGTATAGGTAGTTGTGCATTCTGTGTTATTAGTAATTTACGGTTAAGATCGATTTTACTTCCCCAATTTTCAAGCAAATCAAAGCCTAGGAGTCCGTCAAAGTAATTATGAAATTTGTAAACGAATAATGTAACATCTGAATGTTCGTTTAATTCTGAAAAGCATGGCAAAGTAATGGAATAGTCATTCTTAGACGTCCCGTGAACATTCGTTACTTCGAATGGCTCATAGTTTAGTGGTATATGGTTAAAATATTTGCTTACGGCTTCTGGACTTATAAACGATTGATTGGCTCCTGTATCAATTAGTAACTTAAGTGGTGGATCCTGAATCTGAATAAATCCGAGTTGCCTCTGTATATGAAAGTTGAGCTCTATTTTGGTTTTTCTAATTTGGATACCTTCTGAAAATTTTCAGCAGGTTGGGTATCTTGGTCTACCTCTTCTACCGAAGGAGTGTCGTGGTAGGGATACGAATCCTCATAATATCCAGATTCGGGGTACTGTTCGTTAGTATAATAATCTTGTTCGTAATCGGCATAGTAACAATTACTATAATCATAGTCGTAGTCTAAGTTGTTAAAATTAACCTCGCGTGTCCTGAAATAGTTGTTCGGAGGTGGATTACCATACTGTCTCCAATCGCGACCTGAGGGTGGCAAGGTTTTGGGCACAAAAGGACTAACGCCGCTCATTGGCTTAGGTGCGTTATTATAACTTGATTGTGGTTGCGGTTGAGGTCTAGGAGGCATTCTAAAGACGTTACTTTGCGGGTGATAAAATGGCAAGGGGGCGCGCATCATTTGTTGTGTACGGGTTAAGCCACGGGGTTGCTGTTGCATAGGCATGCTGGGCCTCCATCCTTGAGCATAAGGCTGCATTGACTGCTGTCGCTGCGGGCCAGGCGTATTGAACGCAAATTGTTTTGATGGTCCAGGCATGACAGGAACGTTAACAGGGTTTACTTTGGGGGTGAAATTGTTCAAAGGTAAATGATGATTCGGTTGTGGTTGAGCCCAGTCCTTCCTACTGGGTCCTCCCTCATTGCGGTGTTGCAGGTAAAGCGTGTTTAGTTCGTCTTGCACGTATTCCAATGCCTTTTCCATGGACTCGGGACGCATGCAACGTATTCTAGAGCCTAGGGGGTCTTTAAGACCCCTCAGATAAGCTTGGAGGGTTAACTTTTTATATAGCATTCGTTTAGCCTCAATAGTGGTGTTAACTGTCTCGTGAAGCGAGATATAAGTCATTATGGTGCTAAATAAGTTTTGGCACCTTTCATAGAATTCTTGAGGGCTACTGGAACCCTGGGTTTGCAAGGATAAGTCGCTGTATAAAGCGGTCTCATCTCGATGGTCAGCAAAGTTATTGATCAGGGCGGATCGAATACCCTGCCAGGTGTCCGGGATACCATTGGAATTAATATGCCTAGCAGCGGGTCCCGTAACCTTATTTAAAATTCCGTTAATGAGGGCTAAATTCGTTAGTTCATAACCTTTTGCGGTTTTAAAATAAGTAACTACCAACTGGTCACATATACTAATGAAACGGGTTAGTACGTGCGGGTTCCCGTCGAACTCCGGCACTAATCTCAGGGATTTATAAATCGTGTCTACGTCGTCGCTCGACATCGCGCCTAAATTCCTGTTCTCGTCTATAGCCGCGAGCCTACTCCTGCTTCGGTCACTATTATCTAACCTATCAGATCGATATTCCGTTGGATGGAAAATCTTGAACGCTAAAAACTTACACACATACAGAAATTATAAGTAAAAAATAATATCATGAACATAGATTGGACAGGATATAAGAATATAGTAAGGATTAAACTTAGGGCTTGTGATATTCAAGGATACTTAAGGGTAAGATAGGCAAGGACTTGAAAGATTCAAGGACTTACAGCATTGCTTCTTCTTGACGAATCGAGAGTCGGATTCTCCTCTGGACTGCAGCTCCCGTAGGTTCGAATACCCGTAGACTAATCGTTCGATACGACACTGACTCTACTTTACTGGTATCCTACCGACTGCGCCAATTACGTGGGCTACAACCGGAGGATCCAAAAAAAAACAAAAGTTATTTAATAAAATTTAATTATACTAAAAGTTACAAGTTAATTATTTCTAAGAGGTTGACAATGTTCGAAGTGTGAATCAATTATGAATTTGGGTCCGCGTTTCCGTTATTGCGAAGCCGCTGTTGTCGTCATCGCGCGGCACGTTTCTGCTGACGCTGCACTGCGTGGTCGAGCCGTGTGCAGTGTTGATTTGGGTCAATGCTGTCTCGGCGATCCTTATAGATTAGCACCGCGTAACAACCAGAATATCGCTGGGCTTCTGAATAAATCTGATATGTTGACGCTGCATGTCCACGAGTTAAGAACTGAAAAAGATATGGACATTGACGTATTATGCATAACCGAGCACTTTGTAACTACAGGACAGGAATCATTAATTAAAGTACCTAATTTCAAGCTGGCAACGTGTTATTCAAGAAATCATCAGAAGCGTGGAGGAGCGTGTATCCTTCTACGAAATAGGTTTGAATACAAAGAACTTCCAAACACATCCATCACAGGTATATTTGAGTATTGTGCAATTGAATTAACGCAGCAGCGATTGATTATTGTTTGCATATATAGACCGCCGAATATGTCTTGTATTAATACCTTTTTATATCATTTGGATATTTTACTAAATAAATTGTGTACTAAGGCCAATTAAAGAATTGTCCTGTGCGGGGATTTGAACATTAACATACTGAAAAGGAACAACGTCACTTTAGATTTTGAAAACTTACTCTTAAGTCATAATCTTAAATTAGTATTCAATCAGCCGACAAGACCAAAAAGCGGCACTTGTTTAGATAACTTTGCTCACAATTCCAGGCAAAAATATGTGAGTGAAGTAATAGATTTCGCACTATCCGACCATACCGCTCAAATTTTAAAAGTACCGGTAAAAAGATCATGCATACTAAAATCTTGGCGCTTACAAAAGAGGAACTTATCTAATGAAAACTTAATATTATTCAAAAAGCACCTACAAAGTCTATCTTTTTCAGAAGTCTTTGAAACAGATAGACCTAATGAGGCATACGATAACTTTATCAATCTATTTCAATTATTATATGACTTATGCTTTCCAAACCATTTAGTTAATGTAAAATCTGATAAAAAGATAAAATGAATTTCACGTGGAATAAGATTATGTAGCAGAAAACAAAGAAGCCTACTTTGGAAGTACAGAAAAGCACCCACAAGTGAAAATAAAAATACATTTAAAAACTATTCACAGAGGCTTAAAAAAATTGTAAATCTGACTCAAAAAGCTCAAAATAATAACTTCATTAACACCTCATAAAAAATAAATCCAAGGCCTCATGGCAGATAATTAATGATAACAATCAAATAAAAGAACCTATTTTACAGGTAATAAAAGAAAATATAATAATAAAAGATCCTAAGCAGATTGCTAATTCATTTAATGATTTCTTCGTGGATCAGGTTCAGGATGTAACTGATGATAATAGGGGAAAAACAGTCGGCATTAACGCTATCCCAAATTCTATATTCATGGCCCCAGTAGTACCTCGAGATATTTTACATGTAATAAAAAAGTTAAAAAATGTAAAAAGTTGTGGTTATGACGGCGTTTCTACCGTTGTAGTAAAATTTGTTGGGGATATTATAGCAAATCCACTAAGCCATATAATAAATGCATGTATAAGTTCAGGTATATTCCCTGAAAAACTGAAAACTGTCATCATAAAACCTCTACACAAAAAAAACAATAAGAAAGATATGTCGAATTATAGACCAGTAGCTTTAATTTCAGTGTTTTCAAAAATATTTGAAAAGATCTTATATGAATCTATATACACTTTTTTAACAAAAAATAATATTTTATGCGAAGAGCAAAAAGGTTTTAGGAAGAATAAAAATATTAATATGGCTATATTTGAAGTTTTAAAGGTGATAATGAATAATGTTGATGTTAAGAACCCTGTATGTGCAATATTTACAGATATGACAAAAGCATTTGACTATGTTAAACATGACAGGCTCTTAAAAAAGTTTAACGATTACGGTCTAAGAGGCAACATATTAAACTTAATAAAGTCATACCTTACGGATCGTAAACAATACACTGAAATTTCGACAGTATGTACTAAAACTAAACACGAATTTAAATACTTATCTACTTGTAGAACACCCAAATTTGGTGTGCCGCAAGGTAGTGTACTTGGACCACTGTTATTTTTATTGTACATTAACGACCTCCCTAGACAGGTTCGACATCCAATGACATTATTTGCGGACGACAGTACAGCCATAATCGCATGCGTAGATAAATATAAATACGAAAAAGATATAAATGACACACTTAAAACAATAATAGAGTGGCTTAATAAAAATAACTTAGTTATCAATCTTCAAAAAACCAAAGTTATGCATTATTACCAACGACTACAGCCAGAAAATGTAAACACTAATTATAAAAACCAAATCATAGATACAACCTCAGAGGCAAAATTCCTGGGATTGTATATTGACGAAAAACTGACATGGAAACCACAAGCTGAAAGCGTATGCCAAAAACTAAGCAAGACTGCTTATCTACTCAACAACCTTTCAAAAAAAGTAGATACTGACACATTGGTCACAGCATACCATGGTTTAGTTGCTTCATTATTAAGATTCGGTGTTATATTTTGGGGTAACTGTAGTGAGAGGGAAAGAATCTTTAAGGCCCAAAAACGTTGCCTTAGGTCAATGACAGGTCATAAAACTACAGATAGCTGTGTGCCACTTTTTAAATCCTTGAAAATTCTTACATTTCCGTCCATGTATGTACTAGAAGTAGCTCTTTTTGTCAGAACGAATAAACACTTGTTTACGTCAATGGTTGAAATACGACAACGCACAGGACCGATTAGGTCTTTATATAAAAACCAACTTTATACCGGTGGTCATAAGACAGCTTTATTAAAGAAAAATATTCTTTCAATGGGTCCGCTTATTTATAATAAATTACCTAAAGATCTGAAAGAATTACCAATCCAAATATTTAAAAAACAACTAACAAGGCTGTTACTAGACAAGTGTTACTACACAATTACAGAATTTTTAAATGACAAAACTATCAGTTAAAAGGTACCCACTTGCTGGTTGACATGATTGTTTTTAATTTCTGATGTATTTGACTACGACGGTACCTACTTAATTTTATTAATACAATTTGACATGATAAATTTTATTTACATTTTTTTTTATTCCTATTGTTTTTGACTATGATTGTAGGTATTTAATTAATTATTTTGCTGACATGATGATTTTTAATTCCTAATGATATTGACTATGGTTGCATTTAATTAATTATTTTTGTTGACACGATTATTTCTAAATTTCTAATGATTTTGACTATGGTTGCATTTAATTAATTATTTTGTTGACATGTTTATTTTTATTTCTAATGTTTTTACTATGATTGTTTTTAATTTATTAGTTTGCTGACATGAATATATTTTATTCCTAAAGAGTTTGACTATGTTTGTATTTAATTTATTGTTCTGCTGACATATTTTTCATTCCTAACTTTTTTTTGACTATGATTGCATTTAATTAATTATTTTCTTGAAATTATTAAGTTTTATCTAGAATGTTTTAATTACCCATTGTTTATATCAAATAATTTTCTTGACATAATGTTATTTACTTCCGAATGTTTTATTTAGTGTTGTATTAATTGCTGATTTTTTTAAAAATTATTATATTCAACTAAACAATTTTGCATGCCGTAAGGTAAAATGTACCGGGACTGTCTACAAAAAATTACCATCTTATATGTATACCTACATTATTGGCAATAAATGATGATTGATTGATAACGATTTTCATATGAATTCAGCGATAACATGAATCATCAAATTGGCGGGACCAATATGTTTATCACATAACTTTAATTTGGCACTTACAATTATATTGAAAATTGAGTATATAGCTGTACATATGTAGTACTAAGTCTTCAGGTGTGAATTACCTGCCTCTAAGTAGCGCTGCCACAAGGTCCCGCCACATTGACGTCAAAGTGGCAGGACCAGGGACGTATCGATATACTTCCTTTACCGTTGGAGGTACAAATGTCTTGTTCACGGTACAAATAGTACATATGTAGTACAAACACTTTAATGTGATATATTTTAAATTGGGGACTTGATCCCGCCATCTTGATGCTCATAAAAAATGGGAACGCCCAAATCCTGACCGTATATACCTCTCGACCCTTCATGATCCTACATATATATATACAAGAATTGTTCGTTTAAAGGTATTAGATAGATATTCTGTTCTTGTTAGTCTTTTCACATATGGAAAGCTTCATTATTCCGGAGTGATATAGGCAATTTTATCCGCGAAAACGGGTCCTGTGGAGTGGGCTACGGGAGCAAAGCCCCGGGGATAAGCTAGTCAATAATAAATTTCAAGTCGGCGCCAAACAAACAAATATGAAAAATTTCGTAAAGCGTAGAATGATTGTAGCAAGGTTGATCTTAATCGATTTTTCATTTGGTACCGCTTCAAAAAATACTTACTTTAATGTGGTGCTTAACTAGATTAAAAGATTTTTATAATTTTTTGCTTTTCAGTTAGTTTTTTGGTCGATATTTTTTTTTTTAAAAGGTGTTATTTTTTCGTTTTTCGGTTTGCTTATTTCAATAGGATCGGTTCATAAATGAAAAGCCAGTAGGAAATTTCTTTTTTCTACCCTTTTGTCCACCCATTTTATTTTTCTAATTCAAATGGGTAAACTTCGAGGGACAACTTTCTAATATTTTTTGAAATCGGACCAGTCTATAACAAGTTATGCATGGTCATACATAAAAAAATGTAAGTGTCGAATTGAGAACCTTCTTTTTTTTTAGTCGGTTCTTTTTTACTATTGATAGGCTCGCGCTTGATCACTATTTCACCTGATGGTAAGCAATGATGTGGTCGACGATGAAACATGCTTGCCTAGAAGAAACCTTAAAAAGGTTAAAAAAAAGAATTGGACCCATCTATTTTTTTATTATACCTGTTTTTTTAATGCTTGTAATAATTTATACCTATATTGTAATAGATCACTAGATAGACAACAGAGCTAGTACAAAGCGGTAGGTCAGTAGGATAGAAAAATACTCAAGAATAGATAATACTTACGTGTAGTTGGAAATTCAGCAATAACACACAGTTTGGACTTTGAACTATTATTTATTTCATTTCACACTAAGTTACCATCTACTCCATACAATATATCCACTTAGGTCAACAGTACAATCTTCCAAGTATTATTATATTACTCTTTGCTTCCAAGCCCGCCCAGACTAGACTGACGAACTGACTCAACGCGCCTCGTGTCCGAACAATACCCTTCCAATCGACAACTTTCATTAGATGTGACGACATTTGACATTCGAATATTTTCTAGGATAATCAATTTAACAACTTTTAAGTACTATTTGATGTTAAAAATAAATAATTGTTTTTTTTTTTTTTACTATGTATAGGCCTGTGTTTGACCACAATCTCCCCGTGGTCAGTGATGATGTGGCCGATGGTGGTAAGCACACAAAGCCTAGAAGAGAACTGGCTATCAAGTGCTGCTGTCGGAACACACCGGATGGTGCTTGGCGACAGATTTTCAACTTGAGGGTGGTTGCCAGCCAGGCGGGTACTACAAAGTACCCTACCACCGTGCTATGGTTTCCTCACGATGTTTTCCTTCACCGAAAGCTCAAGCTCATTGTAGGATTCGAACCCGCGACCTTCGTCTCGGTATCCGACGTCACTACCACTGAGCTATCATCGCCTTAAAAAAACAACTTAACAAATAAAAGATGTATTTATCAAAGACAACCTAACACTCGACCATCCTGACAACGTGTATGACCTCATACACGTATCCGGTGATAACCTAACACTCGGCCTGTTGAGTCAATCTTCAAAGTCTAAAGTCAAATCAATCAAATCATTTAATGGCACTTTTGAATGTAAAAAGTTCAAAGTCACAAAAAAAATGATTCTACTGTCCATTCGCAAAAGTAGTTTGCTATGGAGAAGAATGGACAAGAAACTCCACACTTCTTCAAAACTTCTTTTAAAATATTTTTTTTTTTCAATATTAATTCATTAATTTTTATGTGAGTACCTTATGAATTATGATTCACCTAGAATAAAACTGCTGTTCTATGTACAGATATAAAGTATTTCAAGCAATAACAGTTATATTGATTCATTTGATAAATACGAACATGATACTCACATATTTACAAAATCTGCATTTTATTCGCCTGTATAGAAACCAGTGACTTATTCGCATATATATATTAGTTCGCGACTTGCTCGCATATAGACTTATAAAAATTAGGAAACAAATCTAATCAATTGTAACGTTTAAATTTGGCTACTTTATTACATTATACGTGAGTACTTTTAAAGCATGATTCATCAAGAACAACGCGGCTGTACCACGCATAGGTACCAAGCATTAACAGTTAAATTTATCCATTTGATAAATAGGAACATGGTACTCATATACTCACAACATCTGAGATTTATTCGCCTGTAAGCAAAACCCGCGACTCATCATATAGACGAGCCCGCGACTTATTCACAAATTGATTAGTAGTACCATTTATTCTTCTGCAGGCAAGTCCACTACTTATTCGCACATAGACTTGCAAAAATTAACAAACAAACCATATCAATTCTGTCATTGATATTTGACCAAGTCATCTGTACGTGAGTACCCTCTGAAGTAAAATGCACTGTTATACTATGTATAGGTACAAACTGTCACAACCAATAACATCAAAATTTAATCATTTGATAAATATGAACATGGTACTCACATACTTAAAACATCTGCGATTTATTCGCCTGTAGACAAAACCACGACTTATTCGCATATAGACAAACCCGTGACTTATTCGCATATTGCGATTTATTCACCTGTAGGCAAGTCCCGCGACTTATTCTAAAATTTATATGTACTGAGATTTATTCGCCTGTAGGCAAAACCGCGACTTATTCGCATATAGACAAACCCGCGACTTGTTCGCATATAGCGATTTATTCGCCTGTGGGTAAGTCCCGCGATTTATTCGCCTGTAGGTAAACCCGCGACTTATTCTCAAATTTACATGTACTGCGATTTATTCCCCTGTAGACAAGGCAAACCTGCGACTTATTCGCATATAGACAAACCCGCGACTTATTCGCATATTCGATTTATTCGCCTGTAGGCAAGTCCTGCGATTTATTCGCCTGTAGGTAAGCCCGCGACTTATTCGCAAATTTAATAATACTTCAATTTATACACCTGTAGGCAAACCCGCGACTTATTCGCATATAGATATTTATTCGCCTGTAGGTAAGCCCACAACTTGTTCTCAAATTTAATAGTACTGCGATTTTATTCGCCTGAGGGCAAATTTTGCGATTTATTCGTCTATAGGCAAGCCCCGCGACTTAATCACAGACATAAAAAAAAAATAGAAAACATACCATAATTTCCAACATTTAAATTTTACCACTTCGACCGCACTCTACCTCTCTTCGAGTAAGACTTCATTCAGTATAGGGTTAATATCGCAATTCATACTAGTTCCATATAGGACTTCTACGGCGTTCTGCCAGCGGAGTATTAGTATTAAACCCTCCAAGGACACTAATACCGAAAAATTGATTTAAACATTGCACTTTCAACGTTAAATCACTATTATCAAAACAAAACATATTGAGCTAAAACAGTGTTACAAATATTACCCATGACATACTGGGATTGACTGAAGTCCATCTACTAAAAGAAACTATTATCGAAGACGATGATTACACGTATTACTTAGGAAAACCAAAAATATCCCCTCAGTAAAGACAAGTAAAACATCTCAACTTTCATGGAAATATCAAAAAGAGTTTGTGTTCCACAAATAGTTCTAGAAAACCTGCCTTCTACAATTATACAGTCACAGTACAGGTTGCATAACAACCTCTGAAACCTCGTCGCTAATTAAACTTTTATGAAAACTTGGAAATACTCATTACTTTACGAGTACCTTCATAATAGTACATTGTGATACAAGGGTGGAAAAGAGGCTATTGTAAACGATCTGTCACCAACAAGCCTGAGCTGAAGGCGAGGGTTTTCAATGACACGAGTCCGCAACAACCCACACACCCGTGCATCAAACGACGTTTTTCAATACAGTTGTGGGAAATAGTAAAAACAAATCAAAGAATTACATTTGTTTTTTTCCACAAAATAAAATTATCGTAAGTCGTCATATATCTTTTTCGAGATTTTGGGGGCAAAATTTCATCTTGCGCTATTTCGCCTCATAAAATATCGGGTGGAGTTAATTCCCTTTCATTGACAATTTTCTTTTATGTGAAAATAATTAAAATAAAACTGGTAATTAAATATATAAAACAACCATTTAAAAGACTTTTGAGAATTCAATGCTAAGATGTACGGACTCATTCATTTTTCCTCGTATAAAATCTATCCAATTTTATTCTATGTATGAAAACTCCTTGCTACTAAACTTTTATAAATTGACTTAAACATTTAAAACTCAACTGCAAAAATAATGATCAAGCTCGTAAAAAACAGCCACGACCGTGTATCAGAAAAATGCCTATGCAAAAAATTTAATTTTCGAATCATAATTATATCCTCTGAAAGTACGCCATGTTTAACAACTGTATTGAAAAACACATTACCTCTATGGGTGATTTCAATGCACAGATCGGGGTATCGGTAACGAACATTAGCATTATGTTGCTGAAAAATATGGTTATGGAACCACCAGCACTCGTGGAGCGAGACTCATTCAGTACGCATACGAATAAAACCTCAAAATCATAAACAAAATGTTCATGTTAACACTTAATCGATCTCTCCAAAATAAACATACAAAAAAACAGAGTATGGTCATATTATTATGACTTACACAACCACAATTACTTTCAAAGTACGAAGTATCGTCGTCAGTTTCGTCTGGACAAGACCACATAATGCAGAGAGCTACAATCCACCAGAAATCCACGATAAGAAGCAGGCGCACTTCTCTGACACGCCATTAACAATGAAAACATTGAACGAGCAAGAAGCTATAAAATGTTCTAAAAATAATCAACCAGGACTTATAGCATCACGTGAAAAGTATGAAACAAAAACCTAAGCATATTACCATAAAAATCATACACTGTATACTGGAATGTTTAAAAGTTACTAATTGAATAATATAGAATTTATCAGAAAACCCGCACAGTTAATAAAAGAAACCAATGACAAAATAAGCCAAAACTAAACAAAAACGATAAAGAAAACTTCACAAAACACCAACACAGAAATAAGGAGGTGCTCCCCTTAGAACAACCCCTATACGTACAAATATATCTATAAAAAAATTACAAATAATGTATGAGATTGTCAAGTGCTATTGTAGTATCACAAAATTGATCCCCACACTTTTGTATAGTCACCGCTGACATCGAATGACCCTCTGTATAGCACCTATCAAGAAATATATCCATCTCTAATACACTACCAAATGTGAATCCAGAATGGATAACTACGGTTAATTAGACGAACTTAACTGTATACTGGCAACCTCTAAAAACATTCATATAGTCGTACTAGTAGAAACATGGATTAAAAATGAAACAGAAGCTAAAAGCGTACGATTACCCAACTACAAGCATTACTATAACTTCAGAACACAGTCAAGAGGAGGAGGAGTCTCAATATTTGTCCACAAAAATATAAAACATGAGTTTATAAGTGACAAATGCGAGGATGACAACCACTTCATATGGGTGCATCTAGAAAAATTCTCTCTTGACATTGGCGCCATATATAAACCAGAAAGAACCAATTCGAAGAAGTTCCTCGAGACTTTTTCGGATGAACTTCAGAAACGGAAACGAACAATCTTATTTGGAGATTTTAACTACTACCTGCTTGCGCCGAACCAATCTACCTCTGAATATAAAGATGCACTCGTGGAACAGGGGTACACCATATTGAATAAAATTGATGTCAAATACTGCACTAGGGAAACTTCAACCACCAATACTATATTGGATCATGTGTGCACCAACCTCAAAGATCATAAAATACATCTAGCTATTATAGAATCTGCCATGTCTCATCATAAACAGATCTTCTTAGAAGTCAAGAGATATAAGCCCGAGCCTATTAGAAAGATGAAATTTCAATCTATATCGTACACAAACTTATATAAAACTGTTGAAGACCTAGACTATAATAACATCGGCGAGGAATATACCAGGTTAGAGGAAGCAATCCAGTCAGCAATCATCAGAAACAAAACAGTTAAAACTAAAATACTAAATCCTCCGAGGACAGATTGGATAAATAAGGACATAATTAATCAAATAGACAAAAGAAATGAATTGTGGAAAAAATACAAAAATAATCCAAGTGACCAAGAATCAAAGGAAGCATATAAAAAAGAGAGAAACAGAGTTTTTGAGAATATTCAAGCGACAAAAAGTAAATATTTTCATAAGTCTTTTAAAGAATGCGGAAGTAGACCCCTTAAGATGTGGCAATTGATAAATAGCTTGTCAAATAATAAATTAAAGAAAAGTGTTGCTCCCTCTAAATTACAATCACCTACAGAGCTGATTACTGATGAAGAGGAAATATGTGAGTGTTTTAACAACTATTTCTCCGGTATAGGTACACTTCTAGCTAATCAGATACCTACCAAATATCATAATAACCAGACTAACACTATCACGCTAAACAAAACCACAAATGCAACTACACTTACTCAGATAGCACCAGCAGCGGCAGATGAAATTGGGAAAATAATTGATGACTTGAATGCAAACACCAGCACAGGTATAGACGGTATCAGTGCAAAATCACTCAAATGCATAAAGAATCTCATATTACCTAGTCTAACTCAATGTATCAACAAATGTTTGAGCGAAGGTCACTTCCCTGACACACTAAAATACGCCAAAGTTACCCCTATTTTTAAAGCTGGCTCCAAACTGTCCCCGGGAAATTATAGACCTATCTCAGTATTGCCTGTGCTGTCTAAAGTTTTTGAAAAGCTACTGCACAATCGGCTCAGTTTATATTTAAATTCATTTAACTACCTTTCTCAACGTCAGTATGGCTTTAGATCAAAATCCAATACTCTTTCAGCAGCAACAGATTTAATTACAACTATTAAAACAAACATAGACAAGAAACACATTGCTTTAGGGATTTTCATTGACCTGAAAAAGGCGTTTGATACCGTTAGCCATAGCTTGTTAATGAATAAACTTTCCTCAATCGGTATAACTGGAAATGCTCTCAAAATTTTTGAATCGTATCTACAGGGGCGCCGACAGGTTGTTAAAATTGGTGACAATGTTAGCGCACCTAGGGTAATTGACTGCGGCGTGCCTCAGGGCTCGATTTGTGGTCCCCTTTTATTCCTAATCTACATTAACGATATAGACAAGATAGGCCTGAAGGGGCATATTTCTTTATATGCTGATGACACTTGCCTTTTTTATTTTGGTCACTCAATTGACTCAATAATACAGGACGCACAAGAGGATCTCATAATATTGGAAAGATGGTTTCTAAATAACTTGTTAACTATCAATACATCCAAAACCAACTATATAATATTTGCAGCTAAAAATAAGAAAATCTTAGATCACAAACCTCTCAGTATTAATGGAGTCAATTTAAATAAAGTTAATAAGGAGAAATATCTCGGACTTATTCTGGATAATCAACTTACATGGAAACCACATATCGAGAAAACCTGCTCTAAAATATTAAGCCTAACGGGGGCGTTACGTCGAATTGTGAGATGCTTTCCTCTTAAGGTCCGCCACACTATATATAATTCATTGGTGAAACCGCACATTGAATATCTTATAGAACTGTGGGGTTCAGCAGCTAAAACTAACCTAGAAAAGCTAGAAAGAGCGCAAAACAGAATTATAAAAGTCCTATTTCACTACCAGTATCTGACCCACAAAATATACAAAGAAACCAAGCTGTTTAACATTTCTGATATATATTTATATAAGACATGTATTTTAGTTCGTAAAATTCTTTCCAAAGACTTACACACACAAATCACATTTACAAAAAACATACAGGTACAAAAACGTATTCTGAGGCGCGCACAAGACTTACATATACCTAGTGCTAGAACTAACTATGGAAAAAAAACAATAATACATGAGGGAGCAAAACTTTATAACTCACTACCAAAGGATATAAAAAATGCACAATCGTTATTACTATTTAAAAAACTACTAAAGAGCCACATCTTAAAAGGTCATAAATAAAATAAATAACTAGTTTAACTATTTGACTCTGGTGTGAACGAGTCCTTAGATTTCAAACATAAAAACAAAGATAACGAGTCACCGCATGTTGACCACATCAACTCGCCGCACGGCGGTGGACATTACAAAACTTTTAACACTTACCTCCATATATTCGTAATGTTAACAATATAAAGCTCTTGCTACTACTGGACAACAAAAATGTATAATTCAAGTAATGTTTAGTATTTATTTCTGTACAAGTGATTTGTAATCTTTAGAAATAAATGAATTCGAACCGTAATTATGCCAAACTATATAACCAACCAGATTCATTACAGCAAACTGGTATGATTAACCAAAGCGGGGAGTAAATACTCCCCTGTACCTGAAACCCTACAACAATCAATGAAGATGAAACCAGAGAAGGGCTATCAGATATATCAGGCAGGTTCATAAACAATTGTAGGAGAATGGGCTGTAATCCAATTATGGAAATTTGACCAAAAGCTCATCAGCCACATGATATATGCGACAGATCAAGAAAAACACTTGCTTCTTACAAGGCCCTTGTCAATTGTTAACTCGTTCAGAGTTATTGACCTAAACGGGTAACTTATATCGAGCAGCGACGTTAAGGATTTTCTGGCATCCAATAGCTACGACTATACCCCGCCGAAAAAAGCCTCTCAAGAAGAATCTTTACCACAAAACCAATATTGCCAATTATAAGTCGGTTCAGCGTTAGTGACCCAAACAGGCGATCCATTAGACATCAAAGCAAAGACTTGTGCTCGATGTCCAACTGCCATAAGATACAAAACAGAAATAACTTTTCAAAAGAACACTCGATATTAAACTGCCTTTTGCTAATTCAAAAATATTCAGATTCAATGACCTAAATAGGCAAGCAATTGGGCCCCAAGATTACTACCTTTTTCTTTTGGCACCTAACAGCCACAAGACACACGCCACCGAGAAAAGTCCACTCAAGAAGCCCTGTTACAAGACAACTATTGTCAATAGTTAGTCCGCTTAGAGTTAACGACCCCAATCGCATTCGTTTTTAATTAAGGGTCACTACATTCACAGAAACACGGCTAGCGATTACGTCCAAACCCAAAAAAGCAAAATTCCAAGTTAGTCAATAGACGACATACCAGAATTTAAATGATATCTACTTAATGGATCACATTTAGAACCCTGTAGCTCCTCACGTGTCAACTATCCAGAAAAGTCATTATAATAAGAAATATTCAAACTGAAGGGATACATCCGATATATCCCAGCGCTACTGGGGCGAAGGACAGGCTTAACGTTTGGTCTAATGGAGCAGACTCTTAAAACATTGTTCCTAAATCGGCCTATTAGAGTCCAATATTTTAAAGTGGACGCTTATGGATTTATAAAACAATGATTGAAATGCACAGTACTAATGAAAGTAATTAGTTGACAAAATACCAGAATTCAAATGACTCACATTTAAAGCTCTCTAGCTCCTCAAGTACCCATATTCCATGAAATATCCCCCCGAAGAGATCCATCTAACGACACATATCATATCGCTACTGGAACGCGACAAAATTGTCTATTGCCCTTTGCAAGGACTGTACTATTAAGACCCATCATGCTTCTATGGAGCAAAATATTAGAAGAAAAAGTTGTGCCGAAATCAGTAATTATCCTGTTGTACAAAAGGTAATCCAATGGATATTGGGCATTATCAATAAAGAAGCCATATCAGCAAAATCTCATCAAAAATGAAGTTACGACTAAATAAATCACACATCTAAGCAAACAGATCTCCCTCAGCAAAGCTAGAAATATGGAACAAGTCTATAGAAAATTAGAGTAGTGGAGTCGGTAAAAGATTAACGATTAGCTATGAACATCCAGGCTGCTGCTGTAGTACCTTCTTGTTGTGATGTCCTGGACTGATATGCCTTGGGCTCCGACGTCCTGAACTGCATCATTTTGGGCTGTGGCGTCCTGTACTGCGTCACCTTGGGCCGTGACGTCCTGGACTGGTGCGCCTTGGGTGGCACCTCACGAGGCATGATGTACATACAACAAATAGAAATGGTTTAAGAATAACTAAAGTACACAAAATAAATTTGAAAATTTATGCAGGGTATTTTGAAAATATCTCTGAAACCGTGCGTCCGAGCTCTAAAATAACCAAATTTTCACAACCCTTTATGAAACCCCGCTTAAGGGACAAGATACTAACTACTAGGCGTGTACATCCCACTTCTGAAATGTAATAGATCACTAGATAGACAACAGAGCTAGTACAAAGCGGTAGGTCAGTAGGATAAAAAAATACTCAAGAATAGATAATACTTACTTGTATCACTGAGTAGGTTAGGGGAGTAAGGGGAGAACGGACTTAATATCTTTTCCGACCCAATTGTCAACCTCACCTGCACGCGCCTTAGGCGACAGATAGATACTCTGTGGTGCTCCCTGCCAGATAACAGACGAAGCTCTGGCGACCGAGCAATGGCGGTATAACCATACACCTGGCCAGGTGCCTGGCTGGAAGAGGCTACAGCAAGCCTTGGTTCTAAAATAGTTCCTAAAATGTCTGGTGTTAGAAGTGTAAAAGGAAATCATGGAAGCAATATTGAAAGAAATACTACCCCAGGAGGGTACCAGCGATGCTGGAGAATCCCTCCCTGAGTTCAACTCAGGCAGCCCCTCGTATTCTGGGGGGGGCACAATCTTGCATCCTATGAGTGAAAATATAAAGGCGGGTACCCAGCGCCCACTGTTGCCAAACAGTACTGGTCCTAACAAAAACAAGACAAATGATAAAAACCATTCAACACCACCAACCCGTATGGTACAGCAAACTTTTCATAGGAGTATGTTTTATAACAAGTCAAAGTACCTATCAACTGGAGACCTCACCGACACTGATAGTAGCAACAGTACTAGCATAAACAGCTCTGCTGGTGGTACGAGCAAACCTACTAAAACAGTAGAATGGCAAAGTGTCCCCGTACCAAGACAGCATAAACGAAGAAGAACCTCGCGCACTCCATCCCCAACAAACTCGGAAATACCACTAAGCAACAAATATGACACCCTTAACATAGATGTCTTAGATGCTGAAACGCTTTCAAAACCCACCAAACAACAACCAAGTAAACCGCCACCTATTATGCTCTATGGTATAGAAGACATCACAAAACTTTCAAACCTAATTAAAAGTGAACTCACTGATAACGAGTTCACATTGAAAATAATAACACGCAAACAGCTAAGACTAAACTGTTCAACCATAGACGCCTACAAAAGACTGATGCACATAGTTAGGGAAAACAGCCTCATTGGGCATACATTTACTAGCAGAGACACAAGACCATACCGCATAGTTATTAAGAACCTTCATCCCACAACACCGCACGCAGCTATTAAAGAAGCTATAGAGAATACTGGAAATACCATAAGAGGAGAAATAATAAATGCAAAGTATGGTCCCGACAAAGTCCCCCTATCAACATTCTTTGTAAACTTAGATCCACACCCAAATAACCATTTAGTGAAAAAGATTACTCATGTCTTTCATACCAGAGTATTAATCGAAGACCCGATAAAAAAGAAAACAATTCCACAGTGTAAACGATGCCAACAGTACGGACATACTAAAAACAACTGCTTAAGACCTTACAGATGCGTAAAGTGTGCAGAGAATCACAACACTGCCGATTGCCCAAAGATTGACAGGAACACACCAACTAAGTGTGCTCTATGTCTAGGTAGCCATCCAGCAAACTATAAAGGGTGCCAAGTATTCCTAGAAATCAATAAAAGAAAAAGCAATATAACCACAGCAAAAAGTGTGACTAAGAATATAGATAGAAACCAAGTAACAAACGACATGAAAAAATATGACAAAGGCATTTCGCCAGCAACAATCAATGACAGAGCATACCAAAATAGAAACTATGACAGAAATACTATAAGCCCTAGTAAAACATACGCAGACGTTACCAAAGGACAGAACAACCTCACAACAGAAGGATCTAAACTAGAATTCATACTCATAAAACAAGCTGAAAAGCTAGATAAACTCATTGAACAAATGGGCAACATGATGACATTACTTACAACTGTTATTAGTAAACTCGTACGATAAATGACTACCTTAAAGATTGCAACGTGGAATGTTAATGGTCTCCTGCACCACAAGCAAGAAGTTCAAACAACAATCAAACTGCACAACATTGATGTCCTGTTAGTTTCCGAAACACACCTAACTACAAACAATAACTTTATAATGGATAATTACTGTACATACTTGACCTGCCATCCAGATGGAACGGCACATGCAGGAACCGCCGTCATAATAAGAAAAAGTATTAAGCGTGACCTTATTCAAGAATACAAAACCCCTGAGATACAAGCAACGTCAGTTTTTGTGCACGATAAAAAGGGATCAATTACCTTGTCAGCCGTATATTGTCCACCAAGACATGCTCTGAAAGAACAAGACTTTACATAATATTTCAAGACACTTGGTCAGAGGTTCTTGGCTGGAGGTGACTGGAACGCAAAAAACGTACATTGGGGGTCACGCCTGACTGTCACCAGAGGTGAACTGAAATGGAACTGAAATTAAGCTTAGATAAAAACAAGCTGCAAATATTAAGCACAGGACAACCAACATACTGGCCTACAGATCTCTTAGACTTCTTTATATATAAGGGTCTCTCGAACTTATACCTGAAGGTAGAAAGCTGCCTCGATAGTAGCTCTGATCACACACCAGTAATAGGAACGATAAGCAGTACTATAATAACAAGATCAAAAAGAGAAATTTTATATAATAAGCAAACAGATTGGGATGCTTTCAGAGAATACATTGACTCCAAGCTCTATTTAAGAGTGCCACTAAAAACTTGTGATGATATTGATTCGGCCACTACATACATAACTAACCTAATACAACAGGCAGCATGGAAGTGTACACCGGAGGCGAAGCTTAATACCAGCAGCGAAGATGTACCAAAAGAAATCAAAGAAAAAGTACTGGAAAAGAGGAGACTTAGAAGAGTATGGCATAGCAGTCAACATCCCACGGACAAAAAGGCTCTCAATAAAATGGCTACAGAACTAAAACTCTTCTTAAGGAATATTGAAGCTGAAACTTTGAAAAATAAACTAGAAAACCTGTCTACCTCAGCCAAGAATGAATATTCGCTTTGGACAGCTGTCAAGACAAGCAAAGCGGCACCTATGCCAGCACAGCACCCTTTAAAACTAGAAAACAACGCCTGGGCCAAAACTGATGAGGAAAGAGCTCAAGTCTTCGGGACATTTCTTAGCAAAGTCTTCACACCTAACGACGGTTCTGCGGAGGCTGAACAGGAAATAAACAATTTCCTAAAAACAGATCTTCAGCTTAGCCCACCCGTAAAGAGTTGCTCACCTAAGGAAATCTACAACGAGATAAGGAAGTTAGACAGAAAAAAGGCTCCAGGATTCTGCTTGATTACAGCGGAAGTGCTGCAGCAATTGCCTAGAAAGGCGATAGTTTTCCTAACGCAGTTGTTCAATAGCATCTTAAGGCTGTCATACTACCCAAAAATATGGAAAGTCTCAGAAATCATAATGATTCTGAAACCGGGCAAACCACCACATCTTGTATCATCCTATAGACCCATAAGTCTACTGCCGGTCATTTCTAAGCTCTTTGAAAAAATTATATGTCGTAGATTAAACCTCATACTGGACGAAAACAAAGTTATCCCAGAACACCAGTTCGGATTTAGGCGTGCACATTCTACTACAGAGCAAATCCATAGAGTTGTCACCAAGATAAGAAATGCACTGGAGAAAAAGGAATATTGCTCTGCAGTCTTCTTAGATGTTCAACAAGCTTTTGACAAAGTGTGGCACCCAGGACTTTTGTTTAAGCTTAAAAGTTACCTGCCACACAATCTTTACCTGCTTTTGGAATCGTATTTAAATGACAGATTTTTTAGAGTAAAGGTTAATGATTCATACTCCTCCTGCTATGACATCAAAGCAGGCGTGCCACAAGGCTCGATATTGGGCCCCGTATTGTATTTATTATACACAGCTGACCTGCCAAATACGGACAGTGTTCTTTCTGCGACTTTCGCGGACGACACCGCAGCCCTTAGTAGCGATCAAGATCCGAAAAGAGCCTCGCAAAAACTACAGGTACACCTTGACAGGATTAGTACTTGGATGGAGAAATGGCGTATTAAAGCGAGTACTACCAAATCAGTACACGTAACTTTCACTCTTCGAAAAGGAAATTGTGCACCTGTAAAACTTGGAAACGATGTATTACCACAACAAGATACAGCCAAATACCTCGGTATGCATCTGGACCGGAAACAGACCTGGAGACAACACATTGAGAAAAAGCGAGATGAGCTGAACCAACGCCTGCAAACACTGAAGTGGCTACTAGGTAGACATTCACAAGTATCTCTAGACAATAAGATACTTATATATAAAACCATATTGAAGCCCGTATGGGCCTACGGAATTGAACTGTGGGGAACAGCCAAAAACTCCAATGTGGAGATCCTGCAAAGGTTTCAAAACAAGGTGCTGAAAACCGTATCAAATGCTCCATGGTTTACCAAAATAACTGAACTACATGACTACCTCAAAATTAACACCATTAAAGAAGAGATTGAGCACAGAACAAAACTTTATAAGGTTCGCATTGAAGAGCATGTCAACATTCTGGCTTCTGTACTGACCAACCCTCTGGAACACCGTCGACTGAAAAGACAGCACGTATGGGACATATCCTGATTTAGTCAAGTAGCAAGTAGAGGGTCGGCTCTCACTGGAGGACCGTACTCGAAGCGCCAATACGCACACAACGCATCTGCTAATGGCTTGAGAAGCCGATCGCAAGATAGAAAGGAGAGAAAGAAAAAAAAAAAAAAAAAAAAAACTGAGTAGGTTAAAAGATCACAGAGATATAAATAGTACCTCGTTGTCAAAAAGAGATAAACATACTGTTCAAACGAACGTTTGTACCGTGGCTAGACGCAGGACGGACTGAGTTCACTCAAGCTGGTCAGCTTGTGTCATTGACTTTATCTGGATTATTCTGTTTAGGACAGATTCTGGTTTGGGCAGATTCTTGTTACGGTGGATTATTTTTTTGGCAGATTCTTGATAAGACAGATATTTTACAGTAATCTACAGAAGTATTATGTAAGGATATACAATAGTGTGCATTAATTGGAAAATTATTGTTTTGCGGATAAAAGCACGCACGACTTGATCTGATGCCTGGATTTGGTCAGATCAAGAGCGATAACATGTGGTCTCTATCTATATATATAAAAGAAAGTCGTGTTAGTTACACTATTTATAACTCAAGAACGGCTGAACCGATTTGGCTGAAAATTGGTAGGGAGGTAGCTAAGAACCAGGAAGGACATAGGATACTTTTTATCCCGTTTAGGGTAGGGTAGGGTAAGTAGGGTAGGGTAGGTATGTAGGTAGGATAGGGTAGGTAGGGTAGGGTAGGTATGTAGGTAGGATAGGGTAGGTATGTAGGTAGGATAGGGTAGGTAGGATAGGTAGGGTAGGTAGGGTAGGTGGGGTAGGTAGGGTAGGTAGGGTAGGGTAGGGTAGGGTAGGGTAGGTAGGGTAGGTAGGGTAGGTAGGGTAGGGTAGGGTAGGTAGTGTAGGGTAGTTAGGGTAGGGTAGGTAGGGTAGTGTAGGTAGTGTAGGATTGTTAGGGTAGGGTAGATGAATGTTTGGTGTTTTTATGGCAAAACAAAGTTTGCCGGGTCAGGTAGTAGTATATATTTCTCTATAGTCTCATTTTGTTACCTTGCGTTAATAAGGTTTTTAGTTGTAAGAGGAAGATTTTTTACTGTAATTTTGTTACCTTTGCTAAATACTATATTAAAGTTTTTGTTTGAAATTGACTTTAAATAGACCATTACATAAATTGTATGGTTTATGTAGGTCATGTTACTTCTGCCGTATAACGAATCTGCCAAAAAAAGAATCTGCCTTAACAAGAATCTGGCCAAACAAGAATCTGTCCTAAACCGAATAATCCCTTTATCTGACTTCCATAACCCAGTTGTTGGGTGTCATGATACCCCTTGGTAAGAGAGGTTACCAGACTTTTAGACTGCTCACTACCCGTAACAGATATACGGATGACAGCCAGGGTACGTACCAAAGTAGTTACGGAGGAGTCTTGGTGCGTCATTTATTACATCCACAAAATTATATCAGCAATCGTTCCCTAATCCAAGGGTCAAGCAGTACCTTTGGCTGTTCTTACTTACCCCCGATTACTGAATTAGAAGCTGAGTATTTGTCAAACTTTACTTTAACCTGGAAAACAGTCAAACTTTGGAAACAAAAATGGGGCTTGACACTTTGTTTAATCCAAATAATCAATTCAGAAACCGGGCCTTAGCCACGAACCCCTTTGTTGACTTACTTGAGTCGATTGTAAAACAAGCTTATATTTACAGGATGGGCCAAAAATCGTGGACCAAACGAAACAGGGCGATAGTTGAGGTTACACTATTTGGTGTGGGTCAGAATGACGGGTGTTTTGTTCCAGAAATGAATATTTTATATATGAAAGGAATGTACCAGCAGTGTACTTGAATGTACTTTTAATGAAATTCAATAACTTCCATGAAATAAGAAGAATTACAATATAAAATTAGCCACAGTCCTGACAGTCAATATGGAGGGTGAATACTTGCTGATATGAATGTAATAGATATCTTATGGTTACCTAATATTTACCAGAAGATTGTACCTTCAACGTACCTCATAAAAATATAATCTGAAAATACAATGCGACGAGTAATTAACGAGAAAATAAAGAAAACAAATTTTGACGACTGCCACTTTTTTCATAGCAATAAGAGTATAGTTGTTTTTGCTCTTATTGAAAATTAGAAGCTAGAACACACAGATTTTAGCGTCCTGCAGAAATGAATATATTTTTAATAATATGAAAGGAATGTACCAGCAATGTACTTGAATGTACCTTTAATTAAATTCAATGTACCTCCATGAAACAAGAAAATTCATAATAATAAAGTGAGAATGACGAGTGTGAGTGGGTAGTCAGAATGACGGTTGAATACTGATAATGAATGTAATATTTACCAGAGGAATGTGCCTTCAACGTACCTGATAAAATATAATCTGAATATACAATGCGACGAGTAATTAACGGGGCAATCAAGAAAACAAATTTTCGCCTGCCAAATTTTTCATAGCAATATTAGTGTAGTTGCATTTGCTCTTACTGAGAATTTAACGTGACTAGGAGAGGATTATTGACATATATTGTCACTTTAAAGTTCATATTCTTGAAAGAATTGTGTATATTTAACATATTTTTTCTTGTTATTCGCTATGACTTTATTTTTTTATTTGCGCTTGAGGGTATTTATAAAAACGGAAAATTAGTTTTGAGTGAAATGAAATGTTGTAGTTGCAATTATATATATTTTTTTTTTTTTTGTTTAAAAAAACTTTGCCCCACACTAGGAATTTCTTCCTGTATCGTGGGTGCGTTTACAAACATATAAACTCACATACACAAACACCCAGCCATATTTATTTCTGTGTGTTGAGTTGTTGATGTATTTCATGCGTGTTTAATTAAAAATGTATTGGTGAGGAGGAAAGTGTAGTGTTGTGAAATAAGAAGAACAAAAATAAGTTTTCGTAAATAAAAATATAAAAACTACTTCAAACAGGAACATGAGTACAGGAAGACGAACACGTCACACGGTGAAGGCAAACCTTCACCGTGTGACCCAAATTTTTTCCACAATCACAATAGAATTACAATCCCAATTTTCAGAAAAGGCTAAATACATTTCGCTAAAGAGGAACTATTCTATTTTATTGGCGGTGAAATTACAGAAGAAAATAATGATGAAGAAGTTAAAGATAAAGAAAATGATGAAACTATATACTATGTCTTGAAAAAGTTGCTTCACTGTTAGTTTTAACAGGTATGACGCAGATGGCATAAGATGTTCAGAATATAAATCGCGGCTAAAAAACGACTGCTAGATTTGAAAGGTATATCGATCACGATTGTCAGAAGTTGGACGAAGATGTAAAAGTAGGTAATTGTTTTGGCGTAAATGAAGGGATGGACAGTAAAACAATAGAAATTTCAAAAGTGCCAAAGTGGTATAGTAATCATTCATTGCTTTAACAGAAGGCGAAGAGATGTCGTCTCATGAAAATTAGTTTTACATGCCGTCGCTAATACCGCATTTGACAAGGTTAGTTGGGAATTTACCATTATGGTCTAACGTAATGATCCCAATTTACCATTCTGATGTACGAAATCCCTCGTTCTCTGACGTCGAAAACAGTTTTAAAACTTTAAAGAGATACCGTACTCAAAAACCAATCTTGGTCATTATGCCGCTGTACACAGACTCTGTAGGCAATATAATCAAAAACTTATGACATTGACATTTGTGAGCCATTGCCTAAATTTAAAAAGTCATTAGTTGAGGTTTTGTGAGTTTTTATTTTTAAGTCATTTTATAGTTTTATGTTTTCGATTTTGAATTTAATTTTATATTATATCTTAGTTAATTTATTTTAAAAGTGCCTTACCCTCTGTAACAAATATATTTTTATTTATTTTTTCATTTCAGTTAACCATTATGTTTTTATTTTAAAATTGTTTAACCTGATACTGTTTGTAACAAGTATACATTTAGCATTTTGTTACGCCTTTAGATTTTTGCCGTCTGGTTTGCCATAATGTTGGTAAATCCTAAGGTGAACTAAATATAAGGATAGTCTTTTTTTATAAGTAGCTATGTCATGTTTTCATTTGTTTTTCTTTTATATGTTTTAATAAGAATTTATATTTTAGTTTAATTACGCATGCTGTGGCCTCCTATAATTTAGGGAGTGCACTTGTCACTACTTAATATTAATATATATAATATTAATGATACATTGTGTTTTTTGTGTACATCTTTCGTTGTAGGTCCTGAATAAATAAATAAAAAGTTTTAAAACTGCTTTCGACGTTAGAGGACGAGGGATTTCAACATCAGAATGGTAAATTGGGATCATTACGTTAGACCATCCGTTCCTCTACTATTGAACGGTCTCAAAACTAGATATGGTGTAAAAAAAGGTGGTGATAAAGAACACATGCGCCTTTGGTGGTGCGGCCCAAGTTATTGCAAGCGCTTTTGCTGACGGTTTTGCTTTGAATACAATTGTATTATATCATACTAACAACTTTTGTATGTTTATAAAAAATATGCTTGATGACAAGAAAACATAACAGGACTTGTACAGAAATCGTGATCAAATTACAGAACATTCTTTTAAAAAAAATATTCGAGAGGTATCACCGAAATAAGTTGTGAATGTAGCGTGATATTTTTTTTTGATGAAATTATGATTGATGCAGTTTATAGTGCTGATGTTACTGAAAACTGTACAAAAAAATGCGTTATCAATAATGTAACCAAAAAAGTTGCTTTTCTGCCACTCAATACCAACAAAAAGGAAATTTTAGATAAAATTAATTCCACAATATATTCTATATATTCAATATATTCTATGCTGGAACGCAGCAATAACATAGTATCGTGTCGTCGTCGTAACAATTGCGAAGGAATACGAATATTTACGTATATTTTGCATAATGTTATAAACTTTGAGCTTAGCCAAAGTGACTAGACTATAAAGATATATGTCATTACAAAACTCATTGCTACAGACAAAATAAATGGGTGTGTTATGATGATCTATGTAATTGCACTACAAGAAGCCCTAAAAACATTTTATTTGGACATAAGTAAATAACTATCTTTTTTGTATTTTATTCGGACAAAAGTAAATAACTATCTTTTTTGTATTTTATTTTCATTGCTTTTTATGAACGTTGAGTCTTAATTTTAGTTTAATTTATGAAATCAAAATTATGTTAAAAACCGGCCAAGTGCGAGTCGGACTCGCGCACCGAGGGTATCAAGCTTTTACAAAAAACTCCGACGTCTGCGATGCTTTTTCAGCGAGATATCGGCGATAACGTGTTTTTCATCGTTTTAATGGCGCGGCTATAGGGTTTTAGTCAATACAATACGCTACAATACACACAAACACCGAGACAGGTTAATCTAAAAAAAAAGCTTTTAAAAGTAGTGTATCATGGTTTTTATTCTACAGCACGATACTTGTGCGTCCTTATTATCTACGGCACTTCATACTGGATCCTGGACTATGCTGATGCCAGCTATCTTGATCTCACCCAAGACCAATTGGATAAGCTTGAGCGACTTCAAAATCTCTGTATTAGATTTATATTTGGCTTGCGCAAATATGATCACGTTTCTGAATTTCGTACTAAGCTCAAATGGCTTCCTGTTCGCCTTCGCCGGAATGCCCACATACTCTCTTTGCTTTATAATGTGCTCGTTAATCCTTTTACTCCTTTTTATCTTAAATAACGTTTTCAGTTCCTCTGTGACACCCATTCTAAGTCCTTGAGATCATCGGAGAATTTAAAATTGAGTGTTCGTATGCATTCCACTTCCTTCTTTGACAAATCTTTTACAATTCAAGCAGTTCGATTGTGGAATGTATTACCTGTAGAAATAAGACGCGCACAAACACTGCCAACATTTAAGAAAATGGTAATGGAGCATTACCTTTCACTATATTTTTTTAGTCTTTTCCTTTCCCTGTCATATGTTCAATATTTATTAGTATACTAGCTGACCCGGCAAACTTTGTTTTGCCATAAAAACACCAAACATTCATCTACCCAACACTACTCCACCTACCCAACACTACGCCACCTACCCTACCCTACCTACGCTACCCTACCTACCCTACCCTACCTACACTACCCTACCAACCCTACCCTACCTACACTACCTACCCTACCCTACCTACCCTACCCTACCAACCCTACCCTATCTACCCTACCCTACCTACCCTACCCTACCTACCCTACCCTACCTACCTTACCCTACCCAACCTACCCTACCCTACCCTACCTACCCTACCCTACCTACCCTACCCTACCTACCCTACCCTACCTACCCTACCTACCCTACCCTACCTACCCTGCCCTACCTACCCTACCCTACCTACCCTACCCTACCTGCCCTACCCTACATACCCTACCCTACCCTACCTACCCTACCCTACCTACCCTACCCTACCTACCCTACCCTACCTACCCTACCCTACACTACCCTACCTACCCTACCTACCCTACCTACACTACCTACCCTACCTACCCTACCCTACCTACCCTACCCGACCGAAGTTTCAACATCTGCCAATGCAGCCCTCGCCCATGTTCAGAGTTGGGGCGTCAGAAACAAGCTGAGGTTCGCTCCGCACAAAACCTGTGCGATGGTCGTAACCAACAAGCGCAAGTATGATACCCCAAGGTTGAGCATGGCCGGGGTCGACATTTGTATGGTTAAGAAGATGAAGTTGTTGGGTCTAACCATAGACGAGAAGCTCACCTTCAACGAGCACACCGCGAACGTCTGCAGGAGGGCAGTTAACATTTATAAGCAGCTGTCCCGCGCCGCTAAAGTGAGTTGGGGATTGGACGCACAGATCATACACACAATCTACACTGCTATGATTGAGCCCATAATAACGTACGCGGCCGCAGCCTGGGCTCCCGCTACGAAGAAGCTGGGAATACGGAAGAAGCTAGGCTCGGTCCAAAGAGGATTCGTCCAGAAGATCTGTAAATCTTACCGTACTGTCTCCCTGAACTCGGCACTGGTACTTTCCGGAATACTACCTCTAGATCTGCGCATACAGGAGGCAGCCGCCCTGTATGAAGCAAGGAGAGGGCCATCCCGGTTTGTGCCAGGAGATAGGGAGATCGAAAGTGCGGTAAGGTTTGCAGAGGCTCCTCATCCAGCTACACAGATGCCCCTGGAGTTCATGTGCCTGACAGACCAACAGTTGCTAGACGGCAACAATGTGCAGGCGGTGCGAATCTTCACCGACGGCAGCAAGATTGAGGGGAAGGTCGGGGCCGCATTATCCATTTGGGATAATGAAGGCGAAGTCCGGAACCTCAAACTTAGCTTAGCCGCGTACTGCACAGTCTACCAGGCGGAACTCCTGGCCATCTGCAAAGCGACGGACGTGATCCTTACGCGGCAAGAGACGAGCTATGGTTTGTACAGTGACTCAATGTCAGCATTGCAGACGCTTGCAAGCCATGGCTCTCTCCATCCCCTGGCAGTTCGCGCGCGCGCCAATTTGGCTCAAGCCCTGGGCCAGAGCAAAGCTGTTTCTTTGTTCTGGATCAAGGCCCACGCGGGCCTGCCGGGGAATGAGCGAGCGGACGAGTTGGCAAAGAAGGCAGCATTGTCGTTACGGAGGAAGCTGGACTACGACCAGTGTCCGGTATCATTTATCAAGCGACAGATCCGTTTGGAATCGCTTGATGAATGGAACCGAAGATATGTGTCGGGCGAGACAGCTTCTGTGACGAAAATGTTTCTTCCGGATGCCTTAGCGGCTTTCCGTATTATAAAACAGGTGCGGCCCACAGGCGTTCTCACGCAGGTTTTGACGGGGCACGGCGGGTTCTCTGAATACTTGAATCGTTTCAAGTGTAAGGATAACCCATCGTGCGTCTGCGATCCAGGCGTGGCAGAGACTGTCCAGCACATACTTGTAGATTGCCCGTTATTTATCAGGGAACGCTACCAACTCGAATGTGAGCTGGACAGGAGACTGACGAAGGAGAGCCTGCATGGGCTCATGAGTAAGCAACACAGGGAAAAGTTCCTGGTGTACTGTGTTAATGTGGCCTCCACCGTCATTGCACGAAACCGAAGTTGAAGCAGCACTATGCTTCACTAGTATTATAAGAATATTTGTAAGAAGCATAGAATAGCACGCACAAAACTGCAATGACGAACCCTGCACTGGGGTAGTACCTAAGAAAACAGATTGTCTGTATGGTGAAAAGCACTGTTGTGCTTCTCATCCCTAAATGTAAGGCATTATTTATATTGTGATATTTCCTGTGATAAACAGTACTTCTGTACCTTACCTGTGATCTGCAGCACTTTTTGCATATTTTACTGTGATCAACAGCACTTTTTTTGTATTCTTGTATATGTAGCACTTTTTCTTTTAACCTTACACCAAATAAATAAAGTTGCCTTTAAGTATTTAAACAAAGTGGGAGTCCCACCCACTGTATACAAGAAGACGTATGCAAGAAGAACCATGGTATGAAGAATGAAAGTACGAGAGGCATGAAAGAGGAATGGAATGAAAGAATTTGCACAGAATAGGCGCCAACTTTGTTGAGCGGGATTAGTATTAACTAAATAAAAAAAAAAAAAAAAAAAAAAAAAAAAAAAAATACCTACCCTACCCTACCAACCCTACCCTATCTACCCTACCCTACCCTACCTACCCTACCCTACCCTACCCAACCTACCCTACCCTACCCTACCCTACCCTACCTTACCCTAGCCTACCTACCCTACCCTACCTACCCTACCCTACCTACCCTGCCCTACCTACCCTACCCTACCTACCCTACCCTACCTACCCTACCCTACCTACCCTACCCTACCTGCCCTACCCTACCTGCCCTACCCTACATACCCTACCCTACCCTACCTACCCTACCCTACCCTACCTACCCTACCCTACCCTACATAAGAACCTTCTCCCAACAATAACGAACACAACAAAAAAAGAATAAGCGAAATCGGTCCAGCCGTTCACGCGTGATGCCGTGACAACGGAAAACGGGTTTCATTTTTATATATATAGATTAGATATGTAGTATAGTATGTATGTATTTTATGTTTTTATGTATAAGTAAGTTATATTATTTATGATCTATTGTACACTGACTGCCCTTAATTCTTCTCCTATCGTTCAGTCCATCCAAAGGTTGTCTGTAAGAGATTGCCCTGTGCGATAAGACCGCCCTTTGTACACTTTGTTTGAAAATGTTTGATCTGTATGTAATTTTTTATGGTGTGCAATAAAGAATATATTAATAATTATGGTATGTGAAACAAGTTGTCGAAGACATTATGCCACCGGATACTTTCAAGCTGCCTACTACTCCCAAGTTTAATGGATAGTGCCAATCCTCACCGCGGCACAGTGAGGAATGAGCATTCACAAACACATCTTCTACTCGTGTGGAGCACCATATTTTATCTATCAAGTACGTAGTGACCTGGACGGTTCAGCCATCACAAGACATGCAGCATCTTTTCTGCTGCCTATCGTGCACCACTACCTCGAACTCTCGCGAACCTTCGAAGACTTAAACGATTAAGCTGTCACATGAATGCCCACTATTTAATGACCGTGTTGTGAACGCATCTGATATAGATTCATTGACAATTATGTTTTTATGGTACTTAATTTAGTTATTTAAGAAGAAATGTTGCATAATTATTAAACTTTATTATTGTAAAAAGTTATATATGTATTTCCCTTTAATTTTTAACGGTCATCGTTGGGACGCTCAAGCTTTCCGTTAGGGGTAAACAGCAGCCATCTTTCGATTGATTCACACGTGTGTTATGTCACACATGCCACAGCGGCACTCCCGCAGCGCGGTGCCATCAAAATGGCAGATTGAGAATTGAGTAGGTATCTTTGCTTGTTCAATATCTTCTTGGGCCACAGTCCAACCGCTCTGAAATACAAGGATTCATTAAATATTAAGTAAAGAAGAGACGGAGGAAGGGACGAGGTACCGAAGGGATCTTTGCGGTAGAGACAAGATGGCTTTTCCTACTTCGTTTACTAAATGAGAGCGATTCGATTCGCGAGACGATTGTACCTACTTGAGTGATTTTCTCGAAAGATAATACTGAAATTTACTAGAACTTACAAGACGAGCCATTGTGAGGCAGAATAAGCGCTTGGATTTAGGCCTCACGAGCTTGCTCAGGAGGGCCCACGCTCGGCCAGCTTGCCGGTCGATCTTCAGCGCCTGGATGGCACAGGCTATTGCGCTAGCTTTCGCCTTCATATACCTGTTTGCCTCCCTTGTTTCTTCGTCGCCGGCTCCTTCTAGATCGATCTTTCAATAAAAGTAGAATAATTTTATAATTCTGAATTAGGTCTGGTGTTAGGTTACATACGGCTTTTGACTTTTGGTAAAGAAGAGAAGTAAAACATTATTTTTGTTTAATTTCAACTGAATATAAAATACCACACTTACACGTTTCTTACTTGTTTTTATTAAGACAGTAGTTGTGCTGACTGGTGGTGGGTTGGCCAGCCAGTCTACAGCGAGTGCCGCCCAGGCGTATGCGCTGGGCCGAGTACGGACGCGGTCTATGAGGATGGCGCGCGCGCGCGGTTTGGCACCCGATGACAATGACATCATGGCACTGGAAAACATGTTTCATAGAGAGTTGTGGGGTCTGAAACTTGAGGGCAATTTCATCAATGAAACTGAAAGCGATCAGTACATCAAAACTGCGTTCAAGAGCAGTTAGTGCCATCATTGTTATGGCATATTAAAACTGCCAGTTTTTTCGGCGAAATTAGAAAATAAAATTATAACGCTGTAGTAACCCATTTTACACGCCATTTTATACTTGAAGACCGCCCGTCTTCAAGATTAAACAACGCTTGGCGAGGTCTTTTGTAGATCTTTGTCAGTCGTTACAGAAATCTATCCGCTTCTGACATGAAGCCAGAAAATCACCAGTCTTGCCAAGGGTACTGTGTTACCCAGTAACTGGGTTATGGAGGTCAGATAGGTAGCCACTCATAGTCAGCTGCATCTGGCTGGCCAACATAGTTGGAAAAAGGTTTAGCAGATTGTTTGCTTACGTGAAGGATTCGGCACCGGTGTCCGTTTTTCTAAACGACTCGCTGGCTTGTTTAAAGTTTCCAAGTTTATGTTGAATTTCCGCTTCTAGGCATCTCAGGTAGTTGATCTACATGAGAAAAAAACCTGAATCATTAGTACTTGTTACCAAGAGAGTTTTTTCTAATATACGAAATGAGAGAAATGGACAGGAGGAGGGGGTTGTGAGATTCGTACCAGCAGAAGTTTAAAGGGGATTGTGATTTAAAATCAAACCACAACATGATTATTTAATTAAAACAGTCCTGCTTCATATGCATTACTTAGAATTCCGTAAAAGCGTTCACCTCCTCAAATTGCCCGAGACCAACAGTGAGATACCTACCAAAATGCCTCCTGGTACATTCATCTCAGCCGGCAGGATATATCCACATCGAAGATGGAGTGGATGAAGGCTTGATCAGTGTGAACAAGCTATTACCGAGCCATATAGACAGTGTATAAAGTACCTCACCTCGCCAAACTTCTTGAGTCCAACATTTACATGGCACAAGGCATCCTCGAAGTCTCCTCGAAGACGGCAGCATAGACTGACCATATGATAATACTGAGGTGAATCTCCTGCCACCGATAAGATTCGAGATAGGCACACTTCTGCCAACTAAACGAGAGAAACCAGGGGTTAATATATTTTGCTGTATACGTGGGTAGGTAGTGTTCTTAGTGTTTATGTTGGCAAAGGTTAATGAGGATGAGTAATATAGCTATGAAGATCACACGCATCATCACCAGGTCCTATCTTGATTATATTTTCCACAAATAAAAGCGTAGTAGTAAGATATCGATACACTCACATCACAGAACCTCAGCTAGAACATTCAACTACATTTCTGTTACAATAACACTTTATGTTCTACGCGTGATCGATGTGGGTGTTGGTGATGGTTTATTGGCTGTGAGTAGTTCACACACGTTTTTCCGCCGCCGCACTGGCACAGTTTTGTGTGTCTACACACGGCTAAGAAACCGTACTACGTTTATACTGCGATAAATGTGTATGAACAATAGGCCAGTTACCTTTACGCGTGCTTATAACTTTCAAACTGACCAGCGATTGTACCCAGGCATAAAAAATAAATGTCTGATTCTGCTTCTGGAGTAGGTACTTACAGGCATAGCCCTCAGCCTAAGCAGAAGGTCAGCGGCATCGTAGTAGAGACTCATGTCCGGCAGAATTGGTGTATAGTCCCACCAGTCTCCCAACTCTTTCTCCCAGGAACGGTGGAACTTCATGTCTTCCAGACACCGGAGACTGCGCCACCTGACATCATGTAATGTGAACAGTATTTTCTAAATCTGTACGTTATTAGTTTTAAAATGTGTCGTCCCATGAATACGTTAAGCTACTTTTTTTATTTCTATCTATGGTATACATTGTTTTATTTAGGATTTCCAGAACCTATCTTCCGCCTTCATTATCAGATCAGTTCGATGGTACCATCTTCCATTATTAAACTTAGGTACATTAGTTATCTAAGATTCATACAGTGTTTTTACCTTTACTAATTTCTGATCTGATGTATACTGATTATTAATATTATTTTCATCAGTACCAATAAGTATTTGCTTCATCATAGTCGGTTAAATATTCGAGATATCTTATACCCGTGACATACTTAGTATTAAGGAATTTACAATGCCTATCTGTGGTTTTCTTCACTTCACCAAATGATACTTTCTGAGAGCAAATTATTACATTGTTGATGTAAAAATTGCCTATAATATTTGAGGATTTTTTTTTGCTTTTCATTTCGTTATTTCGTCGGTTCAGTTTTTTGTAAGAAAAGTTTTTTTGCTTTTCTGTTTACTTAATTTCAATAGAATCGGTTCACAACTGAAAATTCTGTGGCAAATTTATCGATAAATCCTTTTTAGGGTTCCGCACCCAAAGGGTAAAAACGGGATCCTATTACTAAGACTCCGTGGTCCGTCTGTCTGTCTGTCTGCCTGTCTGTCCGTCTGTCACCAGGCTGTATCGCATGGACCGTGATAGCTAGACAGTTGAAATTCACAGATGATGTATTTCTGTTGCCGCTATAACAACAAATACTAAAAACAGAATAAAATAAATATTTAAGGGGCGCCCATACAACAAAAGTGATCTTTTTGTCGTTTTTTGTGATAATGGTACGGAACCCTTCGTGCGCGAGTCCTACTCGCACTTGGCCAGTTTTTTACTATCTTTAGGGGTAGATCATATATTTGAAATTTAAATGTAACCAACTTTGAGGAGTATTCTTTCCGCAAATATTTTTTTTTGAAATCGTACCACTCTAAAAAAGGCTATGCCTACACATACGTACATTACATAAAACATATACGTGTCGAATTGAGAACCTCCTTCTTTTTTTCGTCTGTTAAAAATAACCTATATTTAATTTCAACTTTTGAAAGAGAAATAATAATAATAAATCTTTCGAAATAAGCAGCCATGTTTTGGAATAACTAAATTTAGATTGGATTTAGTTTGGTCGCTCGAAGTTTAATAAAGTATTTACATTCTGATCGAACGCCTAGTGTCTTTTAAATCTATGAAAATGCATATAAAGAATTAAACATACTTTTCTGCAAAACTCATGATAACTTCAGCCAGATGGAACAGCTGTCGCTCATAGAAGTAGACGCTGGTGATGACCCACACGCTGGTCCAGGTCGGGTGTAACGTCAGCAGGGCGATGAAGAACGGCTCCGCAATCAAGGGATCTTCTTCAAACAACATAGCACCTTTAGAGAGGAGTCTAGGAGACAAAAATGTACAAGTGTAGAAATTCGCTCCTAAGGGCCTAAGGGAAATCTTTGGCCACTTGTACACGTTTAGAAAATTCATGGGGCCTACGCAAGAATTCTTGTCGTACTTGAGCAATTCTACATGTACACGGCAAGAATTTTGTCAGACCAAGACACGAATCTTGTGTAGCGCAGTCAAGATCTTTTCTTGTTTAGCCCCGTGGCAGTGTACACAGTTCGTGTGTATAAACGACACGAATTCTAGGCCCGGTGACTTTTCTTTGCGTGTTAAAGTGGCCTTAAGTTTCATAAGCACATCAGTTACTGATTATAATAATGTCAATGACTGTCACGTGATTCAGATATGGGGTCGGTGTCCAACGCATTTGGTGCCATTTTGTTCGGGTGTCTACCTTAACGGAAGAAATTATTTAGCATAAAAAGTGCTTACGACAGCGGGTGCCGAGGGTTGAGGAATACAGCCTTGTTGAGGCAGACTTTGGCAGATTCCATGTCGATATCTTTCATGCATGTCGATAGCTCCCGCCAGTAGTTAGCATTGCGTGGCTTTTCCACTATCAACTGGAAATGTTAAACCAATTTGTATAAATCAATCCTAATCAACATATTTAATTGTATATAAGTATTCCATGAATTTTAGTAATCTATGGTAATTTCTCGAAATTTTTTGCTTAGTTTATACAACTTCTGGTCCCACAAAATTCGATAGGACGGGAGCGAAGCTGTGGGAAATCAACTTGTTTCTAATGATGAGGTTACCCGAAAATATATATCCATAGCATGATTGATGTCCTGCATTTGGCGCGCGTGCCTGGCAGCACGTACTTCTGACTCCACCTCGACCGTCAGATGATCAGTTCGTATCAGCGTGTTAGACGCCGACTTCAACAGGCAAGCGTGAGACATCATCACCAGTTCCTATGGAAAATACCAGGTATGTATACATTATTTGTAGAAAAAAAAACATACATAAAATGAGAGAATAGATAGTAATTTTACACCCGTATGTCTTTCGTTTATTGTATATTCATCTGTATTAAAATCTTGGATAACTATTACGGTTAGTATTAAAAAAAAACCTGCAATCCGCCCTTGTATCTAAGGTACTTACGATACGAAAACAGTATTTTATTTAAGAACATGATACATTACTTCAAAAGTTTCGTCAGACTGAAGATACGGTTGTACAACAAAATGGTTGTTGACAAATATCGCAGCGTCTTGCCAGCAAGAAGTGGTCAGTTCCACTCGAGTCCTGGTCTCACTCAGCTGACGATTGAATGTGCAGAATTCTGTGGCGCCTGCAAAGTTATACAGTAAATTTGATTTGTTATCCCTGATAATGTGATTGCACACAATAAAGTTATTTTGGGGGAAAGAACCAAGGAACAAATTAATACATATTCCAATGAAAGCCATAAGTGATTAAAATTGGTTGATTTTCCTGTAGAAATAACTGGTTGCGGTGATATTTTTTGTGGTGAATCCACCCATAGGATTATTATTGATAAGCTGTATTTGGATATTGTTTGTGCTCTCAGTGAGTCGTCAATTTGTAGTGCGGCAAATAAGTTTGTTAGTCGTAGGAAAAATGCTCAAATCACAGGCTGGAATAAACATGTCAGCTGCGCTCACATGCTGGCGAGGCAGAACTTCCAAGTATGGTTATCGTGTGGAAAACCATCAACTGGCCCAGTGTATAATGACATGCGGGAAAGTAGGGCATTTTCCAAATCGCGACTTAAATGGCGTCAGACCCACGAGGAACAGATAAAGATGGACATAATTGGCCTCTAAGCATTCAAAGCGTAAATTTTGGTTTCTGGCAGAGCACTAATAAATTGATTCATTGCAATTGCATTCGGACTGGCCTGCCTGTTAGTGTGAATGGTGTAAGTGATGCGAAGAATATTGCGAATCTTTTTAGAAATCAGTTTGTTTTAAAGTCACCGCTAGGGAGCTCTTGTGAGATGCTGGATGCTGAGCCCCTTTATGGCCCACACACGTTTCAGTGCCAAAGATAATAATAAAGTTTATTATCAATAATCCAGGTTGCCTGGAAGAGATCGCGGAATGCGATAAGGCCGCCCATTGTATATTATAGTATTAAGTTTCTTTTTTTCTTGTTTATTAAGGTGTACAATAAAGTGTATATAAATAAATAAATTTATTCATAAACTTAGGACTAGATACATTAACACGGTTAAGTGAGACAAGCATTAAAGTACTGTCCTTCTAGATAGGAGATGAAATCACCTGTGTTTAGAAGAAACAGATTGCGATCCCCTGTCGATAAAATAAGGTTTGACTTAAATCATGAACATGCTACTATTAAAATCAATCAGCAAAATAAAAAGCAATATAATTGTAATTAAATTAAAAGTTTAGGTACTTAATCGAATGTCAGTTATAAATTAATAATTAATAAAATAAATTACAATAATCAAACAACAAAAAATATTTTTTTTTATAAAAATTATGTTCAGAGTGATTGTGAGTATTGTATTTGTATTAGTATAGTGTGTGTATGTTTTCTATGTTGTGTGTGGTGCATGTTTGTGTTAGCTTGATCACTTCTTTAAGAGTTCTTCTGTTTCAATGTAATTAAGGTTCAGTAAATAGGAACGGACAGTCTTTTTGCAGATACTATATCTCAATCCGTAAATCGGAACTTTTGCATTCATCTTATTATACAATGATGGGCCAAGATAGAGAGCGAACTTTTTAAAAAAGGCTGTGCGTGGTGGTGGGATTGTACAGATGAGGTCTTTTCGGCGTTTAAAGAGTTTCTTAAAAGGTGTACTCTTGTGTTGTAGTAGGACTATTTGTATAATAAATGTCTTACATTGAGTAGATTGCATGATTTATAGAGTTCGGTCGTTGGGAAGAAAATTGGTCTGAACGTAGCCACTTTTAGAATAGCTCTGTGTGCTATCTCCAGAGGTTTGAGTATAGTCTTTGCAGCACCACCCCAGCAAGAAATACAGTAAATAAGGATTGACTGGCAAAGAGCAAAGTAAACGTTTCGGATAATTGAAGGGTTGGCTACATGACGCAGAGTTTTAAAAATATAAATAAGCTTGCGTATGCGATCAGTAAGGGCATTAATGTGTGACCCGAAATTAAGATTTTTGTCCAGAACTACTCCAAGATTTTTAACTTGTTCCACTGAGGTTATGGTAGGACATTGACAATTAATTTGAGATTGTGTGAAACAAGAATGGGCTTTTATATAGATTGGCGCTTTCGGTTAGTAGTAAGTATTATTGATAGAAAAAGTAATAAAGTTAGTTTTATTGGCATTGAGAGTTAAAGAGTGAGATGAAAGCCATTTAAGGGCAGAATTAAAGCCGTCTTGTGCAGTTACTTGGAGGTCCGACCAAGAGTTTGCGGTAAAAGTAATGGCAGTATCATCTGCAAATGAAACTATTGACGCTTTTGTAATTTGAAGATTGCAGAGGTCGTTAATAAAAACAAGAAAGAGGGTGGGTCCCAAAATGCTTCCCTGAGGCACGCCGTATTGAATGGGTAGCTCGATACTTTTGTGATTGTCTAAAGTAACAAATTGTGAGCGGTTGGTAAGATAGCTCTCGAACAGATCCAATGGGACTCCCCTGACACCCAAACCTTGAAGCTTGAGTAGAAGAGTGGAGATGGGAACGGTGTCAAACGCTTTCGCAAGATCCAGAAAGACGGTAAGAACTCTTTTGTTAGCATTCAAGTTTTCCACTATGTTATTGAATAACAAGTGGACAGCATCACAGGTGGATTTATTCCTGCGGAAGCCAAATTGTTGCGGTGATAAGAGTTTGAAGTGCTCGAGGTAGTAAACTAGCCGCTTGTTTATGAGGCGTTCAAGCACCTTAGAGAAGGCACTAAGAACAGCAATCGGGCGGTAGTTGTTTGGCAAGCTCCCGTCACCACCCTTGAAGATAGGATGAATAATTGCCTTTTTAAAAGAAGTAGGGAAGGTTGCAGATTCAAAGCAGTGGTTAAAGATGTGGCATAGTATGGGTGCAAGGGTCCGAGCATATCTTTTTAAGAATGTTTGAGGTATGCCATCCCATCCAGCGGCAGCATTGACCTTTAGCTGGTTAATGGTACTTATAATTTCATCCGGATCTGTTTGTTCTAAGACAAAAGATTTACTGGATGTTGAGGTTTGTGTGGTAGGTGGAAGGTTTTGGACACTCCGAACATCCTCTGCGAGTTTTTTCCCAATACTGACGAAGAATTCGTTCACGGCATTGCAAGACTGAACGGGCGAGGAAGAGTGAGTTATAAGTTGGTGGGAAGGGATTTTCTTTTTTTTTGTATTTGTAATTGTTCTTATAGTGTCCCATAGTTTTTTTGGATTTTGAGATGCCTTATTTAATTGTTCAGAATCGTATTTTCTCTTTATTTTTTTCAAAAGGTTTGAACAAAAATTTCTGTATCGCTTATATGTGATTTTTATAGATTGATTGTCTGGAGACTGTTTGACTTTTTTGTGTAGGGAGTCTCGGTTCCGAATACACCGCAGCAAGCCTGGCGTAATCCATGGTTTCAGAGTTATTTTACTAGCGGGGACTTTGACAATTGTCGTGCATTCTTTTATGGCATTTTTCATCATTCGTGTAAGTCTGTCGGTAGCATCATTAGGGTCAGAGATAAGGAAAAGGGGGGTAAAGACTATGTTTTTCATGGAGATGTCAAGTTCCTCGTAGTTTACCATAGAGAGATGCTGGACGCTGAGCCCCTTTATGGCCCACACACGTTTCAGTGCCAAAGATGTGGCCAGGGTCATCAGGTCTACGTGTAAAGGTAAGTCCCCTGGACATGACGGGCTCAGTATCGAGAATTTACAATACGCCAGTCCTCACTTACCGAGGGTTTTGGCACTGCTGTACAATTGATGTATTGGTCATTCATACTTGCCCTCCGACCTAATGAGGACAATCGTGGCTCCCATTGTTAAAAGTAAAACAGGTGATCTTTCGGATAAGGGAAACTATAGACCTATTTCTCTAGAAACCATAGTCGCTAAGGTGGTTGATGGAGTGCATGAAACATAGCTAAACAAACATCTTGTGCTGCACTACAATCAGTTCGGGTTTCGGCCAGGATTTTCTACAGAGAGTGCAGTTCTGTGTCTCAAGCAGGCCGTCGGGTACTACACAAAAAGAGGAACACCTGTGAAAGTTACGCAACTGAACATGGGTTATTTTATAACGGTCAGAAAAGTCAGTACATTGTTTTTGAGGCGGGGACCAGGTACCTTCCTGATGTGCCTCCTATACGGCTAAACGGTGTTACTCTTGGGCGAGTGGAACAATTTAAGTACCTAGGTCACTTGGTCACCACTGACCTCAAGGACAATGCTGACATTGAAAGGGAACGGAGGGCTCTCTCCGTGCGTGCGAATATGATAGCTCGCAGGTTTGCACGTTGTACTGCAGAAGTAAAGGTGACGCTCTTTAGAGCATTCTGTACCACCTTCTACACTTGCAGCCTGTTGGAGACGTATTCGCGGGCGTCGTATGGAGCCCTTCGTGTCCAGTACAATAACGCGTTCAGAAAACTGATGGGGTTGCCTTGTCATAAGGGATGTTTGCGGCGGCGGCGGCGCGTTTGGATTGTTTTTTCGCGAAAATGCGCAAGCGCGCAACATCAATGGTGGCCCTAGTTATGGATAGCCCTAACAGGGTTCTGAATATGATTGCTGACTGAGTGGACTGTCCATATGTAGTTCACTGCTGTCAGTTACATGTGTCACCGTATCGTGTTGTTTACTAACCCTTAGGGCCGATTTCACCAATGTTCACTAATCGCGATCATGTCAACTAAACTCAGTTTATGCAAATACAGCGTTCTGATTGGTAGTTTCTTAGCAGTCTCAACCAATCAGAACGCTGTATTTGCATAAACTGAGCTTAGTTAAATTAATCGCAATTAGTGAACATTAGTGAAATCGGCCCTTAGTTTAATGCAAATTGTTACTAACCCTATATGAGTCTTCGATCGAAATAAAGTTTTTGAATTTGAATTTAAATTTGAAAAGACTGGAAATACAGACTTGTTGCCCAAGAAAGGCGAGTATCTACATCATGGTGTCCAAAATCTTCAAGTAGTGTGCTTAAGGGTGGACTCAGATCGCCCTTAAGAAGTCAGCCTGGCAGGTTAATTATTTTCATCACAGCTCCCAAACATCCCAAGAAGGTGAACAGAATTGCGTTCCTTTGTGCAACTCCAGCATCTTCAAGGGCCACGTAGCACTGAGTTATGATAAGTAAGTATGGTCCTCTTAAAATCTTTCCGAAATATCAACTTGCAGCCATTGAAGTATTATCTTTGAATAGTATTCGTAGTTACCATAATATGGTACTTTTCGCAAAGAGTTCGCAGCATTCCAAACCGTCTTCTGCCATTCGTGCTCTAGTTGTCCACGACCAGTGCATATTCGCTTTCTGGGGGCTTCAAGTTCCATTTTCGTAAGCATTGCAGTAATATCTTCTCTGTAATGAAAAGCTTGATTCTAAATAATATATTGCTTTCTTTCTACTTTTACTTACCTAAGTACTATTTTCATACAAAACATCAAGATGATTTATTTCAGCCATTACAATTTAAAAACATTAAAGCTTCCTGTTGTACTTAAACTTACTGCAGAATGTCTGGGGGCTTAATTACAGGCTTCAGGCATCGTCCGAGTTGAATTTCGACCACAACAAAAGCATCTTTATCATCAGCACCAGTAACTCCAGGTAGACCTTTTGTCGAAGTGCTCGCCGAAGTTCCGGAAGTGTCTCGCAGTCTGAAATATTTTACTTTTATGTGTGAGTTTATAAGAATCGTCTGTTCGCTGCAGTATAATTTCTAGAAACTTATGAAATCCGTACATGGTGGATATCCCACCCATACGCACCAAACGTTTTGGGCATACTTTTATTATGCGTACAGCTTATGGGTGGAATTCCCTGCCGGAGTCAGTATTCCCTGATAGCTGCAACCTGGAAGTCTTTAATTCAAGAGTGAAGAGGTTTCTTCTAGGCAAGCATGCTACATCGTCGGCCACATCATCGCTTACCATCAGGTGTGATAGTGGTAAAGCGCGAGTCAGCCAGCAAAAAAAAAACTATCGAAATTATTCCGATTGACGTAGCATTGGCTCTCTCTGATTAGTATAGCATAGAATAATCACCCTAAAATGCTCCAACTGCTGGGACTGACCGTAAACCACCAAGGGATGCCAGTACGGGTTGGTGAATGTCACAGGTCTTCGAATTTCTTGGTACTAGGACGATTTTTGCCATCACCATTTTGAGAGCAGTGGTGATGAAAGAATTTACACAGAGTAAAGCACCTGCTTGGGTTCGAACCCACGAACTTGTAAGTTGCGGCCGTTACCACTGGGCCACTGCTCTCTCTGATTAGAGATCATAAATTTTATTAACGAAAAATAAAGCAGGAATAGCATTCCATTAATTTATTCGGCTGCTTTTAAACATTTTACTTAAGGCCGTGTTAATAAACGACGCCGACCAAGTGGTACCTTGTTCTAAGGGGTTCCTTCTATCTGGCAGAATCTTTATGCTCCGAAATTTATTTGGCATAACACACTTGGCAGAATATTTTTAAGTCATAATTTTTTTTTTATAATAATTATTATTTGACCGAATGTTTATAATTTGTCCGAAATTACAATGGCATACTTTTAAGACGGCAGAATTTTATTTATTTATCGATACGAAATTTATGCTTAAAGATGATTCTGACTTACAAAATTATGAGTTTTGAATGTATGATGAAATGAGTGTTTGCCAAACGATTTTCTGCGAAATTAAGTTTATGGTATCCGTTATTATGCAAAATCATTTTATGACATAAAAAGTTCTGCTATAAAAGATAGACCCTGTTCTAATTGTATAAGAGATATCAAATTTAATTTTCAAACTTTGATTTCGTTTGCAGTAGTAGTAGTAATCAAACCTGGCAAGTTATATTTGACCCACTTCTCAGTGTTGGATTAAGCTGAAACTTTGCACACACATTTGTTACTCGTGACAATGCAATTTTTATACAAAATCTTGTTTTAAAAAAAAATATCTTTTTTGAAACATTTAAGCTTGTTTACCTGCTGGTTTTGCTACCTTTGCCATGCGCACTGAAGATCGGGGACCCCGGCTTATCATAGGTATTATAATGAGAGTCGTTGGGAGTGAGTAGCAAGTGACAGTCGCACTCCCGCATCATCGCTCCTGCATTTATCCATTTCAAGGGCACGGCGAGGCGGATGATTTGCTCTGAATATTTTAAATCTTTATTAATTAATATTATAAAAAGAAAGCCTCCGAACCACAGATAATATAATACTAGCATACAGATGCCTCATTCCTGCCGAGTAATTATCGTTTTTCATCTGATTATACCGATATTTTTTTGTAAATCGATCGCGTTCGGTTCCGTTCCACGGCGATAGATAGATCACCATATAAATCCGTACGTTGGCACGGTTTTTTTTGTATGGGATGAGACACCACTGCCCGAACTTTTTAAGTTTTCTTAATCTCTGGAACCACGATGGATGTTTTTTTTTCAAATAGTTGTATATTTGAAAAAAAAACACCTTATGAAAGTCGATAAAAAAAGCATTTTTACAAAAAAATACTACCGACTTCCAAATAAGAAAATTAGTGAAATAAAAAAAAAGGGAAAAATAACTTTATTTTTGGAAGTCGGTGTCTTTGGTAGGTACCAAATTTTTAAGTTATGGACACCGACTTCCAAAAATAAAGTTATTTTTCACTTTGTAGTTTTCTTATTTGGAAGTCGGTAGTATTTTTTTGTAAAAATGCTTTTTATTTTTCACTTTTTAGTTGTACCTACCTAATAGGGAAGTAGTTAAGTAAGTACCTATAACGACAGAATATATTACCCGAATAACATGAAAAATGAATATAAACGGTGAAATGAGAGATCTGCATACCCCTTTCGAGCATACTGGCGTGATGTTATGTTATGAAATGGTATAAACAATAAACAGACATGCGATTGCAGCAATCCTGAGAGATTTGCCGTTATTTATTGAAGAGTTCTGTTGTATATCTCCGAAGTTCTTTATCAGATCTTCACCAAATTAAAATGAGACCAATTTCGAAATATAATCTTTCAAACAAAAAAACAATTTTCAAAATCGGCCCACAATTGACGGAGATATCGGTGAACATACATAAAAAAAAACATACATAATGTCGAACATGGAACCTCCTCCTTTTTTGGTAGTCGGTTAAAAATTCAAATGGTTAAAGGCTATAAATTATTATGACGGGCGTGTCACTAGTACATTAATTTATTTAACTACAATTGATGTACAGTCGGTAATAGCTGTTACCTGACCTATCCTAAAAATGAACGAATTTGAACCCTCTGCCTGTTACATTGGGGATAATTTTATTTGTATGAGTTTATCAGACTAGCGCTACTTGATGAACAAATACAATAATAATACTACAAATTTGATCTTTAAAATCCTAGAATACGTTATTATTCTAAGTTTAAAACGTTAGCTTTAGAATATTTATAACCATTTGTTCTGCTATTTTGATTTTTATGCTGTAAGACGGTTTATCAGAGTATTGTAGAGTAGAGTGTTAGTGTCATTGCTACTAATAGCTTATTTGAATTATTGTATTCAAGTAGATCTGGTCTCGTGGATCGTGTATAAAGCTGAGACGAACAAGATGCGAGTTGAAAGCCAGTGTCGAGGATATATTGTTTTGCTTTCAATTTAGAATCTATTCAATAAATATCTCTTGTATTATTGTAAATAACTATAGACGGACACATACTTCAAATATAAAATTTCTAAATTCGTAATATTTTCGCCTTACTTGTAATATCCCATATATTACAATATATAGTCAAATATTACCAAAGTTAAGGCACGGGTTCCCAGCGCTAACAAAGAAAATTTGCTTTAAAAAAATGTCACTAGATGACGCGATATGCATCGATTCGTTATTGAATAGTGAGTAAAATTAACATTTCCTAGAATTGATCATAAAATCAACTGTCTGTTATGATTATTTGAACGAATCATTTAAAATTAATTCCAATAGATGGCGCGGTTTAAAATTTCTGAGGCATACCACCCGATTTTTTAAATTTGTGTTGTATCACATTTTGGTACAATGAAACTGTAAAAACGTGCAATAAATACTATAAAACAAATCGTCACTGTATTTCAAGCAAAAAATAGTCACGAACCGAGACAACCCTTTTAATTGCAAGTCGCTGCTAACACCACTTACAGCCGTGGAACGGAACCGAACGCAATCGAAGTACTTAAAAAAATAATCACTCTGGCTGGCCGGAGGCCTAGAGAATGAGAGATCAGAGAGATTGCTACCAGACTTAATAATAATATATCAGTAAGTATATTTTTCTGATTTTATACTTATAGGTACCTAGCTATTCCTGATGCCGTGACGTAAGCAAACATATTTTTATATACTAAACATAAAGTAACACCTGTTTCATTTCTTTGTTTTAGAGTAAAACAGTCAGATTGTTTTCTGACGTGTAGAACCAGCGATTGAATAACTCTGTGTTACTGGGGCCGGATAATGGATATCTTCCATGGGACCTGGTGAATATATAGAAGTTGGTGGCCGATATAATATTCACAAGTCAATTTAAAAATATTACGTGCCGCTTGCAAAAAATTATAGAAAGAGATGGTGCTCCACTTCGCTATTAAGATAGCATAACTTCCCACAGTCAACAATATCTATATATATAAAAGAAAGTCGTGTTAGTTACACTATTTATAACTCAAGAACGGCTGAACCGATTTGGCTGAAAATTGGTAGGGAGGTAGCTAAGAACCAGGGGAAGGACATAGGATACTTTTATCCCGGTTAGGGTAGGGTAAGTAGGGTAGGGTAGGTATGTAGGTAGGGTAGGGTAGGTAGTGTAGGGTAGTTAGTATAGGGTAGGTAGGGTAGGTAGTGTAGGGTTGTTAGGGTAGGGTAGGTAGGGTAGATGAATGTTTGGTGTTTTTATGGCAAAACAAAGTTTGCCGGGTCAGCTAGTTTAATTATAAAAATGGGTATTTATAAAAGCATAATGATTTTTACACATAATGTTCATCATCATCGAGCCCTTATCCCATGTTACTTGGGGTCGGCACAACACGTTTGCTTCTTCCATACCGTCCTATCCCCCGTCATGTTATTACTGACTCCCTTTTCTTTCATATCACTCCTCACACAGTCCATCCATCTTTTCTTTGGCCTTCCTCTCCCTCTCCATCCATCCACATTTATATTCATAACTCTTTTAGTAATATGCGTTTCATCCCTCCTCATCACATAACCATACCAGGACAAACGGTTTCCTTTCAACTTTTCTGCCACTGGCGCCACTTTCAAACTGCCTCTAATATACTCATTTCTCACTTTATTCAATCTCGGCACGCCGCACATCCATCTCAACATTCTCATCTCTGCTACATGCAATCTCCTTTCATCCATCTTTTTCACAGCCCAATATTCCGATCCATACAGTATGACAGGTCTAATCACGGACTTGTAGATTTTCCCCTTTAACTTTTTTTTTTAATTTTTTAATTAAATATACTGTCATAATGTTCTTTGGAATAAAACAAACATGTTTGCGGCTCTTATGGTGGCCCAAAGGCCACCCCCGCCGCACTTTAACCTTATTCAATTGAATCCTTATATCAAATATATTTTTTAAATATTATCGAAATATAAATTTTATAGAATTTCGAAATATCGAAATTAAGACACTTTACGCCTTTTGCCGTAGGTGACCAGCAAGCCGATGCTGCGGAGGTGAGCGCACGAACGAACCAAAAATCAAAAAAATAAAAATCTTTTAGTCTAACAAGGAAGCAAATAACGGAAGTCAATAGGGTAAACATAACTACTTAATCGGAGGAGTCACATCGGTAGTGAAGTTATGTATGGTGTACTTCAGGGAAGTGTTTTGGGACCACCCCTATTTACATTATATATTAAAGACTTGCCGAAGTCCACAGTGCAGCCGATGAGCCTCTTTGCCGATGATAGTGTAGTTACAATTGAGTGTAAAAATAGAATTACATTTAAATATGACATTAATAATTCACTGACTGCTATAATAGAATGGCTAAATAATAATAACTTAAAAATAAATTTGACTAAGACTAAAATCATGCACTTTAGTCAACGTTCCTTGACATTTTTAAATAAACTTGACATACGTTACAATAATGATATCATTGACGAAGTTGATACAATAAAATTTTTAGGACTTAACATTGACAAAAAGTTAAATTGGAAGGCACATGTCGAGACTGTCAGTAGAAAAATAAGTACCTCAGCATATGCTCTATATACACTTGCCGCAGTAGTTAGTGTCGATGCTTTGCTCACCGCATACTACGGCCTAGTGGAGTCCATCTTAAGGTACGGCATCATCTTTTAGGGTAACTCGACTGATAGGGAACTAGTTTTCAAAGCTCAAAAGCGGTGCATTCGGTCGATGTTTAAACTTGAAACCACTACGAGCTGCAAGCTTTATTTTCTAAAACACAAAATTTTGACATTGCCTTGCCTATATATATTAGAAAATGCCATGTTCTTAAGAACTAATCCTCATTTATTTTCTCGCATGGCAGATCGATTTCCTCGTAACAGACGGGACAATACTCAAATTTGTCAAAATCAACACAAAACGGCACTGATGCGTAAAAGTGTCTTTTGCATGGCTCCAGAAATTTACAACAAATTTCCAAAAAGCTGGAAGCAGTTAAATTATTTAGCATTTAAAAAGAAAGTTAAGAATTTCCTAGCAGATACAGCTTATTATAACCTGAATGAGTTTTTAAATGAAAAATTTTAATCTATTTACTTTTATTATTTTATTATTCTTGACATTTTTAATAATTTACTGCTATATTGATAATTCTGATTTGATTTATTATTTTATTATGTTGACATTTTAATGATTTTAATATTTTTAATATGTTTTTTATATTCTTAATTTTTTTGTTCTGACTTTCTAGAAGGATAATTTCGAATTGTATTCTTATTATCATTTATATGACATCTTTAATTCATTTGACTAAACGTGACAAACTAGAACTGTAATTTGATTTAAAATTTTGACATTTTTATAATTTTATTGACATTCTAGAATGATAAGATAACATTTACACATTATTTAATCATTGATTGACATGAAATTTTGGAATTATTATTTGAATTTCATTATTTTGTTTTGCATTTTATTATTTTGATTTAAATTGTATTATTTTGGTTTATATTCTATTATTAATATTTGCATGCCATTATAAACTAAGGCAAACATGACGCTCTGTATTTTACTTCTTTTTTAACATCTCTTACATAATGACAAATTGTTGTGTGTATTGTACTCATGTTTGAGCAAATAAAGAATGATTATGATTATTATTATGATTAACATTTTGAGGTGCCGCCAAACAAACTATCAACCTAGATACAATCACTCTGCGATTTAGATAATTAATTTGCATGTTTGTTTGTTTGGCGCCAACACAAAATGCTTGACTAAGAGGTTTTTAACGTAAATATAATGAAACCAAGAGTGTGTGTCAAACAACGTTTACGTTGTCATTTTGAACTTAGGTGACTATTGACATTTTTAATCATTCAATATTTAAATCACTCGGCATTTCAATCTTAGACATTTGAAGTTTAGGTATAACAATTTTTGATATTTCGGTACAATCGACATTTAAGATTGTGATGTTTTGAACATTGATATTTTTGCCGTAGGTATTTAAATTTTCGATGTTTAAATTTGTACACAAAAATTATAAACGCCGAATTATGCCAAACATTCCCTTTTATAGGCACTATTGAAACGAAGAAACTGCTTTTTTTATCACTATAACAAGATAAATAAAAAAATCAAGCTTACCGTAAGTAGTTTAGTATTCTAACTTCTTTTATATATTTTAGCTTTAAAGATATGAAAATTAATTAGATTTGTAAGTAAGTGATTATTTAATGCTTAAATAGAATAAAATCGTTATCATAATCATTATTATTTTTCATTGCTGTTGTTATTTGTATTTAAATATTTAATTTATATTAACTATTTTTATTTAATATCATAAATAACATTTTTCATTCAAAAAACATAATTGAATATTGTAAACATAAAGCAACAAGAAGTGGAAGGTTAGTTGTGAACTCGCAACCATGTTGACATAAGTTCACTGATGAAACCACCAAATCGACTTAACAAATTTTGTTGAAATTAACATGTCCATCATGGTGACAAAACAGTATTCAAACGCTTACCTAACCTATCGTTACATGTTAAATGTCAAATTGGCATAACTGTATTCTATAATATTTGCCTACCTTGAACAACTCGTTCTAGTTCGATAAGTTCATTCGTATCGAATAACATTTATGCTAATCAATTATTGCAGAATTAATGTGACAAATTGTCAAGCACGCGTTATCTGCTGGGATTGGCTGAAGGTTCATAATCGTCTAACTTTAAGTGGATCAGCTACCGGCAGGGTGGGTCAGGTAATAGCTGCTACCGACTGTTCACACAAAAAAATACAAGGACAAGAAGAAGGAACAGAAAAATAGGTACAAAGGTGATGCTAATTTCTAGTGAAGTCTCTTCCAGCATACCTGCGAATTGAAAGATGAAAAAGATGAGAAAGATGATGTGTGTAGAGGGAAAAAATAAACAAATAAAACAATTCACAGCAAAGTAATATACAATGTTATAAATTAAATATACTGTCATAATAAATACGTATAATAAGTATTAAAATAAATATCAACACAATGAATTAAAAAAAAAAACTTATACAAATAAAAAGGTGATAATACATATTATATATAACTATGACGGAATGGAACGGTAGTGTTCTTTAATTCTTCTTTTAAAAACTGCGAAAGTTGGGCATTCCCTAATGTCAGGCGGTAGCGAGTTCCAAAATCGCACCGCGTGCGCAGTAAAGGAGTAGGAGTAGAAATTGGTTGTGTGAGAAGGGGTATCAAGGAGGTTTTTAAGGTGCAACCTGCAAGGTGCATCCGAAGGAAGGGTATAGGAGAAACGTTCACAGAGGTAGGATGGCGGTTTATGGTAATGAAGGCTGTTAAATAGCAAACACAAAATCCGAGAGTTCCTGTGAAATCGAACTGAGAGTCACTTGAGTATCTTGCGAAAGCCAGAAACATGGTCTTTTAGAACCGCGTTGCAGATTTTTTTTATTAAAATTGAGCTATTGTAGCTGCTGAAGGTAAGTATTATTTATATGGCACTTATTAGGGTTCCGTACCTAAAGGGTAAAAACGGGACCCATCTCATGAACCGCCATCGGGAACAAACTAGCTTCATACCCTGCTGGTAGCAAAGCGTTTTGGTCCGTGGCTAAGTCGGTTGAATCAAACTTCTGTCGCCCCTCACTACCACCACTACTGAGACCCGACGGGACATTGGCCCACTCTGCCGAGTACAAGGCAAACTTGTTTGCCTTCCTTTTTGCGGAATATTCACGTCTGAACTCTGATGGCGCGCGGCCCCCTCCGTCTCCTATTGGATGTGGGACGACTATGTCGGATATTCGCATCCATCAAAAATATATCCATCTTTAGGGTGTTGCGTTACCTTGACATGAACAAAGCTAGTGGCCTCGACGGGATACCGGAAATTGTACTAAAAACTTGTGCGCCTGAGTTGTCTCCGATCCTGACACGCCTATATCGCCTTTATTTATTATCGCCGAAGGCTTTTCTTTTATTTTTTTTTGTACCACTTAGGTGGCAGACAAGCACACGGCCCATCGGATGGGAAATGGTTACCGTGGCCTATGGACGTGTGCAACACCAGGGGCGTTAAACTCGTGCTGCCGACCCTGGAGAAACCATCTAATGCCCTTTTTGACGAACCCCATATTGTAGGCGCTTGGAAAAACCGCTGCAGGGAGTTCATTCCACAGCTTGAGTGTGCGTGGGATGAAGTTTCTTTCATACCGCACAGTGCGCACCGTCTCAGGTCGCAATGTGTGAGGATGAACTCCCTGCCTGTGGCGAGCAGTGCGATGATAGAATGTAGCTGTGGGCATCATGTCAAACAATTCATCTGAGCACAAACCATTGTACAGGCGGTAGAAGACACACAGCGAGGCAAAGTCCCTCCTTAGGCTGAGAGGTTCCACATCACCCTCGAGTATGGGATTGTCAACCAGCCTCAACGCCCGTCTTTGCACCGAGTCGAAGGGGTCAAGCTGGTATGCAGGCGCTCCAGCAAAAAGGTGGCAGCAGTACTCCATGTGGGGCCGGACCTGTGCCTTGTAAAGAAGGAGTCGCTGCCCCGCAGTAAAGTACCGCTTCGGTTGATGAGCACTCCAAGTTTCCTTGATGCCAACTTAACCTTGTCCTCCAAATGACTGCGGTACTGGACGTCACTAGAGATATCGACACCAAGGATCCCGATACTCGAGGAAATGGTAAGCGGTGTGCCCAGGAATTGCGGTGCTACAATAAATGTTTTTTTTTAGCGGTGAATACACATACTTGTGTCTTAGTGGGGTTGAATTGGACTAGGTTTAGTCGTCCCCAATCGGATACTCCAGAGAAAGTAGTCTCGATTTCGGACACAAGTTGTTCGCGACTCTCCTCCACCTCGGACTGAGGGATATTTGCACGGCCCGTATAATACGTGTCCCCGGTACTGTCGTCCGCATAACCATGAATGGAGCCATCAGACAACATGTCATTGATATGCATCAGAAACAGGATCGGAGACAACACGGAGCCTTGTGGGACACCAGCGTTTATGTCCATGCGGTCCGAGCAGCTGCCGTCGACGACGGCTTGGATACTTCTGTTGGACAAAAAGCTGGCGATCCATTTGCATAATCCCTCGGGGGGGCCATAGGATGGCATCGAAGGCCTTCGCTATATCGAGGCTGACCACTAGTGCCTCACCCCGGCTCTCGATGGCTTGTGCCCACCGGTTTGTGAGATACACAAGAAGGTCACCGGTAGAGCGACGGTGGCGAAAGCCGTACTGTCGGTCGCTCAGTAGGTCATTACCCTCAAGGTATCTCAGGAGCTGTGAATTTATAACACGTTCCATCACCTTCAACAGAAGGGAGTTGATAGCGATAGGCCTGTAATTGGACGAATCTGTCCTGTCACCTTTCTTAGGCATAGGATGTACAAAGGCAGTCTTCCAAGAGCCCGGGACTTGTCTCGCAGAGTAAAATAGTGCGAAAACGCGTGTAAGTACAGGGCACAGCTCGGGGGCACAGTGCTTAAGCACTATCGCCGGTATACCATCTGGCCCACTCGACTTCCGAACATCTAGGGACTCAAGTTCCCGCCGGACCACCTGTTGCGTGATCTATACTTCGTTCATAGAAGCACCACAACTGGGGATAATAGGTGGCTCGGCATTCCCGTCGTTCATAGTGGAGTTAGACGCAAAGAGCTTACCCAAGAGATCGACTTTCTCCTTAGCGCCATGGGCCAGACTACCATAGGATTTTTGCAGTGGCGGGAGGCAAGACCGACAGAAGTTTTCCTCGGCAGCTTTGGCGAGCGACCAAAATGCACGACTGCCAGATGGGTAGCGCGTAAGCCACTCGCCAATTCTGCCGATAAACTCAAACTTAGCCCTGGCCGTTGCTTTTTTACTAGATCTTGAGGCAGCATTCAACCTCCGCTTCACTTCAGCGATGTTTGGATCTTTATTGCCAAGAGCCGTGGTCCAAGCCCTGTATGCAGATTGCTTGCGGTCTCTAGCTTCTCTGCAGGGCCTATTAAACCACGGGCGTTTGCTAGCTCCCATCGCGATCCAGCGGTTGGGAATATAGCATTCCATATCCGCTAGGGTCGCTTCAGCTACTGCTGTTGCACAGGAGCTTGGATCATCTAAAGTGAAGCAAAGCTGCCTCCACGGGTACGACGCGAAGAATTCTCGCAGTCCGTCCCAGTCTGCTGACTTATAGTGCCAAACATGCCATTGAGGTGGCCGCGGTGGTTCAGGCCGCGAGAGAGTCACTTGCGCCCGAACGAGGCTGTGGTCCGAAGTACCGAGTGGTGCTTCCACAGTTACGGAGTATTCGTCCGGGCGTGTAGTCAGCAGAAGGTCCAGTATAGAGCTTCTGTGTGTCTCTATTTCTGGTGTTCTAGTGATAGAATGCACCAGTTGAGAGAACCCGTAGGCCAGCGCAAAGTCGTAAACAGCCCTTCCCGCAAAATCAGTTCTAGGAGACCCCAGCCACTCCACGTGGTGAGCGTTGAAGTCCCCCAAGAATACTAAATCCGCGGTGGGGTACTGCTCAATTACCTTGTCCGCCGACCGCTGCAGATGCTCAAACAGTTGAGCCGTGCCCATGTCACCGCTATGAGATCTGTAGAAGCACGCATAGATACGGGTGTGGCCACCGTGATCCATACGTACCCATAGAGTTGACAGGCCTGTCTTTAAGACCATGAAGACGGCGGCAGCAAACATCATCCCGGACGTACAAGCATACCCCGGCGCGACTCAGGAAGTTGTGCTCGAGTTTGTATCCGGGGTACATTAGGTAGGCTGTATCTGCCGGGCATGATATCTGCGTCTCCGTAAAAAAAAACAAGGTAGGCTGCGCGGTCTCATGGTGATGTTGCAGAAATCCACATGTATTGTGGATGATGGTGACGCTGTGGTATCGTTCTTCTTGTTTTTTGTAGTTCTCATGATCAATTGGGGGGTGGGGGGGAAGGTAAGGAAAGTTTCGGTGCCGCCAGTGCAGAAGACAAAGTAAGGCTTCGTTCCACCACAGACAAGGGTTGTGTGACTGGCTGGCGCGGCGGGTGGAAGGGCCCCCGGTCCCCTCCCAGATACTGTAGCCGAGTCCACTCCGGTCTCCTCCTCCGGCACGACTACAGCACCGGGAACTTTACACAGGCTGCTGGTTCAGCCTCCTGGGGCGGAGATTAAGTAATCCCCAGGTTCGGGAACCGTACAGCCTGCGGGCGTCCAGTGAAAAACCGTTTCACCGGGTGTCCCTGACCGCCGCGCCAACATTTCACGCTCCCACGTCCCGCTCCCAGTCGGTGGTGTCAATTAAAGCCTTCGGTCTTACCACTGACAGCACAAAACCTCTCCAGTGAGCTCTGGCTACCCTACTTACCGCCGGGAACACAACACAAGGTTATTATAGCCGCGGTATTCTGTAGGGCGGAAGTACTTCCCCAGATGGACTGCTCAATTTGGGACGGGAGATACCGTCGTATCCTACATCCTGGCAGGCTTGGTAGGAAGCTAACGTTCAGCCCGTGCCCAATAAGAGTAGTCGGGCTGACCCGGCCAACTACAGACCCATCTCGGTAACGTCCATCCTCTGTAAGAGTATGGAACGTGTACTGAACAAGAAGCTCCTGGCATACCTAGAAGACAACGACATCCTCAGTGACCGCCAATACGGCTTCCGCCGAAATCGGTCAACTGGGGATCTTCTAGCGTATGCCATTCACGTCTGGGGTGAGGCCATTGAGAGGCATGGGGAAGCGCTTGCTGTCTCCCTTGACATCTCGAAGGCTTTCGACAGGATCTGGCATGAGAGCCTTATTGGTAAGCTTCCTTCCTTCGGTCTGCCTAGGGGTCTGTGTGACTGGATTGCTGACTTCCTGAGGGATCGGTCCATCCGAGTGGTTATCGATGGCTGCTCGTCCGGTCAGTTAGGTATTAACGCCGGAGTCCCTCATGGGTCGGTGCTCTCGGCTGCACTGTTTTTGCTGCACATTAATGACCTGCTAAAACCCGGAACCTTTAGGTACGCAGACGACAGCATGGTTGCTGAGATATACTTGTCCAGCGCACGGGCTACTGGGCCTGAGATCCGGTCTCTCCGTGAGGCCATGGTTGAGCGCTTGAACTTGTCTTTGGAGGCAGTCTCCGAATGTGGCGATGCTAATCTAGTCAATTTCAATGCTGCTAAGACCCAGGCCTGTCTTTTTTCCGCAAAAAAGAGTCTATTCCACCCGGCTCCATCTTTCCGTGGTGTAACCGTGCCGATAACGGACCATCTCGACCTTCTTGGTGTTACGTTAACATCGACCCCTAATTTTGGTCCATTCATTGAGGCAAAGGCTCAGTTGGCTGCAAAAAAGTTGGTGATCCTTGCAAAGGTGAGACGGTACTTCACGCTTGAACAGCTGCTCAAATTATATAAAGCGCAAGTTCGGTCATGCATGGAGTACTGCTCTCACCTCTGGGATGGATCTGCAATATCAATTTGATGCACTTGAGTCGATTGACAAACGGGCCAAGAGGCTTATCGGCAACGATGCACTGGTTGCCTTAAAGCTCCAGAGCCTTGAACATCGACGCCAAGTGGCCAGTCTGTCGGTTTTTTATCGGTTAAATTTCGGGGAGTGTGCGATGGAACTGCACAATTTGATTCCACCTAGCCCTTTCCATCACCGGACAACAAGACGTACGGCAATGCGTCACCGGTGCATGTTGGACATCCCACCCATATGTACAAAGCGTTTTGCGAATACTTTCATTGTACGCACAGCTAAGGAGTGGAATTCTCTGCCGGAGTCTTCCTTTCCTGATAGCTACAACCTTGGGGTATTTAAGTCAAGAGTGAATAGGTTACTTCTAGGCAAGCGTGCGTCACCGTCGACCACATCATCGTTTACCATCAGGCGAGATAGTGGTCAAACGCGAGCCTATCGATAAATAAAAAAAAAAATATCATATGGATAAATTAACGAAAAGATGTTGAAAAAATATAACCTCCTGGATAAAGAATCTGGCACAGATCTAAGAATGCCATAAAGCTAAATCCTTCATTGTTTTCTCCATAGATGTGTAGTTCAAGGGGCCACTTGTATTGACGGAGATGGTGCCATAACCATTTATCGCTCTGCAGCATCAGTGACCGATGGAATGAACCAAAAACAACAGTATCTGAAATAAAAACAATATTTAAAATCGAACATGTCAATAACATTAGCGGGTTACTAGTTGCAAGTACAGTGCGGTCTTATTTACAGAAAATAAAGCGAATGCGACAGATTTCAAGGGATCGTATGGACATCAATTAACGAAATCAGCTATTTTTTAAATACAGAACTCACGGTCATGCTCTTTTCCATACAAGTAATATGGAAGGTCAATAAGTTGTTCATTCTGTACGTCTTCTAGCGGAAATTCTAACTTTAGGTCTGCTTGAGTAAATACCGCTCCTGAACCTCTTAAACTCTCCCATTTCGGAAAGAAACTCGTACAGTTGAATCCTCGAGGCTCTATGTATCCTTGACTAAACGTAACGAGGCCACCTGACTGAAAATATATTGGGACTATCTAAACGACTTCTCAGCTAAAGTAGAATTAACCTCAGAATAATCATAGGGAGAAATAAGGGTCTTGGTCATCTGATGACTTGGTCATCGTCGTCATATCAGCCGAAAGACGTATACTGCTGGACATAGGCCTCCCTCAAGCGTCGCCACATTGACCGATACCGTGCGTCTCTTATCCAGCGGATCCCCTAAACCTTCACCAGGTAATCGGTCCACTTAGTGGGAGGCCTTCCAACCCAAAGTCTTCCGGTTCGTGGTTGCCAGTCCAGAATTTTTCTGCCTCAACGGCCATCCGTTCTGCGAGCAATGTGCCCTGCTCACTGCTACTTAAGTTCGGATATTCTTCGGGCTATGTTAGGTTAAATCTGGTTCTCTTGCGGATCTTTACATTTCTGATTCAATCACACAAGGAAACTCCGAGCATAGCTCTCTCCATTTCCCTTTGGGTGACTATAAGCTAAATAGAGGCTCATAGTGAGCGACACGTCTCAGAGCCATTATAGGTCATTACTGGCAACACACACTGGTTATAGACTTTCGTCTTGAGACACTGTGGTAAGTTGGACGAGAAGATACCGCGCAGCTGCCGGCACTCGGGCACCGAGTCGGATTCGACGGTTGACCTCTTTCTCGATGTTGGCCTTACCCAACTGGAGCGTTTGTCCAGGTAGACAAAGTCGTCAACAACTTCGAGTGTAGAGTCTCCGACCTTGATAGAAGTGGATGTAACATGGTCATTCAACATCACCTTGGTTTTGTCCGTGTTCATCCTAAGACCCACTCTTTTGGAAGCTCTACCGAGGTCATCGAGCATTGTACTGAGGTCCTCCATGGTCTCAGCCGTGACCACTATATCGCCGGCAAACCAAAGGTGAGTGATGTACTCACCATTGACGTTCATGCCGAGCGTCAATGGTGAGTACATCAGTCCAGTCCAGAAACTTGAAGACATTCTCCAGTGCAGCACTGAACAGTTTCGGAGATATGACGTCTCCTTGTTTCACACCTCGCTGCAGAAGGATAGGTTGCAAGGTCTGATCCTGAAGGTCGAACTGACAAGGAGGCGTCTTTGTACAAACATTTCAACACTTCGATGTACTGGTAGTCGATTTGTCACCGTAGGAGAGACTGCAGTACAGCCCAAGTCACGATCGAATCAAAGGCTTTCTCGTAGTCCACAAACGCTAAGCAAAGAGGCAGGTTGTACTTTCGGTCTTCTTTATAACCTGCCGCAGCGTATGTATGTGGTCTAAGGTGCTGAAGCGTTTACCTGCGTGCGAGACGATTCGTGATGACTCCTGAAAATAGATTGTAGACATGGCTAAGAAGTGAGATGGGCCTATAGTTCTTCAGCAGGGCATTTGTCACCCTTTTGAAGAAGAGAACCACCATACCCCTGCACCATGCCTGAGGCGTTTCCCTCTCGAGTATGATGGAATCAAATAGCTTCTGATGGGCCTTAAGTACAGGTTTTCCACCCACCTTCAGGAGTTCGTAATTCCCTCATCACCTGGTGCCTTTTAGTTGTTAATAAGCTGTTTAAGGGCCATCCTAATCTCATCGTGTAATGTCGGGTCAATCGAGCTCTAGGGTCGTTTGCTAGATTCGCGACGGGTTACTGGTTGACGTGTACAAATGCCCATAGAATCTCTTGATCTCCCTCAGAAGCTCCGGTTTAGCAGTTACGATCCTGCCATCGTCGGTCTTCAGTTTCATGAGCTGGCACTGCCCTATAGGGCACTGACTATAGTCAGATCTCTTGCAAAGACCTTGGAGCTCTTATTCCGCTCAATCGCATCTTTAATACTTTCGGTATTAAAGCGGTGAAGGTCACTTTTCAAGGACTTTGAGATCCATCTATTTATCTACCGCCTCACCCACCTCGCCTCGCTTCATGAGGTTGAGAGTAGGATCAGAGAGTTTTTTGTTTTTATCTGTACGGCGGGTCTTGAAAATTTTAGACCCGATAGCATGGATAGCTTCCACGAACTCATCGCTCTATTCGTGTACGGAGCTGCCTAGACACTCGAAACGATCTGAACTGAATTTCAGGGGAAAGCTCTCGGGGTTTTGGAGCTGGATCTGTGCTGGACGGAGCGTAGACTTCACCAGTTGAGACCTTTCAAGCTTGCGAGAATGCTGGAATGCAGAAATGCGAGGGCGTGGCTTCTCAACGTGCTTAAATCCTCGGAGGTCACTCCACGAAGCTTTTGAATCCCCAAGGCTGTTGTACGAGTATTATATTATCTGTACCCCAGGATACTTTTGTGCTTTTGGGCGGAGCTAGGTTGGCTATATGTTAGCCAGGGCCCCCACGTACAACTGACCGAATTCGAGTATTAGTGCGGAAAATGGAGTCGCTACTCTACACTACTAGTGAATTGAGCTATAGTAGAAAACTGTTTTATGATGTTGCAGAACGTACAATGCCGCTTCTAACAAACAATAGTAGCAGAAATGTTACACATAAATGTAAGGTAGACAGCTATCGATTTTAATTTTCATTAGATCTTACAGAGTCACCGACACTCTGACTAGGTATTTTCGAAGCAGCAGTATACACGTATTCGTTTTCGAACGGTATGATCATATTGTAAGAAGCAATAAGAGTCAATTTTATCCAATTAGCGCTCTTCAGAAATTTGTGATGGGCATGGTTGAGTGGATTTCGTTCTACAGTCAATTCCATCGTAAGAAGAGGCAGGGTGTCCCAACTTTTGCGCTTCAATGCCGACGGCAGGATCATAGGTTCCATGCGTTTCTTGATACATATTTTTTGATTGTCTGAAACAATTATTGATGTTTTATGCGAATTTTGGCAGAGAACATATAGAGTACATAGATTAATTGAAATCACTTGGTATAAAACTTCATCTAGTGCAATTGGTACTTTAGGTCTGTTGTGGAAATTGCATATTTTCGTGTCAGTTGACCAATTACTCAAATGTGTCCGATCAGTCATTTGCCAAGTTCAGATCCTGGAAAGTGCTGGTGATTTTGCACGTTGGATAAGCCTTTCCTACCTAGCATGCAGAATGATGAGACACTGACATTGTGTTAAGAACTGCATCACAAACTGGAAACTTTCATACCTGGTTCTCTTAACTGGTATAGCTAATCATATTCTCACGGAGTTTTACAATATATTTAATTTTTTATTAGATAGGTAATATAGGCATTCATTAATGAACAATGAGATTTGTCAAACCTTTCATATCAGTGAAAATGGGCATAATATCAATATTGCAGCAACTGACATCCATAGTGCGCTCCTCCATATTCAAGATGCTTTGCTCCGAGTTTAAGACTCCAGATCTGTCTTTACCTGTATATCTTAAAGGTTCAATTTGTGCTGTAATAAAAAAGTACGAATAATGATTTTACTTTAAGGGTTAATAATATCAAGACATCTCACAAACTGAACACTCGCCTTTTAATCAAATCGTACTCGCAGTGACGGCTCATCCCAAGGGAATATTTTACTAAGTTTATCGGGATAAAAAAGTCCTGAGTGTTATTCTAGGTTATAAACTTGTAAAGACCATCAAAAGCTACTAATTTCTGTGAATGGCGGCCTATGGTGGAGTCCTATTTTTAATGCATAAAACTCTAACCTTCAAATGTTCAATGCGAGATTGTACAAGCCTAATTCTAATGACATACCAACGAGTGGAGAATCAACAAACAAACACATCTTCTCATAATCTGAGGGATCGAAAGTCATGGTGCCAGTAGCTATTGATTTGCTCGGCTCTTCATCCCTAGTGCCTATTGACTTGATGACTGCATGCATCAACAGTTGGTCGAGGAAAGTTACTTTAATAGTAAAGTTTCTGAGATCCAGATCAGAGACACGTAGACTAAACATTTTAAGGACCAGCTTATCCGTTGGCTGTATCTCGATCTCTGGAATCACCTCTGTTTCGTTAGATCTCTGAGACCTCTGAGATCGTAGAGCTAAATTTGATGTGGAACGGGCCTGTAAATAATAATGATATGATGTATATGCTATTCCTCTATTTTCTCCTTGTCTCCGTATTGCGATCGTTATTTACGACATACAGATCTCTTCCTCTGCATTTTTCTTTTCTTTGTGGATAAATATTATTTTGAAACGTTATTATTTTTGTATATTATTTTTTACGGTTTTATTTATTCCAGCAATAGAACGTGAACAGGTGAACAGATCACGAATTCATCAAATTTAATGGTTTTTTGGCAGTTGTCAGATATTTTGACATAAGTAAACTCTTTTATCTAGTGACAATGACAAAGCAGTATTTATATTATAATAATTTTGTCGCTTTTGTTTTCTCAAAGATTTAAAAAAAAAAATATAGTCCAAGATCCCAGACGCACCAGACGTTAACAAATTTTGTGTGATTGAGAGGTAAGCCTTACAAAAACACCAGAGAACCAATACGCAATCATTTGGAATTGCGACGTTCTTGGTTGCAGGTCTTATTGAGGAGAGGGGTTAATGTTTACTTTTATATGAAGTCCTATCTATCTGTATCTACTGTATGTTATATTGTTTTTTTGTTTTAGTTTTTATTCCTAAAGCTTTCCTCAGGGTTTACTACAACGTTCATAGTTATTTTACGAGATTTTTATGCTGCCTTAATTTTCAAATTAGCATGACTTCTAAAAAAGAATATTTGTGTTGTGGTAATCAAGAAATGAGGCTGTAATTTAGTATTTTGTTTTATTACACAGAAGTAAAAGAGTTCCTGGAAGGACTTGGGGAGGCTTTTGCACAGCACTGGACAGTAAAAATGTGAAGTTAAATAAAACTTTATGAAACGCTTTCGGGTATGGTTTGCAGAATTCATAAACTAGTCTTAGGTAAGTCAAAAATCTTTAATAAAAATTACATCTTTAGGCTGTGTAACTGAATATTGCCGTAACCCCTTACAATTAACATTCTTATGATTTAAATAATATAAATAAATAATAATTAATATGACAATTATACGTTTAATATCTATTTACAATATATTACGATGGACAATATCATCAGCACCGTCTACAGAGAGATTCACATTCTTATTTACTTGTCCAGACAAGTATTTATTGCCCTCACCATTAAAACATAGTAAATCATAAAAGAAGCATCAGAATTCAATTTAGAGATCAACACTATTTTTCTCAACTCTATGAATCTTTACATAATTACTTTTGTCTCTGGAACTATCAAATGTAAAGCTGGGAACAAATTAACGGACGCGGCTGACGGACGCGACTTACTACCGCGACTGATATGTGTGCACAGTCGTTTGGGACGAGGCTTGCGGACGCGTCCGAGCGCTTACTCCATAGATAATATAGCTTATTCAACGAAGATTATGTTTATGTAGAAACATGTTGAGTAGTGAAAGTAAGGACGCAATTCTCTGTTGCGATCACACTCGATAAGATTTTCTTCTATTTTATTTGTAACCTCGCACGCACGTGCGAGATATCGCGTAGTCAGAGTTGTTCTGACGCCGGGACGCGTCCCGCACCCCGTGCACACCGTCCGCGGACGTTCTCGGCTGACACAAACATCCAGTGGGCCAGATCTCTATCGGACGTCCGAACGTCCAAGGTCATGTCCGCGACTTACGTCCGATAGTTTCACACTGTAATGTACATTAATTACACAGATACACTATAAGTCGCGGCTGTCAATCGCGTCCGTCAGCCGCGTCCGATAATTTGTTCCCAGCTTAACGCCCGAATATGTAAAATAATTTTCTAATCTATGGACTTTGAGATTACAGCGTCCTTTGTTGCTAGTACAAGAGAAGAAAATTTTATACTAGTAAGGTCTGCTCACAGAACATAATATGGGCCTGTTATACAGTAGTGAACTGACTGATGATTATTTTTTAGTTTTTAGAAACTTGTAGTAATAATTTAAATTCAAATGCTTTTCTTCTGTCGTATTCCGGCTCAAAGGACCATCCAGTCATCACCAGACGTAGGTATTTTAAGTGTCGCCTCTAGTATAGGCTATTTCTTAAGCATCTCAAATGGAACCTCGGTTAATCAAAATAGGTAAAAAAGTTAATTCTAAAAATCAAAAAACCCGCCTTTTTAGTTCGCTTTTTAAGCACGCGGGTTTTTTGATTTTTAGAATTAACTTTTTTTATTTATAACTTTTTAGTTAACATATTTTTTCTAATTAGGTGCATTTAAACATATAAGTGTTATATATTTTTGAAATCTCCTCTAAATACCCTTCATTTTCATACCCCACTCGATGGGTACGGAAGAAAAAAAAATTTCAACCCCTACAATATGGCGCCCAAAATCCGCAACGTTCCTTTTTTTTTAAATACTCTTAGCTAAGAACACTTGGGCGGTCAAGACCTATCTAACGATGTCTTAATTATAAAAATCCGCCAAGTAGTTTGAAAGATATGAGGTAATAAAGAATATTACATACATACAAACATAAATACACACAAACATGCAAGATACGCGCGAAAAACATAACCCTTTCGGTAAAAATAGACAACCAAGTGCATTAAAAGTACAAAGTTTAAAGTTCTAACAAAGATGTTCAGTCTTTTTTGTTTAGTTCTTCTAATAGTTTCTCCTGCGATGCTGGTTTGCGAGCATAGACAACCAGCAAACGGTAGCGGAAATGAACAGCTTTTTCATAATTATTGTTGTATTTGGTCATTATTTGCAATTCTTTTAGTATGTCCAGATAGTCCGCCATGAAGTCATCGTACTTATCTTTAGGGATTTTGAAAGGATTCACCGCTGTGAAGGCATCTGTAAAACAAAGAGATTTCATTAGTTTACTATATTGTAGTTATATGTATATTACGTCAATAGGTTGTTCTGCTCTCAAGATGAGGGTGATGATAACGGTTCCAATGTATTTTTGCAATAGATATTGTTTCTTACCACGGATAATAAAACTATATAAATATGGATTATGGTTAGTAGTGTCCTATAGAAAATATTGACTTGAACTATGTAAACTACTTAGGTACAGTTGAAAAAATAGCTGTAAGCTCCTACCCCCTTATTAATAAACTCGGAGTAAAGTAACTATTTCTCGAGGTATAAGCTTGGCCTAACGATACTCCGTGTTTATGAATAAGGGGGCTAAAGTTAAACAATGTATTTAGATCGTTGATGATGATACAAATATCTAAATCAAAATACATACCCTCTTACAAATAAACGCGGTATAAAGTTATACCAGGTATAACAAAGGTATAACCATACATTTTCATAGGTTTATACTTGGTATAACTTTATACCGCGTTTATTTGTAAGAGGGATAGTTATAAAGATAGTAAAATACTCACTTCGCAAGACATGTAAGTCTTCAAAAACAAATACTGAGTTTTTACATTGCACATCGTAGTCAACGAAACCAATCTGATCTAACATATCCGTTACTTCTTTTTCCGGGTCCTGAAAAATATTCCATCGATTAATTAGACGGCACATATGTGCAAATTTTACATTTGGATCAGACATTTCTTTCTAGGTAGACAATATCAACGATCTTATCAATAGGAACCTCAAAGTAAGTAGTAGCTTATTCTTTCGGCTTCGCTACCGTGCCCTCTCCCACAAGACGCCATAACGACGAAGTATCAACATAATGCTCAGCGATAAAGAAAAAACATTTCGGATAGAAAGCTGCATTCTGCCAGAGAAATAATTTTATACATTAGTACAGGTCAACTGGTCAACCATTGAATCCGACGTGGAGTGGCGACAGCAAACCGGAAGACGTTGCGTTGGAAGGCCTCCCAGTAAGTGGACCGATGACCTGGTTAAGCTTGCGGGAATCCGCTGGATGCGAGATGCACGGGACCGGTCAATGTGGCGACACTTGGGAGAGACCTAAAATTAAATGAAGATGATGATGAGGATTACCTCGCAGTCGTGATAAGGCGACACGAATCTGTCCACGTCCTGAATCCACTCGCTCCATTTGTTGTTGCGCGCTAGGATACGATACACGTCGAACACCGGAGCACCCGCCAGGAAGATCATAAGACAAGTCCCGTCTTCATTCAGGAGGTTGTAGATGTTGTTGAATGCTCGTCTGAAAATATCAAAGAGTTTCATTTTATATATTTTTTCCTGATTCATCAAATAAGTTAGTGTTGACTGAAAAGGTACATTTTACAAAATTACAAAAGACATTGCGGCCGTAGAAGATGGCAGGATGAACTAGACAAAACAAACGACCAGTGGTCCACATTAGCTCTGCGTTGAAAAAGCTGAAAATCTTTGCCCAGCTGCGGGATAGCGCAGGCTGATTAATAGTATAGTCCTCGCCAAACTTCTTGGCCGCCCTGAAGTTCTTGGCCGCGCGAGGCATGAAACGGTGCTTTTTTGTATAAGATTTACTACTGCGCAGCCATTGTAGCCAACTTCAGGGCGGCCAAGAAGTTTGGCGAGGACTATACCAGGCTTGTGTCCCTCAAAGAGTAGTTAAAGATTTAAATTAGACCCACACATCCAAATTCTCATAATTTTGTAAAGATGTGCCCAATTTTGCCAACCGGAAATAAATACAGACACTTGGATGCTACTGAGATTTTCCTAATGGAAAAATCGAACAGTGGTATTATTTACTACTCGATATGGGAATCGAGAGCAGTGGTAGTCCAGTAGTTACGGTCCCGACTTACGAGTTGGTCATGGGTTAGAACTGCGTTCGAAAAGCGTCTGCTCGACGCTTTACTTTGTGTAATTTATTTCATCACCACTGCTCTCAAAACGGTGAAGGAAACATTCAACAACAATTCGAAGACATGTGACATCCACCAACCAACCCGCAAAGGGCCCGCGTGGTGGATTAAGGCCCATTCCCTCTTTCACAGAGAGGTGGCCTGTGTCCCAGCAGTGGGAACATTAAAAGGCTGATGATATTTACCAGGACAACTCCCGCATGGTGAATTATAGCCCGCTCCCTATCAATGAGAGAAGGGCTCATTAAAAAGGCTGATTTTGCTATGGATGCAAAATCATAGCAGTCGCGCTAGCGGCCGCTACAAAAACGAGGTTTACGTGAAGTGTTGATTGATCGTCATTTGTACCGACCTATCTTAAGTAATTATTTATCACTAGTCGCGGCCGCGGCTTCGCTCCCGATATAGATAATCTATACTAATATTATAAAGAGGAAAGATTTTTTTGTTTGTTTGTTTGTTTGTACCGAATAGGCTCCGAAACTACTGGACCGATTTAAAAAATTCTTTCACCAATAGAAAGCTACGTTATTCTTGAGTAACATAGGCTATTTTTTAATCCCGAAAACGGGTCCTGTGGGGTGGCCCACGGGAGCGAAGCCGCGGGCAACTGCTCGTATAGAATATAGATAGATTAGTATAGACGAAGTTTGAACACCTATTAAACCTTTTAGGTGAAACATTTTCTTAAGTCGTTTCCTATCTTAGTGCTCAATGTCATTAGTCCTTATTTTCAGTGATTTAATTTAAGATGTCTAATGAGACATCTTAAATTAAATCACTAATGCCTAATGAGGCAGATTTACGTGCTTATGTATCTAATGATGTATCATAACCTGAGTATTTAAAGTAATAGAAGGATATAGTTCCGTTAAAGAATATTTCTCACGAAAGCTCAACAAAGCGTACATACTAAGCTTTTGAAACCGCATTTGGTATAACTAACTATACTAATTTCACCATTCACTGTTGAGTCTAGTGTTGTGAGAAACAAAGCTCCAATCCAGCCATTTTATAGGTTAGTTATAAGTAGATTTCTACTGCTTTCACGTAGACGTAAACGTTAAATATGGCATGGCTACGTCCGCCTGCAATGCATTCAATGGATTAGGATTTTCATTACAAGATTACTGTAACCGATTTTGAACAAAGAATCAATAATCAAGCTTTTTGAAATATAAGGTGCTAAACGTAATATCACTTGTCAATAAACATTCAATGAGCCCAAACACGATGGATCTATCTTGTTTGGTTGGGGAGTTGCTATAGCGATCTTCCGGCTCCATCATGAGACCAGCTCTATAGTACCATATTATTTCCATGTTTTGAATGTTACATAAATTCACCAAGTTGCAGTTTCATTGGTTGCCAGTAGGAAATGCTTAAAAATGGATTACTTGTTGCTTGTCCCCATACAAAAGCAAAGTAATAAAGTTTGCCCACTCAAGGAAAATCAACTGAAAACAATCAATGAGATGTGTATTGCTAAATGAAAAACTCAGATTACGATCATTGATCTTTACTCCGTTTTTTGGCACGCGAAGTACATACAATCGCGTCATCTAGTTAGATTTATATCTGGGGTAAAGCCATTTCGGAGATTAGCAGTAACAAACAAACAGACAGACAAGAAATTTAAAATAGATTTTGGTTGGAGTGCAGCCGGACACTATGGCGAAATTTTCTAATTTTATTTCAGTTTCCGGTTAACCTAAATCATAAAAACCATTTAGGTTCTAAGAAGCATAGCCCTACGACGCAATTTTATTATATATATATCCGAATATCTTGAAAACAGTGTGTCCTAGGCAAAAAATAACCAAAATGTAGCCCCCCCTGTGGTACCCCCATGCTAGCAGCATCCCAACATGAATACTATACTACCTTATTGGAAATATATACCGTTTTATACAAAATACAATAAAATTCGGAGGCCCATAATTCGGAAACGGTGCGTCGTAGGACTATGCTTCTCAGAACCTAAATGATTGTTATGGTCAAGGTCAGCCCGGTGCTGCATTTATAAATTTCATGAAAATTGACCGTCCAAAAAATTTTTTCGGTTTCTTCGCTGCTCATAGTGCCCTATACTCCAACTCTTAAAACTCCGCCCCTAAGACGACCCACTGACCCGGAAATTCTTTTAGTGATTGACAGCTACACTATCGTTGAGTGTCAAAGGCTACGTTTACCTAAAAAAACGAGTCCTGTGGGGTGGGCCACAGCAGAGAAGCCGCGGGTGAAATGCTAGTTATAAATAATCCTGCTATGAAATGAGATGATCAAGAAACATTATTGAAGTCAATACCGTCTTCTTCTTCTTTTCGTGTGAGGACGTGGCCACAACTGGTGTCAGAGTTAATTAAGCCGCCTCTGAGAACCCCACAGCTATGGCTATTTTAGACTCTGGTTTCCTGATGATGTTTCCCTTCACCGTTGCCTGTGACGTCCAAGATAAACTTAGAAAGTACTGAATTTGAAAAAGTCACATTTGGGCAAGTACGCCCAGATTTGAACCCACGACCTCAAGCAGGAGCGGAGAGGTCTTAGCCACTGGGCCACCACAACACTAGTGTGAACCTGACAATCGCACTTAAGACCACTTCAAGATGGAGAGTAATCTACTAGACTATTTATTTTAAACGTGTCTGAGTGTGTGTATTTAAAGAGTATCATTTGCTTGAACGTACTTTAGCCACAGTTTAATATATAGATATACCTACTTGTATTAACGACAAAACCATTCATACTAATGAATAATATAATGCAATTAAATAATTCAGGGTCAAGGAGTAATTATCTAAAAACTCATAAGAGTAGAACAAAACAAGAAATGCCAAATCAAATGAATGATGTCATTTCCCACACAAATACCCGAAATTTAAATTTTTATTAAATTGAAGAATCTAATGCGGGTATCTGAATAATTTTATGCAAATATTTACTACTAGGAAAATTATACCAAAATACTCACTGTTGATCTAAGATCCAGTGTAGAGCGTAGAAGGAAAACACGTGATCGAATGTTCCCTTCATCCCTTCAGGCAGATCACCCGCTATATCGAGGACCGTGAAGGAAGTCTGCTCATTGCAATGATGATCGTTGGCGAAGTTCACCATCTTCTCGCTGATGTCGCAGCCGAGCAACTTGAAGTCAGTAGGGATGTACTTCTTCAGCATGTTGGTGACGCTGCCATCTCCGCAGCCTATATCTAAGATATTGTTGTTGCTTTTCTTCCACTTAATTTTTGACGCGTATTCTTCTAAACAGATCAGTGCATCTCGTTTCTGCAGGCTGTTGCATTTTTCGTATAGGACAGCGTTATTCATGGTCGTAAGTATTATCAGAGGATAAGATTTTCGTGGTAATGATTTTTGTTTGATGTTTTCGGGTGCGCACGCGTTTGTTTGGAGCGCAGGTTCGGCGGACTGTCGTGCCGGGAGCGCGGCGCTTGCGCATTTATACGTACCTCGGTCGTGCCTCAAACATTCGTAGCAGCAGCATCTTATTTTTGTTTACTATGAACGTTGAATATGACTGGTTTTTTTGTTATTAGGGCCTATGTGGAATTATGTATTTATGACGAAATATATATACGTGCAATTAATAGAGTGAACCCATTGGCTTAGTTTATCAAGGTGTTCTAATCAACTGTCAAAGTATTTCATAATTTTTTCATATTATTTAATTCCATTCAGGTACCTATTCTTAGTAATAACGCAGAATCCAGGGAATGACGCGATATCAGTGTGTACCACTACTGAGTATAGCCTCTTGACATACATATATGAAACTGATGTTTTTTTTAGGCAGAATAATATATGGCTGGTTCAAGTTTACAGACCAAGGGATCAAGCGTCAGTCTGGAGAGTGCATCCCACTTCATTGTTTCACTGACGACATGAATTTACTCACTGATGACTCCTAGCCATAAAATTTGCTATTTTAGTAAATAACAGGTCCCTTTGAAAAAAGTACCTATCTAGTAAAAAGTATAGTAATTTATAAGGACACGAATTGAAAGGGACATGTCAAATAATCGGTAAAATAAGAGACGTCCCGAGACGAGAACATTTTTTTTTGTGGCAACCCCGAAGCACAAACATTTGCATTTCGCACCTAACATCACAATTAGATGGCGACGTGCGACTGCGTCCAAGTGTTCGAAATCGTTGTTCTTTAGAAATGCTTGAAATTGTTAAGTATTATATTATGTACCAGTGTTTGTGATCGATTAGTTATAGACAGATACGAGAACAAAATGTCACTAAACTTTTATTTATTGGTAGTCGGTTTATGTTATATTTTAATTTTAGTGTGATATTAAGAAGGGGACACTAAAAACGGTTATGAATGGGACGTTCATTTACTTTAAGAAGAGGATTGTTATACTAATAATTACTGTTTAATTTGTTAATCAGTGTTTTCTCTAAATATTTTAATTACAAGTATCTTTAATTAATTTTTCTAGTGATTGTGTCACTATTAATCATTTCACAATTAGTACCTAAGTGGATTTATTTTAAAATAACCAAATTTTAAGACTGTTGATTGTTTGTTACTTAAAAATTGATTTTCAAACTTTACTGAACTAGTATTAATCTATACTATATATTACTATATATATATATATAATATATATATATTATAAAGAGGAAAGATTTTTTTGTTTGTTTGTTTGTTTGTACCGAATAGGCTCCGAAACTACTGGACCGATTTGAAAAATTCTTTCACCAATAGAAAGCTACATTATTCCTGAGTGACATAGGCTATTTTTATCCCGAAAACTGGTCCTGTGGGGTGGCCCACGGGAGCGAAGCCGCGGGGAACAGCTAGTACGTTATAAAGTGATTTTATATTGATATTTCGTATTGTCCCTTTTAAAAATTAACCCGTCCCTTTCAATACGGTTCATTTATGAAACACATACAACAAAAATGTCCCCTTCGTGCCACCTCTCCCCTAACAAGCAATGACGTTTGCTATTTTCATTTCTAGCCCTTTCAGATTCAAATTTAATTTATTGCATCTATAATGTACATACAGGTGGAAAATATAAGTTATAGAAACAATTATGGACCCTGTCAGGCACAGCAGCATTCTAAATACAGTCAGTGTCTAGAAGAGAGGAATAGCGCTTATTGTTTGTGTTTCTTTTTTTTTTTTTTTTTTTTTTTATTATTGATAAGCTTGCGCTTGACCACTATCTCACCGTGTCACTATCTCGTGTTTTTCTTATCTTCGTGTCTCCTGTGCGGGTCACAAATAAAAACTGTTTTCTTTCTTTCTTTCTTTCTTAATATCTGTTTTTACATGGTTTAATGTACTAATAAGCCTTTCAATCGAAGAAATTAAAATTTATAGGATTGATTTCGTGACTATTCCTTAGCGCTTGTCAATCCCATACATTATCAATCTATATATATAAAAGGCAAAAGTGATTGACTGATGTATCAACGCACAGGCCAAACCCTTAGGGCTAGAAACTTAAAATTTCGCACACGTATTCCTCTTATGACGTAAGCATCCACTAAGGGATAAAAGTTTGTATGAAACTTTTTATTAAAAAGTCATCTGTAGGATAAAACGCAGATCACGCGAACGAAGTCGCGGGCGAAGTGCTAGTACATATAATAAATCTGTAGACAAGTCGTTTTTTGTACATGAAAAATATTTCAAAAAAGACAGCAAGGGAAACCAATAGAACCCATTTCCAGCATTTTTGGCATTTTGTCTGTTTAGTTGTGCACACATCACGTAAAAGGTACGAAACCAACGTAGATAACTTCTACATATTTTTTTTACTCTATCAAAAGTTAGATGAATTTAAAGTGTTCAAGAATTTAAAAATAAATCACGCAATTCAGATACTCGGACAGTTCGAATCCATATTCGATAGATGGCGTTGTGCATTTGACGTCATTTTCTGAATGGACATGTTGAGATTCTCCGCGAAAGAAAGACCCTAGAAAAAAAGTTGGAAGGCAGGTAGGATGGCAAGTAGGGTACGTATATAGGTAAGTAGGGTAGGGTAGGCAGTTGACGGGAGCGAAGCCGCCGGCACAGCTAGTTTTTAATATTTACCTATTGCTATAGCGATGCTAACGTTTGTGGAATGTCACTCGTCTAGAGCCTAATGTATTTTTTCTAAGTTCTGAAAAGGCGGCCTACATTTCAAACTAATCTTTTGCAGAGCGATACGTCTGAAGTAAGAATGACACGTTGCTAAGCAGAACTGCACAGGCACTATGCACAACACTACTATACTTGTGTTGCAAAATGTTTTGTTTTCAAAATCACGGTTTTCTGAGATTTCTATATGATTAATTTACTAGATTTGAAAACAGCCAGTCACTGTGACAGATTGCATCGGATATTTCAAATATTAAGACATCAATAAGTATTATTGAGTATCGTTATAATAACTTGCAATATTTGTAAGAAAAATACATATTTTATTATTAAATAATATTAAAATAACACAAACAAAATATTTATCTTGACAGTAGAGTAGATAATAAATAGTAAGCACGTACCAAAGTATCTTATATTTGTCAAGTCCTGAAAAACAAATATAAATTAATATGACAGGTATTTTGTTGTAATGACCATCATTATTGTATGGTTTGAGATTGCGTTAAATTAAACCTATTAAGGCAACATACCTACGTGACCCTTTCGGGGGGGCCTTCCTAAATACCAAGCTTGGTCACAGGGGGTTTAGGTTTTCGTCACGTAGTCAATATCCTACAGCCACTTGACTATTTATTATAATATTACATAAATAAGCCACTCCTCTGTGTATGACGTCCTAGACGTTTTTTCTTCTTGATAATATTTTTTCACTTGTTATGCACGCACACTGGGCGTCACGAGGCAATTGATACGCCGTATTAATAAAGACAAATGTAGGCCAATTTTTTTTTTTGGCTTTCTGTTTTCCATATATGATATAAAACCATATTTATGAATTGCTACGTGAAAACTAGAGGAAGAGGGGAGACTTGGCAAAAACAACGGGTGGTCACCGAGAGGGAGAAAGGTAAAAAAAATTAAAACATAGGTCACGTAGTATGGGTACGTTCCTTAAGGGCTCATCGACCTCTCGTTTATAGGGTTCCGTAGTTCGGTTGCTATTTTATTTAGTTTTTATAGATTGAGGTAGAGTTTCTACATCATAGAAGAAACCAAATTTTTGGCCACTTATGGTCTTAACATGTTTATCAGTTTTAAAATTAGATTCTTTATCACTGGGAATATCTAATACTAAGTACGGTACTTATTACTTTTTATATATTTTGAATCATTGATTATAATTTTATTATCTATATATATAAAAACCGGCCAAGTGCGAGTCGCACTCGCACACGAAGGGTTCCGTACCATTATCGCAAAATACTGCAAAAAAGTCACGTTTGTTGTATGGGAGCCCCCCTTAATTTATTTTATTTTAATTTAATTATTATTATTTTTTGAAGAGAATATACAACTAAATATTCTGTGAATATTTCAAGCGTCTACCTGTTGCCGTTATTAATATCGAGCAAAAAACGGCAAAAATATCACGTTTGTTGTATGGGAGCCCCCCTTAAATATTAATTTTATACTGTTTTTAGTATTTGTTGTTTTAGCGGCAACAGAAATACATCATCTGTGAAAATTTCAACTGTCTAACTATCACGGTTCATGAGATACAGCCTGGTGACAGACAGACAGACAGACAGACAGACAGACAGACAGACAGACAGACAGACAGACAGACAGACAGACAGACAGACAGACAGACAGACAGACAGACAGACAGACAGACAGACAGACAGACAGACAGACAGACAGACAGACAGACAGACAGACAGACAGACAGACAGACAGACAGACAGACAGACAGACAGACAGACAGACAGACAGACAGACAGACAGACAGACAGACAGACAGACAGACAGACAGACAGACAGACAGACAGACAGACAGACAGACAGACAGACAGACAGACAGACAGACAGACAGACAGACAGACAGACAGACAGACAGACAGACAGACAGACAGACAGACAGACAGACAGACAGACAGACAGACAGACAGACAGACAGACAGACAGACAGACAGACAGACAGACAGACAGACAGACAGACAGACAGACAGACAGACAGACAGACAGACAGACAGACAGACAGACAGACAGACAGACAGACAGACAGACAGACAGACAGACAGACAGACAGACAGACAGACAGACAGACAGACAGACAGACAGACAGACAGACAGACAGACAGACAGACAGACAGACAGACAGACAGACAGACAGACAGACAGACAGACAGACAGACAGACAGACAGACAGACAGACAGACAGACAGACAGACAGACAGACAGACAGACAGACAGACAGACAGACAGACAGACAGACAGACAGACAGACAGACAGACAGACAGACAGACAGACAGACAGACAGACAGACAGACAGACAGACAGACAGACAGACAGACAGACAGACAGACAGACAGACAGACAGACAGACAGACAGACAGACAGACAGACAGACAGACAGACAGACAGACAGACAGACAGACAGACAGACAGACAGACAGACAGACAGACAGACAGACAGACAGACAGACAGACAGACAGACAGACAGACAGACAGACAGACAGACAGACAGACAGACAGACAGACAGACAGACAGACAGACAGACAGACAGACAGACAGACAGACAGACAGACAGACAGACAGACAGACAGACAGACAGACAGACAGACAGACAGACAGACAGACAGACAGACAGACAGACAGACAGACAGACAGACAGACAGACAGACAGACAGACCGATATTAAAAATTCTTTCACTAATAGAAAGCTACATAATTCCTGACCTACATAGGCTATAAAACGGGTCATGTGGGGTGGCTCAATTTTTTATTCCTCTTTATTCTATATTATATTATATTATATTATATTATATTATATTATATTATATTATATTATATTATATTATATTATATTATATTATATTATATTATATTATATTATATTATATTATATTATATTATATTATATTATATTATATTATATTATATTATATTATATTATATTATATTATATTATATTATATTATATTATATTATATTATATTATATTATATTATATTATATTATATTATATTATATTATATTATATTATATTATATTATATTATATTATATTATATTATATTATATTATATTATATTATATTATCTTATATTTTATTCAAATCAATCAAATCAAATGTTTTATATTTCACATAGGCCTACATGGGCACTTATAAAACTCGACAAAAGGTGCACGGTTCGGGTTGGTCGTTTCTTGTGGAGAAGAACCGGCAAGAAACTCCACGGCTACTCTTTAAAAAAATATTGGTTTGTTTTTACAATATTTCCATGTTACAGCATTAGTGCTTAGATATGAGGAACAACGTAGGCCCGACAATAAGTCGTAAGAAAAAAAATTGTTTGTATAAACGAGATAAAGAGTTAACAAATGTTAACAAGCGTCTAGAAATCTAGAAGGCCTACAATGTTCACACATTCACAAAACAATCGGTAAAAGAATCTATACAAAGGAAAAAAAAATATAACTATACTAAATTTAACATGTGGCACTAATGTTGTTATCAGTACTGTAACTATTCTTAGCAAAGGGCTATAAAGTTTATTGAAATCATTGTAAAAAGTCTAATTAAAAGAAGGAAAAAAATAAAAAATGAGATTGAGAATAGTTAGAGACATCCACATATTTGTGCCGTTTATGAGTTACCAGGGAAGCCGCATGCGCAGAAGGAGCTAAAATTTTTATCTTCAACGTAGTCCTTGATTTTATAATATGCTTTTTTAATAAGGACACGTTTGATGTAGTTTTTGAACTTTCCATCGGTCAATTCTATAACTGACTTTGGCAACTTGTTATAAAAGTGTATACTGTTTATAAGAAAAGACTTGCTAGTTTTCGTTAATCTGAATTTGGGTATTACAATTTCATGCTTACTGCGTGTATTTAAATTATGGAAGTCACTTCTAGTTTTGAAATGTCCTCGATTTTTGCAGACATACAAAATACATTCCAAAATATAAAGAAAAGGTAGAGTCAGTATATCGATCTATTTATATTTTTTCTCTGGACCCCATAGATTGCGCGGATTGCCCTCTTTTGTAAGATGAAAATTGAGTCAAGTCTGCTGCTGATCCCCACAGCAGAATGCCATAAGACATAATATTGTGGAAATAATTATAGTATACTAACCTAGCTGTGGCTACATCGGTTAACTGCCTTGTCTTCCTTACTGCATACGCAGCCGAACTTAACCTACCCGAAAGAGATCTAATGTGCGCGCCCCACTGCAATTTTGGATCTATAGTAATCCCTTAAAATACAGTTTCCTTTATAACTTCAAGATTTTTGCCGTCAAGATTTAAATTTAGGTCACGTTGTGGTACATTTGGTAAAGAGAACTTTAGACATTTTGTTGTTTTCGCATTCAGTAAAAGATTGTTAGCTGCGAACCATTTTGAGAGAACAATTAGACTTTTGTTGACAAGTAAGACATCCGTATCTTTCCTATCTATTTTAAAAATTAGCGAAGTATCATCAGCAAATAATTCTATTTGCTGATGAAATTTGAATTCTATATGCGACATATAGAATCTATATTATCTCTTCTTATCTTCTATATTCTATATTCTTTTCTTCGTGTCTACGACACATTCGCTGTTCATTCTTAAACTTTCATTCTTCAATGTACTTCATTCCTACCTACATTCGTTCAAAATCATTCATACAGCTCTGTACGTTGCTCGTTTCAAAATTATAAAAAAAAGATTGTAAGGTCTATAATAAACCTACTTATTTCTACAAAATTCTTTGTTTAATTTATCATAAACAAAATTGGCGACCGTGACAGGACCTACAATCATCGGATCGAAGTTAAATATCCACTCAGATTGTTCCCGTGCCAAGGGCACTCGAAGGAAATCGTCGACACCGGACGAAAGCTACCAGTACCAACGGAAGGCTGTGTTTGAAATCCAAATTCGCCGTGCCTGTGGACTGGCATCCTACTTCTACCCGGGTCGAGCACCCGTACCTTCATCAAGAAGCCATTCTGGGAACTCTGCTGAGACTACGGAACTCCGATCAAGCCAAGAACGAGTCAGAAGAATCACTACCCACCTATCCACGTGCTTCCTGTCTACAAAGGGACTGCTGGGATTAGCTGTCTGCCTATTTAAAGTGAGCCCGTTCCATCTTACTAACATACCTACCAAATGTGTTATCCTTCAGTCTGTGTATTTAGCGGATTAAGTTTCTCGAAGTCAAGTGAAGTTCCTAATTTATATTTGTGTCTATTGTGCCTAACCATAATTACTTTCGAAAGAGGTCTAAATAGGATAGGAAAAGCACAAATTAGCCTAATTAATTTTACTTTTCGATCTACCGCCATCTTAAATTATTAATGCACATTTAATTTAACCTAATAATTTCTCTTAACGTCACTCGATTATATAAAACTATTCTACTATTATCGATTATTTATCCCTATAACACTCCATTCAACCTTTATATCACTTACAGAGTATATATCTCCCGAGTTTAACAGTAACTATAAACTTACAAACCGTCGTCGTTTCGTCATACAAGTAACTAGTTGTTGTTATCAGTTTACTAAGGCACACGGAATTGATCTATTCCAGGGATCTTGCGCTGTGACTTGTGACACGGCATCGTACAATGTCTGAACCATTAAAGTTAAAGGAACTAATAAGCAAACGCGGTTAGAGGACGCGTAACAAAATTTAAGATAAGTCTAGACAGTTTAGCTTTATTAGAGTCCATTTCAGAACTAGAAATAAATAAACTCGCTTTGAAGCTATCAAAAATTGAGGCATTGTTCATTGAATTTGATGAGCTGCAGAGTCTGATAGAAATTAATAACACAGATATTCAAAGTAGCGAGTTAGTTACTAGAGATTTGATAGAAAACGATTTCTACCATTGCATTGCGTTAGCTCAAAGTTTAATTAAGCAAAATTCAACAGTCCAGATGGATGAGAATAATTCTCAAATTAAGTCTTCTATGGCTACGTGTCATCATAACGATCACAGTTGTAACGCGTTAGGTTTTAAGTTACCAGTGATTAAAATTCCCAACTTCGACGGTACGTATTTTAAGTGGTTGGAATTTAAGGAAACATTTGTTTCCCTAGTTCACAACAATGCTAAGATTGAAAGTATTCATAAATATCATTATTTACAATCATATCTCGATGGAGAAGCCGCTGGAGTGATCGCTAATTTGGAAGTTTCTCATAGTAATTATTCCGAAGCGTGGAAACTTTTATGCGAACGTTACGACAATAAGCGTCAATTGATAAATAACCATCTTAAGTCTTTGTTCAACATTAATTCCGTTCAAGAAAATGACAAGTCTTTAAGATATGTTATTGACCACGTCACTAAAAACTTACGCGCACTCCATTCACTCGGACTGCCTACTGACAAATGGGATGTTTTAGTTATATATATTACTAGCTGACCCGGCAAACTTTGTTTTGCCATAAAAACACCAAACATTCATCTACCCTACCTAACCTACCCTAACTACCTACCCTACCCTACCTACCCTACCCTACCCTACCCTACCTACCCTACCCTACCTACACTACCTACCCTACCCTAACTACCTACCCTACCCTACCTACCCTACCTAACCTACCCTAACTACCTACCCTACCCTACCCTACCCTACCCTACCTACCCTACCCTACCTACCCTACCTACCCTATCTACCCTACCTACCCTACCTACCCTACCTACCCTACCTACCCTACCCTAACTACCTACCCTACCCTACCCTACCCTACCTACCCTACCCTACCCTACCTACCCTACCTACCCTACCTACCCTACCCTACCTACCCTACCTACCCTACCCTACCCCATCCTACCCTACCCTACCCTATCTCTCAAGTTGGATCGAACTGCACATGGTGTGCGAATTTTAATATAATCGGTTAAGTGGTTTAGGAGTCCATTGAGGACAAACATTGTGACACGAGATTTATATATATTAAGATAGCAGGTAAATTAAATAGTAGTACTTATTTCAAGTGGGAAGAACATAGAAATAGTTTGAGTGACATACTTTCGCTTAATGATTTCTTCAGTTGCCTTAAAAGTCGCGCTGATGTTTTGGAGACCGTTTATCGCCATAAACATGATAATCATGACAATAAACCAAACAGTTCTCAAGTAATCAAAACAAACATAATAGTTCCAAGTCTTTATTGACTATACCAAACGAAGGCAACACTTCTACTCCTAAAACACCGGAATGTTTATTCTGTAAGAATAATCATCGCATGTATGAGTGCCCGTCCTTTAAGTCGAGCTCAATAGAGGATAGGTTAGCCTTTGTTTCTTCTAACAAATTATGTGAGAATTGTTTGAGATCAGGTCACATTGCTAAACGTTGTCGTCTTCTAGCTACATGTCGTCATTGCAAATCACGACATAATTCTCTTCTTCACAAATCAGAGGAAACTGAAAACTCCAATTCAGTTAATTCCATCACTATGTCTTCAACATGCTCTTCTGAAGTACTTTTGTGTACTGCTCGAGTAAGGGTTACCAATCCAGCCACCAACGAAACTATGATAGTGCGAGCTTTGCTCGACAGCGGGAGTCAGTCGACAATTATTACACAGGCCGTAAAGCGCCACCTAAACCTGATTCCTCAGCCATCAGACACTACCATAGTAGGCATTGGTAACACTAAGTTAAATATTAACACAGAACGCTGTATTCTACGCATTCATTCTGAAACGAGTTCTTTTAATGTGACGGTTTCATGTTTAGTTTTGCCGCAAATTACCGGCAACTTACCTAAATCATATTTTGATTTAAAACAATTAAATATTCATGGCTTTCAGTTAGCAGATCCCACTTTAAATGAACCATCCCCAATCAATATTTTGATCGGTGCTGACTTGTTCTGGGATATCATTAGTGCCCAGCAGCATTCGTTAGGACATGGTTATCCTAGGCTTCAAGCGTCAAAGTTAGGATGGCTCGTTACGGGATCATTGCCTTGTTTCAATGAAAATAAAATTAATTCAGTCATGTGCAATTTTGTCTCAAATGATGACACTTCTAGTAACATACATGACGAGTTGTCCAGATTCTGGGAACTTGAGAATGTTCCTCAAAAAAGACCCCCGAGTCGTGAAGAACTATTGTGTGAAAAACATTATCTCGCCAACACTACTCGCTCTAGTAATGGTCAATTTTGCGTAGGGTTGCCACTTCGTGATAGCATAGATTGTTTAGGCAATTCCTATAATTTAGCCAAAAAGAGGTTTTTTAATTTAGAGGCTCGTTTCCGAAAGCAACCAGAATTAAAACAACAATACTGTCAATTCATAAACGAATACGAAGCATTAGGTCACCTATCTGAATCTCCGGAGTCTAGACCGTTAAATGCCTATTTCTTGCCCCACCACCCAGTGATACGGGAACAAAGCGAGTCGACTAAGTTACGCGTTGTTTTTGACGCCTCGGCTCGTACTTCTTCTGGTGTTTCTGTTAACGACTTACAAATGGTGGGACCAGTAGTGCAAGAACCATTGTTTAATATATTAGTTCGTTTTAGACAACATAAGTATGTTTTAACAGGAGACATAGAGAAAATGTTTCGCTGCGTTCTCCTCAAAGAATCTGATCGCAATCTTCAATTGATATTATGGCGAGATAGTGAGGATAAGCCTTTAAGGACACTTCGTTTAAATACGGTTACTTATGGGTTCGCTAGCGCCTCCTTTCTTACTACTCGTTCTCTTTGGCAGATAGGTGAAGAGTGTTCAGATCAGAAAATCAAAACTATTATACAAAATGATCCGCATGATTACCGGTGCAAGCAGTGATGAGGAGTTACGTCATATCCGTCTTTCAGTGTCTTCTGAGTTAGCAAAGGAAAGTTTTCATCTGCGTAAATACCGTTCAAACATACCTGAGTTACTCGCAGACTCCGTTAACCTGGAAGGTAGTAATCTTATGATTAGTAATGCAACTAGTACGCTAGGTGTAGGTTGGACGCCGTCTACGGATGAACTTCACTTTCAGCATGATATGTCGACTTCTGAAAATGTCACAAAGAGAATTATACTTTCCTCAACATTTAAAATATTCGATCCTCTTGGTCTTCTGTCTATTTTCACAATTAAACCTAAAATTATGCTACAAGAACTATGGAGTCGCAAAGTTGATTGGGATGAACCTGTTCCTCCAGAAATAAGGTCTTCCTGGTTACAGTTTTCTACTAAATCTTCATGTTTATCTTCTTTAAGGATTCCTAGATACATTTTTATTGACAGTAACTCTTCTGTACAAATACATTGTTTTTGTGATGCTTCGCAGCGTGCCTACGGCAGCTGTATATATTTGAGGTCTGTTTCTACTAGCGGCGCTATACAAGTCAGCCTGGTATGTGCAAAATCACGGGTTGCACTTATTAAACTCACGACAATACCACGGCTCAAAATCTGCGCTGCCCTGTTAGGAGCTCAACTAACTGCTACAGTTTTAGCCGCCTTACGTTGCTCTATTGAACGTCAGGTGTATTGGACAGACTCTAAGGTTGTGTTAGGTTGGCTCAACTCTAGTAAAACTAAACCGTTTGTTGCCCACAGAGTAGCTGCTATAAATGAGCTAACTAACCCCACAGACTGGCGTTATGTTCCCACTTCTATCAACCCGGCTGATCTAGTCTCGCGTGGCGTCGATCCAGACCAGGTAGATGTCTCCATATGGTGGAACGGTCCATCGTTTCTTTTAGAATCCGAGGATTCCAGGCCCGCCTATACTGCGGACTCTATAGAATTGCCAGAACTTAAGACTCACCTTACTTTAAAGGGAGAGAGGCATCTTCCATGCCAGACTTGTCTGTAGATTTAGCAAAATATTCCAATTTAACTACTCTTATTCGTGTTCTAGCTAGAGTTCTAAGGTTCGCCAACAATTGTAGATTACACAAAAAATCGGACAGATTACAAGGTCCACTTCAAGTTTCAGAGTTAGAAAACGCTCACAATGTCTCTATAAAGTTAGCCCAGAAAGATTCCTTTCCTATAGAATTAGGACTACTACAAAAGGGTAAATCTTTAAATTCTAAAGCCGCGCTCGCGTCTCTTAACCCATTTTTTGATGAAAATGGGATTCTTAGAGTCGGAGGGCGCATCGAGTCATCTACTTACCTGTATGACAAACGTCATCCTATTTTGTTGCATTCCAGTAATTATTTGACAAAGCTAATATTCAAACAGGAGCATCTACGCTTGTTGCACGCCGGTCCTCAGCATCTCCTAGCATCTATAAGGGAACGCTATTGGCCTGTAGGAGGCAGGGCTCTTGCTAGACGTGCAGCGCGCGAGTGCGTTACCTGTCGTCGTTTCAATGCTCGTACTATGGATAACATTATGGGAAACTTACCTGCAGATCGCGTTGAAGCGGACTATCCTTTCTCCACGATAGGTACCGACTTTGCCGGTCCATTTCTTATTACGGACCGCAAGGGACGAGGTTGTAAAATAACTAAAAGTTACCTGTGTATTTTTGTTTGCTTTCGGTACAAATGTGTTCATTTAGAATTAGTCAGCGACTTGACAATGGATGCATTTGTGCTGACACTAAAAAGATTTATAGCCCGCAGGGGCAAACCAAAGGTCATCTACTGCGACAATGGTAGAAATTTCGTTGCAGCAGCAAAAGAAGTAAATTCGTTTCTTAAGTCCTATAGTGACTCTATTATTGACTCTGCATCTCGCGAAGGCATTGAATTCCGTTTCTCACCAGCATACGCTCCTCACTTTGGTGGTCTATGGGAGGCCGGGGTCAAGTCCGCGAAGTTCCACCTATACAGAGTACTAAAAAATATTCACTTGACATTCGAGGAGCTGACTTCGTTGTTTGCTCAGATCGAAGCGATACTTAATAGCCGACCTTTATGCCCGTTAAGTCCTTCACCCCAAGACCTATCTCCACTCACCCCGGGCCACTTTATAATTGGTAGGCCGCTGACGTCTTTACCGTCGCCGTACCTGCTGGACTATAGTACAAACCGTCTTGACTGTTTTCAGCGATTAGAGCAAGCTCGTCAGCACTTTTGGAAGCGGTGGTCGACAGAGTACGTCACGGAGCTCCAGCAGCGCACGAAGTGGAAGGTGCGGTGCCGAGAATTGAAGATAGACGACCTAGTCCTAATTAAAGATGATAGGACTCCTCCACTATGCTGGCGCCTTGGAAGAGTCTCGAAGCTATTCCCCGGCACTGATGGAGTGCCACGAGTTGCTGATGTATCTACCTCACAAGGCACCATACGGAGAGCCATCAACAGATTGTGTCTGCTGCCTTCTCCAGATAACTGCACGGATAAATGATCTTGAAAGCTTCATCTATTACTTTCAAGGCCCCCGAGGATGTCTACGACACATTCGCTGTTCATTCTTAAACTTTCATTCTTCAATGTACTTCATTCCTACCTACATTCGTTCAAAATCATTCATACAGCTCTGTACGTTGCTCGTTTCAAAATTATAAAAAAAAGATTGTAAGGTCTATAATAAACCTACTTATTTCTACAAAATTCTTTGTTTAATTTATCATAAACACTTCGCAAATTTAAAAAAAAATATTATAATTCTACTTTTATACTTCATACTATAATTCTATAGCCGATAATTTGGCCATTATATTATATTATATAGTATAGATAAATATCATGGTTTTTTTTTTAATATAATGGATTTATATTGGCACACATTTAGGTGGTTATAAATTGAATAATCGAACTATTAGTTTGCTTAAAGCCTAAATGTTTCGGTATTATCATACTTTGAACTACATCATATTTTAAACCCGTCGTGGTGGCCCAGTGTTTAAGACCTTACCCCTCGTGTTTGAGGTCGTGGGCTCAAATCCGGGCAAGTGACTTTCAAATTCATATGTTTTTTGTTTATCGAGCATCGACTATAAATAAAATTTAGATGTAGCATCGACACGAAGAAAAATTAACAAACATTTACCTACTCGTGAATATTAATTTTAATTCTGGCAAGAATACTGATAAATAAAAAAAAACCGGCTAATGTGAGTCGGATTCACGCACCGACAAGGTTCCGTACAAACAGCTTCATTCGCAAAAATAGGTAACATTATCTACTGAACTTCATAAACTAAGAAAGCACCGAAAATTGCTGAACAGTTTTTCTTTACTTTAAATGCTAATAAACTATACATACAAATTGCAAGTTTCTAGGTCAACGAGTAGTACCCTATAGGTTTTGATTCCTGTGGGAGTATCAAAATATTATGCAACATAAATGGCTGTACCTTTTGATTGCATTGAATAACAAGAAGTTTAATTTTTTCATACCTTCAAGGGGTTGCAGACCTGTATTTGGTATTAATTTCAACTTAATACCGCCACGCGTTCCTGAGAAAAGGAATTACTTTGAAAGACAGACAGACAGATGTCAAAGTGATCCTATAAGAGTTATTTTTTCCTTTTGAGGATGGCATCCTAAAATATCAGTTTCAAATAAAATACCTATTTTTGTTGTTTTACAACAAATAAATCGACCAAATGCACCAAAAAAACACCAATCAAAAAAATATTTGATTGTTGTGTCCAGCAGGTTATATTGCGTAAGTGAATTCGGCAAGGCAAAGGGCAAAGAGTATGAAAAATCGAATTTACTTACGCAATAAGTCTGCTGGGTCAAAGTTGTTCACATTGCGTGTCTCATATTGTTTGTAGTTATACCATAGACAGCTTAGTTCAACTTTCTTTCCATTGAATATGTTTTTAGGGTTCCGTACCCAAGGGTAAAAACGGGACCTTATTACTAAAACTCCGCGGTCCGTCTGTATATCTGTCTGTCTGTTGCCGTTATAACAACAAATCCTAAAAACAGAATTAAATAAATATATTAGTGGGGCTCCCATACATCAAACGTGATTTTTAGGATTCCGTACCCAAAGGGTAAAAACGGGACCCTATTACTAAGACTTCGCGATTCGTCTGTCTGTCTGTCTGTCCGTCTGTCTCCAGGCTGTATCTCATGAACCGTGATAGCTAGACAGTTGAAATTTTCACAGATGATGTATTCCTGTTGCCGCTATAATAACAAATACTAAAAACAGTATAAAATAAATATTAAAGGGGGGCTCCCATACAACAAACGTGATATTTTTGCCGTTTTTTGCTCGATATTAATAACGGCAACAGGTAGACGCTTGAAATAATCACAGAATGTTTAGTTGTATATTTACTTCAAAAAATAATAATTAATAAATAAAAAATAAAAAAATTAAGGGGGCTCCCATACAACAAACGTGATTTTTATGCAATATTTTGCGATAATGGTACGGAACCCTTCGTGTGCGAGTCCGACTCGCACTTGGCCGGTTTTTTCCTCTTTTTTTGCGAACATTATCGGCAAAAAATCACGTTTGTTCCATTGAACGGAACCCTTCGTGCGCGAGTCCGACTCGCACTTGGCCGGTTTTTTTTTATATTAATATATTTCTAGTTTTTATTTATTTGCTTTACAGAATCGGCTGGCTGGCCTCCCTGCATGTATGCCCAACAAAATGTGACGAACACGAAGTTAAGGGATTAGAGTTGTATGAAAACGACGTCCACTACCGTCCGATAGCCATTACCTCCATTCTGTGCAAGGTTATGGAAAGGGTACTGAACAGTAAGTTGCTGACCTACCTTAAAGACAATGATCTCCTCAGTGACTGTCAATATGGCTTTCGCCGGGGACGGTCAACTGGCGATCTTCTTGTGTTTGTTACGCACTACTGGGGTGAAGCCATCGAGAAACACGGCGAAGCACTTGCACTCGTTTAATATATCGAAGGCCTTTGACAGGGTCTGGCACGCTAGTCTTCTCAGCAAGCTTCCTGCTAATGGCATCCCAACTGGTTTTTATAGTTGGATATCAGACTTCCTTAGTGAACGGTCGATCCGAGTAGTCGTTGACGGCTGCTCCTCTGACCTTATGGCTATTAATGCCGGAGTTCCTCAGTAGTCTGTTCTATCTGCAACTCTTTTCCTGCTGCACATCAATGACCTACTTCTGCCTGGAATGTTGGTTACGCAGATGATAGTACTGTTTCAGAGAGATACTTGTCCAGCGCAAAACCAGCGGTGATGAAGTTCATTCCTTGAGAGAGGCTATGGTGGAGCGGACAAATTTGACCTTAAGCCTTGTCTCCCGGTGGGGTGATGACAACACAGGCATGTCTTTTTACCGCAAAAAGAACTCATTTCATCCAAATGCCTACTTTTTGGGGAGCATCTGTCACAGGAGAGGTGAGTTACAGGAGTAACTGAACGGCTCGAGCTCCTTGGCATGGAATTGACATCCAGTCTCAACTTCGGCGCCTCCATTGAGTACAAAGCCCAAATTACGCCAAAAAAAATGGGCATCCTAAACAGAGTGAAGCGATACTTTACACCTGGACAGCTTTTAACTCTATATAAGGCGCAAGTCCGATCCTGCATGGAGTATTGTAGCCACTTCTGGGATGGCTCAGCTAAATATCAGCTTGCCACACTTGACTCGGTGGAACGCAGAGCTAAGAGACTAATTGGCGACGTCAATCTGGTGGATGCCAAGCCTCACAGCTTGGCTCATCGCCGTAAGGTTGCTTGCTTGTCGGTCTTCAACAGATTGTACTTCGGCGAGTGTGTTCATGAACTCCACGACCTCATCCCACCGGCCCCCTTCTACCATTGGACATCTAGACGCACTGCAAGTCACCTAGTTGCCATTCCACCAATTCGCACCAAGCGCTTCCAAACATCCTTCATAATGCCCACAGCAAAATAGTGGCATTCACTGCCTGCGTCTGTGTTTCCGAACGCATACAACCCGAATCTCTTCAAAGTTAGAGTGAACAGGCTTCTTCTGGGTAAGCTCACTCTATCCTCGACTTTGTCTCTGTCACCCCTGACCTAGACTAGAGTCAAGAGCAAACCCATCATAAATAAAAATAAATAAAAAGAAAACAATAATTTTATGTTTTTATGTAAGCTTTATTATAGTATAACATCTAGATGTTTTTATGTCAATAGACACCTAAATTAAGTTTCAAAATCTAATATATAAAATTCTCGTGTCACAGTTTTCGTTGCCATACTCTTCAAAGCACCCACTGCCCTTCCAACGCGGGGAACTAGGCGCTCGAAATGCTTTTCGAAGCCCCACCGACCGCCCAAGGTTAGGCCAAGATACTTTATGTACCGACCCACCTGGACTTGCGCATCTTCAACAGTCACTGACAAGCTGGGCGGCTCTCTGCTCCTCGGCAGTTTATGGTTCCACCATAAACATAGCGCCTCATAAAACTGAAGCGCTCTACACCCAGCTCGTGGATCGACGCCACGACTTTTGCCACCCCGAGCTCGGAAAGCTGGATGGTCTCATCAATGGTGTCCCCGCCGGCCAACACCAGGGTATCTTCTGCGTAGCAAACGATATTAACCCAAACGGGGAATACAACACGCAGGACCACATCGTGTGTGCGAGATCCCACAAGACAGGTCCTAAAACCGAACCCTGTGGAACCTCACACATGATCTCCCTCCAATGTACGCTACCATCCCGACCCGCATAGTGAATGTGCCTTTCGCGAAGGTAAGCTCCGACGATGCAAGAGGGCACTTCGTGATATATTAGTGCCGCTCCTACTTACCTGCCAACGCTACTTACCTTGCTACCTACCCTACCTAAGTACCTAACTACGATTATTTTTATCGATGTACCAAAAATTATTGATTGATTTGTCAGTATTCCTTATGTTCGGATTTGCGCAGTCAGCATTTGTGCTCGGTTAGGCTAAGCTCACCCCATTATACGGAGGCCTAAAACATAGCAAGCTATTTTCTGTATAGAGTGGAAACGTTGACAATCATAACCCCCATAATCATAATCATCATCATAAAGGATTGTTGCATTCGAGATGTGATGTTGGAGTCGCATGCTAAGAATACCTTGGACTGCAAACCGCACCAAAGCTTCGATCCGGACCCAGCTCTGAATAAAAATTCGCTTCTCGACTATATGCCAACAACGCATTCTTGCGTATTTCGGTCACACAATATGCAGAGGTGATGAAAATTTGGAAAAGCTGATTGTGGTTGGGAACACCAAAAGAAAAAGATCAAGTGAAAGACTCGTCGTCCTACAAATTTTAAACGGTCGTAAGAGACGCGCTGGACAGAAACTGGTGCACGCAGATCGTCCGCTCCAGGTGCAACCCTGATGCTGACCACGATCCTCAGACATGAGGGACCGACCAAGAGAGAGAGAAAACATAGCTGGCCAAATGTGGGTTTAAGGCAGGAGTAAATAGGTTATTTCAAGTCAAGCGTTTTCACTGTTGACTACCTTATCGGTTACCTTTAGGTAAGATAGTAGTTAAACGCGAGCCTATCGAAATTTTGTGAGTTTAATCACCAATACTCTTGGATGGCGGTTGTAAATAGGCTTAGGGTAAATCTAATCTATCAATTACATCATCAGCATCAGCCTTATAATGTTCCCACTGCTGGGACACAGGCATCCTCTCTGTGGGAGAGGTAGTGGGCCTTATTCCGCCACGCGGGCACAGTGCGGGTTGGTGGATGTCACATGTCTTCGAATTTTTGGTTCTAGGACATGCCGCCGGTTTCCTCACGATGTTTTCCTTCAACGTTTTAAGAGCATGGGTGATGAAATAATTTGCACAAAGTTAAGCGTCTGCCTGGGTTCGAACTCACGACCTACAACACGTAAGTCAGGGCCGTTACCACTGGGCCACCACTGCATCACATACACAAAGTACAATAAATTATACAAGCTCTAAATTATTCAGAAAATTATATATTCATCGTGAAAAAATAACAATAAAAAAGACTTATGTATAAGTAGCTTATTTGATAAATAGTATGACTTAAAATAAGTAGAAGTACAGTGCTTTCTAATACAAAGAAACTTATAGGTATCTAAGTACACTGGCTTTTTAAAGCCTTGTACCAGTAGGCTGGTAAAAGTATGGACCAGCCAACACTATGCTTCAAGTCATTAACAATTCAGGAACCTGCCTGATAAAGAAGCCATAACCTATGACCCTTTTAAGGGCAAAAGATATTCACTTGATAAAAATAAAATAATTTTCGTTTTTTCAGTGGATATTCCTAACATTATTGTGCCTCGCAGATATAAATATACGGAGCCAATATTTTTAAATCATACGCTAGATTAAGAGGTCACTATTATTTATCCATATATACGATGGATTATTTTGTTTTGATTAAATAAATCTGGAAGATTACAATAAAGTAAGTAGTAGCATTAATACCGCAGTAAATTAAACATAATGTACCCTTTCACAGCTTCTAAACGTATAAGTATAGAAAACCTTAAAAAGAGCCTATAAATTAGGTAAGAAATATCAGTAATTAAATATGTATGTTAAATAGTTGAACTGTTGTTCTTTATCAGAACAGATTATTTGGTGAAAAATTACATGCAATCCATAACTTACATCACTACTTCATATTTACATATTTTTAAATCACATTAGTAGCTTAAAAATAGTGTTGCGATACAAATCGTGAACAAAGATAACTTTTCTATGCCAGAAATCTCTTGAAACTTTGTTGTATTGTATCAACAATTGAAATACAGCTCAAGAATTTACAAAAAGATAGGTTTTGTTCATTGAATACCAAATTATGTGCAATTTTTTAGGTTTTAGTGGATGCTATAAGGTAACCCGAACTATATCTAACCTTTTGTAAATAACAGTTTCTGTATTATGACGAGTTGTTTACCGAATGCTAATCATAAAATGACTATTTGATGAAAAAAATATTTATGCTATCTGGTCATAGCATAAATATTTTTTTCATCGATCGACCGACCAGGTAAATATGACCTCATGTATACCTCCTGTACATGAGGTCATGTTTACCTGGTCGGTATTGATGATATAAATGTTATTCATCAATTATACTATCATTTTTCTTCAAAGAATTTTACAGGCACAATAAAATGAAACATTATTTGAATTTTACGGGTTACCAAATGTACAGCATTCACTTTAAATTTCATCAAGAACTTGTGAACAATATATGTCATGTTACTTACAACTTATGAAACTATATCAACAAAATGTAAGATACGATTTTAAATAATATTTATACATCTGTTTAACTAAGAAGCAAGTATAAAATAGGCGGTGCTTATTAATTAGATCTAAGGCGGACTGACCGATATAATTTCATTGTGGCTATGGGACCAATGAGGGTTCAGGAATATCCACGTCACCAGTTGCGCCAATTTAGCAAGAGGTCCTCCACTTGGAAAACCTAACTTATGACATCAACAAGACGTTGACTTCAATTTAACGAATGTCGGAAAACATAAGCGCTTTGATAGGTGCCTGGACCTCTTGTGTCAGTGCTGCCACCTAGTGCACCTCATTTCAGATATCCCTCATACTGTCATCCCGATCATTTGCTTGCGCAGACGACCAGAAGGCAGTATTTGCAGTTTATTGAAGATTCTCCAATGTTATTATTGTTGACCTCTATGACGCCGATTTCTTGAGCCACTGTGTAGTAATCATGCATGAATTCTTCGTAAACGTCTTTTGGCATGTCAAAGGGTTCAATTGACTTTACAGTATCTGGAAAATAAAGTTATTTTGTTAAACTTTTGTTAAATAAATTACAAAATAATGATTACCGAATTCTTTATTCACCTTTTCTACTAAATAACACTGAACACTGACTCAAATAGGTGGATCTAGGAGTACCTAAAATATTTATTTCTAAGAAGGTTAGTGAGTATTATTGAAAAACCATTCCTTAAGGTTCCATTATGAGCTATTAGATCTGCCAAAAAATGCAATATCCATAATATATATCAATATATATAGGTACCTAAGAGCCAGCGCACACTAGCAATTTTTAGTAGAACCATAGTTTGATCGCTATCATACGCCGATCATCTAACATACGATTTTTAAAAATCGACTTTAATATAGCTCCAGGCTGATTCCCTAAACGATCAAACTATCGGTCAACAAAAAGTCGCTAGTGCGTACTGACTCTAAAATTTTAGTAGTTCGTTAGTTTGGAAGTAGAGAAAACTAGCTAATAATCTCTATGGGACCGTGCCTTAAAAAATAGTAGGATGCTGGTATTCTTGTGCGAGATATACGTCACTTGTTACTGTCACGCACATTTAAAGGGTCAACAATGTCCAACGTGCTCAAAACGTTGAACATTGTTGACCGTTTATAAATGTTACTGATGCGATGGGTAAGCCTGGATAGGAACTTATTGCTGGAGATGAAGTCTACAGGTCCATATGTGATGTGGTACCTCAAAAATTTGTTTTGGACTCGTAATGGCTAATTACATCTGCAGATGACAAATGCAATGATTGGTGACGGGGATGCTGGCATTGTATTAACATTATGAGAAGTAATTATTATGTTTAGCAATTATAAAATTTGGTGAGCCACAATAAAACAGCATTTACATAATTTGGTCGGCATATAAAGATCTTGTTTGCAATTAAAAAAATCAGGCAGCAATCCTTGTTCCGCAAATAATTTTGATAATAGTCAAAAATTAAATCATAAATAGGCAGGTTACAATAACATGAGTTTGCATAATAAACATTCAGTCCGCAAAATAACTACTTGATCAGCAAAATTTCATGATTGATCAGCAGAGAAAACATGTCTATAAGCAGTGTATCTGATTGGTATGCATATTTAAAACATGATGAGCAAAATAACTAATTGGATTGCGTTGTGATACGGAATGCTACATTGACAATGAAAAATCGTTTACCTGACTAATAAAAAAAAGTTAATTAAAAAAAACAAAAAACCCGACTGCTTAAAAGCAAACTAAAAAGACGTAAACAAGAAGAAAATCATGCTGTGCAGTCGGAGGATACTTATTCGCGAGCTGGCGAACCAAAATCAGATGTATCCTCCGACTGCACAGCGTGATTTTCTTCTTGTTTACGTCTTTTTAGTTTGCTTTTAAGCAGTCGGGTTTTTTGTTTTTTTTAATTAACTTTTTTTTATTTACAACTTTTTAGTTATTTTTTTTTAGAATTAGGGACATTTAAACATATAAGTGTTATATATTTTTGAAATTGCCTTTTAAAACCCTTTATTTTGATACCCCACACGATGGGTTTGGAGGAGAAAACATTTTTTTTTCCCCACAAAATGGCGCCCAAAATCCGCCATTTTTGTTTTTTCCAATTTTAATGTAGCCAGTGACACTCGCAGGATTAAGACGAATCGATTGACGTAAGAATCATCAAAATCGGTCAACGCGTTTGGTCTCTGGAACGCCACATAGGAACAAACATACATACATACATACATACATACATACATACATATATACATACATACATACATACATACATACATACATATATACATACATACATACATACATACATACATACATATATACATACATACATAGACTGATAAACACATTACCCTCCTTCGGCAGTCGGGTAAAAAAAACCTGGCTCCCAGGGTATCAAGAACCTAGCTGACAGAAAGGAGCGAGCGCAGTATAGCGCACAGACTACTTAGAGATATTGTATAGCGCGAGCGACGACATTTTTGCCAGAAAACGAGAGACAATTAAAAATGCGAGCGCGCGAACGAGGAGCCAGAAAAAAAAATCATATAATCATAGACAAGTTAAGTATTTTTGCTACTTTTATATGCAGCTCAAAATGAATTTTTTTGCTTACCCTCTGAGTGCTTACCAAAATTTTATTAAACAGGAGCAGCTACAAAAATAATTACAGCCATCCAGAATGACATAAATTGCTGATTGATTTTGGAATGTTTGCTGGCCATGAGTTTTTCTACTCATAAAAATACGAATGCTATGCTAACTATTTAAATTACCTATCTACCAGACGCCAGAGAATAAATAATGCATGACCATCGTGACATGTTAGGTCAAGAATACAACTCACTTTTCATGGCATCCACGCTATCAAACACAAATAGCATTTCTTTCACTTTTACATCAATATTTCTGAAGCCTATTTCTTCCATCATTCGTGTGACTTTCTTCTCTGGTTCCTGTAAACAATATTATTAACCTATTAAGTATAATAAAATAAAAATATAAGGGTAACTAATTTTAATAAAATTGCAATAAAGTTTTTGAAATATTCATTTCATTTATTTATTTGTGGTAGTAAATCAATGTGTTCTTTTATTTTTTTAATAAAATAGCTGAATTTCCTGCTAACAACAATATAAGAGGTACATGAGGATAATATCTTAAAATACTGTAATCATTTAAATATAATAGTACAATAGCGTGTTGACATTTTGTTGCCAACGCTTCCCATCAACATCATCCGAATCTGATGTTGATGGGAATTAATTGGGTTTTTCTGCATTATGTATATGATACATAATGCAGAAACACCAAATAAATAATGCAATAATAGTTATTTATGCTACAAGTGCGGAAGGTAAGAGATTGTCGGAAATCATCTTACGTACGTGTATCATACAACATTTTACTATGCATTGTGCGAGGAAATAAAAAATATATCCGAACCAAGCAATAATTAATAAAATGGCGGGCTTATTCAAGTGCGCTCAGCATAACCACAGAATAACTAAAAGTTCCTCGGGCATATCTACTGCGCATGTGCAAATAGCTGTCACGTCGTAACGCAAAAAGGCACGAGTAAAATATACGTTCTGCCAAACATATTTAATGAATATTTAAAATTAATAATTTATTGATAAAAATCTAAATCTAGATTAATTAAAAACGCCTTTAATAAAGTATTAGTTTTATTTTTATATGAATGATAATCTGTACTTAACTAATTTTTAAAACTTTTCTCAAATAATAATAACTCTATGCGACGGGCTGACGTTGGAGTTAAAAATTTAAAAAAAAAAACAGTAAAGTAAAAAGCACTAGAGAAAAAAAGTGACACTTTCCGCACAGTTTGGCTGCTTGGAAAACGCTGTTTTCGAGGACATACATTGTAAAATATATTTATTTGCATTCGACCCCTTTTCAAGTGCCTTATTAAATCTTGCATACTTTATTGTTAGTGTGAACGCTAGCATATTGTGATTCACGGCATTGTTGGAAATTCCAAGTGCAATAGAAAAATTATCATGTCAACTTTGGGATAATTCCATAACATAAAAAATCATAGAAACGATTGCAATCCCTTTCATTTTGGCAATTCAACAGTATTTATTGTGTATTTTACGCTATCGAGTAGACGAACATATGATTTTTATTTTTACATTATTAAAACATATGATGCAATGAATGTAAGCAAAGCACACCCACGCGTTTCTTGAAGTAACACAATTAGAGTGTTGGTCTTCATCTTTTTGAATCGATAGTTTACTTTTTATATAATAATAGCCACTTTAAAAGCAGCATTAGTAGCTTGCATGACGTTGTCTAGGTCGCAGGTTTATGGTTAATATTCACAATTTAATAAGATTTATTCTAAGCATGACTGTTATATTTGCATACATAATCCATTTTTTTCCGATATATTTCATTCCATAGAATTTAGTTTTATGAAAAATTTTGAGGAACAAGAAAATTTTGATGCAGTAAGGTGCCGCCCACACCGTGTCGGTGCATTTTCATTTCTGTACCGAATCGCTGAAAAGAAACTTCTGCCTACCTGCATATCGTGGTAGGGTGAGATGAAGGTATTGACGTCCTTCAGCCACGACTTCCACTTGGAGCACTGCGCCAGAACATTGTAGACGCTGTAGACCGGCGCGTAGCCCAGGAACGTCAGGAGACAGTCACCACCTTCTTCTAAAAGATTGTATATATTCCTAAATGCTTTCCTGAAAAATAAAACATGTTTTAGTTAAGATGACTACTGATACTGAAAATTATGTTCTGAACGTGGTACCTAAGATAGAAACATGCTTGTAAGACACGACTACAAACAGAAAGCAAAGCTAATAGAAATTTATATTCCTAGACAGCACGTTTCGCCGAAAACTTTGTTGATAGAAAACATTATTTGTAGATATCTCGGTCCACAGGAAGCACTGTTGACAGAGATCTCACTGTTCATGATAGTACTTCTTGCCGTAAATTTTGTTCATAGAAACCACTGATTCCATCTGGAAAAGTGCCTTTGGAGAAGAAACTATTAATATATATTACATTACTAAATTTCACTTTTCTGGCTCTGGCAGATGTCCATAATAAAAATACGTTTATTTCATAAGCACACACGGCTCCGCTTTCTAACACAGTATCTAATATTGCTTTGTCTAAACGTACAAATTCTACTATTACGAGTATGATTAGTAAACAACCATAAAATGACGTCTGTATTCTTTGAAGGATAAGGCAGAGCTTTTTTTCAATTTACCGGGTACAAAAAGACTATGGGCTGCTAAATGGATAAACTTAATAGCACTTTTCCCGATCCGATAAACGGACCCACGGTTTCATACTCACGCACTCGCAATCACTAGACCAACGATTCAATCAAGATTATTAACTATAAAAGCGCAGACGAGGGACTTTTGTCCGCAGAGGCCTTTATAGTGCTTAGAAAAGCCAGTGTCTGCTTAGAAGATTCTAATGCTTAGCACAGCTGTTGTTTAGGCTCGATTGGCAGCAACACTAACTACATTACAGAACTAAGAACAGAACTTACTCTTGATTCCGTATCCAGTGTAACGCATAAAAAGAGAACACATGATGGAATGCCGAATTCATTTCTTCTGGCAAGTCTCCCTGAATATCCATAACCCTGAACATAGTGGCTTCGTCACTGTGATGTTCATTTGCATATTTAACAGCTTTTTCACTGATATCACAAGCTACTAGTTTCTTATAGTTACTGGGCATGTATTTCTTTAAGATAACTGTTACGCTTCCATCGCCACATCCTAAGTCGATAGCACTGTCTCCTATGTTTTTCCAGTTAATCTTCTTTGCATATTCATTAAGACATTGGACTGCTGCTTTCTTTTGTAAGGAGTTTGCTACATTATACAACTCCGGATCGTTCATTGTGATTCTGTAAAAATAGAAAAATTGGTTGTTTATGAATAGGAACTAACACAGGAAATAGTTACAGAATTGCATGAATGATTGTCATCTTAACATTTTATCTTGTCTTCTATTCAAGTCTTCAATCGCAACGTTTTCCTTCTTGAATGTCACAATGTAACAAGGCTATTTCATACTAAACCAACCGAAAATAGACTAGTTTTATCAGTACGGGATCAACAACGTCTGTCTTTTTGTCAATAGTCGTTTGTGATAAGAACAGTTTTTTTCAATCAGTGGCCTTCATCTGTTTTGTAGTAATACAACTTTGTTCTAGCATGTGTAAGAGGAAAGTCTTGCGCAAATGTAAGGAGAATAGGTGATGTGTTCTATTTTAAATGTTGCATAGTAATTTTATGTGACGACATTGATAGTAGAAAGGTCATGGGGTTATGTTTAGGGATAACTGGGTACATTATATTGTTCATGAAAAGTATTTTTAAAAACCTTATGAACTGAGCAGTTTACTCCATTATACGAAGTATTTTCGTGATTACCATGCCTTTAAAATGTAAATTATTATTGAATTAAAAAAATACACGATAAATACAAGGATACTTTAGATAGCATAATTCTACTGTGATTTTTTCGTGTTTTAATGAAGTTTTTGTAATATTTTTTCACTTTTATCAGAATTTCCTTTTTCGTTTCAGTTACAACTTTCGAAACCTCTTAATTAAGGTTATGAATTAATTATAATTATCAAAATCACTGTAATAAAACCGAAAAAAAATTAGTTTATCTGTAAGTGAATTGCTCATGAGCTAAGTGCTTTTAAGAGTGGATTAATAAGGGTTTTTATTGGTTTGTATCAGTTTCAGGTAGTTGTTTTATTAATATACAGGGTCTTGCTTTCATGTGAGAATTGATATTCAGTTCACAAGTGCAGCGGTTGCATCGCGATGATCGTCTCGACCGTCCACGAAAAAGTGCATTGCCCCTGCGCGGGCGCCGGTTTTGTATTTTTTACTTAGGTTCTTGCGTCGACGGTATCTACTCAATTGGGTTAGGTTAGGATGCCTGACCTAACATAATGTGATTTATATTGATGACGAAACGCATGAATTAGATGACGTATTTAAGTACAGTTGGTTAGTGCTTATGTCACTATTAAACTGTTTATTTTTGGCATTAAGTTTCGGATAGTAGGGATCGATAATTTTCTAATTTTGTAAAACAACTTTCTTATTCAAGACCTACTAAAAGCCGTAGATTACTTCTTCATTTCTGTGTTCTATCACGATTTTAGTTACAACCAACCAACAAATTTAAACATTGTGTCATAAAATATTACAAAAGCTGCAGAAAACAACGAAAACGTCGAAAATTTTGAACGAATCTATAAGTTTGCATTCTTTCCTACCGATGTACCAACTCATAATCATCATCATCACCATGTTAGCACCAATTCTCTTAACTTAAAAATTCTATTGATATCATTCGATGCAACTACATACACACATCGCTAACTGTCTAAATAGCCTTGGATTTTATTTCGGTTCAAACAGGTTACCCAAATTCCCATTTACAAGCACTGAAGTAAGAATAATGTAAGTATGCATTAAACCAAAAAATATGCGCGCCGTAATCTAAACTCGTATTTCAAGGACAAAGTTAAAACTCGCGAAAAAAAGTCGCGTTGGTGCATCAGTGCGTCCATACGGCAAAATGCAAGTGCACCGAATATTGAAAAAGCGACTGAAGCTTCTTGATCCTTGGATTATTTTTATTTTATTTTAGGTGGTACTTACTGGGCCTAAATAGTAGAACTATGTATTTAGATGTACCAAGGTGCTAATTCTTCTTGGAGCATAATTTTCAGTAGTTGAATATGCATAGTATAAATGAGGAAGTTCCTTTAAAGTCTGTCAACACTAATACGTCATGAAATTCGCAGAATCTTTTGACTACACAATTCATTTCATGTAAACGATCTTACTCTATTTGAATAACGTAATTACGTAACGGTAAATTTTAGAAATGAGGCCAGGAAAATGATGAAAACTTCTCTTCAAACAGATTTGAACCGATCGTGTTCTTCTTCATCATATCGATGATTCCGAATCCATATATTTTAACCAGAATTCAGCCACATCGACGCAGCTTGTCTCGTAAAGATCTTTCAGGGTGTAGTGCTGTTCCACAAAGAGGTGGTAATGTTGTTATGAGTAGACGAAGTTTATCCATCAATTTATTCCTTTCTTCAAGTATCAAAATGATTGACAATGCAGTTACGGTAGCCACCAGCAATGTCACCCCGAGTGGGTTCAACCGCCGAACGCGCAAGAGCAGGAAAAAGGGCTCATATTTAGGGAACTTTATTGTACCAGCCACGCACTTAACTTGATCCATATAAAGAGAGATTATTTCAAATGTTTGTTTACTTACTGGCTGAGAGAGAAAGCAACAGAATCATTATTATTTTTAGATTTTGAAAATATATATACCTCTTTGTGATAGACAGGTCCTATTCAATCAGAACATGATTGAATAATCTTACTTTACTTTATTTAACTTTTACTTTATTTAATCTTACTTTTGTTACTATGAACTATCGTAACTTTGTCTTCTTTTCTATCTGTGATTAGAGCCCTACTATTCCCTACATAAAGATAGGAAAACTAAAAGAACACGCACGCGGAACTTATTGGCTGTCTAATACCGGTCTGCAACACTCCAAGAAATTCCTAGGCTCTACGTTCAAAGCCCGGGAATGCATTTGGAACATGAGCAGGGGGCAAATCCGCTACCTGCTAGGGGCCTTTACTGGGCACTTTGGAACCAACATCATGCTCATGCAGATGGGTCTAACCGCGACACCAATGTGCAGTTTGTGTGGGGAACATACGGAACGCATGGAGCACCTTCTGTGCACATGCGATGCACTGGCTGGTAAGCGAATGAGTCTACTAGGGGTTGGATATCCAAAACCAGAAGACTATAGGCTCATATCTCCTAGTCTCGTTGTAAAACTCATGAAAACAGTTTTCAACAAGATTCGGGAGGAGTAAGTTGTCTAGGGGACCATAATAGATCCCAATGGGTCGAAGTGTCCGAGATATTTCTCGGCCCCTCCATAAGATAAGATAAGAAGAAAGGAACACGCAAATGATATAGCTATTTGTTCACATAAGACGATAAATAATATCACATCTTGGGAGGACTAGGATCAGCCTAGTTTACTAAAGAACAACAAAAAATCGGATCTATCTGAGGATTTGCAATGCGATAAAATTCGATCATCGACGCCTAAAAAACTAGATTACGCCAAAATAAGGTTACTTTATAGAGTTAATTTTTTATCTTTACCATTGATTACATGATCTACATTCTGAAAATCCATCGCACTAACTTGTATTTCGTTAAAAATACTCAAATGTATACTAGGATCAGAGTTTGTCGATCACAAACTAACTCGAGTAAGAAAGTATCTATAACCAGTTGTGGGTTTATGGTGTTCACACTCATCTTTACGAAACACTTTCTTTAACGACTAAATCAACATTAAAACAAGCTATTTTGGAAGCTTTCTTTACTATAGTCTACTATACTATATTAGGGTTCACATGGAGAAACGTAGATACTTTATGGAAACTTTGTATCATTAAAATCTAAATGTTAAAAATAAACTGGAAATGAGAATTGCAGATGGACTTCATTTTTACTATACATAATTATATTTTTGGAGTCTGTGCGTTTTTGTCCCAAGCAAGTGCGATTTCATGCCATTTCTTCGTAAAATTTTACGTCTTTACGAAAGTTTTTGCTTCCCACCATAAAATGTGTGACTGTTCAATTTCTGCTACAATTCCAGTGCCTTCTCTTCAAAGGTATACTTCATACGGAACCCATAAAAATACTTAAACTTGATAAGAATTATTCCTCTCTTGGATGTCCAGATCATCGACCTTACCGGTCCCAACTCTTCTAATCCCTGTGGCGCAACAGGTAAGTGAAAGTTTGGACAAATGTTGGACAAAGTGTCAGTTGGTATTTAGATTACCATCATTGTCATGGGAGAAAGCTGACCTTACTCAACATGTTTATTATGCATGTGTTGATGATACTTGCTTATCAAAACGATAAGGTCCAGGGGTGATGAGTTGTTTTTTTAAGATTACTTGGTAGCATTTAAAGTACGCACTTAATACCTACTTACTTGTTGATTTTGTAAAGTGACATATTTATCTATTTTATTGTATATTTGTCTCAATGTGTTATTTACAATTACCTATACTAATGTTTTCGTTTGTCTAAGTTCAAAATAATATGAACCTTGCAATGATAGAAAATTTATCATTGATCACTAAGAGCTGGCAGATGATTTATTATCATATCATTCAGGGTTTTATTACTGTTAATGGATTTGTGATGTAATAATTGTTGATGCAAAGTTTTGCCCGCATGTGACCCGTACATTAGCCGAACACTAAACGCATTGCAATGCGTGCCTACACACTTGTACAGTCTTTCTCTTATTATTGAAAAAAAATTCGTACTTTCGTCCTCTCACAACCAGTCAGTGAGTGCAATGCCCCACGAATTTGCTGCCGACATTTTTAAATTATTTCTTGTCTCTTTTTTAGATGCATTTATTGGTAAGTTAGAAGGAGAGGGATATACGTCGTTTAGTCATCGAGACGGTTAAATTCGTCTCTTATTGACGTCCCAATATTTCGGGCCTTAAGGCAGGTTATGACTAAGGTCATAAAAGGAGAAGTTGTCGTAGGCTTAGAAATTGTAATGGTCAATGGTCGCTATTATAAATATAATGTCCGCAGCTCAATGCAGATCATGTTTATGCGGCTGACCTTTCCAATAACAGTTATTACATAAACATACCGGGCTTGTGCCATGGAGACATTGCAAAAGGTATAAAATAAACTTAAAGCTAACAGTTATATCGGTCCCGACAAGATCCTTCCTAGTTTTAACTAATGACTTAAGAAATATTTTCATTGAGCACCTTCGTCACAATTTTAATTTGGCCTTGCAGACTGACTGATACATATCCTTCGGTGTTTCTAGCGTTACACCTATCCCTATAACCCAAACAAAAGTTCCGTTGAAGGTTACCGTCCTGTCGCAATCTTATTTTCCCCGGCGAAGGTCTCCGAGAACATCCTCCATAATGCTATCTACGTTCAATGAACAAGTATCTTTGTAAAGAGCAACACGTTTGCAGAAACAAAAGATCAGTTGACACAAATCTCCTAACACTAGTCGATTATATCTCCTCCAGCTTGGACTGCGGACGCCAGGTAGGCGTACTTTACTTCGACTTCCGGTAGGCGTTTAATAGGGTTAACAATAACACGCTGCTAACGAAGTTCTCCTGCGTTTCATTGCAGACTACCTACGTGATCGACAGCAGTTTGTTAGGTTTGGTATGTACGTGTCAGGTATATGTTACACACGTTCCGGTGTAAGTCAAGGATCAATTTTGGGGCCTTTATTATTTCTAATCATGGTCAACGATCTTCCTCAAGTTTTACGTCATTCCAGATGTCTCTATATGCCGACGACATGAAACTGTACTTGGAAATAAACTCCGAGCGTGACAGTTTGTCACTGCAGCAAGACATAGATGCAATTTACAAGTGGAGCGTAGACAACAAGATGGAATTTAATTATGCCAAATGTTATATGAATTTTGGTCGAATGTGGCAGCCAGTTAAATTTAAATATAATTTAAATAATAATACCATCACGAAGTCCATAGCCATGAAAGGAATCACATTCGACCGAAAGCGCGCCTTCCACGACCATATGACAATGGTAGCTAAACAATCCTATCAAAGGTTAGGTTTCGCACCACTCACACTATCAGAATTATATTTAATGCGCGCGTACGTAGTAAGTTGGAAACCAGCTCTTGAGTGTGGAATCTACACTTTTATTAGAAAAGGTCCAAAAAGCGTTTCTTAGATACCTTTACAAGCATAAAAATGGCTATTACCCTAAACTCTATCCGACTCAATTCCTACTGGATTGCCTCAAACCCGCTAGAGGTAAGGCGAAATAGCTCACAATAGCCTGTAAGAAGCTTCGTGACACTATTGACGCTCCTGATCTGCTTGATGTGCTGGCGCGCTTCTTTGTCCCGGACAATTATTGCCGGGCAAAAACCACAGGCTGTTTGCCGTGCTTTCGTATCGCACCGTCACACATGCTAAGTCGCCAATACCTCGCTCTCTAGCCGCGCTTAATAATCTCTTGGGTGCTAATCCAACATACGATTTGTTTGCAGATGAATAGACGAACATTTTATTGACAAGTCAGAAATACTGTGAGAGGGACCTTTGAAAGTGTTTTTAACCTTTTTTACCCGACTGTCGAAGGAGGGTAATGTGTTTATTAGTTTATATATGTACGTTTGTATGTAAGTACGTATGTTTGTTCCTTTGTTTTATAATGATTTTGATCAGCCAGCTTGCGAATATGTATCCTTCGACTGCATAGCATGATTTTCTTCTTGTTTACATCTTTTTAGTTCGCTTCTAATGGAGTCGGGTTATTGTTTTTTTTTTATTTATTCAAGTTTGTTAATTTTGTTAATTTATTTAATATGCGTTTTAGTTGTTTGTTTTTAATTTTAGTTAGTCTATTTGGTTATAATAATCTTTTGTAATGAAATTTATATAACATTGTTTGGTTAAATACAGTTCAAGAAAAATATTAGATAAGATAACACTAATACTCATCCCCGACGATTAATTAATTAATTATGTATACTTTTGCAAAATACAATAATAATCGTGATATTTGGCTTATTGTCCAATACGATTCGGGGGTATTACAAAACTACTGGAAACATCTTGTATGTTTCCAGTAGTTTTGTAAGTTCAATAGGGATTGCGTTGAAAACTTAGATGAAGTTTGAAGGAACAGACATATGGAAAAGTTCCATCCGGCGAGAATTTTACGTGTATTTCGATGTTTTAAATTATCTTATGGGGTAAAATAAAAGTTCTAGCCAATTCGAGGTTTTATTTTACCGCACAAGATAATTTCTTTCTTAAAACACACCTAAACAAAAGGAACGATGAAAGACAAAGTATGATAGCAATTACAGCATTATGTTATGGTCAGAGGATACCCATAATGATAAGATTCGCCTTCTACTTCTAAAGTATACTGCTTTGCAATATTCCCGGTAATAGCTATATGTCGTAGAATCGGTCTTATTCTTATTTGAAACGAATAGTACCTATTTAAGTATGCTCTGTATAATTTAATTCGTATTTATGCTTAACGGAGTAAGTTGATATTCAATTATTTTTCTTCTAACAATAATTTTACTATTAATGTTAATGTTACTTAAATGATTTATTCATTAATAACCTAGCAGACTCTAATCAATGCCTAATAAATTATGATTGTACATTATTAGATTATTACGCAGTCGTTTACTATTACGACTGAAAAATATTTATTTACATATTGCTTAGCGATATGTGATCGATTACAGAAGTAATAAGAAAAGCAATGTATCTAATATTTGCGACATTGTTGTACTGCTACTGTGGGGAAATCCAGGCAAACGTTTGTGTTTAGGGAAATGTTAATAAAATCACAACATGATTTACCCACAGTATAGACATAGACATTCATAAGCTCATGCCTTTTGCCCATAGTGGCATGCAAACACTACAGAACGCCACTGTTACAAACCTTACATACTTCATATACATACGTTCATACATCCATGCCTCTCTGAAGAACGTCATCAATAGAACTCATTATGGGTATGTACTTTTACTTGGTACTATGTTTAATCGACTTTGGCTATTACTCACCAATAAGTTCATTTTTATCCTTTTGTTTTTGATTTTTTTGTGAAATCTTATTCTTTTCTTACAAACTGAACTCTACTACTTTGTCAATGTTGTTAGGGATTTACCAGCTTGCCCAGGTGGTCAAAATATTCTGTAGAAGATAGTTCGATGGTGCGTTTTTAATACCAATTTTACTTTAGTTTAAAGTAAGTAATGTAAATTAAATACCGTTAGATAAGCTTGGCCTATAGTGTGCCCTGCAGTGGACCATACCGAATAAAAATAAAACGTAAGGCTTTTCAACATTATAGATTTAATAGCTAAAGGAAACCAAGTGACGCCAACATCGTCAATCTCACCAACACCTCTGCCCACCCTCTTGAGAAATTTAATGAGTTTAGATGTTTATTCGAGTGCCATCTACACTTTTCTACAACAAATGTTTCGACACGAGTACACGGCATCAACCACATAATGAATTCGAGCATTTCGAATGAAGTCAGTTCGGTTCACACAAAGTTTCATTGCCTTCGAATAGATGGCGCTGTACCAATTTTTAGTACTTCATGTACTTTAAAATTATGAAGCGGTTACTGTGAGGTCAATAATTTTGTGTGTTCAGGAAGATTTATATATTCGATGTTATTTTTGCTGCTAGAGTGAAATAAAGGTCAAGTTTACGGACGGGCATTTTATAGTGAATTTTAAAGCAATAGCCGGCTTCGGGCAATATATTGTTGGCTCTGTATAAGGCTCTTTTCTTGTTTATGATTTTCAAGACCACTGACCAACAACTATTGTGTAACTTTGCCTACTTGACCGTCGCTGTGCGAAATCCGCGATGAAGTGAGTATATATCTATTGGCATATGACAATTACCAAAAAATCAAATGCAATTTAAAAAAAAAAATATTTCGAGATTTTTTTTCGAAATGAAACAATTGTTAGATACTCGTAGGTCCTTTCTCATCGATATATCGCGAGAAAATTGAATTTGAGTTTTGCGCGCCTAGCGTAGCACTATCGTATAGCGTGCGCAAGCGCATTATTTAAGATGATGATTTCCTAAATTTTTAGAACAGGATGGTCAGCTGACCAGACTCTTACTCGTACCTAAATGACATTTTTTTTTAATCAACATAAATAGTCCACTATACTACTGGGTAATATATAATAATAATATATTATATCTTACTAATATAATAAATGTGAAAGTTTGGATGGATGTGTGTGTGGACGTACGTGTGTTACTCAATCACGCCAGAACCGCTGAACGGATCTGGATGATATTTGGCACAGATATAGATTATAGTCTCGAATAGCATATAAGCTAGCTTTTTATCACGGTAAATGTTCCTGAGGGATGCTAAAACACTATTCACGCGGGCGAAGCCGCTGGCAGAAGCTAGTTATAATATATATGTAATATTTTTTTTCTGTTTCTACTAATTCAAAATATTTATGTATAACCGTTTTTTTATTACCAACACCTTCCGATTTAGTTTTCAGTCATTAGACCCGATTTATAAAAAAAACCTTTTTCCAAAAAAATATACAACCGACTTCCAAATAAAAACACTACAAAGTGAAAATTAACTTCAGTTTCGAAAGCCGGTGTGCCTGTTTTCGTTTCTTTGTTTTTTGACACCGACTTCCGAAATTGAAGTTATTATTCACTTTATAGTATTTTTATTTGGAAGTCAGTTGTATTTTAATCTATAAAAGATTTTTTATATTACGCTTTTCAGTTGTGGTACATAATGGCGAACATCATCAATGGAGTCGAAGTCAAGTAAATACGCATTATTAGAGATAAACCAAAAATTACTAGTCAGATCTTGATCAAATTTAAATGGGACCCCATGAGAAACACAAGCTTTCAAAAAAAATAAGAATCCTCAAAATCGGGTAACCTAGTAAAAAGTTCTGAGGTAACAAACGCACGCGCACGCACGCGCACGGTTGGCGCAGTGGTTGAGCGATTGACTGCTGCGCTGCGTGTCGCGGGTTCGATTCCCGCACGGTACAAATATTTGTATGACCTACAGATAATTGTGCCGGCTCTGGGTGTTGTGTATGTGAGTTTATATGTTTGTAAACGCACCCACGATACAGGAAGAAATTCCTAGTGTGGGGCAACGTATTAAAAAAAAAAAAAAAAAAAAAAAAAAAAAATACAGTCGAATTGAGAACCTGCCTTTTTTGAAGTCGGTTAAAAAAAAGTCTTAAAATAAAGAAAATAAATAACGATGTTCCCCACATTTTACCGAGTATTGTTATTAGGTAAATCTACACAGTTAATAACATAACTAAATGTGTAGGTTTCTGAACAGTTTTTTTTACGGCACTAAAGCGTATCTTTGATTGAAACCTACAAAAAAATTATGATATATGCCATTTATAGAACAACAACTATAGGATTACTTTTCCCCTAAAGGGTACAGCAGGAGTCCATCTCGTATCAACAGGTAGGTGCGTTGGTATGGCAGAAAGGTATTTCTATAAGTCTAAAACAACAAACAATGCGTTGGACTCCACAATACACTAAAATATATTGTACTTCTGTTTGCGTGAAACAGAAAAGATAAGAATAACTTAAAATAAAAAAAAATATTGTGATAGGGTACTAAAACTAAAAAGAGACAAATGAAAAGTTTTTCACTAAAAAATAACCAACTTTTAAAGCAAATCACTAATATGTGCAAAAATAACTTCCGTTTCCGAAGTCGGTATCTTTGGTACCTCTGGTTTTTATCGTTTTTCAACACCGACTCTGAAACGATAGTTATTTCTGCACTTTTTAGTTTTAGTACGCTATCACTAAAAAGTGAGCAAGTTATATAGTAAGGTCCTAAAGGATTGACAAAATACGCATAATAACTTAATTTACACATTCGTGCTGTTTGTCGCTATGGATTTCGGTTGTTTGCTCCATAAATCTTGAAAACTGCTGAACCGATTTTGATTATTCTTGTACAATTTCTAAGTTGAAAGATAATTAATCCAAAAAAAAAAAATGATCATAATCCGATAAGTAGTTTCGGCGAAATGCAAACAAATGTTTTAAAGCTCATATAGAGTAACTTAAGTGAATATTGTGCAATTCCAACAATATTAGATACATACGTATGGAGCTGATTAGCTCCTTATTTTTTAAATTGGTAAAATTAGTATTCAAATCTCCGAAGTATCATAAAATAAGAAGGAAGGAGTTTCTGACATTGAACATTAAAACATTTTATTCGCAACGTCTACTCAATCACTTCTGTGGAGCAGCAGGGTCTTGGCTTGTACCATCTGGAATTTCTCAGTTGCAGCTTATAGTCTCGTTTAGTGCCCAGTTCATAGAAATAATCTCGTTCTCTATAACTGGGACTTAAATACAACCGGCGGAACGTGGTTGCAGCTACTAAGCATAGATACACTCTTCCGAACCGTTAGGGGCACAGAGAGGTAATGTTAGTGTTTTCCCAAACTGCACGGTTTGGGCACACCTGAACAAATCACTCCCCTGTCTGCATGATTGGAAGGATCTTCTCAAACCAACCAATTTCTATAAACTAAAATTATATCCGCTAAACAAACTAAAGAAACAAAGCCTGTGTACCACTTCACAAAAGAAATAAAAATCTCTGACGTCAAGAAGGTCCTCACAAATAATAAACTTATTTCCCTACAACGTCTGAAAGAGAAGAAGAAAAAATGTCTGAACTCGACATCGTTTCGAACACATACAGCAGACATTCGTACATACAGCATTATTTACTGACTCACACAGACACGGAGCTACCTATCAACCTAAAGAATACCTAAAAAATATACAAAAACCTTTTTTCCCAAGAATAAGCGGGACGGAGTACGGATCTTATTTTTCTCGTGGACGTTTCAGTCGCGCTGGGGTGGCAGCCGCGGTGGCGGGGTGTGGGGGCTCCTCCGCCCCCTGCAATAATACTGCGTCACTATTTTGCGCCATTACCTACACTCGCTTCCTATTCTATAAGTAGCGTGGCCTCTAGGACGTAACGTACTAACTTCAAACTTACTCGCTACGGCGTGTCAGTCGGTAGGCGGACAACCACTCATGTTGTAATCGAATCGATTATACAAGTTTAGCATCGATTCGCGAGTTCGCAAGCCCTTGACCTCGTTTCATTAACAGTCTATTTACAGTCGGTTTGGTATCAATATCGGGAGCTGCCTACTCGAGCAGAAATATTAATATTCAACTACTTTTGAAGGGGATTGAATTCCTTGAGACGATTTTAGCTCGATCGCTCTTCTAGTCAGTTTAGGTGTCTAAATAGCATTACATAGCTCGTTGTGATTAATGGTTTATGCGGTCACAACCATTCTGTTGCAGACAGCATCCCATGCTATAATATCTCCTGTTACATTATTAGCTAGTTGATGTTACGAACGGATGATTTCAATTGTGTGACCCTTCGAAAGCTCTATTATATAGAACGGTCATTATTTTCACACTCAATCAAGGATCTTTTTACTTGCTGTCTACGTACTTCTTGTTTTTAATAATATGAAATAAAAAATGTTAATTTGAAAACCCATAACGAAATTGAATACGGTGTAAAACCAAATGTTTCAAGGAAGAGCTTTGGCTCATGAAGCTGCTTTATCTAGTGTATTTACGTGCTGTCTGATATGTTGCCCTTCAAAGTATTTTACACAATTATTTATTTGAAAAAGTCACAGTACAAAATTTTTTTGATACCGCATTTTTTTTATTTACCACTAAGTTTGCCCAGCAATAATAAGTAAGGTAGAAAGTCTAAAAATATAATTTATCCCTAGCCTCAGATTTCGTAGGGTTACGTGCTAAATCTGTAGGATTTCGAGTGCGCTTGGTGGAGCGAGGCTGCTTTATATGTGTTGCACTGTTCCTTCTGAGCGTTTCTGCGCGGTACTGCGCGGTACTGCGCGGCTTACATACCACCACATATCGCTTACGTGGGAAATAAATAGCATATAATTTATTAGAATTTATTCTAAAATTCGGTATTGTGGTTGTAATTTTTGGGTCAAAAATCCTTAGAGTTTATAGAGATATATTGGACTTTGGCTTGTGGCTAAATAATAACAGCCGCACGGGTCGATCTTCAAGGTTAAGCAACGCTTGACGAGGTCGGTCCGTGGATGGGTGACCATTTCAACATACCGAGTTTCCTCCGTGCCTCGGAAAGCACCTTAAGCCGTTGGTACCGGCTGTCATTTGAAGATCTTTGACAGTCGTTACGGGTAATCAGAAGCCTGAGATCTGACACCAGTCTTGCCAAGGGGTATCGTGTTACCCAGTAAACTGGGTTGTGGAGGTCAGATAGGCAGTCGCTCCTTGTAAAACACTGGTACTCAGCTGAATCCGGTAAAACTGGAAGCCGACCACAGTATAGTTGGGAAAAGCTAGGCAGATGATGATTGGACTTTGAACTATGAGGCAAGACTGTATTTACTCCCATGGGATTAGTTAAAATGTTGGTAAGTATAGACAAGACGACATCCACCAGCCCGCAATAGGCCCGTGGAGGCCAATGGGCCTTAATCCTCCACGCGGGCCTATTGCGGGTAGAGAGGGAAGACACTCACAGAGAGGCGGCCTGTGTCCCAGCAGTGGGAACATTAATAGGCTGATGATGATGATAGACAAGACTTATTGAGGCTGAGAAAAGATTAACGGAATATACAGGCATATATGTTGATTTATGTTCATTGAGAAGACTTGACGAGTAAGTTATTTCATTGAATTTTTTGTAAGGAATAGCTTTTGACCTTTAAAACTTCATAGACGAGGAATCTAATAAACAATATTTCATATACTTGGAATTTAAAAACCTAACAACACAATTAATTGGAACAACAGCTTTCCAAGTAACTTATTAACTTGTCTCAATCTTCAAGACAGCAGCGACGGCTGGATTCATAGAAAAAAATATAAGAGATAATGTTGTATACCTCACAAATACCGGCAAAGGCAGTAATGTTAGGAGAACAATGAGCTAAGTCTGAACACCGCGCGATGCTGCGCGCATACAAATTATTGACAATCGATATTTAAGTACATCACGCATCCATGCACGTTTAATTCGATAGAGTTCGCCGTATCGATGCCACTTTATATCGATACCTTAATTATAATTTGGAGCTGTTGTTATAAACAGTATGATTTACACGAATTGGGCAGAATTCATTAATGTGGTTTGCACGTACGTACGTAGGTATATGTACGTAGTCGTATTCCAAACTAAGTCGAATGGTTAGTTTGCTATATTGAGAACGCTTACATTTTATATCTAAATAACTTTCTCACAGAGATCATAAACACATAGGCGCCACTAGAACAGGACGTAGTAATGCATTACTAATCAAAAACCCTCCGAGACGCAGACGGCTCGACAAAAACAGAAGCTGTCCAGCTATGCAGGTGTTCGTCTGTGTCCAATAGCTACAATGTTATGCTTTAATAAAACTCCAGAAATAGTTATGTATAGCAGACTGGAAATGCAACTATCTGGTCCGGGGACATCTAAACATACCTTTGCAGATATAGGCTTGGAGACAAAGTATGTACCACGAAGCAAGTTTCAAACAATTTGTACCTGTTCCACGGCAAACATTGCTGAGTAGTTGCGGAGGGTGGAATCTCTGGAGCTGGGAAGTACGCAATGAATGTCGCACACAGCGGTAGGAGCGAGGTATGTGATGTCGTACGTTTGTTTGGGGTGCGGTGGTGGGTGTGAGGCGACGGTCCTTTGATTCTGGCGAGATTAAACGTGCGGCAGACGGTGGCGCCTCTATCGATTGTTGTTGTAATTACAGCGCTATCCTCGCCCAGTCGCAAATGAAATTGTTCCGGACAGAGCTAGCTGCGGATGCCAACCTCGTGTTACACTTGCTTACGCTGCACCATGCCGCCACATTCTGAACTGTAAAACCTAGTACTAAGGTGTCACTCCCCGGTTTGAGGGACTCTAGAAGTACGGCGAGAGTTGCGGACGCATTATTGCATACGATGTTGTTATGTTGTTTCGTGTTTTGATGAAATTCTCACGGAATGCTTTTAGTTGCTTCACGCGGTTTTAAATCGTTTGATCGATGCTTTGTTGGGACTGTATAAAGAGGTTTGCTAAAAGTTTTTGATACTCTTTATTGCGACATTATGTTGAACTTTCATTGGTTTGTAACTTTTTAAGTGTAACTTAAAATAACTTACGTAGTTATTACATTTGTAGACCACATTTTCAATACGCGCTATTCCAATAGTTCCAATAGGTATCACTACATTTTCCTCTACATCTCGTTACTTGACACTTCCTCTTATCAAATTACACAACCTTAAAATCCAATAAAAGAAACCTACATTACTTCTAAACAAGTACACAAACCTATAAGAATCATCACGACTGCGCACTGAACGCAATCCGAGAACAAATCCACATCTGAATCTGAAATGCGAATGGGAACAGGGAGTGAAATCCAATAAAACATTCGGAGCCTTCGAAACGTATCTACGTGAACGTGACGTAGACGCCTCCCCGAGACGCATGCGCACCGCACTCGTACAGAACAAATGGACAATTCCAATTTCAATTGTAGAAAAAAAATAACCAATTCGAAATGGAGAAGGCTTCGCGGCGACCAATGGGAGCGCTCACAGTCGTCATGCCAACTGTGTGGGCGGGGCGAGTGATATCTAGCATTGGAATGTTCGTTGTATTTGTTTTGCCGGATCCGAAGGCTTTATTGCATGGTGTTTGAGCCTCTTTCCCCTTGAGGGTGGTAGCGGCGGAAAGCTCGGTATGGATTTGGGATGAGGCTCTTCACATTATGTACCGTAGTCGTTTGCAGCCTACGGATCGGTGACCTACATATACTATTGTGCGATGGGTTTGTCTTATTGTCACAGTTGTGTAGATAAGAGAGTTTTCAGGAGTACTTTCCTCAAAAGTCTCTAAATTACATCTGAACAAAGCTCTTTCTTTTAAGTGAGCTTATAAACAAAATTATTTATAAAAATAAACAAAATTCTATTAAAAAATTTGTCGAAAAACAAATTCTTTAAAGGCAACTCGCAAGAATTAACCTGTAAGTAATGAAATCAAGGAGTGTCTCCGACTTTATGAAACTGTGAGTATTGATTTTCCGATAGGGAAAAAACGAAGGCAACGATCTATGCAGATCTGGAGTGCTCTCGGCACATCAGATGGCACCGGCGGGCAGCCTCCGCAGACAATCGAACGGTGGGGGGCCCCCCTGGAGGTCGGGGAACTGCCACAGACTATACGCGCAATCATTGTGCTGGAAAAGGGGTACGTAGGTTGAAACGTATACTTGGTGTGTTTTCAGCACCAGAAAATGCTACACGACCAATATAATCATAGTAGCGTTGTTTCAGATACTGTTCTACGTTTTGGAGTAGAAATTGTCGTAATTCAAAATCAAATATTAAAAAAAAAATACTTTAAATGTACACTTGGGACTTGGCTAACAAAATAAGTTTTAAGAAAACAAGTAGGCACTTAAAGCTCATTTAAGCTGTACATCTTTAAAAATGCTTGTCCTGGTATTCAACTGTGAAATTGTTGAGGTTTCAGGAAAGCACAGCGTTATAACGGAATCAAAACTCAATGGAAGAGGGCTTCAGTCTTCAATCCAGTTTACATGGGTTTACAAACAAGGCGTTGCTAGGCTAGGCTCTATATACGTGAAAAACTCTATCCTGAAAAAAGCACAGACCTAAAGCAGACCACACAAACAAAAGGTCATCATAATTATTTGCTGGAATGCTTCGCCACAGGGGTAAATACGACCTTAGGCCCAAAGACTGATTTATTTTATAAACATGTACAAAAAAAAACAAATATGGGACCAACAAGCCCTTCTAATTTTTTTCTTTTAACAGTCTTCTCAATTCAAAAATTTAAAGAATTTTGAATTTGGAAACCGCCATATTCCGAATCAAAACACACATAATCTTTGGCGATATCGACCCGGCGGCGGCGACTTCCCATTCTCGAAGTAAAACACGGTGGGAAGGAAACCGCGGGATAAACCGCCCCCCCTACTCCCCCCACCCGATCTTTACGTTTCAGGAATAAATATTTCAGAGCGTGTGCTTCGGAAGTTAAAGTTATGTATCGCCCACGCCGGTAACAATCTGAGAATGAGAAAAGCGAGCTTTACTTTTATGTATGTTCGCTTTATGGCGCTTTTTGTAATGTATAGCGAAGAGTCTTTTTTATGTTTTGTTTATATGGAGATGGAGACTTTTCTTAAGTACTCTAGAATATTATTTTCAGTTGTAAGAAGATTACAATAAGTTTCTTATAATACTTCTTATTTTTTTTGGGTAAGTTTTGTTTAGTATTTAATTTGACAAATTTCAATGTCATGCTGAAAATTGTTTTTCGTAGAGACGTCTAATAATTAAGCTTGTAATACAATTCTACCATAACAACAGGAAAAATTTAGTGAAATTTTTGTTTGTATTTTTCCAGTGATATATATTAGAGATAGTGATTATGAACAAATAAACGGCAAAAAAATCACGTATCTTGTATGGGAGCCCCCTTTAAATATTGATTTTATTCTGTTATTAGTATTTGTTGTTATAGCGGCAACAGAAATACATCATCTATGAAAATTTTAACTGTCTAGCTATCACGGTTCATGAGATACAGCCTGGTGACAGACGGACAGACAGACAGACGGGTCGTGGAGTCTTAGTAATAGGGTCCCATTTTTACTCTTTAGGTACGGAAAAGATGCGTTATAAAATATTCGCTCATTCTTTGGAATTAAATTGTTAGGTTAGCTAATCTACTATTGTAATTGGCCATAGAACGTAATATATACATACTATACGCTTTTTTACATCATAATACCTTTATAACATAAACATGACACGCATTGCACGCGAAATATAAAAAAATAAATCATCATTACAATAATACATGTCATAAATATTTAAATTTTAACTTTCGGCCAAAATTCAATATACATTTTTTTTTTTTTTCTTTTTCTCTTGACTCTAGTCTAGGTCGGTGACAGAGACAGAGTCGACGATGGAGTGAGCTTACCCAGAAGAAGCCTGTTCACTCTAACTTTGAAGAGATTCGGGTTGTATGCGTTCAGAAACATAGACGCAGGCAGTGAGTTCCACTCTTTTGCTGTGCGCATTATGAAGGATGTTTGGAAACGCTTGGTGTGAATTGGTGGAATGGCAACGAGGTGAGGATGATAACTTGCAGTGCGTCTAGATGTCCGTTGGTAGAAGGGCCGATGGAATGAGGTCGTGGAGTTCATGAGCACACTCGCCGAAGTACAGTCTATAGAAGACCGACAAGCAGGCAACCTTACGGCGATGAGCCAAGCTTTGAAGCTTGGCATCCACCAGTTTGACGTCGCCAATTAGTCTCTTAGCTCTGCGTTCCACCGAGTCAAGCGCGGCAAGTTGATATGTAGCTGAGCCATCCCAGAGGTGGCTGCAATACTCCATGCAGGATCGGACTTGCGCCTTGTAAAGAGTTAAAAGCTGTCCAGGCGTAAAGTATCGCTTCACTCTGTTTAGGATGCCCAGTTTTTTTGCCGCAATTTGGGCTTTGTACTCAATGGAGGCGCCGAAGTTGAGACTGGATGTCAACTCCATGCCAAGGAGCTCGAGCCGATCAGTCACAGGAACAGACGCACCCCGAAAAGTAGGCGTTTGGATGAATTGAGTTCTCTTTGCGGTAAAAAGACATGCCTGTGTTTTGGTGGCGTTAAAACAGACCATATTGTGATCACCCCACCGGGAGACACCCTTCCCGAACCTGCAATTCCGGCCCACTATCCGTCTGTAACCTTAGGTCGTATGATGTAGACATCCTGAACTTATCTATATATTTATTTATCACACACACACACAGGAAACGCCCGGGTGTCACCATTGTGTGGACCGCCCTGAGGACACGGTGGAGCATATGGTGGAGATCCACCGCACAAGCGGGCCAGATCTCCACTCCTCCTCTTCCTCCTCATGGAGGCAATCGGCAGTGGCGACCTCTCGCGTCCGGCCCTGGTGCAGGCTATGGTACGGAGCGAGAGGACATGAGAAGCTGTCTCCTCCTTCTGCGAAGCAGTAATGCTCGCAAAGGAGGAGGCGGAATGCGTGAGGGAGACGCAAAGGAGCCGCCTTACGCCCCTAACCACCGCAGGAGACGCCCCGGGCGTCGGGATTCGCAAGCCGATTCCCGGCCACCGTAGTCGCGGGCTTGCGGACGGAAAGTAATGGGTTGCTTGCCGTCCGATAAGGACCAAGCCCGAGTTTACGGCGCGTAGTGTTCCACGCGCGCCTCAAAGAGATGTCAGCAAAGTGACGGGGTCCGATAGGACCGATGCCTGTCTGGGTCGCGGATAAATTTGAAAAAGAGTTACCGCGGCCCTGGCACAAGCAACTGAAGGAACACGGGTGGGTTTTAGTCAGTAAAAGTCTGACACACCCTGCCGCTTCACACAGAGCGGGAGAAGTTATTGGATGATTTTCAACCCAAAAAAAAAAAAGAAAGGGCTGTAGGGCTTATAGGTCTTAGGTTCGTAGGGACTGTTAGGCTGTTAGGTCTGAGTAAGTCCTTAACTTATCAAATATTTGAATGTATTGTCATAATACCCTTAACATTACTGCGGCCTTACGTGACGTATGTTAGGGTGGGCGTATAACACTGCAGGTTCCATGCTGCATAACACGCCTAATTGCATTAACTACCAAAAAGGATGCAAATTTCGAATCCTGTATGCCTGTTATATTGTCAATTCGTAAATCTAGACAAAGACGAAAGTAAAGAGACTTTAACAGCTATACGAAAAAAATAATTATCATTTTCTATAAATACTCATAATATGGCAAATTCAGGATGACACTAACCTTTATTTCCAATCATCACTATCATCATCACCAGCCTATTAATGTTCCCACTGCTGGGCCGTAATCCACCACGCGGGCCCAGTGCGGGTTGGTGAATGTCACATGTCTTCGAATTTTTGGTTCTAAGACATGCCGGTTTCCTCACGATGTTTTCCTTCACCGTTTTGAGAGCAGTGGTGATGAAATAATTTACACAAAGTAAAGCGCCTGCCTGGGTTCGAACCCACGACCCGCAACTTATAAGTCGCGGCCGATACCATTGGGCCACCACTGCTTCATTTCCAATCACTAGTAATTAAATGTTTTGAGTACTAAACTACAATCCAAAAACTTGCTTCAGTGCCTACTTAGGTACATTTAAATTTATTGTAATCTGTACCTACCAAAGTAAAAAGTGTTTAAATACAAAGTCAATTGCCTTATTAACTGCTTATTAAATACCTTCACTAAAACCGAAATGGCTTTTTTCTTTTATTTGCGTGCTTGATGCAACCTGCACCTTAATTGCGTAACTTAAAAAAATGCGCACGCGTTTGCTTTGCTTGCATTCACTGCATCATATGTTTAAAAATCCGTCTAATCGACAGCGTAAATAGGCAATTAATACTGTTGAATTGTCCAAATGAAAGAGTTTGCGATCGACCATGACTTAATAATTATTTAGGCTGCTGGTCGAAAACAAAGAAAAGGAGATTGCTCCCCGTGACATAGATTTTGTATAATTATGAGTTTTTTATATCTCAACAAACTTCATAAATTTCTGTCCTATTAAAACCCAATTGGAACCAAGGACACACCTCTTTCGGGTTATATTTCAATAAATTAAAACAACTTGTTCCCCGATATTGTCAATTGATACAAACGCCATCTAACTTGTCAGTAGCGAACTACATGATGGTTTATCTTCTAAAACCTGACTTTTTAATGGATTTCATTTAACCTACCGAACGACCGGCAACACACTGTCATCAAAAAAAATTCTTTGGAAAAATAGTCTCATTGTTAAATAGCTGACCGGCAGTTAACACAACATTCACATTCCATTTTAAACTCACGGATCACAAGCAACTAATCGTCAAAAGAAGATTCATAAAACAAAGCCAGGTAATAAATCGGAATCTGTTTTATCATGCTACACAATTAACAAGATCAAAAAATAAAATATAAACAAAAGAAAATATCACACAATAAATGACATAAGTTTTCTTTTTTGTAAATTTTCAAACTGGCTACGGTTTGAAATCATTTACAATACTATAATACTAACAAAATTTAACAATAAAAATCTTTTTTTTTTAACATTTCATATTCTTCTCAGAAAACCATTACATTTTATACCCATATCATAACAGTGCACAAAATAACTAGTCCGCCATCTTGGGCCGTACACCATAATGGATTTAGAATGACGTCACTTAGCTAACCATGCATTGTCATCCAAACTAAACATGTATGCAAAATTTCATCTTATTCGGTGGAGGATAACTGCTTTAAAATTCAATTGCAAGATTTGACCCGAACACACTTACATACGTATCATACATACATAGATTGCAAGTTAAATAAAAGCTTGTAATTATATACTTCTGTGACCAAGAAACGGGGTTCTCCAGCCACAGATTTATTAGAAGCAGGTGTAGTAAAGTGTGCATCGCGCGCATAGGAACCGAGTTAGCGCTTTTAACACAAACAAAATGCAGCGCTACGTTTGGTTCAAGTTCGACTCTTGCATCTGTGCTACGCATTGTAATGTTTACAAACTTCAAAAATGTTTCATTATGAGGCAAGAACTAAGGCAAACAAGTCCGTTTTTAGGGTTCCGTTCCCAAAGGGTAAAAACGGGACCCTATTACTAAGACGCCGCGGTCCGTCTGTCTATCTGTCTGTCTGTCTATCACCAGGCTGTATCTCATGAACCGTGATAGCTAGACAGTTGAAGTTTTCACAGATGATGTATTTCTGTTGCCGCTATAACAACAAATACTAAAAACCGAATAAAATAAATATTTAAGTGGGGCTCCCATAATTATAACAAACGTGATTTTTTGCCGTTTTTTTGCGATAATTGTACGGAACCCTTCGTAAGCGAATCCGACTCACACTTGACCGGTTTTTAATGTTAGTAAAGTGTAGATTTTGAACAGATATGCAAGAAGGTGCATTTTTTACCGTCTCTGTATCTAAAGTAGTGACAATTCATCAGCGTTTGTAGTCTGATGTGGTGACAGAAATCCATCGCCTGCTATGAGGTGTATACGGGCTAAATAGCAGATTGAAGTGGTAAATCACTTTACATTTCTGTAACGTATGTCCAATTCATAATGCATATTTTTGCCGGTTTTTTAAGTTTCAGCCTCAAATCCAGCCCTAAAAAATAGCTCGGTAAAATTCAATGTTACCAGGGCACAATAAAGGACATGGCAATACGTAAATCAATGTTACGGTGCAACTACTCGTAACGCGTATATACGCACTCGGTACGTGTACGCATACACGTAAATTTTCATTATCATGAATTTATTACTATACGACAAGGTCGGCGATAAGGATTTTCTTCGCTCATAGAAAATCTAGGCCGGCCGATTGAAACTGATGCTCGAGGTTTTCATATAAGTTTTGGAGTGTACTAATCTACCTTACTATGTAGGAAAGCTATGTTCAAATTACAAGAAGTGCATATCATAATTATTACATACTGATACATTCTTAGAAGATGTTTCAACGATTGCAATAGCTTCGATGATAGTTAAATTATGAGTTGAAACAAACGTAAATAATGTTCCCAGTGATGGGACACAGCGCTGGCCGATTCTCTGTGAGAGGAAAAAAGTCTGTACAGGACCAGGATTCTCTGACGTGTCTTGTCTCTTTTCACAATAAAAAATACTTCCAAGAGTAGTTGTTGTTGCCGCGGATTCGGAAGAGAATCATTCGCTCAGTTGACGAACGAGGCGAATGAGTACGACACTCATTTACCTCATTCGCTAGTATTCGCGTCAACATACAAATTTTCAAAATGCCTTGGAACGACGGAAAGGGATATAAGGGACATTTTCTAGGAATCTTCTACTTGAATTCATACAGATAATTTATATTCATAGCCTCCAACTTAAGTATCGACTTTAGTAATGTGTATTTTAAGTTGATCTTAAGTGACCATTTGTAGTAAAAATAACTGAACAAGTTTCCGTATGTCGCAATAGAATACATAATGAACACGATTTCAAAATTCAAATAACGGCAATTAATATAGAGCAAATACTTGAAACAACATGTTATATTTTCAGATGCGAATACCTTTTAATGTGCCGAACATTTGTTAGAAGACCTCCGTTACACCTTAGCTAAAACCTTGCAGAAGCGAACGCTGATGCGAAGATAATTTTTTTGCGGATGATCCGCTTGCAGAAGCGAAAGATACGTTACAAACCAAGTCTGATTTAGTATGAACGAAACACGCACATAACTGTACGGAGTTGAAACATGAAGGAAAGATAAAAACAATAATGTTAAAGCCGGTAAGAGTTCAACTCTTAATTGTAAGTACTTATAGAAATGCTAAGTTATTCTCTGAACTATTCATTTTATAACGACCAATAAATGTCCCGCGTAAATATTCATACAAAGTTTCTGAACATTACATGTTTGAGTGCTGTTAATAAACGTCGCGATACATATTAAAATGAACAATAAACAATTGATTGATGCGAAAATTAAACATTTACACAAACTAAACACACGTTTAAATTTATTTCGCGCTTTAAAATCAACACTTAAGAAAACCACAGCAACGTCTATAAACAGCGGCGGAAAAAACGATGTCAGTTTTCATCTCACTCAATATATTAACACTTAGTTTAAATTAAAATATCGAATACAAACACTCACATCTTGTTTCCTTCGACACTGAACTTGAATAAATTCACAGTGCACTACTATCAATGATGTAAACTGGATTGATTGAATGAACCGTTCATATACGTATTTATACGGGGAAAACAAACCGACGTAATGCAATAAAACTGAGTTTATAATTTGGTACGGCGTCTGAACTACGCATTTGTCGGCAGCGAGTCACATGGACTATAGTCTGCAGTCACATGTGTGTCCTCGTAGGTTGCGGTGTACTATGTCGCTTACTATCGCTAATTGCATTAACCTACAATAATCTAATTGGATTTTATTGATTCATCACCAATCATTCCATTAACCGCGTCTCTTGCGTTTGCGGGAATTTCGCGAGCGTTTAATTTATTACATTAGTCATTCACTTGATTTATTTGACTTCCTCATTATCATCCGCTTATCCTAATTTATTTTTGGTCGCCGTTACATATCTTCTTCCATGCTTCATATATAATACCTATTATTTTTTGGCCAATATAACAAAATGTTTTAATATTTTCTGGGAGTTTTCTAAATTTTAATATTGGCGATAAGTGTGTTCGCTGCACAAGGGTCATGCCTTGCATTCATTGCTTCATATGTTCAAAAATCCGTCTACTCGACAGCGTAAAACATGCAATGAATACTGTGATATCAAAACAGTTACGCATTTAGGTTGCTGAAATGCTGCTTGGGCAGACATTGCCTTGCCTTCTTCTTTTTATTTTTGCTCTCAAGATGTTTCATTGCTAGGATAAATGTATTTATTTATTAAGAGTTCATGCAACATGAAGGTACATAGGCGGATAGAAGGTATAAAGCCTGAGGCATTCTCTACCGGTCAACCAAGGGTGGTGTAGATATAACATGGCAGGTGCATAAAAATAAATTGAAGGTCTTCATCGAAATCATCACCCGAATCCGAAGTAAACATTATGTACGTCTACACGTTGCAAAGGTTCGATGTATAATGTTCAGAAATAGCGCCTGAGCGCGCCACGACACGCCAGTATGCACCACGACACGCCACGCCACGTTAGTGTGGTTCCGCCTTTAACAGCAGAGACACGCATTAAATCTGTAATATCGTCACCTTTTGAGTTTTATATGATTTACAACACCACAATAAGAGAAATACAAGGAGCAGTGGTAGTTCAGTGATAACGGCCCCTACTTACTTACATGACGTAGGTCATGTGTTTGAACCCAGGCAGGCACTTTACTTTGTATAAATTATTTCATCACCACTGCTCAAAAACGGTAAAGGAAAACATCGTGAGGAAACCGATATGCCGGTTTCTTCTATAAACAAAATTCGAAGATATGTGACATCCACCAACCCGCACTGGGCCCACGTGGTGGATTTAGGCCGGTTCCTTCTCTCACAAAGATGTGGCCTATCTCCCAGCAGTGGGAACTTTAAAAGGCTGATAATGATGAATAAGATAAGACGACAATAAGAACATATTTGTAACTAAAAATACTTTATAACCAGTGTTAGTAGTACAAAACAAGATATGAAACTGCTCTCTTAATCAGGTTGTACAAAGACCGACCTATCAAGGGCTAAGCTTCCTAATTGATTATCTACCCATATTCCTTCTTATTTGTTTGCTTTGCATACCATTGTGAAAAAATTTAAGGACATTATGTAGGCCGGTGCATTCCTTTCAGCTTTCTCCAAAAACACATCTAATGACCCGTCAAGTCAAAGGTTCTGGAGAGATCGAAGTAAAAGCCCTGTGTAATATTGGACAATAATCTTTAAACTGTCGAATATTGGACAGTACACTACTTCCGGTTGATAGTTCTGTATGGAACCGAAACTTTGCGTTGTGCAAATATAGGTATTTTATTAGGCATCAATCAAGCTGTCTAATAATTCCGCCAAAAAGATAGATTTTACTGTAGTTTCCCTGGTCCGAGATATCTATTCCACTGTTTTTGCCTGTTTGCATCAGTTATGCTGGCAAATTAGGGTAACTAATGTACGTTGGCAGACGAACCGCTGCATATTGGAAATGGTTGATGCTGATTCCGTTGTGCTTGTGGTAGGGGATTTACATCTACTCCTGTTTCCAATGACGGCGCTGACAAAGAAGCTACCACTGTAGATATTCATTTATTAGAATGACTAGTTGTCAACTAGCTACGTACCTACAGCACCTAGCCTACCTACTTTTTTTTAGATCTACTAAAAACCAATATCTTTGTAGTACATGGTACTTACATATAATTACTACCCCAGCGCACGCGGATAAAGCAGTTCGATTCGATAGTGCTTTTTCTTCCGACTTATTTTATAAATTTCTATAAGTAAGGCTAACCAAGAATTGTTTTTAGGGTTCCGTACCCAAAGGGTAAAAACGGGACCCTATTACTAAGACTTCGCGATCCGTCTGTCTGTCTGTCTGTCTGTCTGTCCGTCTGTCTCCAGGCTGTATCTCATGAACCGTGATAGCTAGACAGTTGAAATTGTCACAGATGATGTATTTCTGTTGCCGCTATAACAACAAATACTAAAAACAGTATAAAATAAATATTAAAGGGGGGCTCCAATACAACAAACGTGATATTTTTGCCGTTTTTTGCTCGATTTTAATAACGGCAACAGGTAGACGCTTGAAATATACACAGAATGTTTAGTTGTATATTTACTTCAAAAAATAATAATTAATAAATTAAAATAAAATAAATTAAGGGGGGCTCCCATACAACAAACGTGATTTTTATGCAGTGTTTTGCGATAATGGTACGGAACCCTTCGTGTGCGAGTCCGACTCGCACTTGGCCGGTTTTATTTTTTATTTTTATGTTATAGTCTATAGCCTTCCTCACAAATGTAGCTATCATATTCAAAACGAATGTTTAAATCCGACTGGTAGTTCCAGAGATAAGTGCGTTCAAACAAACAAACAACCAAACTCTTGCCCTTTATTATAGTAATATATAGTATATACTAATTTTAATTTGTAGGTGGTAAGCAAATTCTGCCATTTCGTGTTGTACGGAAATAAGTATTCTGAATATTTTAAGTAATGTATCTTAAAAATTATATATAACAAAACTATGTCCGCAAATCGTAAAATTATTTTTATTGAATTTTGGTTCATATAGTATCTATATTTTTTTTTTACGTGAGACATCATCGCGTCATCATGGTTTCTTTTGTCAACCTTTAGACCCATAAACGAGTAACAGACTCATTCAGAATCAATTCATGTTATATTGTCTAATCAACACCTTGCGTTATACGTAAATCCCATGACATCATATATAAACCCTGATTTTTGTATTATATAATGGCTTATGTTTAACTTACCACCAGATATAGTAACATATAACAGACAAAAATAGTAAATGATCACCAAAATTAAACCCGCATCTTATTGTAAAATTATAACCAAAGTTTTAACATCTCGCTATCCTGTTTAGGCAAAATGACTCCAAATAAATCATTGTTAACCCAAAAGTAGTAAATGATCACCAAAAGTAGTAAATGATCACCAAAATTAAACCAATGACCAAAAAGATTATAAAATTTCTGGGAGCAACTTGGAAGTAGCGCTCGCCGGCCGCTGCCGCGGCACCGCTCGCTTTGCTCGCTCGGCTCGCGCGCGGTTGGTCACAGTTCTAACCTAACCTAACCTATTTTACAACATTAAATAGCGCAATAATTTGCTATTAAAATTTGGTGATCAATTTACTAAATTTGGTGATCATTTACTATTTTTGTCAGTATATTACTAGATTTGGTGGTTAGGGGTTATCGTCACAAAGTTTTTTTTGGTGGTCATTATATTTATTCCCTTATATAATCATCGTCGTAGTACTGTTATATGTTCCTACCTACGACATCAATAACCTATGACGTTCGACAATAAGTCATAGTTATGAATCGTATCAAGACTATGACATAATACTTTGTACGAAATCTTGGTTTGACGTTGTACTTATTCGTTCTACATGTGTAGTTACTTCGACCAATACTGACCTGAGAATTCTATAAGAATTAAATTAAACTCTATCAGACTGACTTGCAGTATAGTCTTGCTCTATTTGCTTCCTCTTATTTATGTCCAAGCTGTTCTTCACAAACCTTTTGTCTTATCATCCTCTCACCTTCCATCCATCGTCCTCTACGTCTTTTTCTTTTCCTTGGGTACCATTCCATGGCTTTTAAGGTCCATTTTTCTTCTTATTTGTCATCATATGACCATATATCATATTTCCATTTCAGTGTCCTGTTTTGGACTTTAACGTCTGCCAAGGGCCACTTTACCTATATTTATAACTAGCTGTTGCCCGCGACTTCGTGCGCGTCAAACTCGTAAAAAATATATTTTTATTTTTTTAGTTTCGGGCCGGAACTATGAATTTTCTCGTGATTAGACGTAGCCTATGTTACTCGTTATTACATCAGCTATCTACCGTTAAATATGAAATATAGTGAAAGTCCCGTCAAAATCGGTCCAGCCGTTTCGGAGATTACCCGAAACAAACAAACAGACAGACAGACAAAAATTGCTTATTTGTTGTTAGTACCGTATATACTTTCACGTGCATTCAATAAAACGTTGTTATTTTGATATTACATACAGACACTTCAATTTTATTTATTTGTATAGATTTTCGTAGCTTTCCATTTTTATTTTCATGTAAAGGGTAGCATTACTTTTGGCAATCAATTATTGTGATGATGATGTATTCGATATGCATAGGATCAGGATAACAGAAGGCCCTCATAATGATGAAATTATAGATAAAGATCTATGGAGATGAAACAGAACTAAGCAATGACCGAGACCAATACAATTAATCAAACCCAAAACTGAATTGGATTTCAAATGTGCTAAGGGCGGTCGTGTAATCGTGTTCCTGAATCGATAAATATCCTAAAAATGCATGCATGCAATTAATGTGACAAACAACTAAGGTCACTACAGTCGATTCTGTAAACTATAACAATTGTCTACAAAAGGCAGAGTTGATTGATTGATTAGGAAAAAAAAAGTGAAGCCAAAACAACATAATGCTCATATTTCAGTTGGCAAGCGGTAAAAAAAACATCGTGACTAAAGTACAAGAAAGTTAAAAGCAGTAGTTTGATGTTTGTGGCAATTCTTATCGATGTATTGTTGAATATTATTAAAAGCTGTTACTATAACTAAAAGTGCTGCTACGATTAAAGGTGATTGTTGTACTTAACGTAACTTAGCTTTGGAGTTTTGAAATGTTTAGAAAAACAAGGGTTCTAGAACTGTGTTAAGTGCCTAATACTTAGAATTTTTATACAGATCATCGTGTTAGCCAAACATTGCTGAATATTGGCTCTTTGTAACAAATATAATATTATCTGATCGTATATTATAAAGCTGACCGATTGACATATTGATCATATATGTATATTTAAAAGACTTAGGTGATAGATTCGTGACCCAATATGTTGGATCCCCAAAAGAAAGACAAGTAACAATAACACTTGCTTCTTGGAATATAACTAAAAAAAAATACACCACGATCCGACTCTGGTAGCCTGCTCTAGAGTTTGTCTTTCAGAATTCTCTAAAAGATCAGTCAGGGTAGTGCAATATTCCCTCAGCTTATCAAATTACGAATACGTACAATTAGAGCAATGAAATGTGAACCTTACTGAGGTAAGTGACGTTATCCCATCATGAAACGTATAGTTTTTTTTCGTATAGGTGGCTTCGTTGTAATTTATTATAATAAGGTAATTAATTTAGCAGAAAGCTTTTAAAACCTTTTCGCATCTTTAATTTTGTCAAAGTGTTTCTTTTATTTTATATTATTCGCTAAAATTTATTCTCACCAAATTTTTCAGTTTAATGGCGCGTATTTTTTAATCTATTTTTCTTTCTATTTTTTTTAACAGGTTCAGGTATACGTTAACTTCAACCTTGTTTATAAATATCCAACCACACTACAATAAAATTTGCAAACAGCAAAGTGATGTCAGAAAATGGTTCCCATAAAATCTAAGACCACAGGCTCGACGTTCATTACAATTCTGCTTCATTCAAAGATGACCCACTCAATAGCAATAAAAATAATTTGTAATAAACAGTTAAATGCGACATTAAAATCAATACCTCTATTTAAATCGAAGGTTCTTTAGGCAATAAAATTAGAAACACTTACGTATCCAGGCGAATCTTTGTTCACGTCCAATTTAGAAATAAACACTGGAATAAACTCTGTGGTCGACAAAAACAAGGTTTTTGCTTCAGAAATATTATAGTAAACCGCAGCGTGAATACAAAAGCTTGTGTGCACCACGGTTCGTAGGTCAGTTACAACTATTTCATAGAATCAACAGTCATGCATGTGATACGTACTCGTAATTACTAGGGTTGCTGATATATTGCTTGAGCGGAGCGGATCATGATTTAATGCGATTACTATTGCTCTTTCGATAATGCCATTTAATTCTTAGATTTCAGTTATTTCCAGTTACTCCTTAGTAACTGAAAATAAATGAAATCTAAGAATTAAATGGCATTATTATTATTAAATTCAAAGGAATTTATTAGTGTTCCATTCGATTCATCTTTTTGATCGATTTTCCTAAAAGGAGGAGAGGGGGAGGAGGGGAGGGGGGAGGGATGTTCGGCTGTATGTATGTATTTTTTTGTGTTTGTTCACCGATTTCTCCGTTAATTGTAAACAAACAAACAATAAACAATATTTATTTGTTCAAGACTTAAACTTTGGACCGATTTTGAAAATGATTTTTTGTTTGAAAGAGTATGTTCCTGAATTGGTCCCATTTAAGGATGACGGTAAACCTCTCGGGATTGCTGCAATCACATATATTATGTTTATTTATTACAACTTTACATCATTTCATAACATAACAATACGCTGGTACACTCTAAAGGGGTACGTAGATGTGTACTGTTCACCCTGGTACACTCTGATTTCACCGGTTATGTTCAGGTTTCATGTTATTCGGGCATAACTGTAGGCATTATAGATTTATGTACCACAACTAGAAAATGAAAAATAACAACATTTTTACAATAAAATACAACCGACTTCCAAATAAAAATACTACAAAGTGAAATTACTTCAATTTCGGAAGTCGGTGTCAAAAAACCAAGAAACAAAATTCAAGAATACCGATTGTCGAAATTGAAGTTATTTTTCACTTTGTAGTTTTTTTTTACACATTTGCTTAGATACAAATTTTATTTAATATTAAAAAAATACCAGACATTAAAAAAAAACTATAAAAAAATAGTAGCCTACACCGGTATCAGAAACACAGTCAATAATAAAGGAATATCATTAGAGTTATCATTTAAGAAGAACTTAGTGGTTACTAACGGTGTTAAGTATGGTCTAAGTTGACAATTTAGGTCTAATTTTTCCAACGTTAATAACTCGCTTAGGTCTATCATCGTCGTCTTCAAATACAAACGTCACGTAATTTAGTTATTATGTACTTTAATTGTCTTGTTATTTATTTACATGTTTATTACCTACTTGTTTTTTCCGATTGCGTGATTTAGTATCTTACTAATAATAGTAGTTTTAACATAAGAGATGTTATCATTAGTGGGATAGCGTGTTCTCGCTATTATGCGTGACCGGTGATGACTTTTCTGTTGGTGTCGGTTCATCAAACATGTATTTATACATTTTTACTTGACAAGCAACGATTGGCAAAAACATGATTTGTCATTTCATCAATATACAACTACAAGTTTGCCAAATAATTCACTTCAGAAAATATTTAGTCGATAAACTTTTTTTAATAACATTTTTTTTTCTCATAAAACTACGTTTGGAATAAAACCGTTTTACATATTATTGAATTATTATTTGTACGATCATGAAGCGGAACGTTCGAACGAATCTGATATGACGTGTCATTCATGCCGCTCCTCTTTTCTCTTCTCAATTCATAACAGCTCATGGTTAAAATAGGTCGAATCTGTTCCAAAACCGAATAGGGGTCCCCGACTTTACGTAGTCTTTTGGCTGCTCTACCCCTAGAATGTAAAGGGTCTTTGAACAAGGACGGGTCGATGTTAAAATTGAATAAAACAAGATGTGTGTGAGATATTAACGAAATTTATTTTTTTTATTTTAATGCCCATTTATGCCAATTATGGATGGAATATGACATCGTTCAAATGTCCGCCGCGGCTTCGTATGGTGGCACGAATCCGAGAGGTCCAATTTTTAATGACTCTGCTGCATAGATCCGGCTGAATCCGAGCGATGGCCTGCGTTATGTTGGCTTTCAGGGCAACGGTCTAATGTGGTTTATTGGCATAGACCTGCGACTTCAGAAAACCCCACAAGAAAAAGTCTAGCGGAACTCTAACTCTACCCTCAAACTGTTCATGCAGAATGTCGATTGTGTCGTTCGCTGTGTGGCAAGTAGCGCCATCTTGCTGGAACCACATGCCGTTCACGTCTATATTGTTCAATTCAAGCCAAAAGAAATTGTTTATCATTGATCTGTAGCGCTCGCTCGATCTATGCAGCAGAGTCATTAAAAATTGGACATCTCGAATTCGTGCCACCATACGAAGCCGCGGCGGACATTAGAACGATGTCATATTCCATCTATAATTGGCATAAATGGGCCTTTTAAATAAAAAATTAATTACGTTAATATCTCACACACATCTTGTTTTATTCAATTTTAACATCGACCCGTCCTTGTTGAAAGACCCTTTATGTAAAAAACGAAGGCGCGAAGGGAGAGCAAACCCCACCCGCAGTACCAAAGCATAAGCGCAAAGCATAGCTGGTGCGAGCCGTAGCGGCTGAAGCTGGTCACCTGAGGTGACCAGCAAGCCGAAGCTGCGGCGCGTGGCGATGAGTTGATTGTGAACAGAAAAATTTGTCAATGGTGTTTTGGTGAAACATTAGTGAATCCATTTTTTATGATTTAATCTTGACAATCCGATAGCGATATGATATTCATACTTATATTTTAATGATGTTCATGATTTTCAGGGTTCAGTTTCAAAATCAATTACACGCCATCGCCATTGGTTAATTTCTCGTGTCTTTTTAATAAATACGAACCCTTTACTAACGAATTTGTCAAAGCCAAGTGTCTCCACTACTGCACCGAATGACTTGACAGGGTTTGTCCGCAGATTTTTGCAGGGCCTATATTATTCTTAGTTCTCATTTAAATGTATATCCTCCGATAAGAAAGATAAAAAATATATGATGAATGGACATTTATTTGGTACAAAAAAAATTGTTTCATGTAAAAATATATTGTAATGATTAAAAATTTATTTAGATCTCACAGGAAGTTAAGATGATCTCTTATATGGTGATATAACAATCTTGTAGGAAATTACCAGTTTCAGTTAGAAACAACCGTCCAACAATATTACTGATAGTGATAATAAATAAACCATAAAACACTCACCTTTGTGCACCGTATAAAGATGTTATATTACAAGGTTAGAGATCATCACTCAATCATCATCATCATGCAATGACATATTATAATATAGTTTATAATTTTATATATTATTGATATCATCATATTTAAATTACTTCTTTGATAATATAATTATATATAAACCCAATTTAATAATAATCTTTATAAAATTAAGTTAGATGCTATAACCTAGTTTATTCATAAAAAAAACTGGCCAAATGCGTGTCGGGCCACGCGCAGTAATAGGGTTCCGTAATTGCATAATAATGTGGACTAAAAAGAGGGTTTTTGTTTTGTTTATCTATTTAAGTACCACAAAGATTTATAACCAGCGTCACTTAATAATTTGAATACTGCAGTATTACTGTTTGGAGATAGTATTCGTTAAATTTTTTACAAACCGATAACAAATATTTTAGTATGAGTATTTTCAAACAACCTACTCAACTACCAAAAACTAAAATAAAATAATTCAATGATAGGAACAAACAACCAACGTAAATAAGCTGCAATAAATATATAATCTATATCGCAGAGAAAAGGATGACAATTGCAAAAGGAGCCGATATGAGCGCGCGTTAGAACCACGGCGAATGATATGGTTCGTTCCTGGATCCCCGCACGCACGCTCCTTGTTTTTTTTTTTCGGTATTTGAAAAATTTTGAATTTATTTACTATTTCGTTCTCCAAAGTTCTTCGCTACTCAATTAGTGATGTAATCGGGTTGAACATTGACTTTATAGATGGATATCGTATCATAAAATTTAATATTTCAATAAGATAATATTATAAAGAAATGAGAATAATTAATTTAGTACATAATTTCAAATTGTTTTTTTTTTATAATAATATATACAAGCCTCAAAATAAAATAAAAAAAACCAACCCTTATTTTGCCAAATTAAGAAAACGGGTATCGATATCCATAATGTAATTAAAAATGCAATGTGTTATACCGCACTGATGTGACCTTGGTTGAGTAGTAGTAAATATCGACCTATGATACTATTATATGACGATATAAACCTTACGGCAAACGCAATAAGTTTATAATTGCAACCACTGAGAATACCGCCATCTATGGTTGGGTAGCGGAATTTGCTTGGCAATCGAATCTAGTTTCACTTTAGGTTACAAAACGTTGAAAATACTTCTGCACTAAAACAAAATAGACTCCACCCGCGCGCATGCGCCGTACGGACCGGTACTTAACTGTCAACTTCTCCTCCCGCTCCAATGCGTTATTCGACCTTAAACATTATTTATTTAGAAATCATTATTATGAAGGATGTTATGGTTTTATTTTTGTATATTTTTACATGGTTCATAAGCATACATTTACTATCTGTTTTACGCAACTAGCAACATTATTTAAGTAATTTTTCAATGGCATTTGTACAAATTTTTACTGTTCCAAGTACATTTGATAAGTTGGTCGACTATTACTCGTAAACTTGTAAAGCCTACTTAGCTGTGATAGTTTTCCTTTGAATTTCGTTATTTAAACGACTGTCGTGAATTTTTTCACATAACCAAAAGCAACCATTTTGCTGGTACACACACTTTATTCTAACAAAAAAAAAAAATTTAAAGCTTAATTTTTCGCAAACGGATCTCTAAATCGAAAAATGGTTTTAACAGACCCGTAATATTTTTTAATGGCCTATCTAACGATACCCCACACCATGGGATAGACGAGAGAAAAAAAAACATTACCACTTTTACGTCTAAAGGAGGTCCCGAAAAAAAATGTTATATATCCATGCCAAATTATAGCTTTCTAGTACTAAGAGTCTTTGAGCTAAGCTGCGGACGGACAGACGGACATAGAGACACTATAAGGGTTTCTTGTTGACTTCGGAACCCTAAAAATTACAGAAACTTACCGCAACAATCAACAATCAATTTAGCAAAGTAATTTTAATTGTTTTAACAAGTACACAAAAGTGATCCAACACAGGTACGGGTACGTATTCGGGTTACGTAATTAGCTTCTCCGTAACCGTTAGGCAATATTTACCAAATAATAAATTTAAAGACATTTTAAGAACGGGAATTTAAAAAATGCAGACACACATCCGTAATATATTTTTTTATTAATACAATTTTTTTATTTTGCTTAAATCGCTGCTTTTTAAGCTAAATCACAAAAACTGTAATCTAACCCTTTAAATGCGAGTACTTACACCTACATTGTATTTATACGCTCGTTACGTTTTGAGTCACAAGGCCAATAGTAATAAATCCTAGATTGCGAAGACTTGTTAGTAATTGAAGTAAAATACCAGTTTTGTTTTATAAGTTCGTGAGACAAATACTTCAGTCTTGTTAATAAGTGTCGAAGGAAACTAATTAATTGGAAATCTTTGGCACAACTAGTTCCTTGAGGAATGTTGAATGCCAAAGCGTGACGGTATGTCGTTAACATCTATATGAAATACCATCACGCAGTGTCTCTGGCGGAGTGCGCAGAAATGTTTAATTAAATCATAAATTATAATTGCTGGTACCTGTGACTACTATTGAATTAACATTTCTTTTCTGTTTTATTTGATTTGTTGTTTTTACTGATGGTATTTTCACACAACATTATCTTTAAACCAAAAGTAAATTTCTGCAATTCTTGAAAGTGAATTTATTTATATTTTGCAACGCCTAAATAGCCACCTAAATAGTCAAAAGCTACTAATATGAAACAGACAAAAGTCTCTTAATGTGAAATAAAACAATAGGAAAATAAAGACATTCAGGTATTTATCAGAATTCAATCAAAAGTCAATTATTCAAATTAGGCTGAGAATCAGCAATTTGAGATCGACAAAAATTACACATAACTTGTTCCTAAAATTCTACTTGTCATCACTGAACAGTGTTTTAGCTGATTGGCTAATTTATCTCATTATAAAATAAAACAGTTTCTCTTGCTTTCAAGTAGCAGAAAACCTTCTAGCAACGAACTAAATTTCCACTCCATTTCTTCGTCTCTAAAAGCAAAGATATAAAGTGTTCCAAGTAAAATCCTAGTAACATGTGTTGTTCAAGGAGCGGGGAGCGAGAATCCAGAGCGCCCCCACCACATCGGACATAGATAGACGAAACGTAAAGAATGATCACGACATGAGACAGCACATGTGAGAAAAATAACGCCCATTCTCTCGCGGCGCCGACACAGAATAACTTTAGCAATTTAGGGTTGGATTGCTTTGCAAAACAATCTGAGCTCGCGTTTGGATATAAGTTTCATTTTCTCTGCGCTTTGTGAAGAAATAAAAACTTTTTCACGAAAAAATTAATCGACTTCAAAAGCAAAACACTAAATAGTGCAAAATATCTTTCGTTGTGGAAGTTCCTTTGGTACCTCTTGTTTTTATAATTTTTAGATAAATTAAAGACATTAATATCTTAATTTACACTTTCATGCTGTTTGTCGCTAAGGAGTTCGGTTGTATGCTCCATGCCTTGCAAACTGCTGGACCGACTTGATGAAACTTGCACTATTTCCTAAGTTGAGACATACTCAATCCAACACAAAAATAATGACCACGATCAAATAAGCAAACATACATACAAACATACAAGCAAACATACATAGTGTACACTTATGAAATTAAGCACACCTGCTTATACGCCCAAATAGAATGTGAATATAGTGTATCGAATTGATTACCTCCTTTTTTGTAATTCTGTAAAAATATTATTTCAAATACACAGGCAACTGTAATTCAACAAGTCATTTCCTACATATTACGATTAGTATTCATGACTCAATTAAAATGTGTAAAAGAAGCAATTGTTTACAATGGAAATTATTTATCTTACTTCCGGATTTACAGTCATTACTGATCTAAGTCAATTCTGAACCGTTATGAAACAATATAAAAAGGTGAAATACGTACCTAAATTTGATTTATTTTGGACCTAGTTAACTAAAATTTTCTGTAAGTGGGTATAGTACAATACAGTACCAATAAAAATCAACTTCACCATTCTGCATCTCATTAATCCAGGGAGGAGATTTTTCAATTCATTTATTTAAATGAACCAGTCAGCTAACCCGCAAACGCTCGTGACATTGCGATACATTTACGTCAAAGGGTCGGAGAGACCGAGAAAAATCAGCGGCAATGACTAGACGATTCCACGTTACGTTCCTAATCCCGAACCCTTCCTCGCAATATGATTTGCGTCAGTGGAGATGCGTTCAGAACAGATCACCGGACGGTAACCGAGTGGAAAAAGCGCTTCTCATCGGGACCGTTACTGGAGATCGTAAGAATTCGAGTGGCGTCGCCGGCGAACGCTCAGAACAAATGGGCGCGTCGTGGAATAGCCAATTATTGAATCTATATAAAAATACTCGTAAAGTATTTGACAACTTTCACACACTTCTGTGAAAGTCCTAAAATGCCTCGATTCAAGATTGTAGTTCTACCATTCATAGAAAAATAAAGTGAAAAGAAATAAAGTGAAATTAAAATTGATTCAATTTTGACATTCGACGCAATAAAAGCTGTATATAATTGCGGCGTACCTTTGTTTATGTCTCTATTAATTCGGAAGGCGTCCGACCACGAGGTGGGTAATGTTATCATTCCATTAATTACAACATCCACCCCCCTGCTTTTTAAAAGTAAATTAATCCGATTAAGGGGGGAATCGAAGAACCCGCTCCGTCCGAGTTTATTCAGGCAACTTTCTTTAGAATAATTATTTTTTGTAATTAAATCCATCAACACGATTTTTTCCTAATGATGCCCCCGTGGGAGTTGGTGGGTGGCAACCGGGAATAGGGGAGTTTTATTTTTCTCTAATTTCATATTTTCTTTAAGATGCTGTTCTCGTTGTACTGAGGCTGGATTTATTAAGAGATAAAACTTTTCTATCAGAGGATAATTACTTGCAACAATGTGTCAAGCACAACACATTGGTAGATTAACCTACCTTTCATTTAAATTTCACATTGTCATCAATTGTATTCTCAACTGTTATTCAGATCAATCATTCCAACACAAATCACACACACATCACATCATCAGCCTATTAATGTTTCCACTGCTGGGACACAGGCCTCCTCTCTGTGAGAGGGAATGGGCCGCAATCAACCACGCGGGCCCAGTGCGAGTTGGTGGATGTCACATGTCTTCGAATTTTTGGTTCTAGGACATGCCGGTTTCCTCACGATGTTTTCCTTCATCGTTTTGAGAGCAGTGTGTGTCATTTCAACACAAAAATAAAAAACAGGTACGTAACTTTCTCTGAAATTAAATAATATCTGCTTTTATTGTGGCACAATATTCGTCTGGCGGGGGCGGGGGTCTCTCAGACCACCACCCTCACACCAGTGTTAATGATATCTCGCTTTTAAAGGGCACATCATTTACTTACTTTTAAGAAAATTAATTGAAATGAGTTTAGACGATGAAAAGATGGCTATACAAAAGAGAATGGTGGCCGCTAGGTGTCGCTGGAAGATAACTTGTTCATCTTTAATTAATTATTTTGTGGCAAAGAATTTGTTTTCTTTGATATTCTAGGCCCCATTCATTGACTTTGCCAATTATGATTTCGATTAAGAAACTGTATAAATAAAACGATTTGATGAATTTATTTATCAAAAGTTGACAATATTACAAGTTAATTCTGAAAAGTTTTCAAATATGATTAAGCTTCTTTTATGGCTTTTAGAATTGTTTTGTGCTGAGTAATTAAAAGTGATTCTTGTTATTATTATGTACCAAAGAAATTAAATAGTCTATGGATTCGTTGATGTTCTTATAATCTGGCATGATGAGTTTATCTATCCTCAAGCTCAGTTCAAACATAACATAATATCACCCCTGTATCCCAAGAGTTAGACCGCGGTGTACACCTATAGAACATTCACATTTTGCCAGTTATGTTTAAAACACCAAAACATTAATCTCAACCAATCACAAAGCAGTACTAAACTTAAGTGTCACAAATTAATATTACGTTACCAATAAGTATATTTGATTAGTTTTCCAACTAGCGAGGGCCTCATTTCGTGGAAGCTTTTAGGTCACATCTGCGTATGAAAACGGACCAGTATGTAGGCCACTCGTAATATATCGACACGAGGAGGTCCGCAGATTGATGAGCCATCCCCCCACCCGCGGTCCCGCGGACGTCCGGTGCGCCCCCATCGGGTCCCGCGGGACGGAGCTCTATTGCAATAGATTGAGCCTGTTTTGTTTCCTTCTGTTGGTGGTACACATGAGGTTGTTATTGGAAGACGTGTGTTAAGTTTTTAGAGTTCCGTACCAGAAGGGTCCAAAGGGATTCCTACTGCTGTCACTCACGTGTCCGTCTGTCCGTCGTCTGACACAATTTATTTTTCGAAATTCTTTTTAACTTCCCATTGACCTATGAACTTGAAATTTGGAGATAATGTTTATTATTACATATATTTTACTAAACAATACAAATATATTCTACATTTGATACGGAACCCTAAATTTGTGAAGTCCGACACGCACTTGGCACTTACCACCACACAAAGTTAAAGATGTAAGACTGTTAATTTATAAAACACTTGCCTTATCTCACAAGAATCGTGATATTTCAGTGTTTTTTTTTTCAGCGAATGACGGATGCGAATACAACTTTCAAGACATAATTGTACCACTACCCAGACACTACAAACACCCAAACAGACAAATGAGAGGACATTGTGCATGACACCCATCATCACACAGTGCAGTACAGGAGGTAACACGGTTAATTTACAAAACTTCTGCAACTTTACTTATTACTCGTATTTTCAATCCAGTTAAAGCATAGCGGACAAACTACAAAGTTCTGACCATGTCGCGAAAGTAGTAACAGTCAGCCGAGGTTTATAGCATTTGCAGGCAATGTGCCAGTGTCCTGTCCCCGACTTTTGGACTACTTCGAATGTCGTTCGTTATTATTGAACAGTTTAAAGGTTTGCTGTTCCGGAAAATTCATTTAAGTAAACTGCACAGTTTATCTAAATTAATCACTGTATTTTTGTGAAAAAAATTTATTGATTGTAATTTTTTTTCATGACATGAAATTAATAGATGAAGGACAAGATTAATTATGGCACCGATTCCCTTGTCCACAAACTAACATGGAAAAAGCAGACAGTTCAGATAAAGAAACAAGTTGGAGATGTCGTGAATTCAAGTCTCTTACTTGAATTCACCGTATTTTTTAATTTTTATGTTTTAGGTCTACTAAAATTAAAACTAATTCATTTCTCTCTCTTTCTTAGTGCGTGCTAGCTACAAAATAATTAGCACTTATTTTAAAAGTTTTCATGTTTATGTTTAGAACTTCAGTAATCTTCAGATTTATCTCCGTACAGAATTGACTTGTGCCTTTTGTATCGTGTAAGTGTACAATCCATATGCATTGTCGAGGGATCTATTTATTTTCTTCACGATAAATGTTTCAGCCCCTGGACGCAGCCAATCATTTTGCCGAGAATTAGTTCGTTCGTAAGCTACCTACTCAAATATGTGCGTAATGTGCTCTACTTTTATTTTAACACTTTATTTTTTCAAGGTATTTTGTGTTTTTTATCCAAATACTGGGTTTTTGGTTTTAGTATTTGTCATCTTTAATTGTTAAACTTGTGATAAGTTTGTAAAAAACTAAGTATTTTTCTTTAGTTAAGATATATGATGTAATTTGATTGTTTTGTTTTGTAATTTTGTTGAAATATGTATTCCTGATAATGATTCTAATCTTTCTTTATTTCAATTAGTATAGTTTCATAATTTTATATAAAGTCCTCAGTTTTGTATAGAGAAGGTGGTGGTGGTGGTTTGTGGAGAAGAATATAGAGGTATAAAATGCGTTTTATTTCGTACAAGCTTTTATATTTTTATTAATTTGCGTTTAACTAGTAATCCATATTATTAGAAAAAATTAAATCACATGGTAATATGGAGCTAGTCTCATGGTGGAGCCGGAAGGTGGACCTTGCAAATGCTCAAGACGATAAGCATCGTGTTTAAGCTCATTGTATGTATATTGACAAGTGATTTTTTCACTTAATACTTATTAAAATAATGGTCCTTCTAAAAATTCCCTTGGGCCAGTAGGTTGGTGACAAACTCGGTACTCGGTGCTCCCTATACAACTTGCTTCTTTCATTTTTATAATACTTTTCTTTGACCTACAAGTAGAGTGATTCTGGAAAGTGTAAGTAGCCACCACTTCTAGAGATTGCACACCGTAATAGATTTTACTTGGAAACCCTTTATTTCTTTTACATTTTATGCTCTTGTTAGTTTTCTTTAGTTACGTGTTATTTTTCTATTTAATATTAGATTTTAATGTAGTATGTATTGCCCTTTCAAAGGACATTATTTACAGAATAGGTGTTTTGATTATGATATGAATTTGATATGAAAATACTTATTGTTTAGTAATTAAAGAATTTCTTGCGACGGTTGATTAACATACGGAAATATAATAACATCACGCCTGAATTTCCAGAGGCAGGCAGAGATGAGCCATCATGATGAGCTTACATCCACATTATGTTTAAGTTCCATAGGGGGTCCATGTGGTACGAGAGTATCATATATATTTTTCAATCAACAGTTGGCAGGATATAAAGACAGGACACTTAATACCTAAGACACATAAGTCCTACACAATTATTATAATACCAGCCTGGAACTGTCCCATTGCAGTGCAAAAATCTCTTCTCAAACAGAGCATTGATGAAACAATGATTATTTAGCATAAATCATCCAATATTGCCCTGATGCTAACTAACCCTAAAATCACACAGCCATATTTCACACGATCAAGATCTTTCGTAAAAATAACGCTAACCGCAACATTACGCCAAATAAAAGCTAGTATTTATGAAGAAATACGGGATTACGAGATGGGATCACTTGAGGAAGCGGCCGGCGGTCGGGGGTCACGGCGGATACGATACGTTTCTCGCTTCCCCGGACCCCACAGACCCCACGGCTATGATACTCATGCCTCACACACTAATAACGACTTTTTATGTTTTCCTTATATGTAGCTTCTATTTTTCTGCTTGAATGTATTTTGTGGTGAGTGATCATAATATTCGATCCCGATTACTTCTCATTTTCAAAAACGTTGAAACGTTGGGATCGTGAAAGAAATTGCATCGCAGTTCTAGAAGACAAGAGTTGAAAATAGAAGAAATTTTAAAAATAATATGGCGGGAAACACACACCGGAGTATTTTTTTAAGTTGAAAGCGTTTAGTATTTTGTACAAACAAATTATTTAATTGTATATGAGGTATTTTCCTGCCGGATTTCCACTTGTGTGTAAGACAGCTTCAAATCTTGAAACGATAGAAAAATAACAGGGGGATAGACGATTTTAGGCCAGAATTAACGTAGATTTGATAGTTGCTTTCAAAGAGGTAGGTAGGTCCCTATTAGCTTATGTTCAAGCTCGAGATTTGATACTCATCAAGCCACAGAAAACGCTGTCCCAAAGCTCAGTTGAATCGACGACCCGCGTAGAAAATTTCATACCATAAGCAAATGTTCATACACCTAATTAATAATGGTTAACCAGTGACAACCTTCTTTGAACAAGACTGGACGCTAAAAGCAAGATTAGCATAGAGTAGAAAACCTGCTTTTATCACAACACAGGTGTGTAGCGTTCCGCTCGGCTTGTAATTCTATACGAAGCATTAGCGTGTTAAGTTTATCGATGGCAATAATGCATCACAAGTAGGTGCTGTTACAATACTTCATCTGCGATACTCTACTTAGGTAGGTATCTATTTATGTGTTCCTATTACTAGGTATTATCTTGTTTAGAAGTACATAAAACGGGGTTAAATTTATTAATTTTGGAATTAAAATTGACATAACTACTTCAATTGGGCGCACGGTTGGCGCAGTGGTTGAGCGATTGACTGCTGCGCTGCGTGCGCGTAAACGCACCCACGATACAGGAAGAAATTCCTAGTGTGGGGCAATGTTTTTTTAAAGAAAAAGAAAGAAAAGAAAAAGAATTATATTTTGCAAAATATGAAAAAAATGCAGTGCAAACTTTAAGTAAAGTTTACACTGCAGACTTTACTTAAAGTTTTATATTCTCTAATATAAATTATATGTTTTCCATAGTTTGAGAGAAAATAAAAATAAACCGGTCAAGTTTGTTCCGTATCATATAGCAAAGCAAGTACTTATATATAGCAAAAAACGGCAAAAAAAAACACTTTTGTTGTATGGGAGCCCCACTTAAATATTTATTTTATTCTGTTTTTAGTATTTTATGTAATAGCGGCAACTAAAATGCATCATCTGTGAAATTTTCAACTGTCTAGCTATCACGGTTCATGAGATACAGCCTGGTGACGGACAGACAGACAGATGGATAATATAGTCTTAGTAATTGGGTCACGTTTTCATATTTTGGGTACGGAACCCTAAAAACGAGCCTATCAACGTTAAAATAAAAATGGGGTTACTTTGATACACCATTGTGTTTTTCATTGCAATATAAAGTAACCCCAATTTACAATTTATTTTGTGTGTATGAATTTTCACTTAAGAATTTAAAATATTTTTTCTGTATCAAAATTATCGTATTCCTTCGCTGACGTTGATGCATGGCTGACATGTCAGGTCAGTGTTGCAAATATTAAAAAGAAAATTGAGGTGCTGTCCGTTTTCATGGAGTTTGCTTAAAAACCTAAAAAAGTGAGTTATCATTCAAGTTACTCAATGTTCTACTGGTACTAGTTTGTATTGGAGATTTTCCGCTTTCGAAAATCCATATTTCCAGAAAACCTAAACATTGTCTTCCTTTGGGGCCAATTATTGTATAGCAGCACCCCCTATGTCATTCTATGCTAAATTAAAGTGATAAGCAACCCGATTTCGAGCTAAAAAGGTCTTCCTTTTGCTGGTTTTTAGAAATAGTTAAGGCTATTATGCACTACATCTATCCGTGTCCGTGAAATTTCGGTTCCGAAGTAGCCTTATAGGGAAGCTTACGCACTACATCCGAACTCTATCCGTCAAATCTGTCATAATTCAGAACGTTTTGAACTCGGAACTCAAATCAAGGACACGGATCACGAACACGGACGTGTAGTGCGTAACCGCCCCTAAGGTAGGCAAGTTTATCGATCGCAATAATGCATCGCAAGTATGTGGTATGGAAAAAGAAAAAATGTTGCGCTGACCCTAAGTAACATGGGACAAGGTTAGAAAGATGATGAAGTAGACGCTGGTACTTCATCTGCAATCTGCAATACTTGGGTATCTATTTATGTGCGAGTTTAGATAAAGTGACATTCGAACAGCGACAATGTTGCGTGCTCTGGTCAACAATGTCATTCGTAAGGTACATATTCTCTTTCCATTCGCTGAAGTGCCTTCAGAGTATCCCTTAACGACAAAAATATCCTTGGCGCAAACACTTATTCAGCCGATTATAGATTATGCCAACGCCTGCTACCTGGATGCCACAGAGGAGCTACTAAACAAGCTTGAGCGCTTTCAAAACTTGTGTATTCGCTTTGTATTTGGTCTACGTAAGTTTGATCATGTTTCTCACCTTCGCAAGGAACTCAGGTGGCTCCCAATCCGTCTTCGTAGGAACACTCGGATTTTATGTCTCCTGTTCAACACCTTGCATAACCCCTCTTATCCTTCCTACCTGCGTGAGCGATTCTCTTACGCTCGCCCCAGAGATGCACTATGCAGATCACATGTCAGATCTCTTCTTAAATCTCATCCACATAAAACCAGCATAGAGATTTAAATACTATCTCACTGTCTCAAAAAACGTTTAAAAGAGCATTATCATAGAGCATTATTATTTTATTTTAAGGTTGTCTGTAAGAAATTGCCCTGTGCGATAAGACCGCCCATTGTACACTTGCTTTTATGTTTTTGTCCTGTGTATATATTTTTGTGGTGTACAATAAAGAATATAATAATAAATAAATAATATATATCCTCTCAAGTCTGATAATAAGTATCTTTATATTTTACAATTATGTATTTATATTTGTATATACCTATCCACCATTTCTCTATTTGTATACTGTGTGTTGTTTGTCGTACATTTACGTTACATTGACTTCTCGAAGTTCGCTTCTGATGATGATCATCATTAGCATCAGCCTGTTAATGTTCCCACTGCTGGGATATAGGTCTTCTCTCTGTGAGAGAGGGAATGTGCTTTAATCCACCACGCGAGCCCAGTGCGGGCCGATGGAGGTCGTCTATGAATTTTTGGTTCTCGGATATGTCGGTTTCCTCACGATGTTCTCCATCACCGTTTTTAGAGCAGTGGTGATGAAATAATTTACACAAAGTAAAGCGCCTGCTTGCCACGACACATAACTCGGAGCCGTTACCATTGGGCCAACACTGCTCTTTGATAGAATGTCACTATGCCTAGTAGAGTATTTTCTATTGTTTAGAATAACATGTTATATTTTGTTTTTTGATAACTGATATCCGTATTTTTCGTTTTCAAATGTTCCTGTTATAAATTATATAATCTCAAAGATATCTTGTGATCTAAAATAGCTGAGAAAGGCATTTTTATTCCATGTAGAACATACCTACTTATACCTTCTGCCTTATCAATCATCAATGCAACATTCCAACCTAAACTATTTAGGTACAGGTCTAATTAAATTGCGGAATTGCACATAAAACAAGAAAAAAACTATAAATATTTATATAATAAGCATTTGTTTGATATGCTTATTAACATTTATAAGTGTCGTGATTGACTTACAACTTACTTACAAAAGTAAATCAACATTAAACGAAAATTAAATTCACACTCATTATATAAAACAAAGAAACAATACCTACCTATTTAAATTGAGTTATTTTGTCTTGACCAAGACCCTGATATTGAAATACTTAAAAGTTAATACATTCATTGTTTCTATTTTATTCATTTTGACTATTCTACTGTGTACTTGTACATTTGTTATTCTAGCTGACGAAAGCTCGTGTTTTTCTAACTTAGTTTTCTCCCTTGACTTCGTCCCTGTAATTTAGTTTTCTCCCTTGTCTTTGTCCCTCTTACCTACTGACATATCAACGCCCAGCCTAAACCACTAATGATAGAAGTTAGAAATTTTGTGAGTATATTGATTTAATACTGTAGGTGCCATTTAAGAAAGGATTTATCCCCTAAAAGGGAGAATTAGGAGATGAAAGTTTGTATTGCCATCTTTATTTTATTCTACGACCCTTTGGCAGTTCAATTAGATTTTCCGCAACTGACCAGGAGACCAGAAGTAAAAAGAACCGGGCTGGAATCATAAGTGGTGACTCTCAAACTACCAGGAGTACAGAACATAAAGAAAAGAAGTATATCCGGGAATGGAATCATGTGTGGTAAAGACTCTCGAACTACCAGGAAATCAAAATCATAAAAAGTTGAAAATCACAACATCTATATTAACCAGAGCGAAGCCGGGGGCGGGCTGCTAGTTTCTTATAAAAATAATTAATAGAATCAAAAATCCGACTGCTTAAGAAGCGAACTAAAAAGATGTAAATGAGAAGCAAATTATGCTTTTCATTCGGATGATATTCACGAGCTGGCTGGCCAAAAACATATCAACAAACATGTCATATTACCTCTAGTAATAAGAAGATTGTAACGGACGAAGCTATGGATGTTGTTGTATTGTCGAAATCAAAGAGTTGATTACGTAACCAATTCTTTGATTTTGATAATACAACATCAGGAACACACATGTGTTACAAATTCAGGGTTCAAGTTTACACTCTGAATATGTAGAGATGCTGAGATTCACGTAGATCACTTATGATATCTTAGCGGTTCTCATGACAGCTAATTATTGTATCAGAGAGATAAGCCCAGTTGACTTGCTTCAGGATGCAGGCTGGGCGCACACTGACTTTTTGTATGGTTTATGGTTTGAAGTCAAAATTCAAATGTCACTTCAGCTATATTTCACATAATTGAGAAAGTATATAATATGTACCTACCGAAATGTAGAATTGAAAAAAATGTGATAGGTGAAAATTTAAGGCTGGTATTTTTTGTTTCAAGAGAAAAAAAAAATCCTTTAATTATCTAAGAACCTACCTAGTTAAAGTACAAAGTACCTACATGCAAATTCCTGTTAAGAAACATGTTTTATATACTGAATTATTTCGCTTAAATGTAGTAACTTCAAGAAGATTCTTGAGTGAGTTTAAAGCTTTAAGATAATGAACATCGCACGTTATCTTGTATTTAGTAACGGCACGCAAATGAGGCACACCATGTTCCTGTACGTATCTATTCTCTTCTTTAAGCACGTTCGCATTTTATCATTTTAAACTCGTTAAATATGTGTGCCAGGTATTAAATCTAATCTAGCAATCGCAAAACGCTTGAATCCAAAGATAATATTGTATACCATTTTGTGAAGTAAAAAATAAGAATTCAGTTTTTTTTTTAAATGTACTTTTTGTACTAAATGCAATATCACTTTTCAATACACCAAACACGATGGTGCTATTTTTCTGGTTGGGGAATTGCTATGGCCACCTTCCGGTTTCATTATAAGACCAGCTCCACACCAGTACCATATTATTTCAATGTTTCAAAAATTACATAAGTACGCGAAGTTTCAGTCTTATCGGATGCCAGGAAATGCTTGAAAATGGATTATCTGCCTTACCTACTAATCAATTACATGGATTGTAGTTACCAGATACACAAAAGTACCAAAGCACTATAATAAGTATATATCTTGTAAAGTTAGGGCATTGATTCTGAATATATCTTCTAATAGATATTAGGTATATTCAAAAACCGGCCAGAAATCTAATAAAATAAAGAAGTTTTATATTTCTTTAGTTGTAAAAAGTTTTCAGATTCCTGTTTCTAATTTACTTTTAATTAATAAAAAAAACTTGATACTGCATTTGCACTTAGAAATTTACCTTTAATTTCCATAGTTAATATTGACATGAGATATTTGAAGAGCCGCGAGCGAACTTTCCTATGGATGCAATTATTATGGCAAACGATTAACATCTTAATTACCAAGTGGAAGTGTTCCAACGACACCTCTAGCGATCGATACCGATACCAACCGATACCGAATAGGATACCGCTGTAATACTACCCAGGAATATACTCGACACACTTCTTACTAATGGTATTCTTCATTCAAAATTTAAATTTTTAATTATTTTGAAATTCGAATTCTTAATGTTGTTGGAGCCCCTTTGTCTTCGGTCAACGTCAATTATAATCTTTTATCTGATACGGCTGTAGGGTATTATGTTGAAGGAACAGGAATATACTGGCAGATTGTTAGTGTGCTTTAAGAGCACCACTGCCTAACCTTGATAACAGGCAACTACCAACTAAACGTTTCCAACGTAATAATAGTTTTTTTTTCTATTGTAGATAAGCTCGCGCTTGACCACTATAGCTTCATCAGGCATATTTGATCAGGTCAGACTGACGGTAAACGATGTTGTGGACGTTGTGGTCTACGGTGAAGCACGCTCGCCTAGAAGTATAATTGCCTAGGGTATAATAATTCTGAGAAGTAGAGAATGTTATCTAATGTATTCTTCATTTTAATTATAGTATAGAATAGAATAGAAAACATTTATTCGACATAGACACAACACAACAACAACAATCACAAAGTAACAGAGAAGAATAGTAAAAAAAGTACAAACAGGTTTTAAAAATTATTGCGCCGGGCGAGCCCATACCGAAAGGGTTACCAACTCAGCATTTGCTGGGCGTCAGACACCCAGCGCTGACTTTCAGTTGGCACCCCGCTAGTGACACACGGACGAGGGTTAATAAAATTGATACTTAAAATAATGTCATAATGTTAATATGTAGGTGCTTAACTTATAAATTCAAAAAAAACCGGCCAATTGCGAGTCGGACTCGCACACGAAGGGTTCCGTACCATTATCGCAAAACACTGCATAAAAATCACGTTTGTTGTATGGGCGCCCCCCTTAATTTATTTTATTTTAGTTTATTAATTATTATTTTTTGAAGTAAATATACAACTAAACATTCTGTGAATATTTCCAGTGTCTACCTGTTGCCGTTATTAATATCGAGCAAAAAACGGCAAAAATATCACGTTTGTTGTATGGGAGCCCCCTTTTAATATTTACTTTATACTGTTTTTAGTATTTGTTGCTATAGCGGCAACAGAAATACATCATCTGTGAAAATTTCAACTGTCTAGCTATCACGGTTCATGAGATACAGCCTGGAGACAGACGGACAGACAGACAGACAGACAGACAGACAGACGGATCGCGAAGTCTTAGTAATAGGGTCCCGTTTTTACCCTTTGGGTACGGAACCCTAAAAATAATATGTAAAATAGATAATATTAAGTAATTGAAAAAATGTATAATGTATTATAATATAAATTATATTTTATATGTACTAGCTAGTTATGATATATACCTATGGCATGGTTTTGCTCACTTTGTGAGGATGCCGATAATTAATGGAACATTTTCTTGGATTGGGTTCTCAATGCACTCTCTTTGGAGAATCTTAGAAGCTTTTGTTCCTGTTACTGTACAATCTACATGAAGCAACAGACCAAAGTCTTCAATATTTTATCGTTCTCACTAATTAAATTAGTTTATTACGCGTCGATTAAGAGCCAATTCTTAAATAATATATTTTTCATTAGTATTCGGCAGAACTCAATAAAAAAAATTATAAAGCATGAGGTATATATATTTCAAAATCATCAGCATTTCAGCTGAAAGACCACTGCTGGACCTAGGGCCTCCCCCAAGCGTCAAATCAAATCAAATCAAATAATTTATTTGCTAGAATGAAGGTATACAAAATAAGATGTTCGAGAGAGATGTGTTTGTGAGATGGTCGCCACACTGATCGGTCTTTTTTAAAAGTAGAGCGTTCCGTATTCAACAAGTATAACGAAATTAGAAAGAAAACTATCACAGCTAAGTAGGCAACTTATAAAATGTACGTGGAAAAGAAAAATAATTGTATATTGATGTATGGGGGCAACAGTTTTTGAATGGCAAAGTTAATTTTGTCCCTTCCTTAGAGCTATGTTCGGTCACAGATCATATAATACTGTTCGGTGTTTATGAACGTTACCAATTTATTTTGTTTAAGGCGCCGATTCCCTTGAGTTGATTTTAAAATGAGAATCACGTCTAAACGGCAGGTCGTAATTTTTTGAAAAACATATATGTTACTATAAACTATTTTTTTAATAATTTGATCTAAGAAAATTTTCAGTTTCATTCGTACAACATAGCGTAATTAATTTGTAAAGTTATGTCTAAAACGGACAAAAACACGACAATCGCACTAAAACCGCTGGGCGTATGTGAATTAAATTGACACCATCTCAAAGACAATTTAATTGTCTACATTTTGATCTGAAGCTTTTTTTTTATAAGTCATAGATTAATAAGGAAAGTACAAAAAACTACGAAATTTTGGGTCGCGCGGGTGTCAAACGTGTGCGCGTTTTGTTCCCTCAAGGTCGTTGGCGTTAGTCGTCGTCTTAATGTAGCTGTTTATACGGAACCTTCTGTGCACAAGTCAGACTCGCACTTAGCCGGTTTTTTTGAAATACATTCCCACTGAATAAAAGTCAGGCTTATAAAATACATCTTACACGAGATGCTACTCCATCTACTAAAATATAAGCCAGCTCTAAAATCAGAGAGAATTACGAGTACATATCGGCCAAAGCCTTGCAAGATGAAGTTTACAGCAAAATATCAGTAATACAAGGAGTATCGATTGGAATAGCTGACGTGAGCTCACAGTGATCTATTTCATAAAGTACATCCATGTGTACAAAGGTTCCTCCTGGCTGTGTGTGAGTGTGCTCGTTAATCATAATTTCGCATGTTTGTTCGTGTGTATGTTGGTTCATATTATTATGTTTTGGGGATAAGAAATTAGTTAGTGGACATTAAACTTGGTTGTAGTTCGATGGAATGGTCTTGGTACTTGTGGTCAAACTATCATATAGAGCGATTTTATTGATCGTATTAGTATATTTTACGTATTAAAAACATTGATTAACAGATTCGAAAAAAAATACTGTATATGTAGGTCTAAACACAATACACTACCCAATTAGATGGATGACAATGATGGAGATTTGATTTGATTTTAGGTAACTTAGTTTAAGCGAGAATAACTTAGAATTGGAGAATTCTGTAATGATAGATGTGATGTGTGTGTCTATAATAAGTAAAGCCTACGGTGAAATTATTATAATAACAATTCGTAATTTCAAGAATTCAGTTAGCAGTCTATACAAGTATTACTGCACGTACCAATTATAATACATGCAATTTGAAAAAATCAGTCACAAACGACATACCATTTACCGCGGGACTTGTTGCAGGACATTATACATTTATAACACCTGCCTTGGTGTCCAAGAATAAACTCTCTTTGATTATATGTTTAAAATTTAAAATAAAAAGACTGTAAAAATCAAATCTAATTATTCTGCACAAGCATGTGAAGGAATTGCGCATTCCTCACACACTGTGATAATTCGCACACTTCCTTACAAAGTATCAACCACGCCGGTCACCGTGCACGAAACTTGGCAAGAAGCATTAAGGGCTCGCACATCGTAGGGACTGACCCGTCATGAAATTTAAATCTAGATCAATAACCGCGCTTATATCATTGTCTTCATTAGAGATAATTGGGTTCGCTCCCCATCGGCCGCAACTTTGTTTGTTCGTCGATAACTTGAGACGAATTTCTTGAACATTAACCTACCTACGTCATATAGGAGCAGTCGTTAGCCGAAATGGACGGTACCTTCTATTTATAATTTTGATAGGAAAGGTTCTGGAGGAACAAAGTAGTTAGGAGTACCTGTCATTTTAATAGTATCGGAAAAGCTATCTTTTTTCATGCTTGCATATTAATTTATGGATGTTTAAATACTATTGGTAGATGTTGGATTTTGTTTATAGGTAAACGTGGTAATTTTCATTTATATTTCGAATCTATTATGGAGATATAATTCGCTTAATACCTCGATTTTCATCAAATATGTGACGCAAAGAAAGGTTTATTAGAACCTATTATCATAAAGCTCAGTAATTGTATTTCGTCTAAGTTGCCGGAGACTGGTGTGCGGGTAACACCGTCATTTGCGCCTCATATGTTTGTACACGGCGCGCAAACACGATTACCTGAAATTAGGTTAGTACGTTTTATGTTATTTACACTATCATGAGCGTCCCTAGGTTTTCGCTCATTTTAAATTATTATTACAGCTTACAATATGGTTGTTGTAGCGTAATTGGCTTTAGAAATATTGTGTTGTTTTGTTTTATTACTTACATTCCATCATTATTATTTCTTACTTCCTAATTAGATCTGGTTTTTCTATAATACTGATTACCACCCTTATCGGGATTTAATCTTTTTAACTATTCATTACTTTGTAGTTTTCATCTATTAAAACACTGTTCTCATTAATAAATAACACGATAATATTGTTTAGAGGTGCTGTACAATAACTTATTGTTAATATAAAATCCATTTTCATGATATAACATCCCTGCTAGATTATTTGCATCTCACGTGTCGAAACGACAAAAGATCACTCTCGCACCTTGAAATATTGCGATTCTTTTCCATTACTCGTTGTTTTTTTAAACACCCGAGCAGCCCTTAAGATACACCCTGTGTTAAGCCAATGTTTGAACACTCTCGCATCGATTTCGACTCGATCGCTTTCTAATCCCCATTTTCTCGATGCCATTACGATTTTTCGAGCGCTCACCTCACTCCATATTTCCGTGCATATCTCGACGATTCGCAGATCCATTATTTTTAATGGCTGGAATACACGATGCTTAGTAGAAGTATCGCCCCTGCCTACCGAGTGTTAACGTCTCGGCACACTTTGCTTAAGGGGTGACAATGAACTTACGCAGAAAAATGCTAATATTTACTTCGAAGATGCGATTTCGTAATAAACTATCGGAACTTTTATATGGGTTATTTCCAGCAGTTCTGTGACCATAAAATTGCAACTTGTAATATGACTGAAGAGATACTTATAAGAACAATAACTAACAAGTTGGTGGACAACTTGAAAAATATTATACTTTTACATCATGTTAAAATATTCATCAACACTTTCAACTTTTGAAGAAATGCACTGCTCTAGCTTGAGTCAATAAATATGAAGTCTAGCAAACCCATTAGTTAAATATGTTCAGGATAGTTTTGTTTACTTTCTGATGTATTAGTTTTAGATTCTATAATGGACTGGCTACTTATAGCAACGTTCAGCGAATTTGGTAAACAGCAACCGAATTGCGCAAGTGAATTCGGCAAGGCGCAAGGTTTGGCGCAAGGTTTGGCGCTACGAAATTGACCAATCACATGCGAGATGAATGAAGCGATGTGGATTTCCGTCTGTGTGACTGGTCGATTGATAGCGGTGAAACCCTTTGCGTTGCCGTATTTACTTACGCAATAAGACTGCAGGTCTAGTGTTAAGTTATTTTAAAAATACTTAGGTATATTGTATTCAACTTGGTAAGTTTTATGTAAATGAACCGAAAAACCGCCTAATCAGTTACTTTTCACAGCGTCTAGTCACCCCAGCGTAAGTAAGTTCCGACTCAGCCATTCCACTCAATACATTTTATCGACAAACGTCAGTGACGCTGCGTGACACTTATGTAAATATTTAAATACGATCCAGTACAAGCTATGAATATTTTAAACTCTAAGTAAACCACTCGGCTTTGTACTTCCACAAAGATATTCACACGCCAATGAAAGAAAAGTCTATTACTATTTCGTATGCAATAAGGTTGAGAATGCTGCATTAGATCTGCAAATGACGCCTTGGTTTTATATTATATCTATGCATAAAGCGATTTGATAAGTGCTGGCAAATTGGGGATCGATATTAAAGTGACGAGTTATGCTGATTGGATTTTTTCAAGTGTTCTGAGGGGTCGGTGAATAATTGAGTGCGATTTAGTTTGAGCGAACAAAAAATGGTTTTTGAATTAAATTCCGTATGAATAATTCTTTTAATTTTATTCCAAATTTCAAACCGCCGTTTAGTGAGTAAACTCATATTTTAATTTGACTTTGATTATTCTGATAAAAGTCCCCGCACACGCCTAATACTTTGATCATCCGAATAAGACATGTCAGCATCGTTGCTATAACAATGCTATCAGGCGCTCAACTTGAGTCTTGGTCATGCAATTGAAAAGTATTGATTTAAGACCATCGATAAAATCAGTGTTCTTGTTAAACCTTCACATATTTGAATGTCACTGAAAACAACAAAGTTTTCTGAAAAAAAAATTAAATTAAAAAGCCAAGAGCATTTCTAATGCGCGGTATCAGCAAGGAGCGATTCGTGCTGGTATCAATTGATCACGCAGATCGTACTCGATACTCTCGATCCCGGCTACTCGATACCATTCACACAATCTCGGAGGGATCTATTCGAGGACCACTCGTCTAGCTTTCCGGTTCTCATTCTTTTGTTGGCAGCACTCGGTTGCCGGCGCCACTCGATACCCGAGGATGTCTTTGTTATAATGTCGCTTTGATAAAAGGTGGGGAAGAATTAGTTGTGTTTCTAATAAAATTGGCTTTGTTCGGTTTTGACGTTACATGAATATGGAGGCGAAGTGCAATGAAAACAAATGACTAATGATATTTGAAAATACGAAGGAACAGACATTTTTCGGTATCGTACAAACCAAAGCCATTTGCAGTAAGGTAACTAGTGGAAAAATAAAATTAGTATAATAATATCGCAGTCTTGCAGTTTGTGTTCTAAGTGTGTAGTGTGGACCAAAGATTATTAGAAAAAGTACAATAAATAATAATAGTCTTTTGTTACGCGAAAGTCGAAATAATAAGCAATGGTCATAAGGTCAACTCAAGGTCGCAATATATATAACTGACAACCCTTTGAATACCACTTGTTAGTTCCGAAAGCCTCATCTCAAGTAAGTGTGACCAAAATAACAATATGTAACTAAAATACTCTACAAAATCATCTGAGTAGCTTAAATCTATACTTAATATTATAAAGAGGAAAGATTTGTTTGTTTGTACCGAATAGGCTCCGAAACTACTGGACTAATTTAAAAAATTCTTTCACCAATAGAAAGCTACATTATTCCTGAATGACATAGGCTATTTTTGAATCTCGAAAACGGGTTCTGTAGGGTGGTCCACGGGAGCGAAGCCACACGGGGAACAGCTCATCATCATCATCATCATCATCAGCCTATTAATGTTCCCACTGCTGGGACACAGGCCTCCTCTCTGTGAGAGGGAATGGGCCGTAATCCACCACGCGGGCCCAGTGCGGATTGGTGGATGGCATATATGTTTGAATTTTTGGTTCTAGGACATGCCGGTTTCCTCACGATGTTTTCCTTCACCGTTTTGAGAGCAGTGGTGATGAAATAATTTACACAAAGTAAAGCGCCTGCCTGGGCTCGAACCCACGACCTACAACTTGTAAGTCGCGGCCGATACCACTGGGCCAGCTAACAGCTAGTTACCTATAAACACAAACCTTTGATTACCGTTACTTCCGAAAGCCATCCCAAGTTAATGTGATCAAAATAAGAATAGGTAGCTACATAAATACTAAATAACTACGTAAATACTCTACAGAATCATCTGAGTAGCTTAAATTACCTATAAGGTCTATGTAACAGTACTCGCAGCAAGTGAAATGTGAAAGAATTTTTTAAAAGCCACTACCCCCAGGTGGCGACTGGGTGAATACAAAGTGTGCAAGGCGGGCGATCCGCCTTCACCCCTGTTCCATATTGGCATGCCGATTACAATATTTGGGTCAATTGAGATTCAAGATAAATACGAAATACATTAAGTTTCGATCAGGTACGGCTGCTTTGAACATTTAATTAGATTGTATACTCTTTATTTTCTTCATGTCATTTTCCAGAACGAATGAAAGAAACTATTGGCATCATAAGGGGCATTATGAAGTATCTACTTAAAACTTCCATAAGTAAATGTCTCTGTGAAAACCTATAGCTGTTTTCATCACAAAAGATTTTCGGCGAACCCAGAACAGATTCCCTCATCTTTAATCACACAATGCTTGAGCTGAAGTTTTATTATCGTCCTTCATAACCTGGATCATTCAGGATTTAAACGTGAATGACAGAACTGCCTACAAAGCTACATATTGGTCAAACTAAATCTAAATAGCTACGTCTATATTTTTTTTTATCTGTAGGCTCGGGTTTGACCACTATCTCGCCTGATGGTATGCGACCATGTGGTCTACGATGAAGCACATATTTTATATTTATATTATATTTATTATTCATATTTATATTTGAGTTAATAGACATGAATGAAGAAGAAAAAGATTTTTATTTCAGCCCAAAGACTTCCACTGCTGAACAAATTCCTTATATACCTACAAAGTCACATACAAATATTGTTTAATATAACATTGCTTTGTTATAGAAACCTATTTCCATCTCAACACGAGATAGGCGAGTTTGGGCGGGCGAATGGCATTGATCATAATATCGACGGAGGCTTACGAGAGTGATAAATGGACGACCGCAGCGTCACCGACGGGATGACGGCGCCGCCATATTTAAATCGCTCCTGTCACATCCGCATATCGCATAGGTGGTTAATATGCTGGGGAATTGCAGGCTAGATTTTTTAGGGTATATTTTTTTAAGTTAGAGTCTGAAGTGATGCCTGTGTATATCAATATGGGGGTAACTTCTAACTAGTTATAAGTAATATCTTACTCTCTCTCTCTCTTATTCGATTTAAGGTTAAATGTACCTATATGTGAATCTGTTTCTTTATGTCTTTAATTCATGCTAGTAGTTAAAAGAAAAGTTGTAGTTTAGGTGATTCATAAACTATGGAATTACTCAAACTTATTTTAGAATAGACCTACACTTTTTCAAACCGGCCTTCTGAAAAGTCAGTAAGACGAATTGTTTAAATTAAAAAGAAAATATATACACAAAAAGCTCTAAGGAAGCTTTAACTGACTTATAAAATTAATGTAGATTTAACAATTTTTTTTTTTTATCTCTGAAATTCAATGATTTCATTTACACGTGATGTACATTTAAAGTCATAACCGACGAGTGTATCCACAACGCAAAATCAACGAACCAAATAGGAAATTAAAATCATCAATCAAACTAAAAAATACAAAAGCCCCGTTTCCCATTGTCGCCGATATGTTTGCGCAAAAACGACTTTGTCGCATCACAGTCAAAGTAATAAAAAATCTATACAAGGACCTAGAACTTGCTGGAAACGACAAAGTATTGTTTAAGTCTAATATTTAAAATTATGTTACGAATTAATACAACTAATTGTTAGAGGACAATTTTGGAATTGTTAAAGAAATGATTTGTGCAAAAAATATGACAATTAAACGTAAGCAGCCAAACTCGATGATCTGAATTTGATCTTAAGCAAGGCAATAAATAGCATGCTTTAAAAACAGTAATATTTTCATTCATAAAAAGAAACTTCATTCATTGTTCACTTCCTCATTCACTCTGTTTCAAAATCAATTCAAATATTTCTAATCTAAATAAGAATTAAACCATGAACGATGGGTCCCATTGAAAATCGGTCCATTTGTTCATTCGATACGGTTCAGACGAAACTTACGAAAGTTATCGATTTTGCGCATTGTAATTTCATGGAATATTATTTGTTTTTTGTTTAAATGGATATTGTTTTGTGCTGTCATTTGGATCTTCAATGATTTTTTAAGAATTCCCATAGAATTTCGACATCAAGTTATTGATTAAACTTGCTGTCTTTTGATGTAGCGTAATGCCGCGACGCCGTTATTTTTATGAATCGACACAGCTTTTTATTTATTGATGAGATACCGGGTATGACGCTTAAAATTAATGGTTATTTTTTAAATATCAACAATTATGTAAATAGTTAAAAAGTAAAAAAAAAATATTGATACAATTATATTCTGTTTATTTTATCAATTTAAATGTCCTTTAATTGGAACCTGGAAGCTTTGAACAAGTATTCCATAAACACATTCCAGTATCTCTTACTCCCCGTAAAAAGAGCTCGGGGCTTTGTGATAGGACACGTAATACGCTCACAATTGGTTATTGCGATGCAATGACTATGCGGTTTGCCCACCGCTGATACTGATGACAGCTCCAAGGAAAAGGTTCGCCAATTTTTTACACACACTTTTTGGACTATGCTTTGATATTTTTAAACGACTGTCAATAGTGTGGTCATTTGTGACACTAATAATAACTATTTTTTGTTACTGGCCAGTGATGTCATTCGTTAGAACACGTTTGTATTGATTCTTTTTTTTTTTGGTGCTGAAAGGTCATTGTTTCGGTTCTATATTTGGAACTAAAAAGTCGGTAGTAATGTTTTTTGACTAACGAGGTATTTTTTATGCTGATCAGCGGCTCCTAATTGAGTAGATTTTAATTCAGGGAATCGATCACAAACACTTTCATTTTGACATTTCTGTAATTTTCAAACGTTATTCATTGCGTCTTTTACGCTATCAAGTAGATGTTTAAACATAATGAAGAAATTAATGCACACGTGCGTACGCGCGCTTTCTTTCGGTTACACAATTAGGATGCAGTAGTTCTCATCACAATTACCATTTATATTTGTCCCATCATATCCAAACAGAAAAGCCTTCTTTTATTTTCAGCTAAGTTTCGTGATTACATTGTTAATTACTAGCGTCTGACCAAAATAAACATTTTAAAATATGACTTAGATAAGTGGTTTAGTTTTGATTTAAAGTGAAAGCTTGAAATTTGATTAATAGTAAACAGAAACGCGAGATTTCAGTCGCGATGTCGAGTCATCGCGCAACAGAATTCTTGAAGACATTAAAATGGTTGCGAACGATCGAGGAGTACCTCGGGAACTTGAATCAGAAATTATATTGCCTGCTGAAACTTGCTTAGTTCGTTATGTAGATTTGGGTCGTGGGGCTTTCGGGACCGGGACCACGGTACCAGATTCCACCTTCAGATACAATATTATAAAATAAACAAAGTTATGTCTTGTGAAAGTAAGGTCAACCAAATGTTGGATATTCAGAAGAATTTTACTATTCGGTCCCCGACTTGCCACGACCGAATTTTTATTTTTGAGCTTTTATTACTGAGAAAAACTTTATTATTATTTATGATATTGCAGTGTAGACTAGTGAGATTCAATCATCGAAAGCGTGGCGAAAGCGATTGTCAAAAAGTAAAAAAAATACTACCGACTTCCAAATAAAAAATTACAAAGTGAAAAATAACATTATTTTTGGAAGTCGGTGTCTTTCCTAGGTACCATTTTTTTGCGATATCGACACCGACTTCCAAAAATAAAGTTATTTTTCACTATATAGTTTTTTATTTTTTTGCAAAAAAGTTTTAATTTTTCCCTTTTTAGTTTTACCTACCTAATAGGCAAGTTGTTTAGTAAGTACCTATAATGCCAGAATAGATTACCCGAATAACATGAAACATGAATATAACCGGTGAAATGAGAGATCTGCGTACCCCTTTCAACCGTACTGGCGTGATGTTATGTTATGAAATAGTATAAACAATAAACAGACATGCGATTGCAGCAATCCCGAGCGATTTGCCGTTATTTATTGAAGAGTTCTGTTGTATATCTCCGAAGTTATTCATCAGATCAGATTTTAAGGCGATGATAGCTCAGTGGTAGTGACGTCGGATACCGAGACGAAGGTCGCGGGTTCGAATCCTACAATGAGCTTGAGCTTTCGGTGAAGGAAAACATCGTGAGGAAACCATAGCACGGTGGTAGGGTACTTTGTAGTACCCGCCTGGCTGGCAACCACCCTCAAGTTGAAAATCTGTCGCCAAGCACCTTCCGGTGTGTTCCGACAGCAGCACTTGAGAGCCAGTTCCCTTCTAGGCTTTGTGTGCTTACCACCATCGGCCACATCATCACTGACCACGGTGAGATTGTGGTCAAACACAGGTATATATAGTAAAAAAAAAAAAAAAAGATCTTCACCAAGTTTAAATGGAACCAATTTCGGAACATACTCTTTCAAACAAAAAAAGAATTTTTAGAATCGGTCCACAATTGGCGGAGATATCGGTGAACATACATAAAAAAAAAACATACATAATGTCGAACATAGAACCTCCTCCTTTTTGGTAAGTCGGTTAAAAATTATATGGGATTGTCAAGCGATATCGAAAAATCACGTGATCAATCCCTTACATTTTGACATTTCGACTATCGCCTTCACCGACTTCGATGTCACTTGTCTAAAGCCTCTGGTATTTATATCGGCTACAGTAGACCGTATTTGTTTTATCCTAGGATCTTAGGCTATAAACAAGGGAAATTCTGTCAACAAAAGCGTCACTATAGTGATGGTATAAACGTCAAAAATGTGTGGGATTTGCAAGCAGTACCGAAATGTTACGTGATCGATTCCTTATATTTTGGCATTTCGACCATCGCCACTGCCTCATCTCCAACTGTTAATCATAAAGAGGAAAAAACATTTATTTTTTTACCTCCTTGAAATATATTTAAAATAAATTCCGTCGTGAAACAGTACTCCCCAACCGTTCGCAGCCATAGGCCGAGTTCTTTCAGCGAGCAAGGGTTCGCAATCCTCAATGATTCAACACTTTCCATTGAAAACTTTATTCGAAGATTACTCCGTTGTATAAATGTAATAAGCTTTGCAGTGACGAGATTAGACCCCGAATTTCACTCAGACATTAATGACATTTTCTGTGGCAACGCCGGGACCCCTTGTTTATGTTAAGACAATCGTTTTGAAAGTCATTTTGTTGAGGAAAAATACATGCGTAAATATGATATGTATAGTGGTATACGTTTTTCTTTTATTTACTTATTTTTGAGGGATTTGTGAACATTTTGTGCTTCGTCTTGTTTGTTACTTTGATCATGGTTGACCTAAATATTACAAGATTAAATAACTTTTTTGCTGTTGGTCTTTTCTGTGCCACTCCTAAGCAAAGACCTCCTCCCACCCCTGCCACTTTTCACTAGAGACCGCACTTCCTCCTTCAAGTTTTGTCTGCAAATCTATCGAGTTCATCTCACTACCTCCTTCGTTGTCTATCGTGAGTACCGCGACCTCGTCTCATTGTCTCAAGGCACCAGCACTAGTAGTGCTACACGTCTGTGTCAAACTGTGGCTGCACGAGCAGCCACAGTTGGACTTTGCTTTAACAAAAATAAGAGATTGCCAATCCCGATTAACTGTCCAGTTTTTACTCAAATTATATTTTAACAAAAACCAGACGGCAAAATGTTTCCAGTCGACCGATTTTCATATTATTTAGGTGCAAATTTTGATGTCATTAAAAAGATTGTTACAGTGCAACAAAAACACAAAAACATGGAGATTTGTACGATATATCGAAACTCATTCGCTCAGTGTATCGGGCGTGCATGAAATTTACATGGAATTTTGTGCTTGTAATAAAGAATGATGAATTGGACCCGCATTGGTAATTATGGCCAACGGTGAGCGAGCCAGCCAATATTAAATTGCAAAATTCAATAATTTTATTATATGACTGTAGTTTTTAATGGTTTCAGTATAATGTGTATTAAATTATGCTGATACGAGTATAGAGTTGGTGAGCAATAAATTAGGGGAGGGAGGTTTTTATTTCAGCATCTATTTTAATTCATGTTATGTATTATTTCATGTCATATAAGAGTTTCTATGTCAGTAAGGCTACCTATTTTGATTTCCATAAAGGTCAGCACTATTAAGGTTAGTACTGAATTTCAAAGGAGCAGTGGTGGTCCAGAGATATCGACCCCGACTTACGTAACGTAGGTCGTGGGTTCGAACCCAGATAGGCGCTTTACTTTGTGTAAATTATTTCATCACCACTGCTCTAAAAACGGTGAACGAAAATATCGTGACAAAACAGGATATGTCCTAGAAACAAAAAATTAAGACATGTGACATCCACCAACCCGCACCGGGCCCGCGTGGTGTATTAAGACCCATTCTCATTCCATAGAGAGGAGGCCTATGTCCCAGCAGTGGAGACATTAAAAGTCTGAAGATGAAGATGACAGAATTTCAAAACTTTCTTTACGTATGTATTTTGGCACACAGTGATTACAATGAAATATTGATTCATCATCATTATGATCAGCCTATAGCAGTCCACTTCTGGACATAGGCCTCCCCAATTGCAAGTCATTTGCTACGATCTTTGGCAACACTCATCCAGCTGCTACCAACCAGATCGTCGCTTCAACTAGCCTGAGGGCGTCCTATCCTACGTTTGCCATTTCGCGGTCTCCACTCAAGAACACGTCTTCTCCAACGGTAATCGGTTCTACGGCTAATATGGCTGGCCCATTGCCACTTCAGCTTGTATACTCTCTGAGCTATGTCGACGAAATATTGATTGCAAGAAAATATTTACTTAATTATAGGCAAATATTTCTATGCAAGCATGAAGCAACACAGTTTCATTTTCGTAACATATGACGTAGCAACATACACACATGTAGCAGAAAACTAATAGTTTTTTGTGTAAGTAATTGGATTTCATTGGCGCGCTGATTTACCGAGCCGTTTTGACGCATGGATGTTTGTCACGATACCATTTCGCCGCTGCGATTATTTGCCCTACATCAAAAATGTTTTTCCCGTATTTTTCATTTCCTTGGCAGGCTGGTTTTCATGTTTAATTTTTTCATAATGCTTTTTGTTGTTTTGATTTATTTTTATTTATATTTTACTAGCGTCTGCTCTTATCTTCGTGTTTGGACTTCAGAACGGAAGACACAATATTCTATGGGTTAATCCGGTGTCAGCGCCAAAATCCACATTCGCGATTTTACATATTTTTTTTTTACGAATTCTTTAAAATACGCAACATTATTCCAAGTTATGAAATATCTGTGAGACAAAATTTCAACCAAATACGTTTAACCGTTTTGCGCGATTGAGTAATTAATAGACAAACTTTCACATTTATAACATAAATTGAGTGATACTTCTCTTTCAAACTATTTTATTAATAAGATGTCAAAAATGATCAAACATAAGTGAGTAGAGTAGATAATAATATGTATAGCCTTCCACGACGAGTTTAATTTGCAATCATTTATTCGTTTTATTTCTTGTTGGAGCCGTCTTCCTAATTCCCATCGACCGTCCGGTATCAAAAACTACTTAGCTCCTTTATATGAAAGCGATTTTTCATCTTTTTTCGAGTTATTTGCTCGACACAACTGACTTGTTTGAGATAACAATGGTTTAAGGAGAATGCTGTTTTAAAAATTAGAATAAATTGTTATTTGTTACCGGTTTTATTGTAAAACACGACATTGTTTTACCTAATGGTTTTAATCAAAATTTACGCTGAAAGAAACAACAACATTTTTTTTTATCTTTTCCTTGACCACTGTCTCACCCACAGAACAGAAAAAACGCCTCTGTTCTGTGGTATCACCTGATGGTAAACGACGATGTGGTCGACGATGAAGCACGCTTGCCTAGAAGAAACCTATTCATTCTTGACTTAAAGACGCCCAGGTTGTAGCTATCAGGATATACACACTCCAGCAGGGAATTCCACTCCTTTCCCAAACCGTGCGTCGACGTCTTGTAGTCCAATGATGGAGCAGGCTAGTAGGAATTAGTTCATGCAATTCCAACGAACACTCTCCGAAATGTAACCGACAAAAAACCGGCGCCGATGTTCAAGGCTCTGGTGCATCCAGCTGGTACTTGACAGATCCATCCCAGAGATAAGAGCAGTACTCCATGCATGATTGAACTTGCGCTTTATTTATATTCTGTGCTTGCACTTGATACTAGTATAGCAACTGTTCTGGCGTGAAATACCGTCTCATCTTCACGAGGATCTCCAAATTTTTTAGCGGCCAGCTGAGCTTTTGCCTCAATGAATGGACTAAAATTAAGTGTGGTCAGCGTAACGCCAAAAAGCTAAAGATGGTCCGTTTTCGGCACGGTCACACCTCGAAAAGAAAGAGCCGGCTGGAATTAGCTCCTTTTAGCGGCAAAATGACACACCTGGGTCTTAGCAGCATTGAACCTGACCAGATTGGCACCGCCCCATTCGAAGGCTGCCTTCAAGGATAGATTGAAGTGCCCAACCATGGCCTGCCAGAGAGACCGGATCTGAGACCCGGTAGCGCACGCGGATATGTTTCTCCCAGCAACAGTGCTATGTACCCAAAGGTGCCGACCGGGACAAACCCGGCAAATTGTCTTCATGCTCTTCTTCATCAAGTCAATGTTTCCATGTTTTATTTATTTATTTCATTTACCATTACATGTTTTTAGTTTATAATTTCGCTGTTTTCAAAAAACAAACCCGGCAAATTGTCTTCATCTTCTTCTTCGTCGAGTCGATGTTTCCATGTTTTATTTATATATTTCATCTTTATTACATTTACCATTACATGTTTATAATTAATAATTTCACAGTTTTCATAAAACAAACCCGGAAAATTGTCTTCATCCTCTTCTTCATCGAGTCGATGTTTCCATGGTTTAGTTATTGATTTCATCTTTATTTTATTTACCATTACATGTTTTTAATTTATAATTTCACAATATTTTAATAACAAACCCAGCAAATTGGCTTCATCCTCTTCTTCATCGAGTCGATGTTTCCATATTTTATTTATTTATTTATTTCATCTTTATTTCATTTACCATTACTATATTTCATCTTTATTACATTTACCATCAAATGTTTTTAATTTATAATTTCGCAGTTTTCAAAAAACAAACCCGGCAAATTGTCTTCATCCTCTTCTTCATAATTTCCATGTTTTATTTATAGTCCGGTCAAGTTAGACCAAAAAATAGGGTTAGGTTTGCAGTAATTCGCATAGAGCTGACAATTGGTACGAATGCTCGGAACACCATTATAAATGAAATGTCAAAAGTCCCCATCGATCAAAATTTTTTATTCAAGGTCAAAGGTCACAAATATGGGATATTTCCGTTTTTTAGCCGAACGGTAAGTTTTATGATAAAAATAGGTCAGACAAAAATTGTAGATTATGCAATTATTTATAGAAATGTATCAACATTTTTTCTTCTAAACGTCACCGTTTCAGAGATATAATGGTTGAAAAAGTTGAAAAAGTTGTATTCTTCATAATATACACGTTTCCACGCCACCTGGGAGGTAGTGTACTTGCTGCGTTTTTTTAACGTAGTTTCCCCGATAGGCCTATTTCACAATCTATTGTGATCCTGTTGAATTCAATACTATTCAAAATTATGTTATAACTGGTACTATTGACTATTATGAAAGCTATGTGAATTCTAAAAAATTTGGTAAAATTATCCGTCTCATTTATAATCATTTGATAATTCTGCTTCCTCTTCTACTTGTTTGTCTTCTTGTACTTCTTCTTCTCCTTGTTCTTCTTCTTCCTGCTGGGTGGAAGTAAATTGTTCTAACAGCGATGTATCAGATGTCTCCTCACTGATATCGTACGAATCCTCTTCTGATGGTGATTCAACATTGGAGCACGACTGATTTTAAAACTTACCGTTCGGCTAAAAAACGCAAAAGACCCATATTTGTGACCTTTGACGTTGAATAAAAATTTTTGCAATTTTTTTTGATCGATGGGAACTTTTGACATTTCATTTATAATGGTGTTCCAAACATTCGTACCAATTTTGAGCTCTATGCAAATTAATGCAATGTGATATGTCTAATTTGACCGGACTATTATTTTATTTACCATTACATGTTTTTAGTTTACATGTGCTTCGGCCAGTAAAGCTGCCACGTCAACCCAGCAAACTGTGTCAAATAACGACGATTGAGAAAAAAATAGTTCTTACTCTTTCTACACGACAACAAAGAAAGGGTTATATTTTTCGAGCGTATCTTGTATGTTTGTTTGTTTGTATGTAATATTATTTTTTACTTCATATCTTTCAAACCACTAGACGGATTTATATAATTAAGACATCGTTATATACTTCTTGACCGCCCAAGTGTTCTTAGAAAGGTGAAATTAAAAAAAAACATGGCGGATTTTAGGCGCCATATTACGGGAGTTACAATTTTTTTTTCTTCCGAACCCATCGAGTGGTGTAAAAAAATGAAGTGTTTTAAGTTATGAATACTAAAATATATACCACTCATATATTTAAAAGTGATTCGAAGAAAAAATTATAGCTAAAAAGCTGTAAATAAAAAAAAGTTAATTAAAAAATCAAAAACCCGAGTGCTTAAGAAGAGAACTAAAAAGCTGTAAATAAGAAAAAAACATGCTTTGCAGTTGGAGGATCAGGGGGTCAGGCAGTTCGCGAATATGTATCCTCCGGCTGCACAGCATTTTTTTAATAGTAATGTTCTTCTGGGATATGACTATAATATGGACGTAACTTTCCCTTAACCGACATCACATTCGTAAACGCCAAAATAAGCGAAGGTTATTCGGCGAACGCGAATTAAAGTAATATGGAGCACGCTGCGCTGCGGGCAATTGATTATCATTAAAATGCGTATTATTATCATTAACTATAAATAATATGGCAACCAAAGCCTACCATTTCATTAGCCACCTATTTTAATATTCTTTATAAAATACACTATAATTTGTAAGCAAAAACAAAAATCGTTATTATATTTATTAATGACAAATGGTTAGTATTTGTTTCATTATTATCATCATCATCTTTTTAATAATAAAATGTTAAAGCTGATAATGCTGAAATAAATGTAAAAAAAATACAATGATTATCTTTTATCGATGGACTTACCAGTAGTATTGATGCATACACGTACGCTATTGACTTTATCCTTTTCAATTTATCTTTCGGGACACCATATATCAGTGGGTGTTCCTCAGCAAAACAAAACCCAAATTAAAAACATAGATAAAAACACCAATCCCAAGTAAATGATAATTACACATGTTTTTACATTGTAGGCTTAATAATAACAGCCGCTCCGTCGAAACCACACGAGTTCCCATAATAAACAATTAGAGCATTTAATTGCCTGGCACATCACAGCATAGGTTCTGGATAGTCCGATCCATCAGGGTGAGCCGTCGGCAAGGAAACCTCGTTAGAAAGGGTATCCCGCTGCATGTTTTAAAATAATCAGCTTTCGTGTTAATTCTTAATTTGCTGCTTCGATGGTGGCAACACGATAATTCGATTGGGCGCCGATGCTGTGCTCGGGGCAAAAAGTCGCCGGACGATATATGGTACGCTCTCTTTACTGTATTAGTCGAGCAACTAGCTTATGCTGTTTAATTTTGTGCGATGCCGTATTTACTTGCATCATCTGACAGATATGGGTTATATGTTTTGATGGTTTAGATATACCTTATAAAAAATTACCAGGAAATGATAGAATGTAGGATGTTTTTCTTTTTTCGGAAGCCTGCAAAAGGTAACACTTGACAAAAAACGGTTGAAAACTATGGCTGTTGCGGACGGTACCCGGATGTTGTAAACACTCACTGTCCCCTGGGACAGTATCCCACTTGGGTTTGACATGCGTTCCCAACGCACTGAGTTTGGTGACTCTGCTGGTGGCACACATCCTACATACGCATTCTTGAATGCGTATGTAGGATGGTACGAGGACGACCCACATACAAGAACCACGTTTTGACCATTAAAAAATAAAATTCGGGATTTTCTCGCAAATCTTGTGCTGCATATTTAGGCTTTCCTACTAGAGATGTTGCCTCTTCAGTGGCTGAGCTGCGACTGAATTGTAACGGTGACTGGTACCCTTTTCTTATAGTCCGTCGTTCCGAAAACGACGCCCGCGCGTTTTGGACCATTTTTTGCGTTAATTTTAATTAAGCCGAAATCTTTCGAGCCTTATTTACTAACCTTTTGCACATATAATCATTACCGTTTTTTGGTTTCAAACGTAGTAATAGATGCCTTTTGTTAACATACAACAAAAATATTTAAATATTTTGAATTAATTAAAAGTTCGTAGAACAATAACCTAAAAAATCCGATTTGTTACATTTTCATTATACTGATAAGCGATTATCTCGTATACGCGTGGATCAATTTACATCATTCAAACGGATAAAACGGTGCTACGTCTAGACCTTTCATTTGAAATCGTTAAAATATCTCTATAAACAAAAAAAAAAACAAATTTTCAAGTTACGTAATTATACGACAATCTATGAACGCGTTACATAATTTCTTTGAAAACTGTCTTTATCTTTCGTTACACGTTAAAACTAGGCTTCTTTTACTCTACGTGCTAATTTGAAATTAAATAACTTTTTTAGAACACTCTAACTGGAATCTAATTAGAAATTATTAAGACGTACTTACAGATAAATACTAGGTACTTGGGCATTGCAGTGATACCCGTTACGTACTTGGTACTAAGTTAGCTTACAGATAGAGTTTCATCGCCGACAATAATAAAAAATCAAAATTTGTTTATTTGCTCTCATAAAGGTTGACATTGTTACATAATCAAGAAATACTTTTACAATTTTGCCTTACGTTATAACCTTTGTGAGAGCTGGAGTCTGATCTAGGTTCGGGACCTGTATGACAGATCTTACAATGGCTGCATCTGAAAATATTTATCGTCCGCACAAAAAACTAGAAGCATTCTAAGTACGATTCAATAAACTTGATGCTTATTCCTTAACAAGGCGCCGAGTCAAACAATTATGCGATTTACGTCCGTAACACGGTAACTTTTTGAGTTCTAATCAGAAAAAAACTGAAATTAATTTATTTAAATTTTTCAATGAATAAATAAAACTGCTGTAGAGCTTTTAACTGCGAAGTTAAGCGAACAATAAAATGCAGCTAAGCGTATCTAATCTAATAATAATACAGACACACAAGTACCTAAGCGTATGAATACATGATCGTGATTAACTTCAATGTTGAATGCTAATGTTAGCACTCGTTGTAATTATTTAATTAAATCTAATTGCTAAAAAAGTTTTAACACGGGCTTAGGATTTACAGTGCATTTAACTATTTTTATTATCGCCTCATCGATTATACTGGATTCGTTTCCCATCAGGGGATTATAATACTTTAAATTATCTGGCATACATTCTTGCTAATTTCTTTGCTGACTGGACAATGCCAGCCCTTCTTGAATTATTCAAAACTTTTACCATTTACTCAAGTCTCGCTGCGTAATCTGCTAGAAAAGTCAATACGAGGCACTTCTAGAATATATCCTCGGACAATCTATTTTAGGACGATACGAGTAACAGTCAGTTAGCAGCTCCTCATTGTCTACTAAACAAGAATCAACATTGTTTTTTGACTAGGCGGTGAGTCTACAACGGCAGCCTAATTGCGTAAGTGAATTCTGCAAAAGAACAAGTCGATTCTTTCAAAGAATCAGAATCATTTCTTTCAACTTTTTCGGTATTGCGAAACTAATTTGGAAAGCTAGCGTTAGCTTTCCAAATCCTCCTTTGAGTTGAACACAGACTACTTAGAGATACTACGGAGTTGAAGATATATGACATTTGCATTACACAATACCAATAGTGAAGTTTTATCTCGATTCTTCCGCTTTCATTCATTCTTTTGCAATCAATTCTACGTCAAAATATTGGTAATGAAAGGAACATAACCTTTCCGTTTCAGAGTGTAATATGCAATACGAAATGTCGTTTTTGGGAAGGTTCCAACTTGTTTGCTTTGCAGAGTTCACTTACGCAATTAGGCTGCGGGTCTACGAGAACGCCTACGAAAGTTTTCACTTCAAGATTACTTTAAACGCATTGTATTTTTCTCATTTAAGCAAAAGATATCAATATCACTGAAAATAGATTCATATAATAAAAGTTAATCATAATCAAACCTTCCATATTTCCATAAAACAACGCTGCCACGAAAAATGAAAATAAATGATCGCATTGAAAAACGAAATTGATAAACTATAATATAAATCGGTATGTGTGATAGCGTAGACAATATCGAAAGGGTTTAATGAGAACGAAGCGAAACTAATAGTTCACCTTCCTGTGATACTGATCTTTAATATAGGATGAGTGGGTGAAACGTGAAACATTAAAACTGGACGCGCACGGAAGCCGCGCCCGCAAAGGGTTAAGACTTCGAAACTTCGAATCAATTTCTATTTTTTATTTATTATTACTAGCCATTGCCCGCGACTTCATTCGCTTGAAAATTAAAATAACAAGTAGTCTATGTGCTATTCTAGACTGTAATCCAGCTCTGTTCAATCGTAATTGAGTAAGAAACATCCATCCAAATTTTCACATTTGTAATATTAGTAGGGTATGTATGTTTACTAGCTTATGCCAGCGGCTTTGTCCGCGTGAATGTCGAAAATTGTTCCAAGGAATAGTTCTGGGATACAAATAATCCTGTCCGAATAGAGGACGTAGTCTACCCGAGTGCCGTATGTTTCATCCGAATCCGTTATACGGTAGCAACTAGACAGACAAATTAGACAAACAGACAGAGTTATTGCCGCACTTATAATGTTGTTATTTACTTCCATAGAACACGATATGAGTTACACTATCGGATATTGCTTATGTAAAGTCCGTACTGTGCTGATCTTATCGCCTTCTTGTGTTATGTTGGGCTTAGCTTCCCACTTAACCGTACTTACATGAATATCTTTGTTCAAGATAATTGCTGTAACGTTGTTATTGTTTTCAGGAGCGTTGACTTTTGTTGTAGAAGATAATAATTTTTCGATTCTCATTAGTTTATTTTTAGTCGGTTTTGACAACTATAAAAATAAGTTATATATGTTAAACTTGATGCTTACGAAAAAATGAGAAACAACGTACTTCTTAGATTGTCACGATTATATTTTGGAAAAAAACTCTTTTTTGCAAAAAAATACTACCGACTTCCAAGAAAACTACAAAGTGAAAAATAACTTTATTTTTGGAAGTCGGTGTCTTTGGTAGGTACCACTTTTCTGCGTTATGGACACCGACTTCCAAAAATAAAGTTATTTTTCACTTTGTAGTTTTCTTGGAAGTCGGTAGCATTTTTTTGCAAAAAAAGTTTTTTTTGTTTTCACTTTTTTGTTGTACCTACCTAATAGGCAAGTAGTTAAGTAAGGTACCTATAATGCCAGAAAAGATTACCCGAATATCATGAAACTGAACATAACCGGTGAAATGAGAGTGTACCAAGGTCAACTGTACACATCTGCGTACCTCTTTAGAGCGTACTGGCGTGATGTTATGTTATAAAATAGTATAAACAATATACAGACATGCGATTGCAGCAATCGCGAGAGATTTGCCGTTATTTATTGAAGAGTTCTGTTGTATATCTACGAAGTTCTTCATCAAATCTTCACCAAATTAAAATGGGACCAATTTCGGAACATACTTTTTCAAACAAAAAAAGAATTTTCAAAATCGGTTCACAATTGACGGAGATATCGGTGAACATACATAAAAAAAAACATACTTAATGTCGAACATAGAACCTCCTCCTTTTTGGTAAGTCGGTTAAAGAACATAAAATTTGTGACATACAGAAATATCAGAACTGTGTTCTGTTTTCAAAATAATTACGATTATTTACACTATAGCAAAATAATTGATGTAGCGTGTTTAGTCGATTTTGTCTTCAATAAGATCGACTTTCTTGGAGAATATTATAATTTCGTTTGTCACTTGTTTAGTTTACAAATAAGTTACAGAAAATTCAGTAGAAAGAAAGAAAGAAAAAATATTTATTTGTGACCCGCACAGGAGATACGAGAAATAAGCATAAAAATTAAACAATAGTAAAAATAAAAAACCCAGTGCGAGACCAAAAAGGCTCCTATCTCAGCATTCGAACATTGGAACATTGGATTTTACCGGAACGCTATAGTTACTATGATATTCCTATCTATCTACATGTACACTTTAAACCGGAAGCCTTTGTTCGATCTCAAAGATCCATCCGTATCCCATTTTGTGTGATACAAGTTTAATCTCAAACTCCCTCCTAGTTAAAATTTGCAAAGCCACGCGGCAAAACAATAACATATCCCTTGGGCTTCGGACCGGAGCATGTAACCCTAATCCCTTATAAGTGAAACTTGCTATTTGTTACGTCAAATCTTAGTTAATAATTCTAGAAACATCTTTAAACAGGATGTGGTCCGGAGATGTATCCGAAAGGTTTGCTCGTGTTTACTAGTCCACTAACGGTTCCTCTGATGTTTTGGATGAATTTTCATTAAGATTTATGTAAGAAGGTTGGGTTGTATATGTATTGTTGTTTTCTGAGGATATAGATTTTGTAAAAGGCTGATTTTTCTCAAGTAAGATAACGTTCATTGGAAAAAAAAAAAGCTGACAGTACTGTTAAGAATTGATGATGACAGCAGGTAGCTGGATTGAAACACGATCACCAATCACTTGTTATTTATTAATATTTATGTTTAGACACTTCATAAATAGTATTTTATTTATACTTCCACGGTTATTAATTATTTAAAACAGAGCGTTACAGTGCGCGTGTATTTAGTATTTTTTATTTTTTTATTTATGATGGGTTTGCTCTTGACTCTAGTCTAGGTCAGAGGTGACAGAGACAGAGTCGACGATGGAGTGAGTTTACCCAGAAGAAGCCTGTTCACTCTAACTTTGAAGAGATTCGGGTTGTAGGCGTTCGGAAACACAGACGCAGGTAGTAAGTTCCATTCATTCGCAGTGCGCATTATGAAGGATGTCTGGAAGCGCTTAGTGCGAATTGGTGGAATGGCAACAAGGTAAGGATGGTAACTTGCAGTGCGTCTAGATGTCCGATGGTAGAAGGGGGCTGGTGGGATGAGGTCGTGGAGTTCTTGAGCACACTCACCGAAGTACAATCTGTAGAAGACCGACAAGCAGGCAACCTTGCGGCGATGAGCCAAGCTATGTAGCTTGGCATCCGCCAATTCAACGTCGCCAATGAGCCTCTTGGCTCTGCGTTCCACCGAGTCAAGCGCGGCAAGCTGATACTTAGCGGAGCCATCCCAAAGGTGGCTGCAATACTCCATGCAGGATCGGACTTGCGCTTTGTAAAGGGTTAAAAGCTGTCCAGGCGCAAAGTATCGCTTCACTCTATTCAGGATACCCAGTTTTTTGGCCGCAATTTGGGCTTTGTACTCAATGGAGGCGCCGAAGTTGAGATTGGATGTCAACTCCATGCCTAGGAGCTCGAGCCGATCAGTCACAGGAACAGATGCACCCCGAAAAGTAGGAGTATGATCGAAAAGACTCCTTATGGCGTATGGCTGTACAAGAGAGAAGCGAGAAGTGAGATTTTGTGAAAGGGATGGGTACTGTTAAATATAAATAAGTACGGCAATACTTAACAAGTACGACAAAAAAATAAATGAAAATGTGTTTATTCACAGAAAAAAATTGTTACAATTTAAATATTACCTCTGCCAAACTGCAAAGCAGTTTGTTGGAAGACGTAGCTCCTTTTTATTTGTCTATAATATTAACATATATTTTTTACAAAGATACCTTGACAAAATGTACTAAAGAGGTAATTGTGTATTTTATTTAGCTTCAGTTTCTTTTTTTCCAGATTTTGTATTTAGTATATATATAAAGTACTTACGGAACAAATATTTGTATCGCCTACAGATAGTTGTTCTGGGTGTCTTGTGTGTGTGAGTTTGAATGTTTGTAAACGCATCCACGATACAGGAGGAAATTCTTAGTGAGGGGCAATGTTTTAAAAATAAAGCTGACAAACCACCATAGTTATTCATCCGACAAAAGTTCTCTAACATGAAACATTTTCGGAGATATTATTATTGAAGGTGTAAGTTAAGTACTACAGAGTACTTAACTACTTAATACACTCTTAATGGTTGCACTAAATGACTTATTTTTTTTTAAGCCAGCTATATTTTTAATTTTCTAGCCTTTACATTATTTTTTCTGTACTCCCAGAAGCTGTAATGCCTCCCAACCTATTTGAATTTAATTGCAACTATCATACGTGAACAGTTTTGTCGGTTGAACCACTTTTTTACACAAAAGTTAAATTGGACTCCAGCAGATGTTAATAGAAATGAACAGCCAGACTCCGTTACTATAAAAATTGCAATTAAAACTTTTTGAAACGCTTTTATTTTTATTTTCACGTTAACGTTCACGTTGTAAAACCGTAGACCCGTACCGTGAACTGCAGAATACTAATCCTTAATTAATTCACAGAAATTACATGCATTTGTCGCCGGCTTATTGCAAACACCGTAGGTTTGTAAAAAATCTTGTGAGTGAACAGATAATTTCAAATACAATAAATCCCACCCAAATGCGACAGTTTCCAATATATCCGTATCTTATAAAGAATAAATATACAATCTCACATGATTAATTATAAAGTTACGGTTTTTACAATTACCCGATGACACAGATACCTATAATAAGTATTCAATTTCTAAGGCTGGTAACACAAAAGACAATCGATTTAGTGTTGCAATGTGTCTAAATTGGCACCGGTAGTCACTTTACATCTGATCGGCCATCGGCGTGTTAGCCAACCTATAACTAGAAAGGATCTACCTAATGAGATGAGATGACCGTTCCCGAGAATCGTAAACTGATAATTTAACTGAACTAGTTTGCAATTCTGGTTTAGTTTTCCGGTTTCTAGGATATCTTGTTGCATCAATCATTTGATTGGCTTCCTATCTTACTGCACCCTGTTTATCGAGATCTTTAATAGTCGGCTTTTTGATGACAGATATCGCGTCTCTTTAAGATAGTTTTTATTACTTAACTTTCCTGTTATCAGATCAGAACCGATCAGATCAGAAACGTATTCTTTTGTCATAAAACTCCATATAATATTTTGGCACACACCTTTATATGATAACCGAATTCAAAAAAGGAGGTTACCAATTCGAATTTTAAAAGACGTTGATAAAAAATGATGAAACTATTACCAGAATCACCGCCTTCGGAAATTAAAGGCTTTTTGCACTTTGTAGCGCATTGGAAGTCAGTTTATTTTTTGTGAAAAAGTTTTTCTTTTTTATCGGTTCTCCTAAAGCTCCATCTCAAAAACTCACACACTCAATGGTACAAAGGTAACTTAAAACGGACTTCACTCACTCGGGTACCCAAATCTAGCTAGCTTTACTCATCCAACCGTACAAGCAATGAACATCCCAACTATCAACCGAAGTGATATCAAAGTTTTAACATGTACCGAATTTTAAGGCGATTACACATAATACACATTAACTTGGATACGTTATAACAGCGCAACTTGTGATTGCATCGTCGGTAAGTTTAAGCTGTGTTCACAGATACCTTTTGTGTGAACTGTGCCTTTGTGGGCCGTGGGCGGTCGAGTGATGGGTGCGTTTGCTCTACACTCGCCCGCCGATGTATCCGTCGCTCAAACTGAAAATTTGATGACGTTTTCTACAGGTATTTTCATAAGTGTAGAGGAAAAACGGGAGGGTGATGAATTTATATGGTCTGTATTAATATGGTCAGTATAGTTGTCAAAGTAGTCAATGACAGTGTGAATGATAAATGCGATTTTGTGACTGAATTAAAGGAACCATTTTGTTTTTTTTTTAAGTTATTTGAAACTAAAAATAACGATAATGCAATTTTTTTCGGAGCAAATAACCGAAGGATCAAGAAAATTGATCATTAAACGATCAACGATCATCACCCAAATTCTTTTAAAAACTTCTTGGGGAAGGTCACTCTTCTGAGCCATTCTTCCCTCTTTTGCACCAATTTATCTAGGTCTTGTACAGATAAAGCCAAATAACAATTCAAGAAAGCTCTCTAAGAGCTGTTCCACAAAACTAACCTCAGCAAAACCAATATAGTAATCCTAGTACTTACACGAACGTAAAGCCGCGCATCCCGTGTAACGTATATCTTATCACATCAAATATTCTAAACTCACGACAAAATGCGCCGCTAAAGGCAAAAGCGATAATCTCTCCGTCGCAGACCTGAGTTAGACACCTTCGAGAGTCTAACGAAGTTCTTATAATCCTCTACACCCCCGCCTTCACCCCCTCTACGACCCCCTTGTAATCGAGTTATTGCCGTCTCATGTCTTACGAGTCCCCTTTTAATGATGTCTCAGTTTTTGGAGACAATATATATTTGATGAATATGGATGTTGATATCATGAAGCCTGTGCTTTACTGTGGGCCTGTATAGGCTGTTTTTAGGGTTCCGTACTCGAAGGGTTTATACGGAGCCCATTGCTGTCACTCACGTGTCCGTCTGTCCGTCGTCTGTCACACAGATTTTACAGCCAAAAGGAGCTGCAGTCTTCAAATTTTCACAGTCTAAGCATCTTGTTGACCCAATCCATACAAAATGTCAATGTCTTTTTAAATGTTTTTAAGGAGTGTAAAAAAATATTTTTGACTTACCTCATCGAATGGGGTATTGTTGTTTAGAGTTGAGTAAATAAATACTGTATTTTTAGTTTTAAAAAGTATTGGAAAACAAAAGAACGAGAAGCCATTTATTAACAAATACCAATATATTAATAAATCAGAATTTTTCTTTGAGATTCTCTAATTTTTAGGGTTCCGTACCTAAAGGGTAAAAACGGCACATACAACAAAAAAAGTGTTTTTTTTGCTGTTTTTGCGAGTCGGACTCGCGCACGAAGGGTTCCGTCCCTTCGTGCGCAAGTCCGACTCGCTCTTGGCCGGTTTTTTACAAGAATAGGGATATCCATAGAATTAATATGTCTAGAAACTACTACTGGATACTACTGAGATGACAAATAATAAAAAGTGTGGAAGAAGTCATGTTGCGCCAACTCCAAATAAAAATAAAAAAAAGTTAATCAAAAAATCCGACTGCCCAAGAAGCGAAAGAAAAAGACAGGAAACAGGAAGAAAATCATGCTATACAGTCGGAGGATATAGATATATATGGTTTTGGTCAGTCAGCTAGCGATTACATCTTTTTCGTTCGCTTCTTAATCAGTGGGTTTTTTGATTTTTATAATTAACTTTTTTATTTATAACTTTTTAGTTATGTATTTTTGTAATCACCTCCCTAAAACCCTTCATTTTGATACCCAACACTATAGGCTTGGAAGATAAAAGAAATTGGGACCTCCACAATATGGCGCTCAAAATCTGCCATATTTATTTTTTATTTTAGTGTGGCCAGTGAAACTCGATAAGACGAATCGATTAACGTCTAGAAAGCCGCATAGGAAAAACATACATAGACTGATAAACACATTACCCTCCTTTGCGTCATGCAGTCGGGTAAAAAGGCAAGATAATGATGACGATGATGGTGACCAGTGATGATGACTTTCTTAGACGTGAACCTCCTCGGTCGTGAATCTTAACAATCATCAAACGTCTGATCGTCGGATGTCTTTTGTTCCGCAATAATTTCTATTAGACACAAAATTTAACGTTCATCGACCCATTTGTTATAAGGTGACCCTTTGCCATTAAGCAATTCATCAATGGACGCTGAAGTGTGTCGAACATGGTCCATTACTTTCAGTAGCCATAATGAATACTATCGTCCCATAAAATTGTAAATATTATTGTAGGTTACTTAAATGCCATTCTAAACTATGCGAGTAAAAAAATCCAACTGAATACAATTTAACAGCATTTTTAGCCGCATCTAATTCATTACGTCAAAAACTGTTGAAGTAATTGAATTTTCTCGGAGCTTACGTTCATGAAATTAAATAAGAACTGCTTGGAGATGGTTATTTGCGTATTATTTATGCGATTTACCGAGAACTCTCCGGAGGTATCGGTACGTAATCGCTGGGAAATTGCGATGATCGAGACAGCCATCGATTTTATGTTGACAGTTAAACTGAATAAATGTTTATTTCGGAAAAATTAGTAAGACGATTCATATTATTCGTAATTATTAGTAACTAGCTGTTGCCCGCGACTTCGTCCGCGTGAAACTCGTGAAAAATATATTTTTATTTTTTTAGTTTCCCGCCGGATCTATGAATTTTCTCGTGACCCCGGCACAAACAGACAGACAGACAGATAGACAGACAGATAAAAATCTTAAAAATTGCTTATTTGTTGTTAGTACCGTATATACTTTCACGTGCATTCAATAAAACGTTGTTATTTTGATATTACATACAGACACTTCAATTTTATTTATTTGTATGTATGGATAAAATGCTCACCTTTACCTTTTCTGTTTTGTTTTCGGTTCATCTCCAGTTCCTTTATTCCCAAATGTAGCAAAAAATTAAAAACAGTTCTTGTACATACTTAAAAACGTTACACAATAAATAAAAACTAAATAGCCTTTATTTTACTTATTTCAAGCATTATGTACAGTTTTACATACATCACTTCGCTATTTTAGTTAATAGCAAAGTGAAGTGATCATAATTATAAATCTTATAACTACTTAATATTTTTAAATTATATGTAATCATATTTTTTTTCGAATATCATTTAAATTGTATAATTAATTTTCACAAATTTAATTTTAATGAAATAATTAGGCATGGTGAATAAGATACACTAAATAAAATATTCTGCTTAAAATTTACTCTTTAAAACTACAAAACCCTTGCTAAAAAGGCGTAACTAATATTTCATTAGCGGTGAACAATGTCGTGACCGGGAATCACTGTTAAAATCAACTATAATGCAATTTCTTTGTTTAATAACAATCAGCTGTTTGAGGAATGTGTTGTGCTAGTACTAATGAAAACCAAATTTATTTGCACGGTGCAGCTGGACAGGGGTGAGTCGTGTTTGCCAGTGTAGGGTTCTCGCTTATATTTTTGTGGAGGTTTTATTTTCAGGTTTATGATTTGGATTCAAAAAGATTTCAGGTTTTCCAAATAAGGAATTATAGCGATAATGATATCAGATTTTAGAACCTGTTTGATATGGATCACTTTAGTTTCCTGTCTCTAGCTTTTATTTAGGCATAGATAACTACTTCAGATTCGATACGGGAGATGACGATAGATATTGTCAATACAGTTGTGTTGCCTTACCATGTCATATCGTCTCGATCTTCCGTGTTGATCAACAAACTTACCAGAAGGCATCATAATTAGAAATCTTATTTATTTTATCACAAATGTAGATCAGGTGGTTTTAACTTGTCTCCCTTTATGAAGACAGAATTCGACGGTTGTATATAATCTTCTAACTTATAGAATAGAAACTGAAAACTAACTTCAATATCAAGCCTTTTAAAGGCTTAAGTAAAAGGTTTAGCTGTTTCACCCACGCAACCCGAATAATAAAAATCATTAGACATAATAAATAGGTTTCTAGATAAGACGACGTGTCGCCACTCCGTACTGACCGTAGTTGCATATTACGTGACAAGGACATCATAGGCTATTGCGTTCAGACGTGTATAAAAAGTTTTGGTTTTCAAAAGTTAAAATCATCATCCTTATTGGAGAATCACTCTGTTAAATAAAGTAGGTAACCTTCAGAAGTTTTCCTTACGTAATGTTTTAGTGGTGACTCATGTAAAACTTAATGTGATTACTTGAATGTATGTTTTCTCTTTTTAATTCTGCGAAATATTTTAAGTGTTCTAATACATTGGCAGAAATTTGTGAGAGACTGCTTCTTCCTGGAAAAATTCATACATCTTCTTCACCAGTACGATTTTAAACCTTAAAATAAGAGGTATTCTGAATATATTCTGTAACGTTTCCGGCTTCTAGTAATGGCTAAACTTTCTTCAAATAGGGAATGGGGAAAACAGAAAATTACAGTGCTGTCACTGAGCTCTTAGTTCGGCCCATTTTTCAGGACGACGCTGATAACTTGCTGTAAACCGATCGCGATTGGAAAGAAAATTAACAGTAATAATTAATATTTTAATAGTTTGAGCGTAATGGTTACATAAGATTTAGCTAAATTTAATTTATAAAAAAAGACATTTTCGTCCAAGAAATTTTCCGCGATAGCAACAGTTTTTAGCATAGCAATAGCCTTCCTTTACGTAATAAGTGATATTTTCTGGCAAACAGCCCAGGAGGGCGGGCTAATGGCGGCGAACACGCGACTCGCACTCACTGCTACAAAATGCAATTGGCCATCGACTGCCCAACTTGTTTTTTCTTCTCTTTATTTTATTTTTTACTTAATGTCATGGCGGCTGCAGACCATAGTGACAAAGTTGGCCGGTTTTTTGGGCAGATTTTTTTGGGTTCTTCATACATTTATAAAAATCTGACTACCTGAAAACCCCATTATAACATGAGAAGACAAATGTCATTATCATCCCATATTTCAACGCCAGGTCCTAACTAATTATATATCTTTAATCCACCCATCTTAAAAGCAGATAATCTTTTACAATGTTATCAAAACAAGTAAAATTTTAAATTTAAAAAAATTGTCGGGGATTTTTGTCGGGGAACATGTAGCATGCTACATGATTTGTCTAGTACATAGTAGATACGTTTTGATCGGAAATCTTTTGAACACGTAATTATGACACGATATCTTGCGAAAACACCCCGATTTAAACAGTAAAACGCCCATAACTTTTGAACGGCTGAACCGATTTTATTCAAACATAGCTAGGAACACTCTCGACAAAAAAAAAACACCTTTCAAACAAAAAAAACTAAATCAAAATCGGTTCACCCATTTGGACGCTATGATGCCACAGACAGACACACAGCAACACACGTCAAACTTATAACACCCTTCTTTTTCCGTCGGGGGTTAAAAATAGCTAGGTATATCCATCGAGGATCTTGGCATTATTAATGCGGTGTGTATTAAAAATACCAGCGAAATAAAATTGAATCCTGAAAGATAGGTAGATGTTATTCACTCAATCTTTGTACTGCATTGTCTCTTATTGTAAGGTCTTACGACAACCTGCATTCACCAGAGATCAAGTCAAAGCTGATCCAAGATTATTGTTATATCTTTAAAATTGTACTTTATTTGTACATAACTCGTACCTGGGTCAGGTCCAAATTTTTGCCGGATACGGACACTGTGGTTTCCGACTCATAGGTGACAAAATATATCAAACTTTACACGCCTTAAAATAATTTTGGATATTTGCTAATAATAATTATCTTTATATATTGTAAACAGTCTCGTTCATTAAACAACTAAACTTAAAGCTTAATTTATTCAAATAAAATATATAAACAAGCTCGGTGTCTTTTTACGCTATGTAGCGGCAAAAATATTCTTAGGTAGTCAAGCTGCCTAAGAATATTATTGCCGCTGTTTTTTTTTAATTTGTGAATGGTGCAACTTGTAGGTTACGTTGTGAATAATTTTTATTCCATTGTGCGATTTATTTTCTAATATTTATATTCCAGTGTGACACATTGTGATTTCCGTTCTGCAATTGCAGAACAATCTGTCAAGTGTCAATGTGTGTGTGTGGTGTCAATTACGCCAGAAATTTGGTCCTGACCCACCTATGTTTCCATGTAAGTCTTCTAAAGGACCGGGTTTCTGACATTGGAGAAGAAACCCGTGATTGAGAGACAAGGGTTACTAATGAAAAAAGATTATCATGTAGAGTATCTACAGTCAAACCAGTTGCCAAGCTGAAATAATATGATGTTACCAAAAAATAAACATAATACTATTCAATTGATTTTATTTCAATTGGTTTAAATCTATCTTAATCATAATTAATACAATAAAGAGAAAATCTTAATTTTAACTAATATATTATAAAGCCATCTCACAGCGAGGAAGCCTGTGTCCCAGCAGTGGGAACATTATAGGCTGATGATGATGATATTATAAAGCGGTGTTTGTTAATTTGTTTGTAAAGGGAAATATTTGGAAGTACTGACCCAATTACAAAAACATCTTTTACTGATACACTACCGCTAGGTGTCATAGGTTTTGATCTCGAAAATGTATACGAAAATGCAGCGGTTGCCCGGGACCAAAACCGCTAGAAAGTGCTTGTATTGGAATAAACCTCATCATCATCATCTTCCTGCCCATATCCCATGTTACTTGGGTTCGGCGCAACACGTTTTTTTTCCATACCGTCCTATCCCCTGTCGCGCTATCACTGACTTCCTTTTCTTTCATATCACTCTTCACACAGTCCATCCATCATTTCTATGGCCTTCTTCTCCCTCTCCATACATCCATATTTATATTCGTAACTCTTTTAGTAACATGCGTTTTATCCTCCTCATCACATGACCATACCAAGACAAATAGTTTCCTTTCAACTTTTCTGTCACTGGCGCCACTTTCAAACTGCATCTAATATACTTACTCACTTTATCCATCTCAACATTCTCATCTCAGCTACATGCAATCTCTTTTTATCCATCTTTTTCACAGTCCAACATTCTGATCCATACAGTATGACAGGTCTAATCTCAGACTTGTAGACTTTCCCCTTTAACTTGCGAATCCGTGGGTTGCAAGTTGTTCCAATTTCTGTCCTGCCGCCATTTCATCCATCCTGAGTTGATCTGGTAATGTAAAGTGATCAATTGATTTATTGATAGTATACTGGTAACATTATAATTTGCAAATGTTATAATATTTTTAGAATTACTTCTTCTGGCTCCGATGGTGAGTCCAAGCCATATTATAAACAGTTAATTTCGATTTTTTGCTTAAATATCAATCAGTGCGGTAATAAATTCCAATACCTATTAAATATAATTTAATTCTAACCTTATAACCTGTATTAATATTATTTTATAAGTCGAGAAGTTTGTAAATACGATACTAGTTAATTAATCAATCGCTAAAAAAGTTTGTGAGTTATTTTTGTTCAAAGATCATGTATGCTAATGTAATTAAATTCAAATCTTTTTTAATGAAATTATAGAAATAGAAAAAAAAGAAAAAACATTATAGAAAGAGTTACGAACATTCTTATCCAATGATGTACGTAGGTATGGTGATGAAGTATCGCAGCAAGTGGCGATTGTATTCGCAAAATGTCTTGATACTATCAAAGTGCCTGTAATGATACAAACGTTATATACTTACAAATTATTCCCACCATGAAAACTATTTTCATTGAACGCGCAGACACAAAACATTATTAATAACATATTTAAATTAATGTCCTACCTACCACATTACAATTTCTTTCACAACAACTCACCTGAAAACAATGCCCGAAACTGCTAAACAATAAAACACAGCACAAACTGCAACAACCATTGTTAGCAGCAAAATTCTAAATTAAATCAACATAGGTACTAGTTAGAATGAATTTGTGAGCATGCCTTTGAAATAGAGGTACAAAATGTAGTTATAATTTGTGTATTGCGCGGCCATTGCTGCAAGTACGACAAACAGGGAGGCCAAACAAACGTGCATTGTGTGCTTGAAGAGTGGCTGATGTAACAGGCATGCCACTCGGGAACTCTGCTTCATCTAAAACATATTTTGGTATCTGTGATAACTTTGTGTGGGAAGCTGTTGTCTTTGCGGGGTTTGAAATCAGTGGTAGTGCATAATTTTGAAAAGGTTAATATTTGTTTCACCTGTGACGCAATTACTTTTCTTACACGCGTTTCAATAAAGTTAGGATATTTCATCAACACTGTTTTTTTCTTGACTTAAATGCTTTCGTGTTTTAATTAATTACATTTTTTTGCAGATACCTCTGGATCGGCTGCTAAATACTGAGTAGTTTGTCTGTGAAATCCATGATACATGGTAAATGATTTAATTTTAAAAGTCATTAAATTACAACGGTGTCGCAAACAAAAGATTTGTTATAACAACAACATATTTAGTTAGATACGTTTGAACAATAAATAAAGGTTGTCTTTTCTCCGGAATAGACGGACAAACGGAGCGCAGCAGTGCATTGACGTTGTTACTCAAAAAACTGACAATATTTTGGTACAAAAAGTTAGGTACCTAAAACTGAAAGATAGAAAGGAAGAAATCATGTATTTGCTGATAATGTAGGTATACATATAAGTTGGTATATTAATAAATTGATGTGTTAATTTTTGTGTTTTCATAAATACCAGATACATCACATCTTAGTTGGACTTGGAATGTACAAACTAAAATAAAAAAATAACACATCTTACAATATAATAAATAAGTATAAGGTTAGCCGAGAAATATAATTAAATCGCCATAAAATTAAACACAAAAATCTAACCCATTTACGAGCGAATTAAAAAACTAATTCGATCGTTTGAAACCATCGAAATTAACGTATTATTACGTTTATTCGGAACAGATTCTGATATGGTGTTTTGATCACCGCGTGATCTTTTATTTTTGGAACCAAAATTTTTGACGTTTACGACGGCTATCAATCATTGGCTGGCGCCGAATCATCGTTATAAAGCCACATAGGCGGTTAGGTTATTGACTTAAACACTGGGTTTTTGGCACCGCAATTTATTCTAGCTTCGTCCGGCAATTATGTGATAATCTAGTTATCACACGTCGTCAATCAGTTTCGCTCTAATTGCTGTTGAGCTTGATTAAAGGATGGAGTTGGAGTTATTAGGATAAATTGAATTCATTTGATTTGAAGACCATTAGATGGTTTTAAGATTTTGTTTAAAACAAAACACAATCAAATAGTTGATTGTGTTTTGTTTCTTTGGGTTTAGTCTTTCATATTCTGATTTTATTTGTTTCAGGAAAGTCTGCTGAAAGGACATACAGCAGAACCAGCCTTCTTGGTTTCTACTCGAGTGCGGAAGAGCACAGTATAATTAAACAGAACATAAAACAAAGAAAATAATAATAATAAGAATCCACTAAAGAACTTTTCATACAATAAGAAATTAAACCGAATTCACTGATCCTACTTATGATAGATCAATAGCTTCGTTCAAAACTTTAAACAAAAAATAGGTGAAAAGTGTTGGAATTAGTGATTAGACAGATTGAATGGTACAGCATCCACGGTCAAACGTTTACGGCCATAGTAATCATTAAAATGTATTTCCATTTTATTCGGGCCCGAACTCGAACCTCTGAGATTATGATCTCTATCCTTTTATTAGGGTTCCGTGGGTGGATCAGTTTTTCGACTTAGTGATAGAGCCTTAATACGAATAGAACTACTAGTCAGATTTGGTCATTCTTGATTTCCAATGGAGTTGGCGATGTTAAAAATCAATTAAAATAAAAACAATGAATTGTGAATAATTATAAACATGAAGCGGGAAGCCAGCGTTTTCACTGCTGTACCCAATAAATTACCCAACGTTGAAGAAAAATGTCATTCGATGGCTGCATGAGCAAATTGTCAAAGAAAACCACAACCGCGGTGGATTTTTCGAGACAAACAATTTTACCTCCTCCTTTCACTTAGTTTAGAAAAGCCGAGGAAACTCATCTTTTTATTGTTTTCATAGTCAAGTTATTCGGGCAAATCTTGATACTAGGCGGATAAATATCTTAAAGAATGATGAAGAAATCACGCCTTTTCCTATGTCAATAAACTGCAAAAACTTAAATAGCCAAACATAAAAATGAAGGATAAAGGAACATAATTCCGATTTATCTGATCCGATTTTCTTTTGCAAGTTCATGTAACTGAATAAGTAATTGAAAGGCGATGGTTGTTTATAATAGATTTTGCAGCACGTTACTTATTATAGTAATTATGTATTCATTTCTTGATTGGCGCCGGCAGATAATAAGTATTCCATTGTTTACGACATCTTTTTCAAGCTCTATCAGGTTTCTGATAGAGCTTATACGATTTTTGGTTTGCGGAAGGAATTTAACTGCTTATAAATATTGACATTAGGTAAGTACTGTCATTCGGTTTACTAGCTTTTTAACGCGAATTTGCTCTCGTGGACTGTACCGCAAACCGTAGAAAAAAATGCATATGACACTCAACGATAAGGAAGTTTTCTATCAATGAAATATTGTAATTAGATCAGTACTTCTAGATTACCCTTTCAAGACATAATATTTTACCTGTTCATTGTATTTAAGATTACGGACACACACATTTAGCTATTACAGGAACAATGAAGTCAAAATAACTTCAATAAAACATACGGAGCCCTTTTAAAATTCAAACTAAACAAGCTTGATTCTCTTTTTATAATAAAAATCCTACTTGAATGCGAGGGAATGGAAAATAAACCAAGTAAATGTTTTGTAACGTGTAATTTTGGTAAATAGCTATTCGATACGTATCAAATCAGTTTTGGGAACAAAACATGGTAATGTGTCTGGAAATTATTATGTATTAAATGTGCTCTTTTCTGTCTATTTCGTAGTATTTAGTTGTAGCATTTGATTATGTTAATTCTGGCAAAATAGACATGGACAAACCATAATTATATGCTTTATATAAATTAATATTTTTAATTTATGATTATATTATTTTATTTGGATTCTTACTATTTTTTATTTATTCTTTTATCCTCACCCTCACCAATGAAATGGAATTTCATGGAAGTGGAGTTATCTAACATTGTCGACAAAAAAGTGTTAAACCTGAATTCCTGAAAACAGCCAACATATTCGTGATGGAGGCTTCGATAGAACCAGATTACAAAAGCAAAAGATTTTCCATTACCTCCGTTTTGTTTTCCAATACAAATTTTTATTCCTAAATTCGAATTATTGATTTATTATTACACTATTGTATTTATCGACCGACTTTTTTATTATAGGTTTTTAATTTACTGTTAAGTATCATGGAACAGAAATTGTTCACAGTTTCTTACCCTGAATTCTTGAAAGCAGCCAAGACATACGCGACGAAGATAGAATTTACGACAAGATACTATAGATAGAGATTGTGAGATATTTTCCATTACCTCCGTTCCGTTTTCCGATACAACATATTATTCACAAAGTTTCCGAACACGCACACGACACTAATTGCTTGCAGTACGAATGTAAAAAGTGCACACACGGGAAGGTAAGGTGGCGTGCCGAGCAGGGGGCAGGCCACTCCCACGGCAACGCCTGCTCATTTTAAATTGTAATTACAATTTATTATTGTCTCTGTGCCGCCTTCATAGCCCGACGCCATTTTATCGATTACGGTTATGTTTGAATGTTTCGAATTTCGAATCGAGAAGAGGTTTAGTGATGTGTGTGAGGATTTGATTGTTTGATTGTTGTTGACGATGTAGTGTTTAGTTTTCTTTATAAATCACAGTCAAGAAAACAGTTGCGTGATTTAAGAATTTCCATATCCAATGTGATGAGAGCTGTGGTAGCCCAGTGGTATTGGACGTGATTTACACGTTGTAGGTTGTCGGTTCGAACCCAGGCAGTCACTTTACTCTGTGTAAATTATTTCATCACCACTGCTCTCAAAAACGGTGACGGAAAACATCGTGAGGAAATCCTAGAACCAAAAATTCAAAGACATGTGACATCCACCAACCCGTACTGGGCCCGCGTGCTGGTCCCAGTAGTGGGAACATTAATAGCCTGATGGTGAAGAGTCTCTAGATAAAATGTCATTCCTGCAGCGATGGTGGTAGTCATAATCCCAAAATGTAAGGGATTGATCACGTGATATTTCGATAGTACTTGTCAATCCCAAACATTTATGACATTTTACCTATTAGTATGACATTCTTACGTAAATAGAATATCACTTGTCTACAGCCAGGCAGCCTCTGGATAAAAGTGTAACTTGTAGAAATGCAAAAATTTTAGGGCTTGATCTCTTGAAATTTCGATAGCGTTTGGCAAACGCATACATTTCTGACATTTCATCAATTTATAGAATGTCACTTGGTCTTTTTTTGACTTTTTAGTTTGCCATTACTTACTGGAAATAATTGTAAAAACAAATCTACTCGTGTGATACTATGCGTATAGTGTTGTTCAAATAGATACAGTTTTCACTAGTATAATCGGGAGCCACACTTCAAAGTTGTAGTTCAGCAACCACAAGACCTAGCTCTTATCAGAAGTTAAGCACTGTCACTCCATGCTACCTCAACTCCTCACCGATTACTTGTGACGTCTGCGAGTTAAACAATCGAGAATCAAACAGCCGGACCCTCGCCGTCTCTAATAAAGACAAACTCATTGTGCCAGACAATTATGCGCCGTTAGGTAAGGAGTACACAGAGAGCTAGTTAAGATAAGTGTAGAAGAAGCAAAACTAAACGTACTAGTTCGCAGAATACTTTATTAAAACTATTAAGAAAACACACTTGATTTTAGGCATTTCCTACCAGTCAAACAGAGGTGGTGCAGAGACAAATTGTGACACGTGATTTGAAAAATAATAATGTTACACCCAAGTTCAGTGACTAACACGACTATTGCCATTATGGCTGATTTGTTTGGGAGAAGAATAGAATAGAATAATTGATTTATTTGCACAGAAAGTAGGTTCAAGATACAGATGTTATCACAACACTACGAGTATTCTCAACAACTGCAACTACTGAAAGCCAACAAAACGACCACCAGGAAAAGAGAATAAAGTTCGACGCGTGCTAGGGAAACTATTCAACTGGCTTTGATCACGTAATCTATACTAAGCTATACTATCTATACTAATATTTTAAAGAGGAAAGATTTTTTTGTTTGTTTGTACCGAATAGGCTCCGAAACTACTGGACCGATTTAAGAAATTCTTTCACCAATAGAAAGCTGTGTTATTCCTGAGTAACATAGGCTATTTTTTAATCCCGAAAACGGGTCCTGTGGGGTGGCCCCCGGGAGCGAAGTCGCGGAGAACAGCTAGTATAATATTATAAAGAGGAAATATGTTTTTGTTTGTTTGTACCGAATAGGCTCCGAAACTACTGGACCGATTTAAAAAAATATTTCACCAATAGAAAGCTACGTTATTCCTGAGTAACATATTATAGGCTATTTTTTTATCCAGAAAACGGGTCCTGTGGTGTGGCCCACGGGAGCGAAGCCTCGGGGAACAGCTAGTTAAAAATAACAGCGGAAGAGTAAGAAATAGAAGTTAAGTGGCAGATACAACAGCAAATTGAAGTCTATTTATTTATACCACTTTTCTCTTTTTAGCCTTTCTCGCAGCTTATACGTAATCTTTAGCTATAGCCCGGTGTGTCCCATAACTAAATCCAATTGGATTTATAAACGGCAAGAGGTCTCCGGCTTAAAAGCGAAGTAAGTTCATCTAGGTGCCTTTCTTAATGCGAATTTGTGAGAGTTGAAGACGTGATGGTCGCTCCTGTCAACCTTAGTTAATACTTTGTTCGGGTTTAATTTCTTAGTACATCTTATCTTATATTCAACTACAGTTTCGTGTTTCATCTGAGTTAGATTGGTTTTGATTTGCTTGGAAAACTGTTGTGTTTGGTGTATGACGGTAAACGACATTAATTTACTTAAATTAAATTAATAATAATAAAATATATTTTAAAACTAGATGAAGTCATATTTCCTATCATAAAGGTCGAAATCTCTTTTAAAAGCCATGCAATATCTTGGTCACGACATATGAGTATCATGCAGATTAGTGTTCGATATAGATGGAACCAGGTTATGATTTGTATCATCGATTTTAGGATCCTGCAGTTATAGAATATTTATGTATGAATGTTTTGAATTGAGGAGAGCTTGTAGTGTTGTGTGTGTAAGTAGATACAATTTTTTTTTTGTTGTTTTCGATGAAATGTTTCATACTTTTAATATACACACAGCAAAAGAGTGGAATTCCCTGCCGGAGTCTGTATATCCTGATAGCTACAACCTGGGAGTCTTTAAGTCAAGAGTGAATAGGTTTCTTCTAGGCAAGCGTGCTTCATTGTCAACCACATCATCGCTTACCATCAGGTGAGATAGTGGTCAAGCGCAAGCCTATTATTAATTTTAAAAAAAATTAACCCCCGACGGAAAAAGAGGGGTGTTATAAGTTTGACGTGTGGTGCTGTGTATGTGTGTGTCTGTCTGTGGCATCATAACTCCTTAACGGATGAACCGATTTTGTTTTTGTTCTTTGAAATGTGACTTTATCGGGAGTGTTCTTAGCTATGTTTGATTAAAATCGGTGTAGCCGTTCAAAAGTTATCCGCATTTTACTCTTTGTATCTTAATTTTTTCGCAAGATATCGTGTCATAATTACGTGTTTCGATAGATTGACGATTGAAGCGGATCTACTACTAGATAAATTAAGTAGAGTAAAATAAAAATGTCGGGGGTCATCTAAATTTTAAAATTTTAAATTTAACTTGTTTTCTTTATAAATCACACTTAACGAAACACAAATTGAATTGGTGGCCTTCTATAGCCAATGTGACATGAGCTCCTAGACATTCTAACATTATACAAGATGTATATGACTTGTATACATCTCTCCTTTACACACACTCAAAATAACCTTAAACTAAGAGCTTCTGGTCACCCCCCAGTGTATGATTAATATCATCGATTTTAGTTATAGCAAAGTCACAACACATCCACCTTTACAACTGTAAAGTCGTACAGTCTTATTTCCTACCCTACAACTGATAGCCAATTTAAATATTCAGTGCCAATTTACTAACAGAAATAACCAGACTTGTAATCAGATTTTTCGACCTCTTAGTGGTACAAAAATAAGTCTTTGAAAGCGAAATAAGTATTTCAAATTCAGATGTAATGCAAATTGCTCCAACGGCCCCTTGGCAGGGAAGGGTTAAGATGTTTTCATAACGGAGTGTCGCCCTCGCAGTTGTTCAATCGCCTTTCCGCTGCCCTTATAATTGAAATGAATAAAGATTACAAGTGTTACCAGCTCTCTGACATTTCGCAACCAATTTTCAAGTTATTTTTCATGTAGAGTTAGCTACGTAATGTAAAATGGTAATAGGAACCTTTACTTTGAATGCTATCTTGATGCATATTTGAAATATTATTGTGACAAAAATGATCGCATTACATGAGATCTATAGACCTAGACCTACTATCGTTAACTTTACTCTAGACAAATAATACATTGTGCCAACAGCTTTATTTTTAGGTATAGTAATCGACAACAAATTGAACTGGAAGGAACATGTAGAAAGAGAATGCAGTAAGCTTGATGAGTTTGTGTATGCTCTTTGTAAGTTAAGACTCGTGTCCAGTAGAGGAACAGTCCTAAATGCTTATCATGGGTATGTTTCATCGGTAATGGGTTATGGCCTAGTCATATGAGGTAATTCAGTGGATGTGGAAAGAGCATTCTTAGTGCAAAAGAAATGTATCAGAGCCATGAGTGGAGCAGATTATTTGGACCACTGCAGGCCATTATTTAAGGACTTAAAAATTCTCCCACTCCTATGTCTGTATATTTTTGAAGTTTGTCTATTTGTAACAAAAAAACATAATTAATTTCCATTGAATGAACAAGTCTCCGAAAGACTGAACAAAAAACATGCCAGGAAATTACTAGTGCATGCTCAGAGATTGCAGTTGTACAGTAGAGGCATGACAATTAAAATGTATAATAAACTAGCTGTTCCCCGCGGCTTCGCTCCCGTGGACCACCCCCACAGGACGCATTTTCGGGATTATAAAATAGCCTATGTTTTCAGGAATAATGTAGTTTTCTACTGGTGAAAGAATTTTTTAAATCGGTCCAGTAGCTTCGGAGCCTATTACCGAATAGGCTCCGAAACTACTGGACCGATTTAAAAAAATATTTCACCAAAAACAAACAAACAAATAAACTTTCCTCTTTATAATATTAGTATAGATTACCACCTGCCCTGGGAATGCTACCAATGAATAAGTTTAAATGTAAAATGTTTGCTTGGCTCATAGACATGTGTTTTTATTCCGTCAATTAATTTTTAAATCTTACTTTTTGATATTGTAATTAAAATCTTACTAATGATACCTACTACTACTTTCTACTTTGACATAGTATTTTTTTTTTTTTTTGACATGACGATTTATATTTTGACATTATGATTAATTTTTTTTGGCATTATGATTTATTTTTTGATATTATGATTTATATTTCTAAATTATACAAAATTTCTTAAATTTATATAATAATTTTATAATGTACCTAGTTTTGATTTGCATGTACCTAGCTTATTATTTAATATGTCTACATCTTCAATGGAACTACATAGTCTACATATGTCTTCACTAGTATGTGTGAAACAATGTTAAATGTAAGATCTCAATGTACCATATACTGAGAAATAAATATTTACTTACTTACTTACTTGTTCATTTCCGGAACTAACATTGTATTCAATTAGAAAATGGCATTAGCTGTTAATATGTTTATAAATGTACAAGAATACAACATAAGTAACCATGTTTCTTTATTTAAATTGTATTTGAAACATCTTCACCTGTCCTCACATGTTGGCCTCAATTATTAGTATTTACTGAAAGCCTGGATAACGAGTTGCGGTTAAAGTCGGCACTTTATTATTATAATTTCCATTGTGTAGACAAAACTAAAGGTGAACACTGAATTTAGTACTCTTCCGGACCCTGACCGAAATAGGTAGGTATAAGAATTATCGTCTTCTTCATATCGATGACGCCAAATTAAAAGAGTATTCATCATATCAGCAGCATTAGGATTAGCCTCGCAAAGGTGTTTGCAAGAGCTGGAATTGTTGCACATGGAATCACGACAAGAATTTAAACATTGTTTGAGGTGTAACACCACATCAGAGTAACTTGTTTCTGCAACAACACGCTTGTTCCTATAGTGACTTCGAGATTTTTAGGTGGGTCGTAGCAATATAGTCAGTTGATGAGAAATATTTGGAGATCCACAGTTTTCCTTACTTCGCTAGAGCTAATGTCGTTCATTGGCTTGCCAACATGTTCCAACTATTAAACCTACGATGAGCAAATTGAAGAGTTATATTGCTGCTTTTAAATAGGTAGTAAGTATTTAAGTACTGACAAAGAATATCCATTCAACAGTGCACCTACCGAATTAAATAAAGAGCGGAAACCACGAAGATTCACCGGGAAGACCCATTTCAAACCGTAAACAAAACCTCACACTCTTCACAAGCGGTACGTTACTCAATATTTTGATAACCTGAACTTTACACACTTTAATTAAAAGCATACAGAACATGCGCAATAATATAAAGCCGTATTCACACCCTCGCGTCGCGAACAAGACAATAAACAGGCCGTACATCACGCAACAACATAGCTCAAAGTTATTTAATTATCGTAAGGAAAAACTAATCCGTGGCGCTTCAGAGAGCGAAAATTGCTCTCCGAGTCCGCTATGGCAGGTGCGTGTGTCGCTGCGTTGCAATACAGAGTGGTGCGGATTTTAAGTTATATTTTTGTGAGGCTGAAGTGTTTGTCTTTGTTGATACTTTATTGTACACCAAAGAATACATTTACAGAGAGTGAAAACAAAATGAGATGTGTTTAGAATAGAATATTTTTGTCGGGCATGAAACCAATACAAATTAGAAATGGTGCAGGTAAGTACAAATAATATTAGTAAAAAAAATTACCTCTTTTAAGGTCTGGAATTGGGTAGTCTTAGTAAATTAGTAAAGTAATTAATTATGACTACGAAATGATATTAGAATAAATAAGAAAGAGAAAGAAGACTGTATTTGTTAGAATTGTGTAAGAACTCAATAACTTAGAAATTACAACTTTTAGGAATTAAACCTACATTGAAGTAGAGTATGTCTATCTAAATTCTGCTTCTGTCCTGGTCTCTTGGCTGTAGTTTTTACAATTTTTGATTACAAAGATGAATAAAGCACCAAAAGGTGTCAGAGACAGACTTAGGTTAGGGATGGCGGAGGATGACCGGCGTGTGTGTATGACTAGATGTATGAATGTGAGTGAAGCAAAAGAAGTATGTAAGGATCGTAGCAGGTGGCGTTCTGTAGTTTCTGCCTACCCCCATGGGAAGAAGGTGTGAGTTTATGTATGTATGTATGTATGGTGGAGGATCCGATATTGTAGCGCAGCTTGGGAGAGTCCTATATTGAGCAATTGACTCTGATAGTCTTGAGTTGTAGATTGATTGATCATTAAAATGTGTCTTTTAATTAAATGTACAAAAACTTACACCACGAAAATTTTATATAATCTAAACAAGTAAAATAATTATAATTCTCACACACTCAAAACAGCCTCCCCCTGTACCAGCTGGCCATACTTCAATAGAGACTAGAAGCAGCAAGGAGCTGTCTGGTGCGACAATATTTATGCGCGCGATATTAACTGTGCGCCTGTATTAACTGGAAAACGTTTCTCAACTTACAACGTATACATTGTCTAATTATATTATTATATATTGTTTGGTGTCAGCGTGATGCGTGAACTTTGTGCTTTTTAAGCATCATCATCATCATCATCATTTCAGCCGAAAGACGTCCACTGCTGGACATAGGCCTCCCCCAGGCGTCGCCACATTGACCGATCCCGTGCGTCTCGCATCCAGCGCCTTCCCGCAACCTTAACCAGGTCATCGGTCCACCTAGTGGGAGGCCTTCCAACATATCGTCTTCCGGTTCGCGGTCGCCATTCCAGAACTTTTCGGCCCCAACGGCCATCCGTTCTGCGAGCAATGTGCCCTGCCCACTGCCACTTAAGTTTGGCAATTCTTCGGGCTATGTCGGTAACTTTGGTTCTCCTGCGGATATCATCATTTCTGACGTGATCACGCAAGGAAATTCCGAGCATAGCCCTCTCCATTGCCCTTTGGGTGACTTTAAGCTTTCTGATAAGGCTCATTGTGAGCGACCACGTCTCGGTCCCATAGGTGATCACTGGCAACACACACTGGTCATAGACTTTTGTCTTGAGACATTGCGGTAAATTGGACGAGAAGATACCACGCAACTTCCCGAACGCTGCCCAGCCGAGTCGGATTCGACGGTTGACCTCTTTCTCGAAGTTAGATCTACCCAACTGGATCGTTTGTCCCAGGTAGACATAATCATCTACAACTTCAAGTAAACAGTCTCCGATCTTGATAGGAGTGGGTGTTACATGGGCATTCATCATGACCTTGGTTTTGTCCATGTTCATTTTAAGACCCACTCTTTCGGAAGCTCTATTGAGGTCATCGAGCATTGTACTGAGGCTCTCCATGGTCTCAGCCATGACCACTATGTCGTCGGCAAACCGAAGGTGAGTGATGTACTCGCCATTAACGTTGATGCCAAGCGACTTCCAATCCAGAACCTTGAAGACATCCTCCAGCGCAGCAGTGAACAGTTTCGGAGAAATGACGTCTCCCTGTCTCACGCCGCGCTGGAGAAGGATTGGTTTCGAGGTCTGATCCTGAAGACGGACTGACATGGTGGCGTTTTTGTACAAACACTTCAACACCTCAATGTACCGGTAGTCGATCTGGCACCGTTGGAGAGATTGCAGTACTGCCCAAGTCTCGATCGAATCGAAGGCTTTCTCGTAGTCCACAAACGCTAAACAGAGAGGCAGGTTATACTCTTCGGTCTTCTGTATGACCTGCCGCAGCGTATGTATGTGGTCTACGGTGCTAAAGCCTTTTCGGAATCCGGCTTGTTCGGGAGGCTGGAAATCGTCAAACCTGCGCGCGAGACGATTCGTGATGACTCTTGAAAACAACTTGTAGACATGACTAAGAAGTGAGATGGGCCTATAGTTCTTCAGTCGGGCATTGTCGCCCTTCTTGAAGAAGAGTACCACCACACCCCTGCACCATGCCTGTGGCGTTTTGCCCTCGAGTATGACGGCATCAAACAACTTCTGAAGGGCCTTAAGGACCGGTTTTCCACCCGCCTTCAGGAGTTCAGCCGTGATTCCGTCATCACCCGGCGCCTTGTTGTTTTTAAGCTGTTTCAGAGCCATCCTAATCTCGTACAGGCTGACGTCCGGGATATCTTCGGTATAGTGTCGGGTCAATCTAGCTCTTGGGTCGTTTGCTAGACTCGCAACGGGCTTGCTGATTGATGTGTACAGCTGCCCATAGAATGTCTCGATCTCCCTCAGAAGCTCCGGTTTGGCGGATACGATCCTGCCATCGTCGGTCTTCAGTCTCGTGAGCTGGCTCTGCCCAATAGCCAGATCCCTTGCAAATACCTTGGAGCCTTTATTTCGCTCAATCGCGTCTTTAATACGCTCGGTGTTAAAGCGGCGGAGGTCTCTTTTCAAGGATTTAGAGATCTGTCTATTGAGCTGCCGATATTTGCACGCCTCATCTGAAGACTGCAGGATCATCTCACGCCTTTCCTTCATAAGCTTGAGAGTAGGATCAGAGAGCTTTTTGTTTCTATCTGTACGACGGGTCTTGAAAAACTTAGACCCGACCGTATGGACAGCTTCCACGAACCCGTCATTGTATTCGTCCACTGAGCTCCCTAGGCACTCGAAACGATTCTGGAGTTCGAGCTGAAAGCTCTCGGGGTTTTGGACCTGAATCTGTGCTGGACGGAGCGTGGACTTCATCAGTCGAGACCTTTCAAGCTTAATATTAATGTTCAATGTGCCTCTTACCATGCGGTGATCGCTCCCGGTTTTTACCGAATTGATCACAGAGACATCATTGAACATTTGCTTCCTGGTTGACATGATGAAGTCGATCTCATTTTTTGTTGCACCATCGGGGCTCTGCCAGGTCCACTTCCTATGTTCACGCTTTTTGAAGAAGGAGTTCATCATATAGAGGCCCTCCTTCTCCATAAAACTGGCCAGTAGGTGACCCCGGTGGTTCCGACGTCCAACTCCAAATTGCCCCACTTGCAGCTCATCCTCGTCTCGTTTGCCCAGTTTCGCGTTGAAGTCCCCCATGACAACGGTGAAGTGAGTTTTGAAACCATGCATGGCTCTGGAGATATCCTCATACATGGTCTCTACCTCGTCGTCGGGGTGTGCCGAGGTTGGGGCGTAGACCTGTATGACCTTCAGCGAATATCTTGCGGATATTCTGAGTATCAGGTACGCCACCCTGGTCGACACACTCTCGATCTTCACCACGTTGTTCACAAGGGACTTGTGGACGATAAACCCGACACCACCCTGGGACTGCCGGTCACCCTCTCGGAAATAGAGCAGGTTGCCGGATTTGAGGATTATCGAGTCCTCCCCCTCTCTTCGGACTTCAGATAACCCTATAATACTCCATCGCAACCTGCTCAATTCCTCTTCGAGTTCGGTGATCTTTTCGTCGGTCCGAAGTGTGCGCGTGTTGTATGTTGCCAGGTCCAGTCGTCGGTGTTTGTTGGGGTAGCCGGATCCCGTCCGGAGATTCTTGGCACCCCTTGCCATGCCGTAACCTCGACCGCTACCGTAGTCGAGGGTAGGCAGGCTGCCGGGCACTAGGGGCCATTTTTTATTTGTGCTATTCATGGGGGGGGTTTTGCCATAATCGCCACGCTTGGCAGGCGGGTTGGCGATCGCAGTATGGTTGTTATAGAAGCACAGAGAACGCTGCTGCCCATTCTCTGGTTTGTCCCTTAGTCGCCTCTTACGACACCCACGGGAAGACATGGGATGGTGGAATTCTTTACGGCCGGCACCATCTGGGCTATGGTTTCCCTTATGCTTTTTAAGCATAAGGGATGATAAAACAATTTTGCACCTTGATTCTGATGCAGTTAGCATTCTTTGTTTTTCTTCAATTAATTTCCTACAGATATGACTAAGACTGGAATACTAATATTATAAATGCGAAAGTAATTCGTCTGTCTGTCTGTTACCTTTGACGCTTAAACAAATTTAGATAAAATTTGGTACAGAGACAGGTTGAGACCCAGGAAAGGACATAGGATTTTATCCTGGCAATCATCCTAAAAGGGGGTGGAAGTTTGTATGCTGAACTAATAATTTCTCAAGTAAGGCGGCCCAAACACCTACAATATTATTGCGCTATATAGAAAATTAGCTATTCGATGTACTAATGCTACGCAGACGAAGTCTCGGGCAACAGCTAGTTCTAAATAAAATGCGTATATTCAAAATCACAAATAGTTTAAGTCTGATTTATTCAGAAATAAAAGTAAAATACTTTAAGTTCTTGCTTTTACATTTTTCGTAGCAATCTCGTAGCGCTTCGTAGCATGAACCATACTAGCTAGTTTTTAACCGACTTACCAAAAAGGAGGAGGTTCTATGTTCGACATTTTTTTTTAATGTATGTTCAGCATATCTCCGTTAATTTTGGACCGATTTTGTAAATTATTTTTTTGTTTCTAAAAGTATGTTTCGAAATTGGTCCCATTTTAGTTTGGTCAAGATCTGATGAAGAACTTCGTAGATATACAACAGAACTCTTCAATAAATTACGGCAAATCTCTCGGGATTGCTGCAATCGCATGTATGTTAATTGTTTATACCATTTTATAACATAACATAACGCCAGTACGCTCTTAAGGGGTACGCAGATCTCTCATTTCACCGGTTATGTTCAATTTTCATGATATTCGGGTAATCTATTCTGGCGGTAAAGGTACCTTACTAAACAACTTGCCTATTAGGTGGGTACAACTAAAAAGTGAAAAATAAAAAATCTTTTTTACAAAAAATACTACAGACTTCCAATCAAAAAAAAACTACAAAGTGAAAAATAACTTTATTTTTGGAAGGCCAAAAACAAAAAACCAAACCAAAACCATAACGCAAAAAATTGGTACCTACGAAAGACGGCGACTTCCAAAAATAAAGTTATTTTTCACTTTGTAGTTTTTTTATTTGGAAGTCGGTAGTATTTTTTTGTACAAATGATTTTTTTATAACTTTTTTCATTGATTCATCATTGATATGGATAGTTCCTTGTTTCATTTTGATGTATGTTAAGGCCACACTGGCCACACAAGTATCAAGTAACTATATATTCTACCTGTCTATGCCTTACATGCGACCATCAGTCTAATTTCTAATAAATAAATACTACTAACCCTGTATATGAAATTACATATTATGATAATGTAATAATAGTTAATAGAAATAATAATATAGGTGCCACCTAGAAGCGTAATTATATCATGTTTATGTATGTAAGTAATCATACATTACATACAAAATATATTTAAAACGAGAACAATTTATTGCTACGCAAAGGTGATGAAAAAATATAGTTTGTAGGTATGTATGTCATAGGCAGGTAATAAAAAACTTCTTTTTAAGGGAATAAATGTTTTAAACTTTCCATTATGAATAAGTACCGAAGAGTTGTGAGCGGTAGCAGTCGATTATGGAGTAGATTGTGAGCATACAGAATGATCATAAGCATATTTAATTTTATCCGTCAATTTTCACTTTTTTTTATTTTTATGATGGGTTTGCTCTTGACTCTAGTCTAGGTCAGAGGTGACTGAGACACAATTTCTGAGTTTGTTAATTTTATAGGAAGAAAAATCTTTCCCTTTGCATGATCTTCATTTGAAACATCGTTAAGGGGATGAGGTGAAACAGTTGATGGACATTTTACCTGATTTATTTTGTGATAGATTGAATTGACAAGAAATATTTTTTTTTTTGCATTTTGCCGCAATGCGGTCATTGTCGTATTGTACTGGATAAAAAGAGAAGAGCGATGAATTTTGTGAAGATTTTTTTATGAAAAATATAATAATATGAATTATTTAAAAATAATGAATAAAACTTCAAAATATACGGCAAACAAGTTTTGCATCCTGTTAAGATACGTTATTGTTGTTAATTGTACCAATGAACGTCGGTCAGTTCCACTAGAAAAAAAAAATAAAGTCATGGTAAGAGGTTATTTTGCCGTTCAATTGTATCGAGATTTTTTGTCTTAAACGTGATTAAAGTTTTAAGACATAATGTTCAAGATTAACTTATACTTTTTTCCTCTGCCACATATTCAATAGATTTGGCAAAAAAAAAAACAACCCTTATTTCAGTCATCAGCGTCTTAAGACAAGTGACATTTTATTTGCGCTAACGGTAGCCAAAACGTAAAAATATGCATTATGAATTGGACATACGTTACAGAAATGTAAAGTGGTTTACCACTTCTATCTGCTATTTAGCCCGTAGACACCTCAGAGCAGGCGATGGATTTCTGTCACCACATCAGACTACAAACGCTGATGAATTGTCACTACTTTAAAATGCACCTTCTTGCATATCTGTCCAAAATCTACACTCTACTTACTAACATTAAAAAGAGATGCAGCTAAGAATAGTTGCGTCTCCGTCTAGGCTCGCTTTCTCATATCTCGGCTAGTAATGTACATCGAGATGTTTAAATTTACCCGTATTCAAGTATCCAAATAATTTTGTTTTAACCTAGAATTCTGGGCACCCCGATCCTCATTAAGAGGCAATGCAGTCGCAGACACGACATTACAGACATTCGACTGAATATTCTAAGTAAAAAGTCCCAATTCGAGATTTGGCTCTCGTCTATTTCCTCTTCCAATATTGAACCAATTTAAAATATATTCCATAAACTGAATAAGAAAGATGCGCCTACTGCGTCCCTACGTTTTCCTTTTTACCCAACTGCAAGGAAAGGGTTATTGATACATTATCTTTAGATACACTAGAATTCTCAAAAAATGCTCAAAATTGCGCTGTCAATAAAGGCCTAAGGTACACCTTTGACAAATATTAAAAACGGTCGAGAGCGACTCGGAATCGCGCACCGAGGGTTTCGTACCATCATATATAAATATTTTGGATGTGTTACTTTACGTACAGTCCTTCAAAAGTAGCATAGATGGTCAGGCAGCCAGGTGGAAGGGCGAACAGGCGGACAGTACTTACTATTATATCTTTATTGTTAATTATGATCTCTGGAAAAGTGTGCTATTTAGAGACATCGTTTTATTTTTTCCAGTAATCTTTACATAAACTTCTATCGCATAGAATAATTTCAGATCCTTTTCTATGCAAATTTCGGAGATAAGGGGGAGGGGGGGAACAGTTTTTTTTCCGTCGACACTCGAAAACTATGCCTCCTAAAAAATTGAAAAATGTTTGAGAATGAGCAAATAGCGCTCTTTCATATGATAACATGCCCTAATAGCCCCACTTCGAATTTTCAAGACAACCTTTCAATCCCTGTTGCAAAGAAAAATAAATATATTTTTATTACCCGACTGCCGAAGGAGGGTAATGTGTTTATCAGTCTATGTATGTATGTATGTATGTATATATGTATGTGTGTTTGTTCCTATGTGGCGTTCTAGAGACCAAACGCGTTGGCCGATTTTGATGATTCTTACGTCAATCGATTCGTCTTAATCCTGCGAGTGTCACTGGCTACATTAAAATTGGAAAATACAAAAATGGCGGATTTTGGGCGCCATTTTGTGGGGAAAAAAATTGTTTTTTCTTCCAAACCCATCGTGTGGGGTATCAAAATAAAGGATTTTAAGAGGCGATTTCAAAAATATGTAACACTTATATGTTTAAATGTACCTAATTCTAAAAAAAAAATAACTAAAAAGTTGTAAATAAAAAAAGTTAATTAAAAAAATCAAAAAACCCGACTGCTTAAAAAGCAAACTAAAAAGACGTAAACAAGAAAAAAATTATGCTGTGCAGTCGGAGGATACATCTGGTTTTGGTCCGCCAGCTCGCGAATATGTATCCTCCGACTGCACAGCATGATTTTTTTCTTGTTTACGTCTTTTTAGTTTGCTTTTTAAGCAGTCGGGTTTTTTGATTTTTTTAATTAACTTCTTTTATTTCTTTCTTATTTGCAAAATATTTGGGCAAACGTCATTAACTATTTCAAGTTGATAGCATTAGTAGTTCTTGAGATATCCAGCTGTGACAAATTGACAGATAGATTGAGTCGCACCATAAGTTTTCCTTTTAACCATTTTAGTCCGGTACGCTAAAAAGAAAAACATAGAAGCACAACATATATCTCTTTTATTAAATTTATGGAATATATCTTTTAAATTTGTCCAATACTGGACGAGGAAATAGAGAGCCAAACCTCCAATTGTGACTTTTCACTACAGAAATTCAGTCGGAACTCTTGGTGAAACACGACTGAACCAATGCACTCACAGTTCAAATTCAAATTCAAAACAAAAACACTCGAGATACGCTTTAGGCTTCGGCACCCCTCCTATTTGCCCATCTTGAGACCACAACAGCCACACAAGATGCCCTAAACAAATGAAAGTATTTCCAAAACGTTTAGTGCGGATGAGTGGGATGTCCACTATATACCGATGGCGCATCACCGTACGTCTTGTAGTCCGATGATAAAACGGGCATGGCGGAATTAGATCATGAAATTCCATCGCACACTCCCCGAAATTCAACCGATAAAAAACCGACAAGCAGGCAACTCGGCGACCGACGATGTTCAAGACTCTGGAGCTTTGACTCATCCAGTGCCTCATTGCCAATGAGCCTCTTGGCCCGTTTTTCGATTCAAGTTTATCAAGCTGATATTTGGCAGATCCGTCCCAGAGATGAGAACAGTACTCCATGCAAGATCGAACTTGCACTTGATACAACTTAAGGGTCCCCTAGTCGACGGCACGAACTATTTTGTGCGCGGATTAAAATGCATGCTATCTCATCCAACAACACGTGCGAAAGAGATAGATGCTGTGATGAGCAGTAAGAAGTTAGTTCGCGTATGAATTAGCACTTTTGCAAGTTTGTAGCGAAATGGATGATGATTTAGGATGAAAACGAGCGCGCGAAATTTTATAAACAGACCTTTGGGAGTCTAGATGTCATGAAAAAACCCGGCCAAGTGCGAGTAGGACTCGCGCACGAAGGGTTCCGTACCATTATCGGCCAAAATTGAGTGTCGATGTCAACTTTACGCCAAGAAGCTCAAGATAGTCCGTTATCGGCACGGTTACACCTCGGACAAATGGAGCCAGGTGAAATTGGCTCTTTTTAGCGGAGCAAAGACACGCCTTTGTTTTAGCGGCATTAAACTTGACCAGATTGGCATCACCCCATTCGGAGATTGCCTCGCTCCACCATGGCCTCGCGAAGAGACAGGATATCAGGCCCAGTAGCCCGCGCGTTAGACAACAGTGCTCAGCAACAGTGCTGTCGTCTGCATACCCAAAGGTCCCGGGTTTTTGCAGCTCGTTTTTGTGCAGTAAGAATAATGCCGCTGAGAGTTCTGACCCCTCAGGGACCTCGGCATTAATATCCAATTGGTCCGATGAGCAGCCATCTATAACTAATTGAATGGACCGATCCCTCAGTCTGCAACTTCTTGAGGGATCGGTCCATTCAAACCACCGGGCAGACCGAATGAAGGAAGCTTACCAATAAAGCTTTCATGCTAGACCCTATCAAAAGCCTTCGAGATGTCGAAGGAGCCGGCAAGTACTTCCCCGTGTCTCTCGATGGCCTTACTCCATATGTGAATGGCATACGCTAGAAGATCCCCAGTAGACCGATTTCGGTGGAAGCCGTTTTGGCGGTCACTAAGGATGTCTTTAGCTTCTAGGTATGCCAGGAGCTTGCTATTAAGCACGCGTTACAGGATTCAGACGCGAAGCTTCCGCAAAAAGAGAAGCAAACAAGTTTGCTTTCTCCTCAGCGGAGTGGGCAATCGACCCGTCGGGTTTCAGCAGTGGTGGCAATGAGGGACGGCAGAAGTTCGATTCAACCGATTTAGCCAGGGACCAAAACGCTTTACTACATGCTGGGTAGGAATCCAGTTTGATCCCTACCGAACCGAGCCTTACCTTCTTTGGCATCCCTGTTGTAGGCTTTCTTCCTCTGACCCACGTCACTCGCCTTGCACGTTCGAGCGTCGACCCAGGCATGGTACGCCTCATCTTTAAGCTCATCAGCGCGGTTAAACTCGGCGCCAAACCAAAGTCAGTCTTCGTTAGACATTGTTACGTCAGAGAGTCTTACCAGATTTAGCTGAGAACCAGTGTTTTACATGGAGCTAGCTGGGTAACACGGTACTTACCTCTTGGCAAGACTGGTGTCCTAGATTTCAGGCTTCTGACGGGTAGTAACGACTGTCAAAGATCTTCAAATGACAGCCGATAACAACGGCTTAACGTGCTTTCCGAGGCACGGAGGAAACTCGGTACGTTGAAATGGTCACCCATCCATGGACCGACCTCGTCAAGCGTTGCTTAACCTTGATGATCAACCAGTGCGGCTGTTATTATTTAGCCACGAGCTCCTCTAGCTACCGAAATGTCACATAGTAATTTCCAAACATTTTAGAATTTCAACAATCGTCCAACCACATTGACCGACCACGTGTGACTTGCATCCTCGCAGTAAGCGACCTTCCACTGCAGCGTGTTACGGTTGGCGGTCGCTAATCCAGAACTTTACGGTCCCATCGACCATACGTTCTTCGAGCATTATAACCCTACCCACTGCCACTTAAGTTTCGCATTTCTTCGGCATGTCGGTAACTTGACTAAAATCCGTGACTCTAAAAATGTATCTTTATTCAAGAAACAGGTCAAAGAACACTACCTTTCCACCATCTTGTAATTTTATATTTTATTATATTTTATGTTGTATGTATTTTATAATTAGTTAAGTTTTAATAGTATATTTTAAGTTTCCTTATTTCTTTCTACACACTGTGTCTTCGTCTATCATCCAACTTTCCTGTCGCAGGTCTGCTGGAAGAAATTTCTATTGAAATAAGCAGTACCTTTGTGCTATTCTATCTGTATTCCGTCTTTTCTCTGTAAAGTGTTTTGTGTGTACATAAATAAATAAATAACTTTGGTCCTCCTGCGGATATCTTCATTTCTGAGGCGATCACGCAAGGAAACGCCGAGTTTAGCCCTCGCCATTGCCGTTTGATTGACTTTAAGCCTTGTGATGAGGGCCATTGTGTTTGATAAGTTCCTGTTGACCGATATTAATGTGTGTGCCTGCCTACCAGTACCTACCTGGTATGATACCCTTAAGGCACTGCCCCGCTGTACGCTGCGGAGTGCGTGGCGACGAAGTCACGACACTGCACGTGAATGCGTTTTCTGTGTGTTGCACTATACAAAGAGAGATACTTTCAACTTAAGAACACGCACTGCCAAGCTACGCTGCGTAATGCGGTGCAGTGTGCGAATCGCCTTAGTCTGATATCTGACGAGTTTGTGCAGATTTCATTTACACCTTTCGACCAGCTCTCAAACTATCTTTCCACGTGGTTGTAGCTGTTACTCCATGTGACAATTTATGTATGATAAATTTATCTGAACACTATTACCCTACATCTATTTAATGTTATCCAATTTGCTTCGTTTAATAGTGTCAGTGTCACTTGTTTATGACTATTATTATGAAGTCTATTTACATAAATTACATGTACACTACGTAGTACTTCAATAATCGTGTCACATAAACAACTTTCTCTGGAATGATGAAAAATGTTGGTCGGTTCTGTTCAACAAAATATAGGAGGAAAAAGCTTTTATTTTATTTCCTAAAAGCTATAAAAAATTATTAGGTTTCCTAAACCAAATATTTTGTTACTGAGAATATCTTTAACAAAATTATAAAGCAACCTCTTTTAGCTTATTTAGTCCTCGTATGTCTAGTGTTCGCAAGACCAAGAAGAGGATGAGGTCTTGGGTTCGATTCCCGTTCCCGTTCGTTGGGTTTTTTCATCTGGCATTTCTCAAAAGCAACTCGGAGCCTGGATTTTTTCCCGGTTAATCGCTTCCTATGACAATCAATCTGCCTAGACTTTTCCCAACTATGATGGGGTCGGCTTCCAGTCTAACCGGATTTAGCTGAGTACCAGTGTTTTACATGGAGCGACTACCTATCTGACCTCCACAACCCAGTAACTAGGTAACACGGTACCCCTTGGCTAGACTGGTGTCAGATCTCAAGCTTATGACTACTTGTAACGACTGTCAAAGATCTTCACACATGACAGCCAGGACCAACGGCTTAACGTGCTTTCCGAGGCACGGAGGAAACTCTGTATGTTGAAATGGTCACCCATTCATGGACCAACTTCGTCAAGCGTTGCTTAACCTTGAAGATCGACCTGTGCGGCTGTTATTATTTAGCCACGAGCTCCTCGCCTCCTATGGCATGCGACTTAACCGCAACTGGCGCCTCTGGCCAACCTTTATTGGCACACAGGCATTTTGTCATGTGTTTGTTACGTGTGGATAAAATCAAGGTGTGGGAGTGTTGAGTAGGTATGTTACACCTACCTACCACCTACTACCTCTGCATAGTCTTGTTATGTTCTTAGCTATTTAGTAATTGTACCGTTTCTGATGACACCTAATTGCAATTGGATTTAATCGAATCCATTTAAAAAGACGGACGTTACTTGGTATTAAATACACAATAAAACGAACCCACACCGTCATTAGATTGCATACCTACCAAAGAAATTTTGAAATACTTAAGAATTTTATGACTTAAAAAGTCCATAACAATCGTTTCCCATTTTCCCCTCAAAATGCACATTGCCAAGTGAAACCAACCATCGAAGTTGATTTCGAAAATATTTTCCCAAATAACTGGAAGGGGCCAGCGATTGCATGATGTCCGAAATAGAAGTCGGAAGGGGACCTGGTTCGCCACCCCGCAGTCCCCGGGGCAAATATAAAAATCATTCATATGGACAAAATAAAATTGCATCCCAAATAACCCGGTGTTCATCGGCCGAAAATCTATTAGCAATAAATATGAACTTTTCCGATTTCACAGGATTTAAAATGGCGATGGGCGACTGAACTTTAATATAAAATCTTCTTATGACTTTACATGTTTATGACGACGTTGTTCAATTGCTTTTGTTCTATTGGTTAATTATGTCGTATTTTACGTTGAGTTAGTGTAAAACCTCGCTTGGTGTTCAAATCATAAGGTTAAGAGTCAAAATATGGCTGATATTTAGAACCACTTAACTTTTTATGATCATTATCAGTTAAGTTTGGAATTAGATGTCGGTATAATTAGTAATAAATGCTTCATAGTCTATTATGATTTTTAATTTTGAATTTAGTTGATAGGAAATCAACTGAACTTAGAGAGAATAGTAATATACCTACTAACCCATTCATTTTTTTTTGTTTTAGATTATATGTATCCGTCTAGATCTATAGAAAGATCTATAGAACGTTATAATGTTGATTCTGAATCTTCAGAATTTTGAATAGGCGCCTTTTTTTACATTGTGTATTCATTACTCTTATTAGAGTAAATATGGGTAGTTAGTGGGGTTGTATGAATCAAAACACAGACTGATAATTTTCCCTTTTAATCTTGATATTTTCATCTACGATACAAGGCACACACACAATTTTAAGTAAATTAATCATAATAATTATAATAAAAATAATAAATAGTTACACTTGCTTTCAGAACTGCATACTATTACCGAAATAAAAAATAGGTACATTGAGAAGCCTCAACATCTAATTGACAAAAGAAAAAACTACTTCTACGACAATACTGTTCCCGGTCCAGAGTGGGCGTTCGCTACCATCGCTTCCACATCAGTATTGTCATTCTATTGTAATGAAATGAAAATAACTGATACAAAAGTACCACATTCACGCCCTTTACACAATCACACATGTCAGCTAAACATTTATAGTAACAACTAAGTTTTATTTCATTACGACGTATCATCCTTTAGAGACAATATGTAATTACTTGTATTAAGCGATCGTTTGCATCGGCGCTTGACTATTCACCAATATCCTCGAATACATCTTTCCACCACATTCCCGTGAAGCGCATGGAATATTTCAACAACCGGAGTGGTTCCACAAAATAACAGTAGGTGTCTCAACTAGTAACAGTTGCCCAATAGCCAAGCGCCAATAGTACGCCCGATACAATCTCTAAAACCTTACTTTAAGCTATTAAGACATTTAAAGTCTCGTAAACTAAGCATCAATATAAATAACACTATCATTTTATACTTTATGTGTAATGTTAAACTACTGAACTTATTGTTAGGTTAACTAACCATATACATCGACTCTGCGTACTGGATATGAGATATAGCGATTATAATTATTTATACATCTTCTAGTTTATGAAATTTTAAAGAAAACACTTAGGTTATATTGTACGCAAAAAACTGTCTCTTCTGTTTTCAGTCAATAATATTGAATTGTAAAAATGTATCCGTTTAAAACCACTAACTTAACGTATCTATCGTACACTTTTATGATTTATGAAATACACTAGTACCTATCAATTAAATCTAATCATTGCACTAAAATTGAATAAATTACATGAGAGTGAAGATCACAATTATTTACTATTGTAAGTAAAACATTATGGGTGAAAGAAACGTGTACCTACTATTAAAAGTTTTGCTGAAGATATCGTAAGGCTCTTTTAAACAAACATCTTAGGAACTTAAAAACCTAACGTTTACAGAAATTGCGAGACTAGTAACAAACCTTTTAGAAAAACTCTCGAAAAGCAGTCTTAGATCAATTCCAACAATTGTCTCGATCGACCACTAAACATTTGAATGTGACAAAGCTTATGATATGTATGTAGGTACAGATTGATTCGAAAATAATACATTCAGATTTACAAAGGCAAATAACAATGGATACTTAATATATAAATATGGCATTTAACAATAAGTTAAAGGTACTCTTCATATAAGATTAAAATATTGACGAATAACTTACTCGGATCGTCGATAAAACCGTACTGACTTACTCTAATAATAATTATAAAGGGATATTTACAAATTTTTCTATGGAAGAAGAGTTCATGAGACTTCGTATTAACACCACGAAATCTACATCTTACTTCGAATTCAATAACAATATTTACAAATTAATCTCAATAACGAGAAGTAGTATCAACTTCATTGAGATCGTTTATGTCAAAAACTTGAGTTGAATAAACAATCAGATAAACAGTTTGATGGGTTCTAAGATATTTTCGAAAGTATTTTTCTTTGAGTTCCTATTGAGGGTTGTGTTATCGACCGGAACGTTGAGACCACTGATAAGTTCGTTCACCAATCTCGAATCTTTGGATTTACTTTTCCCTAAACTCGGGTTTGACGCTGATCATCGGTTTTCTCGATTCGTCGATTTCTTTGTCGTATTCTTGTTGGTCGGGGTAGTCGCTGGCCCCGGAGTGCGACAGCTAAGTAGCCGAACTGAACAACACAGAGTTCTTGTAGTAGCCGGCGCGGTCGGACAGGGGGCTCTTCACGTCGCGCTCCATAGCCTGCTGGCGGGATTTGCGCTCCATCTCTAACTCTTGCGCCAGAGTTTCTGTTGGGAAAGAGAAAAGAAAGTTCAATAAAAGTTGAAATAACAAAACATAACGTACAGATCAGGATTAAAACGTGAATAAATCTACAGTTGTAGTAAAAGCAGAGATGATAAAACCAGAAGACAGAACTAAGTAAAAGGGAATAAACATGAGAACAATTTCGCACGAGAGCACACATATAACATGTATGTAGTTCCACGTTTGTCGCTCCGTAAAATGTCATTAGTGTTTCGGGGAAAGCCGACTCACATCAAACGGACTTCACATCCGTATGGCACATTCTAATTTAATATTCGATATTGCCTTTGTTAAAAACGTAGCACTCACGTTCAGCGAGTGTTATTAAATTTCTCGTGCAAGGGTTATTCGAACGGTACGGTTCTGTTCGTAGTAATATTCGTTGTGTTACTGATGTTATTAAATGGAAATTATGAATCTGTCTTTTGAGTGTCTATATTCAGTATAAATATGGTGATATGGAGAGTAGGTATATTTCGATGGATAGGTTTATTTATGGGCATTATTAAGTTTACTTAAGCAAATATCTCATTGATTAACCAAGGGTATATAATAACCAAGGAATTTGTAGTGATATTCTTAAAATCTTATATCATTTATTATATTAGCAGATAACCTAAAGAGAACACACTGATTGAAGCCGTAAATTTCACCGTAAACAGTTTGATAAAAAACCTTGGTAAAGAACGTATTTCCGGGCAAAAGCAAAACGTCGCAACAAATTAAGGCATAAAAAATGAAACACGTCTCAAGCACAGGACATCCTCTAATAAGATTTCACGAAAATTGACAAAGTTCGTGAAGAGGCAAAGAGTAGGTGAGGTAAGGCAATTGTCTCCGAAAACGTCGACGTTTTACGAAATATGCTTATTCAATTTCATGCAACGCTTGCCGCCTCCTGCAATTTACGAGATATAAAAGATATAAACGGAATCGCGTTTTTTGCTTACTTTGATGGAGCATTTTCTCAACGGGGAATTGAATTTCTCTTCCCGACATTCGTTTACAATTTATGCTCCGAGTCCCGAATTTATAACCTTCACCAATTTTTGCACTTTAAAAAATGTTAAAACATCCCTAAACCAAAAAAAAATATTTGAATTTAAATTGTGTTTGCACCGCTGTGAAATTCGAATCAAAGAAACTATTTGAAGACATTCGTCAGTTGGAAAAACTCGATTATGATCCGATTTGTTTCAGTGTTGTCTTGCCGGAGGGCATCACACTCACAAGTGTCACCGTCGAGGGTTGTCCCGAAACAGAAACCTATTATCTCGGGCGAGATTATACGCCTAGGGCGTCACAATTAAATATTATACACTTAAAAGCTTCGGCCTTTGCCGTTTCACTTCGCTGCCACCCCTAAATGTCCCATTAGGTCTGTTTGAATACGTAATATTTTTGCATTTGCCGCTTCTAAAACAGAATTGCCGGTTCCTTTGAGAGCTATAATCTATTTGTTCTTTGAAACAACTGTAATGGTTGAGCGCTTAGCTTAATAAAAGTTATCCTTTAATGTTTGTTTTTTCTTTCTCGTGTCCCAAAATGTTCAAATTATATTCGACATTAAATTGTAAACATTTGGAGTTGTGAAATGTAAAATGTTTTAGAGTTCCAATCAACAGTGACATTAACTTTCACGGAGTGTTGTTAATACACAAAAACTTGTAGAAGAAACAGTTCTTATTTCGTTTTGATCGAATGGTCAAGGAATGACAAAAAGGGACTTCACAAGGTGGACGTGAACCGATCTATTTGAAAAGTAACAGAAATAAAACGATAGTGGACACTGATCGATAGTGAGAATAAATAGTTTTTTGTTACAGCAATTGTAAGTAAAGCAATAAACTTTATGTGGAACAGTTTCACTCAAGCAGTTATTATTAGCAGTTAGCCAACTTATAGCAGGGATGTTTGTGAATAATTTTAAAAGTTAATTAAATAAGCGATAATAATTCTCCAAATATCCATTTAATTCTAGTGAAATTGTGGACCGTTCATGTACCTATTGGAATTAGTTTTGATGTAATGTAACTGTCTGATAAAAAACCGAACTGTAGATGATTACCTACTAAGTAAACCACTTAGTGCAAAAACGCTTCGGTACCAAATAAATAACTATGTTTGGACAAAAGTCATCTCGTTGATTGCTTATTCAGCTACGGATCGTTAGACTTCATGCTAACAATTTCATGTGATTGTTGATCTGCCAAATACGAAGAAAAAAAAACAACAATTCGATACAAAGTCATCGATTATTTTTGAAGTGACGAATCGATTTCCTTATTAAGAAGCTCAAGCAAGAAATTAGTTTGGTGCTATTTGAAAAGAAATGTTTGTGAAATCATAGTAACAAGTTAATGTTATTTTAAAATGTTGACGACATCTTTTCTAATTATAAATAAACTCGTAGCAACAAAAAATCCGTTTAATAATTTTTTAAACGATGTATTTTCATGACATCTAATATCTCTGTAGAAATAATAGAAAGTACATCTGCTCATTATTTTTAACAATTTTTAAAGCAATCGACACCTCGGCTCGTTGTTAAAGCGAAATTAATTACTGCCGTAAAAATACAGAAAAAAAAGTGAGTTGATTAATTCTTCGTTGGAAATTTGAGAAGGTTGTGAACAAAGGGTCGGTTTAAACGGATGATTGTGAAGGAAACTATAGGTGGGCAACACCGGAGCCAACTGGTTCAACACAAGGCGAACGAATGGACGCAGTCGGGATGAAGTGCTACTGTTGCTGACTCTATTGGAGCGCGACGAATTATACTGATTGGATTGATTTTCTATTAAAGACATTCTTTTGACTTTTTGTCCACAGAATCAATTCCATCGTGACTCGGATTCAGTTTGGTTTAAATCTTTATCATTGTCGGTAATATTGTATGTATTTAGGTGCGCGCTCCGTCAATGTTATGATAATACAAATAAGTCGTCTATATAAACCGCTGAACACAATGATGCGGGTGATTACTAAGAATAAATAAAAAAGTTAATATCGTCAAAGGTTTCGAGCGCACCTGTGCGGTACAATTTTATTTCCATTCATTTTACAAGCTCACCTAAAAAGTAGCATGGAGAAGTTTCCTCTTTATTAATTTTTCAACTTTATATTACTTATGTAACATCGGATGGTTTATCCGTTTTACAAGCGCAGCTCTAATAACGGCATAAACAATGTTGTATTAAAATATCCTGATATAACTTGTTTTATTAAGTTCATAATCAATAATATTGTTTTTCATAATAAATTAGCATTGTGTGTATCTAATGGGAATTTATGACCGTCTTCTATAGGTACCTTTGTATCAATCAATATAATGATGTCTATGATCGAAACATTATCATGATTGATTACCCATCCACGTTTCTACGTAAGAATTGTTGTCGTTTTCGTAATTTTAATATTACTCATTTTACCTACATTATATAAGTATACAGTAATTACTCGGAACACTTTTGACTCTTCCCGTTCCTTATGAAAAGCACGTAGAAAAAAGTTTTCTAATTTACGAATAATAAAATATGTTTTTTTTTTCTTTTACCGAAGGCACTGGGAAAGTTGATGAAAGGCTCCAAGTTTTAATTTTTGTTTTTCTGTTACCAACCTTTTTATATTTACAACCCTCTTGTATTTTTCTGTTTCAGTTTTATAGCTTTTTACCTCTTCTTGGATATGTACTTTTAATGAAACTTTCTTTAACATACTTTTGCTACAAGTATTTATATTCTTAGCACGTGTATCAAGAAAGTTTCAAACAGACTTGCAAGTGTTACCAGTACACAATATAGTTGACCATGCAAATTTGAATATAGTAAAGCGATTCCGATTCAAACAATTGGTATTGCGTGTTCGCGTGCGTCTGAACACTCGGGGTAGCGTAACACTTAAATTAGTAGCAATTTCTACTTGAACAGACTGTCGGCAAAAGCCACTCGTCTGAACAAGGGAAATGCTTAAATCCGTATCAATGTTTTGCGAATTGTAAACACCTATTCGTCCCCTCAAGTTAATTTGGTACGTGGGGGAAGTAATAATGAAAAATCGGCTGCAATTGGGAATTTATTAAGTATGTCTTGTGTTTTATGGCTTGGTCTTAATGACATGAATTTAAGACACATCAAATTGTCAAAAAGGCGCTTTCTCAAAAGAAAAAGGTAATCAAACAAATATACAAAGAATCAAAGAAAGAAAGTTAGTTCCGTGAATTAAAAATATAATTGGTAAAGCATATTTGGTATCAGTGAAGTTCCTGTGCAAGGGTGCGCCACTACTTTAGGTATGCTGTAGTACGTCGGTGCATTTTTAATGAAATTTCTAGGCTTTCCACAAAGCGGATATAAATGAAAAAGAAAACACAGTTTGATTCACCGATACGAGCACCAGATTTTTGCTTCTTGTTTCATCAAAGTTTGAACGCGTTGCATTTTTTGTGATTGAAATAAAAGTGGGTTTTGTGGCTGTACTGTTTTTTTTTTGCACAATATTAATGAATTGGAGTTATAATCAGATCAAGTTTATGAGGTTACCGGTATTTCAAGTCTTCTTAACTTGTATTTAAGGTGGACAAAACTAGCCTGTTCGTTACTGGCTTATTTTAAGTTATGTATTTGAAACTATGTATATGACAAAATTCATGAGGTCATGATGATAAGTTTTTATTTTTCCTAAGTTATTTTCCAGTTTCAACCAGCTTTTAGCGAAAATCAGTTTTTATCTAGTTGATGACATGGACTTTACCTACAGCTTTAATCTTACCAAAGATATTGATGTATTTTTTCATAAGAAAGTCTACCTATTCAAAACCAAGTCTTCCCCAAGCATGCATTATGCATGCATAATCAGACAAACCAACATGTTATATTAGAATTCGTTCATAAAAACGCGCCCCCAAAAATCACAATACAAACCGAGAGAGCTCGCATATCGTTGTACTTTTAAATACTTGACATTCCCGATACGAGAGCTATGCAATATGATGAGTATAAATTTCATTTCGTTGAAAAAAATTTCATCTCTAACGGACCCTTTTACATTCGAAAACCATACATATCCTCGAACGTATGAGTTCGTCCCGGAGAATTCAATAACGTGGTCTTATTAACATTGCGTTTGGATAATGTCCTGATCATTGGGAAATTAGTGACGAAATTATTACTTAAAGTTAAAAGGACGAGTAGAAAAAATGAGAAACATTTCTAATTAACTGCACAGACATATTTGAATAAAAGAAAAAGAAAAATTAAACATTGAAAGGGAAAGGGGACGATTCTGGAGATGTTTTTTTTTATATCCAACCATTTTATGTTCAGCTTGTTTCCTAAGAGAAAATTTAAGATTGATACTTAGTGACTGCCGTCATTCTTTTGAACTCACCTAGAGTCTTCGGCAGAAATCGAGAGTACCAAATATTTTGATGCTCACCAGAGTAATTCTGCCAGAAGGCAGCTCCTCCGCTCATGATGTCGACTGGTGGCGGAGGGTAGTTCCACTGCGGCTTGTCGGGCGTGCGTGGGGGGTCTCGCTGGAAAGGAGGTGACGCTGATGGGGGCTCGGCACTGGGTGGCTTGCTCTCCCGCTCCGAACCATTCTCCCTCTCCGAACGCGGCGTCTCTTGCGATGACGGGGTTAGATTCTCTGTGGAATGAGGTCATGTTAGAAATAAGGTCAAGGTAAATGTAGCAGAACAATATTTGTCGATCACAAAAGTTTTTGTAATAAAATGACTATACCAAGCAAAGTCACAGTAGATTTACAGCACTCGTATCAATCAAGTCAAACAGACAGGCAATAAATGTAGCAAACAGCGATTATGCAACAAAATCAACTCGAATGCGTGTTAGTTCAGAACCCTCGTTTCAAATGGTCTGCGAAACGATTTCCTGACACGGAGATTAGTACAAGCCATCACCAGCGTTCACCCACCCTTCTTACATCACGCACTCGACACGCATCCAACGCCAATACGTCACAAATCATTCCCATCAATCAGCGATCAAAAGTTTATCTTAACTACGCTACTTAAAGCTCAATGTTCTACGAGTGCTGGTTGTAACATTAGTGTGTTATTAGGTGAAATTTTCGCTACACACAGATAGTTTGACAGACGGCAAGTTAACATGTCAGGGGCACTACACATGTTGAAACTTGTTGTTAGAGATGGTATTGACAATTTGACATGTTTCAGGTAGGTAACATCTTAAAGGTTTCATTAGAGGTACTTGAGAAGATTGGTTGTTTCCAATCATTATTTTGGAAGGTAGGTTGGATTTTGATAATGCTTACCAGTTACGATTCTGAGTATTTCGGAGGGTGCTCCGGACTGTTTGAGAGCCTCTTCTACTTTTTGTCGTCTCTTGAGTTCCATTTCCAGCTGCTCCTGGATCATTTGCCGCTGTTTTCTCTCCTTCTTTAGTCGTTTTTGGTACATCACTGTCAAGAGAAAAGATTTTGTTACAGATGACTTTATTTTGGAATAAAATTCAAATTGGCAAGATAAAACATCGAGAATCAATCTTTTTTTTATTGAGGTACATGGCAACTTATTTGAATAAAATTGTACATAAATATTAATGTAAGATTGTAATATCCAGCCCAGTTGTACCGTATCGAAACAACAATTACTTGTAATACCGCACGCGGAGCAAAACAAAACTGCGACTAAATAAACGGTTTTGCGTATGCGTCGTGCGCCATACTTCTCCACCTGCACCACACAGCTACGTATAAATCAACCTCAAGTAACATTACATCTGTCTCTCTCCCTCCTACGTCACTACATACCGATCTTTATCAGAAAACTTAAGGATTCCTTAATTCACCTGCAATAACCACCTTACGTTTGGACCATTTCTTCATCAATAATCTCGCATCGATAAGATTTCTCTCTCTAACTTATGCAGTAATGATATTTACGTCTTCTTTACTCCGGAGTTCGATTGACGAATGATTGAGTCGGTACACGTGTTGATAGACGCTTGAGGCCCAGCCTCCGACAGGGCAGAGGGGCGGCGCGGACAAGGGACCAAACGATAAACCGATCGCTGAATTATTACAATTCTCGAACCCAGAGAAAAATGAATTTTTATCATGGAACCCAGAGAAAAATTAATTTTCATCATGGATCAAGATTACTATCACGATGTCATCACCTAGATGACATCTTGATAGTAATATTGATAGCAAGAATAATTTTAACTACAATGAAGGATTTAGGGAACAAAATATAAAACCGGATTTTACAGGAGCCAATAAAAATCCAAATGCTAAATTAAAATCAAAATTCATGATACAAATAAAATAAGTCATCATCTTAATTTCTGCCGAAAGACGTCCACCGCTGAACGCATCCCACAAGCTTCACCACACTGATCGGTCCAACAAATATGACTTCGTTAAGAAAAAAAAACGAGCCCAATTGAAACTGTCCGTAAACAAATCTGAACATCTAAAGCTTATTACTTGCACCATCAGGTAAGTCGGGTAACAGTCTCGAGATGGCAAAAGATAGAGTTTTGATGGAGTCGAGCGGCGACCAAGATGCGGATAACTCGTGTTATGGCAACGGTATGAATAATAAACTAATAAAAATAAGACACGCCCTGTTGTCGCTGGATGCTGGAGTGTTGGAACGAGATTTGAGTACCGCGAATTTGAATATTGTGGCCGTTTAATTTCGGTGAGAGCAAAAAATATTAAATGGATCGAGAAGAATTAAAATTCTAGAATTGAACGAAGATATATAATTTATCTAGTAGGAATGATAAAAAGCTGCATATATTGATGTAGTACCATAACATTTTGAGTCCCAAGTTATTAAGTATTTATTGTTAATTACCATCCATTGCAGTTAAATAAACAAAAACGACAAATACAAAATTAACAACTCTGGAGCAATGCGGAATGAAAATAAAATGAAAGCTCGTTTTCTCATTAAAGATTTGCTAGTAATTAATGTTGTTGCTAATGAAACGGGCGAGGTTCACTAGCGATCGACTCCTACGCATCATTTGTCATCGTACGACCTCCGACACGAGTCAGTAATAACGTACGGATTGGAAAGTTCGTTTTTATTTCCATTCGCATTTATTGCAACAGAATCATACATATTAAATTAGGATCAGAATTTTGTCTGATATTTCTCAATACATTTTTTGCCGCTTTAACTGGCGTTTGTTTAGCAACTTCATTAAGGTCTGCACCGTTAGCCACAATGTCAAAAGGTATATTATTTACACGACCGTACATAATTACTTTGTTAACAAAATTAGGATGGAAAGGTCCGTACGTTAATTTCTCGTCAATACAAAGGTCTACGTCCAAAGATCCGTTCAGTGGAAAATTCGTCGGACCATCGAGTCCGAGTATCGATTCTCTTTAACACCTCTGAAAAACAGGTTTGCACTCGACTGAAGCTTATTTTAGGATCTTTTCATCTCACTTTTTGTGTCTATTAACGCGTAAACGTTTTATTAATTAGCCAACGGCCAAACCTTTTCCTTACTTTGTTGTGTCTATATTTAGTTAGTCATTTCCTTTTTCAATTTTGATCAGTGATAGTATGAGCAACTTGAGCTTAACCGTCAATCAAGTTCTTCCTACGCATAATCCAGCGGCAGAAGCACCGTCTACGTTCATTGTTTCTACAAGTCAATATTTGTCTATAGCTCGTCGGCACTGCTTTGTGTTCCATAATCCGGCCTATTGCTTCCTCTCGCGAGTTCGGAACGATGAATCGTAATAATTCCTCAATCGATTATTTCATTTGACGCTGGCTAAACAAAAAGTTTTAATCTTTTGTGGCCGCCTTTGTAGTCGATGATGGGACCAATTTCAAATAGCAGGGATGTATTCACCGACCGATGATATTATTATTAGTATACTTCTTTTGTTCCAATTGAATTCGAATTCAATTTATGAAGACGTATCAAGTGTTACGTTGCTACATTAAAGAAGATGATTATTAATTGAAGTTTAACAATCACAAGGTAATATTAAAATATAAAGCCCAGCTAAATTGTGGTAGAGTTGGCGTTAAACTGTGGTATTATGCATTCAAAAACAGGACAATAACAAGACACAAGGATTAAGAGAACACAACAAAGCTGTGTTATGAAGCGAAACAATTCGATGACCGAGCGTATGAATAAAAACGAACCACCAAAATATTGAAGGAATCCGTTCAAAGGGGAAAAAATGCAATAAAAAGCCGGGCCCGATACAGAACGAGAGTGTGGTTAAAAAGCAACGAACGAATATGGTTGCGAACATCCGCTGCAGACAAAAGTTGGGCTACTTGACTATGCAAATTATATTTGCGGACCGCCGCGGCTGAGACCCGATCTCCGACGTTTCGTTTCACTTTTACGTATATAACGTGTATTCTTTTCATATTTTCATCCGATTTCCTTCCCCTCCGTTCATTTTGTTCCGTTTTAAAAGTCGCGGAACAATACCGCTTTCCGCGAGGCTTATTCGCCGCAAGCAGTTTCCTTGCACGCGGCTTCTTTCTCTTGTTATTATACGTATCTTTTTATATCTATCGAGTTTTCTTTTCTTTAATACTTTTTAACTCATAAATGGCTGATACGGTCCCCTAGGGTTTGTTGCCCGAATAACATGTAAATGAGTCGGTACTCGAGTACAAATTTAAATGGGTTCCTCTGTTATTTCGTTGTTTAGTTGTTTATCATCTATAGCGATCGTTGTATTTTAATCGAAAAATGCGTAATTTGTATAATTTTTGGAACATTTTAATTTATTTAATGTTTCATTTGGTACTTAGGTATAGTTTTTCATTATGATGATTGTTATAATGTATTCAAATTAGCTTGTTAATTTCCGAACATAAGCATATATTATTTGTAATTCTCGAGGTTTTTATAGTTGTTGTTGTAGTTGTCAGATTACATTACATAAGGGCTTAAACTGAACTTAAGTAATTCATGTGGTAAGAATTAATTCCCCTTTAACTGTCAACTTTTTTATTCAACATTTTCATCTATACTATAATATTATAAAGAGGAAAGATTTTTTTGTTTGTTTGTTTGTTTGTACCGAATAGGCTCCGAAACTACTGGACCGATTTGAAAAATTCTTTCACCAATAGAAAGCTACATTATTCCTGAGTGACATAGGCTATTTTTTTATCCCGAAAACGGGTCCTGTGGGGTGGTCCACGGGAGCGAAGCCGCGGGAAACAGCTAGTTTTATATAACACTAGCTGTTTCCCGCGGCTTCGCTCCCGTGGGCCACCCCACAGGACCCGTTTTCGGGATTAAAAAATAGCCTATGTTACTCAGGAATAACGTAGCTTTGTAATGGTGAAAGAATTTTTTAAATCGGTCCAGTAGTTTCGGAGCCTATTCGGTACAAACAAACAAACAAAAAAATCTTTCCTCTTTATAATATTAGTATAGATTGTTGAAACAACAAGGCACTACTAAATTCAAAATAATTTTCTATAATCTTTCCCTACTAATCCATATTATTAGTACCGACGTAGTAGGTAACAAAATATACGCGTGTCGTCTAAATAAGCAACTATACTATTGGTGGAGGCGCCCGCGCTTGCCGTGTCTCCTTATCTATGGCGCACAATGGGACCGGGCCGCGGATGCGGACGTACTTATTGCTTTATGGTACACCACACCTCAGATAGTTTTTTTTTTTAGGAAAATAACACGTGGAAAATGTTTTTCTTGGTAATGTTACGAAAATTTAGATATAGTGATGTAAAGTTGGAAATTGAGTTAAGGCCGATTTCTAAATTGAGAATTTGGATATTGAGAAATAAGAATTTGACAAATACTTAACTGCGAATGGTTAATTCAGAAATCGACGGTTTGATTTAAAAAAATTCAATATCAAATGAATGGTATGTTTTTGTTATAAATACAATCAAAAGTTATTGTATAAAATCAAGGGCAATAACAATTTGATGCCAAAGAAAGCACATTGTAAGCATAATAAAAACAAATGAGCACCTTGATCAGCAGATCTTAATTGCACCAGTTATCTTATAGCCCTTCTGTTCATTAAGAAACTATGTTCGACATGTGCTTTATTTTAAGCACGCATGTAATAAAAATAAAGCACGCAATACATGATCTAAGTCAAGTGCACTGCCGTTGCAAAAAAATTAGTTCTCACATTAAAATGACTCAGATACGACAGTTGAGTTAATAAAATGAAAATTAGTGCTGTAATCATTTTCTAACGCTGTTTATAAGTAACATGATGTATATCTAGAAACAGTAATTATATGTAATGCCTAGCTTCTGCCCGCGGCTATGCTCGCATAGTAGATGTTTATAAAAAGACCTATTCTATTGCCTTCTCCAGGTGCTAGGCCATTTCATTCGATAGGTTTAGTCGTAATTCTGTCTGTTTGGTACGTTTTATTACGCTTAAGGCTCGAAAACGTACCAAACAGGCAGAATAGAGATGATTCCTGGGTAGAAATTTTTATAATTATATTTAGTCCGTTAGTGTGACTATCAAATAATATTGGACCCGTATTTTTTGCTTTAACAAATAAATAAAAAATTAAAAAGATAAAACGCATCAAAGTTAAGGAGTGGAGGCTTGTGACGTCGCTTTGTCAGTATAAAGTGTAGCTCAATGAGACGTCACACGATATATCAACGCACTGTATCTTCGTAATTTTTTGTTTATGTTTCCAAATTTTTAGGTAATCTAACTGACGGTCTAAATAAGTTTTTTAGTCATCTACCCAATGAGATTTTACATGGCAATATTTTATTTTAGCTACCTACATAGGACCTTTATTTTTTGGAACTTTATTTATGTCACTGAGTAGGTTGAAAGATCACAGAGATATAAATAGGATCCCGTTGTCAGAAAGAGATAAACATACTGTTCAAACGTGTCGCGGCCAGACGCAAGACGGACTGAGTTCACTCAAGCTGGTCAGCTTGTGTTTGTATTGCCGCGCGGATGGCGTCGAAAAAACGTATCTACCTCAGTATTATATATAACATCATTACATCTACCCTATTACTTTCGCATTTATAATAGCAGCCTGGATAAATATCGATAGAAGCGAATAGTTTTCCCACCGGTGCAATACGACGTAAATAAGCATCGACTTTTATGACAGTTGCTCCCCTACCAGTCGCAGCCAAACGATTTAGATAAGTCTTTTTATAGTTCTTTATTGAAAATAAATTGCCTAGAATAAAATCAGACACAGTCGTAATGGCTTTCCGATAGATGTGTATGAAATAATGTCTATAAGATAAGATGTGTCGTTATCAAGCGTATGTTACTTTTGGGTTTGATGAGCTGATTAGGCGACGAGTTTCGGTGACGTTCGATAACTAATGTTAGTGATTTTTGAGATGAGATATTACTTGATATTGGTTTTCTTAGAGCACTCCTCAAATAGGACATTTGAGGAGTGTTTTGAAATTCATGTTTCTTATAGTTGTAACTGGTAATTAAATATGCAATTTTATGTTATTCTCATTGCTTTCTCTATATGAGAAGAGGCCTTTACTGTGCAGTGGCTAGAATTATCATTATTTATGTAAAAAAGAAGCACTGAAGTGCGAATAAAACTATTAATTACTTACAAAGTTCAACTTAGATTTTAATCATATTTGCAAATAAAATAACGCATTTTTTATCAATTTCAATTATCGTATTAAAGTAATTTAAAACCGATCGAAGCTGCAATAAAAAAGTAACTCCACCACTTAGTTGTATAAGAACATTTGTCAAAGTGTCCGCACCACTGTCTCGTACACTCGCTAACAGCAGTTTAGCTTTTTATCTATTTCCACTGTTTTATTTCGGTAAGCGCGATATTTATGGGGTGGGTGTCGCGATAGATAAACATTTTTCTTCAAAACTGTACGGATTATTGTTTTTGTCAGACAAGTGGGGATCTAAGTTATGAGTTGGGAATGACCTCCGATGATAAAAACCTTATATTTTCCTTGCACAAGATCGGACTTTATAGATATGAACAAACAGACGTGCGGCTTCCATATTTCATAACATTCCATCGTACATTTCAAACTTACAAAATATCAATAAAGGTACGGAGGAAATTTTTATGAAAAAAATAAGAAAAGAAGATCGCGCGCACTTTTATCAAACCGATCAAAGGGCCGGTCGGACATTCCGACTTCTTACGACGTTAGTAAAAAATACAATCTCTCTTTATAGTTACCATTCCACTGGTTATTATATCCGTATCGATACGGCTGAACTTACCGACCGTGAAATGCTCGATTCTCGATATTGCCTGCCCCCGGCACTACTACAGTAATTTCGGACGCTTTAAAAATAAAGAATTTACACAAAAAAGTGGTATTTATTATGGATAAAACGCTTCATGGATATTTACGTAATTACTCGTAACAAAAAGGTAGTGAAATATTTGTAGTAACTCATCACGTCTACAACCTTATAAAATGTTCCTAAAGTGAAGAAAACTTTCAGCTTATAGTGACTTCAGATGTTCCAAAACAAGGAATGAATGGTTTATTGAACGTTTATAGAGATTATACGTAAATAGCTATTTAATATTTTCGTGGATACCACTGACGTAGACTTCGAAGTAATTGTCCATAAAAATATGCCGAATAGTCGCGTTGACTTAACGATGATTGTGTTCGGAAAATAGTCGGCACTTCGCACGAGTTGTCATCCGCCATCTGAAGTTTTATTGCATATAAAACATTGATCACCCTGTGTTTATTTATGTTTCTATATAAAATATTGTATTTTCGAAACCGGGTCACAACATTAGTAACACAATACTTATCAAACGCGCCGGTAAAAATTAGGACGGACAGATGAAATAAAAAGTAATCGATTCTTAGTAAAAAATCGATGCAGTTCGGGATCGAATAATGTATTTATTTTCGTTGGAATGGCTCACCGGGCCATGCTTCCTGCGACATCAGTGTGGTCGTAACGTGACACCTTTTATTAATATGCCTGAATTAATAATATTGTAGATATTCGTTGGCAGGGATCGTGAGTATCGCGTGCGAATGTATCGTGAGGCTTCGGTGCATCGATTTGAAAATGAAATATCGATTTACAATATCTAAAGGTTCTAGTAACCAGGCCTGACTCTCGGCGTAAGATATTATGCACACGTGTATAATGCACGAGGGTCCGAGCATGGCTATGTTTGTTTTACATAAAATACAACTTTATTTTACAACTTATAAACAAACTATCAAAAGTATTTGATTAGTATGTCATTGTTAACGTTTACGATGATATTTTATACGACTAAGGTCAAAATTGCACATGATTAATGCCGTCGCCATTAATTTTATTTAATCACTATTTACGACTTACTATTTAGTAGATAAGTTATTAAATGAAGATTGTTACAACGAATGATATACAGCAGACAAATCTGATAAAGGTAATTTAAGCTTTAATTTCTTGACATTTTTTATTAAAAATTCAATCAATTAAAATAAGCAATTAGTGTCCCGCTAAGTCTAATAAGACTTTTATTAACAGCACTAATATGAACAGACGTTTATCGATAAATAAGTAATTGATTAAAAAATTATGGATTCAAATATGCAGATCTACAAAAAGGGACTAATGAAACACGAAACATTTCACAATTATTCATGATAATTCATAAAAACAAGTAGAGCTGGGAACCTCTTTTGTTTGTACATAAAAAAATATAAAGCAGTAAAACATTGTAGCTGGTTATAATAAGTGCCCACTAGCAATTTCCAAGCAATAACGTAAAACACACGAGCGCAGGTAGACAAAACACAACAAATATTGACAGTGGATGATTGCACCACGTCCAGCCGGAGATCCCCTTAGCAAACTGCGAATTAAAATGGGGACGAGAAAAATTAATCCTAATGCGATTTTAATGAAGCTGAAATGAACGAATGCAGTAATGAATTGTTAAGCCGCCGGTTATTCGTTTTGCTTTAAAAGGGAGATGAATGGAACGAGAGAAACATAACCAATCAACGTATACCTAGCCATCTACAGACTCTACATATCGTTTTGAATAATCTTGGGATAATTTGCTTTAGCATGTAGAAGCTCGTGAAGATTAAATTGATATATTATTACCCAAGCTTACAGTGCACAGAGTGTATTGAAGCGTAGAGAAGATAAAATGTAATAATAATTAAGGCTCAGCATTGCACAAAGACGCACGCCTTAACATCGAGTATAAAGCACACAGGCGCTGAAAATGTACACCTGAAGTCTGTGCTCGCTTTTGCATTAACGAATGCGGAAGCGGCGCTGTGCATACAGGACGCGCTGCACTCTCCCCCTCCCCCCACAGCCGCACCACCCCCAGCTACACCTCTCGCTCGAACCAGACGCCTCCAGCAGCCTGCATGTCCCACCCGTGCGTTCATTACCTCCACGCGGCGACCCAACAATTCAAGTTTGCTTTCCGCCACACAATCTACGCTACCAGACAGACTACACTACTTCCATACACCGGCCACTCGAATAATAAAGATGCAGAAATTAACCCGTCCACACTGAAAAAGAGGAAACTAAGTGAAGCTATCTCGACGTGAATAGAGGTAATGCAACGCGAGCACTCGTACAGAGAATGAAAGAAACGAGCTCGGAATTGCCCGCTTGTTGAAACAGAGGGTAAATGTCAACCGCGGAATAAAAACAGTCAACAGATAAATGCAAAGGATAAACACACTCGCACTGAAAAGGCAGAATGTGAGAGGGAATGTTTATTTTTGTCTTCATGGATAAACATACTTTGCGATTACAATAAAATTAGATTCTCGCGAAGAAGCGTTTACAGCGATGAGAAATCAATAAAGTTTCCGCACTAAATTTGGTCCAGGCCATAAAATATTCAATTACGCATAAGCACACATTTGCTAAGGCCAACAACGACCACGCGGCACCCCCATTAAAGACGCCTAAGGGCCATTTAATCGGTCAGTGGATGTAAATTCGCTGGCCCCAAAACAAATATCCCGAAACTAATAAGGAAACGAAATATGTAAATCGGCTGCCATATTGTTTCACAAGTGAAATCTTCCTTTAATCTTATAACAAATCCGCGTCCAAATGGCCGGTCCGGGCTGAATTTGAATATAGGAGGGTTGAGTGAAGGGTCAGGTCGAGGAACAACCGTGTTGCGGCGAGGAAGGAGCAAATGTATGCAAGCCACGCACGGACGAGATAGCGCCGTAATGTTGTCCTATGCACATATTGCAGCAAATTAGTTGTCGACTTGTAAACAAGGAGGAGGAAAGTAAGGCCGCTAAGACGTCGTCGGTGGGTAGTTTGCATGGATATGAGAGCGCAATATAGGGGTCCGCAGCTGCTGGCTGTACTCATTAAGATGTTTTATGGTCGGCCCGCCGGACCGTGTTGCCAATTTAAGATATTTCTATGCGGGACGGCACCACGTTAGTTTGGCTTCCGATTAGGGGATTAAAGTGGTCCTTTAAGGTATTAGTGTAATAATTGCTCGGCCCATTATGCGGTTAGCATTGTCCCCGATACTCCCTTGTAACGCTGTTAAGGGTAATTTAAGATCATCACATATTCTGTGTATATTTATAGGTACTTACATTTATGTTAGTGAGCGAAACGGAAAACCAATAAAACGAGGGGTATATTGGACAGACGAGTGATACAAAACAAAAACAAAACAAGTGCGCAATAAAATCGAGTTACAATGGAAAAAGACAAAGCTCAAACAAATTTGGTCCAATCCGTCGCTCACCTATTCCCCGCGCTGCAAGTAAATCAAAGGGTGTTGAAACTTTACACCCACTTAAAGCCGGACACAGTAATAAAGCGTTCGAACTTCATCGACCCTGGACATCAAATGGGACACCCCTTCTCGCATTTTGTACGGGGGAAATTAAAACTTCTGAGATGCTAAATTGATGACTGCGCGTAGCTATGTCATATATTCGTATTACCTTGTAAAACGAGTATTTTCAAATGTTTTACATACTTATGATACTGTTTCCTTGCTAAATGATCGATATGGGTTTGTTACTCAGTATAAGATAGGTATTGAGTAGAGCGATGCCCGTGGAAGTCCTACAAACTACCTCTTAGTTACCAAGAGCTCTAAACGGTGCACAACTTGGTTTCAGAGCTGAAGTGTCTCATGTTCATCATTGTATCTGGAACAAGTTTCCCTCGCAGTGAATCGGAGAGGCTACCTATGTTGAATTGCCCTTTGAATATAATAAAGATAGACATGACATCACAATTAATCATGATAACTTAAGTCCATATAAAAAACCGGCCAAGTGCGAGTCGGACTCGCGCACGAAGGGTTCCGTACCATAATCGCAAAAAAAACGGCAGAAATTCACGTTTGTTGTATGGAAGCCCCACTTGAATATTTATTTTATTCTGTTTTTAGTATTTGTTGTTATAGCGGCAACAGAAATACATCATTTGTGAAAATTTCAACTGTCTAGCTATCACGGTTCATGAGATACAGCCTGGTGACAGACAGACAGACGGACCGCGGAGTCTTAGTAATAGGGTCCCGTTTTTACCCTTTGGGTACGGAACCCTAAAAAGGAAATGGACAGTATTACAAATTAATTCAAAAAGCAAACAGCAACGATTATCATAATTGATGCGTCATATCTAACGTTGAAGATCGATGAAAAAAAAACATCATAATAACAATTAAGTCCAACTTTGAAGTTCCTTTAATTAAAAATAATTGATAAGAACGGCGTTACTGGTACATTAAGTTTTACGAGCATAGTTACGAAAGGTGCAACCCTACATCTTAGGAATGAGTTACAGACTGCTTAGTGTTCACCCGACACCGGTCAGCGTAGTCGGTCAGTCGGGGACAATAATTACAGATGACACTTCTAAGCTTTGAAACCCAAAACCTTTGAGGAATTAGATTAACTTCTACTTCGCAATCTGTAGTGGTGCTTTGAAATTAACGCGAAACGGCATTATATTTTACGTGTTAAAATTAATTTGAATACTTTCTTACTCTTATTATTTCTCCTGTCATAATTTCTGTACGATGTGCCATGTCATCAATCATCAGAACATTCAACGTCTCAACCAATTAGTTTGTAATCCCGAATAATTTTCCAATTAGCATCCATACGCAATAACAAAACGACATCTCGAACTGTAGCCAAGCTTAATCACGGCCATATTAATTGTTTCTAAAGAGGTGATTTCATATGTACGCCCAGATTAAGTGCAAGACCGCCACTCGGAACCGAGGGGTTATTAAATAATTTATTGTCTACTAACTATTCGTGAGGGCACTGCTCAAATGGTCCGCTAAGATTTCGCAAAGTCTTGTTATGGAATATTGCTGGCGTAAACTTTGTCTATGAAACTTAAATGGATTCGCACAGCGATACGATGAAGACGTACATATTTTAACCTTTTGCTAGCGAGATTGTTTCACAGTTGAAACAACGACGAGCAATTTTATTTTATACATCAAACAGTAATACAGGAAAGTGGTCTTGATTGAGTTTGGTCTGAACCTTTTATAGCTTTCAATGCACATTTCTGCCTGTCAGCGGCAAATTACGCAGGCTACCCATTCACGCTCAAAAATCACTCTCAATTGAGTCAAGTGGGACAAAATAAAAGGTGAATTCATCATGGGGGTGCGAACCAACGCCCGCGCCCCCTGTTGGGAAACCAAGGCGGAAAACGTATGTCCGGTCCATTTGTAAACACTAACAGCTACTGGCAGCTTTTTGACAGTTTATTAAATTAAATTGTATTGGCGATTGTTTGTGAGCAGTTTGAGAAGAAAACGCGTGGGAGCGAGGTGATGAATGGAAGTTAGATGTGAGATGTAATCAATTTGTGTTACAAGTCTGATTGATTTGTTATGCTTGTAGAGAGTTAAATATGAATGAACTTACATGAATCTGTCTGATAGTTTTAATCGTAGGATATTCTAATTGGGATGTTTTCTGGCCAATGTAATAATTAAGAGATAAGCATGTGAGACATCTCTATATGCTAGCATCATCATGTTAGCTCACTGTTTAATGCCTTTCCTCATAACTTCCATAAAAAACTTAGATGATGTAGCAGAAAGTAATTCTTTCCCATTTGCAAGTTAATTACAAATGGCACTAACTTGATTTCCGGAATAATTTACATAAATATCCCATCAGTAAAGCACGACGCAATCATGAAATATGACATTTAATGGATTCCACAGTCACAAGCAATTATACAAAGAGCATTTTGTTGTCTGTATACAATTTTTTAACAATCAATTTAATTCTGAAACCAAAGTTACCAGCGATGAATTTTAAAAGGCTTATTTTTTTGCCAGTAAACCAATTACTTTTCAGGAGACATTCATAAGTGCATTAGTATATAAAAAAAATTAACCAACCAATGTAAATATCATTGTCTGGTAATATTTGTATATTAATATATACAATAATACTTTCTATGGAAAATAATCCTATTGTAATTATAAATAGTTAATGAAATTTAATAAACACAAACATGAACATATATCTAATATTTATAACAATAACAACAATCCATAAAGGTCATATTTTCTGCATTGACTGGTCAGCGCAGTCCGCTATAAACAATGGGGAAAGGTTTTCACGAATCAATTTCGGCTCACGTCATTTGATTATCCCAGTCGTGTACATGTAGTACTTACATCGAAAGGGCAGGAGATAATTCATTTTCGACGAAATATTGTCTGCTGCCCGAAAAAATTAAATTACACGCTTGTATCATTTTGCGAGTCGCTGTTTGCAATATGATGGATTAGTCCGGCATTTATTAACAATTTTAATGTGCTACTGTTTCAATTAATGGTGCTCCTTAGGATTTTTGATACTATTGGTTTGTTACAACTAATTAATAATGTAGAATAACTGATGAAAGTTTTGCAAGCAATAACAGTTGAAAAACTAAACCATTAACATTTCAGCAAATAATAAAGCTGTAAACAAAAGTCCAAATATTACTGTTGCGAATGATCCGTTAGCTAACAGTAACACCGAACTCAAATAAACAGTTCAGTCAGTATTCGAAGAGCAATAACAACTTGTAGAAGATAAACAAGCAAATAAGTCCGCGATAAAAAGCAATAAGTCGATAAAACGAGCTAAGCTGAGCTGAGCGCATAAACCTTGTGTTTGTTCGCAAATCAGATGAGAGTATAAATGGAATCATCTTTCATGCGCCGACAGACCGGCACACGAAAACAGAATAGATTTTATTGATGAAAGCTTCAATGAGTTTGATTTTCCAGCTTATGTTAATGAGATTAGTTTCGATTTATCTGAAAGATATTGAGTTGATTGCGTAAACGGACATGATGTAGAGTGAAATAAAGGTACAGTTACAACAGCATTAGCAAATACAGAACATCTAACAAATAAATCACTGTAACCATTTAAAGTTTAATTGCAAATTAGGAACGCAATAACTCTCACATACATTCTAACTGCAGTAATAAAACTGCAATAAAACAAAGCTAACTGAAACATGCCGGAAGTCTATTTTTGTCACTTACTTAACAGTGGCAGCAGTAAATATGATATTAGCAGCTTTAATACGATATCCTGCAATCAAATCAGCGTATGGCTTCATCGACGTCTGCTACTCGTGTGTGGTCGAGCCGTAAACAAAGATCTTAATGATCGCACACGGCCAACGTAAACAATTTATTAGCCCGCAATCGACAATCGTTACAATCGGTTCGAGCATTCGCTGCATTGATACATGTTTCCTGAATCGAAGCACTTCTCCGTTTGCAGACGTGTCGGTTTTAATTGCATCACTAGGTCATTACGTAAACACGTTCTTTCCTTGTTTTCGAATACACCTCGGGTTTTATTGGCGATTCTTTGGTTGTACATCTGTCTGCCAAATTATTCCGTTCACTCTATTATTCTCAGTTCTGTATTCTTCTTGTTTCTTCTTATCTCTATTATTTTCTTCTTTATTGTTAATTTATTTAAGCTCATCTTTGTCATATTTGGCAGGTTCCACGACGATATGTAAATAAGATTTCTTGACCATTGTAAGACTATGAACGTTTACTTTAGTGTAAAATTTGTGATCAATAAGCGATTTCCCCGAGACACCGGATGCGGTCCGCCGTCCACCAAGTTCAATTATTATTGAATTTCCTATGTCCGGGGTGAGTGCCGTACCGACAACTAGGGGTGAGCCAATTCCTTTTCAACTTTCGTGAAATAATTGTCTTTGATACAGTTTCTGATGGTCAAAGGGTTTTTGAACGGATACTGTTGAACATAGTAGAAATTACGTATGTTATTAACTCTATCGAAAATATATTTTCCTAATACTCGTAAATATAAAATGAGATAACTTTCTTCTCTTTATGAAGTTAGTCTACTGTGCTTCAACATAAAACAGCCCTTCTATTAAATCAAATTTGATTTAAGAGGGCAGAGGTGAATTACGATTTAAGTGCACAATCGTCATGATTTACGCCGATTGTTGCTATGATTTCCGATCTCTCAAACGCCGAGCTCACCCCTATTCAAGAAAATTATTTCCACAACAAAGAGTTTTGAATTAAAGTCCCGACTCACTCCGAAACTCCACTAAGACATTGGAGATTCCTGTTTTTGTTTGTTTCTATAATTAAAACGCGACTTAAACGCTCTTCCGATAATTATAAATCTACTTGATGTTGTTATTGCAGTGAATCGGATTTACGAGGGGATGTTTTGGGCCAATTTTCTTCGATTAGTATTGTTTTGGTCTAATATTTGGACTGGATTTTATCAAGTCACGTTTTGTCATTGCGTTGTTTTAATCAACATTGTCGGGATATTGTCTTTAAACTTCTGTTCCTAATCGTTTACTGTTAAATCATTTGATTTTGACAGCATTACGTCCAATTGCACCCGCTAATGTGTCACCGTGGCGGCATACAGCGGCGTCGTGACGAAGTGTAACGTTTACACATCGGGCCAGTATTTCGTGAGCAGTATTTCGCAGCGGCCGGCGCGGCGCACGGGTGGGCAGTGTTCACATTACCTTCGCCTGGTGGCCGGCTGACTCATTCCAGTGTCGCCGACCGCCAGTTTTGAACAGAGTTCTAACTCCCAGTGGTCTGGCGCTAACACGCAACTCCGCCTCAGTAGTTCATACGCTCCGGTGGGCAATTTGGAAATTGTAGTTAAAATTTTGCTAAATTTGTTCATTTGTACTCCACTTGCTTGAATACAGAAATAGTTTGGTGATTAATTAATTGTCGATCGTGCTACGGGTGCTCTCTCACCGGAACACATACATACGTCTGCTTCGTAATTATATTTAGGGAAGACCAAATTCATAGACAGCGTTGCCTTGTTTTCCTGATGTTCATTGGTAGCATTATTAAATATTAAATACCTAGACTATGGTAACATTTATCAAACAAGATAAAGCATTGTGAAAGCAAACCCAGAAATGCCAAGAATTTCACAATCAATCCACTGAAGCGAAATAGAGAGCTGGTGTCAAAAACTTTCTGCTAATCGTATTCAAAGGTAGAGAATTATAATTACAGTTAAAAGCGACAAGTTTAGTATCGGGTTACGGACACGGCAAGCCGGCTCACGGCTGGTGCACTCAGTTGTATAATCGACAGCTCGCGGTGGACCGGACACGGGCCGGACACGGCGCGGCCGCGACACTTCTTGCCGTGTTGACTCCACACTACCGGGGAGTCGCCGGTTTGAAGGAATACTGTCGTGATATTGGTCAACCATGTTTGGTTAAGTTTTGACTGAGTGCTGGATTGAATTACATTTTGTTGTTGGTCACGATTAGGTGTTCGACACTTCTTTGAACTGTGAACTGGTTGGATTCATTAAATTGTTCTTGATTTATTTGGTGATCAATTGTAAAAGAAATATTTATATGCTGCCGCCAGTACAATTAATAATTCTAAATCAATATACAATTTTAATCTGTAACTAAAATTGAAACTCATCGTTATTCATAACGAAGACAATACACTGATTACAAAGTTCATTAGGTATTTCACCAATTTGCCGCTAAACTTCGTTTCAACTCCGTCTTATTACACGAAACATTATAATATACATTGAAACCCGTTCTAACAATTTCACATACAATCATAAATTCTAATTTAGCTCGTTGGTGGATCTTGTTACCACCTTGCCTTCGGTTTTCCGGACTCATTGTATGTTACTCCCAAGACATCGCAGCCCCACAGTACGTATATACAAAATTAATTAGACAAAATCTCGGGCTCTTGTAATATTTTAGTATTATTTCCTATGTTGTGCGAGATTTTATTAGGGAGTTATATTTATTACTCTTCTCTTAGGTGTAATGAATCTGAATAGGGTCTTGATTAGTCGTTACTGTATGGATGTGTCGGCTACAAGTATATAATTACGCTGTAGTAATTACAAGGTTGCTTACATTGTGAAACCTTCGTCGGCTTTCCGTTTCGTTATCTTACTACGATTTCTGATGGTTTGTTAAATTAAACGTCATGCACTGGACTGCTATTTTCTTGATTATAAAACGCCTATCTGTGGATAGTTTGCACTGTTTTAATTTGTAAGTAATCGGCTACCTTCTTGATGACCTGGGCGGAAAAATACGCCGCAAACATTTCATAATTATGTTGTACAAATAAAGCTTCAGTTACTTTCAATAGCTTTAATTAATTTTATGTATCAGAAAATTATATCGATAGATAACGCTAAATGTTTGTAAAAGGTACCAAAATAAAGTCAAACATTCTGGTTGCCTTCAAACGTTTAATAGATAACTTAAAGAGAACCGAAGAAGACTCGAACAATACTACTATCAGGAAAACTAACAAGATAAATTAAAGAAGTTGAACGCAAAACAGCCTACAGCATCCCGATAAGGATAGGACAAAGCACTAGTTCTTAAAAGGTAGTCAATTGGTGTGTCCATCGGTACAACGGCACGGGTCCAACATCGGATTCTACTTAGCCATGAAATGTGTAATGCTATGCATTTCGTTTCAACGTCTTCTCGCCGCTCTTTGGTGTTACCTACCATTTCTCGACTTGTTCGCAAAGTTATGGGGTACTTTTCTGCACTTCGATTTGTTTAACCCAGACTTTAGAAAGCGAAGAAACGGCAACTTATATGTATTTAAAACAACCGTTTCATAGCAACATCAAATGGAAAATTTAAAAATGTATTGTAAAACAGACCTACATGATGAAATACAAATAAATTAATTTGTCTGAAAAGCACAAATTGAAATGGAATGGATTTTTCAAATGTATAACAGAATTAGGTGGATGGATTGGATCGGAACTGGAAGCTGACCAGTCGGTGAAATCTAATCATTTGCATTACTTCCGCGCGCCGATCTCATACTGCGCTTCATTTCACGAGAACAGCCGCGGGGCCTACACTAATCACATTTTGGAAAAAATTGTTAGCCTCTCTTTTAACTGTATTTTTTCTGTATTTCTGATTAAAATGTAATTTAAAACTAAAATTTTCGACATCGATTTGTAATCAGCTGCCTACTTCTGCTGCTAATCTATAATATTATACCTTCCAATGTTTTTTTTTAAATAATGTAATAAAATTTGATAATGTAATTTTAATTAATGTATATGTGAATATACTATATATATATTGAATGTACATGTATATTACTATACACTAGTTACTATACACTATTATTATACACTAAATATATAGCGAAAAAATAATATAATATGTATATATGTACGTGATTGTGTGTGTATATTTAAATAATGAATTTTAAATAGTAGTGTGGCAAAAAAACTACTTTTGTTATATTGCAATATGAATAATGTAACTTGACATTTTACATAATTTCTGTTAATAATTTAGTTATTAAAGTAAATGTTATTGAATACCAATTTAATCAATGACATGTATATTTGTATTTTATTTCGTTTTGATTTTATTTTGACATTATTTAATTTTAACTTTATTTTGGTTTAATTTAAGTACTTTAATTTTATTTTATTGCATGTTCTTTGATTTTAGTTTGTTTGTTTTAAATTTTTATTTTTATTTATGCGACTACTATGACAATGATATGCATGACTTGCTTAAACAGGATCATTTCTGAATATTATTTTCTGGTATGAATTTGTAAATGAGTCGTTCGTGTGCCTTGTTCAATAAATAAATAAATGGGATTATAAATATTCTGATATTAATATAAGGCAAAATATTTTCTTTGGAAAATTGTGAACTACCTCACTAAAATTCTCTGTACCCCTATTCAAATGACAACTATAATTATTTGACAAGTGTAGGTATGATATAGGCTATTTGAGAAGTGTAGCTTAAAAAACATGTACACTATATCAGTACATTCTTTTCTCTGAAGGTACCCTTGAATTAGATACATTGGAATCTTCACTGTGCCACTACAGATACGATCATAGAGAAGGGGAGCGTGTCCTGCATTCTAGAGGTCGCGCGTATCGGGAAAAATGTCACCTAGTGGATACCGCGGACGTAATAAGAACTCACAAGTATGGCGTAGAATTAAACAGAACTGATGAAAAAATTATACGGTTTCACGAGAACGTGTGTGAGTTCAGAAGTTTAATACTGAATGAAAATTATATAAAATTGGAACATGACAAGACAGTTGGAGCATGAAAGGAAAATATCATATTAATAAGTATTTAAAGAATGTCTTTAAGGCACAAGAAGACATTAACACGTCAATTTAATAAGTCTTGATAGTTAAATACGTGATAGCGATGTGATAATTTTGCCTAAGAAATAGAATATCAATCTTGGAATTTTTAATAACATGAACGAAAATTAGGATGTTAGTGTTCAAAGTAAAGCTAAAACTGAAGAATACCGATAACGAACACGAACAGATTGAAACAATTTTTCCACGGCCACAGTCGAACCTCAAGAAAAAAGCTGAATGAAACCGCCGAAGCAACGTTCCAGTGTAAATATTTATCCGTCGTCGCCCACGAAAACTTTGTAGCGCCGGTAACTTCTGCCAGACCTCACACTTGCAAAAAAACCTGCCAGGCTGGAGCGTAGGTTTGGAATGATGATTCAATATACTTTAATTATATATTTTAACTTCTTAACACATGTTTGGGCGTATACATTTATTTTCTGTCAGTATTTATAATTATCATCGTCCTCATAGATACACCTTGGTCTATGCTATTTTTGTTAATTATACTGTATTCTTGTGCCTTTAGTGACATTCCATATTCCTAGTGATTCTTCTATGTTTACTTTCTCCACGATGTTTCATTTCAATACATGAAATTGCTCATTGTATTCCAGTTTTTGTGTAATTTACCAATATATACAGGTATTGGTTAAAGATTATCAGATTTTTTATGATAAAAGTAGGCATATATTAAAATAATATATATGTATGTTTATTTTAGCTACACTATATATATTGTTATTCAATTTTACTTCAATAATTATTTCAATTTTTATGCCACCACCCTTGGTTGACTGGTAGAGAATGCCTTAGGCATTAAGTCCGCCTATGTACTTGTATGTTGCATGAAGTTTTAAATAAATAAATAAATAAAACATTGTAGTGAGAATCGCTAAATATCGTAATAAGTTTAAACCGGTCTGCTCAGACGAACCTCTAATATTATGGTTCCGTACATAACCTATGGTTAACGGTATAACCTAAGCTTAATGATAGGAGAGACAATTGAATGTTTCTGTCTACACTGGAATTAATTGCTTGTGCTGTAGAAAATAGTTGCAGGTTGTAGCGATATGACTTATTCTGCTGTAGAATATAAGGTTAATTCTAGTGAACACAACTATCACAAAATATGACTCCAAAAAAAACTTTCGTCGTATTTTCTTTTTAAAATCTATTAGGCACTAAGGAACTCTAAATATATGTAAGTGTTTTTGGTAATTGAATTCCGTACACGGCTCGTATCTGGTCCGGTTCGACAGAGCGCGGGGTCGCACGTCGCGTCGCGGTCAGGATTTACCGTGTACTCGGAATATTTTTTTCATTTTCCCACTCTTCGCGTGAGATATCGCTGGTATTTTTATGAGAACTCCGTCTTCATTTGCGGATTCTTTTCCGTTGCTTACATGTTAATAGGGGCAGATAGCTTTCGCGTCTTATTGTTGAGGTTTTTCCGAGTTTAGATTACGATGAGTGATTATTATTAGAGTATTGAAAGACATTAGAGAGAAGCACATGATTGGAATGGGCATGACTAAAAATATGTCAAAAAAACTCAGAGATACATCAGAATAAAGCCAGATGTCAATAGGCAATAGATACAAACATAAACGAAGACCTAAACCAAATATCAATAGAACCAAACACAAGGTTCGATTCCCATACATCTGCAGCGATTTATCAACAATCGAAATGGCTGGTAACATAGTTAGGCTATACAAACGGACTGCGCTGCCTGTAATAGGAAGCTTCCGTCTGCAGCACACAATAGCACCGACATCCAATGAGCATTCGACAGATTGTATCTATTAAGGCCACAGTGTAGCCGAATTGAAGGACGCCAAATTGCTGTACTGATTGGTTGCAGATGGAATATTGTTGGTTATCAAATAGGCTGTACACACATATTACTACGAGTACCTATATAAAAGAAGTGACTGATAGATACATTGTCAGAAAAGTGGTTTAACTATATGAACATTTTTCTTGTTCTACCATACTTAAAAGTTGCAAGATAAGATAAATACAGAAACAAAAGTATATTTGATTTTATTACCTACATAAACTGAAGAAGGAAACATTCGAGAAAAAGTGGTTATCACAATGACACCCCGTACATTTCATAAACTAGATCCACACTCTATGTAACCGCATAGGCAAATGATCCAGTCATCGCATTTCAAATGTGTATGAACTAATACAATTATCGTAGGGGAGCCCAGTCAGCGATAGATCGCACTGACTACTGACGTATGTTGATACGATTGTCCGCCTGTTAAACGATTTCATTTGAATTTGATCACTCGACTGTCTGCCAGTGATAATGTTAGTAGGGGCTGACTCACGTCAAATGTCCGTTTGCTAACACTGCTTTGATGCATTCACGTACAATATGCAAATGGAAATCTGTCATTGTATCTACAGGACCTATATTTTCATTTGTATTGTGTTGCATGTTGTTTACAGGTTCTGTTTCAATTAGTTCATCGTTTTCATTTATAGAAGAGCGATTAAGTGAAAACAATTGACGATTATCACAACAATTCATTAAAGACTATAGTTTCTTTAAAGTGCTTTAAATTATCCAGGATTCTCTGTACAAGCCACAATCATCTTCGGTCATTTTCTTATTGTTAAGAGTTGTAATAGCAAGCAATTAAGTGACGCCAATACATCATTGGTATCATCTACTTATAAATCTTTCTTGTCATTCGATTCTTATTTATCACTTGATATAGTTAGATGAGTATCATAAACGATCTTTGATTCGTTAGCAGCACAATCTTTTGCATTGTTCAGATTAATTGCGAGCCGTTTGAAAAATATCAGATCATCAATTAAAGATAATCTGAATTCAATAAATATCGGGCTAAGCCCAAACTTAAGACATCGTGATATAAAACAATATTTTCATATTAATAATAATGTTTTCCAAAACACACAAAATCAAAGCGAAACATTTACTTGTTCCTCATGTACAACATATGAAGACGGAAGAGGCATAATATCAAATTCCTCAATGCCGAGGTAGATCTTTAACAGGCATCGATAACCCTCCATTCCGGACATAATGTACGCATAATTGGCGTAACATTTCCATTGCGAACCCTTTCAAGACGCCTGTAATGTTGAGGCCTACATGTTATTTAATTACACAATCTCGAGCACAATGAGAATTATACCAACTCCTTTACGTCTCAAATGCATGGAGGGGGCGACAGAGCCGTATTTGGATAGAGGGATGGGAAACACAGTTATGATGGTAAAGTACTATTAGATGGTGTTGTAAGAGTCGGTTTGATGGTTCATTTACATGATATTGTCTGGTAAAGAAGCTGTTGATTGCTTTTCTGTATGTTATACTTTTAATCTTACCAACTTTTGCAAAGACATTCATAAACACAGAAATTTCCTCGTCGACAATATTGAAACCACTACCAACTGTTAGGTTATTAACGCTAACAAATCCCTGATTAAAACCAAATGATATTTCTAATTGCAACCCTGTCTTCAAAAGGTTAAAGCCATGACCGGAACGCCTCAAAATCATAGGGCGAGAACTATGAAAGTCTTCTGATTTCCCTTCGAGCTCATAACATCCTCGGTAATGAAGGAGCGCCCTCAAGGGTGTCCCTTACTGGGGGTGCACAGTCCGACTCAATTATAAACGAATATATCAAAATGACTGAGTAAGATTTAGACGGAACCCTACCATTACCTGAGAACTCGATACAAGATTAATCAACCCAAATTTAACTGAATAATAAAATGAATTGTCTTGACATTATATTAAATTCAACAACAGAAAACAGCCACCCTATGATAGTTTTTAGTTAAAGTAGAAACTACAAACCACAGCTATTTATAATAACTCATCTAACAAAAAACTGCTTCACAAACGGCTGCCAACCAATGAATTCTAATTTTCAATAGTAAATTAATTACACAGATTACCGCATAGTACGCCATTTAAATAGAACCACGGTGCATTACGAAAGCACTAGATGGCCATACGATACTGGGATACTAGGATACTGGACTATTCAATACAATATCTATTATGAATGAACGCGGTCCGCGAAGGTTGATTAGGCTCGTCGGCTCTATTCCAATTTTCATGGTGTATTGCGATCCATGGGCCTGATTGATTATTATTGGATCGCAGTAGCCAGCATATTCGACTTGCTCTAGAATTGGACGTAAGTTTTGATGTGTAAACCAATATTGTACGTGTGCTGATAAATACACACTCATTTAGGTTTTACATTTTGTATTGGCAGATTTATAAGTTTATTTATTAAACATGTAATGTATTTACATCTACTACACTTAAATAACGTCTTGTAGGAATGTTTATTTTTATTATGTCGATAGAAATTAGCCTCATAAGAATCTTAAGATCAATTTAAACTTATCGACATCAGAGATCGGCCATTTCACTGTTATTATCGATCAATTTTACACTGTTCAGTCATTTTAATAATCCTAAGGCGATATTTCCAAACTCGATCGTTGCTGTTTTACATCTTCGTCGATTTTAAGTAGAGATGGCAAACGGATCAAATACCTGTACGTTTTGTTCATATTTCAGGCATTTTTAGTTAAAACGTGTCAGAAATTTAACAGAATGTAATAAAGAGTGGTAAATTCCGGTGGAACGGTGACTATTCATCTCAGGTTCGTGAAGCACTATTGGTTGTGCGAGCTTTTGTAACTAAAGTGGTATTTCACAGCGTCGACGCGTATACCGCTATCTGATGATTGGTTTTTGGCAATTAACAGTATTGCTCACGTCGCAATCGAGTTCATTCACCATGTGAATTATGTATGGAGCCTCCATTTCCCTCTTTGTTGCCCCGTTCTACTTACTTACACCTATACTATAGCCAAAATATTAAATTTTGTTTATGTGTTTGTATCCCACGCAGCGTGTGCGTGTAAGTTTATAAAACGCTATCGTTTTTAGATCATATTTTGCATAAAAGTGCGGGATTATTTAGATTACGGTTCACTGAACATTATTACAATAGAAGATACCAATTATAAGAAGTGACAGGTTGCGTGCTCGACACCTGTTGGCAAGCGAGTTGCAGGCGCTATTGTACGGGAAGAATGATAGATGGATCCTGTTTAATCCTTGAAAAGAAGAACGATAGTCTTCAACTGCAAATGCATTTCATAATAAAGCCAGATTATAAAACGGAAGACCCGTCGATAAAGGTGTTAGCACGAGTAGATAAGTTGTCAAAAAGCTTTTAAACTAGATCGAAGATCGCCAAATAGTCTAGGAAACCCATTAGCAGCGATTTCACGGCTACTATAAACACTGTACAATTTACACTGGCTAAGCACTAAGCACCCAGCTTTACGAACATTATTACAGATTGTTAGTCACAATTTAACTGTGTGCAGTTAGCGGTCATATAATTATAATGCATATTTCAGAAGCAATAATTATTTTCATTATACGCAACAACAAGCTCGCAGAGCTGTCGTCCCTTTATTAACATTTAAATTTATATTACAGAGAAATGTCTACCTTGATAAAATATCTACCGCCACCTTTATGTCGTTTGTGACATGTAAAATGGTTCTCAGCTTTGGCATGATGCGAATTAATGCGTTATTATTTAAAGTGTAGAGCTCAATATGGCTCGTCGTTTTGTCTTCAATAGAATTAAACCCTTTGTCTCAAGGCGTCAGTTCACGTTGCCATGTCGCCTGACATTTGTACAAAGGTTACCTCCATTCTGTCGGTTTTCTTTTTACTGGCTGACATCACGTTGTACCGAAGAAAGGGTGGTATTGTGTTCGAATTAACCTTTACGTTTGTTTAGACTAGAAGTGTGCAATGATATCACACTATTTATTTCATTTAGATTCAGGCATGACGAACCCTGGATACATGCATTATGCAAAGTTATTATAATTTCACAGATAACGAATTATGGTTGAACACATTTTCCAATTATGGTAGCTTTGACCCACAGCGATAAATGTACGTTGTTTATAATACAAACAAATTTAAACCTTCAATGTAGCGAAGCAAAATTGTCTTAATAAATAGCATAATTATGGTGATTACGTAGACGTCAAAGGAACCCATAAAACTATCAATGAACCTATAAATCGAAGAAAACGTTGTAACACGCGAGCATCGGCTTGGGAAAGCATAGAAACAAATAGATAACATTAACAATAAGAGACGGTGTGAGGTTATAACGTGTGAAAATACGTATAAAAATGGAATTAATTGAACACCCGCAACACATTGTAGCATAAACAATTATGGAAGAGGCGCCGATGGGTCGGTGGCACGGAAAGAAAATTGGCAACATAAGGCACGCCGTAATATGAGAAAATAATAGTTTTAATGTTGGAAATAAATAACGCGGCGAGGAGGAAGACAATGGTCCCGTAACAAGATCTCCTGTTAATTGTGGCCAATGCGGCGCAGACCAATCAACCGTGATTTATGAACGTGTTCAAATTAAGCCCTATTTGTTCTTTACTGAATCCTTTGCTTGTTATCGACGGGTTTCCACATATTTCAGAGAAGACCGAGAATGCGTGCTCTGCAATAATATTATCCTGGGCTAGATTCAGATGTTGGATGTAATTTAATAGCACTCACCTCGCATTTTCTGCTCGTCGACAAGTTGCCTTTCGAGGTTGTCTTTCACTTCTCGTTCCCTCAACACGTCCATTTTTAGTTCAGCTGTAACAATAAAAGCTTTTGTTGAAATTGCAATCAAAGTCACCTTAATAAAGTAAGGCTAACTAAAGAATTTGTTTCCTCAGAATCAATATCGTAAAGTTCAATAAGTTAAATCCAATAAAAGAAAATGTTGGCATAAATAACGTTTTAAGTTAAATAAATGGTTCATTGTATACAAAAGGCATTGTATAAATTTAACAGTGAGCTAAACCGGTAACAAGGCTTCAGCAAGGGGCCGATTAGGAGCATAAACACGGATTAACTCATTCGGAATCCCGGTACTATTGTGAAGGAGTCGAATTGAGAGATTTGCATAACTTTCAATTAAACCTAACCTGACGGAAATGATTAGGGGAGGAAGTTCCGATTTGTGTGTACTTTGCACCATCTAGTACCGAAGTAGGAGTGTAGTGTAACGATTGATTGATTTAATTTACATTCGATGAGATAAAAGACAGGTCAAATAACTTGTAAACGATTATCTTGAGCAGTGGTGGCCCAGTGGTATCGGCCGCGACTTACAAGTTGTAGGTCATGGGTTCGAGCCCAGGCAGGCAAATAATTTACACAAACTAAAGCGTAGTTTGTGTAAATTATTTCACCACACTGCTCTCAAAACGGTGAAATAAAACATCGTGAAGAAACCGGCATGACCTAGAACCAAAAATTCGAAGACGTGTGACATCCACCAACCCGCACTGGGCCCGCGTGGTGGATTACGGCTCATTCCCTCTCACAGAGAGGAGGCCTGTGTCCCAGCAGTGGGTACATTAATAGGCTGATGATGTGATGTGATTATCTTGGGTAACGACAACTAAACGAGAAGAATGGAACACGAAGAAATGTGGCTCCGTAATTGGGATAAGATCAAGAGAATAATTATGTGGAGACAATAACATAAATCAAGAAGTGTAAGTACCCAGAAGAAGCTGAGACCTAAATTTAAATGTTCATGACGATGATGTAGGTAACAAAATTACCTTATAATGATACACACGTACCAGTTTAAGTGAACAGCAATTATTACACAATGATAAAATTAGCAGCATTTATAAAACTATCATTGCCATAAATTCTAACTAAAAATAGTTCAGTGTCAGTCTCTAATTGGCTGCAGGTGATACACTTGCATTAAGTATGCAAGATAGCATAATCGACAGCCATGTATAATAAACACCTTAGTAATTTGAAAATTGCCATGACATATTGTTTGGGCATTTCGAAATATCATCTGCCTTGACTCAGATGATGTTCTAAATTCTTGGTCATTTAGTACATTAAGCCAATTTTTTTCTACCTGGTATTCTTATATTTTTTTAATTTCTTCTTGCCATTTCGTTAATCCTAAGTTTTCCTATCTTGTCCTAAATTGATAAATTAATTTATTCTCATCTACGTTACGTCACTTTCCTTCCAGAAAACTATAGTCCCCAAACTTACGTAAAACACTGCACCCACTAAATCTGACAACACGAGACCCAACGTTTTCAATCAGGTTAATCTCACCATCGATAAGAGCCTAATATCACGCCATACGTATGTAAAGTCATCTCACGAGTCGAATTTGAATAGAAAGAGGTCATGCCCGTTTAATTTGGTCCCTTATTCAATTAGGTGCCTAAGCTGCGTCTATCTAATGGAGGTCGTAAGGGGATCTCGCTGATTAACTCACGTTGTTAGCACCTAAGGTTACTGCAGCGCATTACTTGAAAGATTTAATTTGAAAATATAGCCGAGAGGTGCGGAAAGGTCTACAGCGGGATGTTTAAATGGGAAACAAGCAATTGATGCTTGATCATAGTTTAATGTATTGAGGTTTTATTTTATTGAATGATTATCTTTTTTTGACAAATTCTAAATTCTTATAAATGTAACAGACCTTAAAACTAGTTAGTGGTGCCACGGGGTCTCATTGCTAAGAAAGAAAATTTGGTTCAAATAAATCTCACTAGATGGCGCGATATGCTCCTCCATCTGTTATTTAATGTGTGTAAAATTAACATTTTCTGGAATTTAACACAAAAATTGTATGTTCTTATTTTATCAACTCTCCTAAGTACAAAATTATGGAATATTGGGCTCTTAACTCACATTTCGAAGATCATTAGACGGATCATTTAAAATTGATGCCAATAGATGGCGCATTTTTAAATTTCTGAGGCATTCCACTCGATTGTTAAAGTTTGCATTTTAACACATTTTGGTGCAAAAAATCTGTAAAAACGTGCAAATAAATACTAGAAAACAAACCCTCACTATATTTAATGAAAAAAATATTCACGAACCTAGTAAAACCTTTTACTTGCAAGTCGCTGCTAACACCATCTATCTATAGCCGTGAAACAGAACCGAATGCGTTCGATGTACAAAAAATTGCCAGAATAAGCAGTCGAAAAACGCTAGTTACTTCGGCACGGTTTCTTTGTATGGGATGAGGTATCTGTATGCTAGTATTATATTATCTGTGGTGGTGCTTTAGAGCCGATTGGACAAAATAATTAATTAAGTCTTTGATAAGTCAATAATGCAGAATAAATTTATTCTAGTCATGGGCGGAGTCGTCTGAAGCAAGAATCAATAAAACATTCCGTATCTACATTAGGATAAAATATATAAATACACTGCTATACGTAGTCCAGGTTATCGAGTCGGTACCGCAACTATCTTGTCCAATACAAGGCGAACAGTTTCGCTTAATAATTCCGTTAGCGTTTTAATTATTCCCGCAGATTCAATGTAAGGTAACAGTCTATTAAGAACGGCTGCCAACGTATCTGATAATAGTGGTGTACGGACAATGTTCTGTTCGAGTGGAGGTGATTTAGATGCAGGAAATTGGGTTATTGATTTATGAGAAGAGCTGGTTGAATCGGTAGTGGAATAACTCAGAATTGAAAAACGTTTTATATTTTCATCAATTACAATAGATTGAAAGACACAGGCACAGAAAGTTCAATAAATCAGCGATACTAAGTACTAATGAGACTCACTCTTTTGGAACTTTCAAAAGTTGATAATAAATCACTTTGAAAACTAAAACAAACAACAAACAAATATAGCCAATTACCAGTAATTCCCAAAGCGTCAAAAGAACTGGTGACCAGCGATACGCATCTACAATGATACGAACATACGAGCCAAGAGGTAGCTCGGTCGATGCTCATGCACCGTATCGACGAACAAAAATCTTCGCGATAAACCAGAGACAAGTTAACTTGCGCTCGCGCAACTTATAATAAGGTCCCGAGATATATGTATGAATATCGCACAATAGCTATCTGGGATTGTGATCTTGTAAATTGAAACGTTGGCTTACTCATCGTTTGTTACTAATATTAAGTATTCAATCCAAGTTCTGGCCTCGAACAGTTCGTGGGCTTCGAAGGCTTTTGGGCGTCTATGTTGTTTGGATCGTGTATCAAGAAATATTAATCAATTTATTGTTTCATGTCTATCTCAGAAAATTATTACCAAAAAATTAAATCTGCCGACATGGAAAAGTGAAAGAGAAAGAACATCATCTAAATTGAGTGCACAAAAAGCTTAGCAGTTTTGTAGTAACACACAACTTGTTAAGCAACCTCAAAAAGGAGGAGGTGCTTATTTTTATCGATTTGTCATAAATCCCCAGCCACAACATATATACCTAACAGTTTTTTTTATAAACAAAAAGCGTCAATCTCGAGACCGCATCGGTTGCGAGATTAATTTCAAATCAATCCCGGTGTATGCTGTAATTTAAGGGGCTTTTAGTTAAGAGTGGTTTCGCACATGAGACGTAAATTACCTTTGTCGAGGGATGGCCATTAAGGGCCCGCGTTGGTATGCGCCGTATCTCAGCATCTCGCGATTTGCGAGTAGAAGAGCCTTAACAAAAGGTGCTCCCGGTGGTCCCTGCGTACTTAGCAACCATCTAAGTATCTCTGTATTGTTTTAATACAACGATAGAGATACTTCATATCGATCGATTACTATGATTAGTTCGCTAGCCAGTCTCGATACGGGTCATTATTGAATATCTCACAATAATAATATCTCATCCTAAACCGAATGAAATAAAAACTATTACTAACATCAAAATTAGCGACCCATAAATCATTAGAAGACAGACACTAAGAAGGCAACACAAAACCGATCCTATGAAAACGTTTATCGATAAAAGAGAAAACCAAAACATAAGCGGAACACTCGATTATTAAATCGATCTTTATATCGGATCAATCAAATTTAAAACCTGATCGACTTGCGTCCGACGAAAAAATTATTACTTTATAAATAAAATAACAATAAAAACGATGCGCTCCGCTCAAGGGAATATATAATTATGGACAATTATTATGATATCGAAACTCAATGGTCGATAGATGATTGAAAGGATCGAGACCCATAAACAAAAGGATCAATTTTGATTACGCAATTTAATAATGTTTCGAAGGTAAGTAATTAGCTGATAATCATAATCGATACTTAAACGATTTTGGAACAGGGAAGACGAAAAGTCAAATGGGTTTTTTACTTTTTTTTTGCCGGCAGTCAAATGTGATTCCCGAGTCGCGGAGGGTCGCGGGTATAAATTCTATTTCTCTTCAATTTCGGTGCACTCAGCAAAAACAACAATAATATTTAAATTTCGAATATGACGCCCTTTGAGACATGCTCCATGAGATCAACTGCGCAGCGACTTGTTTAGAATAACGACTCCTCGGAGATCCGTTTCCATTGCTTCTGATTCAGATTCACGAAACTGATTCAGAAGGAATAAAAATATCATTAGTAGCTACAAGTTTGGACAATTTAAAAGGTGTTAGACAAAACTGAGAATTTATTACCTGTCTGTGAAATAGCTTAAGTACAAAGAAGGAAACGGTTTAATTTCAATGAAACATAAGTCATACGGTGAGCGAATTAAGACATATTTTCACAGCCCCCGCCGACGAGAACACGAAGTTGAGCTTGCAGTTAAAATAACAATTAAAGTCTTCGTAAAATTTACGACTCAAAACTGGCAAAATAATTTAAACGAGCGTTGCGGTGGAAGCGACCGAAATGGGGCTTTGAATTGGGAAACAAAAGTATGCATTCAGATCACCCTCCGCACTGTCTTCCGACGTTTTAACACGAATGAATCGGAAGTCTTAAGGTGAAATTTTAATAGTAATACCATAAGGAAATATTACTCACGAATATTGTTGATTTAAGCACTTTTAGAGGTTTAACAAAGACGCCTGATATGATTTATTCATTATGTTTTATTCCCGGATTAAAATTTGCCCTGAGATATAGGAGCCGGGCATCCCTACTTATAGATTAAGTATAAACACATTAACGGAATTGACGATCCTCTTAAAAGGTAAATTCAAAGTAACGGTAATAGTTGCCATGGCGCGGAAAACGAATTTTCTTCCCTATGCCTTTTTTTAAATTTACAAACCGGCAGCAATTTTATTTTATTGTTATTAGATTTTTCCGGCTTATGTCACACAGCGATGTCACTGCGGAGGATTATTCCCGCAGTCTCCACGCTAATAATCATAAGAATTGCTTCCCTTTATTATGTGTGAAATTTAGAACGTAAAATCTTTTGCAGCAGGTCGTTCATTGTGGAAAATTTCACCCTACACAACACGTAATAAGAGTACTTTTTAAAAGGCAAACCCAGGAGTACCCTTCATAAAAAACACACTTGCTAGTACTACTTTATTTGACGGGAAGATTTTGTCATACATGTGTAACACATAATTTTATGAATATATTATAAGGGATTTGCATTTCGTATGTCGCTACCGAGTCGTAGGTTTGACGAGCGTCGTAAACCTTGGCACTCTTGTATAGCCTTATTACTATGGTAAAGGTACAAATAATGAAGATGTCGTCGCAAAATGGATTAAAAAGTAGTAGCGTATCGAGCGTGCACTGTCTGAATAACTCGTGGTGTTATCGCCGCACGCGCACCCAATCTGCGATCGAAACACACCGGATAAGATTATCCGGTAGCCCTGTATTATTTTAATGAGACTACACGACTCCTCGAGATTCGATACGATACGAAAAAGCTTAGGTAACGAAGCGAATAAAAAATATACGGGTCAAAAGAGATATCAACCGGCCGCGGCGAGATGACGGGCCGGCCGACGGGAATACTTTTCTGAGAGGGATTTTTAAATTAGCCACCGAACACGATAAACTTGTGTACATCTACATACCAGCTGACGGCAGATCGGCTGATACCATTATGTCTCTGGTAAGGCACCGATTAAAAAATATTCACATTTATAAGCGGACAACATCTGGTGGTATTTAAATAAGATATAAACGCGGAGGTCCGCGAATGTTTTGTTTTTCGACTACACATTTTCTTCCCCGGTGGATGCTCCCCTCGGCGGATATATTGGTATTAAAAATGTAAGGGAGATTTATGCGAATGGCTCTAAGCTTTCATTAGATGTTTCTTACGCGGTGTTTTTGCGGTCGCCGCTCCCTGACCGGTAATTTTTCATTTTTCTGCAAACTTCCCGATGTTTCCGCGGCGTACCTAAATTTAACTGCATATAAAGAATATTAATGCTCCTCCAAGTCGCGGGCAGGTGTACGCTATGACTTATTTTATTTCAATTCCCCATCTGCAATGGGAATAGAAATTGCTAGAAATGTTTTTAATGAAAAATAATGGAGCAAGTTCTTTTAATGGAGGAAGTGGAAAAAATTGCATTAGCTCGTGGTGTTTTTTTTGTCGAGCGGCATAGATAATACTAAATTAGAACTAACAGATGCAAATATAACTAGAGCAATAAACAGGACTATCAAACATATTATTCCGGCTTGTAATTCCGTATGTAAATTGGCAGTGGAGCAAGCGTTCACTTTCCACCCCATAGAGACAATGTACGACCACTATAACTTGGGCTCCGATTATGTTATCAAAACTAACAATTGAGGATCTTATTCCGTGGCTAAGGAAACTATACTCATATCCTTGAGTTACACGAGTCTTAAATATTAAGGGCACTTAGATTTCTAAGTTACCACATGTTATAAGATTACTAACAACTCTGCTATCAATAAATAGGTATACTTTCCAACTTAGCATACTTTTGTACATTGAATTTTTCGCCCCTAAATACTGCATTTCGGTGTGTTATCCTCATGGTAGAATTATAATTATAATTTTTCTGAATATTTATAATAACTTAACCATACTAGCGCATTTATAGCACTATGGTAGTTTCACACGTTGTGAAACAGCATTTCAATTAATTTAAAAACAACGATTTTAATTATATAAAAAACAAAAGCTCGTCTATAAACCGCCTACAACTTGACTCCAGCCGTATTTGAAGAATCCTCAATAAATAAGTACTAGTTGACGCATCTACAGTTCCCCACATTCTGCTGTAAGGCCACGCGCACACTAACGCGAACAATTCGGCGTGCGTCACATTAAATTATTTCAGCTAAGTAATTCCGAGCGGTTAATTATTGCGCACAACCTGCGACGAGAGTTGAGAATGTAATTATTATTAAACTTTACGATTGTCTCACTTTACCCCTTTACTTCACCTTTCCGAGCCAAACTGACCTATCCGACACCAACCTACAAAGGAATTTAGTCTTTAACACCCAGACGATTAATTCAATTTCAAACACCTCATTGGATGTCTGTACGCTTTTCGTTACCAAATTGTGTTACATTAGATCCGGAGATCCTAAGGGAGTTTCTTAGCTTGTTGCGGTACAGGATTCATATTTGAGCCTCTGTCTATAAATTTATATGTAAGGCATAAATTCGGATTGCTATAACTTCTTAATTGAAAAACAATTCTATTTATAACTTTGTTACTTAGTTGGTAACTAATGTATCCTGGGGTATCGTGATAATTATTTGCAGATTTAGTGCTTTTAGAAGTTTTTGTACCAACATGGAAATCTGAAAAACTTTTACAAAGAAGTTTTCATCAATAGTTTTAGGGAACGTCATGTTGTATTGATTGAATGTCTGTTAGAAGTTGTAGTACCTCCGCCACAGATTACAAATCCATCGCATGAGTGACTTGATGAATTCAACAGTAGTGATGTAGCCTCGGGCGGTAGAACTTCGCAACCCTTCCCTACTCGATGAAATAGGATTATCATTCTTAAGTAGAACAATACAGAACACGTTTTATCGACAATACTATTATAATGTGTGTGTTTCAAATAATACAGTTGAATTATGCATTATTCATTAGTTTATGTAGGACTATTATACTGAATTTTAAGGTTACACTAGTCGTCGGCACGAACTATTTTGCGCGCGGGGTTAAAATTCGTGCTATATCAACCGACAACACGTGCGGAACAGATAGATGCTGTTATGAGCAGTAAGAAGCTAGTACGCGTACAAATACACACTTTTGCAAATTTGTAGCGAAATGGATGATGATTTAGAACGAAACCGAGCGCTCGAAATTTTATAAACAGACCTTTGGGAGTCTGGATATCATGAAAAAACGACTGAATGTATCAGTTCAAATTAGAATTATTTGCATTGTTGAACGACTAATCTATTCCTGTATGGAGGCCGTTTTTCAAATTTCCTTCTTCTTATGGTACTTATTTGCGCCTAAAGATGCGTTAAAATTAGTGTTAAAATATGGAACTTTCGAAGCTCATAACTTTCAAGTAATTTTTTTTTTACTTTTTTGCTTCCTTACAGGACTAAATAATGATGAGACAAATTGATATAATTTTTTATTTTGAACGTACTACATCGTCAAACAGTTGAGTAAAAACCAGACTACGTTTGTATGGAAGAATTTTCGACTAGTGTACCCTTAAGTTTTAGTCCGTATCTAGTTCAGGTTATAATGTCTGTTCATATGATATATTGTGCTGCTGTTGCTAATGCAGCTAAAAGGTGGATACTTATTACAAAATGGGTATTTTATATGAACATAGACAAAAACCTCATAAAACTAGAAAAATACCAAGAGAAGTAAAAGAAAGCCCTGTTGTTAATTGTTTACCATACTATTGATTTTTTTTAATATATTAGTAGGGGTAACAAAAGACGAAATTAGTTACCAATAACCGAATCAAATGTAACACAACCGCATACAGAACTTTACAAAGCGACATATCAACAATAGACCTACGTCTGTATAAAAGTGAAATTTAATATTTCCATTGTTAATATTTGAGCATTACGCCCCGGGAGTAACACGCGCTCAAAGTTTTCCCCTAAGAAAATGAGGATAATTATTTATCCTTACATAAACACGAAAGAAGCATTTTCTGATACAATAACATTAATTGACTCATGCCTTATAAATATTCTATTTTCAAAGTGTACGAAAACATATTTGTTACGGCGACCTTTTAACGGGAATATAAAAATATCACTTTCAGGACTTCGGTGGCACGTGTATTCTTTGTAATCTAGCTTTTATATTTGGATACAGTTTACTTCGTCTTCTTTCTTCATCATTGACCGAGAGCATCTTTATTTCATGGAAGCTAAGATATATGAGCGCCATATAAGAGTCTAATGTCATGGTGGCCCAGTGGCTCTTGTGTTTGAAGTCGTGGGTTCAAATCCGGGCAAGTACCAATGTGACTTTTTCAAATTCATAATATGTACTTTCTATGTTTATGTTTGTCATCACAGACAACGGTGAAGGAGAATCTCGTGAGGAAACCTGGACTTATATAGTTAATGCAAGTCTGAAATAGCCAAGTCAGTACCCTTAGGGATTTCTTGAGAGGCGGCTTAATTAACTCTGACACCAGAGAAAAGAAGAAGAATTAGTATTATGCCGATGTGTAGCCCTTTACTGCATCATTCTGTCTCGTTAATGAGAAGACTTCCTGTCAGACTTTAATCAGAATCTAATTAGTATCCGTCAATAAAACATTTCAGTTAACACTACTTCTCAGATTTGCACATGCCTGTAATCCGGTAAGCCACATTCAATATTCAAAGTAGGCCCACTAGATGGCGCGCGTGTGGTCGAGTCGCGTGCGCAATGTAACCGGAGCGACACGCGCAAGTAATCCAATATGGCCGCCCGTGTCTCTCGCGTATCGGTACATTGCAGGAATGGCATTTTAATATCCCATACTTAATGTCACTTATTGTTTACTTAGGTCATCGAGCGAGCGAAAACCACAATGCCTTTCAGCATATATAAAGTTAGAGCTTGCTAAACAAGTTTTGATGCAAGCTGACATAATAGTGAATCTTGGATTTAGTAAGAATATTCCATAATGCTCGGTAAATGGATGTAAACAAACAAAGATTGCATTAACCGATTTTTGCAGCACACCTCGGTTGCACAATGGTGCGAAAGCTGGCGCGGCTCGGCAACAATGCGTCGTTGCTTGTATCTGCGCCTGCGCATCTCGCGGTGGCTCGTTAAGGCGCTGGGGGCGGTTGTTTGTACTGCGATGGGAGCTAGCTACACCAGGCTACAGCTGAGTTATGAACTTATGCCGGCCGCTCGTGATGAACACCTATACTGACAAATCCTGACTGTGTGGTTGAATCTAAATGTTGTGTATAATCATACTGGCAACGCTAAATCAATTTGAGCGTCGATGTAGTAATTTTGCGCAAATGCTGCGGTTTAGCAAGCTTTTGTTGCTAGTGATAGTGGTAATGTTGGTTTTAATAGAAATACAGCTAACGGTATTATTGATTAGGATAAAGCTTTTAATACATACATACATAAACTCACACCTTTTTCCCATGGGGGTAGGCAGAAACTACAGAACGCCACCTGCTACGATTCTTACATACTTCTTTTGCTTCACTCACATTCATACATCTAGTCAAACACACACGCCGGTTATGAGTACTGCGCACCTGGCCTTTCTGAAGAACCATCACCTACAAGGTCTATGTATGTCTTTCTAGGGCGTCCCCTCCCGGCGTTTCCATTCACGTCTGCCTTGTAAATACCTTTCGTTAGTCGCCTTTCATTCATCCTCTCAACATGGCCAACATACTCTTTTCAATTTTAGTCACTACATCTTCTTTTAAACCACAACGTTGTCTTGTTATTGTCCAGCTTTTAATATCATTAAAAAAAACTGCAAAATTATCAGTAAATGCGTCATCAAACAAAACAATGCCTAATCATATCTTAAATCTGGTCAATCAGCAGCACAAATGTAAAATCGCACATAAAACAGTAATTTAGCTTCACCCCGATAATGTCGGGTCGTCAGCATTGTAAAAGCTTTCATATCAATTGAATCCATTAGCTGAGTACACAAGTCTTGTCTGTCTATTTGCTCATCAGTTTTTATCATTGGCCAGTCCATGTTTGTTCGATCGCTCACTACGTTATTGATGGGCTGTTTCCCTATAACGTGTCATATTTGCAGTTTGGTGACGTCATTTGCGACACAAATTACAGGTGACAAGGACTTTTGTATATTTAGACTTGTGGTCATAAGAATAGCGATTAACCTTAGCTGTGACTTTTTAATATTTGTTTTAACTGTAAAGTCTGTTAATTTATTTTTAATACCAGAATTAAATCTATAGTTATGTAAAACGTAAAATAAGTATTTAGATCATACCAAAAATAAAAACATAAGCTTTACAAAAGTTGGTTCCATAGATACCAACTAGATGGCGCTGTGTGTACCCGCAAAGCTCCACTCAACAGCACCTGCCCTGTACCGACAAGAGGTATCACTCGTCTTACATTACATTCTATATTTAAATTAAACGCTTTCTTAAAACAAATAAATACGAATCTTGACCGAAGCGCCATAAAGTGCTCTCGGGCTATCAGGACGCGCGCGCCATTTGTCCGTTGACCAGCACTTAGCTTAACAAAAACTGATAGTTGTTAAACAAAATAGCGTAACAAAACCGAAGCAACAAGATCGGACCATTTGGTACAGAAATAAACTAAGCAGTAAGAATTAACAGGGATAAAGGCTTAAAAGAGTAGCCGAAGCAGATTTATGTCGCAATGATTGCAATCGGCCGATTCACCGTGTTACAGCCGTTTTGTTTTTTAGTTTTGATCAGGAATGCGTTGATGTACCGCTTTCGGAATCTTGTGTGAGCGGAAAGAAAGTTTTTGTTCTGATTTAAACGTTTTAGCTTTGTTTTCTTTAGTAATTTTATTCATTGAAATAATATTATATTAATCAGCGTTCATTGTGGAGAATATGGTCCAAAAGCTGATTTTGTAGCCTTTAAAACTTTAACAAAACCGCTGTGATCTGAAAGCCCATCATAAAAACACGTCAAAAACCTCTTTCCAAACATGTTATATCAAAGCACCAACAAAACGCACTTGAAAAGGCCACAATATGACACCTATTTCCCATTCATTGGCACTCTATTTACACGTACGAATCGACACCAGTTTATCACGCACTCTTTTGCTACCCCTCGCCCGTTATCTGATAAGCCGGTGAATACGAAACATTTGTCTGCACCAACCCATTCTGTACTAGTGTAAAAATCGTCAGCGACTGTCCTAGATAGTGATCTGTCATTTGCGACTGCGAGGGGACCTAGCCCACTGTGTTTGCTTAGTCGCTCATACTTATGAAGGTTTTTACTTCTTTTGTGGGTTAAAAATTACTCAGCCTCGCGTGTTTGGAAGTGAAAACAATTTCTACAGGCTTTTATCAGCCATTTCTAAAACTTTGAAATCAAAGAAATTATTTTTCTAGAAATAGCTGTAATTGGTGCCCTGTTCACTTTGGGAAACAACTTATGACCTTTAGCCGAAGCAGGCGCTAGCAATCGACCGGGTAAACGCAAAAAAAAAGAAGGCGGCCACAATTATGACCATACACGTAACTAAGTTGATAGAGAGCGTAAAAGATGAACTCAGAACAGATTGCTTCTTACAGAGTATTAAAAGGATTAAAAGAAAGAATCATATAGCAGGCACATAAGAAATAAAACGGACCAACTAAAGCTCGATTCAGCCAGTAACACCTATCAATTGAGTCGGGGCGCAGCGAGCCCGATTGCCGTAATTTATATAAAAAGAATTTCATCGGTAAAGTTCGCCAGACACATCGATTCGAAAAAATGTTTCATCAACAATAATTTTATTATCGTAATAACAAAATTACTGGGTTTACCGACGTACGATTTTGATCCTTAAATGAACGAATGTAGAGTATTCGTTAAACTTTTACTTATATACCAAGGGGAGAAATGGAACCTTTTGTTAGCCTATAGCATTATTATTTCTCATTTTGTTTTGTTTATTAATACAATTATTTCTCATTTTGTTTTGTTTATTAATACAATTGGCTGGAGGCGCAATATTGATATTCAAGTTTGATGATGACTCGCGCCAGTCTTCTCCCTGAGCTCTGTATTTTTATGGGCTTTTATAACAATTGCGTTCTGTTGTTTCTTTTTTATTTAGGCAAACGCAAATTGAATAATGTTGTATAAACTTTTATTCAAATCTTAAACCTAATTGGAAATTCTATTAAACTTTCCTTAGCTTGCTAGTTTGAAACATGAAAAGACTCTTTGAACACTAGTAATAAAAAGTAAAGCGTTTATTCACAATGAAACAGTATTATTTTTACGCGCCGTTCTCATACCATAAAGCACGGATTATTTCTCATGGAGAAAACGGAATGACGTGAATAAATAACTCGCAGAAATATCAATTAAACAATTATGCTGTCCGAATGGAATCGTGTGTAATGATAGTGGGCCCGGCTATAACTCAGGCGCATCTGTACTACGGCTATTTGCAAAAGGCACGACATGCGCCTGCGTAGTGCGCACACTACCTGCCCTGTCTCCGCTGTTAGCTAAGCTTATCTATTATATTCTACACATTTTATATTGCTAATTTAACATTGTTACACCACAAGGGAAATTCCGCCTTATGTATCCATTTTATCACTTAATTCCCTATATTTAACTACAACATATACCGTCTATCTGGGTCATCGGTTTAAAAATTCAAAGAAAAAGTGCAACAAAGATATCGAAGATCCGCCTGCAGTAATTACGAACATTAGAAACCCTTCTAAGTGCCTAAGGCAACAGGTGTCAACGACGCAAGAATTTTTCGTGCGTCTAAACTTAAATTTAACGGACCTGTACTGCCCTGTAGATATAAGAAAATGTTTCTTAAGCACTAAAGGCTCAATAAATAAGGTGCATGTTTATGTCGTAGTTAATTGACACAAACACATAAATACTCGTATCATAAAACGCAGCCCGAAGCGGCTCCATACGTGTCTGGCGCACATATCATACAAGTTTCTATAATGTACAACAAAACTGCTGTTTACCGACTATTTTCTAATTTTAATAATTTCGCGTAATAACGCAATAAATAGACAACATATAATGCGATGCAAATGAAACGTGTGTCGTTAATACGCGCCCGTACCAGAATGTAGAACTTACAGGTTAAAATACGTGATCTAAGATCCTAACAGCGGCTAATCAATGTAGCTTATATGTCAGATTACGCAGAATCGATTCACGCGAGATCTCGACTAATATCGATTATAACATTTACATCGATACGGCTTCCTGCATGTTACAGTGTCTCCGTATTATAATCTATGATAATTTCATATGTAAATTCTGAAACGGTGCTTCCATATTTCTGAGAAATTCGTACCCACCTACGTATTTGCTACTCTTCAATGTTCACAGTTTAATAATATGGACATTATTCTTCGATAACTCGGTAATTTTTAGTCGACAATGCATATGCATATAACATGAAAGCAAGATATATGATGATTCTAGTTTTGTTTTTTAAATTATACAAAGTCTGAACTTAAGTGACAAATTGAACGTATAGAAAATCTTTGTCACTGAGGCGTCACATTGTTTATCTTAAAAGGAATTCTGTTTTGTGTCTGTGCTATCTTTTTCTGCTTAAGCTTGATCAACCAATTGATCAATGTTAACCATATCATCTCACATCACGGTTACAATCTCACAATAAGAATGCAGAAATATGAGGCCTATTAGATGACTGAGTGAATGCCATTTATGACGACTAATATTTCAATTAATTTAGCTCCCTCCTAAATTTTTAACCGAAGCATATATATGTCGTGGCCAGATCATAGAATAGCTAACACTGACCATATCGTTTAAACGTCAACGTTTGATGATTTTTCATTCCACGTTTGGCCATATCATTAATGAGGATTCTATGCTAGCAACAGTATAATATATACTTTTTCTATAAAAATGTAAGTTACGACATTTCACTTCACTTTTATCTTCAATTGGCGTATTATTATTAGCTTTTTCATCAGAATAATTGTCCACCACCATGATGCATCACAAAAACCAAACGATATCAGCGCCTCTTACGGTGGATTATATTACTATTTTACGATATGGTCACTAATGTTTGACCATATCATGAACTATCCGAGCCTTTCGCTGTGCATCTCGTCAAACGTTAATTATTCATTGATCTGGCCATACTATATCATGATGTGGATAGCGGCTATTTTCTATTTCATGAAATACAACCATTTCATAAAATTGTTGGCCACATCATGAAGTGATCAATTCTAAGATCTGGCTACAATATATATAATTTCAAGCTGCCTACCTTTCTCATAACTGATCTGCCTCTCCTGTTGCCTGGCATTATCCGCAGCCACCTTGAGCAGCCCCTGAATGTTCCTGAGCAGCGTCTCGGTGGAGGACACCAGTGTGTCGGCGGTGGGATCCACGGGCACATTGGGTGGCGTGCCCGGCTGGGCCGCGTAGCTCACGGGCGCCGGCGATGCCGATACCGGCATCTCACGCTCGCCGTCGCTCAGATCTCCACCTAAACAAAATGAAGCTGTTGATAAAATATTTGGTTTAGGTATCATTGGAATTTGGCATATAAAATGATATAACTTGGTGGATAAAATTGGGGGCTATATATTTAACAATTTTAGATGAATTAACATCAACCGGCTTAAACAATATAATGAAAGCTTAATTTTAGTGATGATGATTACAACCTAAGACACATTCAAATAGCAATTTAGCTTTTAAATAAAGTGGGTAGGCTAGAGCACGGGGTCTCATTGCTAAGAAAGAATTGGTTCAAATAAATCTCACTAGATGGCGCGATATGCACCTCCATCTGTTATTGAATGTGTGGAAAATAAACATTTTCTGGCATTGAACATAAAAATTGTATGTTCTTGTTTAATCAACTCTCCTAAGTACAAAATTATGGAATATTCAAAGATTATTTGAACGGATCATTTAAAATTAATGTCAATAGATGGCGCATTTTTAAATTTCTGAGGCATTCCAATCGATTGTTAAAATTTGCATTGTAACATATTTTGGTGCAAAACAAATGTAAAAACCTGCAAAAAAATACAATAAAACGAACCTAGTGAAGGTTCGTTTTATTGTATTTTTTTGCAGGTTTAGTATTTAAAGTTTTTTCTTATATTCACGAACCTAGTAAACCCTTTTACTTGCAAGTCGCTGCTAAAACCATCTATCTATCACCGTGAAACAGAGCCGAACGGAAATCAGTCAAAAACGCTAGTTACGCCGGCACGGTTTCTTTGTATGGGATGAGTTATCTGTATGCTAGTATTATATTATCTGTGGCTAGAGTTTAACTTTGACTTCTGGTAACTTTTGGCAGCAAAATGATGGACCCAAATCAAAATTAACATATTAAAATTAAGGTAGTGTATCTGAGACTACAGATTCATACGACTATAATAAACGAATAATAATTTCAATAACAGCTTCATAAGAAGTCATAAATGATAGTGTAGAACAAAAAAACCTCGCAATACCGACAAACGAGGATATTCGAGAATCGCGTGCATGTATCATTCGGTTCGCAATTATTGCAGCGATGAACACCGATATCGCGTGGTGATCATCGGCAAAGGCTTTGATGGAGTTCGCAGAGCGTGGCCTGCTTATTCGGAAATACATTTCGAATGACGCAACGTTAACGATCGTAAATAATACTTGTCACACACGAATCAATTGTCAATAAAAAAGAGCGACAGCTTATTTTAAAGAAAATTTCGGTTCTATTTTTGAAAACATAGCGATGGTTGTACCGAAATAATTTGGGTCAAGTTGATGATAAAAGTACACGAAAAGCTTCCAATTCGAAGTGAACACTTGATCATAGTTTGAATGCAGCACTTCTAGTAACGATTACAAGACGGAATTTTCCGATAGGTCGTCTTCATGCTCACAGAATAGGGATACCACAAAGCCATTCGACACCGAATGGGCTGTCTCTAACCGATTTATATGCCCCGCTGCACTATGCCGCAAGTTATTCGCAACGAGGACGGCCAGCTATTTGAATATTATATCGATTTTATTTCATAATTACTTGCCTGGCATTTCAGACAAAGACATTAATTTTGGAAATCTGATGTCAAAGGCACCTTTAAATTTTATGACCGTATTCACCTACTATAAGTAACTACTTCGATAGTACTCAAGCGAACGTGATGACGATAAAATATAATAGGTATTTATTATTTTTTAAATGACGAGATAATTACAATAATGTACGCCTTATGTCAATAACGGACCTCACACGAAAAAAAGGTTGGATTGGCGTCTCTCACGGTCCAAAATAATCTATCGATACATTTAATTTAACTGACAAGATAGTGACCGCTCATCAAATAATGAAGACAACATCGTTTCATCATTGTCGATGCGCACGATAGCACTCTCGGGTTGTCACAACACCATCTCCCTAATAAGGCCAATTAACAGGATCCTAAGCATTTTAAACAAACGAACCTAAACTCTATAACTAATACTAAGGACGCAGAATCAATCGGCCAGTGTGACCGAGGAAAAGACTTCACGGATATAAAACAAAATTAGATCCGAGATGAGAACGTTGATTGAAAGCAAAAGGTATCTTTAGATGGACAAAGATCAAAGTTGAATGACACGAGCTTTATAAAAAGCATTTTTATAATCAGACTGGGGCGATCGTGACGAGCATGAATTACGTATCGACAGAATTAATTGTAAATAAACTATGAATATTAACGATTGCGACACAATTAAATGAGATATATCAAACTCTGTGTACAGCCAAACAGATTTCAGGTTTCGATTTTCTCGTTGAATCTTTTGTTTGCTCAAATTTCCCGAGGCTCATCCCGTAATGCCGCGACCAGGCGAGCGTTTCCTATAAATCGTAGCCAGTTATCCGTTCCCACGCTCTCTGAGCATTTTGTGTGCAGCTTGCAATAACCAATACACAATCCTTATTGTTTCACTTAATTTAGCTATTGTATGGAGCAAGTATTTACATTTGTGGATCAATGTTATGATTGGCACCGTCGCGGCGCACCGGTTACAGCGTGCACGCTATATCTATGCAATAGAAAATGTTCAATAATTAAATTACATTCTCATAGTTAGTGGAATTTCTTTATTGTTTATAAAGAAGTAATAAAAGTTTTAAATGCTATCTCAGGATCTAAATACGCTTGCAATGTAAGACCGTTATTTCTCTTCATCAAGCAATGATTTTATGATTTTCTCATTCTATTTTCAAATGGCTGTAATTGCGTTTATAACTTAGTGACGTCGGCCTAATAACTAGTTTTCGCTTGATTGATGATCCAGAGGAAGATAGTAAACTAAATTGATTAAAATATTTAGTACGGCAGTAAACTCATGAATAAAAAGCTGAGAATAAAACGAACCTAATACGTGTCGTCGGAGAAATTGTCATGCCATCCATCACTTGTGTGTAATGGTGTTAATAGTTCATGATATATGATGGTTAACTAAACACAGGCCTTTCTCGTGATTAAATATTATTACACACATGGGATGAGACATATCTAGCGGTATGGTCGCATGTTTTCTTTTTGAAATATCCAGGTTTTAGTAAATCTATATCATTACAGGGATGCTTAGATTGGATTTTATCTTAAGGTATTATTACCCGAGACAACTTATTTTAAAACAAAAGGTATAAACAACAAAAGGTCTCGGACTCACGTGTAAAATTGAATTGGGTCCTTTTAAGCGCTATTCATACATCATTGGGGGCAATTGCGGGCGATACTCGTAATAAGATTTTATTATATAGGACCATTACAAGCAAACGTGCGGTGTCTAGGGATCAAGATGGGAAAACGTATGGGAACGCAGGCGCATGATCATTTGCTAATCGACCGCCAGGATGCGCTGGCGATGTACTCTCTATTGATTCTATACCATTATATATATACTATCTTTGCTGCAATGTGGATTTACTGGCAGAAATGTACCGATTTTATATTACTAATTTATATAGAGTACTTAAGACCAATTCGACGTGTTGGGCCGTAAAATAATTAACATCGGTCCATTACAATGTATCGCCGGGAAGCCATTTTACACAAGTATTTTCAGTCTAGAATAAAAGGAACCGTGGTTTTATGGCTGATAATTTCCGAACTATGAATGCTGAAGGTTCCAGGGCTATTACTGGGTAATTTTGCCGTGCATTACATGCCAAGTATATTGAGCGGGTGATACCCGCCGTGTTAATGTAACACGGACACTTTCTTGTCATGCCTACAGCCGCGCCGTGATTACAGCGGAAAGATCGACTCATTTATCGATACATCTAATTTATATGAAATTAAACAGATATTCATCGCTGTGAAATTGCGATTATTATATTCTGTACAAGAAACTAAATTGCTTGGCTTCATTTATTACCTAGGGAAGATATAACAAAGACGAAGAATGTATCAATATTCCACGGCTGTATAAGTCATTTTCTCTATGGTCTCTAGCTTGTTTATGGCTTAGGAAATATTGTAATTACTGTGACTAGTTTCTCTATCGTAAAAGTATCTTCAAAAGTATAAAACTCACCATCATCCTCATCTTTTACATTATGATCCTCCTGATCTGATAGTTGTGCGTCGCTCTCATCGGAGTGTGACCTTGGACTAGCGGCTGCAGTGGCTGCGGAGGGCAGTCTGGGAGGCTGGGGGCTTCGGCGCGACGCGGCGGAACTTCGCCCGCTCGCGGAGCCTTCGCCCCGGTCGTTGCGGTCGCGGTCACTCCGCTCTGACCGGTCCCGGTCGCCACCAGACCCGGATTTTGAGAGGTTCAGCACCGGACTGTGGCCTGGGGAAGAACCTGTTAGATTGTAGGATTAGCAGTTGGTACTGCATTGACAACACATGTGTCCTATAGCCTATATATTTTCCTATATATGAACGATCTTAGACAAAACTTGTGAGAAATGCCACTCGTTTGAGAGTTTGATCAAATGCTGCTGAATTTTCCCTAACCAGTTTTTGAAGTATTTCAATAAACATGGTTGCGATCACGTTTTCGAATGTTATTTCCTTAGAAGTGAAAGCTAAGATATCTAATCAGAACAAATTTAGATTCAATTATACGACTGTTAGTTCTTGACTAATTAGAAAGTCTGCACCAATGCGCAATCTCTTAGAGAAGAGTTTTACTTCTAATTGATTGGTAGTTTTAATTGAAACAGTTTGCTCTGATACCACTGATGTCTATATTGCCACCATAGACTTGCTTTAATGACAGAAACTACAGTTACCTATATTAGATGCTCTGTTTGCAAAAATTGCATACAAAATATTTATGAACTACATGTTTATTGTAAGTTTGATCGCAAGTTGTCGTGAATAGTAAAGTAATAGAACAATATCTTGTCTAGAACAGCGCTTCCAGCACGTTAGAACATTAATGTCACAAAATGACGGAGAGCTAAACGGGACTATGATAATCTTATGACGATTATTATATCTTACCGTTATGTGAACCCTCCCGAGCCTTATCCATCGCCATAACCCGTTCCATGTCGCCTCGTTCGTCACGCAATCTGCAACAATCAAATCGCACAATTAAAAACTTGTATCTGTAACATTCGATATCTCGTTAACGGAATCAGATGTTGGTTGTCAGGAATCGGTCACGCTACCACGCGAATGAAACCCAACAGAGCTACTTACAAACAATTTTATCATTTGAAACCATAAAGCATACTTCCCACTGGGTTGTGGAGCTACTACAAAGGCAGACGTATAATATTATAGAACCCCGCTGCGCATCTTTGTGAGCGGATGAAGACGGTGTGTGTAATCATTTTGTATGCCGATCTCTTTGCCGCTACCCTAATTCTGTAGGTCCTTTTTGATTGTGAATTATTGGACTTTTGATGCTTCCGTTCCGATTCTATTTTTATTAATATTTACTTATTAACTTTATGCTTTTTGTTTGCTGCGGGTGTTTCAAACTTTTTTATGTAGTAGGGTCTTTGATTTCTTTTTTTCTTCATGTAACCTGTTTCTTTTAATCAAATTACGATTACATTTTATTTATTTACATGCAGAATTTTAAAAATAACTAGGAAAGAAAAAAAAAATTTTTTTTTTCGCAAAACTTAGTCAGTTTATTTCAAAGGGTTTGGTTTAGACTATACCTACTATAATTTTTGCCCAGTAATGCCTTTTGAGCATTTGAATATAAATGACGTCTGAAAATGAAATGTAACATACATAATAAGTGGCTGTTTTAAGCCTTCACGGAACCCTTTTGTGGATTACAGAGTAGTGACAAAACAGAGGGCGCAATAAGGAAATACGGTTTGAATTGGTAAATTAGATGGATTTGGTTATACATAAGTTTTGTAAATTTATTGTTGATTGTGTTTGTTGATGCAAAAGATTAAAATCATTTGTTGTTTTATCTTCATGCTATAGAGTGGCAATGTAATTAATACCCTCTTGAATTGGTGGCTTAATCGATATTTATAATTACCATAAGAAAATTCTACTTTGGCTTCCATTGAAACGGATGAAATGAAACGTATTTCAAAAGATAAATAGCAAATCTATCCACTTCTTGGTACTAGGAACTTGTTAGGTGGGTTATTAAGTTGGTACATCTCTGTCCGTTGTGCTACTCTGTGTTAACCCTCCAAATGGAGTCGTTTGGTACTTTACTGACGAGTCACGGAGCTCCGTTTGAATTTAATATATTTTTCATTTCCCTCACCATTAATATGTAAATAATTCTTCAGACCGTTCAAATCTTTTGATCGAGTTTTTATTATATAAAATTGTATAAAATTTTTGAAGTGCCCTTGTACAAATGTATTCATAGCATACCAAATTAGCAATCATTCCATACTTTGCTATGCAAAAAATATTAATTATGTTAACATTCAACAAGAACATAAGCAGGAAGTGGCATTTGTCATTTATTTGATTGTATCTTTACGAATAATTAATCAAGTGTAAATTGCAAAGGAACGTTTTTTCTTCACACATAACCAAACATCACACATTATGATATATTTTTTTGTCAATTAAAACCTCTTAACAAGGATATCCCGAGCCCTAACGAATCAGAAAGAAATGATCGACTCATCGCCACCCGATCGGACAAAAGATAAGGACTCAAATCAATAAAATAATAAATTATTTCCACTTCCTCCATTTTATTTTTATCTTTACAAAAGTGTTGCTTTGATTGATGATGTTAGCTCACACTTAAATTAAAACAGATATGGCTTATTTTCAAATGTTTGGTTACGAGGATGGCTCCAGATTACTTTGACTATCAATCTTTGACTACAAATCTTGGTTTTATCAAGTTTTGCTTTAACTATACGGATCACAGATTTTTCTGTATCTTTTATCATTGTCCTGTTCCCAACTTAGTATTATGCTAATTGTAGGTGGATCAGATAAATCAATCTACATTCTAACCACATATACAATATGTCCGGACTTGTAGGAATAAGAAAACCGGCCAAGTGCGAGTCGGACTCGCGTACGAAGGGTTTCGTACCATTATCACAAAATCCGAAAATTTCACGTTTGTTGTATGGGCGCCCCACCTAAATATTTAATTTATTCTGTTTTTAGTATTTATTGTTATAGCGGCACAGAAATACATCATCTGTGAAAACTGCCTAGCTATCAGGTTCATGAGATACAGCCTGGTGACAGACAGACAGACAGGCCGCGGAGTCTTAGTAATAGGGTCCCGTTCTTACCCTTTGGATACGGAACCCTAAAAACCGTAAAATGCACCTAATTTTATCGATAAATACCCATTACATAAGGCGTGCAATCATCACACCCTCAAAGATAGAGCAATGTTAGTACCTGACTGACTTATATCCACAGAGTCTAACAACCATTACTTTGGACCTAGCTCTCGTAGAAGAGTACATTTATAATACACATTAGGAAATATATTTTTGTATTGAGCCACAAAAGCCAATGTTTAAACACATCACACGTTATTATTGCATTCCTAAAATTCTGCAATTTTTTTAGGACACATGTCTTTAATGGGTGTTACCTTTAATATAAGGCAAAAATGCGCAAGAGCGCATTTTTGCCTTATATTTTTTGTAGAATTTTATGAAATGCATTAAAAACGTGCAGGGCTTAAACACCTTATGTGGCGTGTTTTAATCGACAAAATTAAGTATATAACGGGCTTAAAGTTTTATTACTACAAGCCCGGATACATTGTAGGGATAGTTTTTTTTTTTTTTTTTTTTTTAACTTTGCCCCACACTAGGAATTTCTTCCTGTATCGTGGGTGCGTTTACAAACATATAAACTCACATACACAAACACCTAGAGCCGGAACAACTATATGTAGGTCATACAAATATTTGTTCCGTGCGGGAATCGAACCCGCGACACGCAGCGCAGCAGTCAATCGCTCAACTACTACGCCAACCGTGCGCCCCATTGCCGTCACGTTGCTCTTTCGTCATCGAAATCAGCGTCAGGTCACAATAACAGCTCAATAATTATACTGAAAACTTGCATAAAATCAATTAACTCCGTGTCTAACAAAATCTATTCCAGCGATACGTTCATTACAATTTTCACTAAACGATTTCGCAAATAAACAATTTTCATTAACTACAAAATGTATCTAACGGAACATTCCGATGTAGATAAATGAGCACACACCCCCATCTGTCGGCGGCAGCCATCATCACTCTGCTAGAGAAATAATATTATTCATTCACTTGTCAAAACGCAAATTGGCGACGAATCGTTGCGAACACCGCACCGAAATTACAAAATGAAAAACAATGGAGAGGCGTGAATCATTTCTTTTTTGTTGACAAATAGACAAGGAAAAGATAATCGTGATTTATTGAGCGCAAAAAATGCTTATTTTGGTCGAATAAATTATTAAAGTATTTTAATTTGTATTTATTTATTTATGTACACACAAAAACACTTTACAGAGAAAAGACATAATACAGATTGAAGAGCACAAAGGTACTGCTTATTTCATTAGAAATTTGGTCCAGCAGACATGCGACAGGAAAGTTACATGATAAACAAAGACACAGTGTGTAGAAATAATAAGGAAACTTAAAATAGACAAAAATAGCGAACGAATGTTGTTCATGTTGTGGAGTAGGTTCTCGTATATTAGCCATAAAAGCACGTAATGAAGTCACAGGGAGGTTAACATAGTTAACGCTAACTATTGCCATTACAGAATGGGTAGTGGCCTAAACAGATATTCCGGGGCCACGAGCGCGGACAATGCGTTGCAATCTACCACCAAAGCTAACGCACGTTGATTAGTTAATACTGAACCGTTCACATAACCTAATACCGCACCACCGACCGTTCCGAACCGTTCTTGTATGCATAATCTGATTAGCGCAAGTATTAAACAAAGCTTTCGGTAATAGTGCTGTCAATTTACATAACCGTACGAAAACTGCAATGTTGATTGAAGCCGTAGAAATACAATCCGCTTAACTATATACGTAATTAAGTCTATTCTAAACGAACTCCGAATTTGCATTCTCAAGAATCGATTAAGAAAATCAAATCCTGTCGGAGCGTCACTGCGTAAAACATTTGCTTGACACCCAAATCAAAAATCGTTTTAGCTCACCCCAGCGAGGGGAGGATGGGGAAGCGTCGACGCCTCAACATTTATTATTTCAGACATATCACTCACATGCAAAACAAACTCCGTCCGATCCATCAAAAAGTTTTGTCTCATCCTCTCCCTCTCTGCTCCGCAACACAAATCGAGTGTGTAAGTGCCGCGGTTTCAAGATACTGATATTAATGTCTATTGTTTTATGTTAAGTGGCATATATCTTTCAAATGTTGTTTCATATTTGACTGTTCTAATGGCCACAAAATGTAAAAGCAAACCAATGTTCAAAAATATTTAAGTATAGATAAATTATGGATTAAGTGCCATCTAAAGAAAATAGTACCAACCTTGAACAAAGAGTTTATAAGTTAAAGAATAAATAAGCTTGTTCATCCAAAAGAAATGAGCATTGTAACCCTCCAAACAGTCAACAAAGCTTCGAAGAAAATCGAGCGAAAAAAGGCTAAAAACACCTTAGGGGTTTACTAATCGAATAAAAAATATCAGCGACCGATGCCAATGTATGGGGGAGAAATGGAATAAATTATAAAGAAAATACAAGTAGCAAAGGGGCTTTTGTTATGAGTAAAAAGTTCCAAGCATATGCAGATAACGTAATGTTGCTTTTGAAATGATGTAAAGGCAATATTGGCGAGTAATAACGCGGTGCATCAATTTGAGGATATATTGCAGGAGGTATGTTATGTCGTAACAAGCAGGACTTGAAATGTTGAGTACTCATGTAGGTACATGTGTTCTTGAGGGCTGGTTAGGGTTGAAAGGCAATTGAAAGGAGCAAGTTTATTGTCACAATGATTTACTGGACATAATACACGTCTTTCCTGATATAGAAAAATCTATATAATTAACAGGGCAAACACCACTTGAGTATCGCAATATTTGATTTGAAGAAACTGTGTCAAGTATATGTTTAGCACCCTTACTAGGTTTTGTGCTGTCACATGGTAATTGAAGACTAAGTTTATTCCCAGCCAATTTCCAAAGTATTGAGAAGAAACCAAAACTAACAACGAAAATTGCCTTAAGTAAGCAGAAGCCTTACTTAAAATAAAAGTGTAATTTGCCTAATCAATATGATTGTAGGTAAAAACATTTAGGGTGGACTAATGCAAAATAATAGGAAAGAAAGTAACATGATGACTTGTCGCCGGGTGGCGCTCCCTACGCATAAACGTCACGACGTCATTTGTAAAAATTGCGGCCTTACAACTTCTCCAATTTTCTGACAGAGAAACTGTGGAGACTCTACTTTTAATGGAAATCTTAGAAGTAATATAAATGTTTCATTTGATTGCAGCTTTTTAGTTATCTATGACCTTCTTTAAAACATCATAATCTGATTGATCTCTCTTATGAAATGTATAAAAAAGAGGACCTTGTTTTGTTTACTCTATTATTTCTTGATTCTGTTCGAAAGGTCTACTAATAGGTATTAAAATTGCTAAGATCACAACAACACCTACAACTTCTAGATGACATCTGTATTTTTCTAGTAAAGTTATATTTTTAAGCAATGTAGGTAGTGGCGACTCCATGCAGTCCGTATTCCGGAACGGAAATATCTAACCAAAATATCCAAATTCGGGGGCGTCGAAAAGAAACAGTAGAGACAGTGGGACCTCCGCGGGGGAAACCGGAGACAGTTATTTAAATTTGAATAATATAATATGAAAAAAATTACATCATTTAATACCGTAATAAAAGTGCACTAAGCGACCGGAGCATTACGCTTGCCAAATACAAGGAGGGACATGCAAATTCCGCTTATGAAACGTGGAATGAAATATAAAATGTTTTTGGTGGAAAATAAAATATGTCTTTCAAAGCTTAGGAGCTCATTACGATATTACAAGTACGTGAGGAGATTTAAGTTGTCGTTGGAAAAGCTGCGAAGATGGACGATTTTTTAAGATGTTTTTAGAGTTATGTGCAGTAAGGGATGTGATCAGATGCGTCGTAAAAACGTGATGTTGTCGTAACTTTCATATAAAAATGTATTTTTTCAGAATAATAAGTTCTGAAAGATATACAATGGGTATATTAAGCCCCGCATATACACAAGAGAGGTCAAGTATATATAGAAGGAGGACAGTAAAAACCTAACAAGGTACTGAGTGGATGCAAAGCTGTCGATGATTTATAGGTACAAGCAAGTAGCAGCATATTTCGTGGAGGCTCTAATGAAGAGAAATAATAAAAGTGCACAAAGTACGTATTGAAACAGCAACGTATTTGCTCGCAGTAGATTACCGTAGCGTAACGAGATTCTGATCGGGTCCAATGTTATTAGGATTTAAGCGCCACCACGTCGCCTCTCCGGGCGCAATGTTGGATAATTATGCAAAATTGCTTCTACGATTCGTAGACCCCCAGTTTTTAGGGGCCATTACCATTATCTGTAATGGGAATGCGTTTTGATAATGTTGAATTTCATTGTACAATTATTAGGGAAATTTGTTAGAATTGCCATTTATGTTCGGCTGTTTTTTGTCAGTTTTCTTTTCCGAAGTTGTTACTCGATGGAGACTGAGTCCATTTCATGTCCTTGTTTATCGTAATCGAATTTCCTAAATCTCTTGAAACATCACCACGTGATCTAAGGATATATTATATCTAATACATACATCAAGTTTACCTGCGTAAAACAACTTCCCTTCAAGATAAAATAAGCACGAAGGTATATAAACATATCCGTTACATCGTTTAAAAATGTGTTGTAATACTAGCCGAACAATTCAGTAACCGCCGATTGCATAAATATGGCTTCAATGCACATGCATATGGAGTATGGAGCGACCGCAGAAAATTCACATCCATCGGCACACTTCCAATTCAATTCCTTGGATAATGTAAAGCGACAAAGATATGTGTATCTTCTAGCCGCTTGAATACTAACTCGTCGATCCGCATGAGTTTCTTTGAGTAGACGGTTGAAATTGTGCATCGTTTGCAGCGGCTGCGCGGGCATCGGGCAGACCGACACATGGGTAATGATTGTGATCGAAGTGATCGCTCGCGTTGACCGCAACATGTTTGCAACGAGACGATAATGGTGTATCGACGTACACCTTTTATTTTCTGCGGTCATATACAATTTTATGAATTCAAACGCGACTCTATACACAAAGGACCATAAACAGGAAGTTATAATTAAAAACTAGATTCGTGACTTGGACATAACTGATAAACACATCTTGTGATATAAACTCCTGTCTCTTTACAGATGTTATCAGCGGACAAACGCAGTATCTGTGTCGATTTATCTCGAACCAGAGTCGGACATTGTGCCGCATCCATCATAGTTTTGTCCACTCCATTGATAAGAATAACAACTCTATGTAGATAAACGAACATAGAGTTAATAAAATTAATGTTATAATTTGATTATTCGAAGTTGGATCATAGATAAGTAATTTTTGACCCTATAATCAATGAATGATTAAGAAAAATAACATTTAGTTTTTTTGTGCGTCAGGGTATGATAATAATTATCATATTAAATCGAGCTGTCTGGTGAGATTATTAAATTCGATAAACATTAAAAAAAAATGTGAACATACGTATATGATCAGTTGATCACAGACTAACGAATATATTAGCAAATGGAAAACTACTCTCGTTTAAGAATTCACTCACTTGCTTAGATAAAAATCAGAACTACGATAGTATCTTACTTTCGCTAAACGAAACCGAAGGTTTATGTGTAGGAGTAGTTAGTGTCTGACAGTTTGTTATGGCAACTACGCGACAACTAATTATGAAAAAATAATTAAATAATAATTAACTTAACAAGCGGAATTGTTCAGCTTAATGAGTATGACAGCTTGATCAGATTGCAGCTACCTAACGGATTAGGTCTTAGATATTATCACAAATCATTAGCGAACTGGGTTTTTGTTAGAGCAAAAAGCAACAAATTAAAACATAAAATATGCAATTTATATTTGAAAATAATGAATGTTGTATTCTCCAAACAAACGCGTTCATCGAACATTTAAAAAGCGTGTAAACAAATTGGTAAATGAACGCAACAGAAACAAACAGGCATCTGCCGTGCACACATACGTCACGTATCGGAACAGGGAGTTTGGCAGAAAGTAAACAGAAAATATAATTTAGAAGCAATTTGGCTCGGATATGTCCGCAATCAAATTGTCTCGTTAATACTGGTGCTATCAAAACATTTGATTTGTGGCGGCGTAGGGTTGAGCTGTTATTTAGCCATGCGATGGTTAACGTATGATGACCCCAGCTTGTTGTCAATTATTTATGACAAATACAATATATCGCTGTTTATAAACGTAAACATAATATGCGATAAATATTAATGTATTTTGTTTGAAAATGTATACCGACGTAATTGTCTACTAAGTATTCTATGTTATTTTGTCATCGTTTATTAAAAGTTAATATGTGCAGTGCAGTGTCATTTTGTAAATGTATTTGACCGCCGCCTGTGGCGAGCAATTAGTTAAGACCTGTCATAATGTTTTAACAAAACTCTGCATTATAAATAAAATAGACAAACAGGTCCAACCTTCATTAGAATTAATACTTATGGTTGAAAGAGTTTGAAAATGATATTTTGTAACAAACAAAATCAAAGCCAATTTGCACTGTCACCAAAAAATATACGGACAGTTACAACAATAAAACAGCACAATAAATCGAAAATATAAAAAAGCAGGATTAGAATAATTCATACGGCAGCTAACAAATGTTTACATACATGGAAACAACGCGGTTTTTCCCGATTTATGCACACTCACACTCAACTCGCACTCGACGCGAACTCAGCGAGTAAACAGGGCAATACTTTTTATTCGCGTTGTATAATTCCCCCGGGAACTGGGATTTGCATAACAAAACGGGAAAAGGTCAGGAAGCGAACGAAATGGCAAGTGTCCGGTTTGATGTCCAGTCAGCAATGCTGGGTGACGAGAGTGCGATCAGATTGGCCACTTGACTTGCGGGAATTACTCGACTGGAACCATAAAGGTGAGTATAGGCTAGAAGATTTATTTGTAACAGAACATCGGGCATTCGCCGTTTATAATTTACTCGAACCACACTTCGAACAAGACGCTCGATGTTTTGTTACAACCTGATTTTAAAAACCAACGAGCGTTTTGGTGTAACATTTTATCGGGCAAAGGTACGAGCGCGAGTGACGTGGAGTGAGGTCAATAACGAATGCAAGGTACAAAGAAATGTTTCAGGTAAATGCTCACTCGCCGTGTGCATTACGTCGCGCGTCGAACGCATCGTCGAACATTCGCAAGAACGTTACATTACATGGAAATGCTTTGGGAAACTGAGCATTTGATCGTATTATACCGTTCGTAGGAACGTTATATTACATTGTAATGCTCTAGTGTACTGTGCTGTGAATTTTATATTGTGTAGTTGTACGTTCTAATATTAAAAATCCAAAACCGATACTGACATTCAAACGACACATAATTGAAATCAGTAACAAACAGAAAAAAAATAAAGTGTCGTATTTTACACGTTTCCATTCGAGTGTTAGCGTTAGTAAAAATATTTTAGTTTCAAGTTTTGATCTCACAAATACTTCAGCAAAAAGAGCTTTGGTATCAACATGTGACACCCGTTTATATAAACGGTAGGAAAAAACATTTTTCGTTTAGTGACATTCGTTCGCAATTTTATATGAGTGTTTGAACGCAGCACAGAATGTTCGCACCCAGGCGTCCCGGATGCATATTCATGGTTGCTCTGCGCCACATGCAAATTGTGATTTACACACTGTAATGAATTCTTTTGATCTGTGGATTCACATATTTGATTTACCCCATCGATGTCGGGTATTAGCATGACACGCTGATTTCATATTCATAGTTTCTGTGGTGAGCGATCTTCATTTGTTAAACGTGTTAATTACAGAAAAAATGTGAGGGGATGCGCCGACTCAATGTATATAACCTTTTTATTGACAAGTGAAAATCGATTTGCGCGATGTCGTGTTTACGATACAAAGTACAAAAACTGAGTTATAATTACAAACAGCTCTCAGGACTTTCATTTTTAGTTCGATCAATAATCTGAGAATCGGTGGATCGATATAAAACCTGCGCGAGTGTTCCAAATGGAAAAAAATCAACTAAAAACTTACATAATTACTTTAGTGATTCAACTGCTCGAAAGAAACGCAGAAATGACAAGACGATGACAAATGAGCATCGCTCGCATCGCAACACAGTCGGGTGGCGGACCTCATCAAATTATTCCCCACTTAAAAAATCTCCGTAAACAAAAACGGGCCAAGGGAAAAAACACTCGAGTCGCAGGGTAAAAAATAGGTATTGGCAACATTGATTGATGTGTACTAATAGGGCGAGAAGAAATGAGGCCGCTGCGTAATTAAAGGAAAAGTGACATCTTCTGTCAATGGCAGCACTGTGCTAGAAATAGAACGGTCACGCCTTTTGGTGAGGAAGTGATTAGTGTAACAAAGTTATTAAAAATTATTGAGTGAAGGCGGCTAATTGATCACCCAGTCTGTCGTCGTGTTACACTTCGCTAGATCCTACCTATGTGTTTTTAATTTGTGTCTGTTTTCTCTAACGAGACACATTATTTGTCGCTAACAATAGCCATTTATTGCTTGCATTTATTAATAGTTACAACACTAATGAACTTTAAAAAAAGAACATATCCTCAACTACTGCAAGAAATCAAAAAAAAAATCAAATCCAAATTCAAAAAATACGTTCTCTTTTTTTCGCCAGAGAAAAAAAAAGAAATAAAATTTAATTTGTGATTTAGCTAATCCCAAGCTAGGAGTCAGTGTTTCGGTCGCCCTCCGTGGAAATGACACCCGAATGAAGGATGGCATAATGAATGTTTTCCACCACGCCCGGCACGCGTCGCCGCATAAAATAATATTTGCAATTAACATATCCAGCTGTTAGAATATATCAACTTAGATTTTTGTGAATATTTTAATTCGAGACTATTTTTCTTCAAGTTGCAAATGGCGGCGAAGTTGTAAGTCAACCGCCACATTTTGCCATGAATCGTCAACATACTTGACTTAGATCTTATCATGCCTCAAAGTTTACCCTGAACTTTAGAACTATATAAGAACTTTCAGAATTCTACTGATAACCTAGTCTAAATATGTTACATAACAACAAACCTTCTAAAAATAAAAAATAAAGAATAAAAGCGCCACCAAACAATCAGCGGCGGTGACACTGAAGATTTTCTTTTTTTCCTCCCAAAAGCTGCCTTATCGCTGTGTACATATCATTAGTAATGCAAAATAATGGGATACAGACACCTCGTGCCGTTTGCCAGCAGCCAATGATTAATGCCGTTCGCCATTAATTCTTATTTTTGATGAGAAATTTGACTTGTGCTGTCAGACGCCGGATCCAGATTAATATAGGCTGACGGTGCAAGTTACATTATGACATCGCGAGTCGGGAGTCCCGTTTACACTTCCCATAAATATAGAGTTTTGGAAGTTTGTGGTTTCTATGTAAAATGGGGGTAGATAAACATAAATTGTGAGGTACGGGATATTGAAAAGTAATGTTTCTTTTTATTTTATAAATCTTTTAAGGAGTATTATATAAGAGGAGCTCGTGGCTAAATAAAAACAGCCGCATGGGTCGATCATCAAGGTTAAGCAACGCTTGACGAGGTCGGTCCGTGGATGGGTGACCATTCCAACATACCGAGTTTCCTCCGTGCCTCGGAAAGCACGTTAATTCGTTGGTCCCGGCTGTCATTTGAAGATTTTCGATAGTCTTTACGAGTTGTCAGAAGCTTGAGATCTGACACCGTCTTGCCAAGAGATATCGTGTTACCCAGTTACTGGGTTGTGGAGGTCAGATAGGCAGTCGCTCCACGTAAAAAAACTGGTACTCAGCTGAATCCGGTTAAACTGGCAGCCGACTCTAATTTTAAAGAGTATTATATACATCATTGCTTTAAGTTTTCGAAGTAGTGATACTTTAATTTTCGTGAAATTATTTTGGCATTTTCTTTGAAACTATATTTTAATTCCAAAAACCACAGCTTGTAGTTGCTATGCACGCGGGCACAGCCTCGTCCACGTGAATGTGACATCAAAGCCGGCAAAACGAATAGTTCGGTTCGCCGACAGAACTAACCAAATAGTTCTCGCTGTAAAAGGGCAAAGTACAAAGAGCTAGATAAAATTCCAGTACGACCACATCGGCGACAAACTCGGAAGGTATTCAGGGGTTGACGACTGCGTGACGCGGCACCCTTTACCAACCCTACGCATATTAGTCCACTGAAAATCAAAACTCGTTATTATTAATGATTCAACGCCGTGACAATCTAAATATCTTCGGAAGCGCGCTGAAAGTTACGCACTAATCGCGCGAAATTACTCCCGACTAATCCCGAAGATATAAATGTACAGTCACCAGATGCGATCGGCGCCATCATCATTCAAAATAGCAGAAGAAAAATCACTTAAGATTCAAAGCATTCAGTATCTTTATCTAACGGATACAAGAGTTCATTTTATGACCATTAATTTCGTCTTTTCCTCGGGTGTTTTATCACAACGGCTGCGAGGCTCTGTCGCGCGTCTCATTAATCAAAAGCATTTGTTTACAACGAAGGGAATTTGATTTGATTAAAATAATTCGCAATATCCTTGATAAATATCACCCTCGGTCTCCGTTTGATCTCACAGAAATTAATGGTGGAGGATTCAATCACGCAAGTGCTGACGCCACGACCGAGTCTTGAGTCTTGACGTCCTGTTACGTGACGATGACGAATACCGCCAACAGTTTCAAGTTATTTGTATTTCGATTAATTGTTTCAATCAAGAACTTGAAACTTTGTCTGGGATTCCATGTAAAAAACACTGTCTAACTTAGTTTTAGAATTATAGACTTTACTATAAAGTTTTCCGAAGTTTCCACCGAAAAAAGTATTCAAAATGAAGGGTGAACAAACAATGCTATCTTGCCATGGCAAGGGGCACGGGGATGAATAACGAGCGACGTCACAGCGATGTGTGCCGATCCGGCGGTATCCGGCTCCCGTCCCCGGCGCCCGGCGCGGCTTAACCCGCCGCGCGCCGATTAATCGCCGCCTAATTCCCACCGAAACCGAATTAAACCGGACGAATGCATTGAGCCGAACGATTTGTCCGATGTAATTGTCGTGTTTGATTTACAACTCCGTTTTTCGAAAATGTATACGTTAATTAGCTATGTTCATTAACAGTAAATTATGGTGCGAAATAATTGCATATTACTCGTAAAATGCACATGTAACTCCCCTGTTTGATTCTATGTATGTGCAGTTAATGAAGTACATGTGCGCAGTACAAACAGCGGACTTACGGTACGCACTCTGTGTTGGGGCCTTGTTATCTTCTGAATGAGCACTATTAACTTAGACGCGGTAATTAAATAAATTTGAATTTAATTGCAAATGAAACACGACCGAGTGCTCGTACCAGAGAAAACAAAACAAACAGTACGTACAAATTATATTAAATCAGAGATAATCCTGTCAATTAATTGGACTTAGCATTGAGAACCGGTCGCGAACGCAACGCATGCGCAAATTAAACGAAGCAAGATAATGCGAGAGCAAGGAAGCCCGCCATTCAGACAAGGACATTAATATGACTTAACTACATTACCTGTTGTTCCACTGAATTGTAATAATGTTAGAAATAATTGATCTCAGTTATAAAAACGCTACTTATATAGAATAAGTGGCGTTTTACGCAGTTATTGCTAACATGACTTTGGACTAAAGTCTAAACTATACGACACAAAGCTAAGTTTCAATACTAAGGATCATCGGATAGCGCTTTAAAAAATACCCAATTGAATTCTGTAAAAAATACCGAGTAATTTCTTTAAAAACAGCCCTAATCCGGCGGCCGTGGCCGGCCGATCGCCGGCTGACAGTGACACATCGGTACAAGGCTCGCTGTCCGACTGTAATTCTACCCGGCCTCGATCCCGGCCCCGGACCTACACACGTACGATTTTATATTCCAATCTACACGATTAATTAGATGGATTTGGGAACTGAACCTCATTTTACGTGTATTTTAATTAAAAGAACATGCCAACAATATCATATTATTAAAATTAAAACATTCAACCAATATTACCACCTTATGTTTGATTAAAACGCAGCCCCTCCAATTTGGCAGAATTATGTGTAATAAATACCCGATATACCGAAATGAAATACGTTTTGACGTAACGAAATCACCGCATAACCAATAAAAGCTTTTGACATGTTACCGTCACGTGTATAAAAAGCTTCAAACGCAGTAAAATCGAAGTCAAAACCGCGGTGTATCAAAGCGACTCGGCGATCAATCACCATCCATTAAACAAGAAAAGAAAAGTGCTTTCCCCCGCCGATTGGCCCTCGAATCAGCCCAATTTACATGAGAGCCGCTTTTTCCTCGCATCGAGATTAGCCCCTGAATGAGTTTGATGAATCGTTCGCACCCCGCAGCCGCGACTCCCGCGCTCACAGCGGTCATTTGTTAAAAATACACCCGATCCACGGATCTAATTGTCTCCTCTAATTTCACACCCTCCTGTGATATCTGCGCCCTGTTCAAATTAACAAAGATTCCGCTTTGTTTTAAAATAATGATCCTTCCTGGGAGTGGATTTGTTTGTTTTGTATGTAATCTATACTTCTTCGAGATTTAGTTTTAAATCCTTAATTATTTATGGATTATGATGATTTTGATGAGTGAAGTAATATAGTGAGATAAGAAAATAAAAAATAGTAAAGAAGATCAAATAAAAAAGATAAACACCCCATATTTTCTATTGGTTTAAGAGGAATATAATATATCTGATCATCTCGATTATTTTCAAAGTTTCTACGCAAGCCGATTCTTACCTTTCGAGATGTTTTACGATGTCCTCATATGCCGCTCTACAATTCTCCCAAATACCAGATCTGCAGACAAAAAGAAAATAAAATAAGAAAACCGAGAAAACAGTAAGTAAACTAGATTCAATTGGAATCATAAAATTAAGAAAATAAGAAAGATGAGAAGAGGTGATTGAGGTTGATTTGAAAACCCTACCTGTCTATGATCTCCATCTTACAGGATTGCCTAGTGAAATAAATATGAAATAAACGCAATAAAAGATACTCTACACTTGTAATATCTTTTTCTTCTGTCCTAACAAGTAAACTCAATGAAAAGAGGTCATCAAACGAGTAAACACAGAAATCTGCAACTAATTACTCAAGTATTTGTAAAGAAAGTTTCATAAAAAGGGTTTGAATACGAAAGGAATAATTATGAGCACTCAATATTAAATGTTCCGTTGGTGAAGCGAGGGGTCGTTGAAATTATGTTTAAAAAACAATCGTTTATATTTGTTCCGTACCCACTCATGCGTGATCGTCCAAATTGTTTCTCGATTACTTTAGCTCTTTGTTTTTCATTAAACTTTTCTTCGTCGTTTGTAATCAAGGGAACGCCCTTTGTAACTAAGTATCATCTAGTAAAGGGTTCTAATTCTTTGTCTTAAACTTGAGTGCCCTTAAAAACGTCTTGCTGATAGTTTCTTCTACAATGTGGTTACTCGGACTCGTACGTTGTATGAATTATTAATAAATGTTTTGTTTGCAGTCAATCGATATATTAAACGAAGCGTTAAATAGTATATTACCGCTACATTGTACGGTTTAATTGGTTCTTGTGCGTAGTTCGGTAGAAAAACAAAGCTCTATATATGTTTCTGTCACAAGTAGTGATTGAGTAATGAACTAGTTGTAGCAATTTGCCTTTTTATTTTTTATGATCTTGTAAATCTGCCAGAAGAAGACCATAATTATGCAATGCGTGTTGTAACGCACGAATTCACAGAAGAAGAACTAATTGAAAATACATATGTAGGAATTAACATGGCGCCTAACGCCCGGCACTTCTTCGTTGTTTAAACTTCGAATCAGCTCACATACCAAATTGGCATCCCCCATTACGGCACTACGTATTCGAATTTCCTCTAACAATACAAATACAACACTGCAATACACATACGTACGACACCCAACTATACAACAATACTTACCTGTTTGTACCTATATGCTACGACCACTTTTTTACGTTGACAGATGTCACATATAAGGTTAAAAAGGCTCACTTAAGTTACATGAGTGGCAGTAAGACAGTGGGGTAAGTCAAGTGAGCATTGTGGGTCTTCAGAACGGAAGTGAGGACATTCAGTGTTTGTACTTTTCTAACTGGATTAGCTCCCTCCCGGACATTTAACCTGAACCACTTGACCGGCCTGCTTAAAGGTTTCTTTTCGTGAATTAATACTCTGTACGTAAGCCGTTTATGACGTGTTTTGAAGATTTATTTTTTCGTCGTTTGAATATTCTAATTTGTTTCTAGTGGGTTTTTGAAGTTTTCGGTTATCCAATTAGAATTTTAACTGGACTTAGTGGAATTAAGAGGCATGCTCATAAGCACTTTCAGATTGATCACGAAGGATTAATTTCATACCTCTATTTACCTACAGGTATTAAGTAAATACTAACAAAATTTAACCGGTAATCGGTAATGGAGGAAGATATTCGGTCGAACAGTTCATTATTGCCCGAAACAATCAGAAACAATGTACAATTTTTCTCTTTATTACAAAAAACACTGAGGTTACACGTGCCGTCGAAATTCCCAGTACAAGTTTTAATTTTCCCTCTGAATTTAAAATCTATTTGTGTTTCCATTGTTTTTCGTGCCTTAACACAACTGTTTTGTAAACGCCCACCTATAGAAAATCGTGTTATTTTAGTATATTAAATTAACCGGTTTCGAATCTTTTCATAAACAAATCTCATAAATTATGGTGCGTCAGTTTTTTATCTTTCAATCAATAAAACTGAAATAGTCTCACTTCCTGCCATAGGGTTTATGACAACCATGTATGGCCACTGTTTGTCCAATCTTGGACAAACTCATAAAAGTTTGACAGAAGGCTGGGGTGGGTGCTTTTTATATTTTTCTGTGGCTCTCGAAATTGTCCTGGTTTGGTCATTAAAGGCAACCAAAGGAAATACTGAAAAACAGTGATTGATCTTATGCTTAAAATGCCTTTATATAAACAGCTAGTCCAAAGAGCGATAAATACCTACGTATACGAAACCAAAGCACCTTCCGGATATGTATATTGACGAATATCAGCGTAGAGTAAAAGTTTCGAACTTTCGAAGCTGAAATTTCTTTGACGTAATTGCTATATGGCTGTGATCACTATCCGGCTTGTATTGCGAAGCATCCCATGTTGCTAATGGTAGATCTGTTAGATTGTGATCGCCAGCACTAGATTATGGCAGAGACTGAAGATGGGAATTGAACCCACAAAATATTCCCACACCACAACAACAACCCAAATTTATCTGCGCTAAATGGATCAGCATATTTCTCGGTGTTATAATCATCAGATCTTACCTTGCAAGTGCTTCCATATTGTGCATGGGTTGTCCCTTGATGATGGAGCCGTCAGGCCGCGGCACGCCGTGGTGGGGCATGCCGGGTGACATGAGAGCGTGCTGGTGCATGAAACCCATAGGGCCCAGATGCGTCGGTGGAGCGTTGTAGCCGTTCGCCAGGAGCGGAGACTTCTCCATACGTGCCATTTCTGGAACAGAAGGTTACATTAGAATACTGTACAGAATCTATGCTCAAAAGTGCCGGTATTTAGGTACTATATCTGCCGTTACAGCTCTTATTATTCTAAATACCCGGAACACAGCAAAAGTTTGTATAGTAAAATCTCCATAAAATGGTAATATCAAAATTTGAAACATGAAACGGCATGAGGTTTGAGGTAAACATGAGACCACTTAGGCGTAACACTCAGGTAAAATCCAATTAATGCCCAGTATTATCATTTAATTACTCGTTCCAATAATCGAATCGCCCGTAAAACGGTGTATCAACAATAATAAAATGAGCAATGAATTTCGAGACTATTGTTTTCTGGGTACCACAAACAACCCGAGTAAACATAAGGGGGGTGAAACGCAAATATTCTTAAAATGACCCCCCGTGAGGGTGTTTTTGGAGGTGCCCGTGGGTCCTTCGCTGCCCATGACCTGTCTGCCCCCCCCAGGTCACCAAACCTACTGGGGCGTCGGAAACAATTAACAAGGTGTCGAATTAAACACGAATTAACGGTTGGACCGTTAAAGGAAAATACCCTTTTCCATTGTGGCAGCGTTTTACAAAGGATTTCGGGATTGCTGAATATTAAATATTGTGTGTCGCTTTGTTCCGCGATTAAGGGCACAGGTATGTGATGCGGTGTGTTTAATGCGGAAATTTTAATTATAAGCAAATCTTTTGGAAGACCACTGTAAACAGAGCTCTGATTTTGATTGTTCGTGTTACCGAGATCTCCGAACCCGAGCTTGTTACAGGCGTACTCCGTAACAAAATGTTAGTAAGCTTGGATATAATTAAATGTACCAGATGATGAGATAGTTTAAAAATCGGTCGCAGATGAATTAGAGAAATAAAGTCTGACTAGTTTCGTCAATGGTGTCTTTATTAAACAGGCGTAAATATAGGTACATCCCTGTATACATACATTCTAAACCTACAAATAAATCTGTTTACCCAAAAATCAATCCAACGCTGTGATCCCTAATATATGCATAATAAATATTTAGCTTATACCACTCCACAACATACCGATATTTACGAGTACACGCACGCAAATCAAACTCTAACAGAAATCAAGGGTAGCAAGTTACAAACAAACATTATGACCAATGGACCCAGAATTAATTGTTTGGGTCTATTTACTTAACTAACCGGTTCGGTTATCTTCGGAACCATACCGTCCAACTTCGTATTTATTATTGTAATTAATTATTCTGCGTTTTGTGTGGCAACAGTTTTAGTTGTATGGCAACACTTTCGGTGATATGTCAACATTTTGGCTGCCATCTTGGACGTTGAGTAAATTTATATTATTCAGGGTTTGTTGTTAGAATGCTTATTATTTTCTACAAGCTTAGGTTGTAAGTACCTACTTGTTATTGCCAGGCTTATTATAGCTTAAAGATTATTTCCTTGTGAACAGATTACTCAGTGTTTTTTGTAGCTCACTAATTTGTTATGGCTATGTTTCCAAGACAACGGAAAAAATACGTCCTAATATTGTACAACACAATAAGTTTATTGGAAAACTGTTTGATAATATAATTTGCGATCTTAGTTCATGGCTGATAAAATAACGGATTCTTAAAAAAGTCACGCAACCCATCTTTAAAGAAACATAAACATACACCTATCAAAGTTTATTCCTAAACCGCCTATTCACACACAGATAACATAATATTTTAACAGTGATGGGATGCTCCCAAAAACCACAATTAGGTCACTAAACCAGAAAGCATATTTACAAATCCCCGGACTCGAACCCACGACCGCACCGGTCAACCGCACTTATTAATTAACTAAATACGTGTTAAATCTCGTAATAACCTGCGGTTGTAACAACCCTTAGTGTTGTCTCGTTCTTATTTAATGTGTAGTGTAGGTGCGTCTCTTTCTAATTCATTGAGTGGTCAGTGTGGTGGTTTTGAACGAGTTTTCTTGCACTTACCTAACCGTGAAGGAATGAATCGGTATGTTTTATAGGGGTTTTTATTTAGATCAAAGTTGGTTGTAAAATTTATTAAGTTTTACAACTGCAAGCTGCATTACATTTTCACTTAACATTACAGTTTCAGGTTTAGAAACCTGTACTTACATTAGGCCATATTTTCTGTATCAGGGGTCTGTCTTGGTAGAATTACCGTCCATGACTCTCCACCTCAACGTTATTTGAGCACATCACAAAAAAATACAAAAGTGATCCCTCACAAATTGTTGCTCAATAACCGACGAAAATGTTCATCGTTTAACATTATGACTATTATTAAGCGAATCCACTGATCAGGGCATTTAAAGAAATGAAACGTCGATTCCGAACCGCTATTATGTCGATACACATCGATTTATTGATCGAATATCGACTGTCCTCGACAAATGGTCGTACCAAATTACTGGCCATTATTTCGAATTAGAATCGATAGAATCGGGACCCCAATTATATCACTTATGTGTTTAAAGGAGGTTGGAATCAAGCCAATCATAACCGCAAAAACTTTAGGGATGTACTGTCTGCTATAAAAAATCCAATTTCAGATGTTTAGCTGTTTGTTTTGATTTTTATTAGTGGATTAAAGGAAACACAGATGAAGGTAATATAAATTAATTTCGAATTGTACGAATTTTAAATCATAAGAAAGGAGGCAACATTGGCAAGTTTCGAGATAATGGAACAGGCCTAATAACCGTTGAGTTTTATTGCAGACAGATTACAAAATGACCAAACGAGCCGGACATAAATGATTGGCCATAAAGTTAAAGGAGCGAGTGCCAACACTGACATTGTATTTTCCTGTTGCTCTGACGCTTACATAATGTCATCGAGTGCTCATTATTGAGCAATTTTAAATTCACCAATTTATTCAAATATTAAAAATCTTTTCACAGCCCAATTAATAATGTTTAATATCGTCAATTTTGCATTCATACGCACACTTTACTCAGCGAAGTCTTAGATAGCCTAAATTTATGTTTTTGAGTACACGATAAATGCGATGTAATTAAAATGAACTTTCAATATCCTTAAATACTTATAAAAGAAACAAAAAATGTATTAGCAACTTAATGCCAGTGCTGAAACATGTTTTTTTAATTATATTACAGATAACATTCAATGATTGGCAAAAACGTATATGTGTGGATGTGAGTGCCACGCGTAACCTATATTTTGCTAAATAAACATATCCTGCGAAGAATATCAAGAAATGTGATAATATTCCTACGGTCAAACAAATATGACAAGCTATTGATATTAATTTAACAGACATGTTAGGCCGGGAACACACCCTAATCCGCACATAGGAATCCATGGAGTAGGCACTTCGTACACAGGCACACAAGAGTCCATGGAGTATGCACTTCGTACACAGTTGTTACTAAAATAAAAGGAAAGCTTTATTAAAGTTTTGTTGCTGTCGTAAAATAGCATCTATCGTAAACGTAGCCTCCTAGACTTTATAACTCGGTGGTTTTAACTGGGAACCTTAACATTACCGTAATGGCCTGTAAATCATGTGAAAGGAATAAATTATTGCATGCATTAAGTTGCAGAGAGTAAATACGAGGGTAATAAATGCAATACAATGTAGTATTTCTGATTCCTCTTCGATAAACATAAGTAAAACCTCGGCTTCAAAAGACGCAGATTACGACAAAACACTAAACGAACAAAATGCCAATGAATCAACAAAACAACTAACTCCGAGCTCCAGAGTAACAAAGTGTTATGGAATACAACAAATCTTGGAACGGTCGGCAAAACGATGAAACTCGAAAATGATACGAAAGAGGTCGAATTAAAAGCGAATTACAGTCAGCCGGCAATCGTAGCGTTTACAATAAATACATAATTGTACGGTCAGTATACCAATGGCATATGCGATTGGCCAAAATAACGGACCTCGCGTTTGTACGATAAATCGCTCAAGTTGACGCTCCGACTGGCTTCAAGTGAAACAAAGTTTTATATTGAAACACTTGCTTATGTCTGTCTGTCAAACTCTTATCGGTTTACTACGTAATAAATTAATCGCACTGGCAACACCTTGGTATCATTTTCTAAAATAGCAATCGTAATTGCGCTGGCGACTTTGACAGATCTTATAATTAGCAGTTGCATTATAAGGAATTCTCAAAAGATTGGTTTTTGCTTCGTTAGCGAATGTTGCTCGTCAGTGAATAATCGCAGTTTGTATTATTATCCCTCATAAAACGGATGCTTATTATTAACTGCAAGAGTATAAAACTATCAATAAAGATTTCTCCTATAACCGATACAACATAACGTTGATAGATAGACATATTAAACTGTAGGGAAATGAAAGTATGGGAGGTCACATCTCATAAAGATTGGGGTTTGTAATAAATATTATAAAGTTTGGATTGTTAACTGGCTACAAAAATACAGCTTTAAATATGAATGCACCATTTAATAAGTAAAGCCAACACAGTAATTGGCAACACACCCATTTTGTGTATTCAAACCACGTTAAATGTCCAGTCCGTAGCTCTACCAACAAAAGGAACTTTCACACATTCTTTGATATTTGGATTACCCAGTAATACCCACTAATGAAAGAACGTTTACGATTGTAACACAAAGTGATTGACGCGTCTGGACACTTCTATACACAAGTCTTACAACTTGTTTATCAGTGGAAGTACAATCGTCTACACAAGTCACGCGCCGAGTACAATCAATAACAGTAATACACCATCGCCGACAAAATGCGAACGGTCAATATCGTGAGTCAACAAGACCGACCGATAGACGGGGTTGCCAGGTGCCAGCATAGAAAAATTGCAAGTTATTTATTACTCTACGTTAATTTATTATGAAGTCCTGTCACAATTTTCTAATGTGATAAAAATGATGCTTTTGTAACGATATTAGTTTCTGATTAATCTATTTTTTTATTATATTTATAGACCATAAATAATCATCACGTTAAAATAGTGTAATTTAATACACATAATATTATACTAGTAATAATTCCGAAGTAATAAGTTATTTTATTTAAGCTTATAATGAGACAAACTCCCCTACATTGGCAACACCGACCGACTTATGTCATGCCATAAACTCTTTCATTTGGCTCGGACGAGCCTTATGAACAATAAAACGTTGAGGGCTGGAGATTTGGACTGTAATAAAATATTTGCCCTAGCACACGCTAATCCGCGTCCCTTACTTACGAACGCAATTTGAGAAGTTATAGTCCGTCTGCAAAGACGTCCATCCTTTAGAAATATTACACGTACCTACTTACCTATAAGTACTGTTTTGTGAGTTAGCTATGTTTGATGTTTTTGGATGGTTCGCCAGTTGGGACTGGGATTCATGTTTTTATTGCAGTAAGCGCAGTACTAATAACGTCTTTAGATAAAATAGATATGTAAGAAATATTTTGGTAAATGAATAAGTATAACTCGTTGTTATCACAAAATTTAAGTTGTACAAATGGCTCTGACCTTTCCTTTTTATCACTTTGTAGAAAATGTATAAACAATGTTCCAAATTCATGTTATAGGTGCGAAAAGTACAATACACAAGCATATTTATATCACCTTTATTTTAGGCAAAGTTTTTTGATCCGTAGTTAACTCAACCAATGGATATGCTAACCAACGGTTGCAAATTTCGGTAAAACACCATTTTTCTTCAGTTATTAGCCTCACTAATGGTCAAACAAGTTAGAGAGTTGATTATTTGACCATTTGTTAGAATAAACGCGTTGCACCGAAATTTTAAACCATTCTTTAGCTTATTTTACTATTGGTCGAGGTACAAAAACCTGGGCCTTAGATAAATAGTACTATTGTAATTGAATAAAAAGCTACAATGAAAGTAGTGTTCCTATAGCATACTATAGTAACTCCGTACGTCCAAATATAAATAGCAATAAAAAGAAAATTCAGCGGTTCACACCATACGAACACATTAATCAAGTTCCGGGAAACCGGGCAAATCTTTACGCGTTGCTAGCCAATAGGATCGGAGTTTAGCGGCAATTCCGGACTATTTCAACGATCCAAATAAAAGTTCCTCCCTTCATGTGAAAGAGGGTCAGGCTTAATTACTCGTAAATTGACCGGGATACAGTTTTATCCCGGATAAATTCACGCGAGGATAACGATGTGTCATACGTGTTATTATGTTTGGAATTAGAAGGAGAAATAGGCAGTTATGAATACCTTATGTTATTTTTTTTAAGAATTGTTTTTTTTTACTTAGAATGCTTGGTTATTAATGCTCGTGCCTTCTCGCGAGAGTAACAGGCTTTATAGTATTTTTTTGCAAAATTTTCAGATTTTCATGCTCTACACCAAAGTTCGACTTCAAATGTCGGACATATAAATATGCATAGAATTGCTTTTAAACTTCTGATGGTTTTTTTAATGAGCTGTAAAAGGAAAATATACTGTTAAGCTGTAAAATACATAACAACCTGTATATAATGTTACTAATTATTTAATTAGAAGCATCTAAATACCTGAACTTCCAAGCCGATATCTAATATCTTTAACCAAAGACATTATTAACCATTAAACCTGCTCCGTATTTTTTTTGAACGAGTGTTTAAAATTCTACCTTAAAAAGTATCACTTTTAAAAGAACTATTCGTTACTTAAATAAAATTACAAGGACCACAATATATCCGTATGTGAATGTGATTTGTTAAAAACGTTACAAAAAGGAACAACTCATCCGTGAATGTTCACAAAAGAAGCTTCGCCATTGTTACATAATAAGTAGCAAAGATACTGAAATATCCATCCATATTTTTATTAATAACACACAAAAGAGAGATTATCTGTCCGCCAGTGGTTATGGTAGCAGCTGGTATTACGAAGGTACGTTTAGCTTTTAAAGTTTTAGTAATACTATTAAAAATGAAATATATGACAACAGTAATAACTAGCAATATATTTCATACTAGCGTGCTTTGGTAAAGCTGTAATTAACAGTATGAAAAAAAAAAAGTTAATAAAAAAATCAAAAAACCCGACTGCTTGAAAAGCAAACTAAAAAGACGTAAACAAGAAGAAAATCATGCTGTGCAGTCGGAGGATACATATTCGCGAGCTGGCGGACCAAAACCAGATGTATCCTCCGACTGCACAGCATGATTTTCTTCTTGTTTACGTCTTTTTAGTTTGCTTTTCAAGCAGTCGGGTTTTTTGATTTTTTATTTAACTTTTTTTATTTACAACTTTTTAGTTATTTTTTTTTAGAATTAGGTACATTTAAACATATAAGTGTTATATATTTTTGAAATCGCCTCTTAAAATCCTTTATTTTGTTACTCCACACGATGGGTTTGGAAGAAAAAAAAATTTTTTTCCCCCACAAAATGGCGCCCAAAATCCGCCATTTTTGTTTTTTTCAATTTTAATGTAGCCAGTGACACTCGCAGGATTAAGACGAATCGATTGACGTAAGAATCATCAAAATCGGCCAACGCGTTTGGTCTCTAGATCGCCACATAGGAACAAACATACATACATACATACATACATACATATATACATACATACATACATAGACTGATAAACACATTACCCTCCTTCGGCAGTCGGGTAATAAACTATAAATACACGAGTGTGCAATCCTTTAATTAAAATATTTATTGCACAACAAAAAAATATAGATTCGAAGATAGATTCATGTAAACTGTCACACTAAAGATTATTAATTCCAACTTTATATTATTTATAAAACAGTTCTCGATAATAATAATCGCAATTAACAGGTGCGTTTGCGCACATTCGCTCTAATTTGTTAAATATCATAAATTGCCACGAGCTGTCGCCACTAAGAAAAAACTGCCAACACGACAAACCTGCAGTTCCATTTTCAAACAAGGTAATAAAAAAAAAACATTTAATTGTCGAATTAATCTTTGTCGTGTATGACACTCGGCCTCTTCGCACTTAATAGCTGTTATTACGTGTCGTCAATTTAATAACAAACGGACTTGAGTTACGGAAGAGAGCAACATGTAATTTTGAATCGAGTCGATTGATCGACAATGCGCTCGAATACGAACGTCGATCGTGCTCCGGGCGAAACCGTATAGACTTGTTGATAAGTGGTTATAAATCAATCGTATTAACATAATAATTATCGGTGTGATTGGTCGAGCATCGAATCGTAACCAAGGACGTTTCTACTAAAATATTCAAAGAACTAATCGAAAATGTGAATTGGTAATGTTTATTTATCTAGTATCTTTAACGTCAACTGAAATAAACAATCAATCACAATAATTATTGCATTTTTGGAGTTGTGCTTAAAAACGCAAGAGCAGTTAGATACAGCCGTGTTTTGAAGAGTAATTTAATTAATTAAACAGAAAACAATATAATACAGAGTCCAACAAACAACGGAATATGTACAGAATGCGGCGAGCAGACGCTTACAAAACACCGGTATTGCTAATTAAAAGAAATTCCTTTGCTATGCTTTTCTCCGGACAAAAAAACATGAATCCACCACGACGACTGCGAGGTGTGAGCAATGTCATAAGTGGCTAGTAGAACGACATTTTAATTGTAAGCGCCGCACCACACGACGCAAAACGATGAGAATTAAACACTACGTACACGGTACAACTGCAACGGAATAACTGAACACATGGAAATTGTCCGGCACTGCAAACATTTCTTGTGACGCAACCACAAGAAACCTCTATTACTATGATGGCGGATGAAAAAACACGCGTTAGTTAATGTTATTATAGCTACACATAATATGGTAAATTACATCAGTAAGATCACCTGAGTAAGAGCCGTCAATAGTATCAAGATGTGTGCGTAACATGCGGTCAATAACACCGCTAATTTTATTATGGATGGAATCATATAACCAATGTGTAACCGCTCGTGGCATTTTTTTGCAATAATTATTATCTAGAGTAACAAACAAAGAATCGTAAATAAGTTCTCAGACTGAAGACTGTTTTATAATTCTTAGGGTAGAAGTAATCCCAAGGTGCACACGTTAGGAACAGTCCCTAAGGCTAATGAATAAAACTGAAGTGATGGGCCACCTGTTTTTAGTTTACGTATTGCCCCAGTTGGCAGATCTATCGGTCCCTTGCCCACATTTGAGGATGACATAGCTGACAATACACAGTGAGGGAGGGAATTCGCATAATTCCACGCACGAATCCAATGTTTGGAATTCTAAATATTGGCAGCGACACTGCAAAGAACCGGGAGACCTGCTACCTATTGTGAATTTTACCTTATGCATATTTGCTTTAACCATATCGCAGTGGTTTATTTGGAACGTATAAAGTGGTACCGTACTGTTGTTATGATCCAACCCACTTTTGTTCTTATACTTGCAAAGCAATGTTGTAAAGTTCTGAAGGAAATGAATGTGTGTAAGAAGAAGAAAATTCCGGTGTTAATCATTGTAGTTTATGCAGTTTCTTCGCTGGATAAAAAGGCGCTATCTAATATTACAGTTGTGTGCTGACAGCGAGATGTTAGATAAAAAAAAAAAATTGCTTTGCATTGATTTGCTGCATTGAATCTATACAAATAAATAAAATTGAAGTGTCTGTATGTAATATCAAAATAACAACGTTTTATTGAATGCACGTGAAAGTTACGGTACTAACAACAAATAAGCAATTTTTAAGATTTTTGTCTGTCTGTCTGTCTGTTTGTTCCGGGTAATCTCCGAAACGGCTGGACCGATTTTGACGGGACTTTCACTGGTAGATAGCTGATGGAATAACGAGTAACATAGGCTACGTTTGATCACGAGAAAATTCATAGTTCTGGCGGGAAACTAAAAAAATAATAATAAAATATTTTTTACGAGTTTGACGCGGACGAAGTCGCGGGCAACAGCTAGTAACAAATAATTATATAAACAGCACAGGAATAGAATAAACGTTATTTTTTCCTAACACAAAGCAGCAATCATAACTTTCACAATAATTGTCTGACACATTTATACGCATGATGTCTACTTGACAAATCGCAGGATGCTTCTGCACACGCAGGTTGTCAAATCGATATTCATTGCGAAATATATCGATAATTGAAAATCGATAATCGATTTAATCGGCAATGCTGATTGGTAACCGTAATCAGCAACTGCGCAAGAGCACGTGCCTAAGCGCAGGTGGACACAAGCGACCTCACTTTTCACTCTCATTTACATACAGAGTTGCAAACTTCCAACGAGTGATGCTCCTATACAAAAACGTCACAATAACGACTGTTTAATCTAAATGTTAATTGCTTAATTTTTATTGAAATGTTCTGTAAGACTAATGTATTAGGATTATTTATTGATGCGATTATAGTTTGTGGGCTGAGCTTCGATATACATTGCTCTACTTGCTTTAATGACGTGCGTTTGAATGCTTAATAAGCCATCAATGGATACCAGACAGTACTTAGCCTTGGTTAAGTGCATACAATGTGAGCAATTCCTACCAGTTCTAAGAAAATAAGCGTTCTTCTGTAGTTCCCGCTAAAACATTCGAATAATTAACGAAGTATTTTCAATTAAGTAATTAATGTTAGTTACATTGCTACGAGGTAGGTAACAGTTATTGCGGACTCGATTATCTACTTTGAAATAAAAATATATCCTCGGGGCGATACAAGACCGTTGTAAGAACTTACGGGCTTATTATGCAAAATTGGTTCAGGTATGCAAAACTATTTTTATTTCTAGAAGTAGTAAAAACTTCGATACGTTGTCACCATGATGTACAGGACACAATTGTGTACATAATTAAGGGAAATTGCGACGACAAGAAATTCGTTTTCTGATAGTTTTGTAAATATACTAGAGTTATTTGAAGCCTTATTTATACCGACTTAAGTGCATAAACTTTATGTTGCTCCACATGTCGTCCATTAGAATTAAATGTCTTGTTATAAACGTATATGCCAATATTCAAATGATTCGATCGCTACTTAGTATACGCACTTGTCGTAAGCAGCTAACACTTCTCGATCGTCTCGCATCGCCTCAGCGTTTAATTATTGTTGCCACCGCGTTTATTTTTACGGTTTCCTTATAAGGGGCAACGGCAATTTGTTTGATTACTTCCAATTGCCACATGATGTTTTAACCATTATAAATTTTAAACGCAGTGGATAGCAAGAAATTGCTATGATTGCTAACTCTAACAGTGTTTATCGTACTTTCTTGCCAACGTTCGATACGGAAATGGAAAAAATGGGCTTTCGATTCAGTGATTGTGGAGAGTATGCGCTTTTTGCGTTCCGATAAATGTGCAATAACGTTCTGCGTAGGAAAAAACCCGGCTTAGATAATTATCGTCTGTTAGTGTGTGAGTTTTTACAAATGGACACCAGAAGCGTTAGAAAATATAACAAGGCGATTATAAGGTGTTGTCAGTACCTCTTTAATTAAATTCACATTCGACTATAAACTCATTAAATGAAAATTATCCAATGATTTCAAACAATTAACTTTGCTTATTGGCATAAGATAGTTGTAAATTGCAACACAAATGGGAACAACTGGTGCAACGGTTGATGTATGAATTCGACCCATATTGGAACTGCAAAAAATAAGTTGCATATCATATTGTAAGAAACCGGCCATTGCTTACATAGTAACAAGTTTACAACACAGAACATCTACAAGGAAGATGTAAAACCCTTTCAGATTTAAACATCAAGCCACCTAACAACGAGACATAATGAATGTAATTACCGACATTCATCTATCATTATTACACATAATCATTTGAACACGAACACAAGCTACAGTGCTACAAACAAAGGCGTGAACATACAAGAGATTCGTGAATTGACTGATCCCTTCTTCCCTTAACATAAACAGGCAAATCCTTACTTAATTTCAGTCGCAGAATTCAATCAGAATGTAAAGCTTTGTACCCCGGCGAGTAATGTTATAATGCCTTACATTATCCCCCCTGCGCCTGTAGCGACTCGTGGCGACACCGTGCTGAACCTTTAATTATTATCAACACATCATTTTCATGGCACTTTCTAAAATATTAGGGCTGCCTCTACCTCTTTGATCATTCATCTCAATTATTTTAATATTGCTGAAATTAAATCAATATTGTGCAGCTTTACTATCGTCTATCGTAACATTAAATAACCCTAAATCCTTTTCTACGATAATTTTTGCAATCTCTAGACCATGTCGAACTGATAAAGTTTTGTAATAATTTGCACACGTCCAACAGCTAAATTATGACTTGAAAATGTAGCATTAAGGATGAACTGCAATTTAATGGCTATTTAAAAATACATTTACTTGAGACCTTTATCGCAAATCAGAGTCGTAACGCGGAATGAACAACCGTTTAGATTTAGCGCCTTAAGATAAACATCGGTGGGTAACCCTTTCAACGAGCACGTGGGCCCACACATCCCTTTCGCGCATTTCATATTCCTATTTCCATTCCGTTCAACCTTCGCAGGAGGATTATATTCTGCCTCCGATGTTTTCGTATCCTATTATTTCACGGGGTGAAAATGGGCCACCCGCCTCCTCACTCACTCACTCAGACAGTGACACCCTCAGATGTGTGTGACGTACAGATGAGCCTGTACCTGTGTGTGTGCACCTTCCCAGGACTGTTTGTGTGTGTTTGTTTCATCAACTGTAAACCACTGTCAACGACTCGTCAAAATAATATTGGCTTAACGCCGGAGCCCGTACACAGATATGGTACATGGAAACTTGATACACGCACGAATTTAATTAGAATGGCTTTAATATTACGGGTGATGGAGAATTACGTAACAAAATTATAATTTGTTTCATAGATAAGCACTCATTGTTTTTTTTTTACTCTCTGTGGTAGAGTTCAATTTAGATTTGTGTTAAGTGGAATAGAACTTGTTGTATGTTCAGTGTCAGACGACACCAAATTGTGAGACATAAATTCCCACGAATGAGCTTTGGAAACTTTAGAATTAATTTGGACTAACCAAATAATCCCAAAGTATCAAAATCAGTTAAGATTCTCGAAAACCTATCTTATAAGTATACACATATAGACTTAAGTATCGTGAGCTTCGAATTTCAAATCAAACCCCTTGCGCGACCCATCCATCTTCCCACTAATTGTAAAATAATTAAAACTAACTAAGCGTAGATGGATACGAAACACAATAACAAGAAATGATACGAGAATACGGACGAACGAGAGGGTCGCGTGTTCAACAAAAAATGTGACTTGTTTATGGAATGGAAACGCAATAAGCGCAAAACAAAGCAATGCTTATTTCAGCCATGAGAGTGTTTCGAATTGCAAATTTCAGGAAAAAAGCGAACAAACTACACTCAAAGTCAAATGCGGCAGTGCGCGATAAGCAAGTGCCGCTTATGCAAGATCACGAATGTAATTGCTCCCTTGTCTGGCACGACACTTCATGCGGGAACGAGACAAAATGTGCCTAATGCACACGAGCAAAAGAGATGGAAAGTGGCAGTATCAACAAAGCCGTAAGCGACAAAAATGATTGATTGCTAGCCGTCTTGCGCTGAGCTCTATTTAATCACTTTATTCCCTTTTCTCCGTTTGTGTTGGGATAATTTTGTATTTGTGTAATTTGTATACGAAATGAGGAGGCATACCTCCCGACAAGACGGGGTTCATATCCGGCGCCTATCCGGAGCTTACACAAACCCGATTTTGATGTTATCACATGTCATGGTACCGTTTGTTTTGATTTATATTACAAAGCCAGATTAAGTTGAGATTAATCTTTGGGTTAATAACTTTGTGTTTAATTCGCATTTTAAGGCATCATTGGGAAATACAGACGCATGTGTTTTGGTGGGCAATATAATCGGGTTGTTTTAATATCTACCGTATCGTAATCTTGGTGACATCATATCCTGTTTTAACTGTGTTCCCTCCGTCCGTAGTCCCCTATGTCTTTCTATCTAACTAGCCTATCTATAGTTACGATTGCAAAGGTTGCTCTTAAAGGACTAGAAGTTTAGATGATATTATTTTAACTAATCTGAACTATTCAATCCACTCTTATTATTCCAGCTATAACTAATCAGACGTCAATGTCTTATTGATCGATGAAACAGATCAGTAAATTTAACTTGTTCCTATACAAAACGCGCCTACTATAAGTAACAAAAGCTCCTCTTTTTTATCGGATTGTACCAGTCCACTGCTGGGTATAAGTCTTCCCAATTGTCCTTCAAAAACGTAAACTTCTCTTAAATCTATCAATTTAATAGCACTTACCACTCATATGTCCATTTTCATAAGGCGAGTACTCTCCGTTCTCGAGGCGGTGCTTCTTGAAGGGGTGACCAGGGAACTGCGTGGCGGCGAGAGATAGTCCTACTCCTGACGCTCGCTTCGGTGGTCGGCCCGGTCTGGAGCTGCGGACATAGTAGCACGTTACTGCCGTTTAAGATGCTACACTTTACCCATGGAGGTTGAGATCGGACACGAAAATACAAGAGGTTCTGAAAGGCTGTTCAATTTCATCTGCCGTCAAAAGCATGGGAACGTGGGAATGTCTGTGAATGTCTGTGTTTTAGTAATTTTTTACCAATAATCAGAATATCAAACCTGAAATTTGACAGCAGATTTAGTAATCAGACTTTCGGAAACAAAGGTTAGTCGATCAACTCAGCCTATCGCAGTGTCCAGCAACAGAAAATTCGTAGGATAAACTTTTTTCGAGATCAAGGTACAAAGATAGTACTAAGAGGTTTCAGGTATTGGTACTTTCAATTACCCTGTATAGAGCAGTATAGAGACGTGTCCCTCTTTTATAAAAATTGGCTGCCAAAGGAAATTTTGTCGTAGCATTCGTAGCGCTACTATATTTGCGAAAAAATATTGGCTACGCGGTCACTGACCCGCTTTCAGGAACAAGAAACAAGAAATTATAAGTCATATTTCCTCAAAGAAATTAACATAGATGGACTGCGATGGACTGAATTAATCATACAACGTTAATTATATAATAGTTGTGTAATTACAGTTTCAAACTAATAATTCAAGTTTGTCAACTGTAGTTACACAAATCACACATTCAATTACCGCAATAAAAGTTAAAGACGTGTGAAAAAATTAAAACGCTAATTGATAAAAACGCTCCAGTAAAAAGCGTGCATAAAAATAAAGTAAGAAATCGATCAATCCGCTTTTACACATGATTCATTCATTATCATTCTGTACTCATAGTAAATTCTCATAACTGCAACAAAAGAACAATAACTGAAATAGTCATTAATTAAATTCTATTAAAAGTGAACAACGGGAGCTTCTCATGCGCTATCTTCGCGCTGATCAGATAAATCAACTTCTGTAAGGGAGGGTACAGATTTATTTTTATTTATTTCACTCCCCTAAGATTTAATACCGCAACACGTCGGCCGCAGTTTCCACAATTTCACGCTTATTGTTTTCCCATCCGTGATTTATGTTCACGTAATAGAGAACAGTATTTCTTGGACGCAATAAAGTTTGTCACCTAAATCTTTGCCCTTAAGCCTATTGCGTACTTGCGGACCTAAAACTTTGTTTACCTTTATTGGAGTTACTATTAGTTTGCGGTCACAGTAAAAAGGTGTTACTGAGTATTTCAGACCATGTGCCAATGCGTTTTACTGTGGTGGGATGAAAATGGTGATGGTTTCGACTAAAATACTCTGTTAATAAAATCTAAATGCCTTTAGCAAGGAATTGAAGCTAACAATCCCTCTGGGAATTATTGTAACCTTTCGGCAACAGCTTCTTCTTATCTGGTGCAGCCTTGGAAGTTAGAATGGAAACAAAGTTGAGGTGACAAAAAAAATAGAATACTTAGTCAAATTAGCTTTGGCTAAATCAGATCGTGTGAAACTCATAAATTTATTAAAAGAAAAATGGTCAAGCGCGAGCCTAACAATAATAAAATATGAAATTTAAGAAGAACATGAAGACTACTCAATATTTGCTCTACTCAAGTACGTGTAACTGATATCGGCACATAAGCATTGGACGAGCATTGTCTTTTGAAGCTACAACAAGTTCCGAAGGATATAGACAGGCAAACTGATCATCTAACAATGAACTGAAAGGAGGATGAGAGCTGAAGATAAACCACTTCATAAAGGCAACAAATAATACCAATATGTACAAGGTAAATATCTTAGTTAATAGGAATTCCGTTTATGGCAATTATGCAATTGCAAACTGGAAAAAAACCAATATGTTAAAGACTTGACATTGCTGAGAATACAAGAATCCTATATAATATTCTGTATATTCTGTGAAACCAACTCAACTCATAAGCACGACACCTGGTAACACAAATTCTAATATAATAAAGAAAATGGAATGAATATCAACGTATACCATAAGTTCTACGGTCTTACCTCAAACAACCTGACCTGTCATACAGCAATTTTAATTGCTAGGAAAACCATTACAAATAAATATATGGACAGTAGCCGCTAGTTGCAAGTCCGAACTAATTGGCGACGCGAAGTAAGATCAATTACACTGGTACCAGCTAATCCGCACTACATTACAACTAGGTACCAGTACCACATCAGAGGCGTCGGCCAAGTTCGGCAATTATCGGGGGAGCGATGCTGTTATCATAGTATCGGCTTACGCAGAAACTGAGTCTCGCCTATTTATTTTTATGTCAGCAACCGTCATTATGAGACACTCCATTAGCTTGGATTGCGGTGACACTCGTTTTCGGTTACGCTTTGGGGTGCGATTGTATGGTGCGACAGTTTTTTTTCTTCTTCGTTGTCGTGCTCCGATAAAGGGTTTGTTATTTTGATGACCAATTTTATTTACGGACAACGGTAATACTAATACAGCAAAAAAGTTAATAGCTTTAGTTTTTCTGTCATCTCCGAAACATTTGGCCATCGTCGACGAACAATTATAAAGTATAAATAGTCTGAATGAACTTCAAAGGCCGCACATAAAAATTGATTTTATTTTGGGTGCAGGCGAGTACAGTCGGGAGCAAAAAAAGCTAAACACAATCGCGCCCGCGACGAAATCGAATATTGAAAGTGTCGAGGGACAGAGATAAGGAGAGCACGTGCCGCTCCCTTGCCGCCACTTAGGCCATACCCGTAATCTGAATACCGCAAAGCTCACTGCGATAAACTGCCATTAAAAAGCGTTCGATTTATTACCGAACGATTTCCGAACGATTTATACGGGTGTGCGAAGTCGAGAGAGTATCATAAACCAGAGGGTCCTAGAGGGTAGAAACTTACTCAATACTTAGTATCTACGAAAAGTAATGGAATGATGAGATAAACACGACTATAATGGCGATATAACATTGAAAGGCAACAAGCGAAGCTTTAGAACATAAGAAAGCGCAGAATTGATAATATATGGAAAGAAAAATTAAAGTATTACAAATAGATAGAAATAAATATGGTAAATATTTAATTTCGCCTACTGGGTTCCATTATTTTTGAATAAAATTATCTAGTACATATCTTCAATAAACTACTCAATACATTCAATACATACAATTCATCTACCAATCCAATACATAAAATAGTAATAATTCTAAGATTTCCACGATATATTTATAAAATCAAACGTGTCACGATTCTGCACATCGTACTCTTTCCTACGACCAACCCTAGTGAAACTAACACCACGTATAGTTTTGCTTTTTGTATATTTGCTTGGCAATATTCATCACTCACCGCCCGTGTCACTGATCAAATAGCACCCACAAAAGTGTCCCCAGATATTTCTGACAGATATACCCTTGATAGATAGTTTCACAAACATTACGAAACAAATCCTGATCGACGTATTCTATAAAGAAAGATTGAAAATCTGCGGTATATTACAAAGAAGTTAGATAAGGTTCATAGTGAACGTGACTTTAACAGTAAACGAGACAGCGTCAAAAACCATTCCGACTAAGTCCTTTCAATCTCCCCGACTTCATAAAAAATAGGATCTTAAACACATGAAGCTACTAAGTACACAAACAGTATCAACGCCATCGGCGCACTAAGAATAGACTCGCCACTCTTTGTTATTATATTTGTATTACTATTCTCAACTCTTAGTGGACGTGTTCACACTCACTAATAATTACTGACACTAAATCATAACATTCACGTGGCGTAAACATCCTTCCTACCTTTAAAAAAAGTGAAAAGACCAAAAACAGCTCGCTGACAGCATATTGTAAGCTAATAGTCATAATCTGTATATATTTTATGTTTTTTTACTGAAGCGCCCGATTATTTACACGTTACAGCACTACAACCCGTATGGGAATGTTTACACATTAAATTAAAACTCTTTTTAAGTTTTGTTGGTCCATATATCCTTTTTTCGGAGGATTTGTCATTAGAAGAGATTGTGTCTTATTTCTATTATCATAAGTTATATATTCATACGATACCTTTGAAGATACTTAACGTTTCTGATTCAATGCTACTGTTGTTTTATTTGCATCGACTTTGTCGTTTTAGTGCTATTGGATTAGTGGCCTTATAATAAGGTTTTAAGTTAGCTTTATTTATAGTGTGTATATTTATTTATATTACGTTTATTACTTTAGTTTCTGTTATATTGCCTAGTTCTGTATTGCTTTAATCAGACTATGATATTCAAATTAATAGCTACGTTAAACTCTACTCCTAAGTCTCGAATTGTATGTTGACTATCTATGAATCCATTTTAATGGCCTATTTATCACAAGTCTAACCGCTACTGAACCATATTTGAACGCACAAATTACTTTATACCCGTTTGATGCATTATTTCCTTTTCAAGTTGGTGTCTCGGAAACACCATATCTGGGTATTACACCAAACAATGAGGCTCTGTCTTAAAAATGGCCCAAGAATCGGTAGACAACGTAAAACAAACGTACGTAATCTTATCTAGTGTAAACTCAAACGCAGTAGCAGTTTGTCTTGGGTTCAGTGCAAACATGATAAATGATTTCGGTTCAAAAAATCGTTGCTCTATTTTTTTCTAAACGAGTTCCGGTCGGAGCGAGATGTAATCTCTCCTTGAATAGAAACACCTATTCACCTTGAGAAGTACCTGAGGAAGAAGAGAGGTCCGAATTATTGATTACGTCTGATAACTAATTTATTTCGACTACATTACAGATATTCTAAAAACAACGGAAGGAGAAACTATAAAATTCGATAATTTTATCCAGATGACGATAAAGTTTCATCATTAAAACCAATGTTTTAATAAAACCAAAGGAAAAAATGTAATTGAAGCCAAAAATTAGAGGGCACTAAGACAGTAACAATAAAAAGTGAAAGCAAAGCCGCGTTTAATTGTGTCGTAAAAATAAAAATTAAATAAAAAATGCTTTGGGGTGGAAAAGTTTTGCGACCGTAATTCTGCTCTACAATTATATCATGTTCTGTTGCAGCAAGATGTTCTCCTAATGTTACCTGTCCCAAGGGCGAGGGATGCTTTTTAATTTATTAAAACTAAGTTTCTTGTTTCAAGGAAGAAACTTGATACAATTTAACTCAAAGAATACCTAAGCTTTTTACTAACAGTGCACCGAACTGGAAATATGTGTTAATTTATAGTTAACCATTACAAAGCGATATTTAATTTGAATAAATACATTATATGTACTTCTTTAGTAATTAAGTATGCAAAAGAAAAACATACCCAGAGATTGTAATTATTATTGATAAAAATCTTGAAGTTAAACGCGTGTAGCCGTTAAGAGCAAAGTATATATTTGCATCTAATATATGTACAAATTGTAACATTGGAAAGACAATTGAAGATTTCATCTTCGTATTGTTACACTCGTATATCCAGAAAATAATAGTTAAATCACTGTCGGAGGGGATTAACCTCTGTGATTCCATAAAGTTACAGCTCGGTTTAATAACACTGTTCTATCTGACAGTACAATCATAAGTTAATGTAGCAAGTCACCGCAACAGTCAGGTAGCTGGTACGTTTCAATTTCTTCGAGGCATTTTATTTACAAAACTAATTACGTTTGTCTGATAGGGTATTAAACAGCTCCCGGTGCTTCACTTGATTTGTTGACAGTTAATAAAGACATTCCGAACATATTTAAGATCTTAGTCTATTCCGTCTGCGATGTGATCGCTTCCTGATGAAGTTATTATCGCTTCTATTATTTGTTTCTTTTTTTCGCATTCGTCTGTACTATTCTGTTAATCATCTTCAATATAAAATGTCTTATTAGTGATAGAATTAGATACATAAAAATATTAACTGGGTCGGACACGTTTTTTTATTGTTACTTTTTGAAATTTTATTACTGTTGGCACGAACATCATTGTCGGCACGCCACGTGGTCCGGATAATTGAAATGTCCAAACACTAAATTTATAGTTTGTTCAACGTCACTATTTCTTTTTTATTGCTCCTATCGATGTTGCTACCATTGATCTATCTTTATTATATTGGACACAACTCACACAACACGTCTACCGCAGATCCGTCGCCTTTGTGACCAGAACAGATGTTTTTTAATTACTCTTTAATGAATTCACAACATGTTGATGTGTTTTATTAACATGTCTCGTAGAATTTGCATAAAGTTGTATTAAGTCGGAGACTATACTCAAAATATTTATATTTTATATATCAAGATATACATTTTTAATTGAAGCAAGTCTCGTATGAAAGCTCAGTGGAAATAATATTAATCCAACTTCAGAAACAAATGTTCTAGCGGGAGAACATTAAAATCTTAAATATTAATTGTAATAAGAGCGGCGTAGTCCCCGACATCCCTTTCTGCGAATGCTGGGGCAACATAATCAGCCCCCAAGGGACAACCTCTTGTAATTAGCGGCTGTTCATTTCTTAATTTCAATATTTAATTACAAAGGAAACTCGATGACTGCTCCGTATAGAAAGAGACGTCATCTTCAGAAAGTCTTTCGAATCCATTTTGTTTCTAATTCGCTTAGAGTATCGTTTGATATGGCTTCTTTATTGTTTCTTTGGCTGCTGTATCAAAGGATGCTCGAGTTTAATCATTTATCTGGACAGAGCGTTCCTCTTTGTGAAGTGTTATTCTTTCCAATTGATATTATTGCGGCTACTTTTGAGAACGTGTAATTTTGATTCTAGAGAACTTATTGGTCATATTTTATTTGATGTTTGTATGTGTATCAATAAGCGTAGATTTTAAATCAAACTGAAGAGATCAGACAGACGAGATAAATAGAATTAATATAACTTTATCGTGTTCGTTGAACAGGCATCTTACAATTTCTCTTTGTCGTCCCTATTATAAGATGTAATAGCTCCCGACATATTATGGTTTTATTTCATTTCTGAACCCGCTATGAAATTCCCTTTTAGTATTACCTGTCTAAGGATTTCATTACTGAAAAGTCTGGCTGGATGAATTTTGAATGACTTTGTAGACTTAGAATTGTATGAAGCTTTATGTGATCGATTTTTTTTTATTTAAGATTTTCGCAAGATCTTTCTGTGCGTCGATTTTTTTAAAGTTATGTAGTGGCTTGAAACTTGTTCATTATTTACAATTATTGACCTTTGACTTTCGCCTAAATCAACGCTATGTGTGCTCTCCGTTTGTGATGGTTTCCATTTTTCACAGGGTGTAAACAGTTAATAAATTTTTCTCTTTGTGGTATTTTTCATTGGGCACTTTTCAATTGATTCGGCATCAGTCGGGATGCGTGTGTTTGGCACGTTTTGTTATGAATCGTTGACGGCTGTTGGTTCGGACGTGTCCATTCACGCTCACCCTGTATTGGTGAATTGTTTTGTTGCGTAAAATTATACAATTTCTGGCCGGGTGACCACGACGCGCGGCCGGCCAACACCACTGTCACGCCCTCCGCCATTCGATTGAAAATGAAAAATCTATTATTATGAGCTGTGACAAAATGTAGCTATTTCTTTTATTTTTGAATTGTTTTTAAATGAACAGCTTTTTGGATTGGCCTTAATAACTGTGAACTTCAAAGTTATAAAAAATAAACCTACACGTAAAATGTCGAGAATACTTTTTAAACACTCTATGACTAATTGATACGAGTTTTTGCTGTTGGCGCCAGAAGTTGTTAATTTGGCAAAATTTTATCTTAAATTAAAGTTTTGGGTCTACATCGAAAGAAACAGTATTTTGTTATATTTTTTTGATATTTAATAGTTTTCTATTTATATTGACACGCTTCATCAAGAATAATCGAAAAGTTTTGCTACCGTTCCCGGCGTTTGTAGTTTTTTTCTTCCCAAACGGTCTTTTGTAGTGATACAAAAAGTTGTAGCTACCTGGCCATCAACAGACACAGTTAGTCGGTTCCTAAATTAATTTCGTCTAATTCTGGCGGCTGATACTGTCGAGTCATATAGGTCGTATGCATGCCATCGGCGGCTTTTAGTTATACAAAGAAATTCGTTCGAAAAAACTACTGGAGCTTGTTTTTCATCGGCCACCATTAGAGAGACACTTGAAAGATAGATGCAGTCGTATTTAAAACGCGTTCGGAAACACATAAATACCCCATTGCATATCGACACAGAAACATGTTTAGAATAAAAATATAATACGTGCATGTCGCATAAATAATCTTTTATATTTCCTTTTCAAACATGATTACGACAATTTTATATTCAAGCAAATAACATGTTCAGAGCCAGGTTTATGTGTAACGTTATTGTGGTGTTTCTTCCTCAATTCTCCACGTTCACGTCCGCTGTTCTTGTTATAACTTCAATTTCTTATGTTCAATGAAAAATTAAAATAATCAAAACATACAAGCTTAGAGATTTGAAACAGAGAAGAGTCCCGGACGTGTGATCGTTCAGTGTCGAACGAAAATAAACGTTATGATTTGTTAAACAGGTTATTAGAAAAACATCGACGCTGTCGACAGGGAGTTTGGAAATAAACTATTAAAAAACGGTTAAGTGCGAGCCTGCTTCCCTGAGCCAGTGTTCAGTAACATGATTCATTGTTTTTCTCTGTTAAGCTTTTTATTGTTACCGAATGTACGGATTTATCAGAAGCGCACTGCGCCAGTTACATACGAAACAGATGTAAACTTCATAACTAACTGTCTAATTGGTAAATGTAGCAGAACACAACGGTAGCTGAGATTATTTAGTATCCACCGAGCTTTGATATCATTCCACATAACTACAACTACAGCGCACAAAGGAAATAGACAAATATTCAAAGATAAAAGTTTTTCGAATCTTAAAACAAAAGTGGGATTTTAAAGATAAACAGAATTTAATCATAAATCATGCACGTAATAGTTACATTCTGACGCAGCGTAAGTATATCTGAAAAATCTTTTGTTTGATCAGACTCAAACATCTGGATGTTGAACAGAAGTTCATAATAAAATATGATGAAAAAATATGTTAAGTCCTTTTGTATCGACCGCTTCTGTCTATTTTTGTTCGACTAGTTAACAGTCTTGATACTTTACAATATTTTTTACTGATTAATTATGCAACACTAGTTTGAATGAGTTTTTGTGGACTAATAATTAAAAAGGTTGTAGTTAAACTACTTTGTTGGAGCAATTATCGCATTTTACGAGACCGTGCATTATAAATGAGAAGCCATTGATGTTTAATCTTTATCGTTTGATCATCGCCAATCAATGGATAAAGTAAAAAAGTAGAAAAAAATGCAGTAACCACCCTTCGGCATGGTAGTAATACCTACGCTAATTACATTTGTTATGTCCTATATAAAGAAATACAATTAGTGCCCGTGAATAATGTTGGCGTCGCGTCGTCGGGCCAACATTTCACTAAATGCCAAACGTCTACAGTAGATTGATACAGGATAAGTTATTATACTTTTGCACCGTGACTTTTCAACGGTACCTATCATTAAGCAGTCAATAAAACTAAGAAATTTGAGGGAACTAGTTACAATGTTAATAAATATTATTTGAATAATTGATATTTTACTTTTCTTGCGCACATCATTAATGAAAACTGAACGTTCTACAAGTCGGAGGGCGCCACTATCTGCACACAACATCAAAGATCAAACTGTACACTAGAATGATCTTCAATTTATTTTCTGCGATGCAATTCATCTAGCTTGCCCTTTAATGTTTTCTAAGCATGGAGTCATTATTGAATAAATGTTGGATGTAACCTATCTGTATCCACCAATATTAGCATTATTTAACTACGGACGTAGACAAGAGGAAACCCAATTATAATCGAACTCACAACCTGTAACCATAGACCATTATGCCAATTAATTACTGTAATGTACGTATAACTCAGGCCGAGCATTGTGCGTTTCGTCCAAATTCAATTGCATATACTTGATGTCAATTATTTTTTATGACGTTGTTAACATTTCATCGGTTATTGCCTGTAGAAATGACAAAACGTTTCTGAATGTCATGTGAACCTGATCTTTTATAATTAAAAATTAAGTAATCATTGAAGATAATATGCTGGTTCTCAGTTCATGAGGAAAAATGTAAATAAACAAAAATCTCAGACAAAATCTTCAAACTCAGAACAAAAATTCAACGAAATCATAACAATCAAATATCAAGACCGTTTGGTTAATCATCGAATTGCAGCCGAAACGTACCGCAGTGGTTCATAGTAACTCGGTGGGATTTGTTTTGATAATACATCATAAAACTATTAAATATTGGATCGCTGAGTGAGACTACCCGCTACTGTTTCCACGTTGTTCTCCAAGTGATAAACTGTTGCGACTACACGTGTTTAGTATAAAAATGTTTGACATACCGAGAATAATATCCCATGGAATGTGAAGCGTTACTAAATAACTTTCAATATGTTTACACGACGGAGGGATATGAATAGGAAGATAGTATATCAAAAGGGTTAGTTTACCGCCGAAGTGTATAACTTGGACCATATAGCCCACTGATCATGGCGTAATCGGTTTGTTATTTCAGCGTTTAGACGATGTTTAAACCTTGTTTTGTTTTGTCAGAAGCATGTGGGAATCATTGTATTGTGTTCTACATCCGGGTTATGATTGGTTCGTCTGATTTTTACTTTTAGATTAATTGGTCATTTCTAAGGTATTGTTTTTTATCAACTTGACACCTATGAGGTGTGGTGGATTCTGTTCTACTTTACTCTATTTCAGAGACTATCTATATAAACAAACCAAAGAGAAGTATTTTTACAGCAAACACTCTCAGCTACGAATCAAAATCATGTCCAATAAAATGAATTGGATATTGAAACCTAATACCATCATTGGAGTTTTGGGGACGAGGCATACATTATTCAACTCCTTTGGGTACCATAAATGTGGCAGTTGTATTGGCCAGTCAATAATGCCAAAAGTTTATAAGAAGCATACTTTTTATTACTTCGATTTAGAAATCGAATAAGCTCTTTTTTCATACGTGCCGTATGGTCGACAAAAAAGGAGTTATCGTAATTGTATCAAGGATAATAATGTCGTCCAAGGTCACCGACTAAGTATTTAGAACAGTGTATTTAGACTATAATTACAAGACACTCTAACATCAGTGTCATTAGGTATTCGGATAGCTAGGACATGATATAATATAACGTTACCTGTGGCTAAGAGACCATTTCTACAACTGTCAACATATTTAAATAGGGTTGGCACTTTGTCAGTTATCGGTAAGTCCTTATTCTCACTCCGATGAGAGTTTCTGGTTTATGTGTTATATATTTATGAAATCGACTAAGGTGTAAATTAACAAATTAATTTTATCCACACTTTAAAGATTTTAAAGTTGGCGTTTAGAAGTAACACAACCCTAATTAAGTGCTCCCGTATTTTCAATAGTCATAGAGCGGTTTATCTTTTGACGTGTGTCATCTAGTTCAGCTACTTACTGACTTCCGTTCCCATCTCGCGGCTTATCTTACTCAAATATGACAAATTAAACGAATCTTAAGAAGGGTCCCACTGGTTACACTACAATGGGGTATTTAAACAAAGATTTTAAGTCATAACTCGTACTAAGTGTAAAACAAAGTTCTTTTACTTGCCGCAGTTAAAAATGAATGGATGTTTTACAACATTGAAAACTAATGAGGAAGAAGGATATGAGGCGATAAAAAAGGTTTTTAAGATCTTGAAGAATAGCCAAGAGTGAATTAAAAGCACAAATCAAGCTCAACATAAAACAATAAGAAGAAGAAATGCAAAATTTCTTTCATTGAACCTACTAAAACAAATGAAAAGTATCATCAGACTCAAAAATATCGATTTAAACAACTGACAAACCTATTAACGGGATTCCAAACTTTAAAAATAGAACAAAAGCGCGGCCATCTTTAATAGTTAGGGCTGTCACTTTGAGGAACAAGTTAATAGACGTAATCAATTTGCTCGAAACCGAGTATGGGAGTAAAAAAACACATAATATTAAGCTGGCCGGTCACGCGAAGAGAGCTGTCAAAATTTAACCTCTCACTCCTTTAGGTTCAACCTTAACTGTACTTGCTTTTTAAAATGGCACGTTTTTAAACTGTCTGTCTTTAGGAATTTCAGTTTATTTTAACCCTACTTATTTTTTACTGGTTTTTATTTTTGTACTGAAATAATATTAAAAGTTTTAATGTCAAACTGTGTTCTTTATGTTTGATTGGATTTGGATAAAATTTGACACCGATGAATTGGGTAGACCAACTTATTGTCCAGGATGTAATTTTTAGGGTTCCTCTCTCCACTTTTCACTGTTCACTCCGCGATCCGTCTGTCTGTCTGTCTGTCCGTCTGTCACCAGGCTGTATCTTATGAACGGTGATAGCTAGACAGTTGAAATTTACACAGATGATGTATTTCTGTTGTCGCTATAACAACAAATACGCTATAAAAACAGAATAAAATAAATATTTAAGTGAGGCTCCCATATAACAAACGTGATTTTTTTGCCGTTTTTGCGATAATGGTACGGAACCCGTCGTGCGCGAATCCGACTCGCACTTGGCCGGTTTTTTTGCAATGACATGACTACACAAGATTTATATTTTTAGGGCTTGACAAAGTGCCCTGGGGTGCAAGTGCAACCTTAACCTACCTAAAGCATTATTTGAAAAGCCTTGAATTAGTTATTAAGTTAATAAAGACCATTTATCTGTCATGTGCAACATAATAATTAAGAAATTTGCACCGGGCCGTAAGCGTCCGTATTTGGGCGCGGCTATGAGTGCTATTTCATAATGAAATGAATAAATGCAGGTAATTCAATTAAGTCTCATTACAACCGACACTTTTTTCATGATGTTGAGCGCCAATTCCATTGGCTGAATGCGTGTCATTGGGTGCATTTAATTCTATTAACTTTAAATGTTAGTGTACAGTCGTGAGCGAAAAATGGGAATAATATGAATTGAAACTTATTTTGCTTATGACTGTACATTGAGAAATTTAGAAAATACTAGTTGCCGAAGCTCCACGAGCGTAGTATTAGTACTTCTCACAATATATTTTTAAATTATAGCCTATGTGTTATTCTGATGTATAATATATATTTCTGTAAAGTTCCATCAAAATCCGTTCAGCAGTTTTTGCGCGATAGAGTAACAAACATCCATCCATCCTCACTTTCACGTTTATAATAGTAGTTGGATGCATCTGACATAGAATTTGTGAAAAATCTACATATTTTAAAAGAAAATTGCTTTATCTTCCCCATATTATTTATTGCTCTTAACTGTACATACGTAGACAATTAAAGTACGCACGTCCCGTGCAAAAATCGAATTACTGGTAAGTACTCAACTGATGAACTTATTATTTCTTTTACGAATACGAAGTAATTGGCCTTTGTAGTGTTAATTAGTACTAAAAGGAGTGTAATGTAAAAAGAGTGTAATTGTTAATATTTTAACAAAAAATAATACGACGCGTGTTCGCAATGTAAACTAAAGGGTTTTGGTTACAAAAAGCGTATCTAGTATTGCTAATCCCCTTATAGACACTTTACACCTAATTAGTACAGTAATGGTACTTACATTTACATTGGAATAGTCAATAGTTCAATACTAAACATCTGTTAACCAATTAGATCTGATCAGCAGCCTAATTGCGTAAGTGAATTCTGCAAAGGAAACAAGTTGATTCTTTCAAAGAATCAGAATCATTACTTTCAACTTTTTCGGTATTGCGAAACTAATTTGGAAAGCTAGCGTTAGCTTTCGCAGCACATGATGGTGCTATTCTCAAATCAAAACGAAATAGAAAATGTGAATCCAAGATGGCATACCAAATGAATGTTTAAAAACAATTGAGCAACGCTTGAAGTTCATTTAATTCTAAATTCAAATATTATAACATTTTTAGTCAAATCAGCTATCAACACTGTTTACAGTGAAATCTCGATATCCGTTCCTAAATCTCATTGGCCAATTAGCTAAATCACGACCGGATGGCCTAATTATGCTCGAGACATGATTATCCTATTGTGCAATCAATTCTGTTGTTATTCAACATTGTTCGAGTGATCGTTAGCGAACACTGCTCGGGAATGGATGCTAATTGTCCAAAGATACGTTAATAAGTAATTTGAGAGGCCCTCATTGGTCGCGTGCCGCGGTCTGTGGTCGCGCTGCCCACGAACTGGCATGGTTACACATTCTGTACTTAGTTGGTGTTGGGTAATAGATATCACTGTTGCATACGTACGAGAGTTTTTGTCGCTCTGAATATAATTACGTCATGGTTAAGGGATATATTAAAACCTTTACGTAGTTAGTTTGGAATCTTTTGAAGAAATTATCAGCTTATTAACAAACAATATAACCTGTCGATTCTTTAATCCCAGATCATTGGGCATTCTGATAACACAACACATATCATCTTCCTGCCCATGCCCTGCCCATGTTACTTGAGCACCTTTTATTAAAGACATTTTACAATGAAAGGTAACGATAGCTACAACTGAAAAAACAGCAGAACTCACTAATTACCTTTAAAAACGAACCTAGGCAAGTAGGCGCTAAACAATGCAAATAAACCTCCCTTCGTGACAAACAAAATCACTATTTACAATCACATTATGGAACGCACTCTTTCATATTGCTACTACAAATCAGAACGCACCCCTTTAATTAAACTGCCGGCACTAAGTCAACTTTAACTATACTCGTAGTTAGGTAAAACTAACTGTTGGATAAAGGCACACGTATAATTTACTCCGCAATTGTCCTGGACTGTTTGTCAGAGGGCGAATGAGCAGTTGGTACTGAATATTAGGTAGGAGCAATGATGTTGACATTGAAATAGCGAAGGAGGGTAGTTATACAGTGTGTCATCGTGCTCGAGGTTGGGAGTTTGGGACGTTTGGACATGATGACTTTGACAAATGTCATCTGTCAACGCTACACTGTAGTGCCACTGTGCTACTCAACATTTGTCATTGGAATTCTTCAATTGTATCAGAATTTACTTGTCTGTGCTACCTAGTTTTAAATCCTTTTCAGACGGAACTTGCAGAACTGAAAGTCGATACAAATTTTACCAAAGCCAAATATTAGGTAGATCGAGGTAGACTCTGTTATAGGCTTAATCTTTGGGAGCAAAATATATCAGGCTACCTTGCAATTTAATTAATTGACAGTCAATTCCGTTTTCGATCACATCAAACTTACAATTCAGTAAATCAGTGTGTACCCAACATCCAGCCAGCAACTACCGTATCGAATGAAATAATAATCGAACCTACGCGACGTCCATTCAATTATCCCTGAAAATTGAGGCTCATTAAAATAATAAAACAGCCGGCGGCAGAATCAAATTGAATGATAACAAAAGCTCGTATTAATTCGAGGCGACACACCGTTTTGCCAATGCTACCTAACCAGTAACCACCCACAGCTACATTAACAGCTAATAATCATGCAGACAAGTACAAATAGTATGCCAATTAAAATAACGAAACGCCCAATGAAACAGAAAATAAAATACACAAAACGCAACCAAAAGGCAAGGCAAAGTTGCATCAAAATACCGCACTCAGAATTGCAATTAAGTAACACTTCAATTAAAACCAACGAAACACGAGCATCAATTTAAATAATTGAAAGGGAAAATCAATAAAATCATCAAGCTGTTTCATAATCATCCGCCATATCAGTCATTCACACGACAGTACGATAAAGGCCGGTCCACATGAGCGGAAGCCCTTGTTTGCACAATAATAGCGTCCGTGTGTCAGCTTCTCAATGCAACCCCAAATGCAATTGTGTACATTCGTGCGAGGATTGAGTTACAGTGAATGCGATGGAAACATTTGCATCTAGCGCCCGCACTCCGCTGTGGAGAAAGCCCCGTTAATATAATTATTAGTGCAGGTAGAGGTAACATTATTGAATGTCAACCGGTATCGATGTATCCAATATGGAGTTTGACAGATTGCATTCTATTATGGGCAAACGATTTTTTAAGCTCTGAAGGAGTTTCTAAAATGAAGACTAATTAAGCATTCTTAAGGCCTGTGTGTGCTTTATGGTCCTAGTCAACAGACATTTTACAGACCTTAACAGGAATCCCAGAGTTTGTATTGATATCTAATTTTTTTCGAAATTATTAGTGCCCTTTCCATGTTATCGATAAGCTCGCTGCCACTATCGCAATTACAATAACTATAAATGACAATTGCCAGCCAATAGCACACGTACGTTCCCCTATTTGGTGACCACTTGGCGGCACTGCCTGGTCATCCCGCAAATTGCTCTTTCCCAACAAAATTGTCAATAAAACTCATCTGATTCGCAGTTAAACAAGCGAGCGACATTATTAATTTATGCGTTGTAATATGGCGCAAACGTTGGCGTTATCCCGTGTAAATTATTAATAGTGCTGGGGTAAAAATTAAGCTTAAACCGAATGGGTAGTTTCGGCCATAACGCTCGTTTTATGTTTCCATGTGCAGATTAATATGTTGTTATATCCTGTGACGAGTCAAGCGAATCGGTTTTATTGGCAATCGAAATCGCGCGATGCTGTCATATATCGATTATGTCAACGACGTTATTGTCAATGTGTCTGCGCCGATTGACTGCAGTACGATCAGAGTTATTTTGAGAACTAGGGTTGTCTGCTCGGGAATATAGCTGTTTGACCCGGAAATCTACATTGGAACCGGCAACTTCAAACAAATGCCCACCTCGCGGAGATGAAACACAAAAGTGAATAGCTCCCTTGAGATTCACCTCTGTTGTCTTAAGAGAAAGCGATTACACAAATCTGAAGAAGCTATTAATCCGGCTCGCTGCCCCCGAATGGCATCACGGTTTGTTTAATAAAATCGCGAATTTACATATCAAAACCTACAAAGGGGCATAATTGGACCCGATGACTTAGAAAACGTAGTGGGTGAGGCGGGCGTGCCACCCCAACAACAAACAAAGGAATTATACCCGCCTCAAGAAACTTTTAGCAATGGAAAGCTCCTTAACAAACAGACGCGTGTGTATCTAATGAAATTCCTATGGTTGCATAACATACTCGCGTGAGCGCTGAACGTTATTAGCGGAATTATTTCTCCGGGTAAAATCTTTGAAGGCGGTTGCTCTTTCGGAAAAGTTGTTAAGAAAATGGGTTGAGATCTTTTCGGGATTTCATTAGTTTGTAACTATGCGGTGTGCTACGCGAGGCATCTAATTTATTAGGTAGGCGTAGCCGAGGGAACGAATGGGCAGCGAGCATTCGAAAATGGAACGGAATTGCCGAATCACGCCGCTTTGAGTGGAAGCCGCCGCGACACGATTCGTTAAGAGACAAATGTTTGAATTCAATTCCAACAGTTTTTTGGTCAGTAATTAGTAATGGTATATTTACTGCGCGTTGCTTGTAGGACTGCACGGTAGCCGTGATTTTTTCTGTAATTAATTTTCGTTGTTAATTTGGGAGCGTCGCCGCCGAGGCTGTCCGATTTACTGGACTGTTGCGAATAATTGGATGACAGTTTCGTCGATTATACTCGACGAAACAGCACTCGAATACTATTCCACATTCCCACACAGTACGTAAAGTGCCATTATGTTCGATGAATGAATGAAGTGCAAGCCGACGACATACGGGCATCTTATACTCCTGTTGCTCCATCAAGGATATTGACACTTGTTCGCTGTCATCAGCTTTTGTTCCATCACGTGTTAGGTTACACACATAAAACGCTGCACGTGTTCATGCCAACACGTAAGTAGTACGCTAGTATTATTTTTCATTGCATATTTTGTCACGGGAAGCGATATTAATTAATGATTAATAAATTGGTACGTGTAAGATAATTAGTTAGTCGTGTCAGTGGTTTGATAAGTAACAAATGAGCACTAAATGTGAGGTTTCCGGTGTTTCGTTTCAAAGAATCAGAGACTATCAAATGACGTCGTGGAAGGTTTCGGGAATAACCTTGAAGATCATATATGCTAATTGATTTTTACTAGCATTTAACATTATATTTTAGGGTTCCGTACCCAAAGGGTAAAAACGGGACCCTATTACTAAGACTTCGCGATCCGTCTGTCTGTCTGTCTGTCTGTCCGTCTGTCACCAGTATGTATCTCATGAACCGTGATAGCTAGACAGTTGAAATTTTTACAGATGATGTATTTCTGTTGCCGCTATAACAACAAATACTAAAAACAGTATAAAATAAATATTTAAGGAGGGCTCCCATAAAACAAACGTGATATTTTTGCCGTTTTTTGCTCGATATTAATAACGGCAACAGGTAGACGCTTGAAATATTCACAGAATGTTTAGTTGTATATTCACTTCAAAAAATTATAATTATTAAATTAAAATAAAATAAATTAAGGGGGGCTCCCATACAACAAACGTGATTATTTTGCAGTGTTTTGCGATAATGGTACGGAACCCTTCGTGTGCGAGTCCGACTCGCATTTGGCCGGTTTTTTCTCTATACGTAGTTTAGCACTACATATAAATAATATATTATCACCCGGCTGTGCTCGTCTAAGTGTCGGTAGTGGTTTCGCATCAGCAGTGGAAAGCTAATCGCGTCGCGCGTCGTTCGCGCGTTATAATTAGTACAAATCGTCTGCTTCGAGCCGCCGCGCGTAGAACTAACAACGTGTAGAATTGATTCATAGAGAGTTATGATCTCATAAAATATACGAAAATAGATGTCGTCAAGCTAGTTGAGTTATTTTGAGTATGTATTCTGTGTATAAAATTGATGATTATAAGCAGTGGATTGATTCTGCAGACTTACTTATAAAAAAATCTTAAGAATCATTATAAGTCCAACAAGGACTGGAAAAAGAGTTGGAGTGGCGGAGAGATGGGTAGGCATTGTTGTCATAGCGGATAAAACTTGGATGAGCTTGGTACAGAAGGGTGGGGATTGGCACAAGAAAAGACAGGCCTATGCCCAGCAGTGGGTCAAGTGGGCTGTGAATGATGACGTACTAAAGTATACTCACATAACTAGCAGTTTATTTTTCCTATTCGATTCCTAAAATCACACATTCAGTGACCAGTCTAGTAGTTCCACAGTCGTTCTCTCTATGGAATCCGGTAATCTCGCGAGTTAATAGATTCGATAATTCATCGCGGCGCGCGTCTGAATCGATACCAGTACGATTGATGGCGCCTGTCTTAGCTGGTGAAACGCTCGACATGTCTGTCACACTGTTCCACTTCACTACATTCGAAATTTAAACTTTTAATGGCTGTTCTTTTGTTTGATGCTTGAATGGAAGTGTACGCGACTGTACGTTCATTCTGAGCAACGGTTTTGTTTTGAATTTAGAACGATTAGAATTTGCTGAAAGGGTGTCTATGGAAAAAGCTATCTCATTGAGTTTTGTGTGAATTTATTGGTTTGGGTGTTATTAGAGTATCTGCCTAAAGGCCAATCGAAACCTCAATTAAAGTTCGATGAAATTAGCTTACTAATAAAACTAACTAGAGATTACTAACACAGTTGGTATAAGCGTATCTTATTTTTTTTATGAACCATCCAAACGCTGTTACAAACTTTAATCACGTCGGCGACTTCAAATAGCCTCTCATCTTTCATTAACAAGTCAAGTATTTAGAAATCTATTAAACAATCCCAGTTTTTTCACTTTCCCATAGCAGTGATTCTACGAGTGACTCCGGCTGTGTCACTAAGCGATTGGTCTCGGCTAAGTTCGATTCACATTTTTGTGAAGAAATGTCCGTTTTATTCAATTCTTTGTGGTCACATTCCAATGACGCTTCAGTGGTGATCTAGTTACGAGCTTAGATTGTTTTTTGTTCATAACTGACATTAAAGAGGTTTTAATACCAAACAAGAATTATATTTTTCTGATAAACAATTAGGAACTTCAAATTAGTTTCGTCAATGTTGTTTTAATTGTCAGATTGTATATTAGGAAAATGCATAATTAAATACACAAATTATATTTGCAGAGAAACATTAAAAACAAAAACTTTACATTTCATCAGAAAACCATTAAAAGTACGAATAAATTAAACTGAGTCTGACCCATAAAAACAGCGTTTATGTCAGTTGAAAGCAAAGAAACAATACTTCTAAAAAGTTTCCTCGTAAGGAACCTTTCACAAGCCATTAATGTCTATATTCCGACCCCCTAAAGAGTTGAAAACACGAAATGGAATTATGGATTCCCCTAAAAGTCGCCATTAGAATTAGAGGGAATTTATTTCGCACGGGGGCCCAATATTTCCGCGGTTCTGTGTCCTGGGTTATGGCACACTATCTCATAACCACGGAACCTTAGCTTAAGCTCACTTAAGAGGGGGAATAAATATTATTCTTGTGATTAGTGGGTAGTTATGTGAAATGTAATTCAGGTTTAAGCTTTGTATTAATACTTAAAATTATTTATTGGCAAAAAATGTAACTGCAATATTTTTATGGAAATACGTTCTTAGCTTGAATTATTTGTAAGTTTTATAGAATTTAATTAAGAGTTATTCAAAATCTTCAACACAAAGATACAAAACAATTATTGTCGAGTCAACCACAGAAACTCAAGCAGACTAACTTCTAAATGATTTGAAAGGCCAACGAAGACATGCAAACACATTAATTTATAGGCACGAAAACAAACTTTTTAAGTCTGTAACTGTCGCCCAACTTTTACATTAAGTCCCTGGCCGGGAAAGCAATTATGGTTACAGCTATTACACCGACACCGTTTGTCTGATTACTACCTTTTATTTCTGCTACATTTGATATTACATTTCAGTTTCACGGAACACATTCTTTCATAAAATCTGTAGATTTATAATGCTGTCGAATCGTAAATCTATTACAACATAATTACGATTGAGAGTCCAATTTGCAACAATGTACTGATGGGCCCCAATAAACATTTCAACAAGCTTGCTGTCAAATAAAGCCAACAAATATTTTAATGGTTCCATACATCGGCCTTTTTTATTGGCAGTATAAAGCGTCCGTCGAACGCGTAACCATCGCCAACCCTTAGCAGTCGAGTATAGTACTTACAGTACAGAACAAAGTCTCAAGCTAAACTATAAAATAAATCTAGCAAGTTATCGTCCACAATAAACAGTCGCCGCGGAAGGCTATCGCCAATTCCCACGCAAAGTTGCTGTTAATAAAAGCAACAAAATTATATATTCAAGAGTTAGGAGGTGGTGGTATGGCAGTTAGGGCCTTCTACGTGGTCCGAGTTACAATGCAAATTGCCGTGGAGGGGTGCGCCGATGCCCTCTAACTGTGCGACTCGCAAAGATGGCCGCCGTAATGGCGAAATGAAATTATTAAGCATTGTCTTGTGAAATCGGCCGCAGTCGACACCTGAGACACAGGGCTGGACCACTTAGCGTGGATACGCCGCGCCGCGGGTAACGAGCCTCGCCACCACCGCACCGCGCGCCCACCGCGCCGCACCGGGAACCCCGGCACAGTTTGACTACGCTACCTTCTAAATAACAGATAAGCCAAGGCCTTTATTGAATGACACTGAAATTCCACACGGAAATACAAACTTCAAATATCCCAAACTACTTCCACAAGTTACCTATTAAAGGGCAGATCACTTTAATTTTCTTATGAATTTTGATAATGTTGCAAGCGTAAAATTACTGTTGGCAAAATACTACTGAAAAATGGCCACGGAAGCACCTCCACACTTTTCCAACGCCAAGACATTACTTACGACCCTCGGCTGAAAGCTTTGTATTAAAATTTAAATCTACTTTGCAAAGTGTATTTTATACACGTGCTCTTGCAATTTTGATCGTTCATAAAGCTCCGAATAGCTCCTATTATTACGCTTTACCTTTGCGGTATTGGGTGTTACACATCTCTCCCCAACCATTCCTGTTAACATTTTGACTAAGTCTCCCATGAATTTGGTATGCATAACGTTAATATATTATAGATGCTTTAATTACTCGTTTGCGGTGCACTTGTGGTTGCTCTGTTAATGTTCATTTCTATTCGCTCGAGCTTGAAGCTGAGTTATATGTCTGTACGTTTATTGAATATATTATATTCTAATCCAACAGACAGATGCGCGTATGTTAATGATTTCAAAAACTCATCATCCAAATCGATCGGAACGGAAACGACCATTAATTCCTGTAATGCGAAATCGATGTCCAAAAACACGTCTTACGAAAATAAATTAATTTCACAATTTGTTTTCGACAACAAAGGCAGGGTCCCTACTTGCTGGCCAAGTGAAATTCCTCTTTAATCCAACGCATGCCCAGTCCGTGTTTTTAATTTCACACAAAAAACAGCTCCGAGTCGGTGATCAATCAAAACTGCCGCTCGTTTCTTTTTTCTATACTTCATTGCAATACACTTTCGCCTCTCAGTAACCGCTATAAATGTGCCTGTATTATTTTGTTTGTATAAAGGAATCGGGTATCCCTCAAATTAAATTAGTTTGACGGATTTGTCGTGATGTCAAAGATTAATTACATTTTAATAATGAGGTTTTTTAATCGTGAGGTTATTAGAGATTCTTGTTATGATGGCCGTAACGATTTGTTTTGCGAATTATATTTTAAGTATTCAGAAGCACATGTGTCATGGCCGTGGGGTGTTTATGCAAGCACGTAAAAGGCATGTGAAACGGATTCGCAGAGATGAATCAAATGCCAGTTTGAGGTACAGTCACGAGCAAACGTCGACATTATGATTGAGAGGTCGCATGTTGAGTGCCAATCGTAGCTCCGACTCAGACGCCGCACTACGTGTTTAAGAATGTGTTAGACTCAACCACTAAGCTATAGACACTTGGCAGTGACTAGACATTGCAGACATAAACGTTAGATTACGCCTTCGTAGCAAATTCGTAGCACTACACATATTATTTGATTTTGACATTTTAATAGAAATTACTACCGCTACGATTTCGTAGCACATTCGTAGCAACTGACAAAATAAACATTTTCAAGTACTGGGAAGTGAACTTTATCATCTTAATAATGCGATATATACGCCCTAATGTTAACGCAGTACTGGCCGTGCGCCCGCTCGATGCCAAAATATGTATCAATATTGAACCTCCTTTTGAACAGTTTTGTTTGCAAAATATTATTTGATTTATATATGCTATGTTAGTTATGACGAAATTCCAGCCATAATTTTTTCTGTGTAAAAATATTTTTAAATATCCAAGTCGTTTTGGAGGAGTTTCGAAAAGTTGCGAAAAAATATCGTTTTGTTAATTATTTTTTTAAAGCAAAGCTATTAGTTACACGAAAAAAACCTTGTGTTCAAAATTATGTTACATGAATCAATAATAAATATATTTTTTTTTCAAACCTTTTAACCTAGCCGTTACTAAGGAGTATGCTTTATAAAGTTACCGTTATACGGCACTAAAGCGTATGTAGGCCCTTAATAGAAATTACTACCGCTACGATTTCGTAGCACATTCGTAGCAACTGAAAACATAAACATTTTCAAGTAAGTAACAAATTTATGGGACTTGGGAAATTAACTTTATCTTGAGCTTGTAAGAATATAATTTATTAATTTAATTTATATTTATTCATATTAATTGAGATCAATATAGTAATTACAGTTAAAGTGCTATAAAAAGTGCGAGTGCAACTATCTATGACTATTTTATTACACGTTAACAACTTCACTAAACTTTTCCCTACAATAAAGACGAGTAGGAAAATCTCACTCATCTTTATTGCCCAATCGTACTTTCATAAGCCTATCACAGATCTCACGAGCTCGTCGCAAAGTGCCCGGAGTACCGTGTAAATAAACATTCGTATTCGTTTCGCGTTCGTGATCATTCGGCCTCATTCGGCCTCGGTCGGGATTACGTGATTTATTCAACAGACTCTAATTGCTACCGAGACTTTTCTCGCCGACTGTACTTTAACATTCTTGAGCGTTTAGTTTTAATGTTTCGGAAGTTTGATTTGAAATGGTGGTAGTTTTGATGTTTTTTCTTTTTTAGTAAAGTGATGTATAATTATTATTATTAATCAATAAAAAATAATCACACTAATATTATAAAGGTGAAAGTCTGTGAGTGTGTATGTTTGTTACTTCTTCACGCAAAAACTACTGAATGGATCTGGATGAAATTTGGCACAGAGATAGATTATAGTCTGGAATAGCACATAGGATACTTTTTATTCCGGATATATGTTGCCTTGGGATAATTTTCGACATTCACGCGGGCGAAGCCGCTGGCAGAAGCTAGTATAATATTAATTCAAACCTGTAACTATCCCAATGCAGGGCAAAGGCCTCTTCTCATACTGTGATGGAACGAGCTTTGTTCACCACGCTTGCTCAATGCGGGTTGGCGATTTCAGACTTGCATTAACCATAAGCCCAGGTTTCCTCACGATGTTTTCCTTCAAGTTGTCTGTGATGTCCAAAAAACACAAACAACAACAAACAACAGACAACAAACAAACTTAGAAAGTACATATGAATTTTAAAAAGTCACATTGGTACTGAAAATTTGGCCGGATTTGAACCCACGACCTCAAGCACGGAAGGCGAGTTATTAGCCAATGGGCCACCAGATACATAGAAAATATGTACTTAGCTACAAAATTATTTTTATAAGTATAGTAGCATTGTCTTTTTGTAACTTTAAGATCTGTAGATATTTTTATTCAATACCAAATGTAGGTCGAATAAATACTAGGTACAATAATGATGGTGAAATCACAATTAAAATATAAAATCAACATCAACCACAAATACAAAACCACCACACAAAATATCAAAACTATCTCGTCGGCATGACACATCAAGATCACATCCATCTCCATATTTGCTCTACGAATGGCTCCGTACATTCTACTAGGCTACTACGAATGTCATTCAGAGCGAGCATTGGTTTCATTCATTTGCACGTTTTCATTTCAGATCTGTAAACATAAAGGTCGCCTCGCGTTGACACAGCGATTCCTGCAGAGATACACGGTAAGCAAAAAAAACATCGTCTTCTCAAAGGTTCCATAAAAAACCTAAGCTCATATGGCTTTGGAATATCATTTGAAAGGTCGGCGACAAACCGATATTTTTTACTTTAAAAGATAAGATTATGTAATCTCAAGTCGGCAACGGCAATCTGCACTAAATCCTATTTTAAAAACACGCAACGGTGGCTTTTAAAGCGCACTCTCGAGGACTCACACTCCCACACTTACACAAAACCATTTTCGTAAAGATGCAGTTTTTTGCATTCTTTTGTGTGCAAGCGCATTTGTAGTGACGATACGTGTTGTCTCTTAATCCGCTTGTAATTGAATTCGGTGTTGAATCCTTTGTGAGAGTCTGAAAGGATTCTCAAGCATGTGACGTAGCGTGGAATTTTAAGTAAACTGCATTGCAGTTCATATAAATTCTAAATAACTTATGGGAATCCTATATATGCAAACTCACCAAAAATAATCTAGCATTTTTGTCATGGACACAGTGATGGACTAATTAGTAGGGCACACAGTATCATTGCTAACACTTGCCCTCTTTTTCACGAACTTCGGAAGCTCTGTAACACATTCTGAACAAACAAAGAAACACATTACAAAGCCATAAACCAAGCAACAAAGGAACCGACGAATACGTGTTGAAACTGATCCATCATGTCTCCTTTTAAAATAACATAAAAAAACTCATAGGCTACACACAACAGATGTTTTCGTAAAAAAACCGACCCCTATCGACCCCAGCATATAAAACGCTGACTATAATTTCTATTAAAACAACTGTAATTTCCCAAATTATCTTTCTATCGTAAACGTTTAAATGCAAATTGGGTATTCTGATGTATTAATGTGGTCATAGTTTTGACAAATTGGTGCAGACCTCGTGGCAGGGAATTAATTTTTCGTAAAACAATTTCATCTATATTTGACAGGTGCTTACGTTTTTGATCGACCTTTCGAAACCTTTAACAAGTTCGACAACTGTTAATGCTATCATTAGTTGTGAGAACTGTTTTCTCGGATTGTGTTATCATTCCCAATCAAAAGAATTTTTACGTCTAGTTGTTTTGCTTCAAAATCTGGTTGTTGTCAAGTGCATATCAGACACTTGGTGTAGATAAAAGAGCGTTATCACTTCATCTTGTTGATTTTTCATTACAATATAATTTGTTTTGGCGACACTCGTTTTGTTAAAATCAATAATGGAAAAACGTACTGCTTTTGTACATTTCCACTATTTGAGCATTAAAGCGCACACAGCCCGTTATCACTAATGAAAGCGATATATATGAAATACAATCATCAATATCGGAAAACAAACATAATATCGACCAATAAAGAGTTCAGCATATCAACATGCAAAATTCCAATTAGATTCGAAACATATGATTGTGATAAAGCAACCGTTATTGAAGTCGCTTATCTATGTAATTAGAAAGGAACTAAGCTGTAACCATTTGTGTTTATGGGAACATTCGAGTGCTACAGTCATGTTTCTGATAACAGGTATAGAAATAGTTGTTTTATGTATTGATACTGATCATGTTTTCGTTATTTTGCTTAATGCACACCGAGCCAATCCTTCAGCCGTTTTCCTACCGTTGAAGATCATATTCATGATATCCCCGACTAAACCTTTTTACGATCTCCATCCATTTGCGGCGATGTTTTCCGTGCCAACTAATGTCTTCGAATGGCGTTCGCAGATTTCGTTTTTGAGCAACTTAGCCTAAGCTAGTCAATAATGCAGACCTATAGAATTTAAAGTTTAAGGTATTCAATAAATTATGCTAATTCTTCAGTATAATTTTGATCAAGCCCAATATGGATTTGTAATAACAACTCAGTTAACAATTTGAATATATAGACGCTCTAATAGCATGTTACACGTGCAATAACATGAATTTGTTGTCTGTTGTAAATGTCAAAACTGTTTTCTACCTACCTTGCCAAAAGTTAGTCAAAACATAAGTAACTAGACACCTGATCCGAGATCTAATTACTTATTTACAATTATATTAAATAATACTAACATATTCAATAACAAAACTAAATTGAAACTTTTTAAGTGTCTCCCTCTTCATGTCCAACAAAGTTTTATTACTTACTCGCTTTTTAAATAGAGTGCTACGAAGAAACATGATACAAATTGTTGAAAAATAAATGAAGAACACCAAGTGGTACAGCGGGACTAAGGGTAATGCGTGCGGTCGTTAACAGAGACATTCAAAAAATTATCTGCCACGGAATCCAGTACTTTACACCCGCGCGGATTCGTCAGAAGGGAATAAGGCATCAAATATTCAATTTTAAAACAGCCGCTAAAAGCCAAACGTCATCGCCTACGCAACCGCAGCTGGGACAAGACGATTTAGACATTTTGTTACAGATGGGACACGCACTCCGCCCGGGAAAGAGATAAGTAAAAAAAAAAAAAATTGCATTAGCAAAGTGAAAAACATAAATGAAGATGACAACAATAATGTTTGAGATCTCGCCAAATTGCCTTCCTTAAATGTTTAGGGTGTGTTGGTGACGCAACAGAAGTGATTCCGAGTCCCTTGAAAATTATACTGTCAAGAACAAGAAAATGGCACGCAGAGTAGGAAAAATTTCATTAGCGCCAATCAAAATGACGAGGTCCAAAATGAAGCTCGCAAAGAGAGTCGTAATCACGGAGTTCAGCAGGCACCCCCTCGACGTGAGGTCTTATTAAAGGAATAATATTTACAAAACGAGACGCCTCAGAAATCCCCAAATTAAGATCTCGCCGAAACCCGCCCAACTTCCACAAAGTGGAATCATTAAATTAAAAATGTAAACTTTTCTCTTAGCAAGGTAATGGGCATCCCGATGTAGATAAATAGATGGAATAGCTGCAAAAAGGAGCATTTTCCTGTTCATTAAATTTTTCCTTCGCTTTTTTTATTTCGACCCCTGGTGCTAATTTTGTTGGAATTCACGCCCCTCGGCTCCACCCGCTGGGACTCAATCACAGAAATTTTATATCCGGAATTAAATAAGTACCCGACAGTATTACGAACAAAATTTAATATGAGCTTATTTTTAGCGGAGATCTTTCCTAATTAATCTGATACTCTTCACTGTATTATTGGATTTAAATATTTCCCTATTCTGACAAACAAACAGAGCTCGATACTTTTCCGCGTTGAGGGAAATTGGTTTAGAAGTTGCTAAGAAGTCAATCCTGAAGGGAATATCTCCATCAGTGGCAACTTATTACAGAGGGTGGTTTGTGTTAATAACTCGATTGTCTATATTACTCAGCGATATACATTTAGTAGGAAACGTCAGCGATCTCGGTAGTAAATGCAATTACATCTGCTAATATGCCGTCTGCAACCGACGCGGTGACGCGCTTCTCCCAGCACTGCTTCGAGCGATGCCACCCTTTAACTGTTTGGGGATCACTTTGAATTTAGTTATGATTGCAGCTGACTTTGTTTATTCTAGATGAGTTCGTACTAGGCTGAAGCATATTTCTCAATATTTTATTACATCGGAGAACTTTTTGTATAAAATGGGGCCGCGTGTCAATCATTCAAAAATTCCTTTGACGGCAAAGTGAACCGCACGTATATTTTCTCTTTTGATTCTCAATGTCAATATCCAAATGTCTCCAAATTACCGATATCGAGTTTCCTTATAAGATATTGATTGGTACAAATAAGGAAATCGAATTATTCAATGTCCGCCCCTCATTTGTTTCCCGATCCCCTCAGCAGAGATGAAGAAATTCTTTCTGAGTTTTCGATTACTTGTCCAATTAATTTTATAGATTCATTTGTCTTAGACGCTTTGAAATATGTACTGCAAATATTGGACGTTTATTTTTAAAGTGCTAATTTCGGCTTTCGGTTACCGATCCATTTATTTTCTATAGCTTTCTGTCCCTTCAAAGTTTATTTAGATTCTGTGTCGATCGAAATCAGTGTGAGAACCAGGTGAACAATTAGTACAAACTGTCAAGTACGTCAGGCGTCAGGAACCCTTATACCAATAGCTACATAGATTACTTGTGAACCTCACTCTCACTTCAAGTGTGGTCCGGAGTGGGACAGGGATGTCGAGTGTTGCGTAATACGAGCAGTTAGGGTATTCTGATGAGAGGGAAAGTTCACGTTCCGTTTCTCATCACGCCTGTGCGCGCAAGTGGGTGAGTGCGGTTACTGGCCAGAGCAACGCACCGGCCATTCATGTCATAATTGGCAATCGGGCTCATTAAACAAATGTATTTTCACATGGTGAACATGTTAACACCTTTGTGGATGGTGTTCGTTGCGTACTGTGAGGGTGCGCTTCAGTGCACTGTTTGGATTGCTTGATACTATACATTTTTCTCTATTTGAAATTGTCTTGTAGCTTAACACTGTTATGACCACAATTTTCTGACTCAATAACTCAGAGTAGTGAACTATAAACCAGCTATTTAGCAGATAACAAGAATGTCCGCGCAAGAAAAACCAAGGGCTCGACACGATAGTTATTCATAGCTAACTAAACCTTCAATTACGTTTCAACTGTGACTGTAATAAATCAACAATTGAATAGGCTATTATTGCTCCGACCAATCGCATTACAGCTCTGAGAGTGTGTCGAATTACATACACATTGATAATCAAGGACACCAGTCGCGGCATTCTGAACTTTAACTCTTAGGAGATAAACAAATGACTAGCCAAGATTATTATTCAATTATGGACCATAATAGGTGGTACACGTTTCTAGCGATAGTGTTACAATCGGTCAAGTGAAATTAAACTTTAGGTGTGGGAGGATTAGGAGTGGATAGCTGCGTGCTAAGTTTGTAGGTGTAAGATAACAATGAGTGGTCAGACAAGGTGTTAAGAGAATACCTATTGTTCAGAGCGGCGTGAGCGCGGGGGCGCGCCGCGGCGAGATCAAAGTCGATTGACATTGAGACGTGACCACACCTTCGGCTTTACGCTAAGTATCCACTATCCGATTGGAGATCTCTTCAACTGTGTTTTGTTGTATCCAATTGTCTATTTATGACTACTAATTCTTAGAAGTGATATCAGAAATGCCATATGGAAATTCTATGAGATCATTTTTATGATTGATTAATCCATTACGGATTTCTATAGATTAATTCACAGTTTTATATTTTCCTTGTCAACATTGTATTTATTTTAATGTGTTTTTAGAAACTACCTTTTTACCTTAAAACGCTACTTTTATACATTTATAAGATCATAAGTTCCTTACTAACGGTCGTACAAAGTCATATTATGGATGGGTAAACATGTACACATAGTACACTCGTCCACATTGTAAGGCTATACTAAAGGGCATAATTTGCACACAAAGGCACACGTCATCAAACGGCACAGTTGGACACCTCCTTACGTCACAACGAACACTCCGGGCAGAGTCTTATCTTGATATCCCTCGATATTTCGTCACGCTACGAGTGCTACGAAATACGAATAACGAACGCTGCACTGATTCTAAACTATGTTCTTTAGAACGATTCAGTTTTATTTGTCAGTAAAAGCTTCTGTTCATGTTATACTGATGAGTTTATTAGAAGTGTATTCTCTGTGTAGAAAAGGATAGGTCTTTCTTTTATATTTTTCACGTTATTTTCTTAAGAAGTTTTTCAAAGTAGTCTTGATGTTTTTTTTTGCCAAAATACAGTTCTGCAGTTTTTCTTATTTTATGGTTTACATCAAGCAAGCATTTGTTTTTCTTAAACCTTGCTTTTTCCTTATTTAACTTTTAACCTATTACGTGGGTATTATTTCAGTGGGTTAACATATATATAAAAAAAAAAATTTGCTAACATTCCCATGAAATGTCATTCGGTCACATAAATCGAATTGATTTCAAAAATATTTTGAAAATAGGACCTCTTGGCTCCAGGGTGTCGGGACTCGAACCCTTCACAAAATCATTTCTATTCCGTTTTCCGTGAAAATTGCCCACCGACGGTCAAAGGGTTAACGATTTAGTGTTTATTTGAATTCCGCCTTTGTTAGTTTAAAAGGCGTTAGAATGTAAACGGATCCTTTGTTGTGATTGCCGTGTGTTTTGTTCCGACCGTTCCCGGTTTATTGTTTTGTCGTTTGCAAGGATTTCGTTCGCACCCCTTTACTTGTGACGTTTCAATTTATCGACTGGTGCTGCTCGGATTTTAGGTGTTATTTAGTTTACATTTATTTTGTTGAAACTGTATTGACTGCCTTTACCTTATTCTAGATAGATTTTATAAGTAATTTATGCTTTCTTATTGTATATTCAAGGCCTATTATTCAAGGCCTAGAGAACTTTATAGTGATAAGCGAATTCAAATACAAACTGATTCAATTAAATCCTTTCAAATCAATCATAATAAGAAATGCAAGAAACCTCTGAGTTCATTATAAGACCATTTTATCTTAATGCTCTAAAGTCTGTCAGGATTATTTTAATATGGATGCTGACAACACACGATCTTCATAAGCAGAGCTTTAAATTCCATTAGATCAATTATATTGAGATATTTGAACGTGATTTATCAAACGAGCATTTCATATAGATGAATTAATTAAATCGAGATAAAAGAAAAAGTAAGCGAGTAAAGAGTTTTTGTTTAGCTCTTAAAACATTTTTGTATGTAGCTCTAATATTGAAAACAACTTCATTTGTTTCTTTATCAGAATCTATATTTTCTTACATTGTTGTTTCAAATAACTGCAGTTCCCATCTAATTGCATCTTATCTGATGTTTGTATGCACTGTGGAACTATTAGTAGAATCCGTTACACTAGTTCATTATTCTTACAAAGCTGAATGCTGTAACAGAAGCTCTAACTACTTATTAAATTATTGATACATTTCAACAACAGATCATACAAAATGCAAGTTTAACAAGCAATGATCAACCAAATCGGGAGTTGGAACATTCAGCGGCTTTGTGTTCCCATTGTAAGTGCCGCAGCATGGCATCGTTCTTCATTGAAGCCTCTCTGTGGGGAGCCCACAGTAGCCCGACAGTCTCTTTTTGTACGTCCAACGTTTTATCAAACATTTTAATGGCCGGCTTTATGGAGCCAACAAAAGAAGTGTGCCAACAGAGGCGTTAAATCCTTTACGATTTGATGATGATGATCACGCGTTTGTCACTGCACCGCACTCCGGGCTCGTTGGCGGTCATGCGTGAACTCGCATATTGAAATACATTTGTTCTGTTATGATATCTTTTTTTGATATCTAACCTACTTTAATTTTTTTGTACTCAACTTTTTGTGTTCCTAAATCTCTGCCTATGAATATTTAAATGTAAAAAAATGCAACTACTTACCCAACGCTGCCCCCGGAAGCATTTTTAAATAAATAAATAAAAGGTCACAAACACGATCATGCTTACAAAACTAAACATAAACAACTAACGCATTCAGTAATACTACTACACATGTAATTACAATGTAAATTTATCTGTGATTTTCAGTTTGAATCAATAGCTAGGGTGTAACCTGGAACCAAAACAACGACAACTAACATTTCACCCACAATTATTCCAATTACACTTAGATACAGTAAAATAATCACACCATTGAGACATTATGCAATCGAATGTAAAGGACTGATTCACGGACCAACAAGCATTTAAGAAAATCATTGCTTAACTTCAAAATTTCAATGAAATGAAATGGGACCTACCTGGTAAGAGATGGAAATTGCGCAAACACAATAAAATAAAATAAATGAAAAGAAAATAAAACACACCAATAAGCAATTTTGTTGGAAAGATAATACTGTCTGTAAAAGTCCTGCGTTGCGGGTGTAACGTGTGGTCTTCCAGGCTACCCCCTTGGCCTGCGAGCAACCGGCCAGCGGCCGAGCCCGCTCGAACGTTTTCGAACGCAACCGAACCCGGCCGAACGAAACCGAACACGCGGTGCAAGTGAGAGAGCGACATACCTGTCTGGCGCTTTCATTGACAGGCACCTGAAATGAAGAAAAAAATCGATCCAATTCGTTGAAAATTTTAAATTTTAAAAATTTTGATATTCTACATTTGAGATTGACACAGATAAATTTACATGCAAGGATGTGTGTAGGTTTACAAAAATATCGTTTCGCTGTATTACATAGAAATGATATAAACTGGATATCGACTCTGGAATTGTGGATGTTTGCATTGTAAACGAAATCGTCTACTACGAGCAATGGATCTATACTAAATAGAACAAGGGGTAACAAAAATGAATTATAAAAATTAAAAGTAAACATACCAAAAAAGAATAAACAATAATGTGGCAAAAACAGTTAAAAACAACATTGCAAGATGTATTAGGACAGTTGTTAAAATATGGGGTAGCGTCGAGCGGCTTGACTCCGCAGCTCCACTGTTATTGTGCGCTTGCACGCGATCTCTCTCTCATGTTTGCATTCGCACAGCGCACACTGCCGCAGCTACAAGCCAACGGTTTGTTCCATTTTTGAATCATGTGCATAAGATCATTAACTATCCTATTAAGTATTACAGATACATCGCATTCCAATATTACTGCAGCCCATACGCGAGGTTAATCAAGTTTAACTTCAGCATTGATAGTTCAAGCAGAATGCATTTGAAACAATTGAATATTTAATACAGTGATTTTCAAGTAAGCTTTTGTATATCATGAATTAACCTATTTAAATATAACATAGTTAACGTTCATGTACGTTAAACCAAAATTTCGTTCATCACAAAAATTGCCATGACTCATTCTGTAAAGTAATCAATTAAATAAATAAGTATTATTATCTACATGTATATGAATTGACCAATAAAAACAGATTAATATTGAGTCATTACAATACAGCAATACCCCTCCCGATGGACGAATTTATTAGATTATTACCGGACGAGATCACGCAAACGGAATCGTAAAATTAAAGGAAATCAATCCCGTCAAATTGAATCCAATTCCCTTAACATCATTTCATTATAAAGAGGGCATAATGCACGTGATATTGTTCGGTATTCAAACGTTATACTGGTCGTATCAAAGCTACTTAAAGTGCCGCTAAATGTTGCGATTGTATCATTAGAGGAGTAATGGACACGTCAAAGCTAAAAATAAATCTATCGAGACAGAACAAAAATATCAAACAATAAAAAGAGCTCAGAATGAATAAAGTGGCGTAGAGTAGCGGTTCATACAATACGTTTCACTTCGCGTGTGAACAACCACCGATGACTATCGTTTTGTGCTATTTTGACACAAGTACTTTTCTCGTAGATATTGTAATCGATGGTATTCACCGCGTACCGACGCATACGTGCAACAAAATCAAAAGTCACCTACTCGAAAAAACCAATCTATCAATATTAGAACACAAAAAATATGCAAGTCAGTTAATAATCCCGAATCGGCAATCGACAATGGAAATAAAGTCACAGTCACTTTTTTAATAATGGCAACACAGTTTTCTTTTTTATTGCCACCCTAGGTTCGTTTGACATTTGAACCGGCTGATGACTTAGCCGCCATGATTGATCGTTGCGACCCAGTAAATGAGTGCAATTTAGCGTTTATTTTCCCTTCTATTCAATGTTTGTTATTGTTAACTGCATAAAATTGTGTCCCTTCAAAAAATTATATCTCTATTTTTAATAATACCACAAAAAACTATCTATTTCTCCAGCCGCGTCTGCTACAAGGTTGTTGTAAAAAGAAATTAATTTAAAAGCAAACAATAAAACGAAACAAAATCATATTTACATACAAATTAACTGTTGAACTGTGACTGGTAATCATTTGTCAATTCCAAGTGTCATTCTGAATCCCACAGTGAGCTTTTGAATGCCACATGTTGCAAAATGCTTTTACAGCACTTACGTTTAAAGTTCAAAATAAGTTTTTGTTTCGAATATTATGCACGAGATTCTTCAAGAGAGTAAAAATAACGACTTTGAATCGTATCTCTCAAGTTGCAGAGTTCAAAATTCTGCGTTTGTATCGACAGGATTTGAAGAAAATGAGCGACTGTATACAATTTATCATCCAGCCAAGTATCCGCCCAAACCGTAACGAATCACTAGTAAATAAATTGACCACAAACATTTCGGAGCATTTCTTTTGATGTAGCATCCAGAAACAACTTCCATATTAATTTATTAGTGATGTAAGTATCTCGAAGATTTGTGGCTCGTTTGATTTGCGGTGCTGCCATAAATCAAACTACTTGCGTTCAGTTCATTCTTTCAAAATTTTATTACAATAGCAGGATGGTGTAGATACTCGTACCCGAGTACTCTGTAGAACTATTCTTGTTAATATTACAATTGTTAGAAAGCTTATTTCAAGACAGTACTATTGCTAGATTGTTTTCTGAGTTTTCGTAAGTCTAAGAAAACAGAGAACAGAGATAGAACAGTAATAAAACATTATTAATCATGATATTGTTTTCGTCTGGCAACATTAATGTGATCAATGAAAACATGTAGTGGGTAGATCGTTGCAGAGTATGATATTATTTTAAGACAGTTTCTCAATAGTATGCCTCCCACAGGCCTGCTGATCGAGATGATTATAATGAGTCACAGAGTATAAATTACGTTTGACAGGTCATAGAATTAGATTGATACGTTCTAGGATAGTCTGTTCGTTCAATTGATAGTGATGTGCCGGGATGTGGGGGGCTACCGAATCATTTTAGTCTACCCCACGCTACATGCCTATTATGTACAACGATCTATCAAAAATACCCAGTTGGAATAAGAATCACAATAATTACACAGATATCCTTTATATCGGCTGTTTTGTGCTTATCTAAACCACAGATAATATAATACTAGCATACAGATGCTTCATCCTATACAAAGAAATCAATCGCGTTCGGGTCCGTTCCACGGCGATAGATAGACCACCATCTATATCCGTGGAACGGAACCGAACGCGATTGATGTACAAAAAATAATCAGTATAATCAGAACAGTACGTCGGCACTGTTTCTTTGTATGACTCACCACTGACTAACTAAACCACAGGTACGAAAACCTATCTTTTTCATAAATTTTTGATTATCTACCTAACTCTTTGCTTTAACACTTGAAAGGGTTAGCCCAATGTCTATTAAAAATACTCAATTAAAAACTACATTCAATGATTTCAACAGTTCAATAATTTAATTAAACGTGATACCAAGCCGTAAGCAATCATAGATATACATACAACTAAGAAGGTACTCGTATAAATTCCCACTTAAGCAATGATCTGCTCAAGGGACTAGAAATTTCATAGCTCTCAATTAAAACGCAGAAATAATTATTTGGAAACATCCACCCCACTTGTAAATCAATTTATTAAAGTAAATGCGAGCCTGTCCCTCCTTGAAATATCACAAGTATCCTTATTTGATATTTTAAGACTGGAAATAATTTACCGATTAAATTATATTATGATGTCTAAGTAAAAACACTGTCTGTACAAGTGTACACTCAGTAAGTATTTAATTAGTCTCTCGAAATTAATTTCTGCGGTTGTAATAAAATGAAACAAGTATCATAAACAAAGCATAGTATGAACCTCGAAATCCTCGAATGGCGCGAACTCCTTCGTCCCACCTGCTCTCAAAACAAACTTTTGATACGACCGTAACGAACATTTTTCGGGAAAAATAATTACACATTTATCCTCCTGGGGGCATTAATTTCCCTTCAACCGCGATTCTGTTGAGGAAACAGCCCAATTAGTGCATTACTTCTTACTTTAGCAAGGATCTGATTTCTTTTAAGGACTGAAGCACAATAAAAGATACGGCATTGGAACGTTGCGAAGCTATAAATTAGCTGCAAGATTTTTGGTGAACTATTTTGAATGGTGACTACTCTGTGAATATTAATAAAGTGTTGTGTCATAATTATTTTTACCTAACATTAACTTTAACTCAAACCATGACTTAAGTGCCGTCAAATTAAAGACAACAATGAAAAGAAAATTAAATCGCAGCGTTTACAGGGTTAATTACAATATGTACTATGCTAATAACATATCCACATAGATAGACCCACATCTTTCAGCAATGCGTGTACTTTTAATGTGAATACGGACACAAATTGCGTCATAATTTAATAACAAAACTACCAACTCTATATTCAACGTATAATTTTATTGCAAAAAATGTCTTTGAAATGACCGCTGGCATTAACTTAATGTGAGCAACTTAAAGGTATTGACAACTTTATTCTTGACACACATTGCGTGTATCAAGTATCGATCTATAACAAATATAATTACGTTTCTTTAAATAGGTTAATTGCGATATCTAAGCAAGCGCAGTGTGCTACCTTCTTAAAAGTTTAACCCTTCCGAGTCTCTGTTGGACAAGATTTTTATTTTTGTTATTTATAACACTCGGAAGAATTATTACTTCTGAATCGTTTAAGTCCTTGCTCAGTACTTGTAATCCCGAGCCGAGATTAAATTTCTCGCCCAACGCTAATTAAAAGGGTAACTTTTTTTACCTAAGTCAATGATTAATCGAACATTTTTTGTTCTTACTGTATTAAACCAAATAATAAATGTTTCTTATTTTGTTTAAGAAAAACACTTTTGTGGATCGCAAAAATTATGTCGGGTTGAAATTATTTTATAGACATAAAACTTAGGCCGGGTTTCTCACCGCTAAATTATCGCAGAATTAATGTGACATATTGTCAAGCACGCGTTATCTGCTGTGATTGGTTGAAAGAATATTCAACAGCCAATCACAGCACATAACCGGCGATTATTCGTCGATTACGTTAACAGCCCGATAATCGAGGGTTGAGAAGCCGGGGGTTAGTCTCCAATGTCCAAGAGCTGGTTGTAAAAAATTAACCTTTAACACCCTGTTGTACAATTTGACAGGACCAATTATATTTTGGTATTTAAAAAACAAACAGTTAATTCGAGCTTTAAGTTTGACCAAGAACATATTGAGTGACATGAAAGACCTTTACGTAAACCTTCACATGGCAGAGCCATTGATGTATCCGTCTATGTCAAGACTAGGTATTTGCATTTTTTTTTTTATTAACCCGCACTGGGCCTGCATGGTGTATGACGGCCTATTCTCTCTCGCAGAGAGGAGGCCTGTGTCCCAGCAGTGGCAACATTAAAAAGCCGTTGATGATTTTTTCTAGGAAATAATTCGCTCTAGTCAACAGTATAGCGATGTCTCAGTGACACCTGTCATGAGGAGGGTTAGTGACATTTTGTCGGCTTTATACAGTAAACTCTTCAAACTGGATTGCTTGTGCCAAGATAATAACTGTGGCATTTATATACAATTTACCTACTTATCTATTTGTTACTATTTAATGGACGAAACATTGAATAAAACTGGTATAAGTTATAGTCTAATGTCTAAGCTTAATAACTGCCATTTTGTTTCACTATAACATCCTGCTAACTGCCGTGAAACATAATCATCTGGCTAATATATTTTAATTTGCAAGAAAAATATAAGTTGATTTTTAATTGCACGACTAATAATTATTGTTAATATCTACAATTATTGTAATAAAATGTGATATCTACTTAATTAATAAGATCACGAAGATCCGATACGTCATAGATGTCAGCACCTCTACTTGATGCTAGGAGAGTAGGAGCGCCCGTAATTGCAATTGTTTAACTAATTGTGATATTAATTATGATAATTATCGAGTGGCTAGTGGGAATAATTTCGCACGAGTGCCGCAAGCGCCTTGAATTATGAACGCCCTTTACCGCAAACTCATCCATTCTGCCCCACTTCGGTAATGATGGTCCCTAATTGTGACTATAAAAACTGTTACAATAAATGCATCGATGCACACAATATAATAATATAGAAACAACTTAAATCAACAGTTTTATCGATCGGAATTAGCTCTTGAATAGAAAATGTCAGAAGCCCATCGACGATATTTCATTACGAAACCAGACGCCTATTTGTCTTTTCAATTACTACATGAAGATAGATATTTAATTCAGGAACTATAACCATTTGTCAAACACAAATCTTAAAATACATATTTATTAATATAATATTATGAGCTGTAAACCGTCAACATAGTCGGAATAAAAGGCAACAGGAGCGATTAGCCCGAGGCACCGACTGCGTGGTCACGATTTATTGTACACTACAGCCAAATTAATTTTGCAGTCACAAACTTTAAATTAAACAACCCACCACTCCGTTCCACTGTTCTAAATGGTTCAAATTAGTTTGGCAACTATTTTGCTGAACGCAACAGTATCGTGGTCGATTCGATCCTCAACACAGTAAAGTCTGAGCTGTTTAAGGAAGATACTTGTCTAGGCTCAGAACCAGTTCTATCTGAAATGATTGGCAACGAAGCTTGGCTAACAATTTGGCATTCACAATATATTGCTGCTATTTCAGTTTCCCCATTGAACTTAGCTTTAAAGTTAATTTTTTTTTATATTTCGCAACACGACAAAAATTCAACGTGGTACTGAAAAGTATTCAATTTCACAGAGAAACAAATGAAAGTAGTTACAAAAAATGGCAAAAAAAGGTTTGGATGGCATTTCAAAAAATATCTAGTCTATTAATCACACTCAGGCTTTTAGTTGACATTTCTATATAGTATGCTAGTCACAATTGAGCATTTAAGTATCAGTTTTATAGTTCACTATATTATTTTTAAACAGGCAGCTGATTTTCTTGTTACACTTAAATATCTAAGTACTAACAATGTATCAAGACAAGGCAAATTTTCAAACCGTCACACACAAGCTGATACTATAAACGGCCACCATAAAAGAGAATTACGTTGTTACAACTACTGGCAACAATTTTTCTTCATACTAAGTTTGTTGTAGCACGCAAACCACGTCAGTGTAAAGTAAGTATACCCACATTTTTAAAATGATCGCTCGAATAAAGCTTTTGAATCAAGGAAATAAATTTTAGTGAGTTACATCATTGTTATAAACTGATCAGTCATGAACATGGTCTTTAACTAAATTTATAGAGGCTTTTTTATCTTAATATATATAAATCTCGTGTCACAATGTTTGTCCTCAATGGACTCCTAAACCACTTAACCGATTATAATAAAATTCGCACACCATGTGCAGTTCGATCCAACTTGAGAGATAGGATAGTTTAAATCTCAAATTATAGTCGCAATTTTAATTTATTGCTAATTATTTGTCTGTTATTATTTGACAGTCACAATTATCTGTTAACTCCAAATGATTCTAACAGATGTCGATACCTTTCGACTGGGTTGAGTAAGTAATCAATAGATGGCGCTGCTATGGTAAATCTACGAACGTGTCATATAAGCTACATTTTAACAGCATAATTACCACGTGTTGTTGAGGCTAAAGTATAAATTAAATTTATTTTGTAGTAAACGAAATACCGAAAAAATTCAATTATTTCTACTTTTTTAATTTTTGGTGTTAGCTTAGCCAACCACGTGTTACTTAGACCGAAGTGTTAATCAAATTCAAATTATAGTGACGATAATACAGTGAAATTAATCCTGCTTTTTACTTATTTGTGCTTCATTATTCAAATCTACTATATAAAAATAAGTCGGGTTTTCCTTCCTGACGCTATAACTCCAGAACGCACGAACCGATTTCCACGGTTTTGCATTCGTTGGAAAGGTCTCGGGCTCCGTGAGGTTTAAAGCAAAGAAAATTTAGGGTAGGTAGGGTAGGGTAGGTAGGGTAGGTTGGTTAGGGTAGGTAGGGTAGGGTAGGTAGTGTAGGTAGAGTAGGTAGGGTAGGGTACGTAGGGTAGCGTAGGGTAGGGTAGGGTGGGGTAGGTAGGGTAGGGTAGGGTAGGGTAGGGTAGGTAGGGTAGGTAGGGTAGGTAGGGTAGGTAGGGTAGAGTAGGTAGGGTAGGGTAGGTAGGGTAGGGTAGGTAGTGTAGGGTAGGTAGTGTAGGGTAGGTAGTGTAGGGTAATTAGGGTAGGGTAGGCAGTGTAGGGTAGGTAGGGTAGATAAATGTTTGGTGTTTTTATGGCAAAACAAAGTATGCCGGGTCAGCTAGTTGATTTATATATCTTTACAGTCATGGAATGCAATTCTATGGTAAACATTGGCGTGAAAATATTATTCAAGTTTTATAGTTTGAAATTATCTTTCCATCTCCACTTTGGAAGAACAATACAGCAATATATAACAATTATCAATACATATATTAAATCTGTAGAAAAGTAGTTTTTGAACATCTAAAATGTTTCCAAAAAAATTGCCAAGATGTTAAAGGATAACAAATAGAAACCATTTACAGCATTTTTGCATTTTTGACTGTTTGTCGGTTTGTCTGTTTGTCTGGTTATTTGTACACGCATCACATAAAATTTACGAAATCAATGTAGATAACTTTTATACGCAAAAATTGTGCATAACTTGAAGTATTGCTCAGTTTTTGATTCATCATTGCGATGAATCAAAAACTGAGCCGGTTCACCGGTTCACTCAAAAGTTAGATGAATTTAAAGTGTTCAAGAAGTAAAATTATCACAACACACGCAATTCAGATACTCGGACAGTTAAACTCCTTATCCGATAGATGTGCATTGGAAGTCATTTTCTGAATGGCGGTGTTAAGATTCTCCGCGAAAGAATGATCCTAGAAAAAAATTTGGTAGGTAGGTAGGGTAGGCAGGAAGGTAAGTAGGGTAGGTAGGAAGGTAAGTAGAGTAAGGTAGGCAGTTGATGCGAGCGAAGCCGCGGGCACAGCTAGTAAATAATAAAATTGCAACAAACAATCTGCCTGGCTTTTTCCCAACTTTATTTGGGTCGGCTTCGATGAGTATATTAGAGGAAGTTTGAAAGTGGACATATATACGAATTGTAATAGTTAAAGAGAAATATTGACCTCCACGTTGTCTTTTGCATACCGCAATCCAAAATTTTAAAAAAAACCGGCCAAGTGCGAGTCGGACTCGCGCACGAAGGGTTCCGTACCATTATCGCAAAAAACAGCAAAAAATCACGTTTGTTGTATGGGAGCCCTTCTTAAATATTTATTTTATTCTGTTTTTAGTATTTGTTGTTATAGCGGCAACAGAAATACATCATCTGTGAAAATTTCAACTGTGTAGCTATCACGGTTCATGAGAAACAGCCTGGTGACAGACAGACAGACATACAGACAGACAGACGGACCGCGAAGTCTCAGTAATAGGGTCCCGTTTTTACCCTTTGGGTACGGAACCCTAAAAACTACCTCACCACAATCTGCCCAAAAGCACACACAACGTTAAAATAAAACCAACAAATTGCTGGAAATTGGTCTATTTGTTTCCGGTCCACCGCCACTCATACTTCCGGTCCGCATTCATCATTCGGACGATATCATTAAGACATCACACGAGGGTAGGAACACACCTTATTATGTGTGTGTATGCTTCAGGAAATCGCACTGGTTTATTTTAGTAAAGCTTTTTATTTTTTCTGCTGATGTAATTGTAGCTATCGTGAGGAAGTTGGATTGGTAGCGAAACGGTAAAGCCACATATTTTGATTTTTGTAGAGTTTCTGTAGTTAGGGCGTGTAGAGTTAGAAGCTTGGCTCTACATGAGATCTGACAACTTTTGGACAGTGCGAGCCATATGGACTCGTCTTGGGAACATTTGACAGCATGAAAATGTTTTTGGTGGGTTATCTTATCCCGAACCTGCAAGACAATACACCTAACTTTTGCATCTCGTTCCCGTTAAACTGGTACAAAAAGCTATTAAATTGGTGAGCCAGAATATTGTTATTCGATGCAAAGGATACCTAGTAGATTAACCATAGATATTGCTACTAGTATTTGGATATCGATCTACTTTTATGACACTCATAGAGTGAATGTCGGCACTTAGTCATAATCCAATTACACCCACAAATAAATCGACAAATCAAAAACCAACACAAGTTTGACAAATTAATTACAGTCACTGTCAAACAGTAACATAACAATGAATTACAGTGATTCAATAACCAGAGTCATTATTACATTAGTCATGAGGTTATAGCTTCAGCAATCAATAAATGTAAATTGTTAATTAGAAAACACGCAAAACACTCGAGCCGTGCCGATCCAATCAACGGCTACTATCTAACCAGTACAAAGCTACGTAATCTAGCTATATAAATAAAATAAAAGTGTCCGACATGGCAACAATATAAGCAAATCTAGCTGGCCACCTGCTTTGAATATCGATTACAAAGTTTTTTTTTTGAAGTGGCTCATCAATCATCATCAGGAATCCTGGAAGGATTTGGGAGAGCCCAGCAGTGGGGCAGTGTAGGCAATTTTTTTTTTTTTATAAATAAGCGTTTTTCGTATTCTACTCAGCAAACCCTTTCATTTGATACCCATATCATGGCAGTGCACAAAAAATAACTAGTCAGCCATATTGGGCCGTCCGCCATATTGGATTTAGAATGACATAACCAAACTAAACGTGTATGCAAAATTTAATCTTAATTGGTGCAGGACGACTGCTTTAAAATTCAGTTGCAAGATGTGACCCAAACAGACTTACAAACATACATACATTGCAAGTTAAATAAAAGCTTGTAAAAATAGGTTAGACGCTTTCTTAAAATAGAGATTAAAAAAAAGTTGAGGCATTGGTTAAGTTAAAAGCCCTATATCCTTTAAAACCAATGTTGAAGAAACAACTGCTTGCATACTTTCATCTTATAGTGAAAGATAAGCTCTTCATCATAGAATATGCTTATATAAGGTCACAGCAAAACTTGACCAACTCACTTAACAGGGGCAAAGTAACAAGATTCTACTAGTATTACGATACACACAGCCATAAAAGTTAACAAGCTGCACACTGAAAAGTTTTTCACCAACTTTTTAACAGCGCTGTTACCGATGATCGTAACGCGGGCGGAATTAAAAATTAATTGTAAGGTTCGTCCAACACAACGACAGTGTGTAGTCAATTATAATCCAATTGACACGAAGAGTTAGCTAGTTACGAAAGTGTACAATAATTAGAACTGTTGGCGAATGAAAAAATACCTGAGAATTCAGATTGGTAGTGGTAGATAAAGCGGTGATTGTCTTGGATTGCATATTGAAAAAACATGCAACAGAGATAAGGAGTTATATGGTTGAGCGACTTAAAGGCATCGCGGGTCTACACTGGCTAATTGCATTTCCTACCTAGTTACTACACTGGTGCATAACGAGTGCAGTTATTCAGCTCGTTAAATTTTTGATGGTTTGATATATTGCTTTTTAGTTTGAAATGTGCTGTTGGGTTTGGTGGTTCTCTAATGGCTTGATTTTTAGGGTAAAAACGGGACCCTATTACTAAGACTCTACGGTCCGTCTGTCTGTCTGTCACAAGGCTAGTATCTCATGAACCGTGATAACTAGACAGACTTTTATATTTAATACTAGTGTCGATCAAGGAGTTTTTCCGGATCTCATGAAACACAGTAAAGTAGTTCCATTGTTTAAAACCGGGGATAGCAACGAAGCCAACAATTATAGGCCAGTGTCAATTCTGCCGGTTCTCAGTAAGGTCTTCGAAAAGTTAATGCTCAACCAATTGTTGCGTCATTTTAACAAACATTCTATCTTTAAAAATTTATAAAAATCACAGATAATGTATATCTGTTGCTGCTATAACAACAAATACTAAAATCAGAATATAATAAATATTTGTGAGCTCCCATACAACAAAGGCGTTTTTTTGCGATAATGGTACGGAACCCTTCGTCCGCGAGTCCGACTCGCACTTGACTGGTTTTTATTGCAGTATTTTCAAGGACTTCAATAACGTCGCATTTTTACACGACTTCAGGAGGGTAATGTTTTTGAAGGGTTTTATATGTATTATAGTGTTGGCCATATTGACCACCCATGTTGTCTACAAGTACCAATATTATTAACTAAATGCTTCTAAGAATACGATCTCAATGTCTTGTGTTGTTATACTTGCATGAACCATTCATGGTAGACAACATGACTCCCTCACATTATCATCTCGACTTACGGAAGTTGAATTACCGTATCAAACTATTTCTTGTACAAACAGCTTAGTTGGCATTCTTACACCCTTGTCACACTCAGAGAACACACATTCTACGTGCACTATAATGAGCATTTAGTACTCAACGGTAATTTGAAACAGTTCCATCTTCAATTCCATTGTGCAACAGTTATCTGTGAAATCATGAATGGAGACATTTGTCTTAATGTTCAGCTAGTTTTTGTGTAATTAGATAAGTAAAGTAAGCATGATGTAGTATTTCGTTTAAATGTTTCATCATTCTTATGAAGTTCACGCTTCTCACAGATTCTATGTATGTATCTGACTTAATATTATAAATGAGATAGTTTGGATGGATGTATGTTTGTTACTCAATCACGCCAGAATGGCTGAACAGATCTTGATGGAATTTGGCACAGGGATAGATTATAGTCTGGAATAGCATATAGGCTTTTTTATCCCTGTATAATGTTCCCTTGGGATGATAAAATAATTTACATACGCGAGCGAAGCCGCTGGCAGAAGCTTGTCATATCATAAAAACTAGTATAAATAAATCTAAATGAATTTTATAATTAACAAACACTGTTTGCATGTCGACATATCTCACTGATCTTATCATCATCTGCCTAGCCTTTTTCCCAATTATTGTTGGGGTCGGCTTCCAGTCTTACCAGATTCAGCTGAGTATCAGTGATTTACATGGAGAGACTGCCTATCTGACCTCCACAACCCAGTAACTGGGTAACACGATACCCCTTGGCTAGACTGGTGTCAGATCTCAGGCTTCTGACTACCCGTAACGACTGTCAAAGATCTTCAAATGACAGCCGGGGCCAACGGCTTAACGTGCTTTCCAAGGCACGGAGGAAACTAGGTATGTTGAAATGGTCACCCATCCACGGACCGACCTCGTCAAGCGTTGCTTAACCTTGAAGATCGATCCGTGCGGCTGTTATTTATCTCACTGATCTAATAAATGACAAAATGTAATAAGTTTCCCAAGAAACTTATAACTTTACGAGACCATGTGAAAATTACAAACTACATATAATAAAATACCACACAGAGTAGTAAACGGGTGACAGAGATTACACCATACAAAATTAATGATATTAATATAGAAGTTTAGGCGGCATCTTTGTGTGTTGTAAACAATGAAGAGTAAAACAGTGGGTTTATTCATAAATTTTTCCCTATAGCTGATAAGGTGGATTAGGCCACCGGGATGGCAGGATGTATCAGTAATCTTGTTTGCCAAGAACGTGTGTGATGTGTTTACACCTCATTACCATCTTGATATAATTCTAAAGGGGACACCTGTGTAAGAACTGAAACTCTGTTGTTTGTATTTTTAAATCTGCCTTAAGTCCTATGTTTCCACGTGTTCGTCTTGTCTTAGTACTTTATGGTGTAATTTTTATACTCTTGTGAATTGAGTAAAGCATGACATAGTTCTAAACTCTTTTTACCAGGCTGCAAGGAAAGGGTTGTTATATGATTTTCGCGCGTATCTTGTATGTAATTATGTTTGTATGTATGTAATATTCTTTATTACCTCATATCTTTCAAACCGCTAGACGGATTCATAAAATTAAGACATCGTTAGATAGGTCTTGACCGCCCAATGTTCTTAATTAGGTGAAGTTAAAAAAAAAACAAGTATGGTGGCTTTTGGGCGCCATATTGTCCGGGTCCCAATTTTTTTTTCTTCCGTCGACTGTAGTATCAAAATGAAGGGTTTTAAGAGGTGATTATAAAAATATATACAACTTATATGTTTAAAAATTATTCAAAAAAAAAATACATACGTCGCGGCCAATACCACTGGGCCACCACTGCTCTACTAAATACTTATTTGATTATTATCAAAGTAATGCCATCACGATATCACGCTTCCTATGTTACACCTCAAGCACATCACTACTTGTCACATTACACCCGTCGACCAATTAATAGAGCTCGACAGGTACATCACTACATTCCCAGTGTTGCCAACACTAGACATGTTTACATGCGACTCAACGATCAATTGCTAGAATCGCATAATACAGTCGTATGTGTGTGCGATATACAAAACTATTCGCTGGACAATAGAGATATCTGATTCGCAACAATGCATATTATGTATAGAAATTTTAATTGGAAATATGAGAAGCGAATGTTGCGTTGTTGTGATTTAGCGTCGTTTCTATCCTGTCTACTATAGATTGTAACCAAGATATGTCTGTATTCTTTATGGCCATTGATTTCCATATTTAACGAGCTATAATTAAGGGAAAAAAACAGTGAGAATCGTATGCACACTTGTTTCATATTGCGATTGCAATAATGACCCGCTGTCGGTTCGAATTGTTTATTTGCGCGGTAACTGACGTCTAGTCTAAATGATTCCTACTGATGTTTATTTAATGTGAGCTGGTTATACGTGTTTTATTTATTTATTTATTTATTTATTTATTTATTTATTTATTTATGTACACAAAACACTTAACAGAGAAAAGAAATAATACATATAGAAGAGCACACACGTACGTGTTATTAGAACTTCTGATATATCTTCTGTATTCAAAGATTAACTGCTCATTTATGTTCAAATATTATTAATGGATCTTATTTCTGGCGTAATTCTTAATCTACAAGCAAAAATAGAACAATAAAATTTCTTAATTGAATATCTCAGTTAAATTCCTTTTAGCAGAAAATTAAAATGAAATTAACAACGAGTCAATTACGGCCCCAGAACAAAATAAGGTATGTCTGTTATAAAAAATGGGAGCCAAGGGTTGGCGAATTTCTTTCCGGTTCTGTACATTTGTTTAATTAATCACATTCTTACGAATGGGCCCCTCGCCGGTCCGAATGTCCGAATATTTGGAGTTCTTTTGCTTTACAAAGTACTTCAAATAGAATAAGAATTCGTTTCAATATTGATTTTGGAATTTTTTAGCCGTTATTTTATAAATGTTGTATCGGAAAATAAAAATAATTGAATAAATTGTTTTCATGAATGTTTTGAAATTATTATGTAACGAAGTAAGGATTCATGTTGTCCAGACAGTGTTCATGCAACGACACAACTGCCTTTAGGGTTCTACACAACCACTACGCACGGCCTACGCGCCGCCTACGCAATTCCTACGCAGCTGCTACGCTACGTCTACGAAATTGCTACGAAGCTTCTAACCTTGTCCTAGACAAAATATTAAGTATTCTATTTCATTGAGCGTCTCTTCTGAAAGTTTAAGTAAAAACAACTTTTTAACTGACATATGTTATTCATTCGAGATATTCTGTCCATACAAAATTGTAACTAGAATAATAAGTGTAACATTTACTAAAATATGGTATGTAATTGTAAAAATAAAAACTGTAATAGAGAAGGGGTCATATTACAAGTCACTTCGCAACAATCTCGCTCATAATTACGTTAGACTTACAAAAACAGGGGCGCTTTTTTGGAACACCAACGGCATAGAATAGTTGTGTCTATGAAAATTTGAAATAATTTGTTTTCGAAAATTAAACGAAAATATTTCTGTGATTTTTGTGCATTTGTTTTTCTTAACGTAAATAAGTGATTTTTTATCACGAGTCAGTTTTATTTTGGTTTACAAAATATGAGCTTAGGAACGAGTTTTCATTGAAACTAGGAACCCAACCGACTTTAATTTTTATTTCATTTCAATGAAAAACTACTTCAATATTAGTACGCAAATCGTAATTTAGACGTGTCTAATCGATTTGCAACTCCATCGCACAGTGTTGAAAACACGCACTCTAACTGAAAAAAAAAAGAATAAAAAATGCAAAATCATATCGCTGTTACATCTCGAATGGTGCTTTTTTATTTCAATTTCCGAGGGTTCGCTAAACGTTTGTAGCGAACTCTATTATTCGGGTCCCGTTGTGACGTAAGCACATTCACCACTCAGCAGCCGTTTGTTATTAAATATAATAATGTATATCATAACGTATTCATATCTATGATCTCAATGAATATGCCAATTCCATTATTTTGTGTTACACGAGATTAATATTTTGTATTCTTTGCCAGATGCCATTATGTGTAGTACAAATGGTTCAATTTAATTGTACAATGTTGTAGTGATAAAACGAAATTATTTGATTATGAAGATGGAATTAACCTTTTTATAAAAGCACATAACCCATTTATAAAGAAAATCATTCTTAATAATCATAATATTATTTGAAACGCACATTAAATATTGTCGAATCAAATTAAACCGGGCCAAAGTTAACCTACCGATACATTAAGCTTCAAATCCCTATCAGGTCACGCATAGTATCAAGTAATGTTGGAACTATAAAAATCTAATAAATCCACTAACAAAAACGATTTATAACCTTTCTTAACATCGAATTACGTCAGTTTCTATTTACCACAAAATGTTTCATTTGCATAATAGCTTTTTTTCCCGCCATTACTATTTACGTTAATATTCTGATTCGTCGGAGCGGGGGTCGCACGCACAGAAAACATAAAGACAATTTGTATGTGGCGGCCATTTATGTAAATACATCTACGATACCGCATTATTACAACAATATGTACGAAACGGGTGTGGCCACTATGTTTACCATTATATTTGGGTGTGGTTTTGTGTCCGGAATAATTAAATTACTTTAATGCGCAACGGATTTACGGACTGTCATCCTCTCACAATTAAAAATATGTTTTAATTTTAATATTTTTGAATGGAAGATAATTAAAATCTGCAACCCAAAATGGAATAAAACAACAGCAGAGCTTAATAACAATTTCTGTTCGTTTAATCAACAAAACATCAGAAAGCAATAAGCTCTATTAAGAGTCCGATAGAATTTCTCATTTCATTCGTCTTAAGTCGTCAGAAACAAAGTGCGGCCGTCGTCGGTGGTGTTATTAACGCGTCTAAATAATTACAGGGCACATCAATCAGAGGGCATATGCAGATAGAGCATTTTGTGCGAGTCAGCGCGCAGTCGGCCCACTGTGCAACCCTTTCTTTGATATCTGTATGATATTACGAATGGAATTATTAAAACTTGTTCCAAAATGTGCGCAGGTAGGGATGGGAAATAGTCGATATATTTTTAACGCTTGTTTATTTTGTAGTTGTTTTATTATTAATAATTGTTTTAAAAGAAATACCATTTTTCGAATGAATATTTTGCAGATTTTTAAGAAAACTGCACTGTTTTTGGTTGGTGCCTACAACTACAATGTGATGATTTGTAAAAAATATTTCAATTCAATTTATTTATTCAGTAACAATTTACATTGCGCTCGAAATAATCAGCATGAAACAGTAGGTTTGGATGTAAAAATAATTAATAAGAATTCAATTTAAATTAATTAAATTAAAATAATGTAAAATACCATTCACACATAATTTAAAATAATGTCAATAAATTAACAGCAATTTAAAACGATAACAATAATCAACAATCAATTTAGTTGACACCATCCGTAATTATAAGCAAATGTCATGTTATTTTTATTTTCTCTAAAGAAAATCATCAACAATTCTGTCGACAACACAGTGCTCTAATTCCCAATATCGTATAACAATAAAATAATATAATTAATATTCCCTGGAGAGGGCATGAAGCCTTTGACGTAACGGCTCACCTCGACAGCTCAACACACAATGATCGGCATATTTCGTCTAGAACGCCTCAAATTGACCGCAATTAAAAGAACAATGACTAGTTTCAATTCCCCAAACTTAATTTCCTCCATCGCAAACGTGTAACTAACCGAAAAACGCATTTATAAATAAATTAATACGCTTTGGTTCAGTGGACGTGTTTTGTGTGGGTTGTAATTATTCAAAATATCGTGACGATATCAGATATATTGAAACCCTTAGGTGACTGTATAAGGGACTTACGGATCTGCTATACATTGACTCCTAGCTGCCAGCTGCGTGGAATTAGGAACTTTACCTTAAAAATTATAACCTATTACAGTTCTTATGTATATGTTATTGTAAAAGCCCAAACTACGGTAAATCCTAGGATTTACCGGTAAAACGTAAGATATACCAAGGCTTACTTGTAAAAGTCCGAAATGATCTATGATAATCGCTAAATTTGGGCTTTTAGCAGCAATCACACGGTAAATCTTAGGCTTAGGAGTATTTTTTTCTAATGGCCGATTTCATCAATAAAATTAATCGCGATTAGTTCAACTAAACAGCGATGTTATTGGTAGTTGCTCAGCGGTTTGATTGGAACGCTTTATTTGCATAAACTAAGTTTAGTTGAACTAATCGCGATTCGTTTTATTGGTGAAATCGGCTCTTAGTAAGACTTGGTAAATCTTATGTTTTACCGGTAAATCCTAGGTTTTACCGTAGTTCGGGCCTTCACAGGAGCATTTAAGCTATATTGTAAATATTCTTCACAATCGGTTCAATAGTTTTTGAGTGAAAGAGTAAAAAACATCCATCCTTCCGTTCTTACAAACTATTGCGTTTATAATGGTAGTGGATTACTAGTTGTTGTTGAATCAGAAGCAAATCTGAAAAGTTTATCTAATTTTTATGATTCAACGTTCACATTATTAATATAGATAATAATGAAACAACGTCAGCTACACAAACATTAACAATCATAAAAATAATTTGTAGCTTAATTAACACTTTTATTAACTTCAGGATCTGATTTTAATTTGTGATCCGGTAATTAAAGAAATACATAAAGTGTATCGGGCTCATCTTACTGTGTATGTGTAGTTATAAAAATCTGCCGAGGGAAACGACTTTATTAATTGATAGACAATCTGTTGTTTACTTAAACTTTTATATGTTCGTATTTTATAGACTTCAAGGTTGACGATCTTCGCTAAAACTCTAGCTTTAATAATATGAATAGTCTACTATGTCTATAAAATGTGATGTTACATACAACTTATAACTTATTAAGAGCCGGTTTTCTAATAGCTTGTATTTTTTTTTATTTGCGGAATAGTGACCGATTTTTGAATTGAGTATTTGAGGTTAAGAACGAGTTGAGTTTTTGTCAAACTATACTTTAGCCTGAAAACCTGTCAAAATTTTACACTAATGTAGGGTTTGACACGTTCTTAACCTCAAATACTCAATTTAGAAATCAACCCTAAATGTCAAGTTTGTCATCATTTAGAGAATATGTCAAACCGCCATATTTATTCTACAGATAAAAGCTATCTGGCTATTAAAAAATCAGCTCTTAGCTAATTTTAGTGATGTATTGATCAACAAACACGTTACGTTAGTACCAAATCTAAAACGATTACTCTGTTACGAAACCGTTAATATGTCTATTAAAGTAACGAAAATAATAATTAGTCTTTTGGCCGTGACTGGGCGGCATGGCGGCTCTGTCCAACACTGGGCTATCGGCACGTGTCAATACTGACGGACATCTTTACCCATCGTCACCACATTACATCAAAACAAACTTAATTCTACCATCCCACAAAATAAACTCCCCCAATCGAAACTTTAACGCTCCACGAATAAAGTTCACGTTCCCAATCGAGCTTATTTTCAGCCGCATCTCCGATTTGTTAGCCGATGTTACTCTGTCTTTGAAAGCAGTCTAATTAAGTTTTTTTTAGGACTATTGAAATTCATTATTGATTGACAGATGGCGCTAGCGGCTATTTAAAATGGATGCATCGCTTGGGATGTGATTATTAAACTATTGTTTTGGAGGTATGTTTGGAGAGAATGTTACTCGTAGTTATTAGTTTTCTAGAACATGATAATAGTTTTTCTTGTTGTGTGGGCTAGTCACTTAATTCATTGAATTGATGGAATTGAATCAAACAGATAAACTTAGCAATACCACTGTTCATCTCAACAAAGTTAACGTTACTGCATCTAAGCTTATTTCTGTAGATTAGGGGCTGCTACAATAGACTGAATTGAAATTTAATCCAGAAAAAACGAACTCTGACACTAATGAAGATGCATTTGAAAATATGGCAACAATTACGTGCGTGTAATCATTAAAAGTAATTCGCGATCACGTGCTGGCTTGTGGAGCCGCCAGCCAGAGCCAGGGAATCATAAAGAATCCATCAACACGAGCGCAACGCCGATCACGAAATCCGCCATCAATCATAAACATCAGAAAGGATTAAAATCTACGTTGCACCTTCCGAAGCTCGAGTACCCTTGTTTTTCTCTAACCCGTAAATACTGAGGGGCGTAAGTATGGCCGGGGGGCGGTAAATATTATCAAGGGGGACAGGGGGAGACCCCCGCCCCTGGAGGGGGGCACTATCCCTTATCGCGAGCGTTACCCTCGCCGCCGGCGGCCGCTAGACCGCCAAAATGTGGGGCAAATCGATTCCTCTGCCCCATTTTTGTGCATCTGGACCGCTATCGATTTTTAGTTCTCTCACGACAATCAATAATTGCATACGTTAGCAACAGTTTTTTTATTTTTTTTACGAAATAATTACAAAGCACGTGTTTATGTTATGCGCTAAAAGTATAAACATAAAAACTATTAATTTCGCAGTCGTAAAACTGGGCACAAAGTTATTTTAAGTGCAGCGACAGACGATAATTATATTAAATGTGTCGGTCGTCGAAATGAAATAGTTTTATATCGGCTGTAAATTACTTTAATCGGGTTGCTATGGTGGCCGGCGCCTTCTGCGGCTGCTTCGATTGCTATCACTCTACAATGTTGTGAAAAACACGTTAAATACACCTAAAATAATAATTTCAACCACGGTATGGCAATGACAATATTTAAGCATAGTTACATTCATAGAAATTCACAGTAGGTACCCCGAAAAATAATTGGGACCTGCGAACTTTTTTCTTACTAGCAACAAAACTAATTGATTTGATTTTTAAAGGTACTGACATAAATGAATAGTAAGTTAAGAAAAAAGATCTCATTCTAAATGTAAACGAACATACTTCAAATATTGTTAATTAGGCTAAATCGCCTTTTTTAACATAAAACATTAATAATTTATATGTTGGCAGATCCTGACTAACCATACATTAAACTAAGTGAATTATGTAGGGTTTGCAGACCCACAATTTTAAATTAAAGAAACAAAACTAATTAGCAAAACTCTTACCAGTAAGAGAAAAGTTCGCAAGTACCAATTTTTACCCGACTGCCGAAGGAGGGTAATGTGTTTATCAGTCTATGTTAGTATGTATGTATGTATGTATGTTTGTTCCTATGTGGCGTTCTACAGACCAAACGCGTTGGCCGATTTTGATGATTCATACGTAAATCGATTCGTCTTAACCCCGCGAGTGTCACTGACTGGCTACATTAAAATTGGAAAATAGAAAAATGCCGGATTTAGGGCGCCATATTGCGAAGGAAAAAAAAGTTCGCTTTTAAAGCAGTCGGGTTTTTAGACTTTTTGTTTTTAATTTTTTTATTTCAGTGAACTATGTTTAAAACCGTACAACGTTCTCACTCCAATGAAGAACTGCCATTTCCACAATATCGGTCAAGGTTAGGTTACTGAAATTTATGATCATAACCTCGTTCAAGCAAAATCACATCCAGCTAAAAGCTTAAGAACAATGTAGCAAATCTTTAAAGAACAAACAAGATCAGAACAGTTTCTCAAATGAAGCATTCGAGGGGCATTACAAAAGGGATCTGCACTGTATTGGCTATTACACTGGAAATAATTTTCACGCTCTGGAGTTAAATCGGACTAATATTTAATACAACATCACGCCAGTATTCACTGAAGGGTTGGGCAGAGTTGCATAAACATTTCGACAGATATTTTTAAGACCCACTAGCTTCTGCCAGCGGCTTCACTTTCGTGAAAATATTTAATCCCAAGGGAGCATTATACCGAGATAAAAAAGTAGCCTTTGTGCTAATCCGTTGCTTTTTTCTATCTCTGTGCCATCCAGAACCGTTCAGCCGTTCTGACGTGATTGAGTAACAAACATACATCCAAACATTCACATTTATAGCAGCATTCTAGCAGTTTGAGTATTTATGCGGCCTACCCGAATGTCCTTTCTTTGGTATTGTTCGTCAATTCGTTGAGCTCCTTAAATTCTGAGTTGAGCTGCACGGTTATTGACAAATGCGTGCACTGACTGGACAGGTCCACTCAATCTGGCTGGTTCTTTCCTCAAAAGACCATTTCAGACATCAGTCTACATGGTCTTCAAATGATCTAACCAAGATTTTGTCTGGACTTTAAAAGAGACTGTGACCTCTGAGTTTGTTTCGGCCTTTCTTCTCAGAGTAGTCAGACAGGAAACGCATTTGGCCGCTAAACATGACAGATATGGATTTTCATACAACTTTTGCCGGCCGCTGCTCGCATGTATATGGCCAGTACAGCAATTTCGATTTATCTCGAAGAAGGTTGTCAAAATAATTCTCACATTTCCGAAAAAATCATTTATCATTTAAAGATCAAGTGGAGCTGGAGAGCCACAAGAAAGCCAAAGTTTTGAAGTTAATACCTTCCAGCTAACTTTGCAGTATTGCACGTATGTAGGCATAAAACTTACAATACATTGTTAAATTTATAAAACCGTGATTTGATTAAAAATAAATAACAGGTAGGTTGTAAAACGAAGTTTACTATCTTACCAGTTAACTGGCAACCTCGGACGCACAGTCGATACTCGTCTACTAAGTTTTTTATCGATAACCCTTTTAAATTGTTGCAAATGTTTTATTAACTTTTATTATAAATCGTATATCAACGTTTAACGAGGGTTTCAGACCAACTTAAGTAGCCCTTATCTTATTTTGTTTCTTTGTTACAAACTTGCCTAGCTATGTATATATATATAAAAAAGCAATGTCCCGACTGACATATCAACGCCCAGCCTAAATAAACCACTAATGATAGAAATTTTAAATTTTTATAGGATATTGATTTTATACTGTAGGTTTCATTTAAGAAAGCATTTTTTGAAATTCATCCCCTAAAGGGGTGAAATAGGGGATGAAAGTTTGTATAGTCATTTTTATTTAATCTAAGACCGTCTGGAGCTCAGTTAGATGTTCAACAACTGACCAGGAGACCAGAAACCTGAAGTAAAAAAAAACTGGGGCTGGAATCATGAGTAACTCTCAAACTACCAGGAGAACAGAAACGTAAAGAAAAGAACTACATATATCCGGAGATGGAATCGTGTTTGGTAAAGACTCGAACTACCAGGAAATCAGAATCATGAAGAAGTATATCGAAAATCACAAAACCTATTAACCTGAGCGAAGCCGCCAGCTAGTGTTTGTATGAACTTACTTCTTACGAACACTATTACTTGTAATTTACATCTTTACTTTTATGTTTTCTAATACTTTCTCACCTTACGATAAATTTATTATGGCTGCAATAAAGATATTTTGTTACGCTCGTATCTTCAGGACCGTTGTTTTGCCAAGTAGACAACATTTTCAGATTTTCTTGTGCGTAGCTATATTTTACTTTGCCTGAAATATTTTCACATATAACTAAGCTTAGATACGTTATTTATCTGCGAACAAGATCATTCAAACTCAAAATTATTTTATTGTATTGCATTTTCGTACATAATAAATGGTCGGTTCCCTCCACCGAATACTTTCGTGTACATAACCAATAATTTGCAAAAAGCACGATTAGGTGCACAAGCTAGTAAATTGATATGGTATCATGAGAAAAATAAGCAAAACCGCGGTACACGGCTTAGTATCAGTTCATAATGGACTAATTGTGCGAATGCATTTCTTGCACCGTCTCTACTAACACATCGTACACAACTAATGACTTCATTTTGTCACGCTGTATAGAGCACTTAGATATTTTTACAATTCAAATTAAGTATTGGAAACAATTACAAGTCCATCGGCTTTTATTAAGAATTGTAATCCAATAAAAGAAAACCGTATCTACTGTTACTGTTACATAGTCTGCAAGAACTAAC